>OU015647.1:9117492-10488265 GCA_907165235.1 Zeuzera pyrina | reverse complement strand
GAATAAGGCGCCGAAAACCAGGTATTCACTGGGTATTAATCGGAATTACAGCGACTTAGTAAGAATATATGAGGAGTAGCCATCTGACTTAAACCGACCAGTTAAGGTAGACCTACGAGTCAATACGTTGTGTGGGCGGACACGGGTCTTGCCGTCTGGTTGGTCGATAGTGTGAGGGAGATAGCTGTTAATCGAGGGTTAGGAGTCTATATAAAATATACATAGAAATTAGGTTCAAAAATTAGAGAATACAAATCGGGAAGAAGTATAGTATATGTAGGGAGATCGGAGGTATATATCGGTGGTATCTATAGTATATCAAACATATAGTATATTTAACGTCATACGTCTTGCGTCATTGTCACTGTCAGTGTCGGAAGCGTAGCTGTCAGTGTCAAGTTAGACGAACTGTCAGATAGCTGTCAACCTGTCATCGTAAGAGTCAAGAGTGAACCGTTGTAGGAAATTAAATAATATAATAATATAATTATTTTGTACTTGATAATATTGTGTGTATATAAAGTGTATCCCTACCACCTCCTGTAAAACATCTAATCCCCACCTAAGGGAGCAGGTCGGGACCAGTGACCGACCTGACCGACTACATCGGTCAACAGCGAAAGAGGACCTAGGTCCTTCTGGGAGCTGCCCCTGACCCCGAGCCCCATTCCCATTAACCCCGGGCCCCCTCTGGATCCAACGCCCCTGACGCCCCCAACGCCCCCTAAGGCCCCCAACGCCCCCTTTTAGGCCCCCTTTCTACTCTCGACGCCCCCTTTTAGGCCCCCTTTTTACTCTCAACGCCCCCTTTTTGAAATTAAGTTGGATTTTAGTGTGGAGGGATAAGCCGATTGTAGTGGACCCCTTCCCCCCCCTTAAAAACTCAGATATTGGGACCGGGGATAGCGTTTTTGGGCTTGGGGGGAACAGAGTGGGGATTCTGGTAAGTGGACAGAGGTCTGCGCCCCCTCGGCAGTTAATAGCCTTCTTCCCCCCCAACGCCCCCTCCCCCCCCCTCCCCCCCCCCCAAAATTAATTGTGAGTAGAAAGACAAGCGGAAGCCTTTGGACCCCTCCCCCCCCCAAAAATTCAGTAAAGCGACGGAGGAGATTTGTAATTCTCGGATTTGGAGGAGTCGAACGGAGCGTTTGAGGGTGGTATAGTGATATATCACATCCTAGAGGGCGATAGCCGTCTTCCCCCCCGACACCCCCCCCCCCCCCCCCCCCCAAGGTATCGTGGGAAGAAAGAAACTTCCTCCCCCCCACGAAATAGGGAAATTAACAAGAAGGAGGAGCGGCTTGTGGAACTGACTTCGGTGATCAAACGCTGTTTGAGACTTTAGTAGTTAGGTTGCTGAACAGTTGGCTTTGTACACCGCTGTTAGCAAAAAACTAAATTTAAGTAGACATTGTAAGTATCATTGGTAATTGTTGATGTTATTGACTATTATATTATTTATTTTAAAAAAAAAAAAAAATTTTTTGACATAGTAGGTGACGTTAATTATTATTAATTATTATTTTATATTAACATTTAAATTTGGGACTAGGTATACTGGGATAGTCGGTCATATACACCTCTTCCCAGAGGATCTATTAGTTAGCGGACAAAAGCAGTTGGCCTTTTACACCACTGCTTAGGCTAAAGTAGCTAATATAGGATAGAAGTATTGACCATTGTAGACAAGGGCAATTTACACCCAGTAGAAATAATATTGACTATTATTAACGACAAACGAATCAATAGTACGATTTACACTATATATAACTTTTACAAACATTTTATAACTGAAGAATTTGACAAACCCCCTAACAAAACGTAAAAATGTTCGGATTTAGAACACCTGTTAAAGGTAAAATTGATAGTGAAAAGGATACGACCCCCAATAAGGAGGACGAATGTAATATAGGCAAAGTTAAAGAAGGAGCGCCTAGTGGAGGCACAGCTGAAAGTAGAGTTAGACGAAGTATTGGAGAGATAGAGGCATTAAAAAAGACCCCTCCGGTAGTTAAAACAAAAACTATAATAGAACAAAGCAAATTAAAGTTAGCAGAAAATAAAAATGTAACGACAAAGCAAAAGTTAACAACAGAAAAATCACCAAAAGTAGAGATGTATAAAAGCCGCATTACTGAGGCAAAAGCATGTCTAATAAAGGCAAAAACACACCTCAACAACAGCAGAAATTTAAAAACGGAGATTAAAATGGAGGTAATGGAAGCGGTGGAAAGGATGTATGTATTAGTCAAGGAAGCGGAAGAGAGCAAGAATGAAAGAATGAATGACAAAAAAGGAGAAAGTGGAACAGAAAGAAAAGGGAATAGTAAGGATAGTGATGAACTGAAAGATAGAAAGAATGAAGTATTAGAAAAGTTAGAAGAACATGCAAGGATGATGAAAGAGAATATGAAAGAGATTAGTAAGTATACAGAATTGATAAAAGAAAGTAAAGAAAAGATGGAGAGTATAAAAGATGAGTTAGTGAAAGAAAGCAAGAGTATGGTAAGAGAGGGGACGACATATGCAAAAGCGACAGCGGAAACGGGGATAAAGGCAACTGGGAAACCAGCAGTGCTGCACTCCGTCATAGTGTCGTCCGACAAAGAGGAAGAGACAGGAGAGCAAGTACTTGAAAGGATAAGAAAGGCAGTAAGTGCAAAAGATGGATGGATAAATGTGGAAAAGGTAAGGAAGGTGAAGGATAGAAGAGTGGTTGTTGGGTGTGCAACGGTTGAAGACAGGAATAAGATCAAACAGAGGATAAACGAAGTTGAAAAACACTTGAACGTAACAAACATAATTAATAAAAATCCCCTTTTGGTTCTCCGTGATGTGTTACTCGTCCACAAAGATGAGGAAATTGTGACCGCAATGGTGAACCAAAATAGGGACATATTTGAAGGCCTAAGTAAGGAGGATAGAATAGTAACTGTAAAATACAGGAAGAGAGCAAGGAATCAGCTGTGCAACCACGTGGTGCTCACGGTGTCGCCCATGGTATGGAGGCGTGCGCTGGATGGGGGGAGGGTCAGGATCGACTTACAAAATATACATGTCGAAGATCAGACTCCCCTAATCCAGTGCATAAGATGTCTGGGCTATGGCCATACTAAAAAAATCTGCAAAGAAAAGGAAGACAGCTGTAGTCACTGTGGGGGCTCACACATAAAAATGAATTGTCCTGAGAGGGAGAATGGGAAGGAACCTAGGTGTAGGAACTGCGCTCGGGCCAACATGGACGATCATGCACATAACGCATTTGACAGCGAATGCGCAGTAAGGAAACGATGGGACATGTTGGCTCGAGCGTCAGTTGCTTACTGCTAAGGGCACTCATGGCAGAAATGTAGGAGTTAAAAAATTAAAACTAAAAATGGGGCAAGCCAATCTACAGCGTAGTCGAATTGCCACAGAGGAAATGATAACGGAGGCGGGAGCCAAAGGTCTTGACATTGTCCTCGTGCAGGAACCCTACACCGGACGTACGGGAAGAGTTAAGAACTATCCGGGAACTAGGGTGTATCAATTTGATGGACACCCGGGTAATGTCGTTAAATCAGCGATCCTGGTCTTCAATGGGTCGGTCCGCATCGCTTCCTACTCTGTGCCGATGACAGCCAATATCTCTATTATTGAGATAGAAGCTGGCATTGGAGCGGTGGTGGTGGTGTCGGCTTACCTAGAAGGAGACAAACCACTCGACCCGTACATCCGGTGTATAGATAAGATAATGGGGGGGTTGAGGGGAAGGCATATACTCATGGGAGGCGATTTTAACGCTTGGAACCCGTGGTGGGGAAGCGAGAGATTAGATGCTAGAGGTCAAACGCTCGCATCGGCACTAGATGAGCACAACTTACAGGTCCTCAACAGGGGATCCGAGCCTACCTTTGACACTGTAAGAGGCGACAAAATATTCAAAAGTCATGTCGACGTTACGGTCTGCTCCACCGACATGCTCCGATCAATCACGAACTGGAGGGTGGTACCAGACATGATAACATCTGACCACAGGGCAATCCTATTCGAATTAGAATTAGGCAAGAGAGAGGGGGTAGAAATTAGGTCTGCGACGAGGAAATACAATACAAAGCGGGCCAAGTGGAGCCAGTTCAAAGAGGAACTGGCCCAACTATGGAAGAATGAAGGGATAAATCCCGAAAGGGTAAGTCGGATTGAGAACGGGGAAGAATTAAATAAGATGGTAAACGAAATTACGGGGACCATACACAGAATTTGCAAAGATTGTATTCCCGAAGTCGCGACCGGGAAAAGGGTGGGATTGCCTTGGTGGTCGGATGAGCTTGCCTCCCTCAAAAAGGAAGTAGCAACGAAGAAAAGGAGAATCAGGTGTGCTGCTCCTTCGAGAAGAGCATGGGTGGTGGAGCAGTACCTGACGGCCAAACAAAAGTACCAACAGGAGGTCGGGAGGGCTCGGATCGCCAGTTGGAAGGACTTCTGCTCGAAGCAGGAAAAAGAAAGCATGTGGGATGGAGTGTATAGGGTGATTCGCCGCACGAATGAAAGGTTGCCAGATGAGTTATTAGTAGTGGAAGGTAGAGTGCTTGGAGCGGTGGAGTCGGCCAGCCTGTTGGCAGAATCATTCTACCCGGAGGACGATGAGCGGACCGATAACGACGGACATACTGAACTCAGAGAAAGGGCGAGAGTGGTGAATGGGGGAGAACATGATGATTCATGTGATCCTCCCTTCACCATGCACGAACTGAGAAGCGTTGCGGCGAGCTTTAGTCCTAAAAAAGCGCCCGGGCTGGACGGTTTCACCGCGGACATATGTGAAGCGGCGATCGCCCTAGACACGACCATGTTTCTACAAATATTTAATAAGTGCCTCGCCCTCTCATGCTTCCCCACCGCGTGGAAGGTGGCAGTGGTGGTCATCCTGAGGAAACCGGGCAGGGAGTCTTATGTGTCGCCTAAGTCATACCGACCAATAGGGCTTCTACCCATTTTCGGAAAAATCCTAGAAAAGATGCTGGTCGGGAGACTTAGGTGGCACATATTACCCAGAATGAGTCCTAATCAATACGGATTCATGCCACAGCGCGGAACCGAGGACTCCCTCTATGTCATGTTGCGATACATAAGAAGTCAAGTAAAAGAAAAGAAAATAGTTTTACTCATATCCCTAGACATAGAGGGAGCCTTCGACAACGCCTGGTGGCCAGCTATAAAATGTAGAATTGCCGAGGCAAACTGCCCGGTAAACCTCAGGAGACTCGTGGATGATTATTTGAAAGGTAGAGTGGTAAGAGTGAGATATGCCGGGGTAGAATGCACGAGGAACACATCAAAAGGATGTGTACAGGGCTCTATAGGGGGTCCAACTTTTTGGAATTTATTGTTGGACCCCCTATTACACGAAATGACGAAGCGGGGGGACTACTGCCAGGCGTTTGCGGACGATGTGGTCCTGGTCTTTTCCGGCGACAGCTCCCGGGAGCTCCAGCGACGCGCCAATGACGCCCTTGAACGTGTCCGGGAGTGGGGTGTAGAGAATAAATTAAAATTTGGACCGACCAAAACAAAAGCCATGATAATAACGAACAGGCTCAAGTACGATACCCCACTCCTGGCCATGGGCGGGGAGCGCGTTGGAATGTCGAAGGAAATAAAGGTCCTGGGGCTCTTGATTGACAGCGGGTTGACGTTCGGCGCCCATGTAGCCAACGTTTGTGGCAAGGCGCTGGGCGTCTACAAGCAGGTGTCGAGGGCTGCCGGGACCAACTGGGGGCTTGAACCGGAAATTATCAGGACCATTTACCTGGCGGTAGTCGAACCCATAATATTATATGCGGCATCGTCTTGGGCACCGGTGGCGGGGCGGGTCGGGGTTGTGAAGCGGCTGAACGAGGTGCAGAGGTGCATTGCACAGAAAATTATAAAAGGATACAGAACGGTCTCTCTGCACTCTGCCCTACTGCTCGCCGGGATTTTGCCGTTAGATATGAGGGTTCGCGAAGCGGCCCTCCTTTTTGAAACAAAGAAAGGCTACTCCCGGGCGGTAGTGGGAGACAGAGAGGTAGAGAGGCCGTTCCCAGTTGAAAAACTGCCGCATCCCGCTAGCTGGACAGGGCTGGGGTTCGAAAGCCTGGGAGAGGGTGGAACACTGGACCAACTAGGAAATCAAAGAACAAGAATTTACACAGATGGTAGCAAACTAGAGGGAAAGGTTGGCGCAGCCCTGTCCATATGGATAGGGGCAGCGGAGGTAAAAAAGAAAAAATTGAAGTTGGACCTGTGTTGCACCGTCTTTCAGGCGGAACTTCTGGCACTATCCGTGGCAACAGAGTGGGCCCTTAGTTATGCCTCGTCCGGCTGCGACATAATCTCCGACTCGCGCTCGTCACTGGAGGCGGTGGTAGGGTGTAGGTCCCTCCATCCCCTCGTGATCCGGACTAGGAAGAATATTTTGGAAATATTTAAAAGGAATGAATCGGTGAGATTATTCTGGGTCAAGGCTCACGCGGGGGTGGAGGGGAACGAGAGGGCCGACGAACTAGCGAAGTCGGCAGCTCTGTTCAGTAAAACGAGACCAGACTACAGCGAGTGTCCGGCTTCGTTCATCAAGCGCCAAATTAGGACGTCGACGATTGATGAATGGAGCCGGAGATATGAGTAAGGGGAAACCGCCTCCGTAACAAAAACGTTCTTCCCGAGTGTGGCAAGTTCATACTCCATTTTAAGAAAAATCAAAATAAATTCGGTACTTACGCAAATATTTACGGGACACGGCGGCTTCTCAGCATACTTGTACAGATTTAGATGTAAGGATAGGCCGTCGTGTATTTGTGACCCAGAAGAGCACGAAACGGTGTACCATATACTGTTGAGTTGTCCGGCATCTGAAAGACAAAGAATAGAGTTTGAAATAGCGACAGGGATAAAGTTGGAAACCAGTATTTTGCCAAGGGTATTAGAGAAAAATGAGACTAGAGAATTGTTTATTAAATATTGTCAAAGAGTAGCACTGGCAGTAATTAAGAGAAATAAATAGTTGATAAACAAAATATAAATATTAGTCAAATATAATGGTATAATGAAACAGCAATGTAAAATATAAATGATAATAAGAAATGTAATCAAAAATAGAATTAAGAAATAAAACAGAAATGTTGTAAAAATAGTATAAGCATTGTTAGAGAATAGTACTAGTAGAGAATAAGAGAATCAACGGATGATAAATAAAAAATAAGAATACTAGTCTAAGGGAAAATGTATAAAGTAATGAATAAGCCAAGGAAATGATGTTAGAATAGATTAGAGCTGTGATAAATAAACATAAAAGATAATAAATGATGTAAATTGTTACTCAAAATAAGCTAGAATAAGATATAGGTAAGCAAAAAAATGGACAAAATTGGAAATGTAAAATAGATAGTATAATAGTAATAATATAAGTTAGAAAAATATAAACAGTAATTGTAAATTAGAAATAAGAAACAGCTCTAAGGAAATGTATTAAAGATAGGAAATTGTACTGGTTAAAAATAAATAAAGAAATAAAAAAAGGATAAGATGCAGTAATGGAAACTGGGTACCAGGCAGTGAATGGGACGTAAGAATGTAGTAAAAGAAAATGAGAGAGTAATAGATTAAGATAGATAAATAAAAAATAATAGGGCAATATAGATAAAGAATGAGAGATGGCAAGGATGAGAAGAGGGAATAATGTAAAGGAAACCCAAAAATAGAGAAGAATGAAAGTATTAAGAAACGAACAAAGACCCTGATATGTAAACGTTAGGGGAAGCTGAAAAAAAAAAAAAAAAAAAAAAAAAAAAAAAAAAAACCTAACCTAACCTAACCTAACCTAACCTAACCTAACCTAACCTAACCTAACCTAACCTAACCTAACCTAACCTAACCTAACCTAACCTAACCTAACCTAACCTAACCTAACCTAACCTAACCTAACCTAACCTAACCTAACCTAACCGCCCGCTATAAAGTGTAGGTTAGCGGAGACAAATTGCCCGGTAAACCTCAGGAAACTAATAGATGATTATTTGAATGAAAGAAGTGTGAGAGTGAGATATGCCGGGGCAGAATGCGCAAGGGTTACGTCCAAGGGGTGTGTACAGGGCTCCATAGGGGGTCCAACCTTTTGGAACCTTTTGTTGGACCCCCTATTGCATGAAATGACGAAGCGGGGCGACTACTGCCAGGCCTTTGCGGATGACGTGGTCCTGATTTTCTCCGGTGACAGCGCTCAGGGGCTCCAGCGACGTGCGAATGATGCCCTTGGTCGTGTCCGGGAGTGGGGCGTCGAGAACAAATTAAGATTTGGACCATCAAAGACAAAAGCTATGATTATTACAAACAAGCTTAAATACGACGCCCCCCTTCTGGTCATGGGCGGGGAGCACATTGGCATGTCGCGGGAGATAAAGGTCCTGGGGCTCTTGATTGACAGCGGGTTGACGTTCGGCGCCCACGTTACAAACGTGTGTAGTAAGGCGCTGGGCGTCTACAAGCAGGTGTCGAGAGCTGCTGGGATCAGCTGGGGGCTGGAGCCGGAGATAGTCAGGACTATCTACTTGGCAGTGGTCGAGCCCATTGTTTTATATGCGGCGTCGTCATGGGCTCCGGTGGCGCACCGGGTGGGGGTTGTGAAGCGGCTGAACGAGGTGCAAAGATGCATAGTCCAAAAGATTATCAAGAGCTACAGAACGGTCTCACTCCACTCGGCCCTGCTACTCGCCGGGATACTTCCACTGGACATGAGAGTGCGCGAAGCGGCTCTCTTGTTCGAAACGAAAAAGGGGTTTTCCCGGCGGGTGGTAGGGGACCGGGAGGTAGAGAGGCCGTTCCCAGTTGGAAATTTACCGCATCCAGCCAGTTGGGTAGGGCTAGAATTCGAGTGCTTGGGGGAGGGTGGAACACTGGTGCAGGAAGACCATCAAAAGCTTCAAATATTTACAGATGGAAGTAAAATAGAAGGCAAGGTTGGCGCAGCCCTATCCATATGGAGTGGGGCTGCGGAAGCCAAAGCCAAAAAGATCAAACTGGACCAGTGTTGCACTGTCTTCCAGGCGGAACTTCTGGCCCTATCCGTGGCAACTGAATATATACTAAACAGTGCCTCGTCCGGCGGCGACATATACTCCGACTCGCGTTCGTCACTGGAAGCCATTGTAGGGGGCAGATCCCTTCACCCCCTCGTGGTGCGGACCAGAATAAATATTGTTAAAATATTTAGCAGTAAAAAATCGGTGAGATTATTTTGGGTCAAAGCTCACGTGGGGGTGGAGGGGAATGAAAGGGCGGATGTAGTAGCAAAGGAGGCAGCTCTGTACACAAAAACAAGACCGTATTATAGTGAGTGCCCGGCTTCATTCATCAAGCGTCAAATTAGAATGTTGACGATTGATGAATGGAGCCGGAGATATGAGCAAGGGGAAACCGCCTCCGTTACAAAAATGTTCTTTCCAAGTGTGGTAGGATCATACTCTACACTAAGAAAAATAAAAATCAATTCGATACTTACACAAGTATTTACGGGGCACGGCGGCTTCTCAGCATATTTGTATAGATTTAGATGCAAAGATAGGCCGTCGTGCATCTGCGACCCAGAAGAACAGGAAACGGTGAGCCACGTACTGTTGAGTTGTCCGGTATCTGAAAAACAAAGAGTAGAATTCGAAACAGCGACAGGGATAAAATTGGGAAATAGCACAGTATCAAGGGTTTTAGAGGAAAATAAGACTAGAGAACGGTTCATTGAATATTGTCAAAGGGTAGCATTAGTAGTGATAAAAAGAAATAAATAGTTGATAACGTAAATAAATGTTAGTCTAATATAATGATATAATAAAAGGGCAATGTAAAAATATAAAATAGTAATAAGAAATGCAACTAAAATAGATTTAAGAGATAAAACAGGAATGATGTAAGAATAATATTAAGTATTGTTAGATAGTAACAATAGTAGAAACTAAGAGAAGTAAATAGATGATGAATAAATATAAATATTAGTCTAATATAATTGTAAAATATAAGAGCAATGTAAAAATATAATAGTAACAAAAATGTAACCAAAGATAGAATTGAGAAGATAAACAGAAATGTGTAACAATAATAATAAGCATTGTTAGAAAGTAATAGTAGAAAGTAAGAGAATGGAATAGACGACAAATATATGAATACTAGCCTATAACAAATTGTATAATGAAAAGCAATGTAATTGTGATAAGAAATGTATGAAAATAGAAATAAGAAAAAGAAAAAATAATGTAATATCAATATAAGAATAGATTAATGAACTGTAATAGAAATAAAAACTGGTAATAAATAAAGATAAAAATGAGTACTCAAACCCTTTGGCAAGAATGAAAGGAAAAATAAAAAATAAATGAAAGATGAAGTATGCAAATCTGTAATAGAAGAAATATGAAAGAAGCAAAATTAATGAAACAAAATAAAAAGTAGAAAAGGTAAAATTAGAATGGAAAGGAAGGAGAATTGAAAGAAGATGTATAGAGAACCCACAAATGAAGATGGAAAAACAAACAAAGATTAACAAAGTCTCTAATAAGTAAAAGTTAGGGGAAGCAGATAAAAAAAAAAAAAAAAAAAAAAAAAAAAAAAAAAAAAAAAAACCTAACCTAACCTAACCTAACCTAACCTAACCTAACCTAACCTAACCTAACCTAACCTAACCTTTTTTTTTTTTTTTTTTTTTTTTTTTTTGTTGACGCTGGGGAATGCATTACTGCATCCGCACACCTACCATGGGGGTGGTAGGTGGGGTATGTGGGGCTCCCCGGCCAGAACGGCCGGTATACCCACTAAACCCCAGCGGTGTTCCATCCGGCGCCTATGGCTACGGCCGCGAGAGCACTTTGGCATTCTTCACGCGACCGCAGCAGGCGATGCCCAGCTGTCGCCGGGCTCCTCCCGGAGCGGAGGCAGAGGGGTGGAGTGCCCTTGCCTCCCTTACATCACTGTTGCTGGCCGATGCGCAGGAACACGCACGCACTCGGCCCCGACGGGACCCTAATTGACAACGGAGCGGTGCCCCCCATGGCACCGCCCCTAGGGCCCCTAGGTGGGGGGGAGGAGAGCTGCATAACGCCTCCTCCTGGCCCCGGCTCTCCGACGGCGGAGATCAGGCGCGTTTGCGTCTTGTTCACGGACCCTCTCCGCCGCCTCCTTC
This sequence comes from Zeuzera pyrina, assembly GCA_907165235.1. Lineage (NCBI taxonomy): Eukaryota > Metazoa > Arthropoda > Insecta > Lepidoptera > Cossidae > Zeuzera > Zeuzera pyrina. The sequence continues at coordinate 10,477,083 of OU015647.1, read as the reverse complement.
TGCGATATGACCTCCTCGCAGAAGGATTGAACCGCCAGCCACGACCTCTCATCGCTCAACATGGCCTTGATTAAGGCCTGGAGCGAGAGGTCGGCCCCCACCGCTGCGACTAATTCGGCGCGCTCACTCGCCCACGCTGGACACTGTACGACCGTGTGGCACGCCGAGTCAACATCGCAGCTGCAATGGTGGCACTCGGGTGCTGACTCCCTCCTAGCAATGCAGTGCAGGTAGCTGCCGAAGCACCCATGTCCGGACAGCACCTGCACCAACCTGAACGTCAACACCCCCGTTTTGCGATCCGCCCATTCCCTAATTACTGGGCGGATGGCCTCGACGGTGCGACGGCCGGCCGTAGGATTGGCCAGCCGCTCTTCCCAACTATCGAATATTGACCGTCGAAGCTGGAGCTTTCGCCGGTTCACCTCACTGGGCAACGGGAGGAACCCCGTCTCTCTTATTTGCGCACGCCATTTGAATAATTCGACGTGCGCTCTTACCTCCAGTTCCCAGGGAGGCGAACCTGCAAGAACACAGGCCGCCTCATAAGAGATGGTACGGTATCCCCTTATGACACCGATGGCCATAGCTCTCTGCGCTTTGCGCAAAGGAGCACAGTTGCGCAAGGCCACCGGCAATTCCCCCCATATTGGCGCACCATAAAGTGCAATAGACCGTACCACCCCCATATAGAGGCGGCGGCACCCCGCGCTAGGCCCCCCGAGACTGGGCATCAACCGTTTAAGACCTGCCGACGCCCTCATTAGACGGGGGGCCAGTTGCGCGAAGTGCTCGCGAAAGCTCCAACGGGCATCGAGATACAGGCCCAAGTACCTCATATGGGGCCTGATCTCGATGCGAGTGCCACCAACGATGATGCTGGAGTTGGCAGGTGGCGCGTTCCGGGGCCCATGGAAACACAGGGCCTCCGACTTGCCGAGCGCCACCTCCAATCCAAGCATCCTTATGCGCATCACCACCTGAGCAACAGAGCAGGTGGCGAGGCGAATTGCCTCCCGGAAGGTCTCCCCTCGGGCCAAGACGAGTGTATCGTCTGCGTAACACGTTACGCTGGCCCCTGCGAGGAGAACCCCCCTCAGCACCCAGTCGTAGCCGACGTTCCAAAGCAGTGGGCCTAGGACTGACCCCTGGGGAACGCCGCACGACATACTCCACCGGTGCTGCCGCCCATTTCGTCCCATACAAATGATTGACCTCTCATCGAGGTAAGACCCGACTATCCGACGGAGGTAAGGGGGGACCCCATGATACTCTAGGGCCCCCTTAATGCAGGCCCAGGGGAGGGTGTTAAAGGCGTTCGCAATGTCTAGTGACACCGCCACGACCACCCCCCCCCGAGCTACGACCTCATCCGACAGGGCCTTTACGCGCGCGATAGCATCGATTGTAGAACGGCCCTGCCGGAAACCATACTGCACATCGGACAGGTCGGGGCCGACCCCGACGAGGTGCCGGACGAGACGGCCAGCGATGATTCTTTCAAACAATTTGCCGGCCTCGTCCAGGCACACAATGGGACGATAGGCGGAGGGAGAGTCCGCTGGGCGCCCATCTTTCCTCAAGAGAACGAGCCGCCCCGTCTTCCACAAGACCGGGAAGCGGCCCGATTCCAGACAGGCGTCCAGCAGACGCCGATATCTAACCCCCAATTCGCTGAGGGACGCAGCCAAGACGCGGCCCGGAATGCCATCCGGGCCCGGAGCCTTCCTCCCGCGCCGGAGCTTGCGAGCAGCCTGCTCTATTTCCACCCCCAAGACCGGTTCGTAGCCGGCCGCCGGGTCAGAACCGGCGACGCTAACCCCTCCACTTAATGGGCGGGAGGGGGGCATCATTCTTGGGGGGCGGAATTCGGCCCTGTTTGGAAACAGGGCCGTCACTACATTTTCAAGCGTCCGGGGCTCGAGACCCTCAGTAATCGGGGGCGCCCATGGTCGAAGTTTTTCCCTAACCATCTTATAAGGGCGCCCCCAGGGATCCCTCTCGAGGGTCTCTAGGAGTTCCTCACGGCTCCTCGTCTTGGCTTCGCTGATGGTGCGCTGCAGCTCCTTCTTCTTGGCCATGTAGGCAGCGTACAGTGCGCCTTCCTCGTCCGCGTCACGATTCCTCCGTCGACGGTATCTGGTGTACCGGCGGCGGACGATTACACACTCCTCTCTCAATTTCGCGATTTCGTCCGACCACCAGTACACCTGACGCCGCAGAGGTCGATTAACTTTGGCCCGGGGCATCGCCGCATCACAGATTTGCGACAGTGCGCCCCGGAACCATTCAGCCTCATGATCGACCTCCACGGGCCCAGCCGAAGGATTCAGCCAGGCCTGGACGAGGCAGGCTACCATCAGCGCGTCCCTATCCATCTTACTGATCACCCAACGGGGGAAAGATATCGGCACTCGACGATTGTGCCCTCCGGCGCGGCCATCTTGTGGCGTCAAGGGGGCGATGTCGAACCTAATGTAGAGATGGTCCGACAATGTTTCTACCCCCTCGAGAACCGTCCAGGAGTGGACGCGGTGCGCAAGGGCAGGGGTCGCAAACGAAACGTCCACGACAGACCCCCCCTGCCTGCGCACACAGGTATTGGCCGACCCATGATTAAGAACGAGCAGGTCGGCTGACGACGTCCACTCCTCCAGAGCTTCTCCTCTCACGTCGGTTACGGGGGACCCCCAGCAGCGCGATTTGGCGTTGAGGTCCCCCAACAACAGAAACTGGCGGGGTCGATTACAGGCAACGAAGGCCTCGAGCCCCGCCAGGAAATCCTCAAAATCGGAGAAGCTCCGGTTTGGGGAGAAGTATACACCTAGCACAACAACATCTCCCCAAAGGACCGCCACATAGCCGCGACCCCTGCCGGCAAGTACAGGGGCCGGATAGACTCCGCCGGAGAACACAATGACGACCGAACCGTCGGTGTCCCCCCACCAGTTGGAATTCGGGGGGACGAAGTACGGCTCGGCCGCGACTATAATGTCGATGGACCACTCCGCCATGCTCTGCATAAGCAGGTCCTGGGCACGGGCGGAGTGGTTCAAATTCGTTTGTAGGAGGCGATAGGACATTAAGTTACGCAGCGTCCATCGCCTCCTCTTCCCTGCGCGCAGGGGCAGCTGGGGCAGCAGGGGCAGGGGCAGCCTGGGTCTTGGCGGCGGCCTTAGTTTTGCCCTTCTTTGCCCTGGCACCTTCACAGGCCTTGCTCCCCGCTCTATGCGAGGCCGGTTTTCCGATGGCCTCGCATAACGTGCAGTGGGGGGAGCTAGAGCAGCCCGCGGCCTTGTGGCCGGGCTGACCGCAGCGGAAACAGTGGTCGCTGCGGTCTACCTCAGATTGGCATTGTTGCCTGACGTGTCCATGAGCCAGGCAACGGTAGCACTTGAGCGGCTTCTGGTCTAACAACCGGACTTGCGCCGACGTCCAGCCGACCAGGAGCCGCCCCCCAGCCACTTTCTTGGCCGCCGCCACAGGGCAGCGGACCCAGACAACCCCTAGTCCAGACGGCGTTTTCTTTATCTCGCCGACCTTTACCTCGGCGACCGAGCACTGGCCGACCTTCACAACCGCAGCCCCAACTTCCTCTGGGGTAATTGAATCATCGAGGCCCGAGATCCTTAACTCGACGGACTTCACGGGCCTGGAGACTTTAGCAACCTCTGGTCCCAGAGCCTGTTGGAGCTTCTCGGCCAGTGCATCGGCCTTAGGAGCGCTCGTAGCTCCGGGGATCTCAAAGACAGCAGCCCCTGTGGCAGCAAGCCTAAAGCGCATGGCGGCGATGCCGAGGTCATCCAAAACTATCTTCTTCCTAGCCTCACCAATCGCCGCCCCATATGTAATACCTTTTGCCACCGCCTCGGGCGAGAGGGTGACTACCACAGCTGACGAACGAGGAGGACGTAGAACCGCTTTCTTCTTCCCCTCCTTCAACCCTTCTTTGCTGGCCCCCTTGCCCGACAGCTGTTGCGCTGCCATAGAAGAGTTGCCACCTTGGCCACCAGAATTGGGCTTACGCCCCCTCCGCACAACCGTTGACCACGGCTCCTCCATACTCTCAGGAGCCGGCGGGAGCGGGCGCGGTTGAGGCTGCGATTGCCCGTTACCCCCATTGTTGCCCTTTTTTCCCTTCTTCTTCCTCTGCCTTTTTGGATTCTTGCCCTCTGCCACACCTGCCGCAACGGGTTTGGCCGCTGTAGAATCAAGGGGGGAGGGAGGAGATGCCAAGGAGGAGGAAGGGCGGGGTGCCGCTACCGAGGACTTCACCGATTTCCCCGAGACCTGCTTTGACCCGCCAATCGCGACAGCAGGAAGTTGAGGGTAATCTTCCCTTGAGAGCTCCATGCGATCCTGTAGCGGGAGTGCCCTACGGTCTGAAGCCAGCGGGGGCCTCAGACGAGTCTCAGGCAGGAGGCGGTCTTGGATTGCCTCTAGCCTGGCATTAAGCATTGTCCCCACCTCCCGCATAATCGACTGCGCCAGATCTTGAGGTATAGTCGACGCCGATGCTGGGGGTGGGGTGGGCTCAAGATGATTCGCAAGCCTAGTCAGCCTTTCAGTCAGGATCGCCATGTCCTGCCTGAGATCCGCAACCTGTTTCTGCAGCTTGGCATTCTCGAGCTGTAGTCGCCGCGTCTCGTCATTGCACGTTCTACTTAAAAGACCCTTTGCCGCCATGTCTATCTGAGCTAGCGCGTCAGTGAGCTTTTTCTTAAAATCCCCTTTGAGGTTTTTGCTCTTGTTATTCACCTCCTGGATGGAGCCCATGCCATTCCGGATCAGAGCATGAAGGTCATCAGCAGATTCCTCAAACTCAACTGAGTCTTCGTCATAATCCCCGATGGGATGAGTAGGAGCAGGCTGCTTCATGTAGGCCTCCCGCGCGGCCCGCTGGTGAGATCTCAGGTTCCTGTCGGACGGGAGAACATCTTCCTCCATTGCTTCAGCCTCAAGGTCCCTAGCCTCATCATGAGCCAACTGCTTCTTGGCCTGCGCCAAGCCCACATAACTTCCCGTCGAGGACTTCCCAGACCTCCTCTCCCTCCTAGATACTTGAGTGGTCTTCTTCGTCGGCACTTCAGTGTCACTACCAGATGACTCTTGGCCTCCCCGAACGAAGAAGGAACCCTTTGACGAGGTCATCAAGACTGACGGCGACCCGCTCCTGGATCTCGACCTTTTACGGTCATTTACAAACTTAATTTTAAGATCCTTCCGCTCAGCAGACCTCCCTGGATCTTTACTACATCCTTTCGCCGCCGAAGAATTGGACTCCGGGCTAGCGTCTCGGGAGTTTAAGATTTTTGACTCCCGCGACCCCTTCTCCGACGACGACTCTCCACCCGATCGTGAGCGCACGGTCTTCGTCGACAGTGTCGAGCTCGCACTCGACAACTCCGCCTCATTTTCATTCTCCTCACTACTTCGATTCCCCCCCTTCCCCGTAAAGTTTATTTTAGTTACATTTTCCATATCAAATCCCACGAGTGGGGCCGATTTATATGACCACCCCCGGGTGACGCCCATTCCGGGGGCTAGGGTATATACTGTGGAGGTCCCCAGGTATCCACAGGTTTTTAGCGTGTTTTCTCACGGGTTTGTTTCAAGTTTTCCTTCTCTTAGGCCGGCCAATTAAGGCAGGCCGTTCGTCGGTCCGCGCAGCCACGACGTACCCCCTTAGCACCACGACGGGGGTCGTTGAAGTGACTGCGCGGGGTCCCGGGGAGGGCGGCTGGTGCTGGTCCGCCCCCCAGGCGAAACCCGGCGACAGGGTTAGTGCCGCCGGGCACGCCTCCACCTAGACTCCCTGCCCTCCGCAGAGGACAGGGAAACCACAATGCGCAAAAGCGCAAAAACACACACAACGGAGGACGCAATAGTGCCCCCCAACACCTCTCTGCGCAATAGCGCAACGCACCCTACCCCTCCAAAAGAGAGAGGCAGGTGCATCCCTTCCCCCCCGTCCGGGCCGGACCCTTTCGGCACTGCAGCCTCATCGGCCCCGACCCGGTACTGAGGGCGCCGCCGAAGCACCACCCTCAGGAGTGTTTATCGACTCTCCAGTCTAGATCCGCAGTGTTCAGTGCAAACGAGGCCACCTCGAGAAGGATGTGGACATGAAGTCCACGCACTGCGGTCTTGGGGTGGCAGGCTAAGGCTCCACTTAATGGGAGCTGTAAGCGCCTGTTGGTCCACCCCCTGTGGCGGGTCACCCCCACCACTCGGCCCCAACCTTTTTTTTTTTTTTTTTTTTTTTTTTTTTTTTGCGTCAGGAAATGCTTTATGCATTCCGTCCTGCCATGGGGGATGGCAGGGGGATATGTGGGACTCCACGGCTGTAAAGGTGCAATGCCGGGCTACCCACTAAAACCTGACGGTGTTCCTCGAGAGCCTTGATGCCGGGGCAACGGGAGCGCGTTGGCATTCTTCCGCTACCCCGGCGGCAACGGCCAGCGCTAAATCGCCGGCCTCATCTCGTGTTTGGGCGGGCCTTGCCCGCCCGACTTCTAGAGAGGCGCGCGGGAACACCGCGCGCGCCATCTCGAGGCTATCTGAGGGGCGGCACTCCCCCGAATGCCACCCCAAGCCTCAGGTGGGCGCCCCGCCGTATACATGGCAGGGCGCGGTGGTCGCCTTGGAGGCGATGGCCACTAGCACGGGTCCGTGCACATCTCCTCCATTTGCCTGGCGGGGGCAACGCGAGCGGCAGCAACGGCTACCACCCTAGCGCCCTTTTTGGGCTTAGCCCCCGCACAGGTCTTACTGCCTGGGATGTGGTCCGCCGACTTCCCTTCGGCGGAGCACAGCGTGCAGTGAGGCCTGCTCGTGCACGCCCCGGCTCTGTGGCCATGTTGCCCGCAGCGGTAACATTCTCCGCTGCGGTCCACCTCCGAGGTGCATACCGCGACGACGTGCCCCTGCTTCAGGCACCGGTAGCACCTCAAGGGTCTCGGCTCCAGTAATTTAACGCCTGCCGAGACCCATCCTACTAGAAGGCGACCACCTGCCACCTTCCTTGCCGCCTCAACGGGGCACCTTGCCCACACCGAGCCTAACCCTGTCGGAGTTCGGCGCACCTCTCCGACTTTTACGTCGTCCGCCGTGCAACTTCCCACCCTGGCGATGGCCCCAGCCACCTCAGCCGCCGTGACCGAGTCATCCAGGCCTGATACGCGGATTTCCGCGCATTTAGTCGGCCTGGACACTCTCACCAGGTCACTCCCCAGGTTTTCCCTCAATTTAGCCGCTAGTGCGTCGGCTTTCTCCCCACTAGCGGCACCCGGCAGCTCGAGGACGCCTGCCCCGGTGGCGGCCTTTCTGTACCGGAGCTCGGTTATGCCCAGCGGCCCCAGGTCAACCTTGGTTCGCGCCTCCGTTAAGACTTGGGCGTAAGAAACCCCCTTCTTGGCCGCCTCCGGCAGTAACGTAATTACTACGGCGGACGACTTAGGAACCCGCAGTTTCGGCTTTTTCGCCCTTCCCTTCCTTTTACCCGCCTCCCCCCTATTCGGCACAGAAGCCGGGACCGCAGCAACCTGACTATTCGGCCGAGTGGAAGCCGGGACTTCGACAACCTTTTTAATCTTCTTTTTCCTTACGACGGTTACAAAGCCGTCGTCGTCAATAGGAGCCGATACAGACGGCACCGACACGGATTGCTTTCCCGCAGGCTTGGGAAGGGGCGCTACAACCTTGCCTTTCCCAACTTTTTTGCTCCCCCCCTGTGATGCCGGCGATGGATGTCCGGCCGAAGGTGCAGTAGGTGCAGTTGGCACCTTTGCATCCGCAGCCAGAGGCGGACGGGTACTCTTCGCCGGCAAAAGTCGCTCCTCCAGCGCATCAAATCTCGCGCTGACCATGTTACCCACCTGTATCATAATTGACCTGGCCATGTCTTCTTGTATTGAAGCTGTAGCCTCTGCCGGAGGCGGCCGTGGTTGAGTCGCCAGCTTTTCTACGATTTCCTTGAGCTCCGCGAGTTGTTTGCGGAGCTCACTTATCTCCCCTCGCAGACAGGCATTCTCCTTTTGGAGTTTAACATTCTCCTCGGAATTGGTTCTTGCCGCAAGGGTTTCCGTAACCTCTTTGATGCTGGCCGCCGCCTCTTTCAACGCCCGTACGAACGAGCCCTTCAAATTCTTTGATTTGGTGGCCACCTTTTCGATGGCGGCCACGCTCGCCATTGCCAACTTTTGCAGTCCCTCTGCAGTATCCATATCTGGACTCGGTTGCTGACTCGCCAACGGGTCTCTGTGTCTGTCCGCAGACGCAGACGACGACCAGCCAGACAGCTCACTGGAAGTAGACCGGGTCAGCCTCTTTAGCCGAAGCTCCTGAGACATTTCATCCATCTCTTTCTCCACTTGATGTTGCAGCGCCTCTCTCTGCGTCTGCAACCACTCTCGCTTTGCCTGTGACAAACCGACATATTCGCCGGTCGTAGGAGGCCGGCCTCTCCCTCTCCTTGTGGGAATTTTCCCTGCAGATGATGGTTCGGTCGCAGGACCTGCCTCTCTTTCCCTAGACTTCGATCTCGATCGACTTCTCGCCTTCTCTTCTGGACGAACACGCTTCCTCAGTGCCTTGGTCGCACTCCCGTCATCCGACCAAGCCGTTGGGACGCTTAGATCCGAAGCATCGGAAAAGTCGTCCTCATCAACCTCTTCACTCCTCCTCTTATCTTTCCCCCCCGTTCCCCGAAAGTTTAGTTTAAAATATTCCATACTTGATCCCACGAGTGGGGCCGATTTATATGACCACCCCCGGGTGACGCCCATTCCGGGGGCTAGGGTATATACTGTGGAGGTCCCCAGGTATCCACAGGTTTTAAGCGTGTTTTCTCACGGGTTTGTTTCAAGTTTTCCTTCTCTTAGGCCGGCCAATTAAGGCAGGCCGTTCGTCGGTCCGCGCAGCCACGACGTACCCCCTTAGCACCGACACGGGGGTCGTTGAAGTGACTGCGCGGGGTCCCGGGGAGGGCGGCTGGTGCTGGTCCGCCCCCCAGGCGAAACCCGGCGACAGGGTTAGTGCCGCCGGGCACGCCACCACCTAGACTCCCTGCCCCCCGCAGAGGACAGAGAAACCACAATGCGCAAAAGCGCAAAAAACACACAACGGAGGACGCAATAGCGCCCCCCAACACCTCTCCGCGCAATAGCGCCAGGCACCCTACCCCTCCAAAAGAGAGAGGCAGGTGCATCCCCTCCCCCCCGTCCGGGCCGGACCCTTTCGGCACTGCAGCCTCATCGGCCCCGACCCGGTACTGAGGGCGCCGCCGAAGCACCACCCTCAGGAGTGTTTATCGACTCTCCAGTCTAGATCCGCAGTGTTCAGTGCAAACGAGGCCACCTCGAGAAGGATGTGGACATGAAGTCCACGCACTGCGGTCTTGGGGTGGCAGGCTAAGGCTCCACTTAATGGGAGCTGTAAGCGCCTGTTGGTCCACCCCCTGTGGCGGGTCACCCCCACCACTCGGCCCCCTCGGCCCCAACCTAACCTTTTTTTTTTTTTTTTTTTTTTCGTCAGGAAATGCTTTATGCATTCCGTCCTGCCATGGGGGATGGCAGGGGGATATGTGGGACTCCACGGCTGTGAGGTGCAATGCCGGGCTACCCACTAAAACCTGACGGTGTTCCTCGAGAGCCTTTGTACCGGGGCCGCGGGTGTGCGACTAGCATTCTTCCGCGACCCCGGCGGGCAACGGCCGGCGCTCAGCCGCCGGCTTCGTCTCGTTTAGGGTGGGAGGGCAGAACTCCCACCCATAATGTCGTGAGAGGCGCGCGGGAACACCGCGCGCGCCATCTCGAGGCTATCTAAGGAGTGACCCTCCCCCGAGAGTCACTCCAAGCCTCTATGTGGGCACTCCGACGTGCTGCGGAGTATACCCTCGCCAGTAGGCGATAACACATCACGCATCAGTGAGCATGACCTCTTCTCCAGCGTGTATCGAGGCTATAGGAGCGGCCGATGTACCTGCTGTGACCCTTCTTTTGCCTGCTGGTTTTTTCTCCGTGCAGGCTTTTCCCCCCAAGATGTGGTTCGCCGCCTTTTTGGCGGCGGCGCACAGCGTGCAATGCGGAGCAGCATTGCACGTCCCGGCCTTGTGGCCGTCTTTACCGCAGCGAAAACACAGTTCACTGCGGTCCACCTCCGACGAACAGTTCTGCCTCACATGCCCAACCTGTAGGCACTTGTAGCAGCGAAGGGGTCTCGGCTCCAGGAGCGACACGCTTGCCGAGACCCAGCCCACTAACAACCTGGTCCCCACCAGTTTCTTGGCCGCCACCGCAGGGCAGCGAACCCACGCTGATCCTAAACCCGAGGGGGTGCGCCGAATCTCGCCGACTTTGATCTGGTCGATGGTACAACTCCCGTCCCTCACTATGGCAGCGGACAATTCGCCAGCCGTTACGGAATCATCCAGGCCGGATATACGGAGCTCAGCAGACTTAACCGGCCTGGAGATCCGAACCACATTCGGGCTCAAGTGCTCCCGCAGTTTTGCAGCGAGTGCATCGGCCTTCTCCCCGCTGGTAAGGCCAGGAAGCTCCAGAATACTGGCGCCAGTAGCGGCCTTTCTGAATCTCATGTCGGAGATCCCGAGCGCACCAAGGTCGATTTTGCTACGCGCCTCGGTTAGCACAGTCGCATATGTTATTCCCTCCTGTGTCGCCTCTGGTTGCAATGTAAGGACCACTGCCGACGACTTTGGCACACGTGGCCTTGGCTTCCTACTCTTCTTTTTACCCCGCCTTGTCATGACACCGCCCTTAGAGGCGACGTTTTGGGGAGGGTTGGACGTCCCCGCGGGATTGCTTCTCTTTTGGCCCTTTCGGGCGACTGCACTGTATGCCTCTTCCATAGAGGCAGGTACCGGAGGCAGCGGGCGGGGCTGTGGGGACGCCTTCACCCCAGACAACGCCGACACCTGTCTACTCTTCTTCCCCTTTTTGTCTCCCCCCTTGCCAACGCTGGACACCGCAGTTGCAACGCTGGACATGTTTTCTTCCGAGGCTTGCAGCTGGGCACGAACGGGCGCCGCTGCACTTACTCCGCCACTCACCGATGCTGGGAGGAAGCGCTTCTCTGGGAGTAGTCTGCCCTCCAGCGCATCAAACCTTGCGTTGACCATGTCTCCAACTTGCAACATGATGGACCTGGCCATATCTTCTTGTATCGAGGCTGTAGAATCTGCCGGAGGCGGCCGTGGTTGGGTCGCCAGCTTTTCCACAATTTCCTTGAGCTCCGCGAGTTGTTTGCGGAGCTCACTTATCTCCCCTCGCAGACAGGCATTCTCCTTTTGGAGTTTCACATTCTCCTCGGAATTGGTTCTTGCCGCAAGGGTTTCCGTAACCTCTTTGATGCTGGCCGCCGCCTCTTTCAACGCCCGTACGAACGAGCCCTTCAAATTCTTTGATTTGGTGGCCACCTTTTCGATGGCGGCCACGCTCGCCATTGCCAACTTTTGCAGTCCATCTGCAGTATCCATATCTGGACTCGGTTGCTGACTCGCCAACGGGTCTCTGTGTCTGTCCGCAGACGCAGACGACGACCAGCCAGACAGCTCACTGGAAGTAGACCGGGTCAGCCTCTTTAGCCGAAGCTCCTGAGACATTTCATCGATCTCTTTCTCCACTTGATGTTGCAGCGCCTCTCTCTGCGTCTGCAACCACTCGCGCTTCGCCTGTGACAGACCGACATATTCGCCGGTCGTAGGAGGCCGGCCTCTCCCTCTCCTTGTGGGAATTTTCCCCGCAGAAGACGGTTCAGTGGCAGGACCTGCCTCTCTCTCCCTCGACTTTGACCTCGATCGTGACCGACTCCTTGTTTTTTCTTCTGTTGGACGAACGCGCCTTCTCAATGCCTTGGTCGCACTTCCATCGTCCGACCAAGCTGTTGGGACGCTTAAATCCGACGCATCGGACAAGTCGTCCTCATCTAACCCCTCACTCCTCCTCTTATCTTTCCCCCCCGTTCCCCGAAAGTTTAATTTAAAATATTCCATTTTGAATCCCACGAGTGGGGCCGATTTAAATGACCACCCCCGGGTGACGCCCATTCCGGGGGCTAGGGTATATACTGTGGAGGTCCCCAGGTATCCACAGGTTTTTAGCGTGTTTTCTCACGGGTTTTGTATCGAGTTTTCCTTCTCTCACGGCCGGCCAATGAAGGCGAGCCGTCTTCGGACCGCACAGCCACGACGTACCCCCTTAGCACCGTGACGGGGGTCGTTGAGGTGCACTGTGCGATTACCGGGGAGGGCGGCTGGTGCCGGTCCGCCCCCCAGGCACCACCCGGCGACAGGGTTAGTGCCGCCGGGCACGCCACCACCTAGACTCCCTGCCCTCCGCAGAGGACAGGGAAACCACAATGCGCAAAAGCGCAAAAACCACAACGGAGGACGCAATAGCGCCCCCCAACACCTCTCCGCGCAATAGCGCCAGGCACCCTACCCCTCCAAAAGAGAGAGGCAGGTGCAACCCCTCCCCCCCGTCCGGGCCGGACCCTTTCGGCACTGCAGCCTCATCGGCCCCGACCCGGTACTGAGGGCGCCGCCGAAGCACCACCCTCAGGAGTGTTTATCGACTCTCCAGTCTAGATCCGCAGTGTTCAGTAGAAACAGGGTCACCTCGAGAAGGATGTAGACATGAAGTCTACGCACTGCGGTCTTGGGATGGCAGGCTAAGGCTCCACTTAATGGGAGCTATAAGCGCCTGTTGGTCCACCCCCTGTGGCGGGTCACCCACACCACTCGGCCCCGCCCCAACCTAACCTAACCTAACCTAACCTAACCTTTTTTTTTTTTTTTTTTTTACGTCAGGAAATGCTTTATGCATTCCATCCCGCCTGGGGGAGGCGGGGGGATATGTGGGACTCCACGGCTGTAAAGGTGCAATGCCGGGCTACCCACTAAAACCTGACGGTGTTCCTCGAGAGCCTTGATGCCGGGGCAACGGGAGCGCGTTGGCATTCTTCCGCAACCCCGGCGGCAACGGCCAGCGCTAAATCGCCGGCCTCATCTCGTGTTTGGGCGGGCCTTGCCCGCCCGACTTGTGGAGAGGCGCGCGGGAACACCGCGCGCGCCATCTCGAGGCTATCTGAGGGGCAGCACTCCCCCGAATGCCACCCCAAGCCTCAGGTGGGCGCCCCGCCGTATTACATGGCAGGGCGCGGTGGTCGCCTAGGAGGCGATGGCCACTAGCACGGGTCCGTGCACATCTCCTCTGTTTGCCTGGCGGGGTCAGCGCGAGCGACAGCAGCGGCTGCCACCTTAGCGCCCTTTTTGGGCTTAGCCCCCGCACAGGTCTTACTCCCTGGTATGTGGTCCGCCGACTTCCCTTCGGCGGAGCACAGCGTGCAGTGGGGTCTGTTAGTGCACGCCCCAGCCTTGTGGCCATGCTGCCCGCAGCGGTAACATTCTCCGCTGCGGTCCACCTCCGAGGTGCATACCGCGCTGACGTGCCCTTGTTTCAGGCACCGGTAGCACCTCAAGGGTCTCGGCTCCAGTAATTTAACACCGGCCGAGACCCATCCTACCAGAAGACGACCACCTGCCACCTTCCTTGCCGCCTCAACGGGGCACCTCGCCCAAACGGAACCTAAGCCCGCCGGGGTTCGGCGCACCTCCCCGACTTTGATGCTGTCCGCCGTACAGCTACCCACCCTGGCGATGGCAGCAGCCACCTCATCCGCCGTTGCAGAGTCATCCAGGCCTGAAACGCGAAGTTCCGCACATCTGGTCGGCCTGGATATTCTTACTATTTCGGAGCTGAGGTGCTCCTTTAGCTTTTCAGCCAACATGTTGGCTTTGTCACCGGAGGCGGCACCCGGCAACTCTAAAACGCCGGCCCCGGTTGCGGCCTTCCTATACCGGAGCTCTGTGATTCCCAGCGGCCCCAGGTCAACCTTCGTTCGGGCCTCCGTGAGTACCTGGGCGTAGGAGACCCCCTTCTTGGCCGCCTCCGGCATCAATGTGAGTACGACGGCGGACGACTTAGGAGTCCTAAGCTTAGGCTTCCTTGACCCTTTTCCCCCCTTCTGAGCCCCTTCACCTCCTTTGTTTTTCGGCTGAGTCGTCGGGACTTGGACAACTTTCCTATTCGGCTGCGCAGAAGCAGCCGGGACCTGAACGACCTTTTTATTTTTCTTCTTCCTGTCGACGGTAGTAAACCCATCGTCAGTAGGCTCCAAAGCAGGCGGCTGCGACTGAGACTGCGCAGCCGAAGGTTTGGGAGCGGTGATAGCGCTCTTGCCAGTTCCATCTTTCTTCTTCTCTACCTGGGTCTTCGCCTGAAACTGCCTTCCATACACACCTGCAGCCGGAACATCCCTCCTGTCGCCAGCAAGAGGCGGACGGACACTTTTTTCTGGCAAGAGGCGGTCTTGCAATGCTTCCAGCCTCGCGTTCATCATCTCGCCAACTTGTACGATGATGCTTCGCGTGAGGTCTTCATTTGCCGCTATCGTTGGTTCTGGAGGCAGTGAAGGTGGTGCCGCTTGCTGCCTCATTCTCTCCAGCTCCAACCCTTCCATCTTTAATTTGAGCTCCGTTAATTGAGCACGTAGATCCGCTACCTCGTTTCGCAAGGAGTTGTTTCTCTCTGTGAGCACACCGATTTCATCCGACGAACTCCTCCCCACGATCTCTCTTACTCCTTTTCTTATTGAAAGGCACGCTGCATTTAAATCCCGCACGAAGGTGCCCTTCAAGTTTTTGGAATTTGCGGCAACGCGCTTGACTCTGCCCAGGGACTCTACAATATTCTCGTAGATCTGGTCCGTCGAGCATTCGGCAACGTCGATCTCCTTTAATGGAGGGAGCACCGTCGTCTTGGGGACTTTTCGGGTCTCCGGACCGGACATCGATGCCTCACTCATCGAACCCTCCGACAGGCTCGTTAAATGCAGCTCCGCTTCCATCTGGGCGAGCTCACGCTCCGCCCGGAGCTGCATCTCCTCGCGTTCAGTGACGACGACATCCCTCTTCGCCTGTGTCGAAGGCTTGCCTCTACGCTTTGGAGTCACTTTGACCGCTGGCGTGTCCGTTTCCGATCCGGAACTCGCTTCACTCGCTGGCTTACTTGCACGCGTACGCTTTCTGGTGAACTTCAATAGGTTGACCGGGGTGCCTTCCTCACTTGACCACGACCCGACGGTCACCATAGTGTCCGTCGATGAAACTCTAGTCAACACCTCCTCTCTATCGAGCACGACGACCAACTCCTTTCCTATTCCCACCTCTTCTCTCATCTCCTCCTCCAACTTCTTCTCCCGACGTGTTAAAGTTTCATTTTTATTTAAAGATTCCATATTTCGTCCCACGAGTAGGGCCGAACTACAGGACCACCCCCGGGTGACGCCCATTCCGGGGGCTAGGGTATATACTGTGGAGGTCCCCAGGTATCCACAGGTTTTAAGCGTGTTTTCTCACGGGTTTGTTTCAAGTTTTCCTTCTCTTAGGCCGGCCAATTAAGGCAGGCCGTTCGTCGGTCCGCGCAGCCACGACGTACCCCCTTAGCACCGACACGGGGGTCGTTGAAGTGACTGCGCGGGGTCCCGGGGAGGGCGGCTGGTGCTGGTCCGCCCCCCAGGCGAAACCCGGCGACAGGGTTAGTGCCGCCGGGCACGCCACCACCTAGACTCCCTGCCCCCCGCAGAGGACAGAGAAACCACAATGCGCAAAAGCGCAAAAAACACACAACGGAGGACGCAATAGCGCCCCCCAACACCTCTCCGCGCAATAGCGCCAGGCACCCTACCCCTCCAAAAGAGAGAGGCAGGTGCATCCCCTCCCCCCCGTCCGGGCCGGACCCTTTCGGCACTGCAGCCTCATCGGCCCCGACCCGGTACTGAGGGCGCCGCCGAAGCACCACCCTCAGGAGTGTTTATCGACTCTCCAGTCTAGATCCGCAGTGTTCAGTGCAAACGAGGCCACCTCGAGAAGGATGTGGACATGAAGTCCACGCACTGCGGTCTTGGGGTGGCAGGCTAAGGCTCCACTTAATGGGAGCTGTAAGCGCCTGTTGGTCCACCCCCTGTGGCGGGTCACCCCCACCACTCGGCCCCAACCTAACCTAACCTAACCTAACCTAACCTAACCTAACCTAACCTAACCTAACCTAACCTAACCTAACCTAACCTAACCAGTCACTTCTACTCGACCTCTCATGTCGAACGCCCGCTTCCTAAGTCCCTCCGTAACATAAAATCAATTAAAAATTCCGGAAAGTGGTCAAAAGTTCACCAAATTCCTTAAAAGTATTATCAATCGACGCGTAAAAATCCGGCGCGAGTGATAGTGCACATAAAAATTACCAAAAAGTGCCCAAAAGTGCATTAAGTGGAAAAAAAAAAAAAAAAAAAAAAAAAAAAAAAAAAAAAAAAAAAAAAAAAAAAAACCTCAAATTTGAGGTTAAGTGAATATAAAAGTGCGTGCGGCGTCGTAATAAGATCTGTAAGGTGCCACTTTCAAAACACCATCAGAAGCGCCGCTAGGAGCCGCATCCTTTGATACCACTTTCGGATTTTTCGAACGAGAGGGACCAGAGCTAAAGGTAAAAAAAAAAAAAAAAAAAAAAAAAAAAAAAAAAAAAAAAACAAGAAGCACGTGGTGGCGTGGTTGGTCTTCCGAGAGTTTTTCGTCATACCTGAGCATTGCATCGGGAGCGGAACACAACGGCGAGACCGGCGACACATCGAGCTTCGAGCTACTCCGTCAAAGAGCTAAGTTATAGCACTTCAAAATTTTTCACAATTTCAAAATCAAATTCTTCAAAATCTAAATCGATAACATATCTTTATTATTACACCAGTAGAAGCGCCTAGGTTAAGTTAATAATAAGTGTAAATTTGGAAAAAGTCCCTTCACAAACCAATTTTCTATAGATTTTTTAAATTTGGGGGTTGACACGTGCAACCCTTAAATCAACACTTTTGAGGTCGAAAACCATCTCAAAAAATCGAGTATTTAAGGGGAGGGTGAGGAGATTTTTTCCAGATTTTTAAATTTAAGTGTACATATTTAATTAACATTACTAACATAAATTGAATAATAAAACACATACAACACAAACACAACATGTCAAACCCAAATTCATCAACACAAACCCAAAAAACAAAATCAACGAGGACCTCTTCAACGAAAGTCAGGCCGTCGCAACAAGAAACTTACACAAATCGGTCGATGAGGGATCGGCTGTTGGCGAGGTCTGTATCGACGTCATCCGAGCTCACCCCGACTCAAGCTATGAACCTGCAGAGCGCGGGAATACCCCCACGTCCGATTCATTCAGACGAAGAGGATCTGGCGGGGGCCTCAGACAACGACTCTGTAGGTTCCACTCGATCATGCCCCGGAAGGTTGAGCATGATGACGATAACCACGAAGAGGTCGGGCGTCGAGATGGACCTGGCCACCAAACTTGCGAATACGACGTTCCAGGAAGCCAAGGACGCCTTAGAAGCCGCAGGGAACATGAAAAGGGAATGCAAGTCTAAGGCGATAGAGTGCTTGCAAACCCTTTACGAAACCATTCTTGCCCTCTCGGACTCTCGCTCCCGCCACAAAAACAACCTTGAAAAGGAACGCTCGAGGCACGCACAAGAACTGGTGCGTATAGAGAGAGCACACAACAAGCAAATAGCCGAATTCAACTCGCGGCTTACGGCGGAGCTTGTAGGAACCCGGGGGGAAGTCAGGATGACCCTCGAGGAGGTAAGAGGCGTCCGGAACTGGCTCGGATCGGAAACGACGGAGCCGTACGACCAAATAAAAATTATGACTAAGAAAATTGAGCAACTTCACAAAGACATTAAGATCCTGGGAGAGTCCATCAAGAGCGTCGGAGCTCCGGCGGGGGTCACGCAAGACATTAAGCCATTAAGGGAAGAACACAACCGCCTGGAAGGTGGAGTGATCTCCTTGAAGAGCCGGATGGACGATCTGATGGACCGCATAAATAAACTCACCGAAAAAACGGACCTAATGTCAAAAACAAACAAATCAACAGCTACCCAATGTCAAATAGGGGAAACAACGAAAGAACTGAAACAAATTCACAAAAACATACAGGACATTCACAAAAAGATTTCCATTCCGAAGACCACGGGGTCGCTGGGAAAGGAAGAATTGGCTCTCCAACTCCAGCCACTCCGTGAGCGCTTCGAAATAATAACGTCACAATTGAAAGAGATCAAGGACACAAAAACCACGCCGCAATCTCCAAAGATGAGCCTAGCGGACGAACTGGCACTGGCGGAGCAGCAACCATTTAAAACCAAGAGTACTGCATCGTACGCCCAAGTTGCAGCAAAACCGGTGCCAAAACGTCCAAATCACACCCTCATCGTATCCTCAAAGAACCCTAAGGATACAGGGGACAACATACTAGTAAAAATCCGAGAGGCCCTAGACCCCAAAACCTCCGGAGCAAGGATCGATAGGGTGAGAAAGGCGAAAAATCAAAAAATAGTACTGAGTTGCGGCTCTAAGGACGATTTGGCACTAGCCAAATCTAAATTTCAAAACAAACTGGACCTAAATGTCGAGGTCGCGAAGGCAGGGAACCCCCTAATGGTCGTCAAAGATGTCCTGGCATTTCATAAAGACGAAGACATTAAAGATCTATTACTCGCGCAGAACAAACACCTTCTGCACGAGTTGGATCCTAAGGACAACTATATTAGGGTGCGGTACCGAAAGAAAGCGAGGAACCAGCTGGAGTGCCATCCCGTCATCGAAGTCTCGCCGGAACTCCACAAACGCTTCCTCGATGCCGGGAAGGTTTATATAGGCCTACAAAGACGACCGGTGGCCGACCAATCGCCACTAGTGCAATGCACAAAGTGCCTAGGTTTCGGTCACACGAAGTCGATATGCCGGCAAAAGGACCCAAACTGCAGTTACTGCGGAGAAAACCACACGTGGGACAAATGCCCTAAAAAACAAGAAGGCAAACCCCCGTCGTGCAGAAACTGCAAGGAAGCGAAATTTGAGGGAAGGGAGACTCAGCACTCTGCATTCAGCAATGAATGCCAAACAAAGGCAAAATGGGACTCCATAGCAAGGTCTCGCATTTCGTATTGCTAAGGGCGACCACGATCCGACCCCTCGAGAAGGAGCGCTAGAGCTAAAATTCATCCAAGCCAATCTTCAGCGCTCGCGGGTGGCAACTGCAGAACTGATGCAGGTGGCAGAGGAAAGGGGAATTTCGATTGCCGTAATACAGGAACCCTACGTAGGGAAAACAGGCATCCTCAAACAGTTTCCCGGCACAAGAACCATCCAGTGCACCCTCAACAGACAAAAACCTGTAAAAGCCGCAGTAGTAATTTTTGACGACCGACTGGAGATTGTACACGATCCCCAGCTGGTCACCGAAACAGAAGCGGCGGTTTTCATAAAAACAGGAAACCTACAGTTCGCAGTTATATCCATCTACCTCGAGGGGGATCAAGACATTAATCCGTATTTAAATAGGATCAAAGCCGTGTGTGACGCCATCGACACACCGAAAATAGTTTTGGCGGGGGACGTCAACGCCTGGAGTACCTGGTGGGGAAGCGAATCGGAAGACCCCCGAGGAGAGGCGTATTGCTCCTTCCTAAACAGCATGGATCTCCAGATCCTCAACACGGGGGACACTCCAACCTTCGAGGTTTGCAGGGGAGGCAGAATCTGCACAAGCGTAATAGACGTCAGTGCATGCAGCATCCCTCTGCTCGGGCAAATAGAGGGATGGAGGGTGAACAGAGGTCTGATCACATCGGACCACAACGCCATCACGTATACCCTGCGACTGGACAAACCCCTGGAACCCCTGAGGTCAACGTCCACTCGCAGATACAACACGAAGAAGGCGAAATGGTCGGACTTCCGAACCCATCTATCAGAAGCCCTAGCTACAAAAAACATCGACCCCCATGTAATAGAAGAGGTGAACGGACCGGACGATCTGGAATCCAAAATCAACACCTACACACTCACCATCCAGGAATCGTGCGAAAAATCGATTCCAAAAGTAGGACAAGGACGCACAAAGCCCACGCCACCCTGGTGGTCCAGCAGTCTCTCTCATCTTAAACGAGAGGTACTCAAGAAGAAGAGACGCATTCGTAACGCCGCCCCATCCAGAAGGCAATACGTCATAGACCAATACCTCCAGGCCAAAGGGGAGTATGTGTCCGCCGCCAAAACTGCTCAAACGGAGAGCTGGAAGGAATTTTGTACCATGCAACAGAAGGAGAGTATGTGGGACGGCATTTATAGAGTCATCAGGAAAACAGCCAGAAGACAGGAGGACTCCCTACTGCGGGGAGAGGATGGGAAGACACTCAGCCCGGAAAAGTCGGCCGAATACCTGGCGGAAACCTTCTTTCCCGATGACCTACAACATAATATTCCACCACACAGGCAAAAACAAGGAACCATGGATGAAGAACCCCTCGCGGAAAAAGTGCTACTGCCCGCGGACGACCCGCCATTTACGGAGTCTGAGCTGGATTCGGTTCTTGAATCTTTGAACCCGAAGAAAGCTCCGGGGCCGGACGGGCTGACCGCGGACATATGCACGATGGCTATAAATTGCAACAGGGAAGTATTTATGGCTTTAGCGAATAAATGCTTAGAACTAGCCCACTTCCCGAAGCAATGGAAAATCGCTCATGTAGTCATTATCCGAAAACCAGCTAAAGAGGACTACACCCATCCTAAATCCTATAGACCGATCGGCCTGCTGTCGGTTCTCGGCAAAATACTCGAGAAGCTTCTAGTGGGCCGTCTCCAGTGGCATATCCTCCCGGCTCTCCAACAAAACCAATACGGGTTCACACCACAGCGTGGAACCGAGGACGCCCTCTATGACCTACTAGGCCATGTACGATCTGAAATAAACAACAAGAAGATCGTCGTACTTATATCCTTGGACATAGAGGGGGCCTTCGACAACGCATGGTGGCCGGCACTCAAACAAGGACTGAAATCCAAAAAGTGCCCGCGCAACGTCTACGCCTTGGTGTGCTCATACCTCCGCGATCGTAGAATCCAACTAAACTACGCAAGGGCAACATACGAGAAGGTCACAACGAAGGGATGCGTTCAAGGATCCATCAGCGGGCCGACATTCTGGAATCTAATCTTGGATTCCCTTCTCGTGAAATTAGCCCAGGCGGGGGTGCATTGCCAGGCGTTCGCCGACGATGTGGTTCTGATCTTTTCGGGTCACCAAACCAGTTCCTTGGAAGAAGAAATCAACTCCACTCTGACAACTGTAGTGGAATGGGGGGAAAAGAATAAGCTACGCTTTGCGGCACATAAAACAAATGCAATGCTGCTGACAAAGAAGCTTAAGTATGACGTCCCCAATCTCTTCATGTCTAACCAGAACATCAACATAGTCGAAGAGATAAAACTCCTAGGACTAGTCATAGATCACAAGCTCACCTTCAAAACGCACGTGACAGCCACCTGCAAAAAAGCTGCGGATATCTATAAGCAACTAGCGTGCGCGGCGAAGGTGACATGGGGCCTCGATAAGGAAATCATCAGAACCATATACGTTGCAGTAATAGAGCCTATCGTGTTGTACGCCTCCAGCGCATGGTCTGAGGCGTCCGAGCTGCAGGTAAATAGAGATCAGCTCGACGCCTTACAAAGAGGTTTCATGCAGAAAATCTGTAGGGCGTACCGCACGGTGTCTCTAACGTCGGCACTAGTTCTCGCGGGTCTACTACCACTGGACCTTAGAATCCGGGAAGCCGCAACGCTCTATAAGGCCAAAAAAGCACACGCCAAAGACTACCTACCAGCGGGAAGAGAGCTCGAACAAAAGGTGAGTTACTTGCATCGAATTCACCCCTCGGACCTTCCATCTATAAACTACGAGCTCCTTGAGAACGTGAATTCCGAAACAGTCGACTCCCACCACATCACCGGGCCGCAAGTTTATACGGACGGAAGCAAGACCGAAGTTTCCGTCGGAGCGGCAGTTACATGGTGGGAACACGGCAAGGAAATCACTTCTTCTTCCTACAGTCTTGAACCTTCTTGTACAGTATTCCAGGCAGAACTCTTTGCACTCTTAAAGGCAATGGAGATGGCCCTACAGAGCAAGCACAAAGAAGTAAACATAATGAGCGACTCAAGATCCTCGCTCGAATTGCTCAAAAGTGCAAAATGGTGTCATCCCATTGCCGAAAAAATCAGGGAGTGTATAAGAGGAATGAGTATAGAAGGAAGGCGGGTGCGGCTGTTCTGGCTTCGGGCACATGTGGGAACACCGGGCAACGAACGAGCGGACGAGCTCGCCAAAGAGGCAGCAAACAAGCGAAACGAAACACCGGACTACGACCGAGTGCCCCTGTCTTATGTTAAGAGGAGGATTAGAGAAGAGACGGTATCTAAGTGGCAAGCAAGATACCAATCCTCCACGACGGGCAAGATCACCAAAGTTTTCCTCCCAGACGTCGAGAAAGCCTTCCGGTTTGTGAGGGAAACAGAACTGACGCCCGTCCAAGTACAAGCTCTGACGGGACACGGAGGAATCGGGGAGTACCTGCACCGATTCAAGCTGAGAAACAGCCCGGGGTGCGAGTGCGAACCAAACACCGTCGAGTCCGTGGTCCATATCATGCTGGAATGCCCTCGCTTTTCCACAGCCCGGTTCGACCTCGAGAACAAATTAAACACGTCCTTGACAACTAAAAATATACACACGGCTTTAAATGGAAAAAACACAAGATCACACATTTTACAATTTATAGAATACGCGTTTGGAGTGGCAACATTGAGAAATAGCACCCTACCATCTGATCCATCGAGACAAGAATTGCAAGACATTCCACCAGCCACAATCCCCGCACCAGAAGAAAACACTCCAGTGGTCTGCGAGGTAACGACGACGTCCTTAATGGAGAACGCAAACGACGGCAGACCAGGAATAAGGTTGAGGGGAGTGGCTCTCTTCATGGACAACAATTCGGAGACATTGGGAATAAGCTTCTGCCATATTCGCCAAAGGAACAGTGTGGCCATCTCGCCAGGTCTAGCTGCACTCCTCAAAGGTAGCACATCACGGGCCACTATGAAGCGCAGGACCTTCAACGCGCTAGCGGAGTGGGAAATCTTGGGCCGCCGATGCAGAATAGTGAGATCCCATGGGAAGTTGATTCTCCTATTCGTAGGCGGCGCGGGGGAAACTCGCTTCGCCCAAGCCTGTTCTGTGCTCACCGGAGTAGCAAGAGGGGGAGGCGAGAGCACCGTGCCCAAAAAAATAAGCGTGGACGCTATGGCAGTCGACTATTTCAGAGGAGAGGTCGAAGACTACATGGGATGCATCGCCGCCTCGAAATATCATGAGGTGGTGGTATATGAAGACCGGGGCGAAAACCTCAGTTTTCTGAAGCCCCATGGGAACGACTCCTCTTCCACGCAAATCCCAACCGATAGCTGGGGAAACCCCATAGCGTCCACCTCGACACTCAGCGGCTCTGAAAGGCTCCAGGAAAAAATAGCCAAAGAGTCCGCTGCCCTCAGAGAGGGACAGAAGCACTCCCAACACTCTCAATACTCCGAGTCCACACAAAAAATTGTCTCAGTGTTGCACACTCTAAGCGCGGCAGCCTCCTCAATAGCGGATATCTCGAAACGCAAAGTTAAAACAATAAAACATACAATTAGAACAAACAAAGCAATAGAAAACTTTTTCCACACAAAACCATCGAAAACCAAAACAGTAACCAAAACACCAGTCAGAACCAAAGCAGACATGGGTATCGTAGTTCCACCAAACCTGCGTCCGGCGTCGACGCCACGGGACCACATGATTAATGCCTTCCTTGAGTTTTACTCAGTCACGAAAGAAACCCGAAGGGTCAACAGAAAACTCTGCAGGGAGATTCTGGAGACCTATAACAGAGGGAACATGGGTCTCCTGGAAGTGAAACTCAACGAAGAGGGGGCCACCATATACAACTGCGACACCGCTCAGATATTAGCGGGTACTAAAATCGAGCAGAATATGGTGGCGTACAACATGGCGTGTGGGTTCGTGGAGTACGACGAGGATGAATCCAGGCGTACGGGGTCACCAAAATTCAAAACCCCCCCAGATGATCCAATTGTGGTGACCGCAAAGTGCACCAAAATAATGCTGGACGACAGGATCATCACGATGGCAGAAAGCCTAATGGGAGATCCTGCGAAGGGCGATGCCTTTGCGGAATGGGAGCCGCCAAAGATCACCTGGGTAAATGGAGTACCCGGCTGCGGTAAAACCACTTGGGTCGTGGCTCACTTCGAGGTGGAAAATGACATAATAGTCACAACCACAACGGAGGCGGCCAAGGACCTCAAGTCAAAACTAAAAAAACGAATGGGACCTCAAGCCGAAAAAAGAGTGCGCACATTGGCTTCCGTCTTGGTTAACGGCATTAAAAAACCTAGCAGCTGCAAACGTCTCATAGCAGACGAAGCGCTTCTTAACCATTTCGGAGCCATTGTTATGGCCATGCGCATAGTCGAGGCGAATGAGGTCCTTCTAATAGGTGATGTCAATCAGCTGCCCTTCATCGACCGCAGCAACCTCTTTGAGTTGAAGTACAACCGCCCTGACCTTATGGTCAAAATCAATAAAGAGTTGTTGTGCACGCACAGGAACCCATTGGACGTGGCGTATGCCCTAAACGAGGTGTTTGGAGGCATATACTCGTCCAAACCAATCGTCCGTTCCCTGTCGCTCGGGGTGTACTCGAACTCGCAGATTCCCAAAGACCCACCGAATACCCTATACCTGGTTCACACGCAGACAGAAAAGACGCTGCTCATCAACCAGGGATATGGAGTGGGTGAGGACTCGCGAGTTCTGACGATCCATGAGGCACAGGGACTCACTTACGAAAGGGTAATAATCGTGCAAACAACTCCAAAAAAGCTGAAATTACACGACAGCATTCCTCATGCTGTGGTTGCGTTGTCGCGCCACACTGTTAGCTGTGTATATTACACGGACAATAGTGGGGACGCTATTTCACGGCTAATACAAAAGGCTGCAGCAGCCACAGCATCAAAGATAAAGGGCTATAACTTGAAGATGGCGATTTGGAATCGAGATGCGGCGGTCATGGAAAAACTCTCGCAACAAAGAGATCTTCAAATCCACCATAACAAGCACAATACACACTACACAAACACGTAACAAAAACAAAAAGCATTAACACATGCACCAACAGTGCACCACTAACATATAAAACGTATAAATGTGTTATGAAAGAAAATTTGAATTTAATAATAATAACATAAATAACTAACACGTATATGTGAATAGAATGTAAATGTTACTATTCTGTTTATTTGTATTCTCCACAATACACCATAAAAACACTAAAAAGAACAAAAACTAAAGTATCAATAAAACAAATTTTACACAATAGAACAAAACCTCAACAGCCTTGACAAGGAGGACGCTGGCGCATGCTGAGCTCGTAATCACGAAACAGCCATGCGAGTGGCGGGTCCAAGTCAAGGCTCCTAAACAGTCAACACAAACAAACAAAAGGCAAAACATCAAATTGTCACACAAAACAAACATACTAACACAAAGGCAAACAAACAAAATACAAATGCAAAAGCGAGTGTTAACATTCCTGAATAGTTGGTAAAACAAGTAGAATAAGTACCATAAGTAGAATAGAATGCTTAATATGCATAAAAAAAAAAAAAAAAAAAAAAAAAATAACAATAATAATAAATATATTAATATACATTAAAAAAAATATATATATAGATTATGTATATAAAATAATTATTATAAATGTAAAAAAAAAAAAATAAAATAAAATAAAATATATATATATAAAAAAAAAAATAAATAAATAAAAAAAAAAAAAAAAAAAAAATATACGTAAATAATAAGGCACTAGTAGTAAGTAATGTAATATAGAAAATAAGGTAATTATAAGGTAATTATAAGTAAATGTAAATATTAACTAGGATACAAAATAATTAAGTATAGTGTAAAGGCGCTTCTTAACCGTAAAGATGTATTTTAAAACTAATTACTCAAATGTAAATGACGGAGTATTATTATATTAATAAAAAAAAATAACCAAAAAGAAAAAAGAGCACGGACCAAGAGTCTGTGGAGACAAACTTTCATTAATAAAAAAAAAAAAAAAAAAAAAAAAAAAAACCTAACCAGTCTCAGACAGCCTCCCGACGCGATAACAGCGCGAAAAAGTCGCTCCGTACTCAAAAATTCAGCAAAAATAGAAAGAGAGTGAAAAGTGTGAAGTGTTATATATCGCTGGATGCGCGCAGTGACGGGCAATATAACCGTGAAAAAATTTTTAAAATCGGACTTAAAACCAAAAAGTTATTGTGAAAAAACCGGCGGAAAAACTACAAAAGTGCGTGCGCCGCTCGAATTTGAGCGGCGACATATAAATTTTCAAGTGTGAAGAGCAAGGCCGGACACCCCCCCAGCTACCCCCAAAATTTGGGATTTTTAGTAAGAGTGGTTTCGGAAATATTCGAAAATTAGGAGAAGTGGTAACCGTATCTCCTAAAATTAGGTCAACTAAGGCGAAGCCAATATTACCCTAAGGTGTGCCTAGGGGCCCCTAAAGGTATTGGAGAAGAAAAAAAAGTGAAATAACCATAGTTGAGTAGGAGAAATAAACGAAAAACGAAAACCACGTGGGGTTAATTCCTAGATTAGGAGTGGGGGATTAGTGTTGAAGTGAAAAAAGGGTGTACTAGTGCTAACACAAAAGGTGAAAATCATCGTTACCGGAAAACCGCCAACGGTTTAGCCGGGAAACCGTATATAACGG
The DNA here is from genome assembly GCA_907165235.1 of Zeuzera pyrina. Classification (NCBI taxonomy): domain Eukaryota; kingdom Metazoa; phylum Arthropoda; class Insecta; order Lepidoptera; family Cossidae; genus Zeuzera; species Zeuzera pyrina. The sequence continues at coordinate 10,450,248 of OU015647.1, read as the reverse complement.
TTTTTCTTGGCGACCGTTAACTTTAGCGGTGCAGGGTGCAGCCGGGAGAGCGCAGCCTGGTACAAGATTTTCAGGAATGCAAGATAAAGTAATTAGCTGTAAGTGTACAAAATTGTAAAACCCTAGGTTAAGGAGAACCAGAGATATAAGGTTTTTTATCTGCCAACTGCGGAGTGTATCGAGGGTACATGTAAAAAATTAAATCGATATCTCGTAAATTGTCCAAAAATTTGACAAGCAGTATTTGGCAAGTACGTTTTTGGATAAAAGGAAAAAGACTGGTGTTAAAAAATTTCTGAAAAAACAATAAATTAGAGTCAAGAAATTCAAATTATAATTACGTAAAACAGTCGCGGTAGTTTTCATCGCGTTGTTTACAAAATTTGGCAATTAATTCTAATAAAACTAGTCATAGGAAATACATAATTTTGATAGTAGTTGGTAGTGTATATATCTGGCTCTCTGGTGTAAAAATTTAAGAACCCTAGGCTAAGTAGATTTAGGTAGACAGACAAATTGGTAAAACTGGAAATCTTGTGCAAAGATAAGTTAAGTTTGTCGGGGTTAGTTGCGTCAGCCGTGTCCCTATTCCGTATTAGGGTATAGGAATATAGTGGATTAAATAAAGCGACCATCAAAAATAGTATAGACTGGTAACCAGTAGACTGGTAGGCCTGGGTATCCTAACAGAAACCCGGGAAATCATAAAAAAAAAAAAACAGAAAAATAGTTTAGAAAATTTTCTATTAAAGTATAGGAAAATAGTAGGAATATAGGAACCAGAATAAGGCGCCAGAATAATCGTATTAAGTGTGGTATTCATCAAATATATAGTGAAGTAGGAAGAAAATTAAAAGTGCCACCACATAATCTGACGGATAGAGCTGACAGGTACCTAAAACGTCACTGTCACCGTCAGCTGTCAGAACTGTCACTGTCAGTGGCAGTGACGGGTGTCAACCAGCTGTCGGGAGTTGGACAGCTGCTGTCAAGTGACAGGGGTTGTCATTGTCAGGCTGTCCTAGTCAAGGGTGAGTTGGGGACAAGTCAGAGTCGGGCAAAATTAAAATTATTATTAAATTATTTTATTTTTTTAAAAACGAATTGAGACAAGTGTGTGTTGTGGTCAAGTGGGAGCTGTATAAAATATAAATTAAAATATTAAAATTAGAATTAGAAAATTTAGAGTAGGAAATTTTATTATATTAAGGGGGTAACAAGTGGGGTCCTATATAGGGAACAATTAGGTATAAGCGTTTTCGCGGTACCTATTTTTAGTAAATTTTTATAAATTTTTTAAGAGGTGTACGAAATTGACCGTAGAAACGTTCTAGATAAGAAAAAATTTTTTAAATTAGAAACGTGTATAGTAAGCCAGTGTAAACCTAAAAAACCCCTTCCCCCCCCAAAAATCCTTAAAATTTAAAGGGAAATCGGTGAAAAAGCCGGGTTGGGAGAGGCTTTGGGAGGAGTGAGTGGGTGGGCAGTGGTGTACGAAGGAAGAGCTATTCTTCCCCCCCTTTCCCCCCCCCTCCCCCCCTACCTCACCCCCGCGGCGGTCCCCCCTCCCCCCCAGGTCTCGTGGGGAGCATTTTTTGCCAAAAACTATACCGAAACAAACTGAAATGGAAAAAAGAGTGGAGAAGGTGAAGCTGAAAATGAAATTTCCCACTGAGGCTAAGGTAGGACAAAGTAAAATGAAAAGCGTGAAGGAAGGAGGAGCGGAAGCTGAGGAAAAGATAAGGGAAGGAACGAGTGAGGATGGACAGAAGACGAGAGTGGAAGTGGAAAGCCTTGGTATCAGGAGTAGGACGGCAGAAGCTAAAAGCTGCTTGATGAAAGCAAAGCTGCAGCTAAACAACAGCCGGAATCTCAAGACTGATATCAAGGCTGACGTGTTAAGTGCAATAGAAAGATTGTATGAATTGGTGAGAGAGGCAGAGGAAGAAAGGAAGAAAAGTAAGAGTGTAAGTAATGATGAAGTAAGGCAAAAGGAAAAAAGTAAAGAAGATGGGAAGGAAGGTAAGATGAATGAGCAGTCGATGAGTATGTGGAATAGTTGTATGAAAGTGATGGAAGAAAATAAAATAAAAATGGAGGAGTACGCCAGGATGATGAGAGAAAGCAATGAAAGAATGGAAGAGGTAAAGGAAGAGATTAGGAAAGAAAGGGAAGAAAGGAAGAGAGGGCAGGTCACATATGCGGGGGTGGTGGCAGGTATGGGAGGAGCCCATCCGCCACCACGGACCGCATTACACTCTGTGATCGTGTCCTCGGAGAAAGAGGAGGAGACTGGAGAGGAAGTGTTAGAAAGAATTAGAAAAGCTGTGGATGCGAAAGAGGGATGGGTGCAGGTGGAGAAGGTAAGAAAGGTGAAAGATAGGAAGGTTGTGGTAGGTTGCAAGAATGAGGAGGAAAGACAGAAGATAGTGCAGAGGCTGAGTGGAAAAGGGAAGGGATTGGTAGTAGAGGAAGTAAGGAATAAGGACCCCCTTCTGGTTCTGAAAGACGTGATTAAAGTGCACATGGATGAGGAGGTGACAAAAGCACTGAGGAACCAGAATGGGGGTCTGTTCAGGGAGCTGAAAAAAGATGATGAAAGGATGACGGTTAAGTTTAGGAGGAGATCTAGAAATCCTCTCTGCAATGACATAGTGCTCAGCGTATCGCCCCAAATATGGAGGAGGGCAACGAATATGGGAGCTCTCAGAGTCGACTTGCAGAACGTGCGGGTGGAAGACCAGTCCCCCCTTGTACAATGTACAAGGTGTTTGGGATTTGGGCACAGCCGCAGGTTCTGCAAGGAGGACAAGGATCTATGCAGTCATTGCGGAGGGGAGCATCTCAAAAGAGAATGCCCAGAAAGCCGGCGTGGCGGGATGCCCACGTGCAAAAACTGCACCAGAAACAACATAGTGGCAAAGGGACACAATGCTTTCGACTATGGTTGTCCTGTTAGGAAGAAGTGGGATGCCCTGGCAAGGGCTACTATAGCCTATTGCTAAGGGCGTCCCACGGGAAATTAGGAACGTTAAATTGAGGCTCGTGCAGGCCAATCTTCAGCGTAGCCAGCAGGCAACCGCTGAGCTGGTTATGGCCGCACGAGTCAACAGTTACGATATAGCGCTAGTGCAGGAGCCATACACTGGGTGTATAGGAAGAGTGAGGCCATACCCGGGGGTTAGAATCCTGCAACATCAAGGATCCCCCGGAGGCCTGGTTAAGGCTGCCATAATGGTCTTCAACAGGCGGATCGACATCGCCCAGTGCCCAACTTTGGCGACACCCAACATCTTAGTCGCCAAACTTAAAACTGGGATAGGGGAAGTGGGGGTGGTGTCGATCTACCTGGAAGGAGACCAACCGCTCGACCCGTACACCCAGTGTATGGAGGAGATTATCGACAAGATAGGTACTGGCAAACTGCTAATAGGTGGGGACGTGAATGCGTGGAACCCGTGGTGGGGAAGCGAAAAGATGGATGAAAGAGGTGAGAGATTGGCAGGAATGCTGGATGAGAGGGATCTACAGATCCTGAACAGAGGGTCCGAGCCAACATTCGATACGGTCAGGGGAACTAAAAGGTACACAAGCTGTGTGGACATCACGGTCTGCTCCGCCGACATGCTACCTGCAGTGCAGAACTGGCGTGTGGAGGCGGACGTGACGACTTCGGATCACAGGGCAATCCGGTTTGACCTTCATTTGGCAAGGGGGGAAGGGGCCAAACCGACCACGACTAGGGTATACAACACGCGAAAGGCCAATTGGACCCAGCTCAGACAGGAGCTGGGCCATATATGGGAGGAAAGGCGGTTAAACGCCGAGTTGTTTGGGAAGATAGGTAACGTCCGTGAGCTCGAAGAGAGGGTGGAGGAGCTCACGGACTCTATAAGGGAGAGTTGTGAGAAGTGTATACCCAAAGTCGGGGTCGGTGGAAGAGCGGGATTGCCTTGGTGGACCGAGGAACTCACCCGCCTCAAAAAGGAGGTGAATCGTCGGAGGCGTAGAATATCTTACGCAGCACCGGTGCGGAGAGCATGGGTGGTGGAGCAGTACCTTGAGTCAAAACAAGAGTACCTGGCCGCGTCGTTGAGGGCTCGGACCACCTGTTGGAAGAGTTTCTGCGAGAAGCAAGAGAGAGAGAGTATGTGGGATGGGATCTATAGAGTGATACGCAGCACAGCCGCGAAGGAGGAGGATATTCCCCTCGTCCGGAACGGTGTAGCACTTGAAGGCGTGGAGTCGGCCAGGTACCTGGCAGAAACCTTCTATCCGGAGGATGGCGCTGATAGCGACGGCGCAGAACACATGAGTATGAGAAGAACAGCTGAGATTATCAATAAGATAGAGCAAGGTGGATCGTGTGATCCACCGTTTACTAAATACGAACTCATGTGGGCTGCGTCGAGCTTCAGCGCAAAGAAGGCGCCGGGACTGGACGGATTCACTGCCGACATTTGCAAGGCAGCTATCACTCTACAACCCGATATGTTTGTGGAAATGTATAACAGGTGTATGGAACTAGCGTGTTTCCCCACTATTTGGAAGGAGGCAGTGATAGTGATACTCAGGAAGCCTGGTAGGTCGGACTATACGGGTCCAAGGTCGTATAGACCCATTGGCCTTTTGTCCATAATGGGCAAAATATTGGAGAAAATGCTAATTAGCAGGATTAAGTGGTATGTATTGCCGGACCAGAGTTCGCATCAATACGGTTTCACACCGCAGCGAGGAACCGAGGACTCCCTCTATGTCATGGTCAACTATGTCAGGGAACAAGTACGACAGAAGAAGATCGTGCTTCTGGTGTCCCTGGACATAGAGGGAGCCTTCGACAACGCGTGGTGGCCGGCGTTACGGTGCGAACTCGCTAAAACAAATTGTCCGGCAAACCTAAGACGACTGGTGGACTCGTATTTGTCCGACCGAAAGGTGAGAGTAAGGTATGCAGGTGAGGAGTGCGTTAGGAAAACAACGAAAGGGTGCGTGCAAGGGTCGATAGGGGGACCGACATTTTGGAATATATTGTTGGACCCCCTATTGAAACAACTGGAAGAAAGGGGAGACTACTGCCAAGCATTCGCGGACGATGTGGTCCTGATTTTCTCGGAAGAAGACACCCGGAGTCTCCGACGGAGGGCCGAGGCGGCGCTCCGCTGTGTCCTGGACTGGGGGATTCGGAATAAGCTGAAATTCGCGCCTAGCAAGACCAAGGCCATGCTAGTCACGAAGAAGCTGAAGTACGATCCTCTGGTGTTGGACATGGGCGGGGTGGGCATCGGACTTTCGGAGGAGATCAAGATCCTGGGGCTCACGATTGACCGGAATCTTACGTTCAGCGCTCATGTGGACAACGTGTGCCGCAAAGCGCTGAACGTATATAAACAGGTCTCGAGAGCTGCCGGGGTCAGCTGGGGGTTGGAACCTGAGATCATCAGGACCATATATATGGCAGTGGTCGAACCAATAGTTTTGTATGCGGCGAATGTGTGGGCACCGGCGTCCAACAGACTGGGGGTACGTAAGCGACTGGGAGTGGTGCAAAGAGGCATAGGGCAGAAGATCGCCAAGGCGTACAGAACGGTCTCTCTCAACTCGGTGCTACTGCTCGCCGGGATGTTGCCGCTTGACCTGAGGGTGCAGGAAACTGCCCTTCTGTACGAGGTCAAGAAAGGGTACTCCCGTAGGGTAGTAGGTGATCGAGATGTGGAGAGGCCGTTACCGTACACGGAAACGCCACATCCTGCGTGCCAGATGGAGCTAGGGTACCAATGCGTGGAGGACAGTGCGGGGCTGGAACTATGTAAGGACAGTCGGTGTAACATCTACACCGACGGGAGTAAAATTGAAGGAAAAGTGGGGGCGGCACTATCCATATGGAATAGTGTCGCCGAGTGTGGAAAGATGAAGCTGCGATTGGAACGCTACTGCACTGTCTTCCAGGCGGAACTCCTGGCTTTATCAAAGGCCGTAGAGTATGCACTCAAATGCAGCGCAACCGGTTGCTGCGTATTTAGCGACTCCAGGGCTGCTCTGGACGCCGTAACGGGTGGTAGGTCTCTGCATCCCCTTGTGAATGAGTGTAGAACAAACATCGATAAGATGAAAGACGCTGATAAATCTATTAGATTGTATTGGGTCAGAGCGCACGTTGGGATGCAGGGAAACGAAAGGGCCGATGAGCTGGCGAAGGACGCGGCACTCAATAGGAAGACGAGGCCGGATTACGACAGGTGCCCCATTTCATTCATCAAGCGACAGATTCGAGAAGAGTCGATTGATGAATGGAATCGGAGGTACCTTAGTGAGAAAACGGCCTCTGTCACCAAAGTGTTTTTCCCGGACGCCATTAAAGCTCACTCGGCAGTAAGAAAGATTAAGATGGATAAGGTATTGGCGCAAGTGTTCACAGGCCATGGGGGGTTCTCTGAATATCTGCATCGTTTCAGGTGTAAGGAGAGCCCGTCGTGTGCCTGTGATGAAAGTGTGAGCGAAAGTGTGATGCATGTTCTGTGTGAATGCCCCATCTATGGCAGAGAAAGGCTACAAATAGAACTGGACTTAGGAAGTGAGGTAAAACAGGACACCATAGCCGAAATTATGCAAGACAAGATAAAGATAGAAAAGTTTTTGAAATATTGTAGAAAGATAGTTGGGAAAGTTACTAACAGAAACAAAACGAAATAGTTAAATTGTATTATACCAATGCTCTAGCAAGACGTACTGTGATATAGAATAAGATGTCACTGTGATATTAGTTAAGTAAATTTAAGACAAAATGTTAGTGTTTAAGTTAAGTATAAGACATCTGTGATATAGGTTTAGTATATCACTGTGATTTAGTACGTAAGATTAGAATAAGATTGACAAAAACTGTATTAGAAAATAATAGACATAAAGCTATAGCATTGTAGACAATAGAATATATATGTGAATAAATAAATACAAATGTAGTTAGCTTAAGATGGAAACTGTAATAGAAAGTAAGGATTTTTCATGAAAATAAAAATTTCAGAGGGAGATACAATAATAGCTAACCAACTGTTAGGTTCGAGACAGGATGGAAGGGTTTAAACCTAGGAATGAGAATAAGCGAGAACTGGTATGACAGATAAGACAAAAAAGGTCCCTGATTTTGCACACATCAGGGGAGTAGCGATAAAAAAAAAAAAAAAAAACCTAACCTAACCTAACCTAACCTAACCTAACCAGTCATTGGAAGTTAACTGTATAGAAATTAGTAAAATTATAGATTAAATAAAAATATATATTTTTAGCATAGCACACGTATATAGTTCAAGATAAAAAAAAAAAAAAAAAAAAAAAAAAAAAAAAAAAAAGACAAGGTAAAGATCTAGGCAACATAGGAACCCTATAACAAAGTAAATAGAAAAATAAAAGTGATACCTAATCGGAATAAGGCTCCAAAAAGGGTATTCATCGAGGTATTCATCGGGGTCTTAATCCGATTTACATTGGTAGTGGAAATATTTATGAGGACAGGCCTCTTATACACGGGAATCCAGGCAAGGTTGACCTCCGGGCTGATACGCTTGGTAGGTGGGCAAGGGTCTAGTCCGCTGGTAGCCAAATTAAAAGGGAAAAAATAGTCAGACAAATTAACTAAGGGTCAAGGGTGAGTCGGATTGATAGCGGAACTGTCATTGTCACTGTCACTGTCAACGAAGGTGACGGGACGCTGACAGTGTCACGACGACAGCTGTCAAAACAGTTGTCAGGGAGTTGTCACTGTCAAGCAGCCTATAGCCAAGGGTGAGTAGGTGACAAGGGTGAGCCGGGCAGGAAATAAATATTTAAATTATTATTACTTAGAAAATTTAGACAAAATTAATTGTGTCAAGAGGGAGTTGAAGCCAAGCGGGAGTCGGCACTGGAATAAAATAATAAATTAAAACTTAGAAAAATTTTTGTATAGCGAATACTCTAATAGGAGAGGGCAAAAAGGAGGGGTACTATACGGAGAGTAGGGGGGTATAGTTAAATTTGGTCTGGCTATTTTTAATTATTTTTTATGAATTTTTTAAGTGTTGTGTAGAAACTAGTTTAGAATCGGTTTAGATAGTCAAAAATTTTTTATCGTGGGGAGCATTTTTGCCCCCCCCCCTTTTTTATTATTTTATTTTATTTTAATTAACCCTAGGACTCGGCCCTCGGAGCCGACTGGGACTGACAAGTCACTGTCTGAGACATAGTTTTATAAGTAGGATAGGTTGCTTCGGGTTAGTAGGCCTTATACACCGCTGCCCGAGGCACTATAGTTTAAGTAATTGTGTGTGTGTTATTTTATTATATTAGACTAGGCTGCTCCAGGTAGTCGGCCTTGTACACCGCTGCCTGAAGTAACTGTGATAGTAGGTAATATTGTATTTATTGTGATTATTAAATTATTATTATTATTTAATTGATTATCGTGTGTGACGTCGACGTCTATCGAGCTTGTTGGCCGGTAGGCATAGCTTTAGATATATATTACCAATTATTATTGCGTGTGAAGTAAACTCTCACCTGGTCTGTTGACCGGTGGGTATAGATTAGGATTATATTGACGGAAACAATCCACTGTATGATTATTAACTATAAAACTTTTACAAATTAACAATGACTAGAAAGAAATTGACAACTCCCCCTAGAGTTAGTAGACATAATGTTTGGGTTTAGAACCCCAGTTAAGAGCATGACAGAAAAAGGAAAAAACGAATCCCCCCCAAGGGAGAAACAAAATATTGAGGAAACGAGTGCAGAAGTAGCGCCCTCGGAGACTGCAGCTGTCATAAATGTTAGGCGAAGTATAGGTGAAATAGAATCCCTCAAAAAGACTCCCCCAATAGTTAAAAAAAAGATATCACAAGAAAAAATAGGGGATCAACTTAAGTCGAAAATAGAGGTTAGAGGTGCCCCAACAAAAACAAAGGAACCAATGGATAAGTTACCTGAAGCCGAGAGTGCATATAAAAGTAAGACAACGGAAGCGAAAGCATGCTTAATGAAAGCTAAAATGCATTTAAATAATAGTAGAAATCTAAAAACGGAAATAAAAATGGAAGTGTTGGAGGCAGTGGAAAGACTGTATGTGTTAGTTAGAGAAGCGGAAGAAAGCAAGAATGGGAAGGGGTGTGAGAAGAAGACTGGAAGTAAGGAAGAGATGAATGGAAAGGGGAACAAAAGTGATGAAGTAACAAATCAGAATAATGAAATGATGAAGAGGCTGGATGAGCATGCGACCTTAATGAGAGAAAGTATGAATGAAATAAGCAAGTATAATGAGATGATGAAAGAGAACAGGGAAAAAATGGAGATTATGAAAGAGGAACTAGGGAAAGAGAGAGCAAGTATAGTGAGAGAGGGGACGACGTATGCGGGTGCGGCGGCGTCGACAGGGCGTCCGTTTAGGAGGCCGACGGCGCTGCACTCTGTGATAGTGTCGTCCAAGAAAGAAGAGGATACAGGAGAACAAGTATTAGAAAGAATAAGAATGGCTGTGGACGCAAAACAGGGATGGATAAATGTGGAAAGAGTGAGGAAAGCAAAGGACAGGAAGGTTATAGTAGGGTGCGCGACAGAAGAGGATAGAAGGAAAATAAAAGATAGGTTGAGTAGGGCAGGTAAACAACTTAACGTAGAAGAGATAGTCAATAAAAATCCGCTTTTGGTCCTTCGGGACGTGCTGCTCATCCATAAGGATGAAGAGGTGGTGCGCGCCCTGAGGAACCAAAATAGGGAGATATTTAAGGATTTGAATAAAGAGGAGAATATTATAAATATCAAATATAGGAAAAAAGCTCGCAATCCATTGTGTAACCATGTCGTGATAGAAGTGTCACCTAAGATATGGAGGCGTGCTTTGGATCAGGGGAGAATAAAAATAGATCTCCAAAATATATACGTGGAAGATCAGACCCCCCTGGTCCAATGCATTCGATGCCTGGGATATGGACATACCCGAAAATATTGTAAGGAGGAAAAAGACAGCTGCAGTCACTGTGGAGGTGCTCACCTAAGGGTAGACTGTACAGATAAAAAAGATGGACAAGAACCAAGGTGTAGGAACTGCGTCCGGGCAAACATGGACGACCACGCGCATAATGCGTTTGACGAGGTGTGCGCGGTAAGGAAAAGGTGGGATATGTTGGCCCGGGCGACAGTAGCGTACTGCTAAAGGCGTCCCTCGGGGTAATACCGGTAGTAATATGAATAGATCAGGACTGAGTGTTGTTCAGGCCAATCTTCAAAGAAGTAAGCTAGCAACGGACGAATTAATAATAGTCGCAATTAAAAATAAAGTTGATATAGCTTTAGTCCAAGAGCCATACACTGGATGTACGGGGAAATTAAAAAACTACCCAGGAATCACTGTAATTCAAACAGACGGGAGTCCTAACGCTGTAGTTAAAGCAGCGATAATGATTTTCAACCAGGGGATTGGAATCATCCCAAACCAGAACCTCATGACAGCCAATATTGCTGTAACAACAATAGAAGCTGGCATGGGGGGGATCGGAATGGTATCAATCTACTGGGAAGGGGACAAGGAGTTGGACCCGTACATCCAGTGGATGGACAAAATAATAGGAACAATCGGAACAGACAAACTGATCATGGGAGGCGATGTGAATGCGTGGAACCCGTGGTGGGGAAGCGAGAGATTGGATGCTAGGGGTCGGGAAATCGCCGGAATGCTTGATCAACACGACCTGCATTTGCTCAACTGGGGATCCGAGCCGACTTTTGAAGTCATAAGACAAAATAAAATCTGTACCAGCTGTGTTGACCTGACGGTATGCTCCACTGCCATGCTTAGGAGGGTAGGAAATTGGAGAGTGGAACCACATATGATTACCTCGGACCACAGGGCAATCGCGTTCTCAATTGAAATTGGACGAGAGGAAGAAGGACGCAAAATTTATAGGGGAACAAGGGTATACAGCACAAAGAAGGCCAAGTGGAGCCAGTTCGCTAAGGAACTGGCCCAGCTATGGAAGGAGAGCGATATTACGAAAGAGAGAGTTGACGCAATCAACGATAAAAAACATCTTAATCAAATGGTAGACGAAATTACGGAAACCATAGGTAAAGTATGTAAAGGCTGTATACCCTTGGTAAAAGGGGGGAAGAGAGCGGGATTGCCCTGGTGGACCGAGGAGCTTTCGGTTCTAAAGAAAGATGTCCTTAAGAAGAAAAGAAGGATTAGGTGGGCTGCACCGGTAAGAAGGCATTGGGTAGTGGAGCAGTACCTGACGGCAAAAGAGAAATACAAAAAGGCGGCGGAGGAGGCTCGGATCGCCAGCTGGAAACAATTTTGTGGTAAACAGGACAGGCTAGGCATGTGGGACGGGATCTACAGAGTGATCCGCCGCACTGCCGGAAGGGAACCGGATATTCCTCTGGTCCTGGACGGACGGGCGTTGGACGCGGTGGAGTCGGCCAATCTATTGGCGAAAACGTTTTTCCCTGATGACAGAGAAGAGGAAGACGATGCGGTGCACAAAAAAGTTAGAGAGGAGGCGGAGCGGGTGGGCGGCTGTGCGAGCGACGGGAAGCTCGGGGAGCCGTTCACCATGCATGAGTTAAAGTTCACCGCATCGAGCTTCAACCCCAGGAAGGCCCCAGGGCTGGACGGCTTCACCGCGGACATCTGCTCGGCGGCGATCGGCCTGGATCCCGGCCTATTTCTGGCGATTTACAATCGATGCCTGGCTCTCTCTTGCTTTCCCAACGCGTGGAAGAAAGCTGTGATAGTGGTTCTGAGGAAGCCGGGAAAAGAAACATATACCAGTCCGAAATCTTATAGGCCAATTGGACTGTTGCCAATCCTTGGCAAAATTTTGGAAAAAATGGTGGTAAATAGAATCAGGTGGCATATACTGCCAAGCGCGAGCCCACAGCAGTACGGCTTTACACCGCAGCGGGGGACGGAGGACTCCCTCTATGTCCTGATAAAATATATTAAAGAAAAAATTAAAAACAAGGATATAGTAGTACTAGTATCTTTGGACATAGAGGGAGCGTTCGACAACGCGTGGTGGCCGGCGGTGCGCTGTGGGCTGGCGCGGGCAAATTGCCCGGCTTACCTCAGAGGAATGATTGATGATTATTTGAAAGAGAGAAGGGTGATCCTCCGATATGCCGGATCTGAGTCGGAAAAGGTTACAACAAAGGGTTGCGTGCAGGGCTCAATAGGGGGTCCAACGTTTTGGAACTTGATTTTGGACCCCCTACTGAAAGAAATACAAGCAAAAGGCCAGTATTGTCAAGCTTTTGCCGATGATGTGGTCCTGGTTTTCTCCGGAAAGGACACCCGGAGTCTCCAGCGACAGGCCAATGAAACGCTCCGCGGGGTTCGGGAGTGGGGCGTCAGAAACAAACTTAACTTTGGGCCTCAAAAGACCAAGGCCATAGTTTTAACAAACAAATTGAAGTATGACGCTCCGCTCCTGAGCATGGGCGGGGTGGACATTGAACTGTCGAGGGAGTTAAAGATCCTGGGGCTCACGATAGATGACAAATTAACATTTAATTCACATGTCACTGCAGCCTGTAAAAAGGCCATTAACATACATAAGCAGCTATCGAGAGCCGCAGGAATCAACTGGGGTCTGAGGCCGGAGATAATCAGGACCATATACACGGCAGTTATAGAGCCTATAATTTTATACGCGGCACCGGCATGGGCTCCCGCGTCCCGTAAGTTAGGCGTGAGAAAGCAGCTGAATGAGGTACAAAGGAGTATGGTGCAAAAAATTATAAGATCTTACAGGACGGTCTCTCTTAACTCGGCCCTGCTGCTGGCCGGGATCCTTCCCTTAGATATAAGGGTCAGAGAGGTGGCTCAATTGTATGAGGCTAGGAAAGGGTATTCCCGGCAGGTGGTAGGAGATCGGGTGGTGGAGAGACCGTTCACGTATACAGAGCTACCACACCCGGCGGAGTGGTCGGGGATGGAGTTCATATGTCTGGAAGACGGTGCAACAAATAAACCACAGGAACATCAGGCTGAGATAAAAATATTTACAGACGGCAGTAGAATTGATGGGGGGGTCGGCGCGGCGTTATCCTTATGGACTAGCGCTGCGGAGACCTTCTCCCAGAAATTCAAGTTGGGTAATTGTTGCACCGTCTTTCAGGCGGAACTACTGGCCCTGAACAAAGCTACCGAAAGGGCTCTCCTTTGTGCCTCAGCCAGCTGCTATATTTATAGCGACTCAAGATCCGCGCTAGAGGCGGTCTCGGGCTGCAGATCCCTCCACCCCCTGGCCGTGCAAACTAGGAAGAATATCATGGCGATATTGAAAGCAGGAAGGATAATTAAATTATTCTGGATAAAGGCGCACGTGGGGGTGGAAGGAAACGAACGAGCAGACGAACTAGCAAAATCTGCAGCCCATAAGAAAGTCAGACCTGTCTATGAGGAGTGCCCGGTTTCGTTCGTCAAGCGCCAGATAAGACAACTGGCGATTGACGAATGGAACGAACGGTACACTCAAGAGGAGACCGCCTCAACGACGAGGATCTTCTTTCCGAATGCGAGGCTCGCCTACCCATTGGTCAGGAAGATTGGCATGGACCCCATCTTGGTACAGGTGTTTACGGGCCATGGCGGGTTCTCGGAGTACTTGTACCGGTTTAGGTGCAAAGGGAGCCCGTCATGCCCCTGTGATCCAGGAAAAAATGAATCAATAGTGCATGCTATAACAGAATGCCCAATATTTGGCAAAGAAAGATACGAAACTGAAATTAAAATAGATAGGAAAATAGATATAGACACATTAAGCGACATTATATCCGACAAGCGAATAAGAGAGAGGTTTCTAGAATTCTGTAATAATGTAGCAAGGAAGTTGATAAACAAAAACAGAACAAAATAGTAAACTGTGATATAAATAACTGTGATAGAATAAATTAGAATAAGTTAGCATAAGAAAACAGAATTGTTAAATAGATAAATAAAAGTAATATTGGAATTATTGTAATAAAATAAAGAATTTTACTATAAAATAAATAAATAAAAAATCAAAATGTGGATATAAATAGTAGCAATGTGTCTAGAAGGAAATCATGTAATAGAATAAGAACAATAGAATAAGAAATAGAAAATGTAGAACTAAGTAAGCAAATGTAAATAGAAAATAAGAGGAAATGAAATGAAGAACATAGAAATAAAGATAAGTTTAAAATAAGATAAAAATAGAGCGACAACAAGTGTGAATGGAGTATGAACCCATGAGGGAAGAATGACAAAGAGGCCTGCAATGAAAGAAAGTACAGACAGACAAAGACCCTTATCTTAACTACATAGGGGGAAGCAGATAAAAAAAAAAAAAAAAAAAAAAAAAAAAAACCAAACCAGTCTCAGACAGCCTCCCGACGTGTTAACAGCACTTTTAAAGCGCTCCGTAAACAAAAAACCGCAAAAAATAGAAGGAAAGCTAAAAATATAAAGTGTTATATATTGGTGGATGCGCGCTGGTAACAGCTACGCATTAGTGAAAAAATTTTTAAAATAAATCTATAAACAAAAAAGTTATCGCGGAAAAACCGGTCGGAAAAGTATAAAAGTGCGTGCGCCGCTCGATTTTGAGCGGCGACCTACCAGTTATCAATTGTGGAAAGTTAGATAGGATAACCCCCCATTTATCCCCAAAATCTGGGATTTTTCTAACGAGTGGTTCCAGAGTTATTCGAATATTAGGAGAATTGAATCGTGTATCTCCTAAATTAGTTACACTAGTGTGAAGTGGAAATCACCCTAAGGTGTGCCCAGGGGCCCCTAAAGGGAACGCAAGATCAAAATCAACATAGTTATAGTGTACCAGGAATAACAGGGAAAAAACGAAAACCACGTGGGGGTAATTCCTAGATTAGAAGAGGTAGAATAGTGAAAAGTGTAAAAGGTGTGTATTAGTGCTAAAATAGAAGAAGTCAGGTATCGGTGCCGGAAAAGTGTAAGCGGTCTAGCCGGAAAACCGAAAAATTCGGTTTTTCTAGGCGACCGTTAACTTTGACAGCGCAGGGAGCGGCCGGGAGAGCGCGGACTGATACAAGAGTTCCGGGAAAGCAAGACAATATAATTAGCTGTAAGTCAGTAAAATTGTAGAATTCTAAACCAAAGAGTACCAAAGATATATAGCTTTATAACTACCAACTGCTAAAAGTATTGAGGGTATTTGAAAAAATTTAATTCGATATTTTGGAAAATACTCAAAATTTTGACAAACTACTAATCGTAAACAAGTTTTTGGACATAAAGAAATATATTGACGTTAAAAAATTTTCGGAAAAGTAACAAATTAAAGTGCAAAAATATAAAATATAATTACGTAAAATCGATAGTGTAGTTTTAATTGTGTTGTTTATATAATTTGTTAATTAATAGGAATAAAACTACACATAGGAAATGCACAGTACAGGTAGCAGTGGGTAGGGTATATATCTGGCTCTCAGGGGTAAAAATTTGAGACCCCTAGTTAATGTATTTTTAGGTATACAATTAAATTAGTAAAGCTTGGAATATTGTACAAAGTTAAGTTAAGTTTGTCGAGGTTGGCTGCGTCAGCCGTGTCCGTATTCTGGACTGAAGTATAGGCATATCAGATAATAGACAAGGTAACTCCTGAAATAAGTGTGAGTTGAGGCCTAAACAGACAGGAGGGTCTGGATACCTCAGCAGGTAGCAGTAGATACATTTTAGGTATAAAATAAGTTGGGAAAAAATATAACGAAAAAGACAAATCGACAGAGTAATACAATTATCAGAATAAGGCGCCACAGACTGGTATTAATTGTAGTATTAATGCAGTATTCACCAAAAGTCCACTAGCTAAGGAAAGATATATAGGGAGTAGCCGTCTGCGTAGAGTAAACCAAACAAGGTAGACCTACGGACCGGAGTATTGTGGACGTGAACTGGGGTCTTGCCCACTGGATGAACGCTGAGATTATCTTAGTGTTGATAATTGTATATGTGTGTGTTCCCATATAATCCCGGGTATCTCCCATCCTATTATAGAATCAATTAAGGGTCAAGGGTGAGCTGAATTTAAGTGTAACTTGTCACTGTCACTGTCACTGTCACACGGTCACAGTGACGGGCGGTTGACGTGACGACGACAGCAGCTGTCAGACAGCTGTCAAAGGGCTGTCACTGTCAGGCTGCATTACAGTCAAGGGTGAATCGGTGACAAGGGGGAGTCGGGCACTAATTAAATTAAAATAAATTAAATATATATTAATAAAAATTGGATATAGTAAATTGTGGCAAGAGTGAGTGGATGCCAAGTCCGAATCGGACCTAAAAATAAAAATTATTATTATTTAATTATTTTGTGGAAAAAATTTTAGAGTGGGAGGGGCTGTTTGATAGGGTGACAAGGTGGGGTCCAGCACACATACTATATAGGTACCAGCGTTTTTGCTGTACCTATTTTTGCCGAATTTTAGCAAATTTTTTAAAGGTGATATAAAAATCAACAAGGATCCCATCTAAACGTCAAAAAATTTTTTAAGGTTTTAGTGCATAGAGTAGGTTAGGGAGAACCCATATCCCCCTTTCCCCCCCCAGAAAATCCTATAACTTGGGGAAAAAATCCCAAAAAAGCCGGGTTGGGAGAGGATTTGGGAGGTGTGAGGGAGCGGACAGTAGTGTACTAAGGGTGGGCTATCCTTCCCCCCCTTTCCCCCCCTCCCCCCCCTGCCTCACCCCCGCGGTGGTCCCCCCTCCCCCCCAAGGTCTCGTGGGGAGCACTTTTGCTCCCCCCTCATCCCCCCCCCCCAAGGGTTTCGTGGGGAGCATTTTGCCCCCCCCCCCAAATTTCTTTCCCCCCCCAAACCTAAGTTTCGGGCTGAGCGGCTGGCGGGGCTGACCTCGACATAGTCTGAGACTATAGTTTTAAGGACTGGTGCACTGAACAGTAGGCCCTTTACACCGCTGTACAGAGTACTCAGGAGTTAGGTTAGGACTATTTATTGATTTATTATTGACATTGATATTATTATTAAAATTATTGAAATTATTAACTGTGTATGTGTTGTGTGCCAATCGTGTTTATTGACCGATTGGCATAGTTATAATTAGTAGTATTGATTCCACTGTGTCTGTTGACCAGTGGAATTAGTTGTAAGGATTTTATTATTGACAAATTGTTGTGTATGTCCGACGCCTATCTTGTTTTTTAACAGATAGGCATAGTTGAGTAGTATTGACGTCCACTGTGTCTGTTGACCAGTGGACTTAGTTATAAAATTATTGATTTATAATTATTATTTTATTATTTATAATTATTGTGTATTGACGAATTGACGTGTCCCGAGTTTATTGACCGGGACGCCTAGAAATAATTTTTAATATTGGACACATTCCCCCTAAGAAGGATGTTTGGGTACCGCACGCCGGCGAAAACGATGCCTAAAGAGGGAAAGGATGATTCGACTGAGAGGATGAATGACAGAGAGGATAGAATGAGAGAAGATAGTGTGGAAGTTGAAGTAGCTGATACAAATAGTGATAAAATGAACAAAACTAGAACAGTGAGGAGAAGCATCGGGGAGTTTGAGGCCAAGGGAAAGACGCCACCGACAATGACAAGAAAAGTAGAAGTGGAAAAGGTGAAACTGAAAATGAAATTCCCGGTCGAAACGAAATCGGGACAAAGTAGAATGAAGAATGGAAATGAGGGACGAGTGGAAGTGGAAGGAAACATTAAAGGAGCGAATGAGGAAGGACAAAAGGGAAAAGTAAGTGTGGAAAGCCTTGGTGTCAGGAGCCGGACAGCAGAGGCAAAAAGCTGGCTGATGAAGGCGAAGTTGCAGCTGAATAACAGCCGCAACTTAAAAACTGACATCAAGGCTGATGTATTGAGTGCGATAGAGAGATTATATGAGTTGGTTAAAGAAGCGGAAGAAGAAAGAAAGAAAAGCAAGAATGGAAGAAATGAAACAGAAGCAAAAGGAGAATTAATGGAAGAAAAGGGAAAGCAAGTTGACCAAAGTGAAGAGATGAAGAAACAATGGAATGAATGTATGAAGGTTATGGAAGAAAACAATAAAAGAATGGAAGAATATGCAAAGATGATGAAAGAAAGCAATGAGAAAATGGAAGAAGTAAAGGAGGAGATTAAGAAAGAAAGAGAAGAAAGGAAGAGAGGACCGGTCACGTATGCGGGGGCGGTAGCGGGCACTGGCAAGGTTGCCATGCCTGTACGCTCGGCGCTGCATTCAGTGATCGTGTCTTCGGAGAAGGAAGAGGAGACGGGAGAAGAAGTTCTGGAAAGGATAAGGAAGGCAGTGGACGCAAAAGAAGGATGGGTGCAAGTAGAAAAAGTAAGGAAGGTGAAGGATAGAAAAGTAGTTGTCGGATGTAAGAATGAGGAAGAAAGAAAGAAGATCATGCAGAGATTGAGCGGAAAAGGGAAAGGACTGATAGTGGAAGAGGTCAAAAATAGGGACCCCCTTCTGGTCTTGAAGGACCTGATCAAGATCCATTCGGATGAAGAGATCATCAAGGCGATCAGGAACCAGAATGGGGGTCTCTTTCGAGACCTCAGTGCGAAAGATGATAGAATGAGTGTAAAATTTAGAAAGAGGGCGAGGAATCCCCTCTGCAATGACGTAGTGCTAACAGTGTCGCCCCTGATCTGGCAAAGGATGACAGGTCAGGGGAACCTGCGAGTGGATCTGCAGAACGTGCGGGTGGAAGACCATTCCCCCCTTGTGCAATGCACAAGGTGTTTGGGATATGGGCACAGCCGCAGGTTCTGCAGAGAAGGAAAAGATTTATGCAGTCATTGTGGAGGGGAACACCTCAAAAGGGAATGCCCTGATAGCCGGCGTGGCGAGTTACCAAACTGCAAAAACTGCACAAGAAACAGCGTAGTGGGCAAAGGGCACAACGCTTTCGACGCGGAGTGCCCAATTAGAAAGAAATGGGACGCCCTGGCAAGGGCAACCATAGCGTATTGCTAAGGGCGTCCCACGGGATAATAGGGTTAAAATTAGGTGTGTCCAAGCCAACTTACAACGTAGCCAACAGGCTACGGCCGAGTTGGTGATGGCCGCACAGGTTAAACAATTTCAGCTGGCGTTAGTGCAGGAACCATACACTGGGTGTATAGGGAGAGTGAGGCCATACCCGGGGGTTAGAATCCTACAACAGCAGGGAACCCCCGGAGGCCCTGTAAAGGCCGCCATTATGGTCTTCGACAGGGGGATCGACATCGCCCAGTGCCCGACATTGGCGACGAATAACATCATGGTCGCCAAGGTGAAAACCGGACTCGGGAACGTGGGGGTGGTGTCGATCTACCTGGAAGGAGACCAACCGCTCGACCCGTACACCCAGTGTATGGAGCAGATAGTTGACAAAATAGGCACTACGAAGCTGATTATGGGCGGGGACCTGAATGCGTGGAACCCATGGTGGGGTAGCGAAAGGATGGATGAGAGGGGTGAGACATTGGGATGTATGTTTGATAGGAAGGATCTGGAGATCCTGAACAGAGGGTCCGAGCCAACATTCGACACAGTCAGAGGCAATAAAAGGTACACAAGTTGTGTGGATGTCACAGTCTGCTCCACCGACATGCTACCTGCTGTGCAGAACTGGCGTGTGGAGGCGGATGTGACGACTTCGGACCATAGGGCAATCCTGTTCGACCTACATTTGGCACGGGGGGTTGGGGCAAAAAAGGCCACGACTAGGGTATACAACACGCGAAAGGCCAATTGGACCCAGCTCAAACAGGAGCTGGGCCAAATTTGGGAGGAGAGGCGCTTCGGCGCCGAGACGATTGGAAAGATAGGCGATGTCCGTGAGCTAGAAGAGAGGGTTGGAGAGCTCACGGACTCTATAAGGGAAGTGTGTGACAAGTGTATACCCAAAGTCGGGGTCAGCAGGCGACCAGGATTGCCTTGGTGGACCGCGGAACTCACCCGCCTTAAAAAGGAGGTGAATCGCCGTAAGCGTAGGATTTCCTACGCAGCACCAGTGCGGAGAGCATGGGTGGTGGAGCAGTATCTGGAGGCTAAACAGGAGTACCTGACTGCGTCGAGGAGGGCTCGGACCACCTGTTGGAAGAGTTTTTGTGAGAAGCAAGACAGGGAGAGTATGTGGGATGGGATTTATAGAGTGATACGCAGCACAGCCGTGAAGGAGGAGGATATACCCCTCGTCCGGAACGGCGTTGCACTTGAAGGCGTGGAGTCGGCCAGGTTCCTGGCACAAACCTTCTATCCTGAGGATAGCGCTGAAAGCGACGACGCAGAACACATGAGTATAAGAGAAAAATCTAAAACGATAAATAATATCGATCGAGGCGGATCATTTGATCCGCCGTTTACTAAGCAGGAACTCATGTGGGCTGCGTCGAGCTTCAGCGCAAAGAAGGCGCCGGGGCTGGACGGCTTCACTGCTGACATTTGCAAGGCAGCTATCACTCTACAACCCAGTATGTTTGTTGAACTGTTTAATAGGTGTTTGGAACTGGAATGTTTCCCCACCATTTGGAAAGAGGCCGCGGTAGTTGTTTTAAGGAAACCCGGTAAGTCGGACTATACGAGTCCCAAGTCATATAGACCGATTGGTCTTTTGCCCGTAATGGGCAAAATACTCGAAAAGATGATGATAAATAGAATCCGATGGCACGTTTTGCCGGACCAGAGTTCGCATCAATACGGTTTTACACCACAGCGTGGAACCGAGGACTCCCTCTATGTCATGGTAAACCATATCAGGGAGCAGGTGCGGTCGAAAAAGATCGTACTGCTGGTATCCCTGGACATAGAGGGAGCCTTCGATAACGCATGGTGGCCGGCGTTACGATGCGAACTCGCAAAAACCAATTGTCCGGTAAACCTTAGAAGACTTGTGGACTCGTATTTGTCCGACCGAAAGGTGCGTGTAAGGTATGCTGGAGAGGAGTGCGTAAGGGAAACTACGAAAGGGTGCGTGCAAGGTTCGATAGGGGGACCGACATTTTGGAATATCTTGTTGGACCCCCTATTGAAACAGCTGGAAGAAAGGGGAGACCGCTGCCAAGCATTCGCGGACGATGTGGTCTTGATTTTCTCCGAGGAAGACACCCAGAGTCTCAAACGGAAGGCTGATGCTGCGCTTGCCTGCGTTCGGGACTGGGGGATTCGGAATAAGTTGAGATTCGCGCCTAGCAAGACTAAGGCTATGCTAGTCACGAACAAACTGAAGTACGATCCCTTAGTGCTGGACATGGGTGGGGAGTGCATCGGGCTTTCGGAGGAGATTAAGATCCTGGGGCTCACGATTGACCGGAAGTTTACGTTCAGCGCCCATGTGGACAATGTATGCCGCAAAGCGCTGAACGTATACAAACAGGTGTCGAGAGCTGCCAGGGTCAACTGGGGGTTAGAATCGGAGATCATCAGGACCATATATATGGCAGTGGTCGAACCGATTGTGTTGTATGCGGCGAATGTTTGGGCGCCGGCATCTAACAGACTTGGAGTACGCAAGCGGCTGGGGGTGGTGCAGCGGGGCATCGGGCAGAAGATCGCCAAGGCATATAGGACGGTCTCTCTCAACTCGGTGCTGCTGCTCGCGGGGATGCTGCCTCTTGATGTGAGGGTGCGGGAAACCGCCCTTCTTTACGAGATCAAGAGGGGGTACTCCCGGCGGGTGGTGTGCGACCGAGATGTGGAGGGACCGGTACCTTTCACCAACATGCCACATCCCGCGTGCCAGATAGAACTAGAGTATAAACGCGTGGAGGACAGTGCGGAGCTGGAACTTTGCAAGGATAGTCGGTGTAACATCTACACCGACGGAAGTAAGATAGATGGAAAGGTTGGGGCGGCGCTGACCGTTTGGGATGGCGTCGCCGAGTATAGCAGGAAAAAACTATGTCTGGAACGCTACTGCACTGTCTTTCAGGCGGAACTCTTGGCTTTATCACAGGCCGTGGAGTACGTGCTCCGCAGTGACACACCCAGTTGCTGCATTTTTAGTGACTCTAGGTCTGCGCTGGATGCCTTGGTAGGAAATAATTCTCTGCATCCCTTGATAATAAAGTGTAGACAAGACATCGGTAAGATGATAGATACAGGCAGATCCGTGAGACTGCACTGGATTCGTGCACATGTAGGGCTGCAGGGAAATGAAAGGGCCGATGAGCTGGCGAAGGATGCGGCACTCCACAGGCGGACTAGGCCGGATTACGACAAGTGCCCCATCTCATTCATCAAGCGACAGATCCGAATGGAGTCGATTGATGAATGGGATAGGAGGTACGTAAGTGAGACAACGGCCTCAGTCACCAAAGTGTTTTTCCCGGACGCCACTAAAGCTCATTCGGTAGTAAGAAAGATTAGTATGGATAGCGTGATTGTGCAAGTGTTCACAGGCCACGGGGGGTTCTCTGAGTACCTGCACCGTTTCGGGTGCAAGGAGAGCCCGGCGTGTGTCTGTGACGAGAATGTGAGCGAAAGCGTGATGCATGTTTTGTGTGAATGCCCCGCCTACAGCAGGTACAGGATAGAGCTAGAACTGGAAATAGATCAAAGTTTAGAACAAGGGAACATAAAAGAAATTATGCAGGATAAAGCGAAGGCTTATAGCCTGATGAAATATTGTAGGAAAGTTGCGTCAATAGTCATAGGCAGAAATAAGACAGCAAAATAAAACAGGGAAACAACAAAATGGATAATTAAATAATAAAGCAACTGATGTGTCTAATAAAGTTATGTAAATATGTAAATATAGTGGCGTAAATAGTCACATAAAATAGATAAAACGATAGCCTTCAATTGGTGGCTGTGAATTGTGAATCCTAGATGGATAACATCTTTCTAGAACAGTGTTGATAGATATAGAAAATGTTGAATGGAACTGTTTATAATGAATAATATAAGTTGGAAGAAAAGATATATTAGTAAAATATGTAAACTAAATAGTTACATTAAGATAATTGTAAAAGACTGAAATGTGATATTAGACATAGTTAGACATTAAGATTGTAATAGAAATAAGATAGTATAAGTGGACTAACCGGAAAGTTAAAAAACTAAATGTAAAACACTAATGTCACAAATAGAGAGGGAAATGTAAAACTAATATTGAACAAAAAAGGATATATATTGAAACAACAAACAATAATAAATCATATAATTAAGTAATTAAAGGAAATCAAAATTGTAAGTAGTTGTAACAGAAAGATGTATATAGAATAAGGGATTTTTGATGCTAATAAAGATTTCAGCATAGCTAACCAACTGTTAGGACTAGAGTAGAGTATGGAAGGGAATCATACCCTGAATGAGTAATAAAGAAGCGAGAACTAGTATGACAGAAAGAAAAGGGCCCTGGCTTTGCCCACGCTAGGGGGATGCAGTATATAAAAAAAAAAAAAAAAAAAAAAAAAAACCAAACCTAACCTAACCTAACCTAACCAACAGTCTGCTCTCAGACGCCGCAGAGAGCACACGTGCCAGCGTCGTACGCTCCCGGCAAGTCGTCGTTCGTCGTGAACGACGCCTCATCTTCGTCGCAAACGACGCCTGCGTCGCCTCGTCAAGTTTGACGCATCGTCGTCGTCGGAATCGACGCATCGGCGGTCGTCATTCGTCGTAATCGACGCATCGTCGGGCGTCCGAATTGACGCATCGTTGCCGCTTTTCGTTGTAATCGACGCATCATCGGCGCCATTCGTCGAAATCGACGCAGCGTCGGTCGTCAGAGTTGACGCATCGTCGCCTCCTTTCGTCGAAACCGACGAGACACCGTCGTCATTCGTCGAGGTCGACGCATCGTCGGTCATCAGAATTGACGCATCGTCGCCTCCTTTCGTCGAAACCGACGCAACATCGTCGTCGTCGTTCGTCGTATTCGACGCATCGCTGGTCGTCAGGATTGACGAATCGTCGCCGTCGTTCGTCCAAACTGACGCATCGTCATCATCGCTCGTCGAGAGCGACGTATCGTCGGTCGTCGGAATTGACGCACCGTCGCCGTGTTTACCGCGTCGCGATGTTCACGTAGTGACAGTGCTTCATCTTCTTCCTAGTGTTTGTGTCGGTATAAAGTGTGTGAAGTGTTAAAGCATTCTCGTGCCCAACCATCATGGCTCAGCTGTGCTCTGTGGCGGGGCCTGCCGAAAGTTCACGGCTTCCTCAGTCCTACTACGATAAGGTCAGAGACATCACGGAACACATCTACTCTACCCTTGATGAGGGCAAGAGCCTCACCAGAATTAACAAGCTCAAGATCAAAAATGACCTAACCCAGATCAACCTCAATGTCGAGCAACTTGCTAAATGCGTTAACATCGACACAGTCTGCACTGAATTACAACACCTTGATAAATCCTGCGTGGACGGGATCGGGTGCGAGTTGGACGTGGTGCGTCAACATATCAAGTCCGTGGAGGACAACATCAGGAATATAAACCAGCAAACAACTATACTCTCCCAAGCGCTGGCGCTCTCTGTGAAAATCTGCGGCTCTATCTCCTCTGACACAGCCAAAACTGAGAGTCTATCTGATATCATCCGCGATGCTGTTCACACTTCTATCATCGACAAAGTTGACACGACAATGGCTAAAATCCTCGAGCGGGCAACTGTGGCGTTAGAGGAGGAACCGCCTCCAGCCCAGCCCAACGCTCTTCGCCGTGAAGACATCACGGAGATAGTTGAACGGTGCCTTAATCGAGATGGCCACTGCAATGTTGCTGAGCACGCTTCTCTTCGCGGGGAGTCATCGAGGCCTTCTCTCTCATTCATTGATCGGAACCACACTGGATGTAAGTCTTCTACTTCTTTTATACCCTCAAGCCGTTCTACCGCGCATGCCCTTGTTGTTGAGCTCAAGAGCGTGGAGACCCAATCTTTTGAAAAGACTCTCGAGGCTTTTCGTGAAAGTATAACTTTTTTTCACCTTGATTACGCCCCTATATCTACTCGCCGTGCCCATCACAATAAGCTTCGTGTGGAGTTTGACACTCCTCAACACTTACACGAGACCTTAAGTCGCGTTCTCGAAGCTGGCATTTTCTTAGCTGAACCCATCAAAAAACTTCAACCCATGTTTATTCTTAAAGGCATATCCAACCAAACCAATCGTGACGACCTCACTCAAATAATCTCATCTCAGAATGGGATTGACTCCAATAACTTAACCTTTTGTCACACTAGGAAAAACCGTAATCCTGCTCTTTACAACGCAATATTCAGGACTAATCCCAAAACTTTCCATGAGGTTGTTGCCGCTGGCCGGCTCAAAGTCGATAATCAGCGGGTCCATGTTGAGGAGCAATCCCCGCTGCTTCAGTGCCTCACATGTCTCCAGTTTGGGCACACTAGAGCTAAGTGCCAATCCCAAATCAAACCTTGCTCCCATTGCTCTTCCACTGAACATCAATACGGCGATTGTCCACTCAAAAGTGACCTCTCCAAAATCAAATGCTACAACTGCATCCGAAGGGGAACTCGTGCGGGAATGCACCTCGATACTCTTCACAAGCCTCTATCTACCATGTGCCCCTACTACAGGATTATGCAACACAAGGTTGCTCAGAATATAGACTATATTATTTAGTGCGGTAATCAGGTCTCAACCGGCCACGTATGTTTTTAATTAACTGGTACTAGTAAGCTATAGAACAGTAATGATTGTATGTGTCCATTCTCCCGTTCTGACTCAGTAATGGTAATTCTACTAGATTTAATTAGTGAATCAATCCTTTAAACATGTGAGTAACAATGTCTGGCCAAATACTTTAATTTCATAATTTTACATTATTACCATTATTGTACTGATCGCGGATCCTATATCTAATCACTATAATTGTGCATCTTGTGTCTCGGTTGGCGAGAGAGCGAACCCATCCCCGATATTACCCTCACCTACCTTGACTGTCGTTGTTACCCGGTCTTCAAAACTGACGCGCTGTCGTCGCTGGTCGTCGAAATCGACGCATCGTCGATCGTCGTTCGTCGAAAACGACGCATCGTCGTCGTCGTGCGTCGGGATTGACGCATCGCCGGTCGCCGTTCGTCATAACTGACGCATCGTCGATCGTCGTTCGTCGAAACTGACGCATCGCCGTCGTCGTGCGTCGGAATTGACGCACTGGCGGTCGTCGTTCGTCGAAACTGACGCATCGTCGTCGTCGTGCGTCGGAATTGACGCATCGCCGCTCGTCGCTCGTCAAAACTGACGCATAGCTGTCGTCGTGCGTCGGAATTGACGCATCGGCGGTCGTCGTTCGTCATCTCTCTTTTACATTAGGTTCTTGCTATGTTACGGGGCCGCGTGGGTTTCCTCTCTCTCCACCTGGGACACGGGATGCTTTAATTTTACTGTTTAATTTTATATAACTTTACATTATACAAACGTCTTTACCTACCATTTAATGTTATTTAATTCTATCTATTACCGTGAATTGTAGCACCGACATCTAATTATGTTCGCAATCTTAACTTTAATGTTTTGTGATCTTATGTACGTCACCATTTAATTAAGCATTTGTTATTTTGTTAGTTTACACCATAATTATTATTTAATGTTATATAATTCTATCTATTACCGCGAATTGCAGTACCGATTTCTAATTATGTTCGCAATCTTACTTAATATTTTACTTTCTATAATACCATTGTCACCACCTTTTGAATTATATAACTTCTTATTTATAACAGCATTAGCTGATCTACTTTTATATTGTAAGTAACTTCTTTTAGTACCTAAGTTCCAATTGTATCGGGAGAGAGGGGATGTAGGCCATTAGCGTCCCCTCAATCCTTGGTCAAGTTAATAAATTCAGTTGCCAAAAAAAAAAAAAAAAAACCTAACCTAACCTAACCTAACCTAACCACCGCGTCGCGAGGCGCGCGTCGGTGACGAGCGCGAATCGGAGCTGCTTCCTGTGTTGCGCCACTTCCGCTGATCGCACCTGGTGCTGGTGTCCTGAAGACGCACCATTTCTTCTCGATTCTTCTTCGTCATCTCCGGCTGAAACTATGTGATGTCAGCTCAGGGCTGCTGCTGACTTACTCAACCGCTATCACCGCTCTTTTCTTGCACCCACTTGCGATGGCTCAGCCCCGGGCAATGGAGGGTCCAGCTGAGGGTCCACATTCACCTCAAGCCTCCTATGACAAAATCAGGAAACTCATGGATCACATCTACTTGATTCTCGACGAAGGCAAGAGTCTCACCAGAGTTAACAAACTCAAGATCAAAAATGATCTAGCCCAGATCGGCTCCAATGCTGCGCAGCTTGCAAGAGGCGCTTGTGACAACTCTTGCCGCGCTGAACTTCATGAAACTCAAGACCCGAATGCGCCGGCTGCTGAGCAACTCACACAGTTCCTGAACGAGATACGACATCAGAACCGAATCTTAGGGGAAAATCTGGCAGCTTATGAAATTCGCACCCAAAACATCTGCAATGAGCCTGCTGCCGACAAACTTGTCAAAGTAATGGACGGAGTCGCTGAGGCGCTTGTGATTTTGGAGAGGGGGGTCAGAGTTCCCGTCTGTCACGGTCCTCGCCAGGAGGATCTCACGAAAATAATCGAGGAGTGCCTCAATCGCGCGGGCCGCTGCAATGTGGCTGAACATGCTTCTCTTCAGGCGGAGTCACAGGAGCCTCCCACCTCTTCTATCGACCGGAAGCATTTTAGAAGTAAGTCGTCCTCTTCTTCTAAACACATAAATCGTTCCACTGCTCATGCTCTTGTCGTCTCACTCAAAGACCCAGAAGCCCAATCTTTTGAGAGAACCCTTGAAGTTTTTCGAGAAAAGATCACTTTTTTACATCTTGATTATGCTCCCATATCCACCCGTCGTGTCCATCTGAATAAGCTCCGTGTAGAGTTTGACTCTCCTCAGCAATTGTCTGAGACATTGAATCGTGTCCTGGAAGCTGGCATCTTCGCAGCTGAACCCATCAAAAAACTCCAACCCATGTTCATCCTTAAAGGCATTTCCAACTCAACTAATCGTGATGACCTCAGTCAAATAATCTCATCTCAAAACGGCATTGACTCCAAAGACCTCACTTTCTCCCACACTAGGAAAAACCGCAATCCTGCACTGTACAACGCTGTATTTAGGGCTAATCCCAAGGTTTTCCAGGAGATTGTAGCCGCTGGCCGCCTTAAAGTCGACAATCAGCGGGTCCATGTCGAGGAGCAATCACCGTTGCTCCAGTGTCTCGCTTGTTTGCAGTTCGGGCATACTAGAGCCAAGTGCCAATCTCAAATTAAACCCTGTTCCCATTGCTCTTCCACTGAACATCAGTATGGCGACTGCCCACTCAAAAGTGATCCCTCCAAAATCAAATGCTACAATTGCGTGCGACGAGGAGGCCGCATGGGGATGCATCTCGATACTCTTCACAAGCCTCTATCTAGCATGTGCCCCTGCTATAGGGTCATGCAGCACAAAGTTGCTCAAAATATAGAGTATACTCCTTAGTTTAGATATTATACCCAAACTAATTGTATGTTTCATTTAAATTTATGCGCTAAATGTAATCAAGTCGCCTTATTGTAAGTCTTAATAACTTAGTTTGACTGTTTGGTTGCACGGAGCACACACAAATTAACATTTGTGTGTGCTCGGTGTAATAGAACAATATTGTTACAGCCTTTGTCCTAAAGGTTGCTGTCTGTAAATTATATATGTGTGATCATAGTTCTAAGTTCTATTGAATTCTATCTTTTACTTATGTTCCCCAAGCCTAGGCCGCAATATTTTTACTTATTGTATGTACCTTATCCATTGCACCCTTTTGCATTACCGTGATTGTCACCTTACATAAATTGTTGCTAGCTGTGGCGGCCTGGGTGATTAGCAATATCGATTGCTTGATCTATCGATCTCGCGTTGACTGGGGGCGGTCGCTTTCGGCCGCTTTCGTGGCTGGGGGCGCGCGCGGCTGGGGGCGGTCGCGTCCGGGCGCTTCCGCTTCCGGAGGCGCGCGCGTCTGGAAGCGGTGGCTTCCATTCGCTTCCGCTTCCGGAGGCGCGCGCGTCCGGAGGCGGCGGCTTCCGCTCGCTTCCGCACAACTTTATATTGTATTGTATTGTCATCCTTGTATCGTGTTAAATTTTCTGTTGTGACGCTTTATTGTGTGACTGTTTTATTGTATTGTGCTTTATTGTGACGTGTTGTTTTCTTTATTTTTACATTGATTTTACTTTTCTCAACCGATCTTCTATGCTGACTGATAAAAAAAAAAAAAAAAAAAAAAATATATATATATATATATTATATTTCACCTGTTGATTTCTTGATTTATCACTCCCCCTTTTTATCAATTCATTGTGGGCGATGGGTCAATCTACTCTGCCAACCCTTGCAAATTTCCCAATTGTTTTCTTCCTGCGTCGCGGCGTCATGGCGTCGCGGCGTCGCTGCGACGCGGTGACGCGGTGAAGCGGTGAAGCGGTGACGCAGTGACGCGTTGACGCGGCGTCGTGGCGTCGTGGCGTCGGTGATTCGCGAAGCGCGCTTCGGCGACGCGGTGAAGCGGTGAAGCGGTGACGCGGTGACGCGGTGACGCGGCGTCGTGGCGTCATGGCGTCAGTGACGCGGTGAAGCGGTGACGCGGTGAAGCGGTGACGCGGGGACGCGGCGTCATGGCGTCAGTGATTCGCGAAGGGCGCTTCGGCGACGCGGTGAAGCGGTGAAGCGGTGACGCGGTGACGCGGCGTCGTGGCGTCATGGCGTCAGTGACGCGGTGAAGCGGTGACGCGGTGAAGCGGTGACGCGGTGGCGTGGCGTCATGGCGTCAATGATTCGCGAAGCGCGCTTCGGCGTCGGCGCGTCGTTAGGCACGGGTCAATGACCTTTTATTTCGTCATCACACTAAAATTTAGTGACTTGGGATTCTGGCGGGGTTGTTGATACCATCGCTCACACTGTCTTCTTCATACGCGAACTGTCTGCGTTTTAATTTATTTTAATTTGATTTATATTTAACAGTGCTCAAGATTTTCTTTAAAATATTGTATTTTCATATCATTTAACATGCTTCCTTTATTTAATTGTTTAACTTAATTGTTTTCTATTACATTACCTCAGCCCAGTCTGATCTAATTTAATCTAATCACATGTTATGCCTAAATTTTAATATTCCACCTTGTGTATTATCTTATCACTTCCATTGTATAACCATTGTATATACTTTTACTTTTACTTCTATTATTTACCAAATATTTTAAATCGATTAATTCTAAGCTATTTTATTATTACATTTGTTTACTATTGCTCTATGTTGAGCACCAATTACCTCATTTCCAATGTACAACCATACGATTGCTCTACTAATGTTAGTAACTAATTATTTTTTAAGCTATTTTACTCTATGTTTAGCATCAATTGTCTCATTTCTGATGCATTACTTATGTGATTACCCTTGCTAATCTTAGCACCTAAGTTTGTCATCTTATCAATAATTTAGACTAGTTCTACACTATCTTTTATTGTCTACCATTTCTCTATTATTAGTTATCTTATTTTGCATTGTATCACCTTTACTATAAGTAGCAATAGCTAGCCTTCTGCTAATTTATGTTTTGTCTATTTTTTACTTATAACCTTTTGTATCGGGAGAGAGGGGATGTAGGCCAATAGCGTCCCCTCAATCCATGGTCAAAGCTTTAATAAAGTTCCAAAAAAAAAAAAAAAACCTAACCTAACCTAACCTCCAGCGACTAGTATAGCGAGAGCTCTGCATTTTTGGATATACATTTTTATTATTAATTTTATACTTACCGATGAAACGTGATATTATCCTTTTTGAAATTATTTTTACGACTGTGACTACCACACCAGTTTACAGCGCAATTTGGCATTGTATACGTAATTTATACTACATTTTTTAAAACATTAGACACAGATCACGGATCTGCTTATCTGCTTTCTGGTTAATACTAAAGGAGCGCGCGTTTGTGTTTGAAGTTATATGAGCGTTTGTGCGCATCGATGGCAGAAAACGGTGCCCTTTCATTTCCTGTCTTTAGGCTAATTTGTCTGTGACAACCGACCTGCGGTGTTATTACCTACAAATTTGGAGACAGCGACAGGCGCGCGATCACTGCGCGACCGGCGACTAATTGTAATAAAAAATTGGTATCATGTATGACGATTGCGTATTTGTTATTCTACGACAGTAAAATGCATTTTTCGCACTAGATTTAGCGCCACTATACAAATCACATTACACAAATTCTCGCTTTGACAGCAGATATCGCGCGATATTGGCCGTCGCTTGCTGACTGCTAGATACGTAATAAGCGCGCCGGCGGACGCGCGTCCTCAGTTACATTCCTCACCTATTTTCAGTTCCGTGCCCACTGAAGCAGAAAGAACATTGCGTTACAATTACAGATACAAAACAACAGTCTTCAGTATTTCTGCAATAACAAACAGTGCACGTGTACTTACAGCCCGGACCGACGGCCTTCGCGATGTCCTTGACGATGGTAGTCACTGTAAATAATAATTGTTAGAATAAATGCATCATTTGTGCGACGTAATTGACATAATAATGTTCTAATACTAATTGAAATAATTACATTAACGTATATCTAACATTGTATAATCAAATCACATATTATTTATTTCTCTTTTTTTATCTATCCATGTACACATACTTATTGTAAACAATATCCTTATTATTGTATTATTTAAAAGGATACCTGTAATTACTACTTAATAATTTATTTCTTAATTTTTCTGTACTTTTCTGTTTGTTATGCAGTTGGTGTTCCAAAGAAATAAAATAAAATTAAAAATTAAAAAATTAACTAAATAATAATAATAATAATACTCCAGACAATTACACAGATTGTGTGACCCCAAACTAAGCAGTAAGCTTGTACTATGGGTACCACACAACGAACTGGGGGAGTTCCCACTAACACCCAGACTCCAAGCCAATTTAGAAAAGTTCGTTTCCTAAATAAACCTGACCGGGGATCGAACCCGGGACCCTAGCTTCGAAAGCAGATGCATATGCCACTGCGCCAATGGGCCAGTCGCCAATAACAAAGATAATAATTAATTAATGGCCACGACATTAATTAGCGAAAAAAATCGATTTATTCAGTAAACCCAGCCACAAGATACTTTTGAATGACTGATCTGCTATCGGTTCTGGAAAAACCTGCAATGAGAAGAACCGACGAGGAACTCAGTCAGGTCTCATTTTAACCGACTTAAAAAAAAGAAGGAGGTTCTCAATTCGTCTGTATGTTGTTTTTTTGTATGTTTGTTACCTCATAACTCCGTCATTTAGAACCGATTTCGAAAATTCTTTTTTCGTTTGGTAGGTAATACTTCAGAGGTGGTCACATTTAAATTTCACCGATTTTAGAGCTTGGACTTCGAAGATACACTAGATAATAAGTAATAATCATAACCTATATTGATGATTCTCTTCTATATCGTTGCGCTCCGAAATTAGAAAGAAGTTAATTGCAGACCTGCCCTAAATATTTGTTTAGGTCAAGATCACTGAAAAGGGAGAAATAAAAAATTTTTATTAAAAAAAAATTAAACCGCCTTCAAAAATACACTGAAAAGTATAAAATAACTATCCTTTATGAATTATGAAATCATTTATTCTGTTTAATATTGACACAGTATGAATTTGTAAAGATCGTGTGTTGGTATGACTAATTTAAATTAAATCAACTGAATACATTTCCGAGAAGCTTTATAATGAAAACGAATGCAGTAGCAATAATTAAATTATTTTTTTTTGTAATTTAAATTTCTAAAAAAGTAAAACACCTTTCCTAGTATCACTACATCTATATCTATCTATACATAGTGTAAAACGAAGTCGCTTCCCACCGTCTGTCCCTCTGTACGCTTAGATCTTTTAAATTACGCAACGGATTTTAATGCGGTTTTCATCAATAGATAGAGTGATTCAAGAGGAAGGCTTATACGTATAGTTTAATATTGTTTTGTGTTAATTTGTTGAAATATGACGATAATAGTTCAAGATGTCGGAAAAACTCAAGCCGACTGAGAGCTTTCATCGAAAATGCTGCCGTATTCCAAAACAATGTATGATGGAATTGTTCCTCTGGTCAGCGATGGCATATGACTGTATTATATGGATAGCCCTCTATAATCATTTTAATGTTTTAAAAAATGGATACAAATTATGTGGAGTTTGGAAAGCTATTTAGACCGATACTAGGAATTAGTATCTACATTGCTCCCGTGCGAAGCCGGGGCGCGTCGCTAGTATTATTATAAAACAAAGTCCCACCGCGTCTGTTTGTCTGTCTGTATGTTCGCGATAATCTCAAAACCTACTAAACGGATATTCATGCGGTTTTCACCAATGGATGGAATGATTCAAGAGGAAGGTTTACGTGTATATTTCACTAATGTTTTTTGTAAATTGGTTGAAATATGACGATGATTGTTGAAGAAGTCGGAAAATTTCAAGCCGACTGGGAGCTTTCATCGAAAACGCTGCCTAATCCCTTCGAGATATAACAAAACAATCTACGGTGGAATTGTTCCTCTTTTATAGGTCTGCAGAAAAGTTCACGATGGTATAATATTTCTATCTTTTAAGGATAGCTTACTAATACTATTTTAATGTTTGAAAAAATGGTCACGCATAATGTGGTAATTGGAAAGCTATTTAGACGGATACGATATTAATCTTTATCAAATTAAATACGTTAGTTACCTTAATCATTTCGTGCATATTATAACTGCACTTTACGCCATGCAATTTAAATTAATATCTTAGGAGCTATCGCAAAATTAAGACTATCGCGCGACAAAATAAATACAAGCGGTCCCACACGATTCAACAAGCAGATACGACACTACGACAGAAAAAAATGTAGGCATATATTTTATGCTCTGGGATATATGAGAGGAGAATGATGAGATTTCAGGAAGCGAAAGAAGTATGTAAGGACCTCGACGCTTGGGGCTCCGCCTCCTCTGATCAGCCCGTAAGGGCGCTTTGGTCCTATCTTAATTAAATAGGTTTTAATTTCTTTTTTACCATTGCCACTCGAAAGAGGGCATTTTATTCATCGATAACAGTGAATAAAAATCTCTTTTACTCACTGAGTGAATAAAAACATTTTGAATTTAGAACAAGCACGAATTTTACGACTTAACACTGTACAAAAAATTTAATAAAACGTGCTGAAAGTACTGGCTGGCTAAATGAAGCTATTCCATTGAGCTATACAATTAAATTAAGAAAAAAATTATCCCGCCAATTTTAGTAAGGTTTTTTTCTATCTGTGATAGTGATGTGTGATAGTGTCCTCTTTCCTGTTTTGCAGCAGAAGCTTAATAACCTTAACGTTCCCGCTCTGCTTACTAATTTTATACTGAACGCATTTTCTGGTAGGTCTCTCCAGTTAATTTTTAACGACACCACAAAATTTTCTAGAATAGCTTGGAGAGGTCTTCCACAGGGATCTGTGCTTAGTCCCTTGTTATTTAATATTTATACATATGATCTAGAACTCTCTTTGAACAATAGTGATGTTAAGGTGCTACAATATGCTGATGATTTAGTTTTATATGTTACGATTCCATTGACAAAGTGTGTTGTATTTTATCCTTAGCCTTGCAGTCCCTATAATTATGGTTAGATAATAATGGTTTTACGTTATCAGTTTCTAAAAGCTCAACTGTGATATTTAGTCGTATGCGGTCTCCTCCACCAATCGACGTAATATTTAACGATTTAGTTATTCCCATAAAACAACAGGTAACATTTCTTGGCATCATTTTAGATTCAAAACTTACGGGCCTTCCTCATTGTGAATATGTAGTTTCGAAGTGTGAAAACCGATTAAATATACTTAGATGCCTTTCAGGAGTGTGGTGGGGTGCCCATCCCTTTAAAATTATTTTACAATGCGGTAATTAGGAGCGTTCTTGACTACGGTACTTTTCTTTTAGAGCCTGCTAGTGTAGTCGGTTTTAGGAAATTAGATCGTATTCAAATAAAAGCCCTCCGTTTAATTTCCGGTGCTATGAGGTCATCCCCAATAAACGCCTTACAAGTTGAATGCGTCGATCCGCCTTTAAATTTGAGACGTCAGTTTCTCGCTGATCGTTTTCTTTTCCGTTCTCTACATTTTTCTAATAATATACTCCTTCCTAAAGTTTACATGATCACGTTGTTTCATCACGATATTGGACTCATAAATCGCATCCATGTTTGGTCGAAAGTTACAAAAAATGTACTAGTTTTAAAGCTCCTACTTATATTGCTCCCACTCTGCCGATCTTTTCGTGCAATTATGAATCCTTAATTTTGCATCCTATCATTAAACTGGATGTAGGTATTAAGAAAAGCGACCCTAGTGCCACTTCACAATTTAATTCTATTATAGATAAAGACTGGAAAAATTGGCAACATATTTATAGCGATTCTTCTAAGTATTATTCTTCTTCTGGATACTGTGTCGAGGTAGGTGTTTATCATGTTTAGTTTAATATTGTTCAAAAAATAAAACTTCCTCCTGAATCATCTGTTTTCACTGGCGAATGTTTCGGTTTATTTAAGGCTGTTGAGTATGCTATTCTAATAAAACTTAGGAATGTAGTTATTTTTACAGATTCAATTAGTACTCTTCAAACATTAACCCTTTAACATTTTCCCTTTAAATCTAATTGTTGTTACCTTCTGGTAATTAAAATTAGAAAATTGCTTTATGAATGTTCTCAAAAACAATATTCTGTAGTTTTTGTATGGATATCCAGCCACAGCGGTATATCTGGTAATGAAAAGGCGGTGCGGAAGCGGAAGCGGTGGAGTGTGGTGACCTGTACCCCTTTGTTAATTATTCTTCAGACTTCCTGGGAAGAGGCTTGGAAAACAAGTAGTCAAACAAAGGAGAAATATTATTCAAAAATCAACCTTGCATTCCAACCAAGCCGTGGTTTTATAAATTAAGTTTAAGTAAATGTGCAACATCGGTTTTAATTCGCATGCGTTTGGGACATGTTTGTATTCCAACTGATCTTTATAAATTAAAAAGTGTAGCCAGTGACATTTGTAGTCGTTGTATGGATGTAGGGGATTTAAACTATATTTTCTTGTCATGTCCTTTTTACGACCATTCCTTCATTTATAATAATCTCATTTCTCTCCATGTTCCTCTTCCTACATCTGTTATATGTTTACTTATAATAATAGTGATATATATAGAACTTTAAGGTCATACATAATAAGTAACAATATTAAAATTTAATAATTTTGTAAATAATAATGTATGCATGTACTTTTATGTTATTAAAATATTTAATTGTAAAAAAAAAAAATTTATATGTATTGTTATGTAATTGAATAGGTATTATTTTCATAACTTATGAGTCTATGTAATTCATACCTTTTTATGTTCCTTTCCTTTTTATATTCCTTTCCTGCTTCACTGATCTTTTTTACAAATTCCAAATTTCCTTTTAAACCTACTGAATTGTTTCCTCGCTTTATTTGTCGTTGGCAATGTATTCACGTACGGTGCTATTTAAAAAACAAAGGTCTAATATTGATTGATACGGTCACTATAAATGTTGGTAGGTAACTAATTAGGAAAGAATTTATGACGATTTATGACATATGTTGTTGAATAGGCGCTTCCATATATACTAACTAAAATAAAACTGACTTGGTTTTTCATGAGATCTCACAACTTTTTGGAGTGAAAAGACTGCGTTGCGAGATCTGTATTTTTGTACATTTTTAATAATTTAAATCGTGTTCGTTTCACTCAACGTCAACAATAGTCAAACCTGTTTTCTTATTCTTGTATTTAGACTATTTACCCTTCATCTGCCTATACATTATACAGTTCACTACAAATTTTACAAGTTTTGATTCGATTATTAAATACCGTGCAACGTGGCTTGCTTAGGCCGGCAGAGTGAGGTGTGGATTGAGTAATAGAAGATGTTTATCATTACTATCACCTGGAGAGTGATGTACCTAATTTGTTTAAGGGCGCCTAGTACACCTCTGCAATCGACATCTAATGGGATACGCTTTAAAAGTTAATTCATTAGACACAAGAAAAACATCACAAGAAGAAACAACATTTATTCCTTATAACTAATTCTCATTGGTGGATTCAATAAGTTCACTATATATTTAATATAAAAGTTATTAACAATTTCTAAACATTAAATGCTATTTTAATACAACGTTACCGTGTTTATTATTGTATATTTATTAAGCAAGAATATCTATTATCTAACAGCAATTAGATATTAATAAGTTTACAGAGTAATTAATAGTATTAAAGTTTTACAAGTATCGAGCTCAGATATCACTTGTCATAATTACAACAACATAATTTATTTGTGTTATCCTAAATTACAGAGAAATAAATATACTTAGATATAAAGGTTTAGAAACCATCACATAGCTTATGTACTGTATTTAAATTTTCAATAGTACAGATACATAAATCCAAGTATATTTAATACATGAAAATCAAATATTTAGAGAGAAAGATATATTAGATACACAATATGAACAAATTAACGTGGAGCTAATATCTAATGGAGTCTCTAGTTTCTAATAGAAAATGTTATCAGTTTTATTACTGATGAATCAAAAGAAGGAGGTGGTCATCCACCAACTGCACCTACTCCTGAGTCTTCCCCCTTTGTAGAGCATCTACTTCCAGTATAGTAACCACGTGCCCCGGTCCTCAAGGATGTCCCTTTAAGAAAAGGAACTATGACCTGGCCACTCGTTCTTCCACCCAGAGCGAAGAGGATTCAGACTTCTTGATAGTCATATAGAGTAGTGTACCAAACCATTCTAGGTACTCATTAGATATCTAAGCTTTAGATGAGTTTGAATAGTTTTTAGTACTATTCCTACATATTCATTGTACAATACAGGGACAGGACGCCCACCTGGTTTTGTTAGGTGTCCTTAGAACTCTGTAACAAGCACGCGTAGACATTAGGATCATATTCCCTAGTCCTATCATTATTCTTGCCCTTATCTACAGCTAAAGTACTCGCCATGGGATCCACCATGAGATTACCTATTCTTCATTACTACATATTATTAAATTAACATTATTCATTATGAATGGGGTGCTAATCCCACACAAACCTAGACTAGGCGATATGTGGCCTAACTAATAGTTGCTACATGGTTGAGGCAGCTCGTTCCGCAGCAGAAAGAAAAGAAAAAGGAAGTATCGAGCCACTTTATATACCCCCACGACGAAGGTCATCTATGCTCTTACTCCTGGAACAACTAGTGAAGAGACAGTGGTCGATAAACCCTATCCAAAATTTCATCTATCTAGCGAGTCGATAAAATTAATTAATATTTCTAAGTGTATGACGTTTATGTCAACTATAGTCATATTACTAATTCTTAGTAGTACTAACTTAATGAATTTAAAACCTAATATTTCATTAATTCAGAGCTCATTCTAACTAAAAACAGAGGATACTTAATCAGAGTCTATCTACATGTTTATCGAACGTATCTTCACCTCCACACTCCTAAGCATAGATAATCTAGACAACCGGTACATTTGTCATCAACGCCGTCTGTCGTTCTAGAAAGTTATAGAAAGTTCTGTCTACAAACGAATTATTAAAAATAATATTACTAAAGTAAGTCTAGATAATTCATAGGTTGTTATTTTTACATTAATATTACTCAATAATCAAAGGTATTATATGTAGCAACAAGTTTGTTCTTGCTGATAGGTTTACGGTCAATGCTCAATGTTGTTAAAAAAAAAAATTACACTAGGTTGTCAATGTCCGTCTGTCTAAGTGAATGTTGATGGTAAACAAGAATTAGTTATTATTAGAATTATTTTTCAAGATAAAAGGAGCTAAAAGTGAATCTATTTGTTAAATAATTACTTGTATCAATGAGACTATGAGCCATTGTTCTCCTTGTAGATGGAGACACCCAATATGAATGACAACCGTGTCGCTTTTATAGTAGTAATTATTGTTATGTATCTTTATACATATTACAGAGAGAGTTCTAAAGCGGACTGTATTCTTATGTATAATATTAAATTGCACGAATTACTATACGACATATCTCACTTCCGATAACATAGTTATTTCTTGAAAAAATAAGTTTTGAGTGTCATAGATGCATTATGTTTAGTAAGGTTTTTTTTCATTAATATTGATGCTGTATATGGCTAAGGTTTAGATTGTTACCCACTTAGTAAAATTTTTTAAATTTCTTTTGCCAAATTAAATAAAATGATGATATATTCATAGCACAAGACGATCATTATAAATATTTAAGATTTAACGCATCACTACACGATAACATTTTTTAAGATAATATTTTTGTAATCTCTATATCAAGTTGCAACTATTACGTGTTTTATCACTTGCATACACATATTGTTCATGGTTTCCTATTATGAAGAACGGGAAAGATTTTCAAGTTTTAGATTACGGGATTTAATATTTTAAGATATTAATTTCGTAAACTTCTGTAACTGACAATTTTTTCGAAATTAATTTTTTTATCGTAGACATTATTTTTATGATTGTCTAATTTTTGGGAGGCAAAGCAACTATATACTTTTACAGCCAATGTCTTTTATATCGTAGACATTATTTTTATGATTGTCTAATTTTTGGGAGGCAAAGCAACTATATACTTTTACAGCCAATGTCTTTTACGTTATTAGTGAATTTAATACAGAATGGAATCCGCCTTTTGAAAACACTCTCTTTGGGTAGGTTACATTAGGTTCAGTAAGTGTATAAACTGAATCCGCCTTATGAGAACACTCTCTTTGGGTAGGTTAGGTTAGGTAAGTGTGTAAACCACAACGCGCGAGCCGAGCGAGCGTAGCAAGCTTGCCGCGGCAGCGGCCGGCGAAGCGTCAGGATGTACTCTCTTTAAATTACAGAAATTACTCTCTTTGGGTAGGTTAGATGAGTAAGTGTATAAATCATAACGCGCGAGACATAATGTCTAAGATGACTAAATGCAACAAATATATCGAGTCCGTGAGCGGGAAATAGGTACTAATAGCGGATCCAGTCATCAAAGCAAATAAATGTTATGTTATTAAAGCGAACTTCACTTGTTTAAGAAATATTAAAAACAAATTTCGTACAACGAGGCCTCGGAATAAGGTTCTTGGTCCGAGGCTGAGGCTGAATAACATAATTGTCAATATTTCGATACATTAAAAAAAACTTGTCTATGTCATAATTAATTTTTTGTTGCTTTTATGTCATACATAATTTACAGTTACGTAAAAACTTAAAAATTATAAATTAAAATATAATTTTAGATTATATATAATGTTTGAAAAGCGTTAAATCTTGACGAATGAATTTTTAAAATTTGAGAACTTATTGGAAATGCCTTTTTTAGTAACTGTGTCATTCAATTATTCAATAACAGTCAATCCAAAATGTAAGCAATTTTATGTATTTTTCAGATATGTTTTAAAAAAAAGTACCTATTGATTTTCGTTATTACCGGTTATAAAATGTATTAGGACGTTAATTACTTATTTTACTGTCATCCTACTAATTCCTCAATCTTATAACACTCTATAGCGCTTCCCTGTATATACCACCAAATAGTATTTTTTCTTCAAAACATAACTTACATATTTGCAAAAATAATCATTACGGCAAATCATACTATAATATTAATAAACATTTTTAACTGTCCTGAGAATATAACAAATTCAAAATAACTATTTTGTTGGTACTTGATATATTCGTATGTGACAAAGGTCTATCTTAAATCTGTGAAATAAAACAGGACCATTTCGTACATGTAATGTGGTATGTATTTATACAACTGAAATGTTACAAATACAAGTACTGCGTGCGAGTGTAATCATTAACAAAACGAAATCAAACGAATAACATTTAAAGAAACAATAAACAAAGATCACTATTTAATATACTAGAGATGACACTATTGTTAACTCTGAACGTTGCGATTATTTCAGTCGCATTTCTTTCCTCCTCCAGTGTTGCCTCCTGTGGTTCCGTTGTTTCCTCCCGTGCCTCCTGTGCTTCCATTATTACCCCAAGTTCCCCCATTGTTTCCGCCTGTGCCGCCTCCAGTGTTTCCCCCCGTGCTTCCAGTGTTTCCTCCTGTGCCTCCGTTGTTTCCTCCAGTACCTCCGTTGTGTCCTCCTGTGCCTCCATTGTTTCCTCCCGAACTTCCATTATTGCCTCCTGTGCCTCCGGTATTTCCTCCCGTGCCTCCGGTGTTTCCTTCTGTGCCACCATTATTTCCTTCTGTGCCACCATTATTGCCTCCCGTGCCTCCATGGCTTCCTCCAGTGCCACCATTGTTGCCCCAAGTTCCTCCATTGTTACCACCTGTGCCGCTTCCAGTGTCACCTCCTGTGCTTCCGTTATTTCCTCCTGTACCACCGTTATTACCCCAAGTTCCCCCACTGTTACCACCTGTGCCGCCTCCTGTGCCTCCATTGTTTCCTCCCGTGCCACCATTGTTGCCTCCAGTGCCTCCGTTATTTCCTCCTGAACCACCGTTATTGCCTCCAGTTCCGCCATTGCTTCCACCTGTGCCTCCATTATTACCGCCTGTGCCTCCAGTGTTTCCTCCTGTGCCACCACTATTACCCCAAGTTTCCCCACTGTTACCACCTGTGCCACCTCCAGTGTTACCTCCTAAGCCTCCGGTGTTTCCTCCTGTGCCTCCATTGTTTCCTCCTGTGCCTCCATTGTTTCCTCCTGTGCCTCCGCTGTTTCCTCCTGTGCCTCCATTGTTTCCTCCCGAACCTCCATTATTGCCCCAAGTTCCTCCATTGTTACCACCTGTGCCGCCTCCTGTGCCTCCATTGTTTCCTCCCGTGCCACCATTGTTGCCTCCAGTGCCTCCGTTATTTCCTCCTGAACCATCGTTATTGCCTCCAGTTCCGCCATTGTTTCCACCTGTGCCGCCACCAGTGTTACCTCCTGAGCCTCCGTTATTTCCTCCCGTACCACCATTATTGCCCCAAGTTCCTCCATTGTTACCACCAGTGCCACCACCGGTGTTTCCTCCAGTGCTTCCGTTGTTTCCACCTGTACCATTATTATTGCCCCAAGTTCCTCCATTGTTGCCACCCGTGCCACCACCGGTGTTTCCTCCAGTACTTCCATTGTATCCTCCGCCGCCGCTCGGCTGGCAGACGCACAAGTCCGCTCCGTCGCACACCTTCGGGTTCTGCGCTAGAAGGATCCCCGGATCCCGCCCCAGCAGGCTGCCCGTGAGGCCCTTCGAGCCCAGACCGCACAGTACACCCAAGCCCACGCGGTCCAAGTCTGGAAAATACATTCACTTTTTAATTATAGCCGTTAAGTAGCGTCTGGGCGAGTCGTTCCTGCTTTTTATTGTATCAATTAATTTTGAAAAACCGTCATTACATTATTATTTACTCTTCATGTTGTACTGTCCATCTATGTTTAGTTATAATTACATGTAAAAAAATATTGTTTCTGATGATTAATAACATTTTTTAATACAGGCTACAGTACTACAGGCTCGCCAATGCAAGCCTGTATCACATAAATAAATTAATTAGTTATTAAATAAATAGAGTGAAGGTTGTCCCAGTCGAGTTTTATTATAGGATACCTTGGTTATATGTTCGATTTTCAACTTAAGTTACCTTATCGTTTAATTAGTCGTGCTCAATGGTTTAGCCTGCGTTAAATCTGATATTTTTCCGTTATTAAAAGAAGCCTAGGTTACTCTCTTCTACCTGCTAATGAAAGTCTTGTCAAAATCGGTTTAGCCATTTCGGAGATTAGCCCGGACAAACACACAGACAGACAAAAGTTTTGAAAAGCATGTTTGTTGAAATTGAAAAAGGAAAAATAAGAGACTTAGGTATTTTGGACTCAATTTTTAAAATTTAACTTTTACTCGTCCAAAATTGCACACAACTTGTTCTCTGTAACTCATGGAATTACTTATACGTCTGCGTTTTACAGTGTGCCGACGGTTCGTCCGTTTGATATAAATTGAAAACGCAGACTATCCATACTTAATCTGGCACAACTCTCTGGATCGTCAACTGGTGAAAGCCAGTTGACAATCGACTCGTTGTCGCTCGTCTTCAGTAACATTCCTCACCTTTTTTCAGTTCTGTGCCCACTGAAACAGAAAGAATATTGTGTTACAACTACAAATATAAAACACCAGTCTTCGGTATATATTTCTGCAATAAAAAACAGTTTAGGCGTACTTACAGCCCGGAATGATGGCGTCGACGATTTTCTGAACGATGGTAGTCACTGTAAATAAAAAATATTTGAATAATGATACCATTTGTGCGGTTTCATTGATATAACAATATTCTTATAATTGAAATAATTACATTAAAATATATCATACATTGTATAAGAACCATATCCTTATTATTGTATTATATAAGAGGATATCTGTAATTAGCACGTAATATTTTAGTGTCTTAATTTTCCTGTACTCTTCTGTTCGTTGTGTTGTAATATTAATTAACTAAATAACAAAGATAATAATTACC
The DNA here is from genome assembly GCA_907165235.1 of Zeuzera pyrina. NCBI lineage: Eukaryota > Metazoa > Arthropoda > Insecta > Lepidoptera > Cossidae > Zeuzera > Zeuzera pyrina. The sequence goes on along the minus strand of OU015647.1, from coordinate 10,406,709 downwards.
TTTGAACAGTACGAATGCCAAGTCATCCACGGTCCCCGGTACCTCTGCGAAAAGAATGAATAATTAATGGCAACGAAATGAATTAGCCAAAAAGTCAATTTATTCAATAAGTTTTCTAAGCGGCAACTTTGAGGAAGTCTATTATTTAAGATAATGTGTAGTTTTAAGTTTGTAAATATTAACGTATGTATGTACTTTTTGTTAATGTAAATAAATAAATATATTAGTTATTCAATTAAACTCAGCTGGAAGATACTTTTGAACGACAAATCTGCTATCGGTTCTGAAAAAATGCAATGAGAAGAACCGACAAGAAACTCATTCAGGTCTCATTTTAGCAATATCATTTTATAATAACATTTATAATAGGTATTAAATACAATATTTAGAAAGAGGAAATGCATGTGTAGAAAAGATTATTCCCAGACTACGGTTTTGCTTTTGATGAATGTAGAAAAATTAAACGAATGCAATAGCAAGAAACTATCATTTCTTTTGTGATTTAAATGTTGGAATAAGCAAGTTATTGTGACGTCAGGTTTCCATACCATCAATATCATCGCCTTTGTTTCTAAACACATCATTCCTAATATAAATTATATTTTCATTGATGTATAATATTATTTAAGGACTGTGGGATTATTTCTGTTTTTAATCGTTTTTAATCGTTAATTACTTCACAACGACCTTCCAGTGCCTCTCCTGCACTCATGCACGTAGATGTAGTATGTATATGGCGGATATTACTCTACTCGTAAAATACAAATTTTGACAGTTCGGAGACTTCACACAAAGTCGTGGAAAGGCATAAACCTGTCAGGAATAAAGGTGAGATCTCAGAGTAACTAACATAATGGATTGAGCCATAATATGTTGCCTCTCTTTTCGCCGTGTTTAAACCAATTTCGTGTCTCTTTCTATCTCATTGAGTTTAACCACGAGTAAAACAGTTAGGTATAGTAAGTATAGAAACCTCGCACTGTCAGTGTAGTTCGTGTCAGCTCATGACCAACTTTGACCGAATTATTTGCAAGGTCTTACTCGTCAACCTCAAACTGTTTCGGCGACTAGAATTTAAAAAAAAAAATGTCATGTTCAGCTGTGTCAAGTACTACGACTCTTCTCTAGTCACACTCATTAGTCCAATTGCAGAAAAACGGACACGCTTTAGAGCAAATGCTCCGTCAATTTTTGATTTTTGGTTCGAGGGCGAGATTTTGCAGTTTTAAAATAACTTTAATTGAAATTTTTGATTTGACAGTTATAAAGGCATTTGTGAATGCGATCGATTGCATTCACCGCATTATATTAGTTTATTTCATAGACGCGTTACATATCGACTGAGAATTGACTGACGCGTGGACAAGTCAGTAATTTTACTTAGATTAAAACGTAAAAATAGTCATTACTTACTCAAACTCAGTAAATCTTTGACAAGTGAGTCCAAGCCCAGACCTGGAAATGAAAGTATGAGTCAATACTAAGCTAGAAAGGTGACATTGAGATGCGTTAAGTCTCTCAGTGTACGCAAAAAAGCAGTATTATTGCAATAGGTATTACATTTTACAACTTTGATTTATAATTTTAATTTATAATATAATTTTTACATTGCATGCAAAAGAAAACAAAACAACGCGTTACGTGCTCTAGTCCCCACACTGGGATTCCCTGTGTCGTGGACATAGAGCACTCAACCTATAGAGATGAAATATCGGACCATTTTATTCACCACTGCTCAGTTTATTTACACTAACAAGTATCAACTCCCGCTCGCATTAAGCAGTACATACCCAAAAGTGGACATAAATTTAAATATTTTTGTAACGGCTTATTGCTCTATTCGGTGTTATGGCAAAAACAGCAAAAAATCAAACTATAAGACAGAACGCCAGTAACTGCAACAGTGTTTACACTAGACATAATTTATTTTCATACAAAAAAATGTTTAATAAAAAAAATTAAAGTACCTTCAAAGAAACACTGAAAAATATAAAATAACTATCTTTTACTGATCAAAACTCAAGTACAATTAAAATAACTATAAATACGATACACATACCTATATAACTAAATTTGACAGTTACTGAAGTCGGTGCCAAGCCCACCAAACTAATAGACTTTATGTTGTTGCACATTGATTTGGCACCGACTTCAATAACTGACAAATTTTATTATATAGGTATGTGTATCGTATTTATAAAGTTATTTTATAAAGAATGCTCCATGTAGTCCCTTGATGATAATACATATTATATTTAAATAATACATGGGTAGGTGATCTATAGATTCGGATTTCTCCATACTGTATTATGTGAAAAAATCTTTTATGTTTGATAAAATATTTAAATATGTGTCGGAATATATCGAAATGTACACACTGGTCCAGTATTGGTTATGCACTGCTTAATGCGAGCGAGAGTTGATATTTGTTAGTGTAAATAAACTGAGCAGTGGTAAAGAAGATGCTCCGATATTTCGTCTTCATAGGTTAAGTGCTGCATGCTATAGGTACATACCGCTGAGTGTTGATCCGAGACCGCCGAGTAGTGATCCGGTACCGCCGACTGTTGATCCGGTACCGCCGACTGTTGATCCGGTACCGCCGACTGTTGTTCCGGTACCACCGACACCGCCGAGTATTGATCCAAGGCCCCCGAGCAGGCCCTGCGCCTGAGTCGAGGCGCCGAGACACACCTGCAGAACCAGAGATTACTACACCTTACTTAAGGGTACTTACGATCTAGAGTACACTACGTGCTTTATTCACTAGCAAATGGGTAGTTCTACTATTTTTTGTCTCACTATTGTCCTTAAATTCCTGACCAATGCCGGGTCCGTTACGTTGCCGGGAGAGGAGCCTCGAGCAGTGCCTGGGACTGACCTGGGAGTAGATTTAAGAGGCCCCTTTATACGCATCAACGCTCACCTTTGCCAGAAAATATATAGAAAAGAAGGCCGCCTTCCGCCTCATTCGTAACGGAACTCCCTACTTTCGCCCGTATAAGTACGGTTGTGACTTTGGGACATCTCATTTAGTTATACAAATATTGCTTTTGAAATCAGAATAACACCAAAAATACCGGCCATGTATCGGAAATAGTCTTGGCTGTCATGAATTATTTAAAAGACATCTTTAAATCAATGTTAATCACATCAATTGTCGGAAATATAATTTTAATACTTTGGTGATCCACTGTCCATACAAGTTTCTACTGTCCCCTGATTAAATTCGACCTACAAGAAAAGAGAATTCTACGGTTGGCTTTCGAAACAAAGTCAGATAAACAGAATATTTACAGAATCACCGTGGTATTTGTTTGTCTGTTTTTACATGAATGTCTACATACAAAGTTTTCTCTTCACGTATTAATATCTAATTTCATAGATTTTATTTTTAATTCGATCGTGTTATTCGTCTTCCTCCTTAAACAGATGTTTGAATAATTTTTGAACAGAGCAGTAATCGGTGTAGCAGATGCTGTCCGCTGTTCGAAATTATATTAAAATTTGTTGTAACTATTTGGTAGGAATGCAATAATTACTATTGGGAGGTTTTTGAAGTTATACTTCTTTTGGCGTGTTTGGAGAAACAGATCAGAGTCAAATTTCAACATATAGCGGAAGTTACGTGACCGATGTAACGCCTAATTTATTATTTCTTGTTTGATTCCTTTTTTTTGTATGTGGCCAGTTTTGTTTTTATATGTGGCCAGTTTTGTTTTTATATGTGGCCAGATTTGCTTAAAAACGTCAAAGAAGTATGACTTTTTACGTGCGTACATGAGTTCACAAATCTTTTTTTGTTTTGTCAGAAATCAGGAGACCATATGAAAGTCGGAAGAATCCGGCTATATCCCGCACACCTGGCAAACCTATCGACAACGCGCACATTAAACCTCGATGTTGCATCTAAAAAAATAGTAGCAAAAAACGAAGCCCTAGTTTCACGAATTCGTGATGTAAATCTGTTCCTCTGTTCGCCTGAATTGATATCTCAAAGCTGTAGAAATTACAAATTAAATAACAGGCAGAACTCTACGTCGATGTCTGTTTAATTCGCTCTTGGCTGGCTTCATGAAACAATTTTAAATAAATTACACACATAAAAGAAACTTACCAAAGACATCAATATAGGTAAAAGTATCTTCATGTTGATAGAACTATGGGCAACCAATATGTATTGGTTTCTACTGATTATATGATTATAATAATTTGGTTTATCCTTATATATCAAAATCAAAGACACGCACACATCATCAGAAATTGAAATACCTATCTTGTGTACGATAAAATACACACATTAGACAATAAAAATTGCTTCACGGTGGTTAAACAATATATATTAGCATCTAATATACCTATTCGAACATTTGTATAAACAAGACATTGCCAAAAAATGAATAGTAATTAAAAATAACACGATTGAGTCAATAAACTGAAATGGAAAACAATTACTGGAATTAGTAATAAGAGTGCATACACCTCGACAATAGGGAGATTTGCGAAAGCAAGAAACGTCGCCACGTCGCGAGCCGCGACAAATGTCACAGAGGTACTTGACTCGTCGTAGGAGAATGAGCGCCGAAAATACTCAAAATGCCGGTCAAAGTCAAATCAATTTATTCAAGTAAACTTACTAGGTATTTTTGACTTCTACTTCAGGTTCGGTTTACATATGCATCCCATATTATTAGGATTAGAAATATCTGTACAATAAATATATTGTTCATTTGTAATCTCGTACTCGAAAAGGTCTGTAACGATTTCAATTGCATTTACAACAGCGGTTTACGGGGCGAAAAATCGATCTAGCTCGGTCTCAATTCTGGGAAAATTCGTTTCCTCGGTGTTTCCACACACATAAAATTGGAATTGATTGATAATTTTACAGCAGAGTTTACTTTCTACGTGGCACAGTAACTTGAACAGTCTACCACGCAGAAGTGCGCGGATTCGTATCCCACTTTGCGGTTAGACGTTTTTCTGTTTTTTTTGATGTTATGCTACTTTTGGAACGTTTGGATAATCAGATCAGTGTGTAATTTCAGCACGTAGCGGAAGTTATGTCATCGATGTAACACAGAATAAAGTTGGCAAAGGAAATGAGCGCGTCTACGTCGATCTAACACAACATGAAGTTAGCAACGAAGAGTTTATTTTCTTTTTGAATGACCAATTTAATTTTTTTATACGTGGTCAGTTTGTTTTTATTTTTATTCATGTCAAAGTTGCTTTTTCTATTTCATTCCAACCAATGTTGATTTGAGAATTGAAAAGCAACTGGAGACAGAAATAGAGGCTAAAACTTGAAGAGAGGTAGCTAAACCATAAACTTCCTAGCTCTGATCCTGACTTTATTATAAGAGTTGAAATGGGTGTTAGACTAAGGCTTGGATGCTCTTTAATTTCTAAGAGCACAATTTCAGGAAGAAAGGACCACCATGCAGCAGAGGCAATAATACTGTGAATTTGTGATTAATTTATAATAAAGTGTCCATCACGCTTGAGAATTCTGTTAACGTTGAGATTGTAAAGAGATGTTATCAATATTTTAAGTCTATAGACTAGCTAATCGTGCAATGGTATGACTCAAGTATGGTTAAACTGAATAACTGATTATTTATTATTGTCGAAATGTTCGTAACGAAAATGGTGTCTCGTTTTGTCGATTTTTGTAATACGATTATCTAATCCTTCGACATCTAATCATAAAAAGAGAATGATTGCAGACTGATTACTTGTTAAGGAGATGTTTTTTAACATGTAGAGTGTTATGTTTAGTATATTTATTTATACTAAATATTAATTTAATAATATTTATTCATATTATTATAGAGTAAATAAAATACGATTTTTAATATAAAATTCTGTTATTAAACTGTTTTCTGCAGAAAATATTCTATTAACTGTTTGTTTAGCAAAAAAAATAGACATAATTGCAATACCGGGATACCGGGATCCCGGTATTGGAAAAAAATTCTCTGGTATTAATACTGATATAAATTCCGGTATTCGAAAACAAGGTTCGGCGTTCCGACTTAAGATGATATTAAATATCATAATTTCTAAACATAATACATACCACTCGCTGCACTGTGTAAAGAAGCATAACGTAAATAAAAAAAATACAATAATATTTCATAGAGACGACAGAAAAAAATAGTGAATTTCATGCAAAACTCTAGAATAGCATTGTCGCGTTCCGAGTGCTGTGGTTTAATAAATGTCATAAAAACAACAACAACAACAACAACAACGTATTAATACTGTTTTCCAATACAATTTGCAGTTTTTCTGCGATAGGTTTGCAAATATACCACATTTTTACGCACGATTGTTTCATACAAATTAGTATGGGCACACAGCCGCCAAATGGCTTCCTGTGCTATCGTGAACGCTAGGCTCCTTTATTCAATCGCCCGCGGGCGTCTTTTGACACCCCGAGATACCTAGAATTTGACACCCATATCGATTTATACAAAAAAATAGTATTCGCCATCTTGGATTTGAAAAAAAAACGTCATTTTTGTAATCAGCATCCCGAGACACCTAGAATTTGACACCCATATCGAGTTATCCATAATAAGTAATATTCGCCATCTTGGATTTTAAAATGAACGTCATTTTCGTAATCAGCACCCCGACAAACCTAGATTATGATACCCATGTCGATTTCTACAAAAAAATAATATTCACCATCTTGAATTTGAAAATTAACATAATTTTCGTATTCAGCACCCCGAGAAACCTATAATGTGACACCCATATCGATTTATCCAAAAAAAAAATATTCGCCATCTTGGATTTTAAAACATGCTAATTCACGATTTAAAAAAAGAATGTAAAACGATAATCTAAAAAAACACAATCGATTTTTTTTACCCATCGTCATCAAAGTGAAAGATAAAGAAAATCTTGATTTCGAAGTTTTAGATTAATATAATAATAAATAACAATAAAGTTATTACTTTCTATAATTTTTCTTTGTATCGAAATTATATTAGTAATAAAAAATAGTATTTGCAACTCATGCGGTGTTGTCGATTGCCCACTCGAGCTTAACTTCGTTTGAGCGGGCAATCGACAACTTACCGCACTTGTTGCACAAAATACTTGTTTGAAAATTAATGTGCAAACAATAGCAAACTCTTTGTAACAATTATTACGTAGGTAATTGGAAATTTAATAATGGCAAACGATCCGTCGGAGAAATGTTATCGTACCGACCGCTGTAGTCTGACAGACTCAGCACCGGCCCCGACGTTCCGTTGCGCGTCATCGGAAGTCGCGCTTTGCCATGGTATAGTCAAATGAGTGCCTTTTATAATTTCCACAGACATACTATTATTAATTCATACACCTCAGAAAAGAATAGCTGTGGCAGACGAACAGGGCAAAATGATCTATGCGTTTTTTGCTATTTGGCTACAGAACTCTTACAACAATAAAAGCGTGTTAAAATAAAATTATAATTATACATTACAATTAATATTATATAGCATCGAAACGTCAACACTGAAATTACATAATAATTTCAACAATATAAATACTAAATTACAATATAGCACATATTAATATGTTACATGCATACAATACCATAATTTCCAGTATACGTCGGTTCCACTAAATCTTTCTGAAATTATTATTATTTTTTTTATTTTTATTATTATATTGCTGATTTTTATAATGATTATTTATTATTTGATATTATTATTACACTATTATTATCTCAATACCAACAATATTTATTAATAAATAAATTAAAGTACTATTTTAAATTGTAGTAGTCGCTTCTTTGGCGTAGGCCTCCCCCATTTCTTTCCAGAACTTTTTGTCTCGTTTCAGCCATTCAATGTGGTCCCAGTCTATGTATAAATACATCAGCCCATCTTTTTCTTTGGCGTCCTCTTGATCTTATTCCATCTCGCGGGATCCATTCTATTATTTTTTTTTGTCTATCTATCACCATTCATACGGCATACATGGCCGGGCCAGTTCCATTTCAGCACTCTGACTCTTTCCACAACACCTGTTAATTTAGTCAATTTCCTAACCACATCGTTGCTTATTTGTTGCGATACACCGATACCCAACGTACTCCTCTCCATCTTACCTTGGCATATGACTAGCTTCCCTTCTTCACATTTTCTTAGTGACCAACTGTGACAACCATACGTTAAACACGGCAGGAGCGCTACTTCGTAGAGATTTTTCTTGATATTAATGTTGATAGATTTGCTTTTCATTATTTCCTTTATTCCCCAGTATTTCCTCCATGCTGTAGCGATCCTTCCCTGAATTTCTTTCCCAGTGTGATTGTCGAAAGAAACCGTCTGACCCAAGTAAATATATTCACTTATGATTGCTACATTTTGTCCTTCAACCGTTATAGGGTTCTTTTCTTTCGTGTTTGTTATTATTTTAGTTTTAGTGAAATTAATAGACAAGCCTACTTTTTTACTCTCTTCTGTTAGTTCAAGTAGCATGGTTGCCAAATCTACTAGGTTTTCTGCAAAAATGACTATGTCATCCGCAAATCGGAGGTGGTTTAAATACTCTCCATTGACTCTCAATCCCTTTTTAGACTAATTAAGTTTCCTGAAGACACTTTCTAGAACTTTCTAGATTCACGCGTTGCGTTGTGACGCCACGCCGCGCCGTTATTATGTGTGATAATAAAATTTTACATGCCGGATTATGGTAATGTGTAAGAAACCTTTTGAGATTTTCATTAATTTGACCAAAGGTATAGACCACGCTTTGAGAGACATAAACACACTTTGAGAGAAATAAATGATACTCTGATCCACTCCATTCTATTCTATTCTCCAATCAAAATGGCGCCCTCGTAAATCCATTTTAGAGACCCGTTTTAGTAACTCTATATCATTCCGCTAATGAAGTTTAGGTATTAATGCTCCCTAATGCCAATCTCTGGTAATGAGATTACTCTTATGGGCTAAGCTTTAGAAAATTTACTGCTTTCCGTTTTGATACTTGACAGTAGATCACAACAAGTTCTTGGGAGTCAAAACTATGCCTATATAGATGCTGTTTTCGGTATTAATCAAATTTCAAAAACAATTTTGCTTTACAAAATTTTTCCGTACTTTTTTTTAGGTACGGATTATTCCCTTTTAGGGAAAAGGTCTTTGTTACCCAGAAACGACTTTTGGCGGTTAGGTTCTCTATTAGATCTACGGCGATCGCGAAGCATAGCGAAGCACAATTTTATTAAATTTTATAGCAAAATCTAATATTTTAAACGATTCCGTATTTTTTTATTGGAGCTGTGATTATTTTGTACCGTCTATAAAGATAATACATTTTTAAAGCAATACCTAGTTGTTCTACATATCACGTATAATAATATTATGTACCTAATATTTACATATAGGTTACATATGTTATAGCATATAATAGTATGTTAAGTGCTGTGTAGGTCCGTCCTAAATAACATGGAGCTGTCTTAGCAACCGCGTCAGCAATAATAACTATTGATGTCGAAATCATTGCAAGTGAACTTTGATCAGGCCGTTTACGCTGTTGAGGAATGTTTCATTTTTATAATATAATTTATGTTAGAATTAAATCAGCATCGAGCTGGAGTAGTTTAGTCGTAATTTTATTGTAATACTTTTATAATTTTTATAATATATTTTATTTTTAAATTCAACTTTGGTTTTTTTTGGGTCTGCCGACCACAGTCTTCGTAATTGGCGCAGTCGGTAGGATACTCGAGTAGTATAGATAGGGATATTCTCACATCGAATACCGTATCGCGAAATCGCTATCGCCGTCGCGAGCGATCATCCTCGAGTATCAAGAAGAACCTGAAGTCCCGGTTGGCAGAGAGGTCAAGACATCGACACCAGAAGAAGCCAGAATGAAATTTTTGTAAGTACACATTCGAATCATTCCTGTGTTGCTTCAATAATTTCTATATACCTTAGTTTAAATTTATTGCAATCATTTTTCACCCCAGGCAATTCATTTTTAGAGGGCCTGCGCGTAATAGGATAGCACGTAGGTCTAATTTAGATAAGAGTAGAGATATTAGTACAGAAACAGGTAGTATGTCAGAAACGGAATCAAAGCCGAAAATGACTGATACCGATTTGATTTACAAAGCACTGAGGTTGGTGCCCGAGTTTGACGGTAATCCAAACGTTTTGCCTAGATTTATAAAAATTTGTGACGAAATAGTAGAGGAATACTTAACGGCAGATAGTCAACTGAGCACCGTATGTCTTATTAATGGTATTCTTAATAAAATAACTGGGCCAGCCGCGCGAACGATTAATTCCAATGGGATACCTGAGAGTTGGAATGGTATTAAAACAGTGTTAGTTAACAATTTTTCAGACCAAAGAGACGAAACGGCTCTCTACAATGACCTCATGTTAGCTACTCAAGAGAATAAATCCCCTCAGGAATTTTATGAACATTGTATTAATTTGTTGGGGGGTCAACTGAGGAAGCGTGCTCGTCGCGACCCCTGCCAGCCCTTTTCAGGGCTGCAATTCCTCTTCTGTGCATACCATGCGGGACAACGGAAATTATAATGTTAGGGCGTCCCCCGGAAGCGACGTACACCGGTCTGTCCCCGCTGGTGTGTGCAGAGTGCAGTTCGGCGTTGGGGACCGCCACCCAACACGCTGTGCACCTAGCGGCGGGAAGTGGAGGGAGGAGTGCAGAGTAGCTGCGTGGAATGTGAGAGGTGGGATTGAGGAGAAGATGAATGAAGTGATTGATATTATGGAAGAGAAAAGATTGGATGTGCTATGTTTGAGTGAAACCAAGCGAGGAGGCAGTGAACTTGCCGACTTGCCCGGAGGAGGCATCGCTTTGTGGTCAGGGGTACCACAAGGAGATAGGGGATGCCAAGGGGTAGGCGTTTTACTGTCCTCTCGTATGGTTAATTGTATGACTGAGTATGAATGTATAAATCCCAGACTGCTCTGGGTACGCCTCAAGATTGGGTTGACAAGAATTTTTGTTTTGGCAGTATATGCCCCAGTGTCCTCTGTCGGTTTGGCTGAACTAGAGCAGTTCTGGGAAAATGTTAGAGAAGTTCTAGCGACGGTTGAAGAGAACGAAAGAATTGTTGTGTGTGGAGACATGAATGGATGGGTCGGGACAGCTCGAACAGGATTTGAGTCTGTCCTAGGCAAATATGGAGATAAGAGAGTAAATGATGCTGGTAAGATTGTGCTAGGTTTGTGTATGGAAAAGGATCTTTTTGTGGCTAATACCATGTTTGGGCACAAAGGGATCCATCAGTACACGTGGGAAAGAAAGGGTGCGAGAAGTATGATTGATTTATTCCTGGTGGATAGCAGACTTAAGAAGCAGGTAATGGACACAAGAGCGTATAGAGGAGCCGTTCTCGGGACGTACCACTTTCTGGTGATAACCAGAATAAGGGGTCTGTTCGCAGCATGGCGACATCGCGTAGTGTCCAAACCTGCAGCGGTTAGCCGCATTAAAAGCTGGAAACTGCAGGATGCGACCACCAGGAATGAATATGAAAGGGTATTATCCAGTATGCTTGATGATAGATTGAAAGTGTTGAGCGAGGATGTTGAAGAATGCTGGCAGAACCTTAGAGATAGTATGGTTGAGGCTGCGAAAGAAGTGTGTGGAATGAATAAGATTGGGAACGGCAAAAAGCGTGATGTGTGGTGGGATGATGAGGTGAAAGTGGCTGTGTATAAGAAAAAGAAAGCATGGCGAGACTACCTTGCTACTAATGACTGTGGTATGAAAAATTTGATGAAAGACAGGTATAAGCTGCAGAAAGCAGAAACGAAGGCACTAGTGAAAGAGAAGCGTGAAAGGTGTAGGGTGTTAGATGAAAACAAGATGTCGGACAACTTCGAGGAAAATTCCAAATTATTTTGGAAAGAAGTACGTAAGATCCGAAGTGGTCCGGCACCTTGCAGAATGAATAAAGTGCGTTCGAAAGAAAACAACCTGCTTACAAATAAAAAGGATGTTCTGCAGCGATGGAGTGAATACTATGGAGAACTGTATGAGAGTGGCGACTCCGTCTCTGATACTGAGAGCGATTCTAATGAATTGCCACACTCAGGCCAGGGACTGGAGGATGCCATTAGTATGAAAGAGATTGAGAAAGTGATAAGAAGTTTGAAATGTGGAAAGGCTGCGGGAATTGATGAGGTGACTGCTGAGATGATCAAGTATGGTGGTCCTAGGGTCTGGGATGCCTTCTGTGCACTCTGCAACCTTTGTTGGCAGAAGGGGGAGGTTCCAGAGGACTGGCGCACGGCAGTCATAGTACCTCTATATAAAGGGAAAGGTTCCTACCTAGACTGTGCGTGCTATAGGGCCATCAGCTTGGTCAGCTTAGCGAGTAAAGTCTATACTAAAGTATTGACTGAACGTATGAAAGGTGTTTCAGAAAGATATTTGTGGGAGGCGCAAGGTGGATTCAGGAACTGTAGGGGTTGTATGGATCAGATTTTCTCGCTTCGCGTTATCGTGGGAAGGTTTCTGGCTTTAGGTCAGAAAGTTTTCTGCGCTTTCGTGGATCTAGAGAAAGCATTCGATAGAGTAGTGCGGAAGAAATTGTGGAGTCTTCTGCCTGAATATGGCGTGGAGGGCTCCTTACTGCAGGCTGTGAGGTCATTATATCGAGACCACAGAGCCTGTGTAAGGATAGACGGTGACATGTCGCCCTGGTTTGAAGTCTGTTCTGGTGTCAGACAGGGCTGCGTGATGTCTGCCTGGCTATTCGTGCTGTATTTGGACAGTTGCCTCCAGAGATTGAAAGGTAATATGAGTGGTATGGGATGTGGTGACACAGTGGTAAACTGCCTATTGTACGCAGACGATGCTCTGCTAATAGCACCATCAGAAGCAGAGTTGCAGACACTAGTCACGTGCATGAAAGAAGATTGTGAAGTAAAAGGATTGAAAATGAATGTGAACAAAACTAAGGTTCTGGTGTTTGAAAGAGAAGCGGAACAAACGAAATGTGTGATTAGTGTAAATGGAAAATGTCTAGAACAGGTGAATGAAATTGTGTACCTGGGGAGTGCGTTTTCGAGGGATGGAAGATGTGAGTTGGATGTGGAGAGACGGGTAGCAGCTGGCAATAAAGTGAACGGTGCTCTGTCCGCATTAGTGGGTAGTGTGAATATATCTAACACTGCTAAAATGGCCATCCACAATGCGGTGTTGGTGCCAACTTTGTTGTACGGCAGTGAGGCCTGGATATGCCCGAAATCGAGTGAAAGTATGATAAATGCTGTGGAGATGCGGTCTCTCAGAAATATGTGCGGTGTCACGCTTGCGGACAGGATAAGCAATGATGAGATACGCAGTATGACAGGGTTGCACAACAGTGTTATTGTAAAAATGAAGAAAGGAATGCTTAGATGGTTCGGGCACATGGAAAGAATGAGTGATGAAAGACTGACGAAGAAAATATACAGAGCGAAAGTGAGTGGTAAAAGAAGCCAAGGAAGACCAAGGCTGACTTATGAAGATCAAATAGCCAGAGTGTTAGCAGACGGAAATGTCAAAACCACTCGCATACCTAGGCGAAAATGTGTGAGGAGAATGATGAGATTTGAGGAAGCGAAAGAGGTGTGTAAGGACCGCGACTCCTGGCGCTCCGTCCTCTCTGACTACCCCGTTGGGGATACAGCGTGAAGTTATGTTATGTTATGTTATGTATTAATTTGTTCATCACTATCATGACATATGTGACGCTTCACGAAACGATCGATACTACTATCGAAGCTAAGCGTAATTTATACAAAAAGTTAACGATGCAGGCATTTGTACGTGGTCTAAAAGATCCATTAGGGTCCCGTATACGGTGCATGCGTCCTGATAGTGTTGAAAAAGCACTCGAATTTGTGCAAGAGGAGATGAATGTGATGTACCTACAGAACAGAAACGACTCGGTAGCTGAAAGAAAACCGGCAATGAGATTCATGCCCGTTCCACCTATTATGCAGGTACAGAAACCATTCGACTTCTCTAAGCCCGTACCTAATTGGCCACAGCCACGTTCACAATGGACACCAAATTTCCAGTTCAATCGCTCTGATCACCAACCATTTGTAACAGGTCCTACACGGACACAGCAAATGTTCCGCGCATTGCCACCAAGTTATAGTGCCCAGCATAATAAATTCCAAATGCCCCCTAGAAATCCACCTTATATTCAACAAGCTCCAAAGCCCATGAGTGGTGTAAGTCATTTTATACCCAAACAATTACCTCCGACGAGACAACTGACGGGACATGACTGGCGTAGAAGCGGAAATCCACCTCCGACTAATTATTTTAAAGCCCGTGAAATGAATATCAATGAGTGTGCAAATTATGACGATTATTATTATCCAGAATATTACACATACGAACCCTATGAATATATTTACCAACCAGAATATGATAACGACTATACTGACTTTGTCCCCACGCCTGTTTGTTTGAATACCGAATACGAGCGTGAAGTACAAGACTATGACAGACACGACAATCACGCGACCATTACTTCTGATGATTCCCAACCTTCTACGTCTGCTAGTCCTAACGACCAGCAGAATTTTCAGAGTCGTATGAAGTCCAAAAAGCCAAAATAGAACTAAACTTACAAACGCAAAGGCAGCTTCCTTTCATACAAATTTCGAATCCCTCACTCAAGCTCTTAATAGACACTGGTGCAAATCAGTCTTTTATAAGCCCATCAGCCGTGGAGAAATATTTTCCCCATTTTCCAGTGAACTTTGATCCCTTTGAAGTAACGAACGTACACGCTACAACACGAAATAATTATTCCATTTCGCTACCTTGTTTTCCCGAATTTCAGGACTCGGAAAATATTAAATTATTTATTTATAAATTCCATGAATTTTTCGATGGACTTATTGGTTTAGACTTGTTAGAAAAATGGGAAGCTAAAATAGATTTAAAAAATAAATCACTTGTAACTCATAAAGCAATTAATCCTATCCTTATGTACAATTCGAGAAATGTAAATCTGTACGAAGATATTATTCCTGCAAATTCTTCAAAATTAATTAGAATACCTATAAATGTACATGATGGTGGCGCTTTTATTAATGAGCAAATTATCTCTAATTGCGTTATTAACGAATGCTTAACGTCCGTGATAAATAATCGTGGTATTGTAGAAGTGTTCAATACTACTCCACATGACGTCATATTCTCTATGGATCGACCCGTGCAAGCGGAGACGTACACTATTGAGTGCGCGCGTACCAAACAAGCATCATCTCGTGTAAAGGAAGTATTATCGCGATTACGTACCGATCATTTAAACCCAGAGGAACGCGCTAATTTAGAGACCCTTTGTTCGAAATATGCTGATGTTTTTTATATAGACGGCGAACCGTTAACTTTTACCAATAGGGTAAAGCACAATATTAGGACGACAGATGAAATACCTGTTTATACCAAAAGTTATAGATATCCATTCATACATAGAGATGAAGTTAGGGAACAGATTGGCAAGATGTTAGATCAGAATATTATTCGACCATCTGAATCGGCCTGGAGCTCTCCTATTTGGGTGGTACCCAAAAAAGCAGACGCTTCTGGAAAAACGAAATGGCGTTTAGTGGTAGACTTTCGCAAACTTAATGAAAAAACTATTGATGATAAATACCCCATTCCAAATATTACAGATGTGTTAGATAAATTAGGTAATTGTCAATATTTTACAACTCTAGACCTCGCTAGTGGATTTTACCAGATACAGATGAATCCAGAGGATATACCAAAGACAGCATTTAATGTATAAAATGGTCATTACGAATTTTTAAGAATGCCTATGGGTTTAAAAAATTCTCCGTCGACTTTTCAACGCGTTATGGATAATGTTCTTAAAGATCTTCAGAACGTATTGTGCCTAGTATATTTAGATGATATTATTGTCTTTAGTACATCCCTGCAAGAGCACATGATTAACCTTGAAAAAGTTTTCAAAAAATTACGTGAATCTAACTTCAAAATTCAAATGGATAAATCCGAATTTCTTAAGTTAGAAACAGCTTATTTAGGACATGTTATCACTAAGAATGGCATCAAACCCAATCCTGATAAAATTGTAGCAATAAAAAATTATCCGTTACCTAAAACACCCAAAGATATCAAACAGTTCCTAGGTCTCATTGGCTATTATCGTAAATTTATACCTGACTTTGCACGGATAACGAAACCTCTTACTCAATGTTTGAAGAAAGGTAGAAAAATTACAATTGATTCAGAATATGTTAATTGTTTCGAAAAATGCAAAACTCTCTTAATTAATGACCCCATCTTACAATACCCAGATTTTTGCAAGGAGTTCATATTAACCACAGATGCGTCTAACGTAGCGATTGGAGCTATTCTTTCCCAAGGTCCGATTGGATCTGATAAGCCCGTATGTTATGCATCTCGCACTTTAAACGATAGTGAAGTAAATTATAGCACTATAGAAAAAGAACTTCTGGCCATAGTATGGGCAACGAAATATTTTAGACCTTATCTATTTGGCCGAAAATTTAAGATATTAACTGATCACAAACCTCTGCAATGGGTTATGAACTTGAAGGAACCTAATTCGCGACTCACTCGTTGGAAATTGAAACTCTCTGAATATGATTTTACTGTCATATATAAAAAAGGCAAAAATAATACGAACGCAGATGCACTTTCAAGAATAGAAATTAATAATGAAGAAGCAGGGTCTTTAGTAGTTAACACATCTGAACGACCGCCTTCTGAATCAAACTCTTCAACTGAAACAGCCCATACCAGTAGAGAAAACCCTATACTCGAAATCCCGATTGTAGATGAACCATTAAATAAATTCCACAGACAAATACACATTACTGTAGTTGGTGACATAAAGAAACGGCCCACAGCGACAAAACCATTCGATACCCATACAAGAACATCTGTACAGGTTTCAGAATCCAAGCTGGAAGAAGATGTTGTAAGCATCATAAAAGAATATGTAAACCCTAAAGTTAAAACTGCCCTATTGATAGACCCCCCATTAGCATTTTACAAAATTATACCTATTATACAAGATAAGTTTCGAAGTTCCGCCATGAACTTAGTGTTAACGAAGGTTGAACTCGAGAATGTAAAGGAATATTTAAGACAACAGGAAATAATTAAACATTACCACGATGGTAAGACAAATCACCGTGGTATTAATGAATGTTATTTAGCCCTCTCTAGACGTTACTATTGGCCTAAAATGAGAGAACATATTACCAAATATATTAATAATTGTACTATTTGTGGTCAGGCTAAATACGATAGAAATCCCGTTAAGCCGCAGTTTAAGATAGTACCTCCAGCAACAAAGCCATTTGAAATTGTTCACATGGATTTATTCACAGTACATAATGAGAAATATTTGACAATCATAGATGTATTCTCAAAGTATGCTCAGGCTTATCATTTACGCGATGGTACAGCTATTAGTATTATTCAAGCAGTATTGCGGTTTAGCACACATCATGGTTTGCCCTTGACTGTAGTGACTGACAACGGAACGGAGTTTACTAATCAGTTATTTACCGAATTTACGGATATGCATAAAATTAATCATCATAGAATTTTACCACATTCACCTAATGATAATGGAAATATAGAAAGATTTCATTCCACTTTATTAGAGCACTTGCGTATTTTGAAATTACGTAATAAAGATGACGATATAACAAACCTTGTTCCCTATGCGATCTTAGCATATAACAGTTCTGTTCATAGTCTCACCAAATGTAGACCATATGATATAATAACTGGTCACTTGGATCCTAGAGACCCCCTTGACGTAGATTTAACAAAACATTTAATGCAACAGTACATTGAAAATCACCGTGAACGATTGAAAATCGTATATGAAAAAATAAGTGAAAACTCATTAGATAATCGCGTTAACATTATAGAAAAACGAAATACGAATCGTGAACCTGAAATTGAATACCAACCACAACAGAGAATATTTGTTAGCAATCCTCTTGCAAGTCGTCAAAAACTAGCTTCGCGTTACACTCACGATACAGTCCTAGCAGATTTACCCATTCATATCTATACCTCAAAAAAACGCGGACCTGTAGCTAAGAATAGAATAAAAAGAGTACCTAAAAGTGCTCAATTGTTACAGGGTGATACTGGTCCTGATTGCTCCTTCGATAATATCCCAAGAGATAAGACTTGAGAGTTTGGATGACGGCCCCGGATTACTACCATTTCGACTGGGAACGACGAGACTTATGACACATTACCATACATTTATACAATACATAAATCTAGAAGATATTAATGATAAGATTACTATATTGCAGAATCAACTGTCTAGTTATAAGAATAGATTAAGCAATGATACTTTTATGATATATGAGTTACAGTTAGAATATTTAGATAATAGGCTAGATAAAGTTTTAGAGAACCTTGAGACGTTGAAGTCAAATAGAGTAAAAAGAGGTCTTGTAGATGGCCTAGGCTCAGTAATTAAAAGCGTAACAGGTAATTTAGATTATTTAGATGCCGTCAAATATGATCATACCATTAAAATTCTACAGGATAACCAAAATAAAATTGAATCCGAATTTAATAATCATGTTAGTATTAGCAGAGAATGGATGGCCCAGCATAGTAACATAATTGATAAACTAGTAGAGAATCAAATTAAAATAAATAAAACCCTAGAGTTAATTTTAGATAAAGCACTTTACAGTGATACGAATCTTATAACATTATCGAAATTAGCTCAACTTTTAGCCATAATTACAGAAAACGTTGAAGACGTATTAGAGGAATTAAATAGGATAGAAAATATGTTAGCCTTTATTCGAAGTTCAAGTACGCATCATTCTATGTTAAAAATAGTTACCCTTAATCGAATGGTAAAAAGATTAATTAATATATATGGTAAAGATCAGGTGCTGGAACTGGCGTTACGTGAATACTATGATGTCATAAAGCCAGGTTATTACTATTCCTCTAACAAGATTGTGATAACTTTTAAATTCCCTATATTCTCTCTAGATATTTATGATCTATACAGATTAGCAATTATACCGAACAAGTTTAAGCAGGCCCTCATTCCCCCTTCTTCATTGATAGCAACTAACAGGAAATGTTTCGTGTACATGGAGACTGAATGTCCGAAGTACAATAACTGGTATCTCTGTGAAGAAAGAACAACTCATCAGCTTCGTCAACAACCGGATTGCATTCAAAATCTAATCATCAACCAATCCTTCGATAAAACATGCAGACTGACCACTATAAATCTGTCAAAGGAAGCAATAGAGGAACTCGATGAAAAGCATTATGTCATTTCTTTCCCAAATTCAACAAGAATTCACACTATTTGTGGACGTGAAGACTACAGCATGCTGAAAGGAAGTTATCTTGCTACAATTCCAGTAAACTGCTTCTTACATACAAAAGAATTCACAATAACTAATTTGAATGATCGAGTGGAAGGGCAACCTCTTAAGATCATGAACTTTTTATATAATGAGAAGAATCAAGATCAGGTGTTAACTCACGTCAACCTTAATTCCATAAATCTTAAGGAATTGCACAATCTACAACATAGAGTAATGCTGCAACCGGATCTACATCTTACAACAGCATCAACAGAATATCTATATCATACAACGATACCGTTCTACGTCACATTACTATTAAGTACACTTATACTGGCTGTATGCATAGTCAAATGGCGCTATAATACGTTGCAAAGAGGACTTCAAGAAACAGCTATTGAAGGAAGCATGATCGACGAGGTCGAGAAACCTGGAAATACCAAACGCCAGAAGGAATCATCAGCAACTACTTTTCTCAAGGTTCAAAAATAGTTGCTGGTCTGCGGGTGGAGGTGTTATAGCATATAATAGTATGTTAAGTGCTGTGTAGGTCCGTCCTAAATAACATGGAGCTGTCTTAGCAACCGCGTCAGCAATAATAACTATTGATGTCGAAATCATTGCAAGTGAACTTTGATCAGGCCGTTTACGCTGTTGAGGAATGTTTCATTTTTATAATATAATTTATGTTAGAATTAAATCAGCATCGAGCTGGAGTAGTTTAGTCGTAATTTTATTGTAATACTTTTATAATTTTTATAATATATTTTATTTTTAAATTCAACTTTGGTTTTTTTTGGGTCTGCCGACCACAGTCTTCGTAATTGGCGCAGTCGGTAGGATACTCGAGTAGTATAGATAGGGATATTCTCACATCGAATACCGTATCGCGAAATCGCTATCGCCGTCGCGAGCGATCATCCTCGAGTATCAAGAAGAACCTGAAGTCCCGGTTGGCAGAGAGGTCAAGACATCGACACCAGAAGAAGCCAGAATGAAATTTTTGTAAGTACACATTCGAATCATTCCTGTGTTGCTTCAATAATTTCTATATACCTTAGTTTAAATTTATTGCAATCATTTTTCACCCCAGGCAATTCATTTTTAGAGGGCCTGCGCGTAATAGGATAGCACGTAGGTCTAATTTAGATAAGAGTAGAGATATTAGTACAGAAACAGGTAGTATGTCAGAAACGGAATCAAAGCCGAAAATGACTGATACCGATTTGATTTACAAAGCACTGAGGTTGGTGCCCGAGTTTGACGGTAATCCAAACGTTTTGCCTAGATTTATAAAAATTTGTGACGAAATAGTAGAGGAATACTTAACGGCAGATAGTCAACTGAGCACCGTATGTCTTATTAATGGTATTCTTAATAAAATAACTGGGCCAGCCGCGCGAACGATTAATTCCAATGGGATACCTGAGAGTTGGAATGGTATTAAAACAGTGTTAGTTAACAATTTTTCAGACCAAAGAGACGAAACGGCTCTCTACAATGACCTCATGTTAGCTACTCAAGAGAATAAATCCCCTCAGGAATTTTATGAACATTGTATTAATTTGTTGGGGGGGTCAACTGAGGAAGCGTGCTCGTCGCGACCCCTGCCAGCCCTTTTCAGGGCTGCAATTCCTCTTCTGTGCATACCATGCGGGACAACGGAAATTATAATGTTAGGGCGTCCCCCGGAAGCGACGTACACCGGTCTGTCCCCGCTGGTGTGTGCAGAGTGCAGTTCGGCGTTGGGGACCGCCACCCAACACGCTGTGCACCTAGCGGCGGGAAGTGGAGGGAGGAGTGCAGAGTAGCTGCGTGGAATGTGAGAGGTGGGATTGAGGAGAAGATGAATGAAGTGATTGATATTATGGAAGAGAAAAGATTGGATGTGCTATGTTTGAGTGAAACCAAGCGAGGAGGCAGTGAACTTGCCGACTTGCCCGGAGGAGGCATCGCTTTGTGGTCAGGGGTACCACAAGGAGATAGGGGATGCCAAGGGGTAGGCGTTTTACTGTCCTCTCGTATGGTTAATTGTATGACTGAGTATGAATGTATAAATCCCAGACTGCTCTGGGTACGCCTCAAGATTGGGTTGACAAGAATTTTTGTTTTGGCAGTATATGCCCCAGTGTCCTCTGTCGGTTTGGCTGAACTAGAGCAGTTCTGGGAAAATGTTAGAGAAGTTCTAGCGACGGTTGAAGAGAACGAAAGAATTGTTGTGTGTGGAGACATGAATGGATGGGTCGGGACAGCTCGAACAGGATTTGAGTCTGTCCTAGGCAAATATGGAGATAAGAGAGTAAATGATGCTGGTAAGATTGTGCTAGGTTTGTGTATGGAAAAGGATCTTTTTGTGGCTAATACCATGTTTGGGCACAAAGGGATCCATCAGTACACGTGGGAAAGAAAGGGTGCGAGAAGTATGATTGATTTATTCCTGGTGGATAGCAGACTTAAGAAGCAGGTAATGGACACAAGAGCGTATAGAGGAGCCGTTCTCGGGACGTACCACTTTCTGGTGATAACCAGAATAAGGGGTCTGTTCGCAGCATGGCGACATCGCGTAGTGTCCAAACCTGCAGCGGTTAGCCGCATTAAAAGCTGGAAACTGCAGGATGCGACCACCAGGAATGAATATGAAAGGGTATTATCCAGTATGCTTGATGATAGATTGAAAGTGTTGAGCGAGGATGTTGAAGAATGCTGGCAGAACCTTAGAGATAGTATGGTTGAGGCTGCGAAAGAAGTGTGTGGAATGAATAAGATTGGGAACGGCAAAAAGCGTGATGTGTGGTGGGATGATGAGGTGAAAGTGGCTGTGTATAAGAAAAAGAAAGCATGGCGAGACTACCTTGCTACTAATGACTGTGGTATGAAAAATTTGATGAAAGACAGGTATAAGCTGCAGAAAGCAGAAACGAAGGCACTAGTGAAAGAGAAGCGTGAAAGGTGTAGGGTGTTAGATGAAAACAAGATGTCGGACAACTTCGAGGAAAATTCCAAATTATTTTGGAAAGAAGTACGTAAGATCCGAAGTGGTCCGGCACCTTGCAGAATGAATAAAGTGCGTTCGAAAGAAAACAACCTGCTTACAAATAAAAAGGATGTTCTGCAGCGATGGAGTGAATACTATGGAGAACTGTATGAGAGTGGCGACTCCGTCTCTGATACTGAGAGCGATTCTAATGAATTGCCACACTCAGGCCAGGGACTGGAGGATGCCATTAGTATGAAAGAGATTGAGAAAGTGATAAGAAGTTTGAAATGTGGAAAGGCTGCGGGAATTGATGAGGTGACTGCTGAGATGATCAAGTATGGTGGTCCTAGGGTCTGGGATGCCTTCTGTGCACTCTGCAACCTTTGTTGGCAGAAGGGGGAGGTTCCAGAGGACTGGCGCACGGCAGTCATAGTACCTCTATATAAAGGGAAAGGTTCCTACCTAGACTGTGCGTGCTATAGGGCCATCAGCTTGGTCAGCTTAGCGAGTAAAGTCTATACTAAAGTATTGACTGAACGTATGAAAGGTGTTTCAGAAAGATATTTGTGGGAGGCGCAAGGTGGATTCAGGAACTGTAGGGGTTGTATGGATCAGATTTTCTCGCTTCGCGTTATCGTGGGAAGGTTTCTGGCTTTAGGTCAGAAAGTTTTCTGCGCTTTCGTGGATCTAGAGAAAGCATTCGATAGAGTAGTGCGGAAGAAATTGTGGAGTCTTCTGCCTGAATATGGCGTGGAGGGCTCCTTACTGCAGGCTGTGAGGTCATTATATCGAGACCACAGAGCCTGTGTAAGGATAGACGGTGACATGTCGCCCTGGTTTGAAGTCTGTTCTGGTGTCAGACAGGGCTGCGTGATGTCTGCCTGGCTATTCGTGCTGTATTTGGACAGTTGCCTCCAGAGATTGAAAGGTAATATGAGTGGTATGGGATGTGGTGACACAGTGGTAAACTGCCTATTGTACGCAGACGATGCTCTGCTAATAGCACCATCAGAAGCAGAGTTGCAGACACTAGTCACGTGCATGAAAGAAGATTGTGAAGTAAAAGGATTGAAAATGAATGTGAACAAAACTAAGGTTCTGGTGTTTGAAAGAGAAGCGGAACAAACGAAATGTGTGATTAGTGTAAATGGAAAATGTCTAGAACAGGTGAATGAAATTGTGTACCTGGGGAGTGCGTTTTCGAGGGATGGAAGATGTGAGTTGGATGTGGAGAGACGGGTAGCAGCTGGCAATAAAGTGAACGGTGCTCTGTCCGCATTAGTGGGTAGTGTGAATATATCTAACACTGCTAAAATGGCCATCCACAATGCGGTGTTGGTGCCAACTTTGTTGTACGGCAGTGAGGCCTGGATATGCCCGAAATCGAGTGAAAGTATGATAAATGCTGTGGAGATGCGGTCTCTCAGAAATATGTGCGGTGTCACGCTTGCGGACAGGATAAGCAATGATGAGATACGCAGTATGACAGGGTTGCACAACAGTGTTATTGTAAAAATGAAGAAAGGAATGCTTAGATGGTTCGGGCACATGGAAAGAATGAGTGATGAAAGACTGACGAAGAAAATATACAGAGCGAAAGTGAGTGGTAAAAGAAGCCAAGGAAGACCAAGGCTGACTTATGAAGATCAAATAGCCAGAGTGTTAGCAGACGGAAATGTCAAAACCACTCGCATACCTAGGCGAAAATGTGTGAGGAGAATGATGAGATTTGAGGAAGCGAAAGAGGTGTGTAAGGACCGCGACTCCTGGCGCTCCGTCCTCTCTGACTACCCCGTTGGGGATACAGCGTGAAGTTATGTTATGTTATGTTATGTATTAATTTGTTCATCACTATCATGACATATGTGACGCTTCACGAAACGATCGATACTACTATCGAAGCTAAGCGTAATTTATACAAAAAGTTAACGATGCAGGCATTTGTACGTGGTCTAAAAGATCCATTAGGGTCCCGTATACGGTGCATGCGTCCTGATAGTGTTGAAAAAGCACTCGAATTTGTGCAAGAGGAGATGAATGTGATGTACCTACAGAACAGAAACGACTCGGTAGCTGAAAGAAAACCGGCAATGAGATTCATGCCCGTTCCACCTATTATGCAGGTACAGAAACCATTCGACTTCTCTAAGCCCGTACCTAATTGGCCACAGCCACGTTCACAATGGACACCAAATTTCCAGTTCAATCGCTCTGATCACCAACCATTTGTAACAGGTCCTACACGGACACAGCAAATGTTCCGCGCATTGCCACCAAGTTATAGTGCCCAGCATAATAAATTCCAAATGCCCCCTAGAAATCCACCTTATATTCAACAAGCCCCAAAGCCCATGAGTGGTGTAAGTCATTTTATACCCAAACAATTACCTCCGACGAGACAACTGACGGGACATGACTGGCGTAGAAGCGGAAATCCACCTCCGACTAATTATTTTAAAGCCCGTGAAATGAATATCAATGAGTGTGCAAATTATGACGATTATTATTATCCAGAATATTACACATACGAACCCTATGAATACATTTACCAACCAGAATATGATAACGACTATACTGACTTTGTCCCCACGCCTGTTTGTTTGAATACCGAATACGAGCGTGAAGTACAAGACTATGACAGACACGACAATCACGCGACCATTACTTCTGATGATTCCCAACCTTCTACGTCTGCTAGTCCTAACGACCAGCAGAATTTTCAGAGTCGTATGAAGTCCAAAAAGCCAAAATAGAACTAAACTTACAAACGCAAAGGCAGCTTCCTTTCATACAAATTTCGAATCCCTCACTCAAGCTCTTAATAGACACTGGTGCAAATCAGTCTTTTATAAGCCCATCAGCCGTGGAGAAATATTTTCCCCATTTTCCAGTGAACTTTGATCCCTTTGAAGTAACGAACGTACACGCTACAACACGAAATAATTATTCCATTTCGCTACCTTGTTTTCCCGAATTTCAGGACTCGGAAAATATTAAATTATTTATTTATAAATTCCATGAATTTTTCGATGGACTTATTGGTTTAGACTTGTTAGAAAAATGGGAAGCTAAAATAGATTTAAAAAATAAATCACTTGTAACTCATAAAGCAATTAATCCTATCCTTATGTACAATTCGAGAAATGTAAATCTGTACGAAGATATTATTCCTGCAAATTCTTCAAAATTAATTAGAATACCTATAAATGTACATGATGGTGGCGCTTTTATTAATGAGCAAATTATCTCTAATTGCGTTATTAACGAATGCTTAACGTCCGTGATAAATAATCGTGGTATTGTAGAAGTGTTCAATACTACTCCACATGACGTCATATTCTCTATGGATCGACCCGTGCAAGCGGAGACGTACACTATTGAGTGCGCGCGTACCAAACAAGCATCATCTCGTGTAAAGGAAGTATTATCGCGATTACGTACCGATCATTTAAACCCAGAGGAACGCGCTAATTTAGAGACCCTTTGTTCGAAATATGCTGATGTTTTTTATATAGACGGCGAACCGTTAACTTTTACCAATAGGGTAAAGCACAATATTAGGACGACAGATGAAATACCTGTTTATACCAAAAGTTATAGATATCCATTCATACATAGAGATGAAGTTAGGGAACAGATTGGCAAGATGTTAGATCAGAATATTATTCGACCATCTGAATCGGCCTGGAGCTCTCCTATTTGGGTGGTACCCAAAAAAGCAGACGCTTCTGGAAAAACGAAATGGCGTTTAGTGGTAGACTTTCGCAAACTTAATGAAAAAACTATTGATGATAAATACCCCATTCCAAATATTACAGATGTGTTAGATAAATTAGGTAATTGTCAATATTTTACAACTCTAGACCTCGCTAGTGGATTTTACCAGATACAGATGAATCCAGAGGATATACCAAAGACAGCATTTAATGTATAAAATGGTCATTACGAATTTTTAAGAATGCCTATGGGTTTAAAAAATTCTCCGTCGACTTTTCAACGCGTTATGGATAATGTTCTTAAAGATCTTCAGAACGTATTGTGCCTAGTATATTTAGATGATATTATTGTCTTTAGTACATCCCTGCAAGAGCACATGATTAACCTTGAAAAAGTTTTCAAAAAATTACGTGAATCTAACTTCAAAATTCAAATGGATAAATCCGAATTTCTTAAGTTAGAAACAGCTTATTTAGGACATGTTATCACTAAGAATGGCATCAAACCCAATCCTGATAAAATTGTAGCAATAAAAAATTATCCGTTACCTAAAACACCCAAAGATATCAAACAGTTCCTAGGTCTCATTGGCTATTATCGTAAATTTATACCTGACTTTGCACGGATAACGAAACCTCTTACTCAATGTTTGAAGAAAGGTAGAAAAATTACAATTGATTCAGAATATGTTAATTGTTTCGAAAAATGCAAAACTCTCTTCATTAATGACCCCATCTTACAATACCCAGATTTTTGCAAGGAGTTCATATTAACCACAGATGCGTCTAACGTAGCGATTGGAGCTATTCTTTCCCAAGGTCCGATTGGATCTGATAAGCCCGTATGTTATGCATCTCGCACTTTAAACGATAGTGAAGTAAATTATAGCACTATAGAAAAAGAACTTCTGGCCATAGTATGGGCAACGAAATATTTTAGACCTTATCTATTTGGCCGAAAATTTAAGATATTAACTGATCACAAACCTCTGCAATGGGTTATGAACTTGAAGGAACCTAATTCGCGACTCACTCGTTGGAAATTGAAACTCTCTGAATATGATTTTACTGTCATATATAAAAAAGGCAAAAATAATACGAACGCAGATGCACTTTCAAGAATAGAAATTAATAATGAAGAAGCAGGGTCTTTAGTAGTTAACACATCTGAACGACCGCCTTCTGAATCAAACTCTTCAACTGAAACAGCCCATACCAGTAGAGAAAACCCTATACTCGAAATCCCGATTGTAGATGAACCATTAAATAAATTCCACAGACAAATACACATTACTGTAGTTGGTGACATAAAGAAACGGCCCACAGCGACAAAACCATTCGATACCCATACAAGAACATCTGTACAGGTTTCAGAATCCAAGCTGGAAGAAGATGTTGTAAGCATCATAAAAGAATATGTAAACCCTAAAGTTAAAACTGCCCTATTGATAGACCCCCCATTAGCATTTTACAAAATTATACCTATTATACAAGATAAGTTTCGAAGTTCCGCCATGAACTTAGTGTTAACGAAGGTTGAACTCGAGAATGTAAAGGAATATTTAAGACAACAGGAAATAATTAAACATTACCACGATGGTAAGACAAATCACCGTGGTATTAATGAATGTTATTTAGCCCTCTCTAGACGTTACTATTGGCCTAAAATGAGAGAACATATTACCAAATATATTAATAATTGTACTATTTGTGGTCAGGCTAAATACGATAGAAATCCCGTTAAGCCGCAGTTTAAGATAGTACCTCCAGCAACAAAGCCATTTGAAATTGTTCACATGGATTTATTCACAGTACATAATGAGAAATATTTGACAATCATAGATGTATTCTCAAAGTATGCTCAGGCTTATCATTTACGCGATGGTACAGCTATTAGTATTATTCAAGCAGTATTGCGGTTTAGCACACATCATGGTTTGCCCTTGACTGTAGTGACTGACAACGGAACGGAGTTTACTAATCAGTTATTTACCGAATTTACGGATATGCATAAAATTAATCATCATAGAATTTTACCACATTCACCTAATGATAATGGAAATATAGAAAGATTTCATTCCACTTTATTAGAGCACTTGCGTATTTTGAAATTACGTAATAAAGATGACGATATAACAAACCTTGTTCCCTATGCGATCTTAGCATATAACAGTTCTGTTCATAGTCTCACCAAATGTAGACCATATGATATAATAACTGGTCACTTGGATCCTAGAGACCCCCTTGACGTAGATTTAACAAAACATTTAATGCAACAGTACATTGAAAATCACCGTGAACGATTGAAAATCGTATATGAAAAAATAAGTGAAAACTCATTAGATAATCGCGTTAACATTATAGAAAAACGAAATACGAATCGTGAACCTGAAATTGAATACCAACCACAACAGAGAATATTTGTTAGCAATCCTCTTGCAAGTCGTCAAAAACTAGCTTCGCGTTACACTCACGATACAGTCCTAGCAGATTTACCCATTCATATCTATACCTCAAAAAAACGCGGACCTGTAGCTAAGAATAGAATAAAAAGAGTACCTAAAAGTGCTCAATTGTTACAGGGTGATACTGGTCCTGATTGCTCCTTCGATAATATCCCAAGAGATAAGACTTGAGAGTTTGGATGACGGCCCCGGATTACTACCATTTCGACTGGGAACGACGAGACTTATGACACATTACCATACATTTATACAATACATAAATCTAGAAGATATTAATGATAAGATTACTATATTGCAGAATCAACTGTCTAGTTATAAGAATAGATTAAGCAATGATACTTTTATGATATATGAGTTACAGTTAGAATATTTAGATAATAGGCTAGATAAAGTTTTAGAGAACCTTGAGACGTTGAAGTCAAATAGAGTAAAAAGAGGTCTTGTAGATGGCCTAGGCTCAGTAATTAAAAGCGTAACAGGTAATTTAGATTATTTAGATGCCGTCAAATATGATCATACCATTAAAATTCTACAGGATAACCAAAATAAAATTGAATCCGAATTTAATAATCATGTTAGTATTAGCAGAGAATGGATGGCCCAGCATAGTAACATAATTGATAAACTAGTAGAGAATCAAATTAAAATAAATAAAACCCTAGAGTTAATTTTAGATAAAGCACTTTACAGTGATACGAATCTTATAACATTATCGAAATTAGCTCAACTTTTAGCCATAATTACAGAAAACGTTGAAGACGTATTAGAGGAATTAAATAGGATAGAAAATATGTTAGCCTTTATTCGAAGTTCAAGTACGCATCATTCTATGTTAAAAATAGTTACCCTTAATCGAATGGTAAAAAGATTAATTAATATATATGGTAAAGATCAGGTGCTGGAACTGGCGTTACGTGAATACTATGATGTCATAAAGCCAGGTTATTACTATTCCTCTAACAAGATTGTGATAACTTTTAAATTCCCTATATTCTCTCTAGATATTTATGATCTATACAGATTAGCAATTATACCGAACAAGTTTAAGCAGGCCCTCATTCCCCCTTCTTCATTGATAGCAACTAACAGGAAATGTTTCGTGTACATGGAGACTGAATGTCCGAAGTACAATAACTGGTATCTCTGTGAAGAAAGAACAACTCATCAGCTTCGTCAACAACCGGATTGCATTCAAAATCTAATCATCAACCAATCCTTCGATAAAACATGCAGACTGACCACTATAAATCTGTCAAAGGAAGCAATAGAGGAACTCGATGAAAAGCATTATGTCATTTCTTTCCCAAATTCAACAAGAATTCACACTATTTGTGGACGTGAAGACTACAGCATGCTGAAAGGAAGTTATCTTGCTACAATTCCAGTAAACTGCTTCTTACATACAAAAGAATTCACAATAACTAATTTGAATGATCGAGTGGAAGGGCAACCTCTTAAGATCATGAACTTTTTATATAATGAGAAGAATCAAGATCAGGTGTTAACTCACGTCAACCTTAATTCCATAAATCTTAAGGAATTGCACAATCTACAACATAGAGTAATGCTGCAACCGGATCTACATCTTACAACAGCATCAACAGAATATCTATATCATACAACGATACCGTTCTACGTCACATTACTATTAAGTACACTTATACTGGCTGTATGCATAGTCAAATGGCGCTATAATACGTTGCAAAGAGGACTTCAAGAAACAGCTATTGAAGGAAGCATGATCGACGAGGTCGAGAAACCTGGAAATACCAAACGCCAGAAGGAATCATCAGCAACTACTTTTCTCAAGGTTCAAAAATAGTTGCTGGTCTGCGGGTGGAGGTGTTATAGCATATAATAGTATGTTAAGTGCTGTGTAGGTCCGTCCTAAATAACATGGAGCTGTCTTAGCAACCGCGTCAGCAATAATAACTATTGATGTCGAAATCATTGCAAGTGAACTTTGATCAGGCCGTTTACGCTGTTGAGGAATGTTTCATTTTTATAATATAATTTATGTTAGAATTAAATCAGCATCGAGCTGGAGTAGTTTAGTCGTAATTTTATTGTAATACTTTTATAATTTTTATAATATATTTTATTTTTAAATTCAACTTTGGTTTTTTTTGGGTCTGCCGACCACAGTCTTCGTAATTGGCGCAGTCGGTAGGATACTCGAGTAGTATAGATAGGGATATTCTCACATCGAATACCGTATCGCGAAATCGCTATCGCCGTCGCGAGCGATCATCCTCGAGTATCAAGAAGAACCTGAAGTCCCGGTTGGCAGAGAGGTCAAGACATCGACACCAGAAGAAGCCAGAATGAAATTTTTGTAAGTACACATTCGAATCATTCCTGTGTTGCTTCAATAATTTCTATATACCTTAGTTTAAATTTATTGCAATCATTTTTCACCCCAGGCAATTCATTTTTAGAGGGCCTGCGCGTAATAGGATAGCACGTAGGTCTAATTTAGATAAGAGTAGAGATATTAGTACAGAAACAGGTAGTATGTCAGAAACGGAATCAAAGCCGAAAATGACTGATACCGATTTGATTTACAAAGCACTGAGGTTGGTGCCCGAGTTTGACGGTAATCCAAACGTTTTGCCTAGATTTATAAAAATTTGTGACGAAATAGTAGAGGAATACTTAACGGCAGATAGTCAACTGAGCACCGTATGTCTTATTAATGGTATTCTTAATAAAATAACTGGGCCAGCCGCGCGAACGATTAATTCCAATGGGATACCTGAGAGTTGGAATGGTATTAAAACAGTGTTAGTTAACAATTTTTCAGACCAAAGAGACGAAACGGCTCTCTACAATGACCTCATGTTAGCTACTCAAGAGAATAAATCCCCTCAGGAATTTTATGAACATTGTATTAATTTGTTGGGGGGTCAACTGAGGAAGCGTGCTCGTCGCGACCCCTGCCAGCCCTTTTCAGGGCTGCAATTCCTCTTCTGTGCATACCATGCGGGACAACGGAAATTATAATGTTAGGGCGTCCCCCGGAAGCGACGTACACCGGTCTGTCCCCGCTGGTGTGTGCAGAGTGCAGTTCGGCGTTGGGGACCGCCACCCAACACGCTGTGCACCTAGCGGCGGGAAGTGGAGGGAGGAGTGCAGAGTAGCTGCGTGGAATGTGAGAGGTGGGATTGAGGAGAAGATGAATGAAGTGATTGATATTATGGAAGAGAAAAGATTGGATGTGCTATGTTTGAGTGAAACCAAGCGAGGAGGCAGTGAACTTGCCGACTTGCCCGGAGGAGGCATCGCTTTGTGGTCAGGGGTACCACAAGGAGATAGGGGATGCCAAGGGGTAGGCGTTTTACTGTCCTCTCGTATGGTTAATTGTATGACTGAGTATGAATGTATAAATCCCAGACTGCTCTGGGTACGCCTCAAGATTGGGTTGACAAGAATTTTTGTTTTGGCAGTATATGCCCCAGTGTCCTCTGTCGGTTTGGCTGAACTAGAGCAGTTCTGGGAAAATGTTAGAGAAGTTCTAGCGACGGTTGAAGAGAACGAAAGAATTGTTGTGTGTGGAGACATGAATGGATGGGTCGGGACAGCTCGAACAGGATTTGAGTCTGTCCTAGGCAAATATGGAGATAAGAGAGTAAATGATGCTGGTAAGATTGTGCTAGGTTTGTGTATGGAAAAGGATCTTTTTGTGGCTAATACCATGTTTGGGCACAAAGGGATCCATCAGTACACGTGGGAAAGAAAGGGTGCGAGAAGTATGATTGATTTATTCCTGGTGGATAGCAGACTTAAGAAGCAGGTAATGGACACAAGAGCGTATAGAGGAGCCGTTCTCGGGACGTACCACTTTCTGGTGATAACCAGAATAAGGGGTCTGTTCGCAGCATGGCGACATCGCGTAGTGTCCAAACCTGCAGCGGTTAGCCGCATTAAAAGCTGGAAACTGCAGGATGCGACCACCAGGAATGAATATGAAAGGGTATTATCCAGTATGCTTGATGATAGATTGAAAGTGTTGAGCGAGGATGTTGAAGAATGCTGGCAGAACCTTAGAGATAGTATGGTTGAGGCTGCGAAAGAAGTGTGTGGAATGAATAAGATTGGGAACGGCAAAAAGCGTGATGTGTGGTGGGATGATGAGGTGAAAGTGGCTGTGTATAAGAAAAAGAAAGCATGGCGAGACTACCTTGCTACTAATGACTGTGGTATGAAAAATTTGATGAAAGACAGGTATAAGCTGCAGAAAGCAGAAACGAAGGCACTAGTGAAAGAGAAGCGTGAAAGGTGTAGGGTGTTAGATGAAAACAAGATGTCGGACAACTTCGAGGAAAATTCCAAATTATTTTGGAAAGAAGTACGTAAGATCCGAAGTGGTCCGGCACCTTGCAGAATGAATAAAGTGCGTTCGAAAGAAAACAACCTGCTTACAAATAAAAAGGATGTTCTGCAGCGATGGAGTGAATACTATGGAGAACTGTATGAGAGTGGCGACTCCGTCTCTGATACTGAGAGCGATTCTAATGAATTGCCACACTCAGGCCAGGGACTGGAGGATGCCATTAGTATGAAAGAGATTGAGAAAGTGATAAGAAGTTTGAAATGTGGAAAGGCTGCGGGAATTGATGAGGTGACTGCTGAGATGATCAAGTATGGTGGTCCTAGGGTCTGGGATGCCTTCTGTGCACTCTGCAACCTTTGTTGGCAGAAGGGGGAGGTTCCAGAGGACTGGCGCACGGCAGTCATAGTACCT
Organism: Zeuzera pyrina; assembly: GCA_907165235.1. NCBI lineage: Eukaryota > Metazoa > Arthropoda > Insecta > Lepidoptera > Cossidae > Zeuzera > Zeuzera pyrina. The sequence continues at coordinate 10,373,428 of OU015647.1, read as the reverse complement.
CTATATAAAGGGAAAGGTTCCTACCTAGACTGTGCGTGCTATAGGGCCATCAGCTTGGTCAGCTTAGCGAGTAAAGTCTATACTAAAGTATTGACTGAACGTATGAAAGGTGTTTCAGAAAGATATTTGTGGGAGGCGCAAGGTGGATTCAGGAACTGTAGGGGTTGTATGGATCAGATTTTCTCGCTTCGCGTTATCGTGGGAAGGTTTCTGGCTTTAGGTCAGAAAGTTTTCTGCGCTTTCGTGGATCTAGAGAAAGCATTCGATAGAGTAGTGCGGAAGAAATTGTGGAGTCTTCTGCCTGAATATGGCGTGGAGGGCTCCTTACTGCAGGCTGTGAGGTCATTATATCGAGACCACAGAGCCTGTGTAAGGATAGACGGTGACATGTCGCCCTGGTTTGAAGTCTGTTCTGGTGTCAGACAGGGCTGCGTGATGTCTGCCTGGCTATTCGTGCTGTATTTGGACAGTTGCCTCCAGAGATTGAAAGGTAATATGAGTGGTATGGGATGTGGTGACACAGTGGTAAACTGCCTATTGTACGCAGACGATGCTCTGCTAATAGCACCATCAGAAGCAGAGTTGCAGACACTAGTCACGTGCATGAAAGAAGATTGTGAAGTAAAAGGATTGAAAATGAATGTGAACAAAACTAAGGTTCTGGTGTTTGAAAGAGAAGCGGAACAAACGAAATGTGTGATTAGTGTAAATGGAAAATGTCTAGAACAGGTGAATGAAATTGTGTACCTGGGGAGTGCGTTTTCGAGGGATGGAAGATGTGAGTTGGATGTGGAGAGACGGGTAGCAGCTGGCAATAAAGTGAACGGTGCTCTGTCCGCATTAGTGGGTAGTGTGAATATATCTAACACTGCTAAAATGGCCATCCACAATGCGGTGTTGGTGCCAACTTTGTTGTACGGCAGTGAGGCCTGGATATGCCCGAAATCGAGTGAAAGTATGATAAATGCTGTGGAGATGCGGTCTCTCAGAAATATGTGCGGTGTCACGCTTGCGGACAGGATAAGCAATGATGAGATACGCAGTATGACAGGGTTGCACAACAGTGTTATTGTAAAAATGAAGAAAGGAATGCTTAGATGGTTCGGGCACATGGAAAGAATGAGTGATGAAAGACTGACGAAGAAAATATACAGAGCGAAAGTGAGTGGTAAAAGAAGCCAAGGAAGACCAAGGCTGACTTATGAAGATCAAATAGCCAGAGTGTTAGCAGACGGAAATGTCAAAACCACTCGCATACCTAGGCGAAAATGTGTGAGGAGAATGATGAGATTTGAGGAAGCGAAAGAGGTGTGTAAGGACCGCGACTCCTGGCGCTCCGTCCTCTCTGACTACCCCGTTGGGGATACAGCGTGAAGTTATGTTATGTTATGTTATGTATTAATTTGTTCATCACTATCATGACATATGTGACGCTTCACGAAACGATCGATACTACTATCGAAGCTAAGCGTAATTTATACAAAAAGTTAACGATGCAGGCATTTGTACGTGGTCTAAAAGATCCATTAGGGTCCCGTATACGGTGCATGCGTCCTGATAGTGTTGAAAAAGCACTCGAATTTGTGCAAGAGGAGATGAATGTGATGTACCTACAGAACAGAAACGACTCGGTAGCTGAAAGAAAACCGGCAATGAGATTCATGCCCGTTCCACCTATTATGCAGGTACAGAAACCATTCGACTTCTCTAAGCCCGTACCTAATTGGCCACAGCCACGTTCACAATGGACACCAAATTTCCAGTTCAATCGCTCTGATCACCAACCATTTGTAACAGGTCCTACACGGACACAGCAAATGTTCCGCGCATTGCCACCAAGTTATAGTGCCCAGCATAATAAATTCCAAATGCCCCCTAGAAATCCACCTTATATTCAACAAGCCCCAAAGCCCATGAGTGGTGTAAGTCATTTTATACCCAAACAATTACCTCCGACGAGACAACTGACGGGACATGACTGGCGTAGAAGCGGAAATCCACCTCCGACTAATTATTTTAAAGCCCGTGAAATGAATATCAATGAGTGTGCAAATTATGACGATTATTATTATCCAGAATATTACACATACGAACCCTATGAATATATTTACCAACCAGAATATGATAACGACTATACTGACTTTGTCCCCACGCCTGTTTGTTTGAATACCGAATACGAGCGTGAAGTACAAGACTATGACAGACACGACAATCACGCGACCATTACTTCTGATGATTCCCAACCTTCTACGTCTGCTAGTCCTAACGACCAGCAGAATTTTCAGAGTCGTATGAAGTCCAAAAAGCCAAAATAGAACTAAACTTACAAACGCAAAGGCAGCTTCCTTTCATACAAATTTCGAATCCCTCACTCAAGCTCTTAATAGACACTGGTGCAAATCAGTCTTTTATAAGCCCATCAGCCGTGGAGAAATATTTTCCCCATTTTCCAGTGAACTTTGATCCCTTTGAAGTAACGAACGTACACGCTACAACACGAAATAATTATTCCATTTCGCTACCTTGTTTTCCCGAATTTCAGGACTCGGAAAATATTAAATTATTTATTTATAAATTCCATGAATTTTTCGATGGACTTATTGGTTTAGACTTGTTAGAAAAATGGGAAGCTAAAATAGATTTAAAAAATAAATCACTTGTAACTCATAAAGCAATTAATCCTATCCTTATGTACAATTCGAGAAATGTAAATCTGTACGAAGATATTATTCCTGCAAATTCTTCAAAATTAATTAGAATACCTATAAATGTACATGATGGTGGCGCTTTTATTAATGAGCAAATTATCTCTAATTGCGTTATTAACGAATGCTTAACGTCCGTGATAAATAATCGTGGTATTGTAGAAGTGTTCAATACTACTCCACATGACGTCATATTCTCTATGGATCGACCCGTGCAAGCGGAGACGTACACTATTGAGTGCGCGCGTACGAAACAAGCATCATCTCGTGTAAAGGAAGTATTATCGCGATTACGTACCGATCATTTAAACCCAGAGGAACGCGCTAATTTAGAGACCCTTTGTTCGAAATATGCTGATGTTTTTTATATAGACGGCGAACCGTTAACTTTTACCAATAGGGTAAAGCACAATATTAGGACGACAGATGAAATACCTGTTTATACCAAAAGTTATAGATATCCATTCATACATAGAGATGAAGTTAGGGAACAGATTGGCAAGATGTTAGATCAGAATATTATTCGACCATCTGAATCGGCCTGGAGCTCTCCTATTTGGGTGGTACCCAAAAAAGCAGACGCTTCTGGAAAAACGAAATTGCGTTTAGTGGTAGACTTTCGCAAACTTAATGAAAAAACTATTGATGATAAATACCCCATTCCAAATATTACAGATGTGTTAGATAAATTAGGTAATTGTCAATATTTTACAACTCTAGACCTCGCTAGTGGATTTTACCAGATACAGATGAATCCAGAGGATATACCAAAGACAGCATTTAATGTATAAAATGGTCATTACGAATTTTTAAGAATGCCTATGGGTTTAAAAAATTCTTTCTCGACTTTTCAACGCGTTATGGATAATGTTCTTAAAGATCTTCAGAACGTATTGTGCCTAGTATATTTAGATGATATTATTGTCTTTAGTACATCCCTGCAAGAGCACATGATTAACCTTGAAAAAGTTTTCAAAAAATTACGTGAATCTAACTTCAAAATTCAAATGGATAAATCCGAATTTCTTAAGTTAGAAACAGCTTATTTAGGACATGTTATCACTAAGAATGGCATCAAACCCAATCCTGATAAAATTGTAGCAATAAAAAATTATCCGTTACCTAAAACACCCAAAGATATCAAACAGTTCCTAGGTCTCATTGGCTATTATCGTAAATTTATACCTGACTTTGCACGGATAACGAAACCTCTTACTCAATGTTTGAAGAAAGGTAGAAAAATTACAATTGATTCAGAATATGTTAATTGTTTCGAAAAATGCAAAACTCTCTTAATTAATGACCCCATCTTACAATACCCAGATTTTTGCAAGGAGTTCATATTAACCACAGATGCGTCTAACGTAGCGATTGGAGCTATTCTTTCCCAAGGTCCGATTGGATCTGATAAGCCCGTATGTTATGCATCTCGCACTTTAAACGATAGTGAAGTAAATTATAGCACTATAGAAAAAGAACTTCTGGCCATAGTATGGGCAACGAAATATTTTAGACCTTATCTATTTGGCCGAAAATTTAAGATATTAACTGATCACAAACCTCTGCAATGGGTTATGAACTTGAAGGAACCTAATTCGCGACTCACTCGTTGGAAATTGAAACTCTCTGAATATGATTTTACTGTCATATATAAAAAAGGCAAAAATAATACGAACGCAGATGCACTTTCAAGAATAGAAATTAATAATGAAGAAGCAGGGTCTTTAGTAGTTAACACATCTGAACGACCGCCTTCTGAATCAAACTCTTCAACTGAAACAGCCCATACCAGTAGAGAAAACCCTATACTCGAAATCCCGATTGTAGATGAACCATTAAATAAATTCCACAGACAAATACACATTACTGTAGTTGGTGACATAAAGAAACGGCCCACAGCGACAAAACCATTCGATACCCATACAAGAACATCTGTACAGGTTTCAGAATCCAAGCTGGAAGAAGATGTTGTAAGCATCATAAAAGAATATGTAAACCCTAAAGTTAAAACTGCCCTATTGAAAGACCCCCCATTAGCATTTTACAAAATTATACCTATTATACAAGATAAGTTTCGAAGTTCCGCCATGAACTTAGTGTTAACGAAGGTTGAACTCGAGAATGTAAAGGAATATTTAAGACAACAGGAAATAATTAAACATTACCACGATGGTAAGACAAATCACCGTGGTATTAATGAATGTTATTTAGCCCTCTCTAGACGTTACTATTGGCCTAAAATGAGAGAACATATTACCAAATATATTAATAATTGTACTATTTGTGGTCAGGCTAAATACGATAGAAATCCCGTTAAGCCGCAGTTTAAGATAGTACCTCCAGCAACAAAGCCATTTGAAATTGTTCACATGGATTTATTCACAGTACATAATGAGAAATATTTGACAATCATAGATGTATTCTCAAAGTATGCTCAGGCTTATCATTTACGCGATGGTACAGCTATTAGTATTATTCAAGCAGTATTGCGGTTTAGCACACATCATGGTTTGCCCTTGACTGTAGTGACTGACAACGGAACGGAGTTTACTAATCAGTTATTTACCGAATTTACGGATATGCATAAAATTAATCATCATAGAATTTTACCACATTCACCTAATGATAATGGAAATATAGAAAGATTTCATTCCACTTTATTAGAGCACTTGCGTATTTTGAAATTACGTAATAAAGATGACGATATAACAAACCTTGTTCCCTATGCGATCTTAGCATATAACAGTTCTGTTCATAGTCTCACCAAATGTAGACCATATGATATAATAACTGGTCACTTGGATCCTAGAGACCCCCTTGACGTAGATTTAACAAAACATTTAATGCAACAGTACATTGAAAATCACCGTGAACGATTGAAAATCGTATATGAAAAAATAAGTGAAAACTCATTAGATAATCGCGTTAACATTATAGAAAAACGAAATACGAATCGTGAACCTGAAATTGAATACCAACCACAACAGAGAATATTTGTTAGCAATCCTCTTGCAAGTCGTCAAAAACTAGCTTCGCGTTACACTCACGATACAGTCCTAGCAGATTTACCCATTCATATCTATACCTCAAAAAAACGCGGACCTGTAGCTAAGAATAGAATAAAAAGAGTACCTAAAAGTGCTCAATTGTTACAGGGTGATACTGGTCCTGATTGCTCCTTCGATAATATCCCAAGAGATAAGACTTGAGAGTTTGGATGACGGCCCCGGATTACTACCATTTCGACTGGGAACGACGAGACTTATGACACATTACCATACATTTATACAATACATAAATCTAGAAGATATTAATGATAAGATTACTATATTGCAGAATCAACTGTCTAGTTATAAGAATAGATTAAGCAATGATACTTTTATGATATATGAGTTACAGTTAGAATATTTAGATAATAGGCTAGATAAAGTTTTAGAGAACCTTGAGACGTTGAAGTCAAATAGAGTAAAAAGAGGTCTTGTAGATGGCCTAGGCTCAGTAATTAAAAGCGTAACAGGTAATTTAGATTATTTAGATGCCGTCAAATATGATCATACCATTAAAATTCTACAGGATAACCAAAATAAAATTGAATCCGAATTTAATAATCATGTTAGTATTAGCAGAGAATGGATGGCCCAGCATAGTAACATAATTGATAAACTAGTAGAGAATCAAATTAAAATAAATAAAACCCTAGAGTTAATTTTAGATAAAGCACTTTACAGTGATACGAATCTTATAACATTATCGAAATTAGCTCAACTTTTAGCCATAATTACAGAAAACGTTGAAGACGTATTAGAGGAATTAAATAGGATAGAAAATATGTTAGCCTTTATTCGAAGTTCAAGTACGCATCATTCTATGTTAAAAATAGTTACCCTTAATCGAATGGTAAAAAGATTAATTAATATATATGGTAAAGATCAGGTGCTGGAACTGGCGTTACGTGAATACTATGATGTCATAAAGCCAGGTTATTACTATTCCTCTAACAAGATTGTGATAACTTTTAAATTCCCTATATTCTCTCTAGATATTTATGATCTATACAGATTAGCAATTATACCGAACAAGTTTAAGCAGGCCCTCATTCCCCCTTCTTCATTGATAGCAACTAACAGGAAATGTTTCGTGTACATGGAGACTGAATGTCCGAAGTACAATAACTGGTATCTCTGTGAAGAAAGAACAACTCATCAGCTTCGTCAACAACCGGATTGCATTCAAAATCTAATCATCAACCAATCCTTCGATAAAACATGCAGACTGACCACTATAAATCTGTCAAAGGAAGCAATAGAGGAACTCGATGAAAAGCATTATGTCATTTCTTTCCCAAATTCAACAAGAATTCACACTATTTGTGGACGTGAAGACTACAGCATGCTGAAAGGAAGTTATCTTGCTACAATTCCAGTAAACTGCTTCTTACATACAAAAGAATTCACAATAACTAATTTGAATGATCGAGTGGAAGGGCAACCTCTTAAGATCATGAACTTTTTATATAATGAGAAGAATCAAGATCAGGTGTTAACTCACGTCAACCTTAATTCCATAAATCTTAAGGAATTGCACAATCTACAACATAGAGTAATGCTGCAACCGGATCTACATCTTACAACAGCATCAACAGAATATCTATATCATACAACGATACCGTTCTACGTCACATTACTATTAAGTACACTTATACTGGCTGTATGCATAGTCAAATGGCGCTATAATACGTTGCAAAGAGGACTTCAAGAAACAGCTATTGAAGGAAGCATGATCGACGAGGTCGAGAAACCTGGAAATACCAAACGCCAGAAGGAATCATCAGCAACTACTTTTCTCAAGGTTCAAAAATAGTTGCTGGTCTGCGGGTGGAGGTGTTATAGCATATAATAGTATGTTAAGTGCTGTGTAGGTCCGTCCTAAATAACATGGAGCTGTCTTAGCAACCGCGTCAGCAATAATAACTATTGATGTCGAAATCATTGCAAGTGAACTTTGATCAGGCCGTTTACGCTGTTGAGGAATGTTTCATTTTTATAATATAATTTATGTTAGAATTAAATCAGCATCGAGCTGGAGTAGTTTAGTCGTAATTTTATTGTAATACTTTTATAATTTTTATAATATATTTTATTTTTAAATTCAACTTTGGTTTTTTTTGGGTCTGCCGACCACAGTCTTCGTAATTGGCGCAGTCGGTAGGATACTCGAGTAGTATAGATAGGGATATTCTCACATCGAATACCGTATCGCGAAATCGCTATCGCCGTCGCGAGCGATCATCCTCGAGTATCAAGAAGAACCTGAAGTCCCGGTTGGCAGAGAGGTCAAGACATCGACACCAGAAGAAGCCAGAATGAAATTTTTGTAAGTACACATTCGAATCATTCCTGTGTTGCTTCAATAATTTCTATATACCTTAGTTTAAATTTATTGCAATCATTTTTCACCCCAGGCAATTCATTTTTAGAGGGCCTGCGCGTAATAGGATAGCACGTAGGTCTAATTTAGATAAGAGTAGAGATATTAGTACAGAAACAGGTAGTATGTCAGAAACGGAATCAAAGCCGAAAATGACTGATACCGATTTGATTTACAAAGCACTGAGGTTGGTGCCCGAGTTTGACGGTAATCCAAACGTTTTGCCTAGATTTATAAAAATTTGTGACGAAATAGTAGAGGAATACTTAACGGCAGATAGTCAACTGAGCACCGTATGTCTTATTAATGGTATTCTTAATAAAATAACTGGGCCAGCCGCGCGAACGATTAATTCCAATGGGATACCTGAGAGTTGGAATGGTATTAAAACAGTGTTAGTTAACAATTTTTCAGACCAAAGAGACGAAACGGCTCTCTACAATGACCTCATGTTAGCTACTCAAGAGAATAAATACCCTCAGGAATTTTATGAACATTGTATTAATTTGTTGGGGGGTCAACTGAGGAAGCGTGCTCGTCGCGACCCCTGCCAGCCCTTTTCAGGGCTGCAATTCCTCTTCTGTGCATACCATGCGGGACAACGGAAATTATAATGTTAGGGCGTCCCCCGGAAGCGACGTACACCGGTCTGTCCCCGCTGGTGTGTGCAGAGTGCAGTTCGGCGTTGGGGACCGCCACCCAACACGCTGTGCACCTAGCGGCGGGAAGTGGAGGGAGGAGTGCAGAGTAGCTGCGTGGAATGTGAGAGGTGGGATTGAGGAGAAGATGAATGAAGTGATTGATATTATGGAAGAGAAAAGATTGGATGTGCTATGTTTGAGTGAAACCAAGCGAGGAGGCAGTGAACTTGCCGACTTGCCCGGAGGAGGCATCGCTTTGTGGTCAGGGGTACCACAAGGAGATAGGGGATGCCAAGGGGTAGGCGTTTTACTGTCCTCTCGTATGGTTAATTGTATGACTGAGTATGAATGTATAAATCCCAGACTGCTCTGGGTACGCCTCAAGATTGGGTTGACAAGAATTTTTGTTTTGGCAGTATATGCCCCAGTGTCCTCTGTCGGTTTGGCTGAACTAGAGCAGTTCTGGGAAAATGTTAGAGAAGTTCTAGCGACGGTTGAAGAGAACGAAAGAATTGTTGTGTGTGGAGACATGAATGGATGGGTCGGGACAGCTCGAACAGGATTTGAGTCTGTCCTAGGCAAATATGGAGATAAGAGAGTAAATGATGCTGGTAAGATTGTGCTAGGTTTGTGTATGGAAAAGGATCTTTTTGTGGCTAATACCATGTTTGGGCACAAAGGGATCCATCAGTACACGTGGGAAAGAAAGGGTGCGAGAAGTATGATTGATTTATTCCTGGTGAATAGCAGACTTAAGAAGCAGGTAATGGACACAAGAGCGTATAGAGGAGCCGTTCTCGGGACGTACCACTTTCTGGTGATAACCAGAATAAGGGGTCTGTTCGCAGCATGGCGACATCGCGTAGTGTCCAAACCTGCAGCGGTTAGCCGCATTAAAAGCTGGAAACTGCAGGATGCGACCACCAGGAATGAATATGAAAGGGTATTATCCAGTATGCTTGATGATAGATTGAAAGTGTTGAGCGAGGATGTTGAAGAATGCTGGCAGAACCTTAGAGATAGTATGGTTGAGGCTGCGAAAGAAGTGTGTGGAATGAATAAGATTGGGAACGGCAAAAAGCGTGATGTGTGGTGGGATGATGAGGTGAAAGTGGCTGTGTATAAGAAAAAGAAAGCATGGCGAGACTACCTTGCTACTAATGACTGTGGTATGAAAAATTTGATGAAAGACAGGTATAAGCTGCAGAAAGCAGAAACGAAGGCACTAGTGAAAGAGAAGCGTGAAAGGTGTAGGGTGTTAGATGAAAACAAGATGTCGGACAACTTCGAGGAAAATTCCAAATTATTTTGGAAAGAAGTACGTAAGATCCGAAGTGGTCCGGCACCTTGCAGAATGAATAAAGTGCGTTCGAAAGAAAACAACCTGCTTACAAATAAAAAGGATGTTCTGCAGCGATGGAGTGAATACTATGGAGAACTGTATGAGAGTGGCGACTCCGTCTCTGATACTGAGAGCGATTCTAATGAATTGCCACACTCAGGCCAGGGACTGGAGGATGCCATTAGTATGAAAGAGATTGAGAAAGTGATAAGAAGTTTGAAATGTGGAAAGGCTGCGGGAATTGATGAGGTGACTGCTGAGATGATCAAGTATGGTGGTCCTAGGGTCTGGGATGCCTTCTGTGCACTCTGCAACCTTTGTTGGCAGAAGGGGGAGGTTCCAGAGGACTGGCGCACGGCAGTCATAGTACCTCTATATAAAGGGAAAGGTTCCTACCTAGACTGTGCGTGCTATAGGGCCATCAGCTTGGTCAGCTTAGCGAGTAAAGTCTATACTAAAGTATTGACTGAACGTATGAAAGGTGTTTCAGAAAGATATTTGTGGGAGGCGCAAGGTGGATTCAGGAACTGTAGGGGTTGTATGGATCAGATTTTCTCGCTTCGCGTTATCGTGGGAAGGTTTCTGGCTTTAGGTCAGAAAGTTTTCTGCGCTTTCGTGGATCTAGAGAAAGCATTCGATAGAGTAGTGCGGAAGAAATTGTGGAGTCTTCTGCCTGAATATGGCGTGGAGGGCTCCTTACTGCAGGCTGTGAGGTCATTATATCGAGACCACAGAGCCTGTGTAAGGATAGACGGTGACATGTCGCCCTGGTTTGAAGTCTGTTCTGGTGTCAGACAGGGCTGCGTGATGTCTGCCTGGCTATTCGTGCTGTATTTGGACAGTTGCCTCCAGAGATTGAAAGGTAATATGAGTGGTATGGGATGTGGTGACACAGTGGTAAACTGCCTATTGTACGCAGACGATGCTCTGCTAATAGCACCATCAGAAGCAGAGTTGCAGACACTAGTCACGTGCATGAAAGAAGATTGTGAAGTAAAAGGATTGAAAATGAATGTGAACAAAACTAAGGTTCTGGTGTTTGAAAGAGAAGCGGAACAAACGAAATGTGTGATTAGTGTAAATGGAAAATGTCTAGAACAGGTGAATGAAATTGTGTACCTGGGGAGTGCGTTTTCGAGGGATGGAAGATGTGAGTTGGATGTGGAGAGACGGGTAGCAGCTGGCAATAAAGTGAACGGTGCTCTGTCCGCATTAGTGGGTAGTGTGAATATATCTAACACTGCTAAAATGGCCATCCACAATGCGGTGTTGGTGCCAACTTTGTTGTACGGCAGTGAGGCCTGGATATGCCCGAAATCGAGTGAAAGTATGATAAATGCTGTGGAGATGCGGTCTCTCAGAAATATGTGCGGTGTCACGCTTGCGGACAGGATAAGCAATGATGAGATACGCAGTATGACAGGGTTGCACAACAGTGTTATTGTAAAAATGAAGAAAGGAATGCTTAGATGGTTCGGGCACATGGAAAGAATGAGTGATGAAAGACTGACGAAGAAAATATACAGAGCGAAAGTGAGTGGTAAAAGAAGCCAAGGAAGACCAAGGCTGACTTATGAAGATCAAATAGCCAGAGTGTTAGCAGACGGAAATGTCAAAACCACTCGCATACCTAGGCGAAAATGTGTGAGGAGAATGATGAGATTTGAGGAAGCGAAAGAGGTGTGTAAGGACCGCGACTCCTGGCGCTCCGTCCTCTCTGACTACCCCGTTGGGGATACAGCGTGAAGTTATGTTATGTTATGTTATGTATTAATTTGTTCATCACTATCATGACATATGTGACGCTTCACGAAACGATCGATACTACTATCGAAGCTAAGCGTAATTTATACAAAAAGTTAACGATGCAGGCATTTGTACGTGGTCTAAAAGATCCATTAGGGTCCCGTATACGGTGCATGCGTCCTGATAGTGTTGAAAAAGCACTCGAATTTGTGCAAGAGGAGATGAATGTGATGTACCTACAGAACAGAAACGACTCGGTAGCTGAAAGAAAACCGGCAATGAGATTCATGCCCGTTCCACCTATTATGCAGGTACAGAAACCATTCGACTTCTCTAAGCCCGTACCTAATTGGCCACAGCCACGTTCACAATGGACACCAAATTTCCAGTTCAATCGCTCTGATCACCAACCATTTGTAACAGGTCCTACACGGACACAGCAAATGTTCCGCGCATTGCCACCAAGTTATAGTGCCCAGCATAATAAATTCCAAATGCCCCCTAGAAATCCACCTTATATTCAACAAGCCCCAAAGCCCATGAGTGGTGTAAGTCATTTTATACCCAAACAATTACCTCCGACGAGACAACTGACGGGACATGACTGGCGTAGAAGCGGAAATCCACCTCCGACTAATTATTTTAAAGCCCGTGAAATGAATATCAATGAGTGTGCAAATTATGACGATTATTATTATCCAGAATATTACACATACGAACCCTATGAATACATTTACCAACCAGAATATGATAACGACTATACTGACTTTGTCCCCACGCCTGTTTGTTTGAATACCGAATACGAGCGTGAAGTACAAGACTATGACAGACACGACAATCACGCGACCATTACTTCTGATGATTCCCAACCTTCTACGTCTGCTAGTCCTAACGACCAGCAGAATTTTCAGAGTCGTATGAAGTCCAAAAAGCCAAAATAGAACTAAACTTACAAACGCAAAGGCAGCTTCCTTTCATACAAATTTCGAATCCCTCACTCAAGCTCTTAATAGACACTGGTGCAAATCAGTCTTTTATAAGCCCATCAGCCGTGGAGAAATATTTTCCCCATTTTCCAGTGAACTTTGATCCCTTTGAAGTAACGAACGTACACGCTACAACACGAAATAATTATTCCATTTCGCTACCTTGTTTTCCCGAATTTCAGGACTCGGAAAATATTAAATTATTTATTTATAAATTCCATGAATTTTTCGATGGACTTATTGGTTTAGACTTGTTAGAAAAATGGGAAGCTAAAATAGATTTAAAAAATAAATCACTTGTAACTCATAAAGCAATTAATCCTATCCTTATGTACAATTCGAGAAATGTAAATCTGTACGAAGATATTATTCCTGCAAATTCTTCAAAATTAATTAGAATACCTATAAATGTACATGATGGTGGCGCTTTTATTAATGAGCAAATTATCTCTAATTGCGTTATTAACGAATGCTTAACGTCCGTGATAAATAATCGTGGTATTGTAGAAGTGTTCAATACTACTCCACATGACGTCATATTCTCTATGGATCGACCCGTGCAAGCGGAGACGTACACTATTGAGTGCGCGCGTACGAAACAAGCATCATCTCGTGTAAAGGAAGTATTATCGCGATTACGTACCGATCATTTAAACCCAGAGGAACGCGCTAATTTAGAGACCCTTTGTTCGAAATATGCTGATGTTTTTTATATAGACGGCGAACCGTTAACTTTTACCAATAGGGTAAAGCACAATATTAGGACGACAGATGAAATACCTGTTTATACCAAAAGTTATAGATATCCATTCATACATAGAGATGAAGTTAGGGAACAGATTGGCAAGATGTTAGATCAGAATATTATTCGACCATCTGAATCGGCCTGGAGCTCTCCTATTTGGGTGGTACCCAAAAAAGCAGACGCTTCTGGAAAAACGAAATTGCGTTTAGTGGTAGACTTTCGCAAACTTAATGAAAAAACTATTGATGATAAATACCCCATTCCAAATATTACAGATGTGTTAGATAAATTAGGTAATTGTCAATATTTTACAACTCTAGACCTCGCTAGTGGATTTTACCAGATACAGATGAATCCAGAGGATATACCAAAGACAGCATTTAATGTATAAAATGGTCATTACGAATTTTTAAGAATGCCTATGGGTTTAAAAAATTCTCCGTCGACTTTTCAACGCGTTATGGATAATGTTCTTAAAGATCTTCAGAACGTATTGTGCCTAGTATATTTAGATGATATTATTGTCTTTAGTACATCCCTGCAAGAGCACATGATTAACCTTGAAAAAGTTTTCAAAAAATTACGTGAATCTAACTTCAAAATTCAAATGGATAAATCCGAATTTCTTAAGTTAGAAACAGCTTATTTAGGACATGTTATCACTAAGAATGGCATCAAACCCAATCCTGATAAAATTGTAGCAATAAAAAATTATCCGTTACCTAAAACACCCAAAGATATCAAACAGTTCCTAGGTCTCATTGGCTATTATCGTAAATTTATACCTGACTTTGCACGGATAACGAAACCTCTTACTCAATGTTTGAAGAAAGGTAGAAAAATTACAATTGATTCAGAATATGTTAATTGTTTCGAAAAATGCAAAACTCTCTTAATTAATGACCCCATCTTACAATACCCAGATTTTTGCAAGGAGTTCATATTAACCACAGATGCGTCTAACGTAGCGATTGGAGCTATTCTTTCCCAAGGTCCGATTGGATCTGATAAGCCCGTATGTTATGCATCTCGCACTTTAAACGATAGTGAAGTAAATTATAGCACTATAGAAAAAGAACTTCTGGCCATAGTATGGGCAACGAAATATTTTAGACCTTATCTATTTGGCCGAAAATTTAAGATATTAACTGATCACAAACCTCTGCAATGGGTTATGAACTTGAAGGAACCTAATTCGCGACTCACTCGTTGGAAATTGAAACTCTCTGAATATGATTTTACTGTCATATATAAAAAAGGCAAAAATAATACGAACGCAGATGCACTTTCAAGAATAGAAATTAATAATGAAGAAGCAGGGTCTTTAGTAGTTAACACATCTGAACGACCGCCTTCTGAATCAAACTCTTCAACTGAAACAGCCCATACCAGTAGAGAAAACCCTATACTCGAAATCCCGATTGTAGATGAACCATTAAATAAATTCCACAGACAAATACACATTACTGTAGTTGGTGACATAAAGAAACGGCCCACAGCGACAAAACCATTCGATACCCATACAAGAACATCTGTACAGGTTTCAGAATCCAAGCTGGAAGAAGATGTTGTAAGCATCATAAAAGAATATGTAAACCCTAAAGTTAAAACTGCCCTATTGAAAGACCCCCCATTAGCATTTTACAAAATTATACCTATTATACAAGATAAGTTTCGAAGTTCCGCCATGAACTTAGTGTTAACGAAGGTTGAACTCGAGAATGTAAAGGAATATTTAAGACAACAGGAAATAATTAAACATTACCACGATGGTAAGACAAATCACCGTGGTATTAATGAATGTTATTTAGCCCTCTCTAGACGTTACTATTGGCCTAAAATGAGAGAACATATTACCAAATATATTAATAATTGTACTATTTGTGGTCAGGCTAAATACGATAGAAATCCCGTTAAGCCGCAGTTTAAGATAGTACCTCCAGCAACAAAGCCATTTGAAATTGTTCACATGGATTTATTCACAGTACATAATGAGAAATATTTGACAATCATAGATGTATTCTCAAAGTATGCTCAGGCTTATCATTTACGCGATGGTACAGCTATTAGTATTATTCAAGCAGTATTGCGGTTTAGCACACATCATGGTTTGCCCTTGACTGTAGTGACTGACAACGGAACGGAGTTTACTAATCAGTTATTTACCGAATTTACGGATATGCATAAAATTAATCATCATAGAATTTTACCACATTCACCTAATGATAATGGAAATATAGAAAGATTTCATTCCACTTTATTAGAGCACTTGCGTATTTTGAAATTACGTAATAAAGATGACGATATAACAAACCTTGTTCCCTATGCGATCTTAGCATATAACAGTTCTGTTCATAGTCTCACCAAATGTAGACCATATGATATAATAACTGGTCACTTGGATCCTAGAGACCCCCTTGACGTAGATTTAACAAAACATTTAATGCAACAGTACATTGAAAATCACCGTGAACGATTGAAAATCGTATATGAAAAAATAAGTGAAAACTCATTAGATAATCGCGTTAACATTATAGAAAAACGAAATACGAATCGTGAACCTGAAATTGAATACCAACCACAACAGAGAATATTTGTTAGCAATCCTCTTGCAAGTCGTCAAAAACTAGCTTCGCGTTACACTCACGATACAGTCCTAGCAGATTTACCCATTCATATCTATACCTCAAAAAAACGCGGACCTGTAGCTAAGAATAGAATAAAAAGAGTACCTAAAAGTGCTCAATTGTTACAGGGTGATACTGGTCCTGATTGCTCCTTCGATAATATCCCAAGAGATAAGACTTGAGAGTTTGGATGACGGCCCCGGATTACTACCATTTCGACTGGGAACGACGAGACTTATGACACATTACCATACATTTATACAATACATAAATCTAGAAGATATTAATGATAAGATTACTATATTGCAGAATCAAATGTCTAGTTATAAGAATAGATTAAGCAATGATACTTTTATGATATATGAGTTACAGTTAGAATATTTAGATAATAGGCTAGATAAAGTTTTAGAGAACCTTGAGACGTTGAAGTCAAATAGAGTAAAAAGAGGTCTTGTAGATGGCCTAGGCTCAGTAATTAAAAGCGTAACAGGTAATTTAGATTATTTAGATGCCGTCAAATATGATCATACCATTAAAATTCTACAGGATAACCAAAATAAAATTGAATCCGAATTTAATAATCATGTTAGTATTAGCAGAGAATGGATGGCCCAGCATAGTAACATAATTGATAAACTAGTAGAGAATCAAATTAAAATAAATAAAACCCTAGAGTTAATTTTAGATAAAGCACTTTACAGTGATACGAATCTTATAACATTATCGAAATTAGCTCAACTTTTAGCCATAATTACAGAAAACGTTGAAGACGTATTAGAGGAATTAAATAGGATAGAAAATATGTTAGCCTTTATTCGAAGTTCAAGTACGCATCATTCTATGTTAAAAATAGTTACCCTTAATCGAATGGTAAAAAGATTAATTAATATATATGGTAAAGATCAGGTGCTGGAACTGGCGTTACGTGAATACTATGATGTCATAAAGCCAGGTTATTACTATTCCTCTAACAAGATTGTGATAACTTTTAAATTCCCTATATTCTCTCTAGATATTTATGATCTATACAGATTAGCAATTATACCGAACAAGTTTAAGCAGGCCCTCATTCCCCCTTCTTCATTGATAGCAACTAACAGGAAATGTTTCGTGTACATGGAGACTGAATGTCCGAAGTACAATAACTGGTATCTCTGTGAAGAAAGAACAACTCATCAGCTTCGTCAACAACCGGATTGCATTCAAAATCTAATCATCAACCAATCCTTCGATAAAACATGCAGACTGACCACTATAAATCTGTCAAAGGAAGCAATAGAGGAACTCGATGAAAAGCATTATGTCATTTCTTTCCCAAATTCAACAAGAATTCACACTATTTGTGGACGTGAAGACTACAGCATGCTGAAAGGAAGTTATCTTGCTACAATTCCAGTAAACTGCTTCTTACATACAAAAGAATTCACAATAACTAATTTGAATGATCGAGTGGAAGGGCAACCTCTTAAGATCATGAACTTTTTATATAATGAGAAGAATCAAGATCAGGTGTTAACTCACGTCAACCTTAATTCCATAAATCTTAAGGAATTGCACAATCTACAACATAGAGTAATGCTGCAACCGGATCTACATCTTACAACAGCATCAACAGAATATCTATATCATACAACGATACCGTTCTACGTCACATTACTATTAAGTACACTTATACTGGCTGTATGCATAGTCAAATGGCGCTATAATACGTTGCAAAGAGGACTTCAAGAAACAGCTATTGAAGGAAGCATGATCGACGAGGTCGAGAAACCTGGAAATACCAAACGCCAGAAGGAATCATCAGCAACTACTTTTCTCAAGGTTCAAAAATAGTTGCTGGTCTGCGGGTGGAGGTGTTATAGCATATAATAGTATGTTAAGTGCTGTGTAGGTCCGTCCTAAATAACATGGAGCTGTCTTAGCAACCGCGTCAGCAATAATAACTATTGATGTCGAAATCATTGCAAGTGAACTTTGATCAGGCCGTTTACGCTGTTGAGGAATGTTTCATTTTTATAATATAATTTATGTTAGAATTAAATCAGCATCGAGCTGGAGTAGTTTAGTCGTAATTTTATTGTAATACTTTTATAATTTTTATAATATATTTTATTTTTAAATTCAACTTTGGTTTTTTTTGGGTCTGCCGACCGCAGTCTTCGTAATTCATAGAATAATACGATATGTAAGTACTATACTTGATTTAAATATGTACAAAAGTACGTACCAACATAACATATTTAACTATGGTACAATACTTTATACAATATTAAATTACAAGACGAATTTTTACAAGTCGTTTAGCGAAGGCACGATTCACGCAGTGAAACATCTTTTGTTCAGTTATTACTACGGCTACGGTGAAGTAAAAATTGTGTTACGATTTGATCAGCGTAATACATATTACATTCATCTGTTCCCCTCACGGAGCTGAAGTCGTTAAGCCGATTTGAACTTCTGGGGTAATACTGGACTCGTCTCAATTACGTGCAAGTTATTAACGAGGTAGTTTTTAGAAAAGTTCAGTATGACGTCTATCGTGCAGCACAAAGAGAAAGAATACAACATGTTCATCAGACTCCATTATGATAACTATCAAATTCAACGTTTTTAAAAGAACATTTAGAAATTGCAATATAACATATGAGGCAAAACTTTTGTATGCAAAAAAACAGCCTTTTCAGAGTAAATTTGAAAACGAAAATATTTTCACACAATTTAAGGGATTCTTTAAAGATTGGGTATTCCTCAAATGTTCCTTAAATGCAATTACTTGCAAACTTGCACTTGCAAAATGATGTGGTAGGGATTACCTAATAGGTATTGGTGCTGAAATTGGAGTAAAATAACATGTATGTCTGTATATGTAGTGCACTACGCTATAATAAAAATAAGTAATGTTCAACGTTTTGTTAACATAATATTTCATTTCGTTTTCAGTTACGAGCATTATTGAAACGATCGTGAACGCCCTTATTCCAGGCCGTGAGTGTCTATAATCATTACATTACCTGGTTATTTGTATGTTAAAAATATTCTGAAACTCATGAAAATTTTTGTGTTTTCCAGTTGGTACAGAGTTGAAGAAAGGCGAGTTAACTATATCACACGATATCCATAGACTTATTCGTAGATGATATCTCATCCAAGTCCGCTGTGAGTCAATAGTGAGACGTGCTGGGAATATCGAGTGTGAAGTCGAGTAATTGCTTGCAAAATAAATTGTTGAAAAAAGAGAGATATCATGTATCATGTGATTTTTAATGAAAAGACATCAATTTACGTAATAAACTGTTTATCTATCTATCTATCTATCTATCTATCTATCTACTTTTGAATCTCATTTAACTCAGTTTATATTTTGGTCAATATATTATATACGCTTTAGTTCCGTGAATGAAGCCAGGACTTAGGACATCATACATCAGTACATCAGGATATTTATTAGACTGAAACAGATGTATAGGGCTATAATGGAATAGCCCTATACTTCTGTTTGTTATTATCAGATTTTTTTGTTCTTTTGCAATCTTATATGTTAGCATAGAATTTAAATGAGAGAAGCTATTATTACTGTGATTATCGATACCTGACGTAGTAGTTAATGCTGTTACTTCTGGTGAAGAAGGTGAAAGCTTATCGATTATAGACTGTTGTAATGCTGTCAATTGAGGAAGCGTGCTCGTCGCGACCCCTGCCAGCCCTATTCAGGGCTGCAATACCTCTCCTGTGCATACCATACGAGACAATGTAAATATGAAAGCTAGAGCGTCCCCCGAAAGCGACGTACACCGGTTTGTCCCCGCTGGTGTGAGCGAAATGCAGTTTGGCGTTGGAAATCGATGTCACGAACGACTAGATGATTTGTCCTTGAGACTTACCTCTACTGAGGCTAAATTGGAAACTGCAATGACCGTGCAGGAGGAGCAGCAAGTAATAATTTCATCTTTACAAACTGAAATAAACAAACTATCCCAGACCGCACTCAGAAACGAATTAGAAATATCCGGTGTGACGGAAGCCTCTAATGAAAGTCTTCATCATTTGGTACTGGTTACAGCCACTAAGCTCGGCATTGAGATAGATAACTCGGAGATAGATAGTGTTGATCGCGCGGGACAGCGACGTATCGCTTCTAAATCTGTGGACAATAAAAAAGATCAACCACGTCCCATAGTGATTCGTTTCACGCGTAAATCAAAGCGTGATGAATTTCTGAACGCTGCTAGGGCGCGTCGAAATGTTTCGAGCAAAGACATAGTTGGCTCTGGACCGGATTACAAAGTTTATGTCAATGAAAGACTAACGAGGGTAAATAGACTGTTGTTTCGTGATACAAGAACCCAAGCAAGATCTAATGGATACAAGTATTGTTGGACGAGAAATGGTATTGTATATGTTAGAAAGCGTGAAGGAGGTGCTCCCATTTCTATTCAAGATCGCAACGATTTGTGCTGCTTGTCATCTAGAGATAACAACGTCGTTTCAAATATTTAATAGGCCAAATTATTTAAGAATTTATCAAAATTTTGAAATTAATAAGTTTATTATAACCCATTTCATATTTAAATTTAATAAAAGAGTAAATGAATTAAAAATATATGTGACAAATCGCAAGACAGCTCTCAAGTTATACGCACGCAGTCCTACAATCATAATCAAAAGCGCTATTAATTACACTTCTCACTATCAATATTTTCAACATTCACCAATAATTAAACTGAGGTGCATTGGAGGTACTCAGAGCAAAAATTTTGGGTGCTATCAATGGTGGCTTGTCCTGCATACCGCCTTTTCATTCACTTTGTATATCTATTAAATAAACTGGATTTATTAGAAAGTATAGATAATTCTGTTGTTGTTAAATGCCACAAAACCGAAACAGCTGAGCACTGTACCAATGTACTTTCAATCTATGATTTGACTGTTTTGAACTTTAATATAAGAAGTATACATCGTAATTTCAACAACTTTCTAATTAGTTTTAAGAGAATAAACATCGAATTCGATGTTATAATACTTACCGAATGTTGGCTCAATGAAAATTCTATTATACCTCAAATCGACGGATATAATTCTTATTCAACATCTAAATATCTTAATCAGGCGAGTGGTGTGGTAGTGTACGTAAACAGTAGGTAGTCCGACCATAGTCCACATAACCCATAATTGCAGAACCAAATATTGAAGAAGCAAATTGTTTGGAAATACATGTTCCGAACTCATTCTATATTTTGGCTATTTATCGTTCTCCGTCTTTTCATGACTTATCCCCTTTTCTCAATTCACTTGCAAATATTTTAGAAACATCAGATTATCGTAAATGCTCAATGACCGTGGGCGACATAAATATAAACATTATTGAAGAAACCAAACCAAATGGTAAGAACATAACCAATTGTTTATGCTTAATGACAGAATTTGGGTTCGTATCTGCGGTGGATCAACCTACAAGAGGTAAATCATGCCTGGACCATATTTTTGTTAGAAGTAAGAACCATGTAGAAGCGCTGGTTTGTTCCTCTGCGGTAACTGACCACGATTTTGTAATGGCCGGAATAACATATGAAGTACCTAAGCCCTCCAGACCGACCAGACACTAAGATTGATTATTCTGCAATTTCTGAAGAATTGGAGCTTAACGATTGGTCGTTTTCCAATGAAACAACAGATGTGAATAAATTAACGGACACCTTTATGACGACAATTAGTAACATAGTCTCTAAACATACACGTATATCTACAGTAAGCAGATCCAGGAATAATTTAAAACCGTGGATGACACCTGGCTTAATAAAATGCTCAAGAATAAAAGACAAACTCCATTCGGAAGCTAAGAAACACAAAAATGATCCAATTAAATGGCGAACTTACACTCGATACAGAAATTTTTACATTAGTTTACTGAGAAACGTGAAAAAAGAATACGAAAAGAAAGAGTTAATGGATAATAAAAATGTACCTAGTAAATTATGGAATATAATAAATAAAATTACGTATAAAGAAAAACATGTTAAACATAGCCAAGAAATAATCAAAATAAAAACTGATCCAACTGATTCCGTCAATTTTTGTAATAAATACTTCGCTTCTATTGGAAAAATTCTTGCTAATAAAAAACTTGACCAAATAGGAAAATCACAAGAGATCTTAGTAGCAAACGAAAAAGGACGGCGAACACCGTTACATTCATTTTATATGGACCCCACAAATCCCAGAGAAATCAAAACAATTATAGCTCAGTTGAAGCCAGATAGTGCGCCGGGTCTGGATAATATTACAAATCGCCTCGTAAAAGCAATTAAGAGACATGTAATTCTTCCTTTGGTAACAATTTGTAATCTTAGTTTGAGTTCCGGGGTGTTTCCGGATTGTTGGAAAATTACTGCAGTTCTTCCTATATACAAATTCGGTGACAAGGGGGACCCCAGTAGTTACCGCCCTATTTCTCTGTTAGGCATTTTTTTCAAAGATTCTAGAGCGAGTGGTGAACAAAAGATTGGTGGGGTTTCTTGAAGGAAGTAGGCTCATAGCTGAGCAACAATATGGATTTCGACATGGGATTTCTGTTGAAGATGCTGTAAATTATTTAACAGGCAGGATAGCTACGTTTTTGGACAGGGGTTATGCTTGTATCGGCGTATTTCTTGACTTGGCTAAGGCCTTCGATACCGTTTCAATACCTATTTTATTGAACAAACTGGAACATCTTGGAATTCGAGGAGTCGCTCTGCACTGGTTCCGCTCCTATTTGACGAATAGGAAACAGTGTGTACGAATAGGACCATACTGTAGCTGTCCAGAAAATGTGCCGTATGGTGTACCACAGGGAAGTGTATTGGGACCCACCCTCTTTTTAGCTTACATAAATGATATAGCAGATTTATCTATGGCTAATGCAGTGGTAACATGTTATGCGGACGATACAGCGATAGTCTTCCATGACAATACATGGAATGACGCCATTGCAAGGACTGCAGCTGGAATGGCTACAATACACGATTGGATGAATCGAAACCGTCTGACCTTAAACGTCGATAAATCCAAATTTGTTTGTTTTCATAAGACTGCTGCTTCTGCACCTCGGCAGGCAAATAGAATAAGAATCCAGTACTCATCATCAACTGACTGCCAGAAGGGTAACGTAACCTACAAGTGTGAAACAATACACAGAACTGACATGGTTAAATACCTTGGGATTATTCTTGATGAAAAGCTGAGTTTCTCGAAACATATAAACCTAACAGCAGCAAGAATTAGAAAAGTCGCACACACTATACGTTTGCTGAGAAATGCAGCAGATGAATCCACTCTACGTATGATTTACTTAGCATTGTGTCAGTCTGTAATTACATACTGTTTTACTGTGTGGGGTGGATCACCGGCCTCCACAATACTCAATTTGGAAAGAGCACAACGAGCGGTCTTAAAAGTAATGCTCAGTAAACCTTTTGGATACAGGAGGATGCACGTGTATTGAGTGTTCGTCATTTATACGTGCTGAGGATTGCCATTTGCGCTCACAGATCTCTGTCAGACCTTGAGGAACAGAAAAAAAGAATTTTTGGGCTTAAGGTACCATTTGCGCGCACGTCTTTTGCGAAAAGGTTCGCGGAATATGCCTCGCCTCGCATCTACAATAAACTACTTAGTAGATGTGTTATGATCAGGAGATGCAGTAGAAGTGAGGTGAATCGTAATATCCTAAAACTAATAATGGGTTGGACATACAAAGAAACAGAGGACTTCATTGGGGATTAAATTTATTTTTTGTTTTTGTTTTTTATTTTTTGTTGTGATAATCATAGATTTTTCATAATCATAGACAAACACATTAAACTTACAGACAACAGGGCACACACTAACACAAACTACAAGAACACAACCACATATACTCAAACATAAACATATAAACTACTGAAATTTTTGTCACATATTTTGATGTAATATATTTGTCAAAATTCTAGTGTTATTTTACGATGTCATTTGCGTGTCGTTTTTGTGAATTCTGTTTTGGTCCCCACAGGACAGGCTTCGCCTAGTGTGGAGACCATAGTAAAACGTTATTTGTAAATATTTTACTGCAAGAATTGAATAAATTGAAATTGAAAATTGAAGTTCATCGCCTTGCAGTTGGAGATTCATGTCAAACCGCCACCCAACACGCTGTGCACCTTGCGGCGGGAAGTGGAGGGAGGAGTGCAGAATAGCTGCGTGGAATGTGAGAGGTGGGATTGAAGAGAAGTTGAATGAAGTGACTGATATTACGGAAGACAGAAAATTGAATGTTATGTTATATTTGAGTGAAGTCAAGCGAAAGGGCAGTGAACTTGCCGACTTGCCTGGAGGGGGCATCGCTCTGTGATCAGGAGTACTCCAAGAAGAAAGGGGATGCCAAGAAGTAGGCGTCCTGCTGTCCTCTCGTTAGATTAATTGTGTAACTGAGTATATAAGTGTGTAAAGCCGAGACTACTCTGGGGCATCTCAAGACAGTGTTTACGAGGATATTTGCTTAAGTGGTGTATGCCCCAGTGTCCTCCGTCGGTTTGGGCGAGCTAGAGCAGTTGTCGGAGAATATTAGGGAAGTTCTAGAGACGGTTGAAGAGAATGAGAGAATTGTAGTGTGTGGAGACATAAATGGACGGCTCGGACAGGTCGAACAAGATTTGAGTCTGTCCTAGGCAAGTATGGAGATAAGAGAGTGAATGATGCTGGTAGGATTGTGTTAGGAATGTGTATGGAAAATGATCTTTTTGTTGCTAATACTTTATTTAAGCACAAAAAGATTCATCAGTACACGTGTGAAAGGAAGGATGAAAGAAGTATGATTGATTTATTTCTGGTGGACAGCCGGCTCAAAAAGCAGATTATGGACACGAGAGTACACAGAGGAGCCGATCTAAGAAGAGACCACTTTCTAGTGGTAACTAGAATAAGAGGTCTGTTTGCAGCGTGGCGATGTCGTGTAGCGTCCAAACCTGCAGCGGTCTGTGGCATCAAGAGCTGGAAACTGCAAGACGCAACCTCCAGGAATGAATATGAAAGGGTAGTATCCGGTAAGCTTGATGATAGTTTGAAAGTGATGTTGAAGAATGTTGGCAGAACCTTAGGAATAGCATCATCGAGGCTGTGAAAGAAATGTGTGGAAGGAATAAGGTTGGGAATGGTAAAAACCGTGATGTGTGGTGGGATGATGAGGTTAAAGTGTCTGTGTATAAGAAGAAGAAAGCATGGCGAGACTACCTTGCACTAAAAATGACTGTGGTATGAAGAATTTGAGGAAAGAGATATAAGCTGCAGAAAGCAGAAACGAAGGCACTAGTGAAAGAAAAGCGTGTAAGGTTAGACGAAAACAAAATGTCGAACAACTTCGAGGAAAATTCCAAATTATTTTGGAAAGAAGTACTAGTACTGAGAGCGATTCTAATGAATTCCCACACTCGGGTCAGGGATTAGAGTATGCCATTAATATGGAAGAGGTAGAAAAAGTGATAAGAAGTTTGAAATGTGGAAAGACTCCGAGAAATGAGGAGGTGACTGCTGAGATGATCAAGTATGGCAGTCCTAGGGTCTAGGATACCTTCTGTTTACTGTGTAACCTATGTTGGCAGAAGGGAGAGGTGCCAGAGAACTTGCGCACCGTAGTCATAGTGCCTCTCTACAAAGGGAAAGGTTCGCATTTGGACTGTGCGTGCTATAGCTCCATCAGCTTGGTCAGCTTAGCAAGTAAAACCTATACCAAGGTATTGTCTGAGCGTATGAAAAATGTTTCTGAAAGATATTTGTGGGAAGCGCAAGGTGGTTTTAGGAATGGTAGAGGTTGTATGGATCAGATTTTACCGCTTCGCGTTATCGTGGGGAAGTTTCTGGCCATAGGTTAGAAAGTTTTCTACGCTTTCGTGGATCTAGAAAAAGCATTTGATAGAGCAGTGCGAAAGAAACTATGGAGTCTTCTGCCTGAATATGGCGTGGAGGGCCCCTTTCTGCAGGCTGTAAGGTCATTATATCGAGGCCACAGAGCCTGTGTAAGGATAGATGGCGACATGTCGCCCTGGTTCGATGTCTGTTCAGGCGTCAGACAGAGCTGCGTGATGTCTGCCTGGCTATTCGTGCTGTATTTGGACAGTTGCCTCCAGACATTGAAAGGTAGTATGAGTGGTATGATATGCGATGGTGCAGTGATAAACTGCCTATTGTACGTTGACGATGCTGTGCTTATAGTACCATCAGAAGCGGAGTTGCAGACACTAGTTACGTACATGAAAGAAGACAGTGAAGTGAAAGGATTCAATGTGAATGTTAATAAAACTAAGGTTGTGGTATTTGAAGGAGAAGATGTACAGACAAAGTGTGAAATATGGGTAAATGAAAAATGTCCGGAACAAGTGAACGGAATTGTATTCAGGGGAGTGCGTTTTCGAGAGATGAAAGATGTAAGTTGGATGTAGAGAGACGGGTAGCAGCCGGCAATAAAGTGAACGGTGCTCTGTCCGCATTAGTAGTAAGTGTGAATATATCTAACTGAGCCAATATGGCCATACACAATGCGGTGTTGGTGCCAACTTTATTGTATGGTAGCGAGCCCTGAATATGCCCGAAATCGAGTAAAAGTAAGATAAATGCAGTAGAAATGCGATCTCTTAGAAATATGTGGGGTGTCACACTTGCGGACAAAATAAGCTATGAAGAGACACGCAGTATGACAGGGTTGCACGACAGTGTTATTGTAAAATCGAAAAAAGGAATGCTAAGATGGTTCGAGCACATGGAAAGAATGAGTGATGAAAGACTGATGAAGAAAAATCTATAGAGCGAAAGTGAGTGGTAAAAGAAGCCAAGGAAGACCAAGGCTGACTTATGAAGATTTGATAGCTAGAGTGTTAACTGACGGAAATATCGAAAGCAATCGCATACCTAGGCGAAAATGTGTGAGGAGAATGATGAGATTTGAGGAAGCAAAAGAAGTATGTAAGGATCGCGATGCTTGGCGCTCTGTCCTCTATGACTACCCCGTTAGGGATACAGCGTGAGGATTTGTATGTATAGTTGTACGTATTTTAGTAGCTATAAGGAGCCGATGGTGATAACAACAACTGCCAGTTCACCATTGGAAAAAATATTTTTAGACCTTGTTGGACCTTTACTAAAGGATAGGGCAGGTAACCAATACATGCTTATCGTACAGTGTGAGCTCACCAAGTATGTGGAGGCATAACCACTACCGAGTAAGAAAACCTACACTGTGGCAAGGGTACTTGTCTGTAATTTTATTTTAAGGTGTGGCATACCAAAAGTTATCGGAACAGACCAAGGTTCGGAATTTACGTCATCAGCAATGGTAGAGGTATGTAAATTATTAAAAATAGAAAATATTCAATCAACACCTTACCATCATCAAAGTATAGGAGCACTAGAAAATACTCATAAAAATTTAAGAAACTTTTTACGTATTCTTTGTGAAGAAAATGCTTACACATGGAGCCATTGGCTGCCATTTTGGTGTTTTTCTTTTAATACAATGGTACATACAATGATAAATTGTACACCGTCGAGCTAGTTGGAAGTTGGGAAAGCCATGCATTATTGCAAGTAGACTGAAAGATGATATAGAGCCACAGTATAATATTGACAATTACGCCTCAGAATTAAAGTTTAAGTTGCAACTAGCACAAAAAGATGCAAGGAAAAGATTAGTAGACAGTAATTTAGATAGAAAAATATTTTACGATAAAAATGTAAAGCCAATTAGTTATGAAAATGACGATTTAATTTTAGATAAAAATATGAATAGAAATGAAATGGAAAAATTGTATGATGGACCGTACATAGAATAGACATATTGAAGATGTCGGACCAAATGTTGAAATAAGTATAAATAACAAAGAAAAAATTACTCATAAGAATTTTACTAAACCGTTTAAAAGTTAAGCATATTTTCAAGTAAGTAATACTATTAAGTATGGTAGAAAATAATGCATTTTTCTTTAATTGTGTAGTATAAAAATATATATATAATATCATTATGAGTATCAGACATAGTTATAAAGAAAACATCTTAAGAGTGTTTTTTTTTCTTTTTACTGTTAGGGGGATGATGTAGTGTGAATACCTGTATACATATATCATAAGTCTATATAGCGTTGTAAGTCAACTCTGTAAAAGAGTTCAGTTACAATAAACACGTTGTGCCGAACAGATCTTTCTTTTGCAACACATACATTACACGGAAAGAATGTCCGCCTAAAAGAAAAGTAACCTTTCCTTGAGGTTTTTTAGGCACTAAGTGTTCTTTCACACATTTGCAAAATAATTTTGCATTCGCATAAGCAGATTGTCTATTACTACTGGTGGGAGAGAATTCCTACAGCATTACAACATGCTTATATCGATAAGCTTTCACCCTTCTTACCAGAAGTAATAGAATTAACTACTTCAGAAATTAACTACTACTACGTCAGGTAGCGATAATCACAGTAATAATAGCTTCTCTTGTTTAAATTCTATGCTAACGTACAAGATCGTAAAATTTTTAAATTTGAATAATAGCATTAATATGAATGTAGACTTGTAGATGGTAGATGATTACATGTAATATTAACAAAATAATGTATACATACGTATACATAATTATAATCTAACGATCACAAAGGGGTATCGCCCCGTCGTGTCCATTGCGATGTTAACTTTAATATATTATTAAGACAGCAAAACACAGACAAAACACGTACTTTATGTAAATTATTATTTATTTTTAAAATTCATTCTGACGAACAAGATAACAAAGTGTAGAACTGTTGTAAGAACTAGTATCCTTTCTTGCAATAGCAGCCGTCGATGTTGTTGCATATATTTGGTGATGATTTGATCAGTATGCCGGGAGTAGTTCCGAGTATATAGCCCGTGACTCCGTTGGAGGCCAGCCCGCACATCATTCCGTAGAACACGCGGTCCAAGTCTGTGGGCACAGGTAGTAACTCGTGAACTAGCGATCTAAGTGAGCTAGCTTATCTCCTTTAACTCGTTGTATTTCTAGCTCACTGTAATTAGTTTTATATTCCTATATCATTATTACATCATCTATCACGAATTGTTCACAACCATACAATCACCATTCACCACTAGTCTCCGCGTATAAGAATACAAAAAATATTTCAAATTTATTTCGATTTCCAATTTCATAGATAAATAATCTGCTATAATTTTGAAGCACCGAACTAGTTCGAAGTTGTGGACTACACACCAGTACTCTTTCACAGGAACTGCACGGAGCTAATGAAGCTACAAAGCTAATGATATCCTGATGTCTGATATATCATGTCCTAAGTCAAGGCCTCATACATTTACTGAACCAAAGCACATATAATATATTGACCAAAATATAAACTGAGTTAAATGAGATTCAAAAGTAAATTGATATCTTTTCATTAAGAAGTTACATGATATCTCTCTTTTTTCAACAATTTATTTTGCAAGCAATTACTCGACTTCACACTCGATATTCCCAGCACGTCTCACTATTGACTCACAGCGGACTTGGATGAGATATCATCTACGAATAAGTCTATGGATATCGTGTGATATAGTTAACTCACCTTTCTTCAACTCTGTACCAACTGGAAAACACAAAAATTTTCATGAGTTTCAGAATATTTTTAACATACAAATAACCAGGTAATGTAATGATTATAGACACTCACGGCCTGGAATAAGGGCGTTCACGATCTTTTCAATAATGCTCGTAACTGAAAACGAAATGGAATGTAATGTTAAGAAGACGTTGAACATTAGTTATTTTTAATATAGCGTAGCGCACTATATATACAGACATACATGTTATATTACTCCAATTTCAGCACCAATACTTATTAGGTTTTACTTACAAACTTGCACATTTTGCATGTGCAAGTTTGTAAGTAATTGCATTTAAGGAACATTTAAGGAATACCCAAGGTTTAAAGAATCCCTTAAGTTGTGTGAAAATATATTCGTCATAAAATTTACTTTGGAAGGGCTGTTTTTGCATACATACATATCTTCACGCTGTATCCTCTACGGGGTAGTCAACGGGGAGTATGGCGCGGCGCTGAGACCGGTGCTGTGCCCATTCTACTCATTGGCAATACGTACAGAGTAATTACGTTTCAGACAGTACAACAAAACTTCACAAATATTTTTTGAAGAACGTATTAAGTTTTGAAAAAAGTTGTAGAACAAAAGTTGGTAGGTATGACGACAGGAATTTTGCACTAAAAGGTTATTAGTATTTTACAATTAACCCTGTATATGTACGTATACGTAGTACGCAACGGCCACCCCTCTTTGCCCTCTTTACGACTTGCTATCGTTATATCTCCCGCATGGAAAGTTCCAGCGCCCGCTACGGGCTAAGGGTCCGTACACCGTAATGTTTTCAATATTCTGAACTGTGTTTCAACTGTCATGAACTGTTATCTGTTATTGACTTTCTGTATAGTATAAGTTACAATGTTTTAATTTTATGTATGTAACATATTTGTCGAATTAAAAAAAAACAATAAAACTTTAGTGACAGGTGATAGTTTCTACCTCTTTTCAGTATGATGAACAAGTCGTCGAGTGTGCCGGGAATATCTGCAAACGGACAACAGAATTATGAACATGTTCTTATCTAAATATGTATATTATGTGTATGCAATATGACCGACAACATCGTCGATGATACGTACTCAAACTCAGTAAATCCTGAAGTGCTGATTGAATACCAAGACCTGTAAAGCAGATAGTATGATAATAATCGTGTTAATTGTCATGTACTCGATATTAATCGAATTTCGAAGAAAGTAATCAAACTGTATGAACAACTACCGTCCCGCTCCGGCTTCTCATTAATGTTTAGTTCTACTTTAGTTCACATAATATAAACCTTCCTCGTTAAATGTTCTAAACGTTGCTCGAATCACATCGAAATCCACTTAGAACTTAGATGTATGTAGAGGAATTGTTCATTGGGCAATTTTTTACAAACCTATCTTAGTTACGTTAAAATGTTATTACCACATAAGACATATGTCCAACGAATGATTGTGGTAGTTTATTGAGAACCCAGACATAGCGCTATTACAACCCATAATGGTACGGCCTGGACTACGTATGTTTATAAATTAGGTACCTATAGGATTGAGATGTTCGAGATATTGTTGAGATTCAGTTTAATTAATGATTCTGTAATGGTAAAAATAGTGTTTGGTTCTGTTACAGGCTGTGTAGACTCACAAGATCGCTTAAAGTCAGTGAGTTGTGTGTGTATGAGCCCTCACCAGAGAGAGTGGTGCCGAGCCCGCTGAGCAGATCGGTGCTCCCGCTGCCGGAGGTGGTCGCCGCGCCGCTCGCGCTCGCGCACACGGCCTGCCCGCACACACACACACACACACACACACTTATAGTAGGCAATCAGCAGCAAGGGCGGATCCACGGCGGGGTCATTGGTCATGTTGGGTCATACAGTCATACTGGCTCTCTGGCCTGGGGCTAGGTTGACTAGTGATCATTTCACCAATCTCTTTGTACTCGAATTGGAGTCTGTCCTGTCTGGATCTCGACTATATGACCCACCTGACTTGAAAGCTGGTTCCACCCTTGATGAGCACTAGTAACTTTAATAAGGACTCGTTGAAATTACTGTCATAGTTCGTAGTGATGGTGCAGACCGCTTTGAGTATACTGGTAGCCGTGAATTTCGACTTTATTCTGTACTACATTTGTATTCAAAGAATAAATCGACTTCAAAAATTTGAAACAAGTAATATTTAAATGTTGGCTTAAAAAGTTATCATTTTTGGGTATTGGTTATGAGAACTTTAATGGAAAATAAAACCAAAATATGTTCTTGGGATCATCCTGTGGGTATAAATGAAAGCTCTATAAACCACAGAAAGAAATTACATGTAACACGTTACTTGTCGAAAATACGCGTCAAAATTGCTGTCTTCTCTCATTATCTCTGAAAGTAATACTGAAAAATTTTAGAAAATCGCGAACGGTGAGTATAAGGTGTACATTGAAGAAAAATCAATCAAAATTACGATATAGCACACACATTTAGATTTCCGTTTCATACCTCAAAGAAAAAATAGGGACCCATTCGTTGTCCGTGTGTCCGTCTGTCTTTATTTAAGAACTGCTAAAAGTATCAAGTTGAAATTTATATCAAAAAGGTCTATGGTATCTTCTAGGTGTAAAAAATTCAAACTTCTAAGTCCACACAATCAAAAGATACGGGCATTTATGTACTCAAACAAAAACCTGCAGGGTACGACCCGTTGACTTAAAATCATAAAATTTGGCAAAAAGAAAAATCTCACAGCACAATAAAAGGCAAAAATTTAAAAATTGCTTATTCGTAATTACTTGTAACATACTTTTTTGAAAAAAAAAAAACTTACCAATGCAACCATAACTGGTACTAGCATCTTCATTTTTGAAAAGAAAATGTATTTTTTGAAAAGTTGAAATTAGTTATAATCACAGGTACTTGGTACTTATCTGATAAAATATAGATAAAGCCACTCTTTTTATACTAAATTTTGAATACATATAATAAGAATAAAAAGGACTGCAAAGACATGGAAATTATAAGCGCACACACACATATACCTACACACGCTACCTGACTAGGGTTGACAGCCGTATTGTAATTTATATTGTAAAGTATGTACCATACTTAAATATTTTATGTAGGTACCGTGTACTTATGTACATATTTAAATCAAGTATAGTCCTAGAATATCATATTATAATATGTAACCTGTATATAAATATTATATAATTTTATTATACGTGATACGTAGAACTATCGCTTTTTATTAAACTCTTCTTCTTGGCTTGAATGACACTATCGCAATTACGAATATTGCCATTGTCACGTAATAATAAATGTAACAACAAAAAATAACAGGGTAATAGTTCTATTAAAATTCCAACAATTGAACTATGAAAATGCACAATGCGGAACCCATAAAAATTTCCTTTCGTTTTACCAATGAATTATGTATTCATTATCAACGCGATTATATATGTATTTGACGTTTATGCATTCAATTCAACGATAAAAAAATTTAAAAGAAGCCTTTTTATGTTTTGTTCATTTTAAAAATAATACACGAGTGAATTATTTTTATGTTACGTATTTTCTTTACTCCTCTTGAAGAGATACTCTAAGTACATTAATTTAAAATATTATATCGTTGAGAATAGTTGGCAACCCTATCCCAGACGTTACCCAAATAATTGTATAATGATATTCCACGATTCATGGTGAATTAGCAACAATGAGCAGCTTTTGTTTTCGTGAATTTTTAAAGGAATATGTATTTCCAATGTAGACAAAGTTGCTATTAATTGCTATATAAAAATGTAACGTCATACAATTAAATGTTCAATACAATCTTAAATGTAGTCCTTCAATAAAAATGTATTATCTTTATAGACGCTACAAAATAAACATAGCTCCAATAAAAAAATACGGAATCATTTAAAATAAATTATTAAAAATTTTGCTATAAAATTTAATAAAATTGTGCTTAGTTACGCTTCGCGATCGCCACAGACTTTTAACTTAACCGCCAAAAGTCGTTACTGGGTAGTAAAGACCTTTTCCCTAAAAGGGAATAATCCGTACCTAAAATAAAAGTGTAGAAAAACTTTTGTAATGCAAAACTGTTTTTGAAATTTGATTACTCCCGAAAGCACCATCTAAATAGCACCATCTAAGTAGTTTTAGCTCCCAAGAACTAGTTAACGATATCTGTTGTCAAGTATCAAAATGGGAAGCAGTAGTTTTTCTGAAGCTTAGCCCATAAGAGTAATATCATCACCGGACATCGAAAATTAGGAAGCATAAATACCTAAAGTTCATTTGCGGAATGATATAGAGTTACTAAAACAGGTCCCTCAAACGGATGTACGAGGGCCCCAATTAAATTTTTAGATATTGTAAATGTGATGCTGCCAATAAATTCTCTTAAATATACAAATAGAAATTGTCTTTTTGCGATTTTTGCGATTAAGGGACAATGGGCACACCGACCCCTGACCAACACTTGACTAGAAATGCATCTCATTCGATACATTGTAGCAAACTGATATTTTTTTACTATGAGGACAGCCTCGAAATGTATTGGGTATACCAGGAAAAACTTTAATTTCAATTTTTTTTTTACCTAGCCGTCGCTCTCACCAACAGACTTGAAATCTATCTCATTCGAAACGATATAACGATATCCATGACGAGAATTACTGGTTTTAGTGGTGTATGCTCCAGTGTCCTCCGTCAGCTTGGGCGAGTAAGAACATTTTCGGGATAATTTCAGAGAAGTTCTAGCGACGGTTGAAGAGAATGAGAGAATTATAGTATGTGGAGACATGAACAGAAGGGTCGGGACAGCTCGAACAGGATTTGAGTCTGTCCTAGGCAAGTATGGAGATAAGAGAGTGAATGATGCTGGTGTTAGGACTGTGTACAGAAAAGGATCTTTTTGTTGCTAATACCTTATTTAAGCACAAAAGGATTCATCAGTTCACGTGGGAAAGGAAGGATGAAAGAAGTATGATTGATTCAATTCAATTCAATTTTATTCACTAGAACATTTGGTTTACAGAGTATTTCCAGAGCACCATAATATGTCTTAATATAAATTGAACATTACGTTAATTAATCATTTACAATTTTAGGATATTAAATGTCAAATACAATATGAATCGAAAAATGTCAAATTCAAATTTAAAATGTCAAAATATATATAATATTACAATGTCAAAATAATCATATTAAGTCAATATATCGAAATTAAAATAAGCATAGGCATTCCTAATAAACATATTAATACTGTCAGCGAATATGTCAATGTTTGGGTTCTGAACGAGCATATCGTTAAGTATATTGCGTGCACGAGTGGTGGGTGCGTTATGTGTGGTTACGTGAATGACGGGTACGCGTAGGTGGTTGTGTGAATATCCGCGGTGTGCGGCGCGGCGTCACTAAGCTATGTTCACTTCCAGTCACTCTGGGCACTTAAACCTATTCGTTCTAATACGGCCCTGTTTTCTATTTTGTTGCGCAGTATCAAGTGGTAGTGTACAACTAGTTGAACTTTACGGCGTAGTGCCAAGGTGTTCAAGGCCACATTAGCCAACACGAAGAGAGAGGGATACAGGTATGGATAATATCCATAAAGCCTTTTGTATAACCACCTAGCGAATCTCCGCTAGACCCTCTCAATCATGGTAGCGTATTTATTTTCGTAAGGATCCCATACAATAGCGGAAAATTCTAAAGTACTGCGAACATATTATGCATTGAATAACACTTGTGCCACCCTTACGTCGTTAAATTCTTAAGCGGTCCGTATTACGAAGCCGAGCGTTTTGCTAGTTTTTTTACAAATGTTATTTATTTGAGTCCGGAAGTCCAGCCTGGTGTCAAATGTCAGTCCCAAGTCCCTAACCTCATTGACTCTTTCCAATGGGGTGCTTGCTAGGCGATATTGTACGTGTAAAGAAGAACGTGAATGTGAAAAAGTAATAACGTTACATTTAGAGACGTTAAAAGTTAAGTGATTCATAGTGCTCCATGTATGTATACACGAAGTGTATGTCTCTCTGTAGGGCTACCGCATCAGTAATTTCTTCAATGTTTAGATAGAGTTTTAGGTCATCTGCAAACATAAGACAATTCGCAGTACGCACAACCCTCGGAAGATCATTAATCATGAGCAGAAAAAGTGTAGGTCGCAAGTTACTGCCCTGACTGACTCCCGAGCGGCTGTAGAAGTCACCAGACTCGTGACCTGCTACCCGAACAAACTGACTACGGCCACTCAGGTAGCTAGAGAAGAACTGCAGGAGTTTGGGTGTAAATCCAAACTACGCTAGTTTACAGAGGAGTATGTCATTATCTACCAAATCGAATGCTTTCTTAAAGTCAAAATAAGTCGCGTCGACTTGCCGACCTGCATCCAATTCGGTAGAAATGTAATCGACTAGGTTGATGTGGTTGGTTGTGTTCGACCGCGCCCTACGGAAACCGTGCTGGTTGTCATCCAAACTGGACTCTACTTGACGCGTAATATAATGGTCTATAATAGACTCAAATACCTTTCCGAACACAGAAAGCACGGCGATATGCCTATATTCAGAGACGTCTTTGCTGTTTGCTGTCTTAGGAACAGGTGTTACCCTGGATGTTTTCCATTTCTGTGGGTAGGTGCATAACTTGAGAGACAGGTTGTACATATAAAGCAGAGGTTTTTCTAGTACAGCTAAACGATCTTTTATCAGAAAAATTGGTATGCCGTCAGGACCCGACGAAGAACGTGGATTTAATCGCTTGATAGCCTTGCGTAAGTCTGCGCTGTCCACAACGTCGATAGCCATCCGGGCAAGAGTCTCCCAGGGCTCCGTCTTTAGCTGCCGTTACCGCGTCCAACTTAGGCGTGTCACTATGAAATACCGAGCTGAAGTAGCGAGCGAACGCGGCGGCGGCCGCCTCGCCCTTTACCTTAGTACCATCGCATGTGAAACTATAACGGTGTCGCCTTTCTTGCCGTTTG
This sequence comes from Zeuzera pyrina, assembly GCA_907165235.1. NCBI lineage: Eukaryota > Metazoa > Arthropoda > Insecta > Lepidoptera > Cossidae > Zeuzera > Zeuzera pyrina. The sequence goes on along the minus strand of OU015647.1, from coordinate 10,336,624 downwards.
TCCTTGACGTATCCCGAAAATTTTGATGGTTCATGAATTAACTGATTCTGCGTGGTTCTAATGTGCTGTTTATATGCGACGTCAATAAGTACCTTAACATGTGCCCTATAGTACTTGTATAATTCTCTATTAAACACTTTTCCTTCTGATTTAAACTTAACTAAGTGGAAATGCTTATACTCAATATTTCGGATAATTTCTGCTGTGTACCACCGCGGGTATGTATACTTTCCTGTACATCTAGGAGGTTTCCTGAGAGGGACGTAAGTATTCATACAATCGTATAATTTGTTGTAAAAATGTCAATGGCCGAATCTACGTCCTCAGCACCTAATAGTTCGAACCAGTCAATCTCTCCCAACACCGCATAGAGTCCAGGAAAGTCTTTGCGAAAATTCCAAGGTGGTGGGGCACCAGGGCGTAGGGTTAGGGGTCGCGGCGTCGGCAGGGGGCATGCGGCTGTTAGCGGCAGCGACACGCTCACATCGAGTGGTGTTTGTCCGGCGGCACCAGCCCCTCCGCGCCACACACGGATACATACTCGCGAGACAGTCCGCTCAGAACCAAGTCCAATTTACGTCAAAAATAATTAACAATAAGACAAATAAAAAAGATGTTCTGCGGTCATGGAGTGAATACTATGGAGAACTGTATGAGAGTGGCGTCTCCATCTTTGATACTGCGAGCGATTCTAATGAATTGTCACACTCGGGTCAGGGACCGTAGGATGCCATTAGTATAAAAGAGATTAAAAAAGTGATGAGAAGTCTGAAATGTGGAAATGCTGCGGGAAATGATGAGGTGACTGCTGAGATGATCAAGTATGGTGGTCCTAGGCTCTGCGATACCTTCTGTTCACTGTGCAACCTTTGTTGGCAAAAGGGAGAGGTGCCAGAAGACTGGCACACCGTAGTCATAGTGCCTATCTATAAAGAGAAAGATTCTCATTTGGACTGTGCGTGCTATAGGGCCATCAGCTTGTTCAGCTTAGCAAGTAAAGTCTATACCAAGGTATTGTCTGAACGTATGAAAGATGTTTCTAAACAATATTTGTAGGAAGCTCAAGGTGGTTTTAGGAACGGTAGTGGGGATATAGTGGGGATGTTTCTGGCCTTAGTTCAGAAAGTTTTCTGCTTTCGTGGATCTTGAAAAAACATTTGATGGAGTAGTGCGAAAGAAACTGTGGAGTCTTCTGTCTGGATATGGCGTGGAAGGTCCCTTATCGCAGGCTGCGAGGTCATTATATCGAGGCCACAGAGCCTTTGTAAGGATAGATGGTGACATGTCGCCCTGGTTCGATGTCTGTTCAGGCGTCAGACAGGGCTGCGTGATGTCTACTTGGCTATTTGTGCTGTATTTGGACAGTTGCCTCCAGACATTGAAAGGTAGTATGAGTGGTATGATATGTGGTGGTACTGTGGTAAACTGCCTATTGTACGCTGACTATGCTGTGCTAATAGCACCATCAGAAGCGGAGTTACAGACACTAATTACGTGAATGAAAGACGACTGTGAAGTGAAAGGATTGAATATGAATGTTAAAAAACTAAGGTTCTGGTCTTTGAAAGAGAAGATGTACAGGCAAAGTGTGATATATGGGTAAATGGAAAATCTCCAAAGTGTGTTTTCGAGAGATGGAAGATGTGAGTTGGATATGGAGAGACGGGTAGCAGCCGGCAATAAAGTGAACGGTGCTCTGTCGGCATTATGTAACATTTTTTCGCTATTGTACCTTCTTTTTAAGAGCTTAGAGGCTGTCAGAGAAAATAATTATAGAACTGGCAAGTTAAAAATTTAAATATGTTTTTTTTTGGAAGAATAGAACAGGATTTGAAAAATGAGAAAAAAAAAGAGGAGCGAGGTGTTTTTTAGGGAGGAACAATAATGGTTGTGATGGAGTAAAAAGGAGATTATTTTTCTCCTCAAAAAAAGAAGATATTTGATTTCTTTGTAAAAGTAAAATCTGTTAAGAATATTAAAGATGTTGGCAAAGTGAAAAAGAAAGAGGCTCGAACCAGAAAACTGATATCGCCCAAACTTCCAAGGCAAATGGACCCCTCGACAAGAATAAGGGGAGCAATGGTTTCAATCGGATAAAGAGCACAAACATGGTGACGCACCAGTTTCATACGAGTTTATAGAAGTTATATTTACAATGACTATGCTGATTGCAGAATTTTACAAAGTCGACTTATAATTTTGGAGATAACATTCGAGAGTGGAGTATGGGACAATACAATCTAATTTAAGCCAGTGGTTTGTGTTTTTTTATCATAATGTGTAAATTATAAGGTGAAAGGTATTTATATCTGATTTTTGTAAACTACACCACACCATCACAACCACTGATATCTTTCTGTTTCTATTTTATTTACAAAATTTATTCTGGTTTATTTGTTTCAAATTATATTACAATTTTCTTCTTACAATAGAATTTTATTTAAAAAGATTTCCAATAAATTTCAAAATTTACTTTATCCATTCCCTTTTCGTGGCATCCGGGTGGGAATGGTATAAATTGAAAATGTTTCACTTTGCCAACATCTTTAATATTCTTAACAGATTTTACTTTTACAAAGAAATCAAATATCTTCTTTTTTGAGGAGAAAAATAATCTCCTTTTTACTCCATCACAACCCATTAAAAACGCGAAAATATGTTACAGTTGATAAAATGTTGGAGATGGGAGTTATCAGGCCTTCGAAATCCCCATGGGCTAGTCCTGTTGTCATGGTTACTAAACCTGATGATTCTGTAAGATTCTGCGTGGATTGTAGGAAGTTAAACAGTGTGACAGTTAGGGATTCTTATCCATTACCTAGAATACAGGATATTTTAGATAACTTGAAGGGTGCACGTTACATGACGTCTTTAGATTTCAGGAGCGCATTTTGGCAGATTCCTTTGTCAGATGAAGAGAGCTGTCATAAGACTGCTTTTATAGTGCCAAATAGGGGTTTATTTGAATTTGTAAGAATGCCGTTTGGTTTGACAAATGCAGCATCGGAGATGCAGCGCTTGACGGATAGGCTGGTGAATTTTGAATTTGACAACCATGTTTTCGAGTATGTTGATGACATTATTTTAATATCGCCGACATTTGAGCATCATATTGATTTGTTAAGGAAAATGTTGTTCAGATTAAAGGAAGCTGGGTTAACTTTAAATATTAATAAATGTGATTTCTGTATGAGGGAGTTGAAATATTTAGGTTTTATTGTAAATTCGGAAGGATTGCAAACAGATCCGGAAAAGTTGAAAAGCATAAAAGAGTTTCCAAAACCAGTCACTGCGAAACAATTGAGAGGATTTATTGGACTTTGTTCTTATTACACTTCGGACATTTAAATTCCACTCCTTGTCTATTCTGAAATTGACTTCTTGAACTATTATGAAACCCCAAATTACCGGATTTACCTATAGTCTGTTGCGAACTACCCGCTCCACAAAAATCATTTGATTTCTTCTGTATTTGTGGACTATATCCAAACATTTTATTTCTTCTAACAAAAGGTTTATCTGTAAAATTTTCCTGGTTCGGAATACCAAAGTTTTCATAATTTTTTCCAAGCTCTAAAAGCGTAGTAATATCTAATATTCTATTTGTTGTTAAACATGGTGCGTAACATGGCAACGAATTATATTTTATTACATCTAATAATTGATTATCAGGTATAGGTCTTACTAATTTATTGTTTAAATCTTTTATTGTTATAATAAAATCTCTCATTGATTGACCGGGTTTTTGTTTTAAATTGCGCAAATCTTTTGTAACATATTTTCGCGTTTTTAATGGGTTGTGATGGAGTAAAAAGGAGATTATTTTTCTCCTCAAAAAAGAAGATATTTGATTTCTTTGTAAAAGTAAAATCTGTTAAGAATATTAAAGATGTTGGCAAAGTGAAAAAGAAAGAGGCTCGAACCAGAAATTATTTTACAAAAAGTTATTTCTGAGTTCGAAGAAATTTCATCAGAAAAAAAAGGACTGGGTTTGACAAATTGGGTTTCACATAAAATAAATACGACCGGTGCACCGGTTCGACAGCGTTATTATCCACTTTCACCAGTTAAATTAAAAATTTTAAACGAAGAGATTGATAAAATGTTGGAGATGGGAGTTATCAGGCCTTCGAAATCCCCATGGGCTAGTCCTGTTGTCATGGTTACTAAACCTGATGGTTCTGTAAGATTCTGCGTGGATTGTAGGAAGTTAAACAGTGTGACAGTTAGGGATTCATATCCATTACCTAGAATACAGGATATTTTAGATAACTTGAAGGGTGCACGTTACATGACGTCTTTAGATTTCAGGAGCGCATTTTGGCAGATTCCTTTATCAGATGAGGAGAGCTGTCATAAGACTGCTTTTATAGTGCCAAATAGGGGTTTATTTGAATTTGTAAGAATGCCGTTTGGTTTGACAAATGCAGCATCGGAGATGCAGCGCTTGACGGATAGGCTGGTGAATTTTGAATCATATTGATTTGTTAAGGAAAATGTTGTTCAGATTAAAGGAAGCTGGGTTAACTTTAAATATTAATAAATGTGATTTCTGTATGAGGGAGTTGAAATATTTAGGTTTTATTGTAAATTCGGAAGGTTTGCAAACAGATCCGGAAAAGTTGAAAAGCATAAAAGATTTTCCAAAACCAGTCACTGCGAAACAATTGAGAGGATTTATTGGACTTTGTTCTTATTACAGACGGTTTGTTAAACATTTTTCTAGCATAATAGCTCCGTTAACACTTTTGATAGGAAAGAAAAGAGGGAGTGACAAAATAGTTTGGAATGAAAAGGTCGGTGAATCAAAATTTATTCATTCAAGAAAGGAATTGAATGCCGAACAAGAAATTATTTTACAAAAAGTTATTTCTGAGTTCGAAGAAATTTCATCAGAAAAAAAAGGACTGGGTTTGACAAATTGGGTTTTACATAAAATAAATACGACCGGTGCACCGGTTCGAGAGCGTTATTATCCACTTTCACCAGTTAAATTTAAAATAAATATATCACAACTTACCACTTCTTAGGCAGTTATAATTTATGTCATATACTATACATATTAATTTTTTTTTTTCAACAAGGAGGAGACGATTCAGTACGATGTTATAGCTAGGCTATAACTATCGAAGGATTTATTACTATAATTGAGCTACAGTTAGCTAGGACTAGAAGATTCTTCTTTCGACTTACCATAAAAGACGAAGGTTAAAGAGAACAATAATGGTTGTGATGGAGTAAAAAGGAGATTATTTTTCTCCTCAAAAAAAGAAGATATTTGATTTCTTTGTAAAAGTAAAATCTGTTAAGAATATTAAAGATGTTGGCAAAGTGAAAAAGAAAGAGGCTCGAACCAGAAAACTGATATCGCCCAAACTTCCAAGGCAAATGTTATTAGGTTAATTCGTTAGCTTAATTTATTTATTATATTAGGATATTTTTAAATAAAGTAACAAAAATATTAAAAATTAAATATTTTTCATTTAAAAAAAAAAAAAATTTTTTTTGTTATTAATTTTATTTTCGCGTTTTTAATGAATTTAATAATTTCAATGTTGATTTTAATTTATACGTAAGAGGTGGAAGTTGTGTTATTTTATTAAAAATATATAGGCATATTGAAGGAAAGGAATCAATTTAATTCAAAATTTTAAATTATTATTTATATTCTGAATTTTCTTTATCATTATATATTCAATTTATTCATTTTTATTTCAAAATTTTAATGTAGAACTGTTTATTTTAAATTTTCTTATTTGGAAATTTTAAAATAATATTCTATGGTTGGAAAGCGATTTAGCTGAATTAATGTTAATAATTTGTTGTATTAGTTTCAAATTTTTTTTTGTAAGAAAGGGGAATATTTGTAACATTTTTTCGCTATTGTACCTTCTTTTTAAGAGCTTAGAGGCTGTCAGAGAAAATAATTATAGAACTGGCAAGTTAAAAATTTAAATATGTTTTTTTTTGGAAGAATAGAACAGGATTTGAAAAATGAGAAAAAAAAAGAGGAGCGAGGTGTTTTTTAGGGAAGAACAATAATGGTTGTGATGGAGTAAAAAGGAGATTATTTTTCTCCTCAAAAAAAGAAGATATTTGATTTCTTTGTAAAAGTAAAATCTGTTAAGAATATTAAAGATGTTGGCAAAGTGAAAAAGAAAGAGGCTCGAACCAGAAAACTGATATCGCCCAAACTTCCAAGGCAAATGGACCCCTCGACAAGAATAAGGGGAGCAATGGTTTCAATCGGATAAAGAGCACAAACATGGTGACGCACCAGTTTCATACGAGTTTATAGAAGTTATATTTACAATGACTATGCTGATTGCAGAATTTTACAAAGTCGACTTATAATTTTGGAGATAACATTCGAGAGTGGAGTATGGGACAATACAATCTAATTTAAGCCAGTGGTTTGTGTTTTTTTATCATAATGTGTAAATTATAAGGTGAAAGGTATTTATATCTGATTTTTGTAAACTACACCACACCATCACAACCACTGATATCTTTCTGTTTCTATTTTATTTACAAAATTTATTCTGGTTTATTTGTTTCAAATTATATTACAATTTTCTTCTTACAATAGAATTTTATTTAAAAAGATTTCCAATAAATTTCAAAATTTACTTTATCCATTCCCTTTTCGTGGCATCCGGGTGGGAATGGTATAATTAGTAGGCAGTGTGAATAATCTAACTCACCCAAAATGGCTATACACAATGCGGTGTTAGTGCCAACTTTATTGTATGGTAGTCACCCTTTCGGACAGGATAAGCAATGAAGAAATACGCAGTATGACATGGTTGCGCGACAGTGTTATTGTAAAAATGAAGAAAGGAATGCTTAGATGGTTCGGGCACATGGAAAGAATGAGTGATGAAAGACTGACGCAGAAAATATAGTTACAAAGCGAAAGTGAGTGGTAAACGAAGCCAAGGAAGACCAAGGATGACTTATGAAGATCAAATAGCTGGTGTTGCTAGTGTTAGCAGATGGAAATGTCAAAAGCTCTCACATACCTAGGCGACCATGTGTGAGGAGAATGACGAGATTTGAGGAAGCGAAAGAAGTATGTAAGGACCTCGACGCTTGGCGCTTCGTCCTCTCTGACTACCCCGTTAGGGATACGGCGTGAAGATATAGATGTATGTATGTATGTATGACCAAATGTATGTAACCGTACTTCGAGAGAAATTAATAGTATTCTCTTTCACTCCATTTTATTCTATTCTCCAATCAAACTAAGGCCCTCGTAAATAAGTTTAGGGACCCGTCTTAGCAACTATACCGTACCGCAAATGAAATTTAGATATTTATGGTCCCTAATTTCTGATCTCTGCTCATTACTCACCGAATAGATTCCACCTGGTACAGTAAATGAGCACATTATTTATTTCGAGCCAAGCGGCGAGACGAAATTCTGATTTTAGGGTTCCATATATTAAAAGGAAAATCAGAACCTTTGTTTCGACGAATCACATTAAAAATGGTATAGTACAACAGCTTATGTATATCCGACTACGATATGTGATAAATTCCTGAACTCTTTAGTTATTTTCCGCTCAGACTCCAAAAACCACCAATCGACACGTGTTTCCTCTCAACGAAGCATCCTCAGGATATTCCAGAGTTCAGACTCGGTTGGCTAACCAGCACCGAATTCGATGCTGGTTCAGTTCAGGTTTGGTTCAGGAATTTGTCACATGAAATGGATTTCCGCAAAGTAACTCCTGAGTCTATACAATATTGATCTACTATGATAAGTCTATTTCAATGGACGTTTTTCACTAGCCTTCATCCACACAGCATACCCAATCTGTATGTAGTAACGAATGCGAGAGTGTTATAATATTATTTAATATACATTTTCACCTCTGCAGCTGTTATTAGACATGTAAGGTCAAACGACAGCTACTTTGAAACTGTTTGTGATGAAAACAACGTCAAAGTGAAGGTTGTTAATTGAACGCCTTCGCCAAATTAATCTCCAGTTGCTATGCTGGGCTGAACCTCTGCCGGTACTGCCTAGAAAAAAAGGCAGTGCTGGAAATCATACTTGTTAACGCCAAATAATATATATCTTATTTTGTACTACCCGCAATAATTTTGTTATGTCATCCTGTCCGCTGCATCTTTCCTGCTAATTGTTATTAGTAGTCTACGATCGCCTTTGTCGTCGCCGCGTGTTGGTCGTAGTACCGTCCGCACCGCTCCGGTCACCTTTGACCACACCCACATTGTTTGGGTTCCGCGCCTCTCCATTTCGTTAATAATCACAAAATGCAGTCCACTTTATAAGAAGACTGCTGCACAAGAAAGGCCGAGAAGAAGCGCTGCCAGGTCGAGGATCACGACAGGACGCGTCATCCGCACCTCCGAACATCCGAGGTAATGGTCCTAGTTGTCTGGTGCAGCACTTTTGAAGGTACGCTTTTCTTGTCATAACTATAACCAGCACCTCACCCCGCCAAGCGCGTCGGTGTAATCGGCTGTATTGCTCAGGCGCCGCTGGCGCGCACAATACTTTATAATTATACATTATTTTTATTTCATTAATAAAATAAAACAACTTCCTTAAAAGTTCTTTCTTTCAAGGGTAACAAAGGACTGTTAAATCAAACCCCTCCAATAATAATTCTTCTCACCTGCGAGCAACTTTAACGTACAATATGCTCTCATTTTTGTACTTCGAAACTCTCAAAAGCACAAAAATATAAAATCTAAACTTTGAACAAAATGCCAACCACATTTATTCTGTTCGCGCCAAAAGTCTAACCTCAAAACTTTCACTTGCCTGATTGTGACAACCAACAACACTTGACAACCAACTGTGACAACCAACATTCCCGACTTTTAAAATTATATCGTTAATGTCATTAAATTTCATGTACCCACTTAAATTGAACCACGAACAAGGTATTCATGCTACAATTTTTTTTTCCTTGTCCATAGTTGTATGAGAGACGGGCGTCATCCTTTATGTTTAATATAATAATTAATAGTTTCGCGTATAATTTGTTTTGATTTTTGAAACATTACGAACATTAGATAGATCAGTAAAGTAAAAAAATATTTCTTTTATTTGTTTTTATTTTATAGCCATTTTATTATTTGGCGCTCGCACACCCACTAATGCTTTCTCCTTTTTTGATGTATGACTGAATAGTGTCCTCACTCGCCCAATTCTCGTCAGTTGCCCTTCATGCAGGACCTCGCTTAACGAAGCATCTTCAGGATATTCCAGAGATCAGACTCAGTCAGCTAACCAGCACTCAATAGGATTACCGCAAAGTACCTATCACTTAAATCTATACAATAAAACCATTTTGTTATCATCTCAGATTTATAATACTATTTTACGATTAGTGTAGAGATACCTAAGACCAAGACCATCAAATATTAACTCAGAAATTTTATGCTGACGGTGTAAGAGGAAAAATTCTAGATTTATGAAAATCGTACTCAACAAACAGGAAACAAATTACACAGGTAAATAGAATTTGCATGAAAACTAAACAAACGAAAACTTTCAGTTCCAATAGTAGAACAAATAAATATGGAGTACCAAGGAATAATAAGGAAGTGTATCGGGGCCACTACAATTTTTAATTTACATAAATGATTTTCCAACAGTAACTAAACATTCTATGACATTGTTTGCTGACGACTGCACTATATTATTTCGTGGTAATGATTTTAATTTTCTTACAAATGACATAAATGCCACTATTATTCATGTCATTGATTGATTGACATCTAATAATTTGAAAGCAAATATTGACAAAACTAAAATAATGTGTTTTAAAACAGTCGTAGTAAATTAACATTTGACATTAATTATTTAGGTAGGGAGATTAGTGACATGAGTAATACTAAATTTCTTGGATTGACTACAGACAGTAAAATGACATGGATACCTCATATTGAGATATTAAGTAACAAAATATCACAATTTTTGTTCGCGACGTAGAAAATTAGATTATAGATAATAACGCAAATGTAAATAAAAAGTAATATATAAAGAAAGAATAGATACAAATAGATATACATAATATAGGCATAGAAGGAAATGTAGTAGTAATTATATAGTTATCGATAGTTAATTAAGTATAGACCTATGTTGAGAGTAAGATAGTGAAATAGATGTTAATAATAAAGAAATAGATAGATACACGTTAATATAGACACATTATAATTGTATAGTATAGATAGATATAGGACAAGAGAATTGTATAGTATAGAAATATAGAAATAGAAATGTAATAGGATTAAGGAAATTAATAAAGAGAGCTTATACACACATTCACACACTTACACATCACACGAACTCACCACAATCACTCACCCGCCCACTTGCTTCCTTTGCCCAACAAGTAACCAATCATAGGTGTCCGCAGCGCGGAACGCCCGGTCAGATAGAGATAAATACAGTCCATAGATAGAGATAGAGCTACTGACCGGGCGCCCGAATCGACATCGCTACAGCCCGCGCTAGTTGCGGACACATCGTTTGGTACTTTAGTAGGCGGGGAACCAGTGAGCGTCCCTTCCTTCTGCTACGCCAACTACTACGCCAACTGCACCATAAGAACACTAGAAACTAATCATAGAAAAACAATAGAAGAGTATCATTTTTACCAACCACCCCACTCCTTTTTTTTTTTTTTTTATATCAGAGGGGGCAAACGAGCAAGCGCATCATCCGATGGAAAATGATCATCGCCGCCCAGGGACACACGCAACGTCCAGGGAGTCACGGGTGCGTTGCCGGCCTTTAAGGAAAGAGTTGGCTCGTTTCTTGAAGGTCCCTAAGTCGTAACGGTCCGGGAATACCGCCGCTATAAGTTGGTTCCACAAAATTGTCGTACGTGGTAATAAATGACGTAAAAATCGCACAGTTGTAGACCGCCATTCATCAAGGTGGTGAGGATGAAAGGACTGTCGATTGCGTGACGTACGGTAACGGAATTCAGCAGCAGGCAGTGAACTCCGAACAATTCCTCAGAACATTCCCCATGATAGATCCGGTAAAATATGCTTAGGTACGCAACGTCCCTCCTCAGGGCCAGAGAATCGATCCGATCAGAGAGTACCGGATCGCCGATAACCCGAACCGCTCTACATTGTATGCGGTCAAAAGGAAGGAGTTGATACTGGGGCGCTCCAGCCCAGAGATGGAGTTGCAGTTACCGGACTGGCGTACACGCGGTTCAGTTCGGGTGTGCATAGTGGCCTCGAGGCTATCGAGGATCGTATCTCAGCCGGGTCACGCACATTTTTTGGTCCTTCGAGCCGGATCTCGAAGCGACTATCGATCTAGTCGCGAAATAACAGTGTCGGTGTCATCAATCGCGACATCAATAGTGAAGGGACCAGAGGATCGCACAGACGCCAGGATGCCTGCGGTGTTATTCTCTAAGAGAAATGGCTTTGTTAAAGCGCTGCGGCAGCGTCGAGATGAATACTTCGCATTCACTAAATTATGTTAATATACTAAACGCTACACTAGCGCTCGACGACGAGAACGGCATGAGTTAGAATTAATCATCGTCGAGTAGTTTGGCATTTCTTCTTGGATTTTGGTATTCCGCTATAAAAACAGCGACGAACTCGCCCACAGCCTCGCTTATAGCCTCGCTTTTATCCGTCAAATATAAAAGCTACTTTTATTTACGATGAATTTTAATATTAGATACTTAGTATATAGTATAGTATTCCCGTTAAACACGTTTTGGATATTTTCAATCCATAAATATTGTTACCTAATTTAAAAGAAATGGCTGCGAAATTATCAATTACTGGTTTGGTAATAAAGTTCACTTTTGGTTTAGAGAAAATTAATGAGTGAATAGACGTCCTTCTTGTATTATGATTTATTTGCAACTGACTCATCTACCTATGCAATGCTTAACAGTAATGAACAGTATCATATATCTATACATTGTACGACATAGTAACATAATAACAACATACCGCCCACCAAAGGACTATATAGTCCTTTCAATTCCAGTACATGGCAATTTAATTTTAGTGAATTATAAACAAAAAAGTGTATGTGAATTACGGTATATAGTTATTTGAATTAATAACATAATGGTATTATGTCAGTATACTCTGTTTAGACTAATAAAGTTTACAAAAGTTGTTTAAAAAATGAAATTGTAAATATCTCTATAAACAAATACACCCTAGTATTATTAACAATTTTGAAAAAGAAAGTGTAAATATAAATCAACGAAACAATGTCTCACTATACAAAAGTTCATTATTGATTTACAATAAGTATGCAACATTATTCGTTAACACATTCATCATCACAATTTAATGGAAGTTCACACAATTTAGTAATAGGTCTTTTTATAATTTTACCATTGCACTTCACACTATACACTCTGCATATATTGTCACAACCTGGATGTTTTTCTACAATACGACCCATTGACCACTTTCCTGGAGGCAGGTTGTCTTCTTTAATGAGTATGATATCTCCAAGTTGGAATTCCTTTTTTACTTTCAGCCATTTAGGTCTTTGCTGTAATCTGGATAGGTATTCATTTTGCCATCTATACCAGAAATTCTGTACTAATCTTTGCCTGAATTGCCAACGGGATAATCTATTAAATTGGATGTCTTTCACAATAGGTTCAAGAACATTAATTGGAGCCTCGCCGATCAGGAAATGTCCCGGTGTCAGTATATTTAAGTTCTCTGTATCCTTATTATCTATGGGACACAGAGGTCTAGAATTTAGACAGGCTTCAATTTGACACAGTATGGTGTACATGTTTTCGAAGGTAAGACTCGTATCGAGTATTCTTTTCAGATGATACTTGACTGATTTGACTCCGGCTTCCCAGAGTCCACCGAAGTTTGGACTGTAAGGTGGATTGAAGTGCCATTGTGTACCATCTTCCACTAATAGGTTAAGTAAATGTTCCGGAATTTGTAATTTTGACTCGCACCACATAATTTATAATTCCTTGTTGGCACCAACAAAATTTGTACCTTGGTCACTCCAAATGTGACTACACCTGCCTCTTCTAGCCACAAATCTTTTGAAGGCTCCTAAAAAGGATTCAGAGCTCAAATCGCCTACCAGTTCGAGGTGAATGGCCTTGGTCGCCATACAGACAAATATGCAGATATATCCTTTATAATATTTAGCACCTCGACCTTTTGACATCATGATACGAAGAGGACCGGCGCAGTCCACTCCAGAATGCATGAATGGTCTTGCTGATGTGACTCGTACTTCAGGTAAGTCTCCCATAATTTGTGTCCGGCTATTAGCTCTCTGTTTTGCACAAATTAGACACCTGTGTAGATATAATCTTACTAAGTTTTTAGCTTTCAGTATCCAAAAACGAGATCTCACGTAGTTCATAGTCAACTGGATACCTCCATGTAAGGTTTTTCGGTGAGCATCAGCTATGATTAGTGGAACCAGTGAATTCTTATTATTTAATATAATCGTATGCTTTTCAACTTCTTCATACGTGCATGTCGTAGTCTACCGCCCACCCTGACGATATTCTTTTCATCTAAAAATGCATTTTAGTTTTTGATTTTACTCTTATTACTTATGGCTTTATTTTGCTTCAATTTATCTATCTCATCTCTAAAATTTTCTTGTTGTACTATTTTCACACATTTTTCCAAAACTTCTTGTAATTCTTGAGTTGAAATAATAGAATCTATCTCTATAAGTTTTTCTTTTTTATATTTCAAAAATCTTTTGCAGAATGTTAATGTTCTTAATAATTCTGTTAGTGTATCAAAGTTTTCAAATTGTTTAGACCATTTGCTTTCTTCTGTCATCTTTTCTTTTATTCTTAGATTCATCACTATATTCTTTTTCATTTCTAGATCTGTATTTATATTATTTGGACTACTAAATTCTATTATCTTATGTTTTAACCAATCTGGCCCTTGCCACCATAAATCTGTTTTATTCAGTTCAGACAATAACATTCCTCTTGATGCAATGTCAGCAGGGTTTTTTCGGGATTGGACGTGATACCATTGATTGCTTTTAATAGTGTCTGTTATCTCTACAACTCGATTTGCTACAAACGGTTTCCATCTGTTAGGTTCCCCAGATAACCAAGATATTACTATTGAAGAATCAGTCCATGCAAACATTTTTGTTGTTGGTATCTTCATTGCTTGACCAATCTGTTTTAATAAATTTGTCAGCAACAAAGCTCCACATAGCTCTAATCGTGGCAAAAAAACAGTTTTCAATGGTGCAACTCTTGTTCTTGCGGCAATGAGACTAATTTTAACAGTTCCATCTACTCCCAGTACTCTAATGTACACTACTGCCGCATATGCTTGTATAGATGCATCACTGAATCCATGAATTTGAATGTCTGTATCTGACGCATTGAGTGTGCCCAACCATCGAGTGATTTTAATATCATTTGCATGTTCCAAATCATGTCTTATAGTTATCCATTCTTTTCCTAAATTTACATTAATCTCATCATCCCAACCAACTTTCATTGTCCACAGTTTTTGAATGATTAGTTTGGCTTTGACTATGCATGGTGCTATCCATCCAAGAGGGTCGAATAGCTTTTGAATATCGGATAAGATTATTCGCTTGGTTATGGTAGAACTAGAAGCTAGATTTAAATTGTAGTGAAATTCATCTGTACTTAAATTCCATATTACGCCCAGTGTTTTAACTTTTCTATCGATATTAATATTTACATGTGCATTACAGGATCTCTCGTCAGGTTTAATGGACTTCATAAACTCCGCTTCATTAGACGCCCATTTGGTAAGTATAAAACCTCCTTTCCGTAGTGTATTAGATATTTCCTTAGCTAACGCAATTGCATGCTGTGTTGAATCTCTGCCTGACATCAAATCATCCATGTAGAAATCTTCTTTGATCACTTCTACTGCTTCCTTTTGTATAATATCTGTTGTTTCTTTTTTCAGGATTTCATCATCTGCTGTTTGGTGAAGTGTTTTCACTGCAAGATAAGGAGCTGAAGCTGTTCCGAAAGTAACTCTAAGTAAGCGGTATTCTTTTACATCTTCATTAGAGTTGTTTCTCCACAAAATTCGCTGATAATTTGTATCTTGTTTAGTTACTAATATTTGTCGATACATTTTTTGTATATCTGCGATGAAGCATATTCGTTTCATTCTCCATCTCATTATTATGTTCCTCAAATCATCTTGTAACTGAGGTCCAACAAGCAGCTCGTCATTTAATGAAATATTGTTAGACCCTTTGCAGGAAGCGTCAAATACTACACGTGTCTTCGTGCTCTCCTTGTCGTCGCGGACTACTGCGTGGTGAGGTAAGTATACTGTTTCTTTTAGATTCTTCTCTTCATTAGGTACTTCTTCCATGTGTTTTAAAGTCATGTATTCCTCCATCACCTTTTTATATTCTTCTTGTAGTTTTGGGTTTCTTTTAAATTTTGTTTCTAGTTGTAGTAGCCTATTCAGCGCAATTTCTCTAGTGTTTCCTTCTATTGATTTTAGTTCGTCAGTATTGAATGGTAGCTTGACAATATATCTTCCTTCCTCATTTCTTGTATATGTTTTTTCGTATATTTCTTCACATAATTTTTCCTGCCTTGTTAGTTTTCTTTTTGTGTTAATGTCTATTTCCCAGATTGATTTTAGCATATCTTCCACATCTACTTGATGATGCAATACAAGAACAGAATTTTCATGTTTACTCGAGTCAATTTCTCCAAACAAGATCCAGCCAAGGTTGGTTTTCTGAGCACATGGTGTACCTGGCAGGCCTTTGATGATGTCTTGTTGTATAATTTGTGCGTACTCTTTGACTCCTAGAAGAAGGTCTATTGATCCTGGTGAAAAGTAACTCGGGTCTGCCAGTTGTAGTCCTTCTAGGTGTGGCCAATTGTTTACTGATATAGTTTTGTTGGGTATGTTCGAGGTCAGTTGCTTTGACATAACAAATGCTTGTATCGGAAGACTGTAGTTAGAATTCCAATGTGACATAACGTGTACCTGAACCACGTGCTTGATATTTGCTTTCATAGAACCAACCCCAACAATACTTCCATTGATAGATTGCCTGCATAGCTTCAGCATTTGAGCTATTTTCTCGCTAATAAAGGACGCCTGTGAACCTTGGTCTATTAGCGCGCGAAGAATAATAGTATGCCCTTGTTCATTTTTTACTATTACTCTAGCAGTTGCCAATAGTGCTATTTTTTGTTTAGCAGTGATGTTTGACGCTATCATTGTATTAACTTGGACTTCTTGCTCTTCTACTATGCAGTGTGCTGACGTCGTAGGTTGTGAGGTACGAAGTGGAGTCTCGGCGTCCGCTGTCTTCAGGTGATGTAGAAGAGAATGATGACGTCTTTTACATATACGACAGGACATTGGAATTCGACATTTCAGTGCTGAATGCCCTGATGCTAAACAGTTGTAACATAAATTGTTGTTTTTCACAAACTCGCTTCTTTCCACAGGTTGCAGTTTTGTAAATTTCTTGCAGTGGCACAGCGTGTGATTCTCTTTACACATTGCACATATTTTTTCAGACGTCGCGACGTGACAAGTTTGGTGTTTAATAAACTTTTCACGAGTGGTTGTATAAGGTGACACAAGTTCCATAGTGCGGTATTTCGATTCCAAAAACTTTTGTAAATCCGCCCATGTAGGTAATTCTTCTAAATTATCCTTGTAGGCATACTCCTCCCAATCCTTGTGTTACTCCGAGTCTAACTTCTGCACAACTAGAAATATGATTACAGGATCCCAGGACTCAGTGGAAATGTTTAGATTTTGAAGATTATTTAAACATTCGGTAGTTGTATCCAAAACCATTTTAAGTTGATTGGCTGACTGAGTATGAATTTTTTATTATTAAATAACTTCTTTAGAATAGAGTGCACTATGAGTCTCCTATTACCGTATCTATTTTTTAGTATAGTCCACGCTTGTGAATAATTTTTCTGTGTCACTTGAATATGTTTTAATAATGATGCCGCTTCTCCACTAACACTTGTCTTTAAATAATGTAACTTCTGAACGTCGCTAAGTGTTACGTTGTTGTGAACGAGAGAAATAAACAAGTCTTGAAACGATGGCCACTCTTCATAATTTCCTCCAAAAACGGGCAATTGAATTCTAGGTAAAACGACCAAACTATTAGATTGTTGTCCGCTTGAACTACTCAAATCTATGTCTTGCGTCGATACTGATATATTCGAAGCTGATGTACACAATTGTGATAACATATCTCGTAACTCACCTTGTAACGTGAGATATAACTCTTCGTGAATAAAATATTTTTCTTTTACAAAATAAGATATCTTAAGTTTCTGTTCTTTTGACGTAATTTTCACTAGTTCTTCATGTGATTTTTTAAATTTATGCCAATAATCCTCTATCAATTTTATTCTCGCTTCGATGTAACCTTTAGTAAGCCGTATCTTTGGGCATTTCTTTAAATTTATTTGTGTTTTCTGTAGTAAATCAGCTGCATCTTCCAATGCACATAGCAATTGATCTGTTGTTGTACTCATGATTACGTATTGAACACAGTTTAGGTCCACAAAGTAAGTATTTAAATATAATATTCAGCGTAATTATGCACAAACTTCGATTTATTAATGTTTTTGTAACTATTATACTGCAAACGGCACACCTGCAGTGTTTCTATTGTTCTCGATGCTCGCTCGTAGAATGTTCGATGCGCTTGGCAATCCGGCTCGAAGGACCATATGGTTTGGTAATAAAGTTCACTTTTGGTTTAGAGAAAATTAATGAGTGAATAGACGTCCTTCTTGTATTATGATTTATTTGCAACTGACTCATCTACCTATGCAATGCTTAACAGTAATGAACAGTATCATATATCTATACATTGTACGACAAAGTAACATAATAACAACAATTACGATTTTTTTGCTTGAAGAAGCGAACAGAAATGAAAATTTGGAGAAGCGTCGGCAAGCTATACAATTACGGAATTTCAGAAGAATTTCCCGTGATGTCGATTTTATTCGACATTATAGATTGTCTAGCGAGCTGATAAATACATTAGAAGAGGATGTTAAACCATATTTACCCGTATTTCGTCGTTCTGGGGGTCTAACCAATAGACTTAAGGTTAGTTTACATTTGGAGTATATATGTTCTGTGGTTTACATACAATGGAAGTTGGTACACCCCTGCGATAATAAAATAGTAGAAAACAATAATACAATAAGCTTATTATGTTCCAGATATTGTGTACACTGTCATTTTTGGCGACAGGTAGCTACCAAAAAATTGTTGGCTTAAATGTAGAGACGTATGTGTCCCAAACATCGGCATCTAGAGCAATTCATTAAGTTGTTGACGCTTTAAATAACTTAGATGTTGTGCGGAAATACATTAGATTTCCACAAAATTCTAATGAACGACAGGCACTGAAACAGAGGTAAAATAATGAGATGCATCTATATCTAATATTTAGAATTTTTATTAGAATGAATGAATGAAATTAGTATTCTTGAAATATTTTTTTATGTAGATATTCCTATTTCTATTACAGCTTTTATGAAAAATTTAATATACCTGGAGTAATTGGGAGTACAGATGGCATCCTCGTATCCATGTTTAGGCCCAAAGAGCATGAGGAACGTTATTATTGCCGTAAAGGTTATCATGCAAAAAACGTCCTCATTGTAAGTCTGATAAGAATACATTTTTATTAATTATCTATTATCAGGAGATGATATTAATATTGATTGGTGTTCCAGATCAATGATGCAGATTTAAATATTTTGCATGTGGATGCAACATTTGGAGGGGCAACACATGACAGTTTTGTCTTTTCCAACAGTGTCATCAAGCAACATTTAGAAGCAATACACAATAATGGAGAAGTTCTGTACCTTCTTGGTAAATTTTTAAATTATAATAATTATCAAAAATATACCTAGGCGTACGTATACCTAGGTGAAATTGTGTGAGGAGAATGATGAGATTTGAGGAGGCGAAAGAAGTATGTAAGAACCACGACGCTTGGCGCTCCGTCCTCTCTGACTACCCCGTTAAGGATACAGCGTGAGGATATGTATGTATGTATCAAAAATATGTATTTTCATGTTTCTTTCACATCTATTTTACTAACTATTCTATTTCTTTTAGATGACTCTGGATATCCACAAAGGCCATATCTAACTCAACAACCCAGAGCATGGTACACCTGAAGAATACTATAATAATTTGCACAGTACAGCTCGCAATAGTGTGGAGAGAACAATAGGAGTTCTGAAAGGAAGATTCAGATGTTTATTAATTCACAGGGTACTTCATTATGATCCCATCATGGTAACAAAAATAATAACAGCTTGCTGTGTCTTACACAACATGTGTAATCGTGCTGAGTTATCTGCTCCTACATTAGCGACAAGTGAAGTTGAAGAAGAAAATCGATTACTCAGCACACTTAGAGAGAGCCAAACATCACATGATGATTTGGCAAGTGGGCGGTTGGGGCGGCAACAGCTTGTTAACCAGTTATGGCGTGCACGTTCAAGCCAATAAGTTTAGGTATGAAATATATGTGTAAATAATAATAATAACACTCAGACATTTCACACAGCGCTATCTAGTCCCAAAGTAAGCTGCATAGCGCTTGTGTTATGGGTACTAGACAACTGATATACTACTTATATAATTTTCTTTTGTAAATATATACATATTATACATAAACACCCAGACTCGGGACGGGAATCGAACCCGCAACCCCCGTTTTACTTTCCGACGCGCTAAACCGTTGCGCCACGGAGGTCGACAATGATTACAATTGGACATTATGTCAACTGTAAGGAGGTTGATTATTGACTGGCATAACACGCTCAACTTCTAGTACTTATTATCTTGAGACCTAGCCTTTGCAGAGTTAAGAACTAAAAACGCATTGCTACTTTAAGGTCTACTATCGATTGGTAGATGCAAAATGAAAAAAAAAATTAAGTTGTAATTATAAAATTCTGGAGGCTATGTAGTGCAAACTGGCAGCATCGAGAACAATGTTGTGTTATTAGCAATCAGTATTATCAAGATGTCTTGACTCTATTATTATGTGTTATTATTAGTGATCAGGAATGCTCCAGAAGTTTCTACCTCATTTTATCAGGCTATAAATAGGGAAACACTGCCGAGTGAGTCAGTCACCAATCAGAGATATAACAAGGCAACATCAAATACTCAACAGAGAAATCATGCCCACGGGATGCAGAGACTTTTAGTCACATTGCCTTTGAAGTAGAGGAGAGGTGGGGTGAGGAAGCGACGAGGTGGCTTAAGTTCCAGGCCACTCAGGTAAGGGTCAAACTGGTAAGAAACCCCAGAAAAACAGAGGTCTAAATATTACTAAATTTAGCTAATGCTAAATGCATGTTCGTTCTAGAATGAAATAAGATGAGATAGGCTGATGTCTTTGTTAGGTTAAGGCCACGAGGCCATCAGTTTACAGTCTCTCGTGTGTGTGAGTATCCTTTGTTCTTTAATATTTTATTTTTGTATAATCTGATGTTGTAAGAAACTTGTAAATTCAGTGTTTTTCTTATTTTTAATAAAGTGAGTTTTTTATGCCGAAGGCTTTTTCCCAAAAGAATTGTTCTTGTTTTATTTACTTTTGTTTATTCTTTTTATAACTTTGTATAATCAATTTAAATACAAGATGAACTAACATAGAATAAGTGGCATATTAACAACTTCGTAGATCTGTATGATATCTGGAATAAATTATTATTATAAATTTAATAAGTTTAGCTATGAAAATGACAACAGACACTTTATACTTTTTTGTAAGGATAAACATTTAATAAAAATAAATTATTTTTAAGTATTCATTTTATTAATCAAGTCTTGTAAAGCTTGGCTTTGTCTGGACCAAGCCTCGCTCATTTCTTTTAAAATGCTAATCATCTGCCGCTGATTTTGCGCTAGCAGATGCTCCGTTTCAACACGCCTTTCCTCGATCGCAATAAATCGCTCGGTGAGGCTCGCCATCTGCGATTGCCTCCGCGATGGTGGTGAGCGACGAGCCACACGTCGCCGAGCTACCACACGACGATGACGCGGAGCTGTAAAAAAAATACCGCAATTAAAAGATTGAACAACATTGTCACTAATTTTATAAGAATGTGAGTAGACAATTATTACATGATGCGGTACTAGGGAAGCGACTACCAGCAGCAGCTGTAGTTGCTGTAGTAGTGGGTGCTGGTGCTGGTGCTGGTGCAGGCGTGGAGGGTAGGGCTGCGGGTGTAATGGGTACGGGTGCTGATGCAGGAATGTGTTGAGTCTGTAAAAGAAAGTGATAGAAACTCAAAACATAGAATATCAAGCCAAGACCAATATGCCCTAGAAGACGATGTGAGGGCAACTCCAACTGACTATAGTTAACATATTACATAAATAACAACAACGCCCATGGCTCTCTGCCTATCCACTTTTCACGAGGTGACCAATCAGATCTTTTTATTCACAGCAGAATATACCACACCTTGCATCATTTCGACACATTTGTTTTCTGTACAAAGTTATTTCTGTCATTTATAAACTACAAGTAAAACGATACACACCAACTGTAGACCTTCAGGAAACTGTGCTTCAATTGCCACAATGTTCCTGCGGGAACTAGATTCCTGTACATTCTGAAGAAATAAATCATGTTTTATGATAAATTTTGCAGTATTTACAAAAAATAATATAATATTTAACTCACTGGTGCAATTGAAAGTCTCCGGTCAACATGTGAATTTGCACTTCCAAGCTCCACTGCCATAGATTCAATGTGAGCCTATGGACATAAAAATATAAAAGTATGTAAGTAAGTATAATATATCTAAAGTACAAAAATGGGGCCTAGGTAGCTGTGGGGAAATTTAATACATGTGATTAGAATAATAATAAAAACAATACCTGCAGTATACTCTCTGAGACTGTGGCTCCAGAATCTGTCCCAACATCTTGAATGACCTGAAAATTAAAAAAAAAATTATTTTGAAAAAAAAAAGCAAAATATTTCTTTTGAAAAATATTTACCAATTGTACTACTCCCCCTTGCATTTCTGGTGATGGCACAGCAGGAATTACTTGACTTTCATTAGCTGGTGGCCGTCAACAAAGAGAATACAGTTAATCAAGTATTTAAGAAGTAAATCCATACAAAATGCAGTCGGCAAAAGTTGTAAATGTAATTAATACAAACTTCATAAAAAAAATTAATAACTTAAAAAAATATGTAAAAATTAACATCAAAATAGAGTATAATTAACTTCAAATAATATATAATGAGACTCATTTAGATACCTATCTAAAATTATTTATTTCTTTACCACCAAATACCTTTTTACCTTGCAAATAAAAAGAAAAAAATAAAGCATACATGGAATGGGTTAATTTCTAGTTCCCTATCGCCAACAGCAAATTGGTCTCCGCCCATCACAGCCAATATTCTGTCCTCTATTGTAGAGAGAACTATTTCATCTACTGCACCACCACCAATCTGCTGCCTAAGCCTATGGATCTGGCTGTATTTTTTTTTCACAGCAGACTTCTTAACTTTCCAATACTAAAAAAACGAGCAAAAGCAGAATGTCACCTTAACCAATGAAAACAAATTCCTGTGAATGTAATTAATAATGTATGTAATATATCAATACATAATTATGTAGTTAATATGTGAAAAATGAAACATGCATAGCAGAAATAGGTATACTCTTTGTAGTATAGTTCGAAAGAAAACTAACCTTGGCCCATTGTTGTGGTGACTTAATACAGCCTCGTCCGTCACTATTGAGTTTTGTGACAATTTCTTGCCAAGCAGCCTTTGTTTTCTCTCTAGCACTAGCGGTCCGCGCATATCCAGTAACAAGCCACCGCTGCTCTTCGAGACAGTCGAGCAATTTTTTTTTGCTGTGCTACCGAAGGAACAGAGCTTCTTGATATGCTAAAGTAAAAATTTTAGAATAGAAATAGAAGTAAAAAGATCACTATGACCTTTGACATCCGTTAATAGCTCAATAACTTCAGTTGGTTGGATGTACATACAGAGGATACAATCTCTGATGCACAATGCACTGTGCACTTGAGATGGCTTGGGATAAAAAAAGCTAAAAAAAACAGAAAAGTATCTACACCCAACCACGAAATTCAAATACTTATACAGGACAATTTCAGCAAATTACAGTCAATTAGATACTTACATATCTTTTTCAGTCGCAATTGATAGTAAATAGATGGTAAATAGGTAAAATATTGTTTAATAGATTGTTTACAAGATCACAGAACAAGATGCCAATAACGATCACGAATTAGTGAATTTTGACGTTTGAATGAAGCGAAAATTGGCAAAGACATTACTGACATTCAGCCTACCGAAATTAAAAATGAAAATGGGCTAACGAAAAAAGTAGATTTTATTAACCTGCCACATATCGGAGTTCGTAAATAACATTAATATTACAATAAAAACACATACAAACCCCTAAAACACTTAGTCGACAGATATCGATTTTAAATTTTGTCAAGCTGTAGCTCAACTCTATTGCAGCGGATACAGCGTCGAGTTACCGCAGCCAAGAGTTCGACGACGAGTTAAAATGCATTAGTGAATAGGGTTTCGCGCAGCGCTGAGTTCGACGTCGATCTCTATGCCATCTTGCCGACGACTTCATCGTCGAGCATGGCGTCGGATTTGTATATTAGAGAATAGCATGGCTGTAACGCGATCAAGAGCAGGACAAGCCGCACAGGGAGATCTACGGCCCATCTGCCACGAAGAAGCTCCACAATCGCCGTGAGACGCCGTTGAACCACCACCACAGCCAGAGCCGCCATCAGAACCACGCCGCCAACCGAGAGGTCCTGTGCACACATTGCGCCCGCCCTCTCGCGTGACTTCGACGAAATTAGATCGAGCGCGACGGCTCGCACAGGCCCACGAAGAAGTAACAAAATATAGACTGGAGATGGCACTGGCTCGTGTAAGGGCAATCGAAGCCGAGGAGTCTGACGAGGAGCAGTCCGACGGGCAGACGGAAGGGACACGACGGATTGGATACGCCAGCAGAAAAGCCGGCCGTATCACAGCCGCAGCAACAGCCGCCGCCACCTCCGCTAGCCGCACCCGCCGACCATTATATAGAGAAGAATTGTTAATAACAACATCAAAATGTTTTGGTCCTTTATCCAGTCTAAACGTAAAGGGCGTAGTTCTATCCCTGGTGAAATGTTTCTGAATGGAATGAAATTCACCACTACTGCTTCCATATGCAATGCTTTCGCTGATCATTTTTCCTCGGTATATCTTAACGATGATTTAAATTCGCATACTTCCAGAGTATCAAATTATCATCCTAACAGCCTTCTTTACAATACTCTCAATAATATTACTTTTAGTACAAAACTGATGAAGAAATCCCTTAATAATTTGGATGGTACAATAGGCGCTGGACCCGATCACATTCCATCGTTTTTTATCAAGAAATGTTCTAAAAGCTTGTCTTCACCATTGTTTACTCTATTCAACAAATCCTTATCTTGTGCCTATACCCAAAACTGGAAATATGAGTAACATTGAAAACTACCGACCTATTTCAATGCTATCTATTTTTAGTAAAATTTTTGAATCGCTCATATGCCCTTTTTTAACTAGTCATTTAAAATCTATAATCGTTCCTCAGCGGCACGGATTTTGAAATGGTATGTCTACAGCTTCAAACTTTGCTCTTTATGTTTCTGAACTTGCGGACGCTCTTGATAATAAACTTCAGGTAGTGGAATCTTACACAGATTTTAGTAAAGCATTTGACCGAGTTTCTCATTGCTTACTAATTAAAAAGCTACAAAATAGCGGTGTCCATGGTTGTCTGCTCGATTGGTTCTCATCCTATCTTACGAGCAGATCACAAAGGATGGTGATTTGTGGATCCGAATCAAAAAGTTTTGTTGTGTCATCTGGTGTACCTCAGAGTTCTCATCTGGGGCCGGTATTATTTTTCTTATTTATTAACGATTTAGCTTTTGAGATCAAGTACTCTTCTTTTTTTTTTGCCGATGACTTAAAAATTTACAAAGTTATTAATAATTTCGAAGATTCGTCCTTACTCCAATTTGATTTAGATGGTATATTTTTGTGATCGAAAAGAAATAAAATGCCATTAAATATTAATAAATGCAAAACATATTAAATTTTAGAAAAAATATTTATTAAAAAAAATTAAAACGCCTTCAAAAGAAACACTGAAAAGTATAAAATAACTATCCTTTACCAATCAAAACTGAAGTACAATTAAAATAACTTTATAAATACTATACACGTACCTATATAATTAAATTTGACAGTTACTGAAGTCGGTGCCAAGCCCACCAAACTAATAGACTATGTTGTTGCACATTGATTTGTCACCGACTTCAATAACTGACAAATTTAATTATATAGGTATGTGTATCGTATTTATAAAGTTATTTTAATTGTACTTGAGTATTGATTAGTAAAGGATAGTTATTTTGTACTTTTCAGTGTTTTTTTTGAAGGCGGTTTAATTTTTTTTATTAAATTTTTTTTTGTATGAAAATAAATTATGTCTAGTGTAAACACTGTTGCAGTTACTGGCGTTCTGTCTTATAGTTTGATTTTTTGCTGTTTTTGCCATAACACCGAATAGAGCAATAAGCCGTTACAAAAATATTTAAATATATGTCCACTTTTGGGTATGTACTGCTCAATGCGAGCAAGAGTTGATACTTGTTAGTGTAAATAAACTGAGCAGTGGTGAATAAAATGGTCCGATATTTCATCTCTATAGCTTGAGTGCTCTATATCCACGACACAGGGAACCCCAGTGTGGGGACTAGAGCACGTAACGCGTTGTTTTGTTTTCTTTTGCATGCAATGTAAAAATTATATTATAAATTAAAATTATAAATCAAAGTTGTAAAATGTAACACCTATTGCAATAATACTGCTTTTTTGCGTACACTGAGAGACTTAACGCATCTCAATGTCATCTTTCTAGCTTAGTATTGACTCATACTTTCATTTCCAGGTCTGGGCTTGGACTCACTTGTCAAAGATTTACTGAGTTTGAGTAAGTAATGACTATTTTTACGTTTTAATCTAAGTAAAATTACTGAATTGTCCACGCGTCAGTCAATTCTCAGTCGATATGTAACGCGTCTATGAAATAAACTAATAGAATGCGGTGAATGCAATCGATCGCATTCACAAATGCCTTTATAACTGTCAAATCAAAAATTTCAATTAAAGTTATTTTAAAACTGCAAAATCTCGCCCTCGAACCAAAAATCAAAAATTGACGGAGCATTTGCTCTAAAGCGTGTCCGTTTTTCTGCAATTGGACTAATGAGTGTGACTAGAGAAGAGTCGTAGTACTTGACACAGCTGAACATGACATTTTTTTTTTTAAATTCTAGTCGCCGAAACAGTTTGAGGTTGACGAGTAAGACCTTGCAAATAATTCGGTCGAAGTCGGTCATGAGCTGACACGAACTACACTGACAGTGCGAGGTTTCTATACTTACTATACCTAACTGTTTTACTCGTGGTTAAACTCAATGAGATAGAAAGAGACACGAAATTCGTTTGAAACACGGCGAAAAGAGAGGCAACATATTATGGCTCAATCCATTATGTTAGTTACTCTGAGATCTCGCCTTTATTCCTGGCAGGTTTATGCCTTTCCACGGCTTTGTGTGAAGTCTCCGAACTGTTAAAATTTGTATTTAAGAGTAGAGTAATACCCGCCATATACATACTACATCTACGTGCACGAGTGCAGGAGAGGCACTGGAAGGTCGTTGTGAAGTAATTAACGATTAAAAACGATTAAAAACAGAAATAATCCCACAGTCCTTAAATAATATTATACATCTATGAAAATATAATTTATACTAGGTATGATGTGTTTAGAAACAAAGGCGATGATATTGATGGTATGGAAACCTAACGTCACAATAAATTGCTTATTCCAACATTTAAATTACAAAAGAAATGATAGTTTCTTGCTACTGCATTCATTTAATTTTTCTACATTCATCAAAAGCAAAACCGTAGTCTGGGAATAATCTTTTCTGCACATGCATTTACTCTTTCTGAATATTGTATTTAATACCTATTATAAATGTTATTATAAAATGATATTGCTAAAATGAGACCTGAATGAGTTTCTTGTCGGTTCTTCTCATTGCATTTTTTCAGAACCGATAGCAGATTTGTCGTTCAAAAGTATCTTCCAGTTGAGTTTAATTGAATAACTAATATATTTATTTATTTACATTAACAAAAAGTACATACATACGTTAATATTTACAAACTTAAAACTACATATTATCTTAAATAATAGACTTCCTCAAAGTTGCCCCTTAGAAAACTTATTGAATAAATTGACTTTTTGGCTAATTCATTTCGTTGCCATTAATTATTCATTCTTTTCGCAGAGGTACCGGGGACCGTGGATGACTTGGCATTCGTACTATTCAAAGGTAATTATTATCTTTGTTATTTAGTTAATTAATATTACAGCACAACGAACAGAAGAGTACAGGAAAATTAAGACACTAAAATATTACGTGCTAATTACAGATATCCTCTTATATAATACAATAATAAGGATATGGTTCTTATACAATGTATGATATATTTAAATGTAATTATTTCAATTATTAGAATATTGTTATATCAATGAAACCGCACAAATGGTATCATTATTCAAATATTTTTTATTTACAGTGACTACCATCGTTCAGAAAATCGTCGACGCCATCATTCCGGGCTGTAAGTACGCCTAAACTGTTTGTTTTTGCAGAAATATATACCGAAGACTTGTGTTTTGTATTTGTAGTTGTAACACAATATTCTTTCTGTTTCAGTGGGCACAGAACTGAAAAAAGGTGAGGAATGTTTCTGAAGACGAGCGACAACGAGTCGATTGTCAACTGGCTTTCACCAGTTGACGATCCAGAGAGTTGTGCCAGATTGAGTATGGATAGTCTGCGTTTTCAATTTATATCAAACGGACGAACCGTCGTCACACTGTAAAACGCAGACGTATAAGTAATTCCATGAGTTACAGAGAACAAGTTGTGTGCAATTTTGGACGAGTACCCACTGTGGTAAGAGCAGAGGAGATGGCCACCGATTAAGACCCTCTCCAGAGACCATCGCCCTCGGGCGAGCATATGCTCCACCGTTCTGTCGGCGGAGTGCACATAGAGGCTTGGGGTGACTTTCGGGGGAGGGTCACTCCTCAGATAGCCTCAAGATGGCGCGCGCGGTGTTCCCGCGCGCCTCTCACGCCATTATGGGTGGGAGTTCTGTCCTCCGCGGTTTAGCGCCGGCCGTTGCCCGCCGGGGTCGCGGAAGAATACGAAAGTATACCCGTGGCCAGGTACAAAGGCTCTCGAGGAACACCGTCAGGTTTTAGTGGGTAGCCCGGCATTGCACTTTACAGTCGTGGAGTCCCACATATCCCCCCGCCTCCCCCAGGCGGGATCGGATTGCATAAAGCATTTCCTGACGAAAAAAAAAAAAAGGCCGGCAGAGTGAGGTGTGTGTTGAGTAATAGAAGATGTTTATTATTACTATCACCTGGAGTGGTGTACCCAATTTGTTTAAGGGCGCCTAGTACACCTCTGCAATCGACATCTAATGGGATATTTATAGAAAGTAAATTAATTATACACAAGAGAAACAATACACGAAGAAACAATATTTATTTCTTAAGTCTAAATGTCATTGGTGGATTCTAGGATTCCACTATATATTTAATATAAAAGTTATTAACAATTTAGAAAGATTAAATGTTATTATAAGACAATATTCCTTAGTTTATTTTTGTTTATATTAAGTAAGAACCTCAATAATCTAACAGAACTTATAATAATAAATAAATAAAATAAAAAGCCTTATATTTCATTACAGATTTCAAAGGAGAAAAAACTTAAATTCTATGTTAGTATTTTAAATTTTGTTAGTAAATCAAGTTTAGTTCTTAAATTTAAGTTGTTAGTTGATTTTTAACATAAATTTAATCTTATTTTAAATTATATTGTATTTTTTTTGTATCATTTAGTTATCTGCATGAACCCCTCTACAGGTAAAGGCCCCTTCCAAAGATAGCCAGTCTTCTCTAGATTGAGCTACTTGAATCCAGTTGGGGCCGGCTGTTTTTTTGAGCTCATCTTCCCAACAAGCTACAGATCTGCCTCTCCTTCTTTTTTCTTGTGGACCTACCCATGTGGTCACTCTTTTGGTCCATCTCTGGTCTTGTATGCGAGCCACATGTCCGGCCCACTTCCATTTTAATGACTGAGCGTGTACCAATTCATCCTTTGCCTTAGTGATTTGTCTTATTTTTGTATGTCTTATTTTTTGGATTTTTTTTACATTCATCATACTGCGCTCAAATTATTTTTTCCTTTGTTTTGTTGTCGAATTTCCACGTTTGGCTAGCATATGTTAGGCACGGTAATAGGCAAGAGTTTAAAACCTTAGTTTTAATTTTCAAAGCTAAAGCTAGTTGTCAAAGCTAATTTGTTTACCTAGGTATATGTATTTGTCTGTATACTTGAGAGGCTCACAGCCAACATTTATTATTCTTTTTGTGCTGTTAGTCATCAACATTGTTTTGGATAGGTTCATTTCTAAGCCTGGCTTCGTTGAGTGATTCTATCATATATTGCATTTCTGATCCTGTTTCTGTTAAGAGGACTAAGTCATCTGCAAATCTTAGGTGACTTAGATAGGCTTTTTTGATCTTAATACCCCGACCTCTCCAATTGAGTTCGCTGATAATCGACTCCAATATTGCTATAAACAGCAGTGGTGAGAGAGGGTCGCCTTGTCTTACTCCTCTTTTGACCGGAAACCAAGGCCCAGCTGTCTCTAGTTTTACTCTACTCTTACTGTTATTGTATATACTCTTGATTGCACAAATGTATTATTTTTTACCCCCTTGTGTTATTAGAGTGTCCCAAATGCTTTTATGTGATATGCAGTCAAATGCTTTTTGGTAATCAATGTATGCAATGTAGAGTGGTCTATTTTTCTCTCGGTATTTTTCAATAAGAAGTTCTATTGTGTGTATGTGGTCAATCGTTGAGTATCCCTTTTTAAATCCTGCTTGCTCTAAAGGTTGGCACGTTTCTAGTGTAGAGTTTATTCTCTTATTTATTATTGAGGAGAAGAGCTTGTAGATGGTAGGTAGCAGGCTTATTGGTCTGTAGTTCCCTATGTCATTTGGGTCACCTTTTTTGTAAATAAGAATAATGTCAGATTCAGACCATTGGGTGGGTGTGTCCCCAGTTTCAATAATAAGATTGAACAGTTCAGTTAGGTGGGTAGTTAGAGTTATTGAACAAGCTTTTAGTATTTCATTTGTGATCCCATCAGAACCTGGGCTTTTCTCTGACTTTAGAGCTTTTATTGCTCTTGTTACTTCGCTTATTTGAATCTGAGGTACTGGTGAATTGCTGTCGCTGTAGCTTGCGTATTGATCTCTACTATCCATACTAATCGTTTCTCTAGTGCTGTATAGATTCTTATAAAAGTGTGTTGCTATGGTGATGATGTCGTTACGGTTGTTGAGTATGTTTTCGCCCTGTTTCAATCCTTCGATCCACGTTTTGTTGGTTCTCAGCTCTTTGTAAGCTTTCCTTGTACCTCCCGTTTGATTTATATGTTTTTCAATAGTGTTATACCTGTAATTTGTGTAATCCTTTTTTATGTACTTACTTATGAGCTTGTAAAGGGCAGATATCACATTTTTCATTGCTCTATCTTTGTTTTTTGTCCTCTGAAGTTCTTTTCTTCTCTTCATTAACTGAATTGTGCGCTCTGACAGAATTTTATGGGATTTTTGTTCTTTGTTTTCGTTTAGGATCTCTTGCTTGCTCCTGGTTATGGCTTTAATAATATTGTCGTAATAGTTTTGGACTGATTTATTTAACTGTGACTTCAATATCTTACTTATGTACTCGTTGAATTTAGAAATATCGTCTTCGTTAGTTATTGTTTTCTTCTGATGGTTATTGTATTTTGTTCGACATTTCTTTGATTGTGTATGTGTGATCGTTGCTCTAACTGGTCTGTGGTCCGAAGGGTAGTTTATATTCAGCACTTCAATGTTTTGAAATATATGGGGACGATTTGACAGGACGAAATCAAATTCGTTTTTGTATTTTTTATCCGGAGATATCCATGTCCATCTGTTTTTTAATTTTTTCTTATAAAATGTGTTTAAAATTGATAACTTGTTTTCAGTAGCAAATTCTATCAACCTCTGTCCCCTCTCATTTCTTTCGCCGTAGCCGTACGATTTCATGACTAGATATTCTTCCTTTTTTGGTTTACCAATTTTTGCATTCCAGTCTCCCATCAGTATGAAGTCTTTATATGATATTTCGATCGCTTTGTTGACTGTACAATAGAAATTGTCAATTTCGTCTTGGTGTGCTTTTTCCGTGGGGGCATAGACTTGTATAATTGATAGCCTGGTATCTTCAAATACCAAGGTTAGGTTCAAGCAACTCTTTCTGTTAGACCAATGTAGCTTTCTATCTTATTTTTGTGGCATTTTTTTAGTAGAAAGCCTACACCATATAAGCCAGGCGTTTGTCCCGTGTGGCATAGTATAAAATCGTCATACTCTTCTATTTTATTTCCCATACGCCTCGTTTCAGCCAGTCCGATTATATCATATTTAATGTCTGATAGAGACTCATTTAATTCTATTAAGCGTTCGTATGTTGAAAGTGTTTTGAGATTGTATGTTAAAATGTAGAGCTTTCCTTGTGTATTCGTAGTAGTGGTGGTAGTATTAGATGTTGTTCTTGTTGATAATTTTGTTTGATACTTTGGAGGGTTTTGATCATACTCTTCCTCGGTGACCAACCGGCTTGGAAGATATAAATTGTTATTTGCTGTCGATTTTCTTATATTATCTATGTGAGAGGGGTGCTGTAGTTGCTAAATCTTCTCTCTGAGATCGTCTCTGAGTTGCTAAATCTTCTCTTTTTTCCGGGTGTATTTGGATTTTTGGTAGTCAAGAGGTTCATGATCCCTGGTTTTAAGATCTCTTCTGACTGGCTAGAGGTATTTTTACGTGTCGTCTGGATGTCCTTATTTTGGGTTTTGTTCTTCTTGCTAACCTGCGTTCTATTTTCGTCGCGTCCGGCGGAGTTGGTTTCAGGAGACGCTGAAAACATTCTTTTATTTTTGGTTGTCGTAATCTTTTTGTCTCGTATTATTAATTTATCGTATTTTATTACTACAGAGTTTCCTTTCTCTATCTCGATTCGTGCCTGCTCTTGCAGCTCTTTTCTTTTTTCGAGTATATTTTGTGGATAATCTTCTTTTATATAGAACGCGGTATTTTTCAGTGAATTGTTCTTTTATTATGTTAATTTTTATACCAAATGTGGAAAAGGTAACTATTATTGGTCTAGGTCTGTCCCCTTTTTTTCCAATTCTCTTTATTTCTTGTATATCCCTATGATCTAGGTCCAAAAAGAAGCGTTTTTTATAAAGTTGATCATGACTCTTTCTAGATTTGAATACGATGTTTCTGTTTCTTTGAATCCGAAAAAGACTATATTATTCTTTCTAATCTGTTTTTCTACAAAATAGAGTCTTTTTTTCTTGATTTTCTAATTTTTCCTTGAGGTTGTCGTATTTTTCGTCTAACATTTTAAACTTTTCTTCTAAAATGCAATTTATGTTTTGGGTTACTTGTTCGGTAACTTTTTCACCGTTTTTTAAGATCGTATTTTTTTGTTCGTCGAGTTCCCTTTGGATATTTTTTAGAGCATTAATGACTTCTTCCATATTTGTACGTGTTAATTGATTGCTCGAATATTGTAATATAATATTACGGTGTTACTAACGCCCTCTTTTGGTACAGCTATGTAGTTCATGCAAAGCTGGAGGTGATCGATTGTTTGCAGCTCGAGTAGTATTTAGTTCGATTTTAGTTGTTATGATACATTTACTTTTCAACAGATGGCGCTAGCGTCTATGGCCAAATGGAATCTGATATCTGAAATAACCTTTCTTTTGGTTACTGGAGTCTCCAGATGTGTGAGTTTAACTGTACATTGGAATTGATCTGCTTCTCCGTTCCATGTAAGCCCTAGTATCTTCATCACTTCGTCTGTTTTTATCTCCATGGGTTGTGAAGAATCATGACTCTCTACTTTGAGTTTGTGCATCAATTCTTTACTATTACTCGAAAACTTCTGAAGCGGAAATCCTCCCCGGTTAAGTAGTTGCGTAATCTCCTCGTACAATTGAACGCCCTCTTTGACAGAATGACAACCGGTCCATGTAAAAATCGTTGAGAACTCTAGTTGAGGCCAATGGAAAATCCACCTTTTCTTTATGAGCCAACTCTTGCAAAGCGCGTACAGCAAGATGATAAGGGGCTGAAGAAGTTCCAAAAGTGAATGTCAACAGTCTAAAATGCTGCAAATCAGCACTTGGATTTTCACGCCACAAAATGCGCTGAAAATCTGTATCTTCCTCCGCCACTTTCACTTGTCGGTACATTTTGACTATGTCTGCGACAAGTGAAATCGGGTAGGTACGCCAACGCATTACTAAATGCCGTAATTCTGGCGGAAGAGTTGGGCCTATCATCAAGTCGTCGTTCAGTGAGACACGTTTGTACTTTTGCACGAAGCGTCGAAAACTACTCGCAGTTTAGATGTAGTTTTATCTTGACGGATGACTACATGATGTGGGAGATAAACAGCACCAAGTTTATCTGTATCCCTTGCCTGGATGTGTTCCATATGACCCAAGCTGAGGTATTCATTAAGTACTTTGGTATATTCAGCCTTTAGTTCAGGGTTTTCGATTAAACGCCTTTCCAACTAAAGAAATCGTTTGCTAGCAATTTCCTTGGAATTACCATATTTACAAGACGAGTCATCCGACTTGAAGGTAATTTGACAACAAATCGGCCAGATTCATCCCTGGAAACTGTTTGAGCAAACAACTTCTCGCATTTTTCCTCCTCTTTGGTGAAATGCTTCGGGATTGAAAGCGATGAGTCTGACTCCAATTCCCAAAACCTTTTTATTAACTCATTCTCATTGAGCTAAGTGCATGCTAATAACATTATGACAAACCTTGTCATGATCAGTGGATGCAGAGTTGTCGTGTAGCTTGCCAGAGAGGATCCAACCGAATCTTGTATGTTGTGCAACCATAGATTCCGGTAGACCCTTGAGTAACCCTTCTAATAATATCTGGCTGTACACTTCTGCACCCAAAAGCAGATCTATTTTGTTCGGCATGTGGAACGATGGATCTGCCCCAATTATATTGACGATAAGGCTGATGGTAGCACTTGAACTGAAACCCTTTTGCTCGGCAAAAAGGTTGTAAGTTTGTTCAAAACATGAGCCTTTACTGTAACCGTAAAGCTGGGATCTAAACGGGACTGAATATTTAAAACTACAGAGGACTTCGATAGTAAAGTACGAACCCTAGTCACCGCCTAAACCTGACATAAGACTGGTCTCTGGTATTTTCTTGAGACCTAACATCTGGACTGCAGCTTCTGTAACAAATGAAGCTTGAGAGCCTTGATCCAGTAAGGATCTTAATACGACCGAAGTGTTGTTCTTGTTCGAATGAACCTTTACTAAAGCCGTAGCTAACAACACTTGATTGTCCGTATTCGAGAAACGTGTAACTATTGGACAATCTGAACCTTCACCTTGAGCCTGAGAGGATTGCTGAGTTAAAGCATTTCCTACAACAGTAGCAACAACATTACCCTCTACAGGTTGTTCAGCTTGGGTGTAACCATTAGCTGATTTGTGAAATTTGGGGTGCAGTAAACTATGATGTTTTTTTCTGCAAATGCGACATCTTGTAGACTGATTGCATTGATAAACTGAATGATTTGGAGCCATACAATTAAAACACAGGTTGTGAGTTTGGACAAACTTACGCCTTGATTCAATGCTCTCTTTTGAAAACTTCTTACAATTGGACAATTTATGACCTGAACAAAATAAACATGTAGAAAGTTGAGTAGTGGCTACGTGAGTGTAACTAGGTTTATCATTTTTGAGTGCTTTAGTATCTAAAAACTCTATTGACCTAAAACGAGTTTCAAAAAAATCCTCGAATTGTTTCAAAGTCGGTAAATCCTGAGAAGACTCACTGACTTTTTGCTCCTACTGCTTTCGTGATTCCGAGTCTAATTTTTGACTAATAAGAAAAATTATGATAATATCCCAAGACTTCACATCTATACCTAAATTTTTTAAAGCATTTAAACACTCTTTGGTTGTATCCAGCAGCTGTTTAATTGCACTGGACGACTCAGAAGACAAAACCCTTTGACTAGTCAACCTCTTTAGGATACAATTAGCCAGGTATTTTTTATTATTATAACGACCCTCCAATTGATCCCAACAAATCTTATAGTTATCTGCAGTACAGGGAATATGTCGTAACAATTGTTCTGCTTCACCTGTAATACAACCCTTAAGATAGTGAAGTTTTTGGACATCATCAATAGATGTTTCCTTATGTACTAGGGAAACGAACATATCACGAAAGCTTGGCCACTCAGAATATTTACCAGAAAACTTGGGAATTTTAATCTTAGGCAATTTTACATTTGTTGGTTGCGGTTTGGCCTCAGGCGTTCCGGCTGGTCTTGATTTTAATAGTGACAATTTTTCTTTTAATAAAGCTTTATAATCTATGTATGTTTCTTCACATTTATCGTACTCTTCATTAATAACGTAATCAGTTGCATTTAATACAGGTTTATTTACTTCATACACAAGTTTTTGGTGATTAGCAGTAAATGTAATCCATAATTTTTCTAAAATTTCCAAACGTGTTTCAATATAACCAACAGTCATTCTCTCCTTAAGTCTTTTTAAAATTGATTACACCCTTATCTATTTTACTACAAATGTCTGCTTGAAGTTTGAGATAATTATCAACCATGATTGCAACTGTCTTTAGTATAAAAGAAAAATAAGCAAAGAAACCAAAATACCGAAAAAATTACAAGTCCCAGGTATAAAATTCTAAAAATTTTACAAGTCTTTTTCGCTTTAACAATTCGTTATAAAATCGGGCATAGGTTCCCCGTCGGAACGTTTCTCTTAAAACTATTCTAAGTCTATGTAAACCTTAACAAATTTTATCCAAATTAAACTGTCAATATTTTCTTCATGCACTATGTTGTATTATTTAAAGTTAACTAGTCTCAGTAAATAAAGTTCAAATTCTTACTCACAATTTGTCCGGTTACGTTTCACTCACAAACAATTGTCGCTGGATGACCGGCTTCAAAATGACTTGATAGCTGACTTCTTACCTCCAACAGTTCGACGACACTGACGTTGACAGTTCGTTGACACTGACGTTGACAGTTTGACGACACTGGCGTTGACAGTTTGTTTGAGCTTCATACGCTAAGAGAACTCAATAGCAAAAAAAAAGCATTTCTAAATCGGCACTCGTCTCGACGATTACCCTCTCTCTCTATCTCTCCCCTCCATACTAGTTACAAGGTGGGAAGCCGCTAGACAGAACAGGTATAATATTATATATATTTAGGTCTAATACATGTGCATGGCTTTTAAAGTTACGTTAGGACGGAACAGTAACACCGATTATAGTAAATATATTTAATAAATGTGTCGATCAAGGTGTGTTTCCCGATTTGATGAAGCATAGTAAAATTATACCAATATTTAAATCGGGTTGCAAGTAAGATCTACAAACTACCGCCCAGTGTCGATATTGCCAGCGTTGAGTAAAATATTCGAAAAAATAATGCTCAACCAAATGCTGGCACATTTTAACATTTGCAGGATTTTTCGTGGTTTCACGAGAGGGCGGCTAACAACACATGCGGGAGCAAGCTTGGTCAAAAATATACTAGAGTCTTGGGAGGGGCCACGAAATGCCATTGGCGTGTTTTGTGATCTTTTCAAGGCTTTTGATTGTGTTTGTCACAAAACTAATTTACAAGCTGTAATACTATGGAATACGCGATAAAGCTCTCGATCTCGTTATTTCATATCTGGCTGACCGAGAACAAAAAGTGAGTGTAAATGGGGTTACATCTGTCAGTTCTAAATTATAGATGGGCGATCCCCAAGGATCAATTTTGGGACCGTTCCTATTTTTGGTTTACATTAATGATCTTCCATTGATGCTTAAAGACCTTTGTAAAATAATATTATTTGCTGATGACACATCATTATTATTTAAAGTTAACAGAAAAGACATAGATGTTAGCGGACAGAATAGGACCTTGGCGGATGTCTCGAGATGGTTCGCTGCCAATAATTTACTACTGAATGCACAAAAAACCAATTGTATTAAGTTTTCCCTATACAATGTACCCAAAATCCATAATGGACTGAAACTGGATGGGAAACAATTAGAATTAATGAAATCAGCTACTTTTCTTGGTTTAACAGTAGACAATAAGTTACAGTGGGCGGACCATATCGGGACTTTATCTAATAAGCTCAGTTCGGCAATATATGCTATTAGGTGCATTAGACAGTTGACAGATGTAGCTACGGCTAGGCTGGTGTATTTCGCATATTTCCATAGCCTTATATCTTATGGTCTGCTACTGTGGGGATCAGCGGCGCGTATGAAATCTATCTTTATTTTACAAAAGAGGGCAATACGTACCATTTACAGTATGAACGCACGAGAGTCGCTGAGAGATAATTTTAAAGACATTGATGTACTCACCTTACCCTCGTTATACATCTATGAAAATATAATGTACACTAGAAAAAATGTAGATCTATTTCAAAAGAAACGCGTTGTTAATGGTGTGGAGACTCGTGGTCGTGATCAGCTAGTTATTCCTAAATTTAAATTACAAAAGTCAAGTGGTTCATTTTTGGGTAACTGTGTTCGTTTTTATAACAAAATTCCTCAAGAAATTACTCAATTAACGGAAAAGAGATTTAAACTTGTCATTAAACGCACACTGATTGGAAAAGCATACTACAAAATTAGCGATTTCATTGAAGACACAAAAATAGAATGGAAATGATCCTCTCTGCATATGCATTTACTGGCTTTATAGATATTGTATTTTTAAATAACTATTGTAGAATGATGTTGAAAAAATGATACCTGACTGAGTTTCTTGTCGGTTCTTCTCAGTATTCAGATTTCCTTTTCGAACCGAACTAAAGTAGATTTGACGTACAAAAATACCTTGCATTTGGGTTTACTTGAATAAATTGATGTGACTTTGACTTTGACTTTGAACTAAGTGTTTCTACAAGGTTGAGGAAGCTCGTCCCGCAGCAGAGAGAAAAGAAAAAGGAGGCTGCTAGATACGAAACGCTTTATATACCCCCACGACGAAAGTCACCTGGGCTCCCACTCCTGGAACAAATAGGAAAGGACAGTGGTCGATACACCCTATTCAAAATTACATCTACCTAGCGAGTCGATAAGATTAATTAATTTTATACATGTGTATGACGTTTATGTCAACTATAGTTTTATTATTATTCATTAATACTATTTAATTAATGAACTTGAGACCTAATATTACATTAATTTAGAGCTTATTCTATCAGAAAATAAGGGCTACACATTTAGAGTCTATCGATATGTATATCGAACATATCTTTACATCCACACTCCTAATTATAGATAATCTAGACCAACGGTACATTTGTCATCGAAGCCGTGTGTCGTTCTAGAATGTTGTAGAAACTTCTATTTACAAACGAATTATTAAAATTAATATTACTAAAGTAGGTCTAGATAATTCGTAGATTGTTATTTTTACTTTATTATTCCTCAATAATCAAAGATATTATATTTATCAACAAGTTTGTTCCTGCTGATAAGCTACGGTCAATGCTTTAAACGTAGTTTAAAAAAGTTAAACGGCTCTACGTTGTCAATGTCCGTCTGTCACAGTGAATGTTGTTTGTAAACATTAAAATTAAACAAGGGATGATTTATTTTTCAAGTTAAAAGAAGTTAAATGTTAATTTATACTTTAAGTAAATATGTGTTTCTATTAGTTTTATTAGATATTGGTCTCCAAGTAGGTGGAGACGTGTATCCTATTTATAAAGTTATTTTAATTGTACTTCAATTTTGATTGGTAAAGGATAGTTATTTTAACTTTTCAGTGTTTTTTTTGAAGATGGTTTAATTTTTTTTAATACAATTTTTTTATTTCTCCCTTTTGAGTGATCTTGATCTAAATTAATATCTAGGGCCGGTCTGCAATTAACATCATTCTAATTCCGGAGCGTAACGACATACAAGAGAATCATCAATATAAATAAAGGTTACAACCAGGTCGCGTTATCTAGTGTATCTTCGAAGTCCAAGATCCAATGTCGGTGAAATTTAAATGGGACTACCTCTGAATTTTTTTTATTAGTAATTGTGTATCGCGACCAACATTTTTTTTATTTTTTCCATTTTTTAATCACAGTATGTATAATCAATAACCTATACCAAACCAATTTCCTATATTAAATTATTAAACATGTTTCGATAATTTTACTTTAATAACAAATGACATTATAAAAATAAATATGACAATATCCTCACGACAATAATAGCGAAAAGATTACAGAGAATTTTGTAATTATTTGAATATAATTTAATGCGAGTAATAAATACGTAGGTAGTTTTAAATTTTGTATTATTATGTAAATACTTTTAATTTTAAACTGTTACACCTTAACTAGAAAAGTATCAAAAAATATTTACGTTGTTTTATTGATTCCATTACATAAATATTATATCGCATGATCTATAATATCTATATTATACTCTTTTGATATATGTAAATAAAATTAATTATTCATTTTAAATTTTGGCACTAACTAATATAAGATACATTATTAATTGTTTACATTTGTACTTTTTGTTAAAAAGTACAAAGAAAATTTTAACAAAATAAATTCCTATAAATTACACAAAAATCGGCATCCCAATT
Source organism: Zeuzera pyrina (assembly GCA_907165235.1). NCBI lineage: Eukaryota > Metazoa > Arthropoda > Insecta > Lepidoptera > Cossidae > Zeuzera > Zeuzera pyrina. The sequence continues at coordinate 10,296,602 of OU015647.1, read as the reverse complement.
TTGATATACATAAATGCAGTGGCCAAGCAAATCGTGTCCATAGAAGCCACAGAATCTAGAGGAGGATATTATAGGATTTATTGTGATTAAAATGTATTGATATTTTAATCACAATAAATCTATTACATACATACTTCTACCCTATTTTTACTATCCTGACCTATCCCATTTTTACAATAAAATACAATATCGCCTACTGACAATGTGAAACATAAGTCGCTTGTTGAAATACCCTCAAATTTTACAATCAACCAAATAATTTTAAGTTTAGTAGCATCATTTAAAGGTGATTTAAAATAGTTTCAAAGTTACAGTAGGTATTACGACAACTTTCTAATTATCTAATAACTAGTAAAGGTACAAGGGATGCCATTAAGTACTAGAAATGGAATATTGCTTGTACAGAACATTTGTTACTTGAACAGTGTCAGCAAAAATTAAGGAAAATTGAGTAAGTAGATATTTTTACATGTTCTGAATGAAAGACTATTTTAAAAATATAATAATTGGAGCCCATGAAAGGAAAACTAAGTTCACAAAAAATGTTAACAATGTTAACAAATGTTACAGAATAAGGTAAAAAATATTAGTATTTTGTAAAAAGAATAAAGAAAATTACTGGATTTTTCCTTTGAGTTTTGTATCATCCCTTAATGCATTTTTATGCACTTCTGAAGTATTACCTACCAAACGAAAAAAGAATTTTCGAAATCGGTTTATAAATGACGGGGATATGAGGTAACAAACATACAAAAAAAACATACAGACGAATTGAGAACCTCCTCCTTTTTTTTAAGTCGGTTAAAAAGAAATCACCGCTCTCTACTTCTTATTATATCAATGATACATTACTTGAGGAAGTGAGTGTGATTAAAGATCTGGGTGTTATTTTCGACAGTAAGCTGTCCTTCACTAGCCACATTGATGCCATAACTAAAAAAGCATACCGATTATTAGGTTCTTTGGCGTAATTGTAGATCATTTAAAAGCAGCTTACCGTTGAAAATTTTATACTTTTCAATGGTTCGAAATGTCTTGGAGTATTGTTCTGTTATTTGGAATCCTAATTATAAATCTCACATTGATAGAATTGAAAAGATACAGGACAAATTTTTATTCTTTTTAACTATCCATGATAAAAAGTTTTTGCCGCTTCTTTCTTATAGTGAACTATAAGTTTAAAACTTTAGAAAACCGTCGTTGGATGAGTGATCAAATTTTTTTGTATAAAATTGTTAGAAGTTAGATCGATTGTCCGGAAATGGTTTACAAAATTGGTTTCAATGTCCCACGTCTTAATGCTCGTATAACAAATTTCAAACCACTAGTAGTCAAGTTTTCAAGAACTAATTCGGGTTTCTATAGTATAATTCCCAGAATGTGTCGTGAGCACAACGTCCTCGTTGGGTCTACTCACTTGGATGTTTTTAGTTCTTCCTTGGCCATGTTTAAACAAACACTTTTTAATTATAATCGTTATGTAGTATCTAACAGATTGTTCCTTCTTACCTTAATAAACTGTATTAATAATTTAAAGAAGCCGTCACTAGAATATTAAGTATTTACAATTCATATTGTATTGTCTACTTCCTGTAAAGTAATCACATGTTGTGCTTGCCTGTTATTGGGTTGCACTATATTTAGTTAAAACTATGAATATGTAAAACAATTTATTTCAGATGTAAAACCTGTTGGCAAGCCTGTATTTAAATAAATAAATAAATAAAAAGAATAGTTCGAGGGTGGAGTGCGGAAACGACGTAATGGGGCCGCAGCCATCGCAGCCGCTGAAACCGTGGCAGCCGCCACTAATAGAATCGTAGGCTGCGGACGCATCGACGACGCTGGGACTATCGGAATTAGCTTCGGCCATCGCCTTAGCAGCTCGCACCGCACAGCCAGTGAAGACTCCGAAATACATAGGCGAGCTGCCGATATTTAATGGATGCCACAGTGAGTGACTTCCTTTCAGAACAGCGTACAGAGATACCGAATTTTTCTCTGACATAGAAAACGCTGTACGCATTCGAAACAGCCTCCCTCCTTTGACGACCTCCGTGGCGCAACGGTTTAGCGCGTCGGAAAGTAAAACGGGGGTTGCGGGTTCGATTCCCGTCCCGAGTCTGGGTGTTTATGTATATGAAAAAAAAAAAATGAAAAATTTTTTATTCAGTAGTAGCTAGTACAATACATCTTCTACAGTATATCTTACGTCAGAGTCTCCTTTTAAGTATAAACAATACCTGTGCTAGGAGACTCTGCTCCTCATAACTAGTACAAAAAAAATTGTAGAAGTGTGCATTTCATAGAGAATTACAATTTCATATTTAATGAGATAAAAGGTAAGTAACATAAAATTATAGATATGGATGGGAGTATAAAATATGTGCGGTGTATGTGTGTGTTTATGAAAGTAAATAGTATGTATCTATGGTGCAGTGTGTATGTATGTGTGTGTATGTGTTTGGTGTGGTGTGATGTATGCTTGAGGCGTTTTTTTGTATGTGAAACAGATAAAGTTAAAAACAGTTTGTCGGCGACTTAATAAATACCTACTTCAATACATTCAGTTTTATTTAGATAGCCGTTTGTAAGAGAGCTTCAATCTCATCATAACTTTTAGTTTCCAACCAGCCCTTTAGCGAATTCTTACATTCGAAATATGGCATAGGGTAAATATTTAGTTGCTTATTTATTTCATTATAGAGGGAAGCGGATAGTCGGGTGTATTGTCGCTTTGCGTATGATGTTTTTGCATAGATTACAGGGGCCACATGATGTTTCCTTCTTCTTTTGAGGACATTACGATCATAAGGAAGAGTTTTGTGAAGTTTCAACACAGCATGGAGAACATATAATTTTCTGACAGTGAGGAGTCCACTTAGCGTGTAAAGATTTTCAGTAGGGAATCTATGTGGTTTGAAATACATCACCTTTAAAAGAGATCTCTGCGCTCGCTCTAATTCGAGAAATTTGGCTTTTGTAGCCCCACCCCACACAGGTATGCAGTACACAAGAACTGACTGGGCTAGCGAGACATATATCTGATTCAAAAGAGTCTTAGATGTAACATGTCTTAAAGTTTTGAACATCCAAATAAGCTTTCTAGCTCGAGCCATAATCATATCCGTGTGTGTATGCCAAGATAACCGTTGGTCAAGCATAATACCCAAATACCTTATATTTGTCACTTTTGTGATTTGATTACAAGAACAATTACTGTTAAGGAGACTATCACATATATGGATTTTTAAACAATGGCCAGGCCCCGGTTGAGAACTGTTGTAATTTGTAAATGCAATATACTTGGTTTTTGAGGTATTTAATGTTAAAAGATTAGACTTTAACCAGTCAGCAATTTTATACAGCCCCCGTTCAGCAAATCCATACACAGAATCCCATGTATCTCCAGTAAAAGCAACAGCTGTGTCATCTGCATAAGAGAATATACGTCCATTTTCAAGTCGTATATCACAAAGATTATTAATATATATTAAAAATAATGTCGGACCCAAGACACTGCCTTGTGGGACACCAAAACATACATTAGTCTCTTCACTAACATATTCTCCTAGTCTAACACACTGCCTACGATCCTGGAGATAACTCCTCAATATGTCCAAAGGAAGTCCTCTAATGCCTATGCACTCTAAACTACGCACAAGGATGGGTACAGAGACAGTGTCGAAAGCTTTTTTTAAATCTAAAAAGACAGTAACGCATTTTCTTCCTGAATCCACTTGGTTCACAATATGCGAGGTTAATGCAGTAACTGCATCTTCAGTTGACAAACCTTGCCTAAAACCATATTGAGAGTGGGAGATAATGTTATATTTATTCATGTATTTTATTAATTGAGTATTGATTAACTTTTCTATAATTTTAGAAATTGCAGGTAGAACTGAGATAGGTCTGTAATTGCTTACTTCGTTTCTGTCACCACCCTTGTGCACAGGCGTGATGATAGATATTTTGAGAGCAGGTGGAAAGATTCCTTGTCCAAAACAAAGATTAGCCAGATGTGAGATTATAGGTACCACTACTTCATGAGCAATTTTTAGGAATTTAGTAGATATATTGTCCCAACCCGGTGCGCTCTCAGTTTTTAGACCCATTAATACGCAATACACTTCCCTTGGATTTGTTTCTAAAAGTACGAAAGAAGAGGCCTGTGAATTGTTCAACCTATAAGCGCTATGGTCTTGTGATGGATTATTAGAAACAATTTCTTCAGCTAGAGTTTTCCCAATATTAGAAAAGTAGTTGTTTACGTAATTTACTGAAAGACTCGGGGTCGATTTTAACTGTAATAATTCCAGATGTTGAGTTTTAGGTGGTTTACGATGCGTGATACTATTTATAACATTCCATATTTTTTTACTATTTTTATTTGCTTTAACTAACTGGCCCCTTTCATATTTTCTTTTAAGTTTTTTAATAAGATTATTACAATAGTTGCGATACCTTTTGTATGTAATTTTAAGGACTTCATTTTCAGGATCTGAGCGTAGCCTCCTCTGCATGTTATTTCTGTTTTGAATACAACGCAACATACCTAAAGTTATCCATGGTTTAATTATACGGTTTTTCCTTGGAACTAAGTTCGTTATGGTATTTTTCAGTAAGCAATTATTAAGTTTATTTATTAAAAATACAGATAGCGTAACAGGATCGTCAATTAAATGCAATTCTTCAATATTACTTTCCTTCAGGGTAGTTAACGCCTTTTCGAAATCAACAGTCGTTTTAATTTTAGAGCATTTCTGCACATTTACTATTTCGGAAAGTTTCAGAAAAATCATGAAATGATCTGTTATCGTAGTATTCAAAACAGCGATAGAGGCAGAGTTTTTATTTTTATCTAATTTTAAGATAAAATGATCCAAACAGCTTTCACCTCTTGTTGGCAATGAATGTCCTGGTAACAAACCATGCGTTGCCAGCATGTTCAGATAATTAAGCCTATTTGTACGCTCGTTAGTCTGTTCGTGTAACCTGTATATAATATTTATATTTATGTCACCAGTTATTATAACATTTTTATACAATTCAAGAGAATCCAAGTGCTTATTTAAAGAATTTATAAAGTTTTCAGCATTACTATTTGAGGGAGAGCGATAGATACCTAGAATAATGAGGTCGGACATGCATATTTGTAAGCAAGATGCGTGAGTCAGGGTGACTTCTTTGACACTTACTTTATGCGTGTTTTTAACATATGCTACTACACCGTCGCAGCGATTAATGTGGTTTGTGGTGGAGAAAGTTAAATAACTAGTAACATTAGGAACTTGTCTATTTGCGTCTAATCTGCATTCGGTTAAAATTATTAGATCGACACCAAAATTGAGGCAGCTAAGAGTTATTTGCAAATCATCTAAATTACTATAGATGCTTCTAATGTTTTGTGACACAATTGTAAAATCTGAACTCTGTGTATGGTATTTTCTGGAGAAGTCCTCAAATTGATGCTCATTTGATTGCGAAACAACTATATCGTCTATTTCTTGCAATATTTTATGTGTGCTGTCCATAAAGAAAACCATTTAATAGACTGTGCTTCAGTGTCAAATTGGTATGAATTGCATAGTGTTTTTTAGCAATATTATGGATAACGCTTGCACGCATATTGTATCTGTAGTGGATATATTTTTTATTATTGATTATAATGACTTTATTTTTTATTTTTACATTATCTTTTAATATTTTGTTTATCGTCTGAATGCGCCGATTTTTATTTTTTTCGCCAGATATCTGATTTTGTGTGATTGTGTATGCAAAAGTACTACATGTATATATATCGTATTGTAGAAAATAATAAGTTTGTGTGTTAGTAAATATCACAACAGTGTGTACAGTGAACCGAAAAGTTAAATCTATTACAATAAAATTACTCAATAAATAAATTAATATAAACGGCGGCTGTAGCATGCAATTTAAGTATCGTAAACTTAGTCATGATTCTTGCATTAAAGCTTGAATTTGAGATTCGTTCCTAAGTACATAGGTGGGCGATCCATCATGCTTTCTTACATAAACTTTACCGTAGGCAGTCCAGCAATATTTATAACCTTTGGACTTCACAAGATCTCTTGCAAGAAAGTGCAATCGTGCACCCTTTGCGGTAAGCTGTTCCGAGACAAAGATGGGAGTGTCTTCGTTACTTTTAAGGCCAAGATGTTTTACACAGAGCTTGACTTTATGTTTAGTATTGTAAGCCTTACACATTTTTAGGATATCTGTCTTCAATATAGTGGACGAAATTTCCACTATTATTGGAGTGTTAGTCATCCCTTGTTTCTTTCCTTTCACTCTGTAAATGTCTCTTATGTCCGATTTCATAATTTCGCAATTTACATTTTTAGTTAGACACGTCACCATGCTAATTAAATCTTCTCTTGTTTCTTTAGTTTGCTTAGGAACATTTTTTATTTCTATGTTAAGCTTTCGACTTCCTATCTGCAAATCCTCAATCTTTTGCTCAAGAAGTGTTATGTATTCCTTATCTTTCTTAGCCTGTGTCTCCATTTGTTCTATTTTCTTTTAAAAATTTCGTTTTGTGCAGAAAGGGAGGATACCGCATTCTCTATGTTGGAATTAACTTGCTTGATTTCCATAAGCGTTGGAGTGATTTTTTTGAGCTCGTTTTCTTGTGATAGCAACATTGATTTAATCATGGTAATCATTTCTTCCTTAAACACGTCCAACTCATCCTCTCTTAGTCTTTTATTTCTTCGTTGGGAAACATAATTTGGAGGAGTTACTACTACTGCATCGATCATGCTTGATTCGGAGAGCGACCTATCCATTTCAATTTTCAATACTCAAGTACTAGGGGAGTAAGAGTGTTTTGGAGCTAAGCAGTGGTGGCCGTGCCAGGTATAAAAAACGTTGTGTAGTTTTAAATAGAAGCGCTTACCACGTTTACACGATCGCTCGATGTACCAGGGTAGCAGAGATCCAGCGAAGATAAAGTTTGAAGTTTCTTCCTATTATTTATTAATTCTCTTCTTTTTTTTTTGTCATGTTATGTGTGCGAACGAAAAGAAATGCAACGATCACACGATGTACCAGGGCAGCAGAAATCCAGTATTATGTATTCACTGTTTCAGGGGCGGGTTAGCCTACCCTGTTCTCGAATTGTATCGCAAAGGGCGTAGTCAGGGCGGCAACAAATGCGCCTACGCAGGCCGGGGTGGTGATTTCACGACCAATGTACAGGGTTCAGGTACCAGGCTATCATGTATAGTAGGAGGTTTCAGTCACAGTTTGCATTAGTGTTTTGCAAATATCGAAAAACCACTTCGTACCTTATGCACTCCTATTTTTATTGGTGAATTTAGTTATTATTATTATTATTATTTTTTTTTTTTTTTTTTTTTTACTGATAAATAATTAATTACAATAAAAGAAACACTGTCTGCTCACACGTTAGCACATTGCGGCGATCCGGGGAGAAGAGGATAATATGTGTATATTTACAAAAAAAAGAAAAGTATATAAGTAGTATATCAGTTGTCTAGTACCCATGCATACAAGCGCTATGCAGCTTACTTTGGGACTAGATGGCGCTGTGTGTGAAATGTCTGAGTATTATAGTATTATTATTATTATAGCCTTCGAGGAAAAGCCAGAGAAGCGACACAGAGTTTACTCGTGGCAGGCGAGCGACCTTCGGAAATTTTGAAGGCGTTGGAAGCACGCTTCGGTCGCTCCGACGCTATAGCCCTCGCCGAGTTGGAGAAGCTACGAAGCCTACCGAAATTGTCGGACTCTCCGAGGGACATTTGTGTGTTCGCCAATAGAGTGAAGAATAGTGTTGCTACGCTCCGGGTACTCGGGAAATTGCACTATCTGTATAACCCGGAGATAGTAAAGTGCATTGTGGACAAACTAACGCCGATGTTGCGATATAGATGGTACGACTTCGCGTCAGAGCGGTCGGAAATAGAAGCGGACTTAGTGAAATTCGATAATTTTGTGAATCGTGCAGACCGTTGCGGTAAATTCGCTCTGCCGGAACAAGTGACATCGAAGGACATTCGTAGCAGACCTCAACGCTCGCATATTACTCGTACTTTCGCGACAGTGAATGAACATAGAAAAGTGCAGTGTTGTGAAATGAGTAAAAGACCAGACCATGTGATAGTGAACTATGAGAAATTTAAAAGCGCCGATTCGAAGGGGCGCTGGGACATTGCGCATCAGTGTCATCTGTGTTATCGGTGTCTGCGCTATAAAGCGCCTTCACACAAGTGTAATTTTAAGAGGTGTGGTGTTAGTGGATATGAAAGAACCCCCACCCGTTGCTATATTTTTCGCGCGCGAACGAACCAGAGCAACGGGAAACCGCGGTAGTGACTTCCACGTTCGCCAGTGGAGTGACTTATTTGAAAATAGTGCCAGTGAAAGTGCTGGGTCCCAGCGGCGTAGTGGATACTTACGCGCTACTCGACGACGGATCGACCACCACGCTCGTAGACGCCGACGTAGCGGATAGAGTCGGTACCGTAGGCCCCGTAGACCCGCTACACATCAAGGTGGTAGCCGGCAACAACATAAATGTAGAATCTTCACGAAAGGTGACGCTACGGCTCCGAGGTACTGGAGAGGAATTGTCGATAAAGGCACGGACTATGCGCACGCTACGCCTAATGCCACAGACGGTACGGCGTGATATAGTGGGTAAGTGTTCGCATTTAAGAGACATAACACGACACTTAACATATAGAGAGGCCAAACCCACTGTTCTAATAGACCAGAACAACTGGCATCTGTTAATATCACAGGAGATCAAAAGCGGAACGATAGATCAACCGATAGCTTCACACACCCCACTTGGTTGGGTATTACATGGTTCTTATAAAGGCGGGCGAAGAAATATAGTTCACTATGTACACAATGTAGTAGAAGATCGAATAGACGAATTAGTGCGGAAACACTTCGAGATAGAATCGCCCGGCGTTCAATCTAGACGCTCGAAAACAGATCCGGAGGAACGAGCCCTCGAAATATTACGTAGCACTATAGCTACACGTGCTACGGGAGGATACGAGACATCATTGTTGTGGGCTATCGCGGTAACTCACCCGGCCAGACCCGGGAAAATTAGAATAGTGTTCGACGTGGCCGCTCGGGCGAGCGGGACTTCGTTAAACGACCACTTACTGCCTGGAACTGACCTCCTACAGTCATTACCAGGAGTACTTATGAGGTTTCGACAACACAAGATAGCAGTCGCGGCGGATATCCAAGAAATGTCTTGCGTATAGGTATCAGAGAGGAGGATCGTGACGCCTTACGATTCATTTGGCGTAAAGACCGGCGCGAGGGACCACCCCGCGAATATAGAATGAAGTCAGTAATATTCGGAGCAGCGTGCTCACCTTGCACGGCTTTATTTGTGAAAAACTACAACGCCGACAAATATAGTGAAGAATATCGATTCGGCGGAATCGATTAAAATACATCACTACATGGATGATTATTTAGAGAGCTTTCAAACTTTGACTAGAGCCATCCAGATAGCTACAGAGGTACAGAAAATTCATAACAAGGCCAACTTCAATCTGCACAAATGGATGTCTAACGATCCGGAAGTAGCAGGACAACTCGCAGCTGCGAATTCGAAACGATCGGAGATAGTTAATGAGTTGAAAATAGACGACGGAAATAAAGATGAAAAAATTCTCGGCCTACGATGGAAACCCGACTCCGATACTTTAGATTTCAACCTTAGCTTCGCGAAAATACCGACCAATATAGTTGAAGCCCATCGAACACCGACTAAGAGGGAGGCCCTCAAAACCGTCATGTCACTATTCGATCCGTTAGGTTTCGCGTCACCCATAACGATTCAGGCGAAACAAATCCTTCAGGAGACATGGCGTACCGGTATCTAATGGGACGATGAGCTCCCAGAACACCTCGCCGATATATAGAAAGGCTGAATAGATGACCTGAAGAAGCTTAGAGATATAGATATACCTCGGTGTCATCCCTTTTTGAGCGAAGCCGTAGATAAAAAAGGTACACACATTCGTAGACGCCAGCGAACGCGCCTATGCCGCATCGGTTTATTGGAGAGTGATAGACAAACTAGGCAAAGTTCACATCAGCCTGATAGCCGCTAAAGCTCGAGTTGCTCCACTAAAACTTCTATTAATACCGCGGTTCGAATTACAGGCCGCCGTTTTAGGCGAAAGATTAGCGAAAACCGCGACCGAGGAATATCAGTTAAAGCCAAATAGGAAATATTACTGGTCGGATTCGAAGACCGTACTCGCGTGGATACGATCCGGACCGCGCGCCTTCAAACCGTTCGTAGCGCACCGGATAGCCGAGATAGAGGAAAGCACCACATCGAACGAGTGGAGATGGGTGCCGTCTGAACATAACCCAGCAGAAGATACTACACGACAGGTTCCCACCGGTTTCAGTAAAGAACATCGCTAGTTTGTCGGGCCTCAGTTTAGATGGCTCATAGAAAAAATAGTGAAAATAGAGAAAACAGGCGAAGAAAAGGTTAACGCTATTCGCGGAATAGATACTCGCCCACTCAATGTGGATCCGCGCTGTTCAAGAAACATCATTCGCCGCCGAGATAACAGCCTTACAGACCAATAGTGAACTCCCACGACAAAGCCGATTGAGACAGATAGCAGTCCGACTAGACGAGCATAGCGTCATTCAACTGAGAACGCGCATAGGAGCCACTACCGACGTCAACATAGAAATGAAATCGCCCGCCGTACTCGACGGAAATCATAGATACCACTAAATTGTATATAGAATGAACGCATAGGCAGCCGATGCATGCCGGTACGGAATCGATCGTAAACGAAGTACGGCAGCACTATTACGTACTCAGAGTACGTCCCGTCACTAAGGGAATCGTAAAGAGATGCTTAAAGTGTCGCATTAGAAATTCGGCCCCTCCAGTATCACCGACCGGAGACCATCCACCAGCACGATTAGCACATCACAGGCAACAATTTACGTATGTCGGAATGGACTACTTCGGGTCCATATCAGTGACTGTGGGCCGCCAACACCATAAAAGATATGTCGCTTTGTTTACGTATTTGACAACTCGCGCCGTCCACTTAGACTTAGAGGTAGCGGCGAGTCTATCCGCAGATTCGGATAACGGGATAACGGGACTAACCTTCAGGGAGCTGATAGAGAACTTGATAAGGCGATGAAGCACGAGGCAGAAAAACGCGCCTTCTCATGGAAGTAACTACCGCCCTCCGCTCCGTTCATGGGAGGAGCCTGGGAGCGCCTAGTCAGATCCGTCAAGACGGCGCTCAGCAACGTGCTACATGAAAAGCACCCGCATGAAGAAGTCCTAACCACTTTGTTGTGTGAGGTCGAATATTCAGTCAATAGTCGGCCTCTCACACATATTTCCACAGATGCAGAGGATTGCGAATCGCTGACCCCTAATCGTTTTCTTCTCGGGGGGTCGGCGCGAGTTCCTGTACCGGGGAGCTTCACCGAGCGGGACCTCGACAGCAGACAGCACTGGAGGCGCGCTCAGTGCCTAGCCGATCTCTTCTGGCGGCGCTGGGTGCGCGAGTATCTGCCCGACCTGCAGTACTGGCGGGAGCCCCACGGCCGAGGACCGGCACCCCGCATAGGCGACCTCGTATTGGTCGTCGACCCCAACCTGCCCCGCAACAATTGGCCTCGCGGGCGGGTCATCGCGGTGTATCCTGGCCTCAACAGCATCGTGCGCACCGCCGACGTTCAAACCCGAGGCGGCGTCTGCGGCGGGCCACCAATTGCCAAGAACACTAGAAGCTCATCATAGAAAAACAATAGAAGAGTCTCATTTTCACCAACCACCCCGCTCCTGTCATCGAGTTGCAGTTAGCGGCCTGGCGTACACGCGGTTCAGTTCGGGTGTGCATAGTAGCCTCGAGGCTATCGGAGACACTGATGTATATAGATAGGCCCACACTAACAAACAAAACAGTCCAACAAAACCAATCTGATTTGCAAAATCAGATTGATTTGCTTATAGTCAGTTGCGAGCATTCGACTACTTCGGTCGCGTTGTCCGCCGGGAACAAAAAAATAAGTGGAGTAACATATCTAATTGAATATAAATTATAATAATAAAAATCGTTTTTGATTTGAAATACGATCTCTTATGTAGATTAATCTCGATGTAGATTAATATTGATATATTAATCTGTATTAAAAATTAATACGTTAATCTACATTAAAAAATATAAGTTTACTGTCCATAAATCCGTCATGTCAATAAAATAAAAATAAATAAAAATTATATTCAGCCAGTGTCAACTCTGTTATGCTTTCTCTGTGCTGTACACCTGTACGTACACGTGTCACTTGAGGCCCGCACTGCGGTTTCGTACAATTTTTGAGAACCAATCGGAATCAAAAATTAATACGAAACCGCAGAGCGCGCCTCAAACGACACGTGTACCACTTAGTATTTGTAAAATCAAATGTCGACATGTTTGTCGACAAGAGATATGGAGGGTAGACGTGAAGGAGACTTGTACTTGGCGATTTCGAAGAAAAAATTTAAGCACGATAGTATATTTTGTCAGGCTCAAAAAATATACAATAATATAAATAATTAAGGTAATAAAAAAACAAACATTATTTTAAATATGTTAGCCGTACCAGTGGCCGTAGCAGTGGCCGTACCAGTGGCCGTACCAGTGGCCGTACCCCGTTAGGGATACGGCGTGAAGGTGTGTTATGTTATGTTAGTTTAGTTGTGGTCATATTATGGCACAGCTGGCAGTTATAACATTTATTGTCAATAAAAAAATTAAGTAAAGCTATATCCGTTCTCGTTTTCTATCAACTCAGGTATATGTACACTTGAAATATACCAACTGCACTAACAAAAAACATCGTTTTTAAATATATCAATAGGAGTCTCCATTTATCAATGCATAAAACGACTTTAAATATGCAAACAAAATTGTTACAAAAAATAATAAAGTAATATGTGATGTTAATGTAAATAACCTTGTAACCTTGTTATGAAAATTTGAAAAACAAGTAATGTCTTCTGTGTAAATAACGTGTCGAGTTAAAATAATTATCCATCATAGAAACAGCTTTACATATTCGATAGCGCAATTTAGAAACATGTAATTACTTTCCCCGCAATCTTACTATGTCTTGATTATATTTATATATGGTATTCCTGTTATTCCTTTTTTTTTTTGCGTCAGACGAAATGCTTTATGCATCCCGTCCTGCCATGAGGGATGGCAGGGGGGTATGTAAGACTCCACGGCTGTAATGTGCAATGCCGGGCTACCCACTAAAACCTGACGGTGTTCCTCGAGAGTCCTCGCGATGACCACTATGAGCACGGGTCTGTACACATTTCTTCCTCACCAACAGGGGCATTACGAGCAGCAGTGATGGCTACTGCCCCCTTGCCTTTAGGCTTTGCCCCTGTACAGGTCTTCGCACCAGGTATGTGACCCGCAGCTTTCCCATCGGTGGCGCACAACGTACAGTGCTGCGCCACCCTACACGAACCCGCTTTGTGACCATGTTGTCCGCAGCGGTAACATTCCTCGCTGCGGTCCACCTCAGATGTGCATACCGCGCGCACGTGCCCCTGTTTAAGGCACCGGTGGCACCTTAAAGGTCTCGGCTCTAAAAGTTTAACGCTGGCCGAGACCCAGCCTACCAATAGGCGTCCACCCGCCACCTCCCGTGCCGCTTCCACAAGACACCTCATCCAAACCGAGCCCATGCCCGAAGGAGTCCAGCGCACTTCGCCCACCTTTCCTGTGTCCACCGAGCAATTGCCTGATCTAGCAATAGCTGCGGTGACCTCAGCCGTCATAACAGAGTCGTCCAGGCCTGAGACGCTGAGCTCTGCACACTGAGTTGGCCTGGATACTCTCACCACATCATCCCCAAGACTTTCCCTCAACTCAGCCGCTAGTGCGTCAGCTTTCCCCCCACTAGTGGCACCTGGTAACTCAAGGATGCCAGCCCCGGTGGCAGCCTTTCTATAACGGAGCTCGCTTATGCCCAGCGGCCCCAGGTCAATCTAATTTTATGCCTCCGTCAGAACGGAAGCATACGTCGCTCCCTTGCGTTCCGCCTTAGGTAGAAGCGTGAGGACCACGGCAGAAGTTCGTGGTTCTCGGAACTTCGACTTCTTTTGTTTCTTGGGCTTTCCGGCCCTGCTTTGTTATTTCGTTGGAAGGAGCTGATATCCCCTCCCGGGAGCCCTCTTCTTCTTGCCCCTGCGGGTAACCACACTATACGTCTCCTCAGTGGAGGCTGGTGCCGGAGGCAGCGGGCGGGGTTGCGGAGGGGCCCCCGCCCCAGACGACGCCGGAACTTTCTTCCCATCCCCCTTTTCGACGCCGGACACTGCTGCAAATACGACGCTAGACTCTATAGATGCTGGAAGAAACCGCTTCCTAGGAAGGAGGCGGTCCTCCAGCCCTTCTATCCTTGTATTCACCATTGTGCCAACCTGGGCGATAATAGTACGCACCATCTCATCGTGCGTGGGCACCACAATGTCAGTCACCACCGGGTTGGGTGAAAGAGGCTCTGGCCGACTCTTGAGCTTATCCACTTCCAACTTTAGCTCTTTCATCTCGAATCGGAGCTGCGTTACCTCCTTGCGCAAGCGGGTGTTCTCCGCATGCAACCGTCGGGTCTCCTCCGTAGACGTCCTATTTACGAACACTTCCGACGCCGTTCTTATTGACTTCATCGCCTCATTAAGGGCCTTAACAAAAGTGCCCTTGAGATTTTTTGAGCCTTTAGCCACTTTTTCGATGGCGGCTAGTGCCAGAACCAGCATCTCTGGATCAACGTCTTCCTCATCATTTGCCGCCTCCCCTGCAGATGACGATTCGCTTAGCCGTAACGGCCTAATGCGGCGGAGTTCCTCAGCCATTTGGGCAGCTTCCTTTTCCGCCCGAAGCTCCAGTTGGGCCCTCTCTGCGGCAACCAACTCCATTTTGGCCTTGCCCAAGCCAACGCACTCCCCGGTTGTCGGGAGCCGGCCTCTCCCTCTCTTAGCTACAGTTGTCTCCACTGCTTTGTTTTCAGCCTCCTGTTTCTTCCTTTTGGTTTTTTTCATAACCCTCTTTCAGTACCTCAATTTTTTTTTTAATGCCTGATTGTAGCTCGCCGTTTTTTTTCCGCATCCTCCTCTATCTTGGTCATTTTGTCGCGGTTCTTTTCACAGCACTGGCTTTCCAACTCCTGAATTTCTTCAGTGTAATACTCTTCAACTTCAACTCTGCCGAACAACTCGACGACACGGTACCTGCAGTGTCATAACTCGCAAGCGAGTCAAGCGACCAACTTCGCTTCCTTGACCTTGTTGTCGGACCGTGCGAAATTTTATCACTGGTACATGAGTAGTCAGACATGTACTCCACTTCTTCCGCATCCTTATCCAACTCTTTACTTTTTTTCTCCTCCTCAACCTTCTTTCCACAATAAGTTTTGGGTTTGCTCATATTCATGTACGTCCCCTTTTCACGGGGGACTAGGATTCATGGAACGAACTAAAGTTCACTCCCCGGGTGACGTCCATTCCGAGGAGAAGGGTAAATACTGTAGGGGTCCCCAGGTACCCACAGGTTTTCACGTGTTGACTCACGGGTTTGTTTCAAGTTTTCCTTCTCTTGGGCCGGCCAATTAAGGCAAGCCCGTCGTCGGTACGCGCAGCTACGACGTACCCCCTTAGCACCGACACGAGGGTCGTTGAAGTGACTGCGCGGGGTCCCGGGGAGGGCGGCTGGTGCCGGTCAACCCTCCATGCGCCACCCGGCGACAGAGTTAGTGCCGCCGAGCGCGTTCTGCCTAAACTTTGTGTCTTCCGCAGAGGACGCAAAAACACACAATGCGCAAACGCGCGCGACAACCATTCCCCTCTGAAAGCAGAGGGGTACACACACAGAGGTGACGACAACAACCTCCGTCCTCTGAAAGGACGAATTCCCCCCCGGTCCGGGCCAGGCCCTTTGGGCACTGCAGCCTCATCGGTCCCTACCCGGTACTGAGGGCGCCGCCGAAGCACCACCCTCAGGAGTGTTTATCGATTCTCCAGTCTAGATCCGCAGTGTTCAGTGGAAACAGGGCCACCTCGAGAAGGGTGTAGACATGAAGTCTACGCACTGCGGTCTTGGGGTGGCAGGCTAAGGCTCCACTTAATGGGAGCTATAAGCGCCTGTTGGTTCACCCCCTGTGGCGGGTCGCCTACACCACTCGGCCCCATTCCTGTCATTCCTGTGACAACGAAGGCCAAGATACGGCGATTCCCTAAACTTTTTAGGTACTTCCGCCTGCTAGCGGAAGTACTAGGGAAGAGAAGAACAATTATATTCGTTGGACTTCGTTTTGGCCAACGAATGAATTGAAGAATTCATTTTATCGATTTAAATTACTTTTAAGTGACAACTTTTAAATAAATTCTACAATAATAAAATGTATCAAAAGGGTTTTATTATTTTATTTATTGATTTAACATGTGAATCACAGGTATTTATTAATGGTGTCATAATACATATTTCCGTTTACTGTGTTCTACCCCTAAGGGCATGCATAGGTCATCATTGTATTTAAAAATATATTACAAAGCAAAATGTGTTATATCAAATCATTAAATTCATTGTCATTTTTTATAAATTGCCGTCGTTTATAAACTCATTAAGGCCCTTTGGACCGCTAAAGTCAAAGTCAAAGTCAAATCAATTTATTCAAGTAAACCCAAATGCAAGGTATTTTTGAACGTCAAATCTACTTTAGTTCGGTTCGAAAAGAAAACCTGAATACTGAGAAGAACCGACAAGAAACTCAGTCAGGTCAAGTACGAGGATATGGGATTTTGCTGAGATTTTTCGGGTTAACTAAGTAAATTATAAAAAAACCGCCAGTTTAAATAAGTAGGTAATTTTTTCTTCTACAATTCTATGGATTGAAACTTTTAAAATTCATAGTAGAACACATTGAAATATTTTTTTTTCTCAAAGAAGATTTTTCGCGTTTACGCAGTACGCGAATTTATTGATTTACAAAGAATCAGCAAGGGCTATTTAATCAAATTACACAAATTTTAAGTTAAAATATATAGTTCGTTCTCTCGATTACAATTTGATAAGTAAAAAATGTTAAAATTCATAGTAAAACCTAATCAAATAAACTTTTTTCTCTGAGATGAACTGATGAACTGAACAAGAAATTGCTGACTTTTGAGTGTCATATTCGGCTCAGTAAGCAAAAAGTACACTAACTAAAAATTACAATAAATAGATCATTCTTTTATGTATAACCTGATATGTAGGAAATTTTAAAATTCATAGCAGAGCATAATGAAAGAATTTTTTTTTTGACAAGAATCGCTACAGTACGATAACTTGCTAATTTTTGGGTATCAAATTGCACCCAAACCGTAAGTCAGAATAAATTGATCAGTCTTTCGTCAACAATTTCACGGATTGCAAATATTGAATATCGTAGCAGAACATACGAATTTTTTATTTTTATTTTGGGGTCACGCAATTGGTATAAGTGGTGATCTGAGACATTTACAAAAACAATAGAATGTCATTGCTACATTAGGCACTATTAGTGGAATACACAGGAGAAAGTTGATTACGCGAGACGACAAGTTTTGGGAGAATGAAATGAGGCATAAGCTAGTAATTGAAGTAATAATTGCATCTTTCTGAACTTGTCGATCCAAAGGTAAATAGAAACACGAATATTAGGTCACATTCAGAACATTCAAATATTAACGTGTTATGAGAGAGGAATGCATGTAAATTTGTTTGAATTTAATTGAGTAGCTTAACTTACGCGTGTTAGGTACATGTATTACCAGGTGCTTAGGTTACATATGTATGTCAAACTATTCCTTGGCATATGTGGTCGTGATATGTACGTGTGTGTATATAAATATGTCTGTGTATAGTCTTGAAAATATAGTAAATGTAGTGTCATGACTGCCAATAATGCTATACTATGGAATTACTTAAATTTGAAGAATGTCTTTTATAGAATTTGTTTCCTGTTTGTTAAGTACGATTTTCATAAATCTAGAACTTTTCCTCTTACACCGTCAGCGTACAATTTCTGAGTTAATATTTGATGGTCTTGGTCTTAGGTATCTCTACACTAATTGGAAAATGGTATTATAAATCTGAGATGATAACAAAATGGTTTTATTGCATAGATTTAAGTGATAGGTACTTTGCGGTAATCCTATTGAGTGCTGGTTAGCTGACCGAGTCTGATCTCTGGAATATCCTGAAGATGCTTCGTTAAGCGAGGTCCTGCATGAAGGGCAACTGACGAGAATTGCGCGAGTGAGGACACTATTCAGTCATACATCAAAAAAGGAGAAAGCATTAGTGGGTGTGCGAGCGCCAAATAATAAAATGGCTATAAAATAAAAACGAATAAAAGAAATATTTTTTTACTTTACTGATCTATCTAATGTTCGTTATGTTTCAAAAAGCAAAAGAAATTATACGTGAAACTATTAATTATTATATTAAACATAAAGGATGACGCCAGTCTCTCATACAACTATGGACAAGGAAAAAAAAATTGTAGCATGAATATCTTGTTCGTGGTTCAATTTAAGTGGGTACATGAAGTTTAATGACATTAGCGATATAATTTTAAAAGTCGGGAATGTTGGTTGTCACAGTTGGTTGTCAAGTGTTGTTGGTTGTCACAATCAGGCAAGTGAAAGTTTTGAGGTTAGACTTTTGGCGCGAATAGAATAAATGTGGTTGGCATTTTGTTCAAAGTTTAGATTTTATATTTTTGTGCTTTTGAGAGTTTCGAAGTACAAAAATGAGAGCATATTGTACGTTAAAGTTGCTCGCAGGTGAGAAGAATTGGAGGGGTTTGATTTAACAGTCCTTTGTTACCCTTGAAAGAAAGAACTTTTAAGGAAGTTGTTTTATTTTATTAATGAAATAAAAATAATGCACAAGTATAAAGTATTGTGCGCGCCAGCGGCGGCTGAGCAATACAGCCCGATTACACCGACGCGCTTGACGGGGTGAGGTGTTGGTTATAGTTATGACAAGAAAAGCGTACTTTCAAAAGTGCTGCACCAGACAACTAGGACCGTTACCTCAGATGTTCGGAGGTGTGGATGACGCGTCCTGTCGTGATCCTGGACCTGGTAGCGCTTCTAGACGCTGCGCACGATTGACGATATCGACGGTCTTACGCGTGACAAAGAATTATTAGCTGCCGTGGTCTGCAGCAAGAACGTTACATATTTGTGTTGTGTTGTATACTTACCGCCTAATTACAATGACGACCGATATCTCGGTGTATTAACATGTATTGAAAATATTATAAGTAAATATTCTGAGATGGAAATATTAATATTAGGAGATTTCAATCTAAACTCCTGCAGTACAAATGTAAAAATAAGTTGATCTATTTATACAATTTTGCAATGTGACACAATACAATAATGTATTAAATTATTTTGGACGTAAATTGAACTTGGTTCTGCGCGGACTGTCCGCGAGTATGTATCCGTGTGTGGCGCGGAGGGGCTGGTGCCGCCGGACAAACACCACTCGACGTGAGCGTGTCGCTGCCGCTAACAGCCGCACGCCCCCTGCCGACGCCGCGACCCCTAACCCTACGCTCTGGTGCCCCACCACCTTGGAATTTTCGCAAAGACTTTCCTGGACTCTATGCGGTGTTGGGAGAGATTGACTGGTTCGAACTATTAGGTGCTGAGGACGTAGATTCGGCCATTGACATTTTTTACAACAAATTATACGATTGTATGAATACTTACGTCCCTCTCAGGAAACCTCCTAGATGTACAGGAAAGTATACGTACCCGCGGTGGTACACAGCAGAAATTATCCGAAATATTGAGTATAGGGCATGGATTCCGGTATTCCGAGATTTCGTAACTCCGAAATTTCGCATTTTTTTTAACGATATTTCAATTCCGGAACTGGTGATAATATCGTAATCCGATATAAATTTATTTATTATTAGTACCATATAAAGTAACATTTTCAACAAACGCCTGTCTCCGTCGTCGCATTCTTCTCGCGTAGGTAGTTGTGTTTCGCACGGCGCGACCGTGAATCACCGCTTGCTTCCAAGCCAAGCTCCAAGAATCCAAGCTTATACAAGGAGGTTATAGAGAAAGTTCGACGCCTTGTAAAAACTATTAGAAAGTCTCCTCTCAAAGCCGATTCAGTGCGAGAGTATGTCGTGAAGGAACATGGCAAAGATATACAGCTGCAATTAAATTGTCGTACACGATGGTCACGTATGTCGGATATGATTGGGGTGTTTCTGAAGATAAAGGACCCCGTTTTCAAAGCCTTGATAGATTGGAAATCCGACATTTCTTTTTCAGAAGGCGAAATACAAACCCTGACCGAAGTTCATCAAAGCTTGAATGTCGTAAAACTGGCTGTTCTGTCTCTGCCGACGCGACTCGACTCTTTACACTGCTGATACCACATTAAGATTTATGCTTAAAATAATATATAATAATATAATAATAATATAATAATAATACTCAGACACTTCACACAGCGCCATCTAGTCCCAAAGTAAGCTGCATAGCGCTTGTGTTATGGGTACTAGACAACTGATATACTACTTATATACTTTTCTTTTGTAAATATATACATATACAATATATATATACAAAAAACATGACGAACAGAACAGTTTTTTGAGTATTAAACTTGCGACAAATTTACGAACCCGAATCAAACAAAGACGCTTATTATTAGCTGGTGTTTTGCACTATCTACACGATCCGAAAGATTTCTTCAAACAAACTGATGATGATACTTTTGATAATCCCAATAGCGAAAAAATTGTCGAGACAATCATCTCCTTGCTGCGACAGCTGAAGTACAAACCAGCTTCTAGTGAGATCAACGAAGGAGGTGATGCCATATTTTCTCAATTTTCTGATGATGAAGTTGCAGTCGACGAACCAACATTGCAAGAACAGCTGGACATGGAGCTTAAAAAATGCAAAGAACCTCGCAAGAATTCAAATAAAAATTTTGATCTTTCTGGGTTTGTTACAGTTGAGAAAGCCATGTATGATAACGGAGGAGAACGTAGTGTTTATTTAACACAAGCTTATAAGTACATATCTTGTGTTCTTCCTACGAGCGTTGAGAGTGAAAGAGTATTTTCGTGTGCAGGGTACTTCTGTAACCGTCTACGAAGCTCTCTCTCAGACCAAATATTAGATGCTCTTTTTCTTTTGAGAACACATTATCAAAAAGATCGATGCTTTTCGAAAGAGTGATTATTATTGATATGCATTAGTTTAGTAAGTTGATTGATCTCAATTGCCGAAAGATTATTAAAACGTAGCTTATTTTTCGTAAGAAGATTAACAAAAAAATTACATTCTACATAGAGTGTATATACTTATGTGATCTCAGTCGAGAAGCAATTGTTGAATTAGTATTTTTATGTTCTAAAATGGTAAGCCTGATTGAATAAATACTGAACAAAAGATACTAAATATTAAATTGATTTCATCTCGTATTCTCAATTGCCAAAAGATGATTATGATGTTGTTTACTTTTTCGTTAGATTAGATTAAGACAAAAATATATTGTAGTACCCTATTTACTTGATTTCAGTCGAGAATCATTTGTTCAATGTAATATCATGCTTGAATTCTTTTGTTTATGTTTTAAAATAATAAGAAGACTGTTTCTAGCTATAGTTGATTAAAAGTAATAACTAAATAAAACTAAATAAAATAAAAGTAAATAAAAAAAACTGTTTGATTCCAATTTATTGTTGCTTTTCATAAAATTCTTGTAATTTTAACAATTCCGGAACCAGTTCCGAAATTCCGGAATTGGGTCTCTGATATCGTAACTTAGTTCCGGAATCTGAAACCTCCCAATATTACATGCCCTAATTGAGTACAAGCATTTCCACTTGGTTAAGTTTAAATCAGAAGGAAAAGTGTTTAATAGAGAATTATACAAGTACTATAGGGCACATGTTAAGGTACTTATTGACGTCGCATATAAACAGCACATTAGAACCACGCAGAATCAGTTAATTGATGAACCATCAAAATTTTGGGGATACGTCAAGGACAAACGGAAAGAAAGGCGACACCGTTATAGTTTCACATGCGATGGTACTAGGGTAAAGGGCGAGGCGGCCGCCGCCGCGTTCGCTCGCTACTTCAGCTCGGTATTTCATAGTGACACGCCTAAGTTGGACGCGGTAACGGCAGCTAAAGACGGAGCCCTGGGAGACTCTGCCCGGATGGCTATCAACGTTGTGGACAGCGCAGACTTACGCAAGGCTATCAAGCGATTAAATCCACAATTCTTTCTTCACGACTTCACGAAATTCTTAATTCACGACGCAATTCTTCGTCGGGTCCTGACGGCATACCAATTTTTCTGATAAAAGATCGTTTAGCTGTACTAGAAAAACCTCTGCTTTATACGTACAACCTATCTCTCAAGTTATGCACCTACCCACGGAAATGGAAAACATCCAGGGTAAAGGTATTTGAGTCTATTATAGACCATTATAATACGCGTCAAGTAGAGTCCAGTTTGGATGACAACCAGCACGGTTTCCGTAGGGCGCGGTCGACCACAACCAACCACATCAACCTAGTCGATTACATTTCTACCGAATTGGATGCAGGTCGGCAAGTCGACGCAACTTATTTTGACTTTAAGAAAGCATTCGATTTGGTAGATAATGCCATACTCCTCTGTAAACTAGCGTAGTTTGGATTTACACCCAAACTCCTGCAGTTCTTCTCTAGCTACCTGAGTGGCCGTAGTCAGTTTGTTCGGGTAGCAGGTCACGAATCTGGTGACTTCTACACCCGCTCGGGAGTCAGTCAGGGCAGTAACTTGGGACCTACACTTTTTCTGCTCATGATTAATGATCTTCCGAGGGTTGTGCGTACTGCGAAGTGTCTTGTTTGCAGATGACCTAAAACTCTATCTAAACATTGAAGAAATTACTGATACGGTAGCCCTGCAGAGAGACATACACTTCGTGTATACATGGAGCACTATGAATCACTTAACTTTTAACGTCTCTAAATGTAACGTTATTACTTTTTCACGTTCACGTTCTCCTTTACACGTACAATATCGCCTAGAAAGCACCCCATTGGAAAGAGTCAATGAGATTAGGGACTTTGGACTGACACTTGACACTAGGCTGGACTTCCGGACTCATATAAATAACATTTGTAAAAAAAAACTAGCAAACCGCTCGGCTTCGTAATCCGGACCGCTTCAGAATTTAACGACGTAAGGGTGGCACAAGTGTTTTTCAATGCATATGTTCGCAGTACTTTAGAATTTTCCGCTATTGTATGGGATCCTTACGAAAATAAATACGCTACCATGATTGAGAGGGTCTAGCGGAGATTCGCTAGATGGTCATACAAAAGGCTTTATGGGTATGATCCATACCTATATCCCTCCCTCTTCGTGTCGGCTATGATGTGCTTGAACACCTTGGCACTTCGCCGTAAAGTTCAACTAGTTGTACACTACCACTTGATACTGCGCAACATAATAGAAAACAGGGCCGTATTAGAACCAATAGGTTTAAGAGTGCCCAGAGTGGCTGGAAGTGAACATGGCTTAGTGGCGCCGCGCCGCACACCGCGGATATTCACACAACCACCTACGCGTACCCGTCATGCACGTAACGCACCCACCACTCGTGCACGCAATATACTTAACGATGTGCTCGTTCAGAACCCAAACATTGACATATTTGCTCACAGTTTTAATATATTTATTAGGAATGCCTATGCTTATTTTAATTTCGATATATTGACTTAATATGATTATTTTGACATTTTAATATTATTTATAATTTGACATTTTAAATTTGTATTTGACATTTTTCGATTCATATTGTATTTGACATTTCAGTATTCTAAAATTGTAAATGATTAATTAACGTAATGTTCCATTTATATTAAGACATTATTATGGTGCTTTGGAAATACTCTGTAAACCAAATGTTCTAGTGAATAAAATTGAATTGAATTGAATTGAATTGAATCAATCATACTTCTTTCATCCTTCCTTTCCCACGTGAACTGATGAATCCTTTTGTGCTTAAATAAGGTATTAGCAACAAAAAGATCCTTTTCTGTACACTGTCCTAACACCAGCATCATTCACTCTCTTATCTCCATACTTGCCTAGGACAGACTCAAATCCTGTTCGAGCCGTCCCGACCCTTCTGTTCATGTCTCCACATACTATAATTCTCTCATTCTCTTCAACCGTCGCTAGAACTTCTCTGAAATTATCCCAAAACTGGAGTGCTATTCACAACACGTAAACATCCTTGCATCGGATGAAACATCCGTGAGCTTTAAATTGTGAATGCGCAAAGGTTGTTTGCATCCGATGATCACATCCGATGTACGAATTTTCCATACTAATTTATGAAATTGGCATTCACAACTTCACGGATGTAAAATTGTGAGAAAGAGAAGTCCGATAACCTCTCGTTCTCAACCTCGACTTTAGCTGTCAAAATGTAATTTTGACACTTTGTCGCGTGCAACGTTGCGTACATCCTCGCGCTTGTGATCTGTCAAATTGTATGACAACATCCACGAGCGAAAAGCTACTTTCTATTAGACGAGTTCTACGATGTTAAGCTATTTTCTCGGTGAACAGTTAAAGTTTTGGAAGTTTTTCTTAAAATAATTAAAATATACTCTATTTTCAACGTGTGATACATGTGTCATAAAGTTACGTGCAATTTTATTGAACAAAAAAACTAATTTTGTGAAGGAAGACGCTTAGTATGGAAATTCACATCAAGATGGTAGACTTATAGTAGAAAAGGAGCGAATAAATTTAGCGATTTTCAATATCTTTTCTATACGCAAAATGTTCATTTTGCTGTTAGTGTTTGCAGACGAAGGTGAGGTTACCATGAATATTGCAATTGTTTTCTTGGATTGAATTTTATTACTAAATTATAATTAATGTTATAAATGATTAATTTCATAAAATTAGTAAGTACATGTAACTGTAGGTGCGATTACGTATATGATATAAAGTTATTTTAATTAAAATTTAAATCTAGCGGTGAAAAATTGTGGTAATATTTTTTCGTACTAGTTTTGGATTGAAGCACACCCAGGCCACAATAAAATATCTCAATAGTCATATGTAAACAAAGTTATGAACAAAAACAAGGTTTTGCCATGTAGTTAACAATTTATATAGGTATTTATTTTGCTCTTGAGTACAAAATACAAATCTTGTCTGGATTATATTTGTGTTTGTGTAGTGATATTTTAGTTACCCGGTGACACTATATTAATACTAAAGCAACACTAGTCTATTAGTATTTAGTTAGTAATGTGAAATCAAAGATGTAAGATTTAAGTTGATATACAACCTATAGGTACCTACTGAAATTGACTGCTGTTTTCACATTGCTATATGAGCAAACTGATACTGACTTAAATAACCAAAACTTAAAACTGACTCAAATTTACATGCATAATCCTCCAACAACTTCACTAATCTTGTTTTGAGTTATAAACATTATATCTCTATGTAATCTAGTTAATACTTTTAATATTATTGTATTACAGGTAACTCGGCTAACTAACCTACCTTAAAAACATCATGTCTAAGGTTTGCAAGAAATCTTCCAAAATGTATATAATGTACTGAATAAGTTAAAAATATTTTAGAGATATTATTGAGCAAAGTAAACATGAGTACTTAATAAAAATAAAACATGAAATACAATAGGAGTTTTAATTACATGAATTAGCTGTAGTGTGATAATTGATAAATATAATATGAATCAGGATAATTAGATTACTGAAATAGGTATATTATATAGTTCACAGATAATAATTGGAAACTTCCAGATCGAGGCCATTTTATGTAGGAATTAGTATACTTTAAAGGTGTATCCTTTATTGTTTTCAATGTTTATTGAAGTTTAAAGTTCACTTTTAACTTTCATTTTCATCCCTTTTCACATAACTAACTTTCTAGTAGATAATACCTAAGCAGTAATTTTATTCAATATTAATATATTCACAACCTCACAAGTCACAATAGCGAAAAATTAGTAAAACATTCAATGTAATTATAGGTAGGTACTCCTAAATCTAATTACTGGGTAATATTATGCAATACCATTACAATGAAGTATATGGTCTTAATGTCACAGTAGGTATTTATTATAAATTTATTGTTTTCTGTTTGTGATTGGTCTCTTTAACACCATCATTACATTATAAATTAAGACTAAAAAGACTAAAGCATAAAAAATCATAGCAACACATGAGCAATACATTTAAACTACATAAGTATAGTAAGTACATAAAATATTTCTATCGCATGGAGGATCAGTAGGTACTTATAGCATGAAGGGATAAGCTATTAGCCTGCCAACTTACATCATGAATATACCTAAGTATGCATTAAATTGAAAATAGATATTTTAATTTTAAATAGTTTCGAAACACTGAGAAAGTAGGCATATAAACCTAATCTCTATAATTTGATTTTAAAATCAGTGTAATCTAATTACACATTACAAACTATTATACAATAAATTGTAGGTATGTGATAAATTATTAAAATTTCACTTGCCGCCGGTTTTAAATAAGTCCTTAATTCTAGCGGTAAATCATACAATTTAACGTAAGGGCGTTTTTTCATTGGCCGACACGATAACGATAATATCGTAGCCGTCACACGTAGATATTTTATTATCTTGAAACTTTTTGATTCAACGACACGGTACCAATATCGATGGCGACAAAACAAAAACAGAACTTTCATGTCTCAATGACAAACATTACACCTTCGAGATCAGTGCGTTAACTATAAAACTACTCGTATACTTATTCATATGGCAGACGACAAATTATATTTAGTTATTTAGTATATCTGCTTCTTACGTCTAACGTATCTAACGTTGAAGGAACTTATTTAAAAGTCATTTTGAATGTTTAATCAAACTAAACTGTTCAGTAAAATGGAGTAGAGCGAACGACAGATTAGCGGGGAGGTGGGAGGATGGTGATGTTGAACCCACACTTGCACTGTGCTTGCACCATTGTGTAATTATGTCATACATTCTTGATTTTATCGGGACGATTCTATGGAGAGCGGACGTAGTACTGACTAGGGAAGGCGATTCTCTCGAAAAAAGATCGATCTTTGAATCAATTCGACTCGAAGTATGAAAAATCGATTCATAGAAAACTCGAAGTCTAAAAAATCGATCTCTCGAAAATCGATTTTTCATCGACTTACTATATAAAACGCTCTAACAAATACTACTTATAACATTCGTTCTTTCAAATAGTAAATACCCGTTATTAGTATTACAAATAACAGCAATATTAAGAGCACTTGCATAACTTAGGCGAGTGTGTGAGAAGAATAATGCATAGACAGGTAATGAGATTTGATAAGGTGGAAGAAGTATTCAATGACCGCTTTGCTTGGCAACTCCGTTTGCAATACAACGTGAAACTATCGTATAAGTACGTATGAACGAGAAATACATAAATACCTACCCATTACTATTTACCATAGATTATGAGACCTTATTTGGTCTCATAACTTGTCTCATTTATTCTGTTATATTTATTATCTCATTCTTATTAAACGATTAATCCTTGCTATAAAAAGAGACACCTAGTAATACAGTATTATTATTTTATGAAATTGGTTGCTAGTTATTTTATTGCAGAAAGGTATTTTGTATGTATTGTCATTTTATTTCTTACTAAAGACATCGGCTTTGTGGGCGTAGATCCCTTTGCCTTCCCTCTCAAATAGAAAAAACAATTTATGACACTGAGTAAGTAATCACTAATTTATGATTTTTGCCTGATTTTTGTTAATACCAATTTCTTCTTTGATGGAATAAATCTAAATCCCTCGTAAGAAAGTATTTGAAACGTTTCGATGTCGTGTGTGATAGGTAGATAATATATTTCAAAAACCTCAGGAATTGTAAACAACATATTTCGAATCATAGGGTTACAATGGATACTGTTCGCTGTACGTCATCACTTATGTCATGCACCAGCAGACATACAGCATACAGACTTAAAATATGGATACATCCAGTAAATACAATGTCCACGAAATGTGAGTATGGACACTTTTATTGTAATATGTACATATTCTAAAACTAAATAAGAACTCATAACCATGAAGTTTTAGAACTACACACCTTTGTAAGTATTTATGTATAGGTAAATGAAATCACAACAGTATTGTTTATTTATGATGTACAGACAGGAACCTTTTTAAGGAAGTTAGTATTAACATTAATGATATTAATAGAGCTGTAGCTGTATGTAATATAATAAGTATGTATATTTCTAATAAAATGTTGACATGTATGTACATTTTCTGAATTGTATTAGTGGTATGACTCAGAAGGATAACAAATTAATGGTCTTTTTTCTTTTAAATATTGACCAGCAATGAATTAAAATTCAGTTGAATTGATTATTAGAAACAGTAACTTTTTCAATAGCTGCACATTAATTTTATTTAGGTAATGAATTTTATGCAATTTTTTTTCTTACAGATACATATGGATACAGCTACTGATTACAATTTTATCATTGTTGTTGAGAAGTAAGAACTGAGAAATCATAGCATTCAACACAGCTTTATACAAGTTTCCACAACTTTTCTAGTCACAGAAAATGTTGTATTGATTGTTAAATAATAATTAAAGATTTATTAAAAGCAAGAGCATGTACATACCCACTGTCTTTTAATTTAATTCCTGATATAATTTATAAGTAATTTATTCTATGGCACTAACGATGAGAATGATTGATAGGAGTAACTACTAATATTTTTAGAATTATTAATACTTATTTACCTACAGAAAGTATAGAAGTACCCAGGTAAGATGTATGAAAACATTCGTGTATAATTTTATGGATATAATTTGGAGAACTAAAAGAAAAAAAAATGTACCTCGTTTATAAATTTTACCTTATGAACCTCAATTATAATAAAAGTATGCAGGTACAAAATAAGTAGATCAGTAGATATCATTAGTGTATTTATTTCATAATGCAAAGTTTAATAGCTACTTATTACATTTATACTTATTACAAATAAGATTGATAATAATTGTTTGTAACATGACTTCTATAGTATTTCAAAAATAGCACAAAGTTTTAGAAACCTATTTATATACATAAAAGTATAAATAAATATAACCTATACCAGTTATTATAACTTTTTTATAATTCATAGGTAGTTTGTAATTCACAGGCACATGGTAGGCAGGTACATTATCATTACTTTTTCTTTTATTCAAGGTTTACACTTCAAAATACATTTTAACAATTCACTGCATCAACATTTCTCTTTGTAATCATCTCTATTTTTTTACATCATGATCTTGCCTTATAATACATAAAATGATAAGTGGATATTGGTTATTTCTTTGTATGAGAACTTGACACTGCCTCTCTTTTCATCCATTCCCACTGAAATATTAAAATAAACACCTTTAAGCTGTAGTTTTACAAAAACATGACAAATTACAGAGAATGCAGTTTCCCGCACTTTTTGTTTAATGTTTAGTTGGCTATTACAGCAAAATATGAAACACATTTTTGTCCTAACTTCTACAATACTTACTTATAAATGGCATTAACTCTTAAGTCTCACATTTATTTATATTTTTTTTAACAGAAACAAATGGATAGTTTGTAGGCTTTTGTAGGATTCGTAGGCGTCTTCGATCACCAAAATCACCATAAATGTCCATGAACTGCAGTTTTAGTCACATTAATTCCTTGACAAATCTTTAGCACCATTTATTTCACGAATATGAGATCACTGTACAACACCGTTGCTTAAATAATATAAAGGTAAGTGAAGAGAGTATCTAACGATATTAATTGGGCATCACGACGCCATTTTGAAAAGTTATTGACAACTGACAAGTTGACGAATGACGTCTCCGTATGTAATAAAATGAATGAACCGGGAGTTGGTATTTAGTTTGATTCATATAATTGTAACATTACATTCATTAAAATATTTATACGTGTATTTTTACATTTTAAATAAGCTTTGTATTTAAACATCATCGGAATGATCAGAACAATTTTAAAAACAAATTTGTTTTTATATTATTATTAAATTTCATAGGTTGTAAAAAGTTTTTGCTGCCAACTCCTTGGCTGTTACATCGTAGGAAAATCCTTGCGAACAACCGATGTAATTTTTCATCGATGTTATCAACGATGCGTTCATCCGATGTTTCATCCGATGAAATGAAGTTGTGAATAGCACTCCTGCTCTTACTCGCCCAAGCCGATGGAGGACACTGGAGCATACACCGCTAAAACCACTAATCCTCGTCAAGGATATCGTTATAGCAAAAATTATCAGCTTGCTAAAGTTTTTAATGAGATATATTTCAAGTCTGTTGGTGAGAGCTAGGTAAAAAAAAATTGAAATTAAAGTTTTTCCTGGTATACCCAATACATTTCGAGGCTGTCCTCATAGTAAAAAAATATCAGCTTGCTACAATGTATCGAATGAGATGCATTTCAAGTCAAGTGTTGGTCAGGGGTCGGTGTGCCCATTGTCCTTTAATCGCAAAAAGACAATTTCTGTTTGTGTATTTAAGAGAATTTATTGGCAACATCACATTTACAATATCTAGAAAGTCTGTGGCGAAGCGAAGCGTAACAAACCACAATTTTATTAAATTTTATAGCAAAGTCTAAACAAAATTTTAAATGATTCCGTATTTTTTTATTGGAGCTATGTTTATTTTGTAGCGTCTATAAAGATAATACAATTTTATTGAAGGACTACATTTAAGATTGTATTGAACATTTAATTGTATGACGTTACATTTTTATATAGCAATTAATAGCAACTTTGTTTACATTGGAAATACATATTCCTTTAAAAATTCACGAAAACAATAGCTGCTCATTGTTGCTAATTCACCATGAATCGTGGAATATCATTATACAATTATTTGGGTAACGTCTGGGATAGGGTTGCCAACTATTCTCAACGATATAATATTTTAAATTAATGTACTTAGAGTATCTCTTCAAGAGGAGTAAAGAAAATACGTAACATAAAAATAATTCACTCGTGTATTATTTTTAAAATGAACAAAACATAAAAAGGCTTCTTTTAAATTTTTTTATCGTTGAATTGAATGCATGAACGTCAAATACATATATAATCGCGTTGATAATGAATACATAATTCATTGGTAAAACGAAAGGAAATTTTTATGGGTTCCGCATTGTGCATTTTCATAGTTCAATTGTTGGAATTTTAATAGAACTATTACCCTGTTATTTTTTGTTGTTACATTTATTATTACGTGACAATGGCAATATTCGTAATTGCGATAGTGTCATTCAAGCCAAGAAGAAGAGTTTAATAAAAAGCGATAGTTCTACGTATCACGTATAATAAAATTATATAATATTTATATACAGGTTACATATTATAATATGATATTCTAGGACTATACTTGATTTAAATATGTACATAAGTACACGGTACCTACATAAAATATTTAAGTATGGTACATACTTTACAATATAAATTACAATACGGCTGTCAACCCTAGTCAGGTAGCGTGTGTAGGTATATGTGTGTGTGCGCTTATAATTTCCATGTCTTTGCAGTCCTTTTTATTCTTATTATATGTATTCAAAATTTAGTATAAAAAGAGTGGCTTTATCTATATTTTATCAGATAAGTACCAAGTACCTGTGATTATAACTAATTTCAACTTTTCAAAAAATACATTTTCTTTTCAAAAATGAAGATGCTAGTACCAGTTATGGTTGCATTGGTAAGTTTTTTTTTTTTCAAAAAAGTATGTTACAAGTAATTACGAATAAGCAATTTTTAAATTTTTGCCTTTTATTGTGCTGTGAGATTTTTCTTTTTGCCAAATTTTATGATTTTAAGTCAACGGGTCGTACCCTGCAGGTTTTTGTTTGAGTACATAAATGCCCGTATCTTTTGATTGTGTGGACTTAGAAGTTTGAATTTTTTACACCTAGAAGATACCATAGACCTTTTTGATATAAATTTCAACTTGATACTTTTAGCAGTTCTTAAATAAAGACAGACGGACACACGGACAACGAATGGGTCCCTATTTTTTCTTTGAGGTATGAAACGGAAATCTAAATGTGTGTGCTATATCGTAATTTTGATTGATTTTTCTTCAATGTACACCTTATACTCACCGTTCGCGATTTTCTAAAATTTTTCAGTATTACTTTCAGAGATAATGAGAGAAGACAGCAATTTTGACGCGTATTTTCGACAAGTAACGTGTTACATGTAATTTCTTTCTGTGGTTTATAGAGCTTTCATTTATACCCACAGGATGATCCCAAGAACATATTTTGGTTTTATTTTCCATTAAAGTTCTCATAACCAATACCCAAAAATGATAACTTTTTAAGCCAACATTTAAATATTACTTGTTTCAAATTTTTGAAGTCGATTTATTCTTTGAATACAAATGTAGTACAGAATAAAGTCGAAATTCACGGCTACCAGTATACTCAAAGCGGTCTGCACCATCACTACGAACTATGACAGTAATTTCAACGAGTCCTTATTAAAGTTACTAGTGCTCATCAAGGGTGGAACCAGCTTTCAAGTCAGGTGGGTCATATAGTCGAGATCCAGACAGGACAGACTCCAATTCGAGTACAAAGAGATTGGTGAAATGATCACTAGTCAACCTAGCCCCAGGCCAGAGAGCCAGTATGACTGTATGACCCAACATGACCAATGACCCCGCCGTGGATCCGCCCTTGCTGCTGATTGCCTACTATAAGTGTGTGTGTGTGTGTGTGTGTGTGCGGGCAGGCCGTGTGCGCGAGCGCGAGCGGCGCGGCGACCACCTCCGGCAGCGGGAGCACCGATCTGCTCAGCGGGCTCGGCACCACTCTCTCTGGTGAGGGCTCATACACACACAACTCACTGACTTTAAGCGATCTTGTGAGTCTACACAGCCTGTAACAGAACCAAACACTATTTTTACCATTACAGAATCATTAATTAAACTGAATCTCAACAATATCTCGAACATCTCAATCCTATAGGTACCTAATTTATAAACATACGTAGTCCAGGCCGTACCATTATGGGTTGTAATAGCGCTATGTCTGGGTTCTCAATAAACTACCACAATCATTCGTTGGACATATGTCTTATGTGGTAATAACATTTTAACGTAACTAAGATAGGTTTGTAAAAAATTGCCCAATGAACAATTCCTCTACATACATCTAAGTTCTAAGTGGATTTCGATGTGATTCGAGCAACGTTTAGAACATTTAACGAGGAAGGTTTATATTATGTGAACTAAAGTAGAACTAAACATTAATGAGAAGCCGGAGCGGGACGGTAGTTGTTCATACAGTTTGATTACTTTCTTCGAAATTCGATTAATATCGAGTACATGACAATTAACACGATTATTATCATACTATCTGCTTTACAGGTCTTGGTATTCAATCAGCACTTCAGGATTTACTGAGTTTGAGTACGTATCATCGACGATGTTGTCGGTCATATTGCATACACATAATATACATATTTAGATAAGAACATGTTCATAATTCTGTTGTCCGTTTGCAGATATTCCCGGCACACTCGACGACTTGTTCATCATACTGAAAAGAGGTAGAAACTATCACCTGTCACTAAAGTTTTATTGTTTTTTTTTAATTCGACAAATATGTTACATACATAAAATTAAAACATTGTAACTTATACTATACAGAAAGTCAATAACAGATAACAGTTCATGACAGTTGAAACACAGTTCAGAATATTGAAAACATTACGGTGTACGGACCCTTAGCCCGTAGCGGGCGCTGGAACTTTCCATGCGGGAGATATAACGATAGCAAGTCGTAAAGAGGGCAAAGAGGGGTGGCCGTTGCGTACTACGTATACGTACATATACAGGGTTAATTGTAAAATACTAATAACCTTTTAGTGCAAAATTCCTGTCGTCATACCTACCAACTTTTGTTCTACAACTTTTTTCAAAACTTAATACGTTCTTCAAAAAATATTTGTGAAGTTTTGTTGTACTGTCTGAAACGTAATTACTCTGTACGTATTGCCAATGAGTAGAATGGGCACAGCACCGGTCTCAGCGCCGCGCCATACTCCCCGTTGACTACCCCGTAGAGGATACAGCGTGAAGATATGTATGTATGCAAAAACAGCCCTTCCAAAGTAAATTTTATGACGAATATATTTTCACACAACTTAAGGGATTCTTTAAACCTTGGGTATTCCTTAAATGTTCCTTAAATGCAATTACTTACAAACTTGCACATGCAAAATGTGCAAGTTTGTAAGTAAAACCTAATAAGTATTGGTGCTGAAATTGGAGTAATATAACATGTATGTCTGTATATATAGTGCGCTACGCTATATTAAAAATAACTAATGTTCAACGTCTTCTTAACATTACATTCCATTTC
The DNA here is from genome assembly GCA_907165235.1 of Zeuzera pyrina. Classification (NCBI taxonomy): domain Eukaryota; kingdom Metazoa; phylum Arthropoda; class Insecta; order Lepidoptera; family Cossidae; genus Zeuzera; species Zeuzera pyrina. Next base: position 10,262,023 of record OU015647.1, on the reverse strand, counting down.
GTTTTCAGTTACGAGCATTATTGAAAAGATCGTGAACGCCCTTATTCCAGGCCGTGAGTGTCTATAATCATTACATTACCTGGTTATTTGTATGTTAAAAATATTCTGAAACTCATGAAAATTTTTGTGTTTTCCAGTTGGTACAGAGTTGAAGAAAGGTGAGTTAACTATATCACACGATATCCATAGACTTATTCGTAGATGATATCTCATCCAAGTCCGCTGTGAGTCAATAGTGAGACGTGCTGGGAATATCGAGTGTGAAGTCGAGTAATTGCTTGCAAAATAAATTGTTGAAAAAAGAGAGATATCATGTAACTTCTTAATGAAAAGATATCAATTTACTTTTGAATCTCATTTAACTCAGTTTATATTTTGGTCAATATATTATATGTGCTTTGGTTCAGTAAATGTATGAGGCCTTGACTTAGGACATGATATATCAGACATCAGGATATCATTAGCTTTGTAGCTTCATTAGCTCCGTGCAGTTCCTGTGAAAGAGTACTGGTGTGTAGTCCACAACTTCGAACTAGTTCGGTGCTTCAAAATTATAGCAGATTATTTATCTATGAAATTGGAAATCGAAATAAATTTGAAATATTTTTTGTATTCTTATACGCGGAGACTAGTGGTGAATGGTGATTGTATGGTTGTGAACAATTCGTGATAGATGATGTAATAATGATATAGGAATATAAAACTAATTACAGTGAGCTAGAAATACAACGAGTTAAAGGAGATAAGCTAGCTCACTTAGATCGCTAGTTCACGAGTTACTACCTGTGCCCACAGACTTGGACCGCGTGTTCTACGGAATGATGTGCGGGCTGGCCTCCAACGGAGTCACGGGCTATATACTCGGAACTACTCCCGGCATACTGATCAAATCATCACCAAATATATGCAACAACATCGACGGCTGCTATTGCAAGAAAGGATACTAGTTCTTACAACAGTTCTACACTTTGTTATCTTGTTCGTCAGAATGAATTTTAAAAATAAATAATAATTTACATAAAGTACGTGTTTTGTCTGTGTTTTGCTGTCTTAATAATATATTAAAGTTAACATCGCAATGGACACGACGGGGCGATACCCCTTTGTGATCGTTAGATTATAATTATGTATACGTATGTATACATTATTTTGTTAATATTACATGTAATCATCTACCATCTACAAGTCTACATTCATATTAATGCTATTATTCAAATTTAAAAATTTTACGATCTTGTACGTTAGCATAGAATTTAAACAAGAGAAGCTATTATTACTGTGATTATCGCTACCTGACGTAGTAGTAGTTAATTTCTGAAGTAGTTAATTCTATTACTTCTGGTAAGAAGGGTGAAAGCTTATCGATATAAGCATGTTGTAATGCTGTAGGAATTCTCTCCCACCAGTAGTAATAGACAATCTGCTTATGCGAATGCAAAATTATTTTGCAAATGTGTGAAAGAACACTTAGTGCCTAAAAAACCTCAAGGAAAGGTTACTTTTCTTTTAGGCGGACATTCTTTCCGTGTAATGTATGTGTTGCAAAAGAAAGATCTGTTCGGCACAACGTGTTTATTGTAACTGAACTCTTTTACAGAGTTGACTTACAACGCTATATAGACTTATGATATATGTATACAGGTATTCACACTACATCATCCCCCTAACAGTAAAAAGAAAAAAAAACACTCTTAAGATGTTTTCTTTATAACTATGTCTGATACTCATAATGATATTATATATATATTTTTATACTACACAATTAAAGAAAAATGCATTATTTTCTACCATACTTAATAGTATTACTTACTTGAAAATATGCTTAACTTTTAAACGGTTTAGTAAAATTCTTATGAGTAATTTTTTCTTTGTTATTTATACTTATTTCAACATTTGGTCCGACATCTTCAATATGTCTATTCTATGTACGGTCCATCATACAATTTTTCCATTTCATTTCTATTCATATTTTTATCTAAAATTAAATCGTCATTTTCATAACTAATTGGCTTTACATTTTTATCGTAAAATATTTTTCTATCTAAATTACTGTCTACTAATCTTTTCCTTGCATCTTTTTGTGCTAGTTGCAACTTAAACTTTAATTCTGAGGCGTAATTGTCAATATTATACTGTGGCTCTATATCATCTTTCAGTCTACTTGCAATAATGCATGGCTTTCCCAACTTCCAACTAGCTCGACGGTGTACAATTTATCATTGTATGTACCATTGTATTAAAAGAAAAACACCAAAATGGCAGCCAATGGCTCCATGTGTAAGCATTTTCTTCACAAAGAATACGTAAAAAGTTTCTTAAATTTTTATGAGTATTTTCTAGTGCTCCTATACTTTGATGATGGTAAGGTGTTGATTGAATATTTTCTATTTTTAATAATTTACATACCTCTACCATTGCTGATGACGTAAATTCCGAACCTTGGTCTGTTCCGATAACTTTTGGTATGCCACACCTTAAAATAAAATTACAGACAAGTACCCTTGCCACAGTGTAGGTTTTCTTACTCGGTAGTGGTTATGCCTCCACATACTTGGTGAGCTCACACTGTACGATAAGCATGTATTGGTTACCTGCACTATCCTTTAGTAAAGGTCCAACAAGGTCTAAAAATATTTTTTCCAATGGTGAACTGGCAGTTGTTGTTATCACCATCGGCTCCTTATAGCTACTAAAATACGTACAACTATACATACAAATCCTCACGCTGTATCCCTAACGGGGTAGTCATAGAGGACAGAGCGCCAAGCATCGCGATCCTTACATACTTCTTTTGCTTCCTCAAATCTCATCATTCTCCTCACACATTTTCGCCTAGGTATGCGATTGCTTTCGATATTTCCGTCAGTTAACACTCTAGCTATCAAATCTTCATAAGTCAGCCTTGGTCTTCCTTGGCTTCTTTTACCACTCACTTTCGCTCTATAGATTTTTCTTCATCAGTCTTTCATCACTCATTCTTTCCATGTGCTCGAACCATCTTAGCATTCCTTTTTTCGATTTTACAATAACACTGTCGTGCAACCCTGTCATACTGCGTGTCTCTTCATAGCTTATTTTGTCCGCAAGTGTGACACCCCACATATTTCTAAGAGATCGCATTTCTACTGCATTTATCTTACTTTTACTCGATTTCGGGCATATTCAGGGCTCGCTACCATACAATAAAGTTGGCACCAACACCGCATTGTGTATGGCCATATTGGCTCAGTTAGATATATTCACACTTACTACTAATGCGGACAGAGCACCGTTCACTTTATTGCCGGCTGCTACCCGTCTCTCTACATCCAACTTACATCTTTCATCTCTCGAAAACGCACTCCCCTGAATACAATTCCGTTCACTTGTTCCGGACATTTTTCATTTACCCATATTTCACACTTTGTCTGTACATCTTCTCCTTCAAATACCACAACCTTAGTTTTATTAACATTCACATTGAATCCTTTCACTTCACTGTCTTCTTTCATGTACGTAACTAGTGTCTGCAACTCCGCTTCTGATGGTACTATAAGCACAGCATCGTCAACGTACAATAGGCAGTTTATCACTGCACCATCGCATATCATACCACTCATACTACCTTTCAATGTCTGGAGGCAACTGTCCAAATACAGCACGAATAGCCAGGCAGACATCACGCAGCTCTGTCTGACGCCTGAACAGACATCGAACCAGGGCGACATGTCGCCATCTATCCTTACACAGGCTCTGTGGCCTCGATATAATGACCTTACAGCCTGCAGAAAGGGGCCCTCCACGCCATATTCAGGCAGAAGACTCCATAGTTTCTTTCGCACTGCTCTATCAAATGCTTTTTCTAGATCCACGAAAGCGTAGAAAACTTTCTAACCTATGGCCAGAAACTTCCCCACGATAACGCGAAGCGGTAAAATCTGATCCATACAACCTCTACCATTCCTAAAACCACCTTGCGCTTCCCACAAATATCTTTCAGAAACATTTTTCATACGCTCAGACAATACCTTGGTATAGGTTTTACTTGCTAAGCTGACCAAGCTGATGGAGCTATAGCACGCACAGTCCAAATGCGAACCTTTCCCTTTGTAGAGAGGCACTATGACTACGGTGCGCAAGTTCTCTGGCACCTCTCCCTTCTGCCAACATAGGTTACACAGTAAACAGAAGGTATCCTAGACCCTAGGACTGCCATACTTGATCATCTCAGCAGTCACCTCCTCATTTCTCGGAGTCTTTCCACATTTCAAACTTCTTATCACTTTTTCTACCTCTTCCATATTAATGGCATACTCTAATCCCTGACCCGAGTGTGGGAATTCATTAGAATCGCTCTCAGTACTAGTACTTCTTTCCAAAATAATTTGGAATTTTCCTCGAAGTTGTTCGACATTTTGTTTTCGTCTAACCTTACACGCTTTTCTTTCACTAGTGCCTTCGTTTCTGCTTTCTGCAGCTTATATCTCTTTCCTCAAATTCTTCATACCACAGTCATTTTTAGTGCAAGGTAGTCTCGCCATGCTTTCTTCTTCTTATACACAGACACTTTAACCTCATCATCCCACCACACATCACGGTTTTTACCATTCCCAACCTTATTCCTTCCACACATTTCTTTCACAGCCTCGATGATGCTATTCCTAAGGTTCTGCCAACATTCTTCAACATCACTTTCAAACTATCATCAAGCTTACCGGATACTACCCTTTCATATTCATTCCTGGAGGTTGCGTCTTGCAGTTTCCAGCTCTTGATGCCACAGACCGCTGCAGGTTTGGACGCTACACGACATCGCCACGCTGCAAACAGACCTCTTATTCTAGTTACCACTAGAAAGTGGTCTCTTCTTAGATCGGCTCCTCTGTGTACTCTCGTGTCCATAATCTGCTTTTTGAGCCGGCTGTCCACCAGAAATAAATCAATCATACTTCTTTCATCCTTCCTTTCACACGTGTACTGATGAATCTTTTTGTGCTTAAATAAAGTATTAGCAACAAAAAGATCATTTTCCATACACATTCCTAACACAATCCTACCAGCATCATTCACTCTCTTATCTCCATACTTGCCTAGGACAGACTCAAATCTTGTTCGACCTGTCCGAGCCGTCCATTTATGTCTCCACACACTACAATTCTCTCATTCTCTTCAACCGTCTCTAGAACTTCCCTAATATTCTCCGACAACTGCTCTAGCTCGCCCAAACCGACGGAGGACACTGGGGCATACACCACTTAAGCAAATATCCTCGTAAACACTGTCTTGAGATGCCCCAGAGTAGTCTCGGCTTTACACACTTATATACTCAGTTACACAATTAATCTAACGAGAGGACAGCAGGACGCCTACTTCTTGGCATCCCCTTTCTTCTTGGAGTACTCCTGATCACAGAGCGATGCCCCCTCCAGGCAAGTCGGCAAGTTCACTGCCCTTTCGCTTGACTTCACTCAAATATAACATAACATTCAATTTTCTGTCTTCCGTAATATCAGTCACTTCATTCAACTTCTCTTCAATCCCACCTCTCACATTCCACGCAGCTATTCTGCACTCCTCCCTCCACTTCCCGCCGCAAGGTGCACAGCGTGTTGGGTGGCGGTTTGACATGAATCTCCAACTGCAAGGCGATGAACTTCAATTTTCAATTTCAATTTATTCAATTCTTGCAGTAAAATATTTACAAATAACGTTTTACTATGGTCTCCACACTAGGCGAAGCCTGTCCTGTGGGGACCAAAACAGAATTCACAAAAACGACACGCAAATGACATCGTAAAATAACACTAGAATTTTGACAAATATATTACATCAAAATATGTGACAAAAATTTCAGTAGTTTATATGTTTATGTTTGAGTATATGTGGTTGTGTTCTTGTAGTTTGTGTTAGTGTGTGCCCTGTTGTCTGTAAGTTTAATGTGTTTGTCTATGATTATGAAAAATCTATGATTATCACAACAAAAAATAAAAAACAAAAACAAAAAATAAATTTAATCCCCAATGAAGTCCTCTGTTTCTTTGTATGTCCAACCCATTATTAGTTTTAGGATATTACGATTCACCTCACTTCTACTGCATCTCCTGATCATAACACATCTACTAAGTAGTTTATTGTAGATGCGAGGCGAGGCATATTCCGCGAACCTTTTCGCAAAAGACGTGCGCGCAAATGGTACCTTAAGCCCAAAAATTCTTTTTTTCTGTTCCTCAAGGTCTGACAGAGATCTGTGAGCGCAAATGGCAATCCTCAGCACGTATAAATGACGAACACTCAATACACGTGCATCCTCCTGTATCCAAAAGGTTTACTGAGCATTACTTTTAAGACCGCTCGTTGTGCTCTTTCCAAATTGAGTATTGTGGAGGCCGGTGATCCACCCCACACAGTAAAACAGTATGTAATTACAGACTGACACAATGCTAAGTAAATCATACGTAGAGTGGATTCATCTGCTGCATTTCTCAGCAAACGTATAGTGTGTGCGACTTTTCTAATTCTTGCTGCTGTTAGGTTTATATGTTTCGAGAAACTCAGCTTTTCATCAAGAATAATCCCAAGGTATTTAACCATGTCAGTTCTGTGTATTGTTTCACACTTGTAGGTTACGTTACCCTTCTGGCAGTCAGTTGATGATGAGTACTGGATTCTTATTCTATTTGCCTGCCGAGGTGCAGAAGCAGCAGTCTTATGAAAACAAACAAATTTGGATTTATCGACGTTTAAGGTCAGACGGTTTCGATTCATCCAATCGTGTATTGTAGCCATTCCAGCTGCAGTCCTTGCAATGGCGTCATTCCATGTATTGTCATGGAAGACTATCGCTGTATCGTCCGCATAACATGTTACCACTGCATTAGCCATAGATAAATCTGCTATATCATTTATGTAAGCTAAAAAGAGGGTGGGTCCCAATACACTTCCCTGTGGTACACCATACGGCACATTTTCTGGACAGCTACAGTATGGTCCTATTTGTACACACTGTTTCCTATTCGTCAAATAGGAGCGGAACCAGTGCAGAGCGACTCCTCGAATTCCAAGATGTTCCAGTTTGTTCAATAAAATAGGTATTGAAACGGTATCGAAGGCCTTAGCCAAGTCAAGAAATACGCCGATACAAGCATAACCCCTGTCCAAAAACGTAGCTATCCTGCCTGTTAAATAATTTACAGCATCTTCAACAGAAATCCCATGTCGAAATCCATATTGTTGCTCAGCTATGAGCCTACTTCCTTCAAGAAACCCCACCAATCTTTTGTTCACCACTCGCTCTAGAATCTTTGAAAAAAATGCCTAACAGAGAAATAGGGCGGTAACTACTGGGGTCCCCCTTGTCACCGAATTTGTATATAGGAAGAACTGCAGTAATTTTCCAACAATCCGGAAACACCCCGGAACTCAAACTAAGATTACAAATTGTTACCAAAGGAAGAATTACATGTCTCTTAATTGCTTTTACGAGGCGATTTGTAATATTATCCAGACCCGGCGCACTATCTGGCTTCAACTGAGCTATAATTGTTTTGATTTCTCTGGGATTTGTGGGGTCCATATAAAATGAATGTAACGGTGTTCGCCGTCCTTTTTCGTTTGCTACTAAGATCTCTTGTGATTTTCCTATTTGGTCAAGTTTTTTATTAGCAAGAATTTTTCCAATAGAAGCGAAGTATTTATTACAAAAATTGACGGAATCAGTTGGATCAGTTTTTATTTTGATTATTTCTTGGCTATGTTTAACATGTTTTTCTTTATACGTAATTTTATTTATTATATTCCATAATTTACTAGGTACATTTTTATTATCCATTAACTCTTTCTTTTCGTATTCTTTTTTCACGTTTCTCAGTAAACTAATGTAAAAATTTCTGTATCGAGTGTAAGTTCGCCATTTAATTGGATCATTTTTGTGTTTCTTAGCTTCCGAATGGAGTTTGTCTTTTATTCTTGAGCATTTTATTAAGCCAGGTGTCATCCACGGTTTTAAATTATTCCTGGATCTGCTTACTGTAGATATACGTGTATGTTTAGAGACTATGTTACTAATTGTCGTCATAAAGGTGTCCGTTAATTTATTCACATCTGTTGTTTCATTGGAAAACGACCAATCGTTAACCTCCAATTCTTCAGAAATTGCAGAGTAATCAATCTTAGTGTCTGGTCGGTCTGGAGGGCTTAGGTACTTCATATGTTATTCCGGCCATTACAAAATCGTGGTCAGTTACCGCAGAGGAACAAACCAGCGCTTCTACATGGTTCTTACTTCTAACAAAAATATGGTCCAGGCATGATTTACCTCTTGTAGGTTGATCCACCGCAGATACGAACCCAAATTCTGTCATTAAGCATAAACAATTGGTTATGTTCTTACCATTTGGTTTGGTTTCTTCAATAATGTTTATATTTATGTCGCCCACGGTCATTGAGCATTTACGATAATCTGATGTTTCTAAAATATTTGCAAGTGAATTGAGAAAAGGGGATAAGTCATGAAAAGACGGAGAACGATAAATAGCCAAAATATAGAATGAGTTCGGAACATGTATTTCCAAACAATTTGCTTCTTCAATATTTGGTTCTGCAATTATGGGTTATGTGGACTATGGTCGGACTACCTACTGTTTACGTACACTACCACACCACTCGCCTGATTAAGATATTTAGATGTTGAATAAGAATTATATCCGTCGATTTGAGGTATAATAGAATTTTCATTGAGCCAACATTCGGTAAGTATTATAACATCGAATTCGATGTTTATTCTCTTAAAACTAATTAGAAAGTTGTTGAAATTACGATGTATACTTCTTATATTAAAGTTCAAAACAGTCAAATCATAGATTGAAAGTACATTGGTACAGTGCTCAGCTGTTTCGGTTTTGTGGCATTTAACAACAACAGAATTATCTATACTTTCTAATAAATCCAGTTTATTTAATAGATATACAAAGTGAATGAAAAGGCGGTATGCAGGACAAGCCACCATTGATAGCACCCAAAATTTTTGCTCTGAGTACCTCCAATGCACCTCAGTTTAATTATTGGTGAATGTTGAAAATATTGATAGTGAGAAGTGTAATTAATAGCGCTTTTGATTATGATTGTAGGACTGCGTGCGTATAACTTGAGAGCTGTCTTGCGATTTGTCACATATATTTTTAATTCATTTACTCTTTTATTAAATTTAAATATGAAATGGGTTATAATAAACTTATTAATTTCAAAATTTTGATAAATTCTTAAATAATTTGGCCTATTAAATATTTGAAACGACGTTGTTATCTCTAGATGACAAGCAGCACAAATCGTTGCGATCTTGAATAGAAATGGGAGCACCTCCTTCACGCTTTCTAACATATACAATACCATTTCTCGTCCAACAATACTTGTATCCATTAGATCTTGCTTGGGTTCTTGTATCACGAAACAACAGTCTATTTACCCTCGTTAGTCTTTCATTGACATAAACTTTGTAATCCGGTCCAGAGCCAACTATGTCTTTGCTCGAAACATTTCGACGCGCCCTAGCAGCGTTCAGAAATTCATCACGCTTTGATTTACGCGTGAAACGAATCACTATGGGACGTGGTTGATCTTTTTTATTGTCCACAGATTTAGAAGCGATACGTCGCTGTCCCGCGCGATCAACACTATCTATCTCCGAGTTATCTATCTCAATGCCGAGCTTAGTGGCTGTAACCAGTACCAAATGATGAAGACTTTCATTAGAGGCTTCCGTCACACCGGATATTTCTAATTCGTTTCTGAGTGCGGTCTGGGATAGTTTGTTTATTTCAGTTTGTAAAGATGAAATTATTACTTGCTGCTCCTCCTGCACGGTCATTGCAGTTTCCAATTTAGCCTCAGTAGAGGTAAGTCTCAAGGACAAATCATCTAGTCGTTCGTGACATCGATTTCCAACGCCAAACTGCATTTCGCTCACACCAGCGGGGACAAACCGGTGTACGTCGCTTTCGGGGGACGCTCTAGCTTTCATATTTACATTGTCTCGTATGGTATGCACAGGAGAGGTATTGCAGCCCTGAATAGGGCTGGCAGGGGTCGCGACGAGCACGCTTCCTCAATTGACAGCATTACAACAGTCTATAATCGATAAGCTTTCACCTTCTTCACCAGAAGTAACAGCATTAACTACTACGTCAGGTATCGATAATCACAGTAATAATAGCTTCTCTCATTTAAATTCTATGCTAACATATAAGATTGCAAAAGAACAAAAAAATCTGATAATAACAAACAGAAGTATAGGGCTATTCCATTATAGCCCTATACATCTGTTTCAGTCTAATAAATATCCTGATGTACTGATGTATGATGTCCTAAGTCCTGGCTTCATTCACGGAACTAAAGCGTATATAATATATTGACCAAAATATAAACTGAGTTAAATGAGATTCAAAAGTAGATAGATAGATAGATAGATAGATAAACAGTTTATTACGTAAATTGATGTCTTTTCATTAAAAATCACATGATACATGATATCTCTCTTTTTTCAACAATTTATTTTGCAAGCAATTACTCGACTTCACACTCGATATTCCCAGCACGTCTCACTATTGACTCACAGCGGACTTGGATGAGATATCATCTACGAATAAGTCTATGGATATCGTGTGATATAGTTAACTCGCCTTTCTTCAACTCTGTACCAACTGGAAAACACAAAAAATTTCATGAGTTTCAGAATATTTTTAACATACAAATAACCAGGTAATGTAATGATTATAGACACTCACGGCCTGGAATAAGGGCGTTCACGATCGTTTCAATAATGCTCGTAACTGAAAACGAAATGAAATATTATGTTAACAAAACGTTGAACATTACTTATTTTTATTATAGCGTAGTGCACTACATATACAGACATACATGTTATTTTACTCCAATTTCAGCACCAATACCTATTAGGTAATCCCTACCACATCATTTTGCAAGTGCAAGTTTGCAAGTAATTGCATTTAAGGAACATTTGAGGAATACCCAATCTTTAAAGAATCCCTTAAATTGTGTGAAAATATTTTCGTTTTCAAATTTACTCTGAAAAGGCTGTTTTTTTCCATACAAAAGTTTTGCCTCATATGTTATATTGCAATTTCTAAATGTTCTTTTAAAAATGTTGAATTTGATAGTTATCATAATGGAGTCTGATGAACATGTTGTATTCTTTCTCTTTGTGCTGCACGATAGACGTCATACTGAACTTTTCTAAAAACTACCTCGTTAATAACTTGCACGTAATTGAGACGAGTCCAGTATTACCCCAGAAGTTCAAATCGGCTTAACGACTTCAGCTCCGTGAGGGGAACAGATGAATGTAATATGTATTACGCTGATCAAATCGTAACACAATTTTTACTTCACCGTAGCCGTAGTAATAACTGAACAAAAGATGTTTCACTGCGTGAATCGTGCCTTCGCTAAACGACTTGTAAAAATTCGTCTTGTAATTTAATATTGTATAAAGTATTGTACCATAGTTAAATATGTTATGTTGGTACGTACTTTTGTACATATTTAAATCAAGTATAGTACTTACATATCGTATTATTCTATGAATTACGAAGACTGCGGTCGGCAGACCCAAAAAAAACCAAAGTTGAATTTAAAAATAAAATATATTATAAAAATTATAAAAGTATTACAATAAAATTACGACTAAACTACTCCAGCTCGATGCTGATTTAATTCTAACATAAATTATATTATAAAAATGAAACATTCCTCAACAGCGTAAACGGCCTGATCAAAGTTCACTTGCAATGATTTCGACATCAATAGTTATTATTGCTGACGCGGTTGCTAAGACAGCTCCATGTTATTTAGGACGGACCTACACAGCACTTAACATACTATTATATGCTATAACACCTCCACCCGCAGACCAGCAACTATTTTTGAACCTTGAGAAAAGTAGTTGCTGATGATTCCTTCTGGCGTTTGGTATTTCCAGGTTTCTCGACCTCGTCGATCATGCTTCCTTCAATAGCTGTTTCTTGAAGTCCTCTTTGCAACGTATTATAGCGCCATTTGACTATGCATACAGCCAGTATAAGTGTACTTAATAGTAATGTGACGTAGAACGGTATCGTTGTATGATATAGATATTCTGTTGATGCTGTTGTAAGATGTAGATCCGGTTGCAGCATTACTCTATGTTGTAGATTGTGCAATTCCTTAAGATTTATGGAATTAAGGTTGACGTGAGTTAACACCTGATCTTGATTCTTCTCATTATATAAAAAGTTCATGATCTTAAGAGGTTGCCCTTCCACTCGATCATTCAAATTAGTTATTGTGAATTCTTTTGTATGTAAGAAGCAGTTTACTGGAATTGTAGCAAGATAACTTCCTTTCAGCATGCTGTAGTCTTCACGTCCACAAATAGTGTGAATTCTTGTTGAATTTGGGAAAGAAATGACATAATGCTTTTCATCGAGTTCCTCTATTGCTTCCTTTGACAGATTTATAGTGGTCAGTCTGCATGTTTTATCGAAGGATTGGTTGATGATTAGATTTTGAATGCAATCCGGTTGTTGACGAAGCTGATGAGTTGTTCTTTCTTCACAGAGATACCAGTTATTGTACTTCGGACATTCAGTCTCCATGTACACGAAACATTTCCTGTTAGTTGCTATCAATGAAGAAGGGGGAATGAGGGCCTGCTTAAACTTGTTCGGTATAATTGCTAATCTGTATAGATCATAAATATCTAGAGAGAATATAGGGAATTTAAAAGTTATCACAATCTTGTTAGAGGAATAGTAATAACCTGGCTTTATGACATCATAGTATTCACGTAACGCCAGTTCCAGCACCTGATCTTTACCATATATATTAATTAATCTTTTTACCATTCGATTAAGGGTAACTATTTTTAACATAGAATGATGCGTACTTGAACTTCGAATAAAGGCTAACATATTTTCTATCCTATTTAATTCCTCTAATACGTCTTCAACGTTTTCTGTAATTATGGCTAAAAGTTGAGCTAATTTCGATAATGTTATAAGATTCGTATCACTGTAAAGTGCTTTATCTAAAATTAACTCTAGGGTTTTATTTATTTTAATTTGATTCTCTACTAGTTTATCAATTATGTTACTATGCTGGGCCATCCATTCTCTGCTAATACTAACATGATTATTAAATTCGGATTCAATTTTATTTTGGTTATCCTGTAGAATTTTAATGGTATGATCATATTTGACGGCATCTAAATAATCTAAATTACCTGTTACGCTTTTAATTACTGAGCCTAGGCCATCTACAAGACCTCTTTTTACTCTATTTGACTTCAACGTCTCAAGGTTCTCTAAAACTTTATCTAGCCTATTATCTAAATATTCTAACTGTAACTCATATATCATAAAAGTATCATTGCTTAATCTATTCTTATAACTAGACAGTTGATTCTGCAATATAGTAATCTTATCATTAATATCTTCTAGATTTATGTATTGTATAAATGTATGGTAATGTGTCATAAGTCTCGTCGTTCCCAGTCGAAATGGTAGTAATCCGGGGCCGTCATCCAAACTCTCAAGTCTTATCTCTTGGGATATTATCGAAGGAGCAATCAGGACCAGTATCACCCTGTAACAATTGAGCACTTTTAGGTACTCTTTTTATTCTATTCTTAGCTACAGGTCCGCGTTTTTTTGAGGTATAGATATGAATGGGTAAATCTGCTAGGACTGTATCGTGAGTGTAACGCGAAGCTAGTTTTTGACGACTTGCAAGAGGATTGCTAACAAATATTCTCTGTTGTGGTTGGTATTCAATTTCAGGTTCACGATTCGTATTTCGTTTTTCTATAATGTTAACGCGATTATCTAATGAGTTTTCACTTATTTTTTCATATACGATTTTCAATCGTTCACGGTGATTTTCAATGTACTGTTGCATTAAATGTTTTGTTAAATCTACGTCAAGGGGGTCTCTAGGATCCAAGTGACCAGTTATTATATCATATGGTCTACATTTGGTGAGACTATGAACAGAACTGTTATATGCTAAGATCGCATAGGGAACAAGGTTTGTTATATCGTCATCTTTATTACGTAATTTCAAAATACGCAAGTGCTCTAATAAAGTGGAATGAAATCTTTCTATATTTCCATTATCATTAGGTGAATGTGGTAAAATTCTATGATGATTAATTTTATGCATATCCGTAAATTCGGTAAATAACTGATTAGTAAACTCCGTTCCGTTGTCAGTCACTACAGTCAAGGGCAAACCATGATGTGTGCTAAACCGCAATACTGCTTGAATAATACTAATAGCTGTACCATCGCGTAAATGATAAGCCTGAGCATACTTTGAGAATACATCTATGATTGTCAAATATTTCTCATTATGTACTGTGAATAAATCCATGTGAACAATTTCAAATGGCTTTGTTGCTGGAGGTACTATCTTAAACTGCGGCTTAACGGGATTTCTATCGTATTTAGCCTGACCACAAATAGTACAATTATTAATATATTTGGTAATATGTTCTCTCATTTTAGGCCAATAGTAACGTCTAGAGAGGGCTAAATAACATTCATTAATACCACGGTGATTTGTCTTACCATCGTGGTAATGTTTAATTATTTCCTGTTGTCTTAAATATTCCTTTACATTCTCGAGTTCAACCTTCGTTAACACTAAGTTCATGGCGGAACTTCGAAACTTATCTTGTATAATAGGTATAATTTTGTAAAATGCTAATGGGGGGTCTATCAATAGGGCAGTTTTAACTTTAGGGTTTACATATTCTTTTATGATGCTTACAACATCTTCTTCCAGCTTGGATTCTGAAACCTGTACAGATGTTCTTGTATGGGTATCGAATGGTTTTGTCGCTGTGGGCCGTTTCTTTATGTCACCAACTACAGTAATGTGTATTTGTCTGTGGAATTTATTTAATGGTTCATCTACAATCGGGATTTCGAGTATAGGGTTTTCTCTACTGGTATGGGCTGTTTCAGTTGAAGAGTTTGATTCAGAAGGCGGTCGTTCAGATGTGTTAACTACTAAAGACCCTGCTTCTTCATTATTAATTTCTATTCTTGAAAGTGCATCTGCGTTCGTATTATTTTTGCCTTTTTTATATATGACAGTAAAATCATATTCAGAGAGTTTCAATTTCCAACGAGTGAGTCGCGAATTAGGTTCCTTCAAGTTCATAACCCATTGCAGAGGTTTGTGATCAGTTAATATCTTAAATTTTCGGCCAAATAGATAAGGTCTAAAATATTTCGTTGCCCATACTATGGCCAGAAGTTCTTTTTCTATAGTGCTATAATTTACTTCACTATCGTTTAAAGTGCGAGATGCATAACATACGGGCTTATCAGATCCAATCGGACCTTGGGAAAGAATAGCTCCAATCGCTACGTTAGACGCATCTGTGGTTAATATGAACTCCTTGCAAAAATCTGGGTATTGTAAGATGGGGTCATTAATTAAGAGAGTTTTGCATTTTTCGAAACAATTAACATATTCTGAATCAAATGTAATTTTTCTACCTTTCTTCAAACATTGAGTAAGAGGTTTCGTTATCCGTGCAAAGTCAGGTATAAATTTACGATAATAGCCAATGAGACCTAGGAACTGTTTGATATCTTTGGGTGTTTTAGGTAACGGATAATTTTTTATTGCTACAATTTTATCAGGATTGGGTTTGATGCCATTCTTAGTGATAACATGTCCTAAATAAGCTGTTTCTAACTTAAGAAATTCGGATTTATCCATTTGAATTTTGAAGTTAGATTCACGTAATTTTTTGAAAACTTTTTCAAGGTTAATCATGTGCTCTTGCAGGGATGTACTAAAGACAATAATATCATCTAAATATACTAGGCACAATACGTTCTGAAGATCTTTAAGAACATTATCCATAACGCGTTGAAAAGTCGACGGAGAATTTTTTAAACCCATAGGCATTCTTAAAAATTCGTAATGACCATTTTATACATTAAATGCTGTCTTTGGTATATCCTCTGGATTCATCTGTATCTGGTAAAATCCACTAGCGAGGTCTAGAGTTGTAAAATATTGACAATTACCTAATTTATCTAACACATCTGTAATATTTGGAATGGGGTATTTATCATCAATAGTTTTTTCATTAAGTTTGCGAAAGTCTACCACTAAACGCAATTTCGTTTTTCCAGAAGCGTCTGCTTTTTTGGGTACCACCCAAATAGGAGAGCTCCAGGCCGATTCAGATGGTCGAATAATATTCTGATCTAACATCTTGCCAATCTGTTCCCTAACTTCATCTCTATGTATGAATGGATATCTATAACTTTTGGTATAAACAGGTATTTCATCTGTCGTCCTAATATTGTGCTTTACCCTATTGGTAAAAGTTAACGGTTCGCCGTCTATATAAAAAACATCAGCATATTTCGAACAAAGGGTCTCTAAATTAGCGCGTTCCTCTGGGTTTAAATGATCGGTACGTAATCGCGATAATACTTCCTTTACACGAGATGATGCTTGTTTCGTACGCGCGCACTCAATAGTGTACGTCTCCGCTTGCACGGGTCGATCCATAGAGAATATGACGTCATGTGGAGTAGTATTGAACACTTCTACAATACCACGATTATTTATCACGGACGTTAAGCATTCGTTAATAACGCAATTAGAGATAATTTGCTCATTAATAAAAGCGCCACCATCATGTACATTTATAGGTATTCTAATTAATTTTGAAGAATTTGCAGGAATAATATCTTCGTACAGATTTACATTTCTCGAATTGTACATAAGGATAGGATTAATTGCTTTATGAGTTACAAGTGATTTATTTTTTAAATCTATTTTAGCTTCCCATTTTTCTAACAAGTCTAAACCAATAAGTCCATCGAAAAATTCATGGAATTTATAAATAAATAATTTAATATTTTCCGAGTCCTGAAATTCGGGAAAACAAGGTAGCGAAATGGAATAATTATTTCGTGTTGTAGCGTGTACGTTCGTTACTTCAAAGGGATCAAAGTTCACTGGAAAATGGGGAAAATATTTCTCCACGGCTGATGGGCTTATAAAAGACTGATTTGCACCAGTGTCTATTAAGAGCTTGAGTGAGGGATTCGAAATTTGTATGAAAGGAAGCTGCCTTTGCGTTTGTAAGTTTAGTTCTATTTTGGCTTTTTGGACTTCATACGACTCTGAAAATTCTGCTGGTCGTTAGGACTAGCAGACGTAGAAGGTTGGGAATCATCAGAAGTAATGGTCGCGTGATTGTCGTGTCTGTCATAGTCTTGTACTTCACGCTCGTATTCGGTATTCAAACAAACAGGCGTGGGGACAAAGTCAGTATAGTCGTTATCATATTCTGGTTGGTAAATGTATTCATAGGGTTCGTATGTGTAATATTCTGGATAATAATAATCGTCATAATTTGCACACTCATTGATATTCATTTCACGGGCTTTAAAATAATTAGTCGGAGGTGGATTTCCGCTTCTACGCCAGTCATGTCCCGTCAGTTGTCTCGTCGGAGGTAATTGTTTGGGTATAAAATGACTTACACCACTCATGGGCTTTGGGGCTTGTTGAATATAAGGTGGATTTCTAGGGGGCATTTGGAATTTATTATGCTGGGCACTATAACTTGGTGGCAATGCGCGGAACATTTGCTGTGTCCGTGTAGGACCTGTTACAAATGGTTGGTGATCAGAGCGATTGAACTGGAAATTTGGTGTCCATTGTGAACGTGGCTGTGGCCAATTAGGTACGGGCTTAGAGAAGTCGAATGGTTTCTGTACCTGCATAATAGGTGGAACGGGCATGAATCTCATTGCCGGTTTTCTTTCAGCTACCGAGTCGTTTCTGTTCTGTAGGTACATCACATTCATCTCCTCTTGCACAAATTCGAGTGCTTTTTCAACACTATCAGGACGCATGCACCGTATACGGGACCCTAATGGATCTTTTAGACCACGTACAAATGCCTGCATCGTTAACTTTTTGTATAAATTACGCTTAGCTTCGATAGTAGTATCGATCGTTTCGTGAAGCGTCACATATGTCATGATAGTGCTGAACAAATTAATACATAACATAACGCTGTATCCCCAACGGGGTAGTCAGAGAGGACGGAGCGCCAGGAGTCGCGGTCCTTACACACCTCTTTCGCTTCCTCAAATCTCATCATTCTCCTCACACATTTTCGCCTAGGTATGCGAGTGGTTTTGACATTTCCGTCTGCTAACACTCTGACTATTTGATCTTCATAAGTCAGCCTTGGTCTTCCTTGGCTTCTTTTACCACTCACTTTCGCTCTGTATATTTTCTTCGTCAGTCTTTCATCACTCATTCTTTCCATGTGCCCGAACCATCTAAGCATTCCTTTCTTCATTTTTACAATAACACTGTTGTGCAACCCTGTCATACTGCGTATCTCATCATTGCTTATCCTGTCCGCAAGCGTGACACCGCACATATTTCTGAGAGACCGCATCTCCACAGCATTTATCATACTTTCACTCGATTTCGGGCATATCCAGGCCTCACTGCCGTACAACAAAGTTGGCACCAACACCGCATTGTGGATGGCCATTTTAGCAGTGTTAGATATATTCACACTACCCACTAATGCGGACAGAGCACCGTTCACTTTATTGCCAGCTGCTACCCGTCTCTCCACATCCAACTCACATCTTCCATCCCTCGAAAACGCACTCCCCAGGTACACAATTTCATTCACCTGTTCTAGACATTTTCCATTTACACTAATCACACATTTCGTTTGTTCCGCTTCTCTTTCAAACACCAGAACCTTAGTTTTGTTCACATTCATTTTCAATCCTTTTACTTCACAATCTTCTTTCATGCACGTGACTAGTGTCTGCAACTCTGCTTCTGATGGTGCTATTAGCAGAGCATCGTCTGCGTACAATAGGCAGTTTACCACTGTGTCACCACATCCCATACCACTCATATTACCTTTCAATCTCTGGAGGCAACTGTCCAAATACAGCACGAATAGCCAGGCAGACATCACGCAGCCCTGTCTGACACCAGAACAGACTTCAAACCAGGGCGACATGTCACCGTCTATCCTTACACAGGCTCTGTGGTCTCGATATAATGACCTCACAGCCTGCAGTAAGGAGCCCTCCACGCCATATTCAGGCAGAAGACTCCACAATTTCTTCCGCACTACTCTATCGAATGCTTTCTCTAGATCCACGAAAGCGCAGAAAACTTTCTGACCTAAAGCCAGAAACCTTCCCACGATAACGCGAAGCGAGAAAATCTGATCCATACAACCCCTACAGTTCCTGAATCCACCTTGCGCCTCCCACAAATATCTTTCTGAAACACCTTTCATACGTTCAGTCAATACTTTAGTATAGACTTTACTCGCTAAGCTGACCAAGCTGATGGCCCTATAGCACGCACAGTCTAGGTAGGAACCTTTCCCTTTATATAGAGGTACTATGACTGCCGTGCGCCAGTCCTCTGGAACCTCCCCCTTCTGCCAACAAAGGTTGCAGAGTGCACAGAAGGCATCCCAGACCCTAGGACCACCATACTTGATCATCTCAGCAGTCACCTCATCAATTCCCGCAGCCTTTCCACATTTCAAACTTCTTATCACTTTCTCAATCTCTTTCATACTAATGGCATCCTCCAGTCCCTGGCCTGAGTGTGGCAATTCATTAGAATCGCTCTCAGTATCAGAGACGGAGTCGCCACTCTCATACAGTTCTCCATAGTATTCACTCCATCGCTGCAGAACATCCTTTTTATTTGTAAGCAGGTTGTTTTCTTTCGAACGCACTTTATTCATTCTGCAAGGTGCCGGACCACTTCGGATCTTACGTACTTCTTTCCAAAATAATTTGGAATTTTCCTCGAAGTTGTCCGACATCTTGTTTTCATCTAACACCCTACACCTTTCACGCTTCTCTTTCACTAGTGCCTTCGTTTCTGCTTTCTGCAGCTTATACCTGTCTTTCATCAAATTTTTCATACCACAGTCATTAGTAGCAAGGTAGTCTCGCCATGCTTTCTTTTTCTTATACACAGCCACTTTCACCTCATCATCCCACCACACATCACGCTTTTTGCCGTTCCCAATCTTATTCATTCCACACACTTCTTTCGCAGCCTCAACCATACTATCTCTAAGGTTCTGCCAGCATTCTTCAACATCCTCGCTCAACACTTTCAATCTATCATCAAGCATACTGGATAATACCCTTTCATATTCATTCCTGGTGGTCGCATCCTGCAGTTTCCAGCTTTTAATGCGGCTAACCGCTGCAGGTTTGGACACTACGCGATGTCGCCATGCTGCGAACAGACCCCTTATTCTGGTTATCACCAGAAAGTGGTACGTCCCGAGAACGGCTCCTCTATACGCTCTTGTGTCCATTACCTGCTTCTTAAGTCTGCTATCCACCAGGAATAAATCAATCATACTTCTCGCACCCTTTCTTTCCCACGTGTACTGATGGATCCCTTTGTGCCCAAACATGGTATTAGCCACAAAAAGATCCTTTTCCATACACAAACCTAGCACAATCTTACCAGCATCATTTACTCTCTTATCTCCATATTTGCCTAGGACAGACTCAAATCCTGTTCGAGCTGTCCCGACCCATCCATTCATGTCTCCACACACAACAATTCTTTCGTTCTCTTCAACCGTCGCTAGAACTTCTCTAACATTTTCCCAGAACTGCTCTAGTTCAGCCAAACCGACAGAGGACACTGGGGCATATACTGCCAAAACAAAAATTCTTGTCAACCCAATCTTGAGGCGTACCCAGAGCAGTCTGGGATTTATACATTCATACTCAGTCATACAATTAACCATACGAGAGGACAGTAAAACGCCTACCCCTTGGCATCCCCTATCTCCTTGTGGTACCCCTGACCACAAAGCGATGCCTCCTCCGGGCAAGTCGGCAAGTTCACTGCCTCCTCGCTTGGTTTCACTCAAACATAGCACATCCAATCTTTTCTCTTCCATAATATCAATCACTTCATTCATCTTCTCCTCAATCCCACCTCTCACATTCCACGCAGCTACTCTGCACTCCTCCCTCCACTTCCCGCCGCTAGGTGCACAGCGTGTTGGGTGGCGGTCCCCAACGCCGAACTGCACTCTGCACACACCAGCGGGGACAGACCGGTGTACGTCGCTTCCGGGGGACGCCCTAACATTATAATTTCCGTTGTCCCGCATGGTATGCACAGAAGAGGAATTGCAGCCCTGAAAAGGGCTGGCAGGGGTCGCGACGAGCACGCTTCCTCAGTTGACCCCCCAACAAATTAATACAATGTTCATAAAATTCCTGAGGGGATTTATTCTCTTGAGTAGCTAACATGAGGTCATTGTAGAGAGCCGTTTCGTCTCTTTGGTCTGAAAAATTGTTAACTAACACTGTTTTAATACCATTCCAACTCTCAGGTATCCCATTGGAATTAATCGTTCGCGCGGCTGGCCCAGTTATTTTATTAAGAATACCATTAATAAGACATACGGTGCTCAGTTGACTATCTGCCGTTAAGTATTCCTCTACTATTTCGTCACAAATTTTTATAAATCTAGGCAAAACGTTTGGATTACCGTCAAACTCGGGCACCAACCTCAGTGCTTTGTAAATCAAATCGGTATCAGTCATTTTCGGCTTTGATTCCGTTTCTGACATACTACCTGTTTCTGTACTAATATCTCTACTCTTATCTAAATTAGACCTACGTGCTATCCTATTACGCGCAGGCCCTCTAAAAATGAATTGCCTGGGGTGAAAAATGATTGCAATAAATTTAAACTAAGGTATATAGAAATTATTGAAGCAACACAGGAATGATTCGAATGTGTACTTACAAAAATTTCATTCTGGCTTCTTCTGGTGTCGATGTCTTGACCTCTCTGCCAACCGGGACTTCAGGTTCTTCTTGATACTCGAGGATGATCGCTCGCGACGGCGATAGCGATTTCGCGATACGGTATTCGATGTGAGAATATCCCTATCTATACTACTCGAGTATCCTACCGACTGCGCCAATTACGAAGACTGCGGTCGGCAGACCCAAAAAAAACCAAAGTTGAATTTAAAAATAAAATATATTATAAAAATTATAAAAGTATTACAATAAAATTACGACTAAACTACTCCAGCTCGATGCTGATTTAATTCTAACATAAATTATATTATAAAAATGAAACATTCCTCAACAGCGTAAACGGCCTGATCAAAGTTCACTTGCAATGATTTCGACATCAATAGTTATTATTGCTGACGCGGTTGCTAAGACAGCTCCATGTTATTTAGGACGGACCTACACAGCACTTAACATACTATTATATGCTATAACATATGTAACCTATATGTAAATATTAGGTACATAATATTATTATACGTGATATGTAGAACAACTAGGTATTGCTTTAAAAATGTATTATCTTTATAGACGGTACAAAATAATCACAGCTCCAATAAAAAAATACGGAATCGTTTAAAATATTAGATTTTGCTATAAAATTTAATAAAATTGTGCTTCGCTATGCTTCGCGATCGCCGTAGATCTAATAGAGAACCTAACCGCCAAAAGTCGTTTCTGGGTAACAAAGACCTTTTCCCTAAAAGGGAATAATCCGTACCTAAAAAAAAGTACGGAAAAATTTTGTAAAGCAAAATTGTTTTTGAAATTTGATTAATACCGAAAACAGCATCTATATAGGCATAGTTTTGACTCCCAAGAACTTGTTGTGATCTACTGTCAAGTATCAAAACGGAAAGCAGTAAATTTTCTAAAGCTTAGCCCATAAGAGTAATCTCATTACCAGAGATTGGCATTAGGGAGCATTAATACCTAAACTTCATTAGCGGAATGATATAGAGTTACTAAAACGGGTCTCTAAAATGGATTTACGAGGGCGCCATTTTGATTGGAGAATAGAATAGAATGGAGTGGATCAGAGTATCATTTATTTCTCTCAAAGTGTGTTTATGTCTCTCAAAGCGTGGTCTATACCTTTGGTCAAATTAATGAAAATCTCAAAAGGTTTCTTACACATTACCATAATCCGGCATGTAAAATTTTATTATCACACATAATAACGGCGCGGCGTGGCGTCACAACGCAACGCGTGAATCTAGAAAGTTCTAGAAAGTGTCTTCAGGAAACTTAATTAGTCTAAAAAGGGATTGAGAGTCAATGGAGAGTATTTAAACCACCTCCGATTTGCGGATGACATAGTCATTTTTGCAGAAAACCTAGTAGATTTGGCAACCATGCTACTTGAACTAACAGAAGAGAGTAAAAAAGTAGGCTTGTCTATTAATTTCACTAAAACTAAAATAATAACAAACACGAAAGAAAAGAACCCTATAACGGTTGAAGGACAAAATGTAGCAATCATAAGTGAATATATTTACTTGGGTCAGACGGTTTCTTTCGACAATCACACTGGGAAAGAAATTCAGGGAAGGATCGCTACAGCATGGAGGAAATACTGGGGAATAAAGGAAATAATGAAAAGCAAATCTATCAACATTAATATCAAGAAAAAGCTCTACGAAGTAGCGCTCCTGCCGTGTTTAACGTATGGTTGTCACAGTTGGTCACTAAGAAAATGTGAAGAAGGGAAGCTAGTCATATGCCAAGGTAAGATGGAGAGGAGTACGTTGGGTATCGGTGTATCGCAACAAATAAGCAACGATGTGGTTAGGAAATTGACTAAATTAACAGGTGTTGTGGAAAGAGTCAGAGTGCTGAAATGGAACTGGCCCGGCCATGTATGCCGTATGAATGGTGATAGATAGACAAAAAAAAATAATAGAATGGATCCCGCGAGATGGAATAAGATCAAGAGGACGCCAAAGAAAAAGATGGGCTGATGTATTTATACATAGACTGGGACCACATTGAATGGCTGAAACGAGACAAAAAGTTCTGGAAAGAAATGGGGGAGGCCTACGCCAAAGAAGCGACTACTACAATTTAAAATAGTACTTTAATTTATTTATTAATAAATATTGTTGGTATTGAGATAATAATAGTGTAATAATAATATCAAATAATAAATAATCATTATAAAAATCAGCAATATAATAATAAAAATAAAAAAAATAATAATAATTTCAGAAAGATTTAGTGGAACCGACGTATACTGGAAATTATGGTATTGTATGCATGTAACATATTAATATGTGCTATATTGTAATTTAGTATTTATATTGTTGAAATTATTATGTAATTTCAGTGTTGACGTTTCGATGCTATATAATATTAATTGTAATGTATAATTATAATTTTATTTTAACACGCTTTTATTGTTGTAAGAGTTCTGTAGCCAAATAGCAAAAAACGCATAGATCATTTTGCCCTGTTCGTCTGCCACAGCTATTCTTTTCTGAGGTGTATGAATTAATAATAGTATGTCTGTGGAAATTATAAAAGGCACTCATTTGACTATACCATGGCAAAGCGCGACTTCCGATGACGCGCAACGGAACGTCGGGGCCGGTGCTGAGTCTGTCAGACTACAGCGGTCGGTACGATAACATTTCTCCGACGGATCGTTTGCCATTATTAAATTTCCAATTACCTACGTAATAATTGTTACAAAGAGTTTGCTATTGTTTGCACATTAATTTTCAAACAAGTATTTTGTGCAACAAGTGCGGTAAGTTGTCGATTGCCCGCTCAAACGAAGTTAAGCTCGAGTGGGCAATCGACAACACCGCATGAGTTGCAAATACTATTTTTTATTACTAATATAATTTCGATACAAAGAAAAATTATAGAAAGTAATAACTTTATTGTTATTTATTATTATATTAATCTAAAACTTCGAAATCAAGATTTTCTTTATCTTTCACTTTGATGACGATGGGTAAAAAAAATCGATTGTGTTTTTTTAGATTATCGTTTTACATTCTTTTTTTAAATCGTGAATTAGCATGTTTTAAAATCCAAGATGGCGAATATTTTTTTTTTGGATAAATCGATATGGGTGTCACATTATAGGTTTCTCGGGGTGCTGAATACGAAAATTATGTTAATTTTCAAATTCAAGATGGTGAATATTATTTTTTTGTAGAAATCGACATGGGTATCATAATCTAGGTTTGTCGGGGTGCTGATTACGAAAATGACGTTCATTTTAAAATCCAAGATGGCGAATATTACTTATTATGGATAACTCGATATGGGTGTCAAATTCTAGGTGTCTCGGGATGCTGATTACAAAAATGACGTTTTTTTTTCAAATCCAAGATGGCGAATACTATTTTTTTGTATAAATCGATATGGGTGTCAAATTCTAGGTATCTCGGGGTGTCAAAAGACGCCCGCGGGCGATTGAATAAAGGAGCCTAGCGTTCACGATAGCACAGGAAGCCATTTGGCGGCTGTGTGCCCATACTAATTTGTATGAAACAATCGTGCGTAAAAATGTGGTATATTTGCAAACCTATCGCAGAAAAACTGCAAATTGTATTGGAAAACAGTATTAATACGTTGTTCTTGTTGTTGTTGTTGTTTTTATGACATTTATTAAACCACAGCACTCGGAACGCGACAATGCTATTCTAGAGTTTTGCATGAAATTCACTATTTTTTTCTGTCGTCTCTATGAAATATTATTGTATTTTTTTTATTTACGTTATGCTTCTTTACACAGTGCAGCGAGTGGTATGTATTATGTTTAGAAATTATGATATTTAATATCATCTTAAGTCGGAACGCCGAACCTTGTTTTCGAATACCGGAATTTATATCAGTATTAATACCAGAGAATTTTTTTCCAATACCGGGATCCCGGTATCCCGGTATTGCAATTATGTCTATTTTTTTTGCTAAACAAACAGTTAATAGAATATTTTCTGCAGAAAACAGTTTAATAACAGAATTTTATATTAAAAATCGTATTTTATTTACTCTATAATAATATGAATAAATATTATTAAATTAATATTTAGTATAAATAAATATACTAAACATAACACTCTACATGTTAAAAAACATCTCCTTAACAAGTAATCAGTCTGCAATCATTCTCTTTTTATGATTAGATGTCGAAGGATTAGATAATCGTATTACAAAAATCGACAAAACGAGACACCATTTTCGTTACGAACATTTCGACAATAATAAATAATCAGTTATTCAGTTTAACCATACTTGAGTCATACCATTGCACGATTAGCTAGTCTATAGACTTAAAATATTGATAACATCTCTTTACAATCTCAACGTTAACAGAATTCTCAAGCGTGATGGACACTTTATTATAAATTAATCACAAATTCACAGTATTATTGCCTCTGCTGCATGGTGGTCCTTTCTTCCTGAAATTGTGCTCTTAGAAATTAAAGAGCATCCAAGCCTTAGTCTAACACCCATTTCAACTCTTATAATAAAGTCAGGATCAGAGCTAGGAAGTTTATGGTTTAGCTACCTCTCTTCAAGTTTTAGCCTCTATTTCTGTCTCCAGTTGCTTTTCAATTCTCAAATCAACATTGGTTGGAATGAAATAGAAAAAGCAACTTTGACATGAATAAAAATAAAAACAAACTGACCACGTATAAAAAAATTAAATTGGTCATTCAAAAAGAAAATAAACTCTTCGTTGCTAACTTCATGTTGTGTTAGATCGACGTAGACGCGCTCATTTCCTTTGCCAACTTTATTCTGTGTTACATCGATGACATAACTTCCGCTACGTGCTGAAATTACACACTGATCTGATTATCCAAACGTTCCAAAAGTAGCATAACATCAAAAAAAACAGAAAAACGTCTAACCGCAAAGTGGGATACGAATCCGCGCACTTCTGCGTGGTAGACTGTTCAAGTTACTGTGCCACGTAGAAAGTAAACTCTGCTGTAAAATTATCAATCAATTCCAATTTTATGTGTGTGGAAACACCGAGGAAACGAATTTTCCCAGAATTGAGACCGAGCTAGATCGATTTTTCGCCCCGTAAACCGCTGTTGTAAATGCAATTGAAATCGTTACAGACCTTTTCGAGTACGAGATTACAAATGAACAATATATTTATTGTACAGATATTTCTAATCCTAATAATATGGGATGCATATGTAAACCGAACCTGAAGTAGAAGTCAAAAATACCTAGTAAGTTTACTTGAATAAATTGATTTGACTTTGACCGGCATTTTGAGTATTTTCGGCGCTCATTCTCCTACGACGAGTCAAGTACCTCTGTGACATTTGTCGCGGCTCGCGACGTGGCGACGTTTCTTGCTTTCGCAAATCTCCCTATTGTCGAGGTGTATGCACTCTTATTACTAATTCCAGTAATTGTTTTCCATTTCAGTTTATTGACTCAATCGTGTTATTTTTAATTACTATTCATTTTTTGGCAATGTCTTGTTTATACAAATGTTCGAATAGGTATATTAGATGCTAATATATATTGTTTAACCACCGTGAAGCAATTTTTATTGTCTAATGTGTGTATTTTATCGTACACAAGATAGGTATTTCAATTTCTGATGATGTGTGCGTGTCTTTGATTTTGATATATAAGGATAAACCAAATTATTATAATCATATAATCAGTAGAAACCAATACATATTGGTTGCCCATAGTTCTATCAACATGAAGATACTTTTACCTATATTGATGTCTTTGGTAAGTTTCTTTTATGTGTGTAATTTATTTAAAATTGTTTCATGAAGCCAGCCAAGAGCGAATTAAACAGACATCGACGTAGAGTTCTGCCTGTTATTTAATTTGTAATTTCTACAGCTTTGAGATATCAATTCAGGCGAACAGAGGAACAGATTTACATCACGAATTCGTGAAACTAGGGCTTCGTTTTTTGCTACTATTTTTTTAGATGCAACATCGAGGTTTAATGTGCGCGTTGTCGATAGGTTTGCCAGGTGTGCGGGATATAGCCGGATTCTTCCGACTTTCATATGGTCTCCTGATTTCTGACAAAACAAAAAAAGATTTGTGAACTCATGTACGCACGTAAAAAGTCATACTTCTTTGACGTTTTTAAGCAAATCTGGCCACATATAAAAACAAAACTGGCCACATACAAAAAAAAGGAATCAAACAAGAAATAATAAATTAGGCGTTACATCGGTCACGTAACTTCCGCTATATGTTGAAATTTGACTCTGATCTGTTTCTCCAAACACGCCAAAAGAAGTATAACTTCAAAAACCTCCCAATAGTAATTATTGCATTCCTACCAAATAGTTACAACAAATTTTAATATAATTTCGAACAGCGGACAGCATCTGCTACACCGATTACTGCTCTGTTCAAAAATTATTCAAACATCTGTTTAAGGAGGAAGACGAATAACACGATCGAATTAAAAATAAAATCTATGAAATTAGATATTAATACGTGAAGAGAAAACTTTGTATGTAGACATTCATGTAAAAACAGACAAACAAATACCACGGTGATTCTGTAAATATTCTGTTTATCTGACTTTGTTTCGAAAGCCAACCGTAGAATTCTCTTTTCTTGTAGGTCGAATTTAATCAGGGGACAGTAGAAACTTGTATGGACAGTGGATCACCAAACTATTAAAATTATATTTCCGACAATTGATGTGATTAACATTGATTTAAAGATGTCTTTTAAATAATTCATGACAGCCAAGACTATTTCCGATACATGGCCGGTATTTTTGGTGTTATTCTGATTTCAAAAGCAATATTTGTATAACTAAATGAGATGTCCCAAAGTCACAACCGTACTTATACGGGCGAAAGTAGGGAGTTCCGTTACGAATGAGGCGGAAGGCGGCCTTCTTTTCTATATATTTTCTGGCAAAGGTGAGCGTTGATGCGTATAAAGGGGCCTCTTAAATCTACTCCCAGGTCAGTCCCAGGCACTGCTCGAGGCTCCTCTCCCGGCAACGTAACGGACCCGGCATTGGTCAGGAATTTAAGGACAATAGTGAGACAAAAAATAGTAGAACTACCCATTTGCTAGTGAATAAAGCACGTAGTGTACTCTAGATCGTAAGTACCCTTAAGTAAGGTGTAGTAATCTCTGGTTCTGCAGGTGTGTCTCGGCGCCTCGACTCAGGCGCAGGGCCTGCTCGGGGGCCTTGGATCAATACTCGGCGGTGTCGGTGGTACCGGAACAACAGTCGGCGGTACCGGATCAACAGTCGGCGGTACCGGATCAACAGTCGGCGGTACCGGATCACTACTCGGCGGTCTCGGATCAACACTCAGCGGTATGTACCTATAGCATGCAGCACTTAACCTATGAAGACGAAATATCGGAGCATCTTCTTTACCACTGCTCAGTTTATTTACACTAACAAATATCAACTCTCGCTCGCATTAAGCAGTGCATAACCAATACTGGACCAGTGTGTACATTTCGATATATTCCGACACATATTTAAATATTTTATCAAACATAAAAGATTTTTTCACATAATACAGTATGGAGAAATCCGAATCTATAGATCACCTACCCATGTATTATTTAAATATAATATGTATTATCATCAAGGGACTACATGGAGCATTCTTTATAAAATAACTTTATAAATACGATACACATACCTATATAATAAAATTTGTCAGTTATTGAAGTCGGTGCCAAATCAATGTGCAACAACATAAAGTCTATTAGTTTGGTGGGCTTGGCACCGACTTCAGTAACTGTCAAATTTAGTTATATAGGTATGTGTATCGTATTTATAGTTATTTTAATTGTACTTGAGTTTTGATCAGTAAAAGATAGTTATTTTATATTTTTCAGTGTTTCTTTGAAGGTACTTTAATTTTTTTTATTAAACATTTTTTTGTATGAAAATAAATTATTCTAGTGTAAACACTGTTGCAGTTACTGGCGTTCTGTCTTATAGTTTGATTTTTTGCTGTTTTTGCCATAACACCGAATAGAGCAATAAGCCGTTACAAAAATATTTAAATTTATGTCCACTTTTGGGTATGTACTGCTTAATGCGAGCGGGAGTTGATACTTGTTAGTGTAAATAAACTGAGCAGTGGTGAATAAAATGGTCCGATATTTCATCTCTATAGGTTGAGTGCTCTATGTCCACGACACAGGGAATCCCAGTGTGGGGACTAGAGCACGTAACGCGTTGTTTTGTTTTCTTTTGCATGCAATGTAAAAATTATATTATAAATTAAAATTATAAATCAAAGTTGTAAAATGTAATACCTATTGCAATAATACTGCTTTTTTGCGTACACTGAGAGACTTAACGCATCTCAATGTCACCTTTCTAGCTTAGTATTGACTCATACTTTCATTTCCAGGTCTGGGCTTGGACTCACTTGTCAAAGATTTACTGAGTTTGAGTAAGTAATGACTATTTTTACGTTTTAATCTAAGTAAAATTACTGACTTGTCCACGCGTCAGTCAATTCTCAGTCGATATGTAACGCGTCTATGAAATAAACTAATATAATGCGGTGAATGCAATCGATCGCATTCACAAATGCCTTTATAACTGTCAAATCAAAAATTTCAATTAAAGTTATTTTAAAACTGCAAAATCTCGCCCTCGAACCAAAAATCAAAAATTGACGGAGCATTTGCTCTAAAGCGTGTCCGTTTTTCTGCAATTGGACTAATGAGTGTGACTAGAGAAGAGTCGTAGTACTTGACACAGCTGAACATGACATTTTTTTTTTTAAATTCTAGTCGCCGAAACAGTTTGAGGTTGACGAGTAAGACCTTGCAAATAATTCGGTCAAAGTTCGTCATGAGCTGACACGAACTACACTGACAGTGCGAGGTTTCTATACTTACTATACCTAACTGTTTTACTCGTGGTTAAACTCAATGAGATAGAAAGAGACACGAAATTGGTTTAAACACGGCGAAAAGAGAGGCAACATATTATGGCTCAATCCATTATGTTAGTTACTCTGAGATCTCACCTTTATTCCTGACAGGTTTATGCCTTTCCACGACTTTGTGTGAAGTCTCCGAACTGTCAAAATTTGTATTTTACGAGTAGAGTAATATCCGCCATATACATACTACATCTACGTGCATGAGTGCAGGAGAGGCACTGGAAGGTCGTTGTGAAGTAATTAACGATTAAAAACGATTAAAAACAGAAATAATCCCACAGTCCTTAAATAATATTATACATCAATGAAAATATAATTTATATTAGGAATGATGTGTTTAGAAACAAAGGCGATGATATTGATGGTATGGAAACCTGACGTCACAATAACTTGCTTATTCCAACATTTAAATCACAAAAGAAATGATAGTTTCTTGCTATTGCATTCGTTTAATTTTTCTACATTCATCAAAAGCAAAACCGTAGTCTGGGAATAATCTTTTCTACACATGCATTTCCTCTTTCTAAATATTGTATTTAATACCTATTATAAATGTTATTATAAAATGATATTGCTAAAATGAGACCTGAATGAGTTTCTTGTCGGTTCTTCTCATTGCATTTTTTCAGAACCGATAGCAGATTTGTCGTTCAAAAGTATCTTCCAGCTGAGTTTAATTGAATAACTAATATATTTATTTATTTACATTAACAAAAAGTACATACATACGTTAATATTTACAAACTTAAAACTACACATTATCTTAAATAATAGACTTCCTCAAAGTTGCCGCTTAGAAAACTTATTGAATAAATTGACTTTTTGGCTAATTCATTTCGTTGCCATTAATTATTCATTCTTTTCGCAGAGGTACCGGGGACCGTGGATGACTTGGCATTCGTACTGTTCAAAGGTAATTATTATCTTTGTTATTTAGTTAATTAATATTACAACACAACGAACAGAAGAGTACAGGAAAATTAAGACACTAAAATATTACGTGCTAATTACAGATATCCTCTTATATAATACAATAATAAGGATATGGTTCTTATACAATGTATGATATATTTTAATGTAATTATTTCAATTATAAGAATATTGTTATATCAATGAAACCGCACAAATGGTATCATTATTCAAATATTTTTTATTTACAGTGACTACCATCGTTCAGAAAATCGTCGACGCCATCATTCCGGGCTGTAAGTACGCCTAAACTGTTTTTTATTGCAGAAATATATACCGAAGACTGGTGTTTTATATTTGTAGTTGTAACACAATATTCTTTCTGTTTCAGTGGGCACAGAACTGAAAAAAGGTGAGGAATGTTACTGAAGACGAGCGACAACGAGTCGATTGTCAACTGGCTTTCACCAGTTGACGATCCAGAGAGTTGTGCCAGATTAAGTATGGATAGTCTGCGTTTTCAATTTATATCAAACGGACGAACCGTCGGCACACTGTAAAACGCAGACGTATAAGTAATTCCATGAGTTACAGAGAACAAGTTGTGTGCAATTTTGGACGAGTAAAAGTTAAATTTTAAAAATTGAGTCCAAAATACCTAAGTCTCTTATTTTTCCTTTTTCAATTTCAACAAACATGCTTTTCAAACCTTTTGTCTGTCTGTCTGTTTGTCCGGGCTAATCTCCGAAATGGCTAAACCGATTTTGACAAGACTTTCATTAGCAGGTAGAAGAGAGTAACCTAGGCTTCTTTTAATAACGGAAAAATATCAGATTTAACGCAGGCTAAACCATTGAGCACGACTAATTAAACGATAAGGTAACTTAAGTTGAAAATCGAACATATAACCAAGGTATCCTATAATAAAACTCGACTGGGACAACCTTCACTCTATTTATTTAATAACTAATTAATTTATTTATGTGATACAGGCTTGCATTGGCGAGCCTGTAGTACTGTAGCCTGTATTAAAAAATGTTATTAATCATCAGAAACAATATTTTTTTACATGTAATTATAACTAAACATAGATGGACAGTACAACATGAAGAGTAAATAATAATGTAATGACGGTTTTTCAAAATTAATTGATACAATAAAAAGCAGGAACGACTCGCCCAGACGCTACTTAACGGCTATAATTAAAAAGTGAATGTATTTTCCAGACTTGGACCGCGTGGGCTTGGGTGTACTGTGCGGTCTGGGCTCGAAGGGCCTCACGGGCAGCCTGCTGGGGCGGGATCCGGGGATCCTTCTAGCGCAGAACCCGAAGGTGTGCGACGGAGCGGACTTGTGCGTCTGCCAGCCGAGCGGCGGCGGAGGATACAATGGAAGTACTGGAGGAAACACCGGTGGTGGCACGGGTGGCAACAATGGAGGAACTTGGGGCAATAATAATGGTACAGGTGGAAACAACGGAAACACTGGAGGAAACACCGGTGGTAACAATGGAGGAACTTGGGGCAATAATGGTGGTACGGGAGGAAATAACGGAGGCTCAGGAGGTAACACTGGTGGCGGCACAGGTGGAAACAATGGCGGAACTGGAGGCAATAACGGTGGTTCAGGAGGAAATAATGGAGGCACTGGAGGCAACAATGGTGGCACGGGAGGAAACAATGGAGGCACAGGAGGCGGCACAGGTGGTAACAATGGAGGAACTTGGGGCAATAATGGAGGTTCGGGAGGAAACAATGGAGGCACAGGAGGAAACAGCGGAGGCACAGGAGGAAACAATGGAGGCACAGGAGGAAACAATGGAGGCACAGGAGGAAACACCGGAGGCTCAGGAGGTAACACTGGAGGTGGCACAGGTGGTAACAGTGGGGAAACTTGGGGTAATAATGGTGGCACAGGAGGAAACACTGGAGGCACAGGCGGTAATAATGGAGGCACAGGTGGAAGCAATGGTGGAACTGGAGGCAATAACGGTGGTTCAGGAGGAAATAACGGAGGCAGTGGAGGCAACAATGGTGGCACGGGAGGAAACAATGGAGGCACAGGAGGCGGCACAGGTGGTAACAGTGGGGGAACTTGGGGTAATAACGGTGGTACAGGAGGAAATAACGGAAGCACAGGAGGTGACACTGGAAGCGGCACAGGTGGTAACAATGGAGGAACTTGGGGCAACAATGGTGGCACTGGAGGAAGCCATGGAGGCACGGGAGGCAATAATGGTGGCACAGAAGGAAATAATGGTGGCACAGAAGGAAACACCGGAGGCACGGGAGGAAATACCGGAGGCACAGGAGGCAATAATGGAGGTTCGGGAGGAAACAATGGAGGCACAGGAGGACACAACGGAGGTACTGGAGGAAACAACGGAGGCACTGGAGGAAACACTGGAGGCACGGGGGGAAACACTGGAGGCGGCACAGGCGGAAACAATGGGGGAACTTGGGGTAATAATGGAAGCACAGGAGGCACGGGAGGAAACAACGGAACCACAGGAGGCAACACTGGAGGAGGAAAGAAATGCGACTGAAATAATCGCAACGTTCAGAGTTAACAATAGTGTCATCTCTAGTATATTAAATAGTGATCTTTGTTTATTGTTTCTTTAAATGTTATTCGTTTGATTTCGTTTTGTTAATGATTACACTCGCACGCAGTACTTGTATTTGTAACATTTCAGTTGTATAAATACATACCACATTACATGTACGAAATGGTCCTGTTTTATTTCACAGATTTAAGATAGACCTTTGTCACATACGAATATATCAAGTACCAACAAAATAGTTATTTTGAATTTGTTATATTCTCAGGACAGTTAAAAATGTTTATTAATATTATAGTATGATTTGCCGTAATGATTATTTTTGCAAATATGTAAGTTATGTTTTGAAGAAAAAATACTATTTGGTGGTATATACAGGGAAGCGCTATAGATTGTTATCGTACTAAAAGAAGATTGAGGAATTAGTAGGATGACAGTAAAATAAGTAATTAACGTCCTAATACATTTTATAACCGGTAATAACGAAAATCAATAGGTACTTTTTTTTAAACATATCTGAAAAATACATAAAATTGCTTACATTTTGGATTGACTGTTATTGATTGAATAATTGAATGACACAGTTACTAAAAAAGGCATTTCCAATAAGTTCTCAAATTTCAAAAATTCATTCGTCAAGATTTAACGCTTTTCAAACATTATATATAATCTAAAATTATATTTTAATTTATAATTTTTAAGTTTTTACGTAACTGTAAATTATGTATGACATAAAAGCAACAAAAAATTAATTATGACATAGACAAGTTTTTTTTCAATGTATCGAAATATTGACAATTATGTTATTCAGCCTCAGCCTCGGACGAAGAACCTTATTCTTAACCTTAGAAGAACCTTATGTACGAAATTTGTTTTTAATATTTCTTAAACAAGTGAAGTTCGCTTTAATAACATAACATTTGTTTGCTTTGATGACTGGATCCGCTATTAGTACCTATTTACCGCTCACGGACTCAATATATTTGTTGCATTTAGTCATCTTAGACATTATGTCTCGCGCGTTATGATTTATACACTTACTCATCTAATCTACCCAAAGAGAGTGTTCTCATAAGGCGGATTCAGTTTATACACTTACCTAACCTAAGGTAACCTACCCAAAGAGAGTGTTTTCAAAAGGCGGATTCCATTCTGTATTAAATTCAATAATAATGTAAAAGACATTGGCTGTAAAAGTATATAGTTCCTTCGCCTCCCAAAAATTAGACAATCATAAAAATAATGTCTACGATAAAAAAATTTATTTCGAAAAAATTGTCAGTTACAGAAGTTTACGAAATTAATATCTTAAAATATTAAATCCCGTAATCTAAAACTTGAAAATCTTTCCCGTTCCTCATAATAGGAAACCATGAACAATATGTGTATGCAAGTAATAAAACACGTAATAGTTGCAACTTGATATAGAAATTACAAAAATATTATCTTAAAAAATGTTATCGTGTAGTGATGCGTTAAATCTTAAATATTTATAATGATCGTCTTGTGCTATGAATATTTCATCATTTTATTTAATTTGGCAAAAGAAATTTAAAAATTTTTACTGTGGGTAACAATCTAAACCTTAGCCATATACAGCATCAATATTAATGAAAAAAAACCTTACTAAACATAATGCATCTATGACACTCAAAACTTATTTTTTCAAGAAATAACTATGTTATCGGAAGTGAGATATGTCGTATAGTAATTCGTGCAATTTAATATTATACATAAGAATACAGTCCGCTTTAGAACTCTCTCTGTAATATGTATAAAGATACATAACAATAATTACTACTATAAAAGCGACACGGTTGTCATTCATATTGGGTGTCTCCATCTACAAGGAGAACAATGGCTCACAGTCTCATTGATACAAGTAATTATTTAACAAATAGATTCACTTTTAGCTCCTTTTATCTTGAAAAATAATTCTAATAATAACTAATTCTTGTTTACCATAAACATTCACTTAGACAGACGGACATTGACAACCTAGTTTTTTTTTAACAACATTGAGCATTGACGTAAGCCTATCAGCAAGAACAAACTATTTGATAAATATAATACCTTTGATTATTGAGTAATATTAATGTAAAAATAACAACCTACGAATTATCTAGACTTACTTTAGTAATATTATTTTTAATAATTCGTTAGTAGACAGAACTTTCTATAACTTTCTAGAACGACAGACGGCGTTGATGACAAATGTACCGGTTGTCTAGATTATCTATGCTTAGGAGTGTGGAGGTGAAGATACGTTTGATAAACATGTAGATAGACTCTGATTAAGTATCCTCTGTTTTTAGTTAGAATGAGCTGTGAATTAATGAAATATTAGGTTTTAAGTTCATTAAATTAGTACTACTAAGAATTAGTAATATGACTATAGTTGACATAAACGTCATACACTTAGAAATGTTAATTAATTTTATCGACTCGCTAGATAGATGAAATTTTGGATAGGGTTTATCGACCACTGTCTCTTCACTAGTTGTTCCAGGAGTAAGAGCATAGATGACCTTCGTCGTATATAAGGGGTAAATAAAGTGGCTCGATACTTCCTTTTTCTTTTCTTTCTGCTGCGGAACGAGCTGCCTCAACCATGTAGCAACTATTAGTTAGGCCACATGTCGCCTAGTCTAGGTTTGTGTGGGATTAGCACCCCATTCATAATGAATAATGTTAATTTAATAATATGTAGTAATGAAGAATAGGTAATCTCATGGTGGATCCCATGGCGAGTACTTTAGCTGTAGATAAGGGCAAGAATAATGATAGGACTAGGGAATATGATCCTAATGTCTACGCGTGCTTGTTACAGTTCTAAGGACACCTAACAAAACCAGGTGGGCGTCCTGTCCCTGTATTGTACAATGAATATGTAGGAATAGTACTAAAAACTATTCAAACTCATCTAAAGCTTAGATATCTAATGAGTACCTAGAATGGTTTGGTACACTACTCTATATGACTATCAAGAATTCTGAATC
The DNA here is from genome assembly GCA_907165235.1 of Zeuzera pyrina. Taxonomy (NCBI): domain Eukaryota; kingdom Metazoa; phylum Arthropoda; class Insecta; order Lepidoptera; family Cossidae; genus Zeuzera; species Zeuzera pyrina. Next base: position 10,224,725 of record OU015647.1, on the reverse strand, counting down.
CTCTTCGCTCTGGGTGGAAGAACGAGGGGCCAGGTCATAGTTCCTTTTCTTAAAGGGACATCCTTGAGGACCGGGGCACGTGGTTACTATACTGGAAGTAGATGCTCTACAAAGGGGGAAGACTCAGGAGTAGGTGCAGTTGGTGGATGACCACCTCCTTCTTTTGATTCATCAGTAATAAAACTGATAACATTTTCTATTAGAAACTAAAGACTCCATTAGATATTAGCTCCACGTTAATTTGTTCATATTGTGTATCTAATATATCTTTCTCTCTAAATATTTGATTTTCATGTATTAAATATACTTGGATTTATGTATCTGTACTACTGAAAATTTAAATACAGTACATAAGCTATGTGATGGTTTCTAAACCTTTATATCTAAGTATATTTATTTCTCTGTAATTTAGGATAACACAAATAAATTATGTTGTTGTAATTATGACAAGTGATATCTGAGCTCGATACTTGTAAAACTTTAATACTATTAATTACTCTGTAGACTTATTAATATCTAATTGCTGTTAGATAATAGATATTCTTGCTTAATAAATATACAATAATAAACACGGTAACGTTGTATTAAAATAGCATTTAATGTTTAGAAATTGTTAATAACTTTTATATTAAATATATAGTGAACTTATTGAATCCACCAATGAGAATTAGTTATAAGGAATAAATGTTGTTTCTTCTTGTGATGTTTTTCTTGTGTCTAATGAATTAACTTTTAAAGCATATCCCATTAGATGTCGATTGCAGAGGTGTACTAGGCGCCCTTAAACAAATTAGGTACATCACTCTCCAGGTGATAGTAATGATAAACATCTTCTATTACTCAATCCACACCTCACTCTGCCGGCCTAAGCAAGCCACGTTGCACGGTATTTAATAATCGAATCAAAACTTGTAAAATTTGTAGTGAACTGTATAATGTATAGGCAGATGAAGGGTAAATAGTCTAAATACAAGAATAAGAAAACAGGTTTGACTATTGTTGACGTTGAGTGAAACGAACACGATTTAAATTATTAAAAATGTACAAAAATACAGATCTCACAACGCAGTCTTTTCACTGCAAAAAGTTGTGAGATCTCATGAAAAACCAAGTCAGTTTTATTTTAGTTGGTATATATGGAAGCGCCTATTCAACAACATATGTCATAAATCGTCATAAATTCTTTCCTAATTAGTTACCTACCAACATTTATAGTGACCGTATCAATCAATATTAGACCTTTTTTTTTAAATGGCACCGTACGTGAATACATTGCCAACGACAAATAAAGCGAGGAAACAATTCAGTAGGTTTAAAAGGAAATTTGGAATTTGTAAAAAAGATCAGTGAAGCAGGAAAGGAATATAAAAAGGAAAGGAACATAAAAAGGTATGAATTACATAGACTCATAAGTTATGAAAATAATACCTATTCAATTACATAACAATACATATAAATTATTTTTTTTTACAATTAAATATTTTAATAACATAAAAGTACATGCATACATTAATATTTACAAAATTATTAAATTTTAATATACTTATATTTACTTATTATGTATGACCTTAAAGTTCTATATATATCACTATTATTATAAGTAAACATATAACAGATGTAGGAAGAGGAACATGGAGAGAAATGAGATTATTATAAATGAAGGAATGGTCGTAAAAAGGACATGACAAGAAAATATAGTTTAAATCCCCTACATCCATACCACGACTACAAATGTCACTGGCTACAATTTTTAATTTATCAAGATCAGTTGGAATACAAACATGTCCCAAACGCATGCGAATTAAAACCGATGTTGCACATTTACTTAAACTTAATTTATAAAACCACGGCTTGGTTGGAATGCAAGGTTGATTTTTGAATAATATTTCTCCTTTGTTTGACTACTTGTTTTCCAAGCCTCTTCCCAGGAAGTCTGAAGAATAGCCTTGGGTAAGATACACAAGTCATGATAATAATTAACAAAGGGGTACAGGTCACCACACTCCACCGCTTCCGCTTCCGCACCGCCTTTTCATTACCAGATATACCGCTGTGGCTGGATATCCATACAAAAACTACAGAATATTGTTTTTGAGAACATTCATAAAGCAATTTTCTAATTTTAATTACCAGAAGGTAACAACAATTAGATTTAAAGGGAAAATGTTAAAGGGTTAATGTTTGAAGAGTACTAATTGAATCTGTAAAAATAACTACATTCCTAAGTTTTATTAGAATAGCATACTCAACAGCCTTAAATAAACCGAAACATTCGCCAGTGAAAACAGATGATTCAGGAGGAAGTTTTATTTTTTGAACAATATTAAACTAAACACGATAAACACCTACCTCGACACAGTATCCAGAAGAAGAATAATACTTAGAAGAATCGCTATAAATATGTTGCCAATTTTTCCAGTCTTTATCTATAATAGAATTAAATTGTGAAGTGGCACTAGGGTCGCTTTTCTTAATAACTAAATCCAGTTTAATGATAGGATGCAAAATTAAGGATTCATAATTGCACGAAAAGATCGGCAGAGTGGGAGCAATATAAGTAGGAGCTTTAAAACTAGTACATTTTTTGTAACTTTCGACCAAACATGGATGCGATTTATGAGTCCAATATGGTGATGAAACAACGTGATCATGTAAACTTTAGGAAGGAGTATATTATTAGAAAAATGTAGAGAACGGAAAAGAAAACGATCAGCGAGAAACTGACGTCTCAAATTTAAAGGCGGATCGACGCATTCAACTTGTAAGGCGTTTATTGGGGATGACCTCATAGCACCGGAAATTAAACGGAGGACTTTTGTTTGAGTACGATCTAATTTCCTAAAACCGACTACACTAGCAGGCTCTAAAAGAAAAGTACCGTAGTAAAGAACGCTCCTAATTACCGCATTGTAAAATAATTTTAAAGGGATGGGCACCCCACCACACTCCTGAAAGGCATCTAAGTATATTTAATCGGTTTTCACACTTCGAAACTACATATTCACAATGAGGAAGGCCCGTAAGTTTTGAATCTAAAATGATGCCAAGAAATGTTACCTGTTGTTTTATGGGAATAACTAAATCGTTAAATATTACGTCGATTGGTGGAGGAGACCGCATACGACTAAATATCACAGTTGAGCTTTTAGAAACTGATAACGTAAAACCATTATTATCTAACCATAATTATAGGTTCTGCAAGGCTAAGGATAAAATACAACACGCTTTGTCAATGGAATCGTTAGTAACATATAAAACTAAATCATCAGCATATTGTAGCACCTTAACATCACTATTGTTTAAAGAGAGTTCTAGATCATATGTATAAATATTAAATAACAAGGGACTAAGCACAGATCCCTGTGGAAGACCTCTCCAAGCTATTCTAGAAAATTTTGTGGTGTCGTTAAAAATTAACTGGAGAGACCTACCAGAAAATGCGTTCAGTATAAAATTAGTAAGCATAGCGGGAACGTTAAGGTTATTAAGCTTCTGCTGCAAAACAGGAAAGAGGACACTATCACACATCACTATCACAGATAGAAAAAAACCTTACTAAAATTGGCGGGATAATTTTTTTCTTAATTTTATTGTATAGCTCAAGGGAATAGCTTCATTTAGCCAGCCAGTACTTTCAGCACGTTTTATTAAATTTTTTGTACAGTGTTAAGTCGTAAAATTCGTGCTTGTTCTAAATTCAAAATGTTTTTATTCACTCAGTGAGTAAAAGAAATTTTTATTCACTGTTATCGATGAATAAAATGCCCTCTTTCGAGTGGCAATGGTAAAAAAGAAATTAAAACCTATTTAATTAAGATAGGACCAAAGCGCCCTTACGGGGTGATCAGAGGAGGCGGAGCCCCAAGCGTCGAGGTCCTTACATACTTCTTTCGCTTCCTGAAATCTCATCATTCTCCTCTCATATATCCCAGAGCATAATAAATATATACCTACATTTTTTTCTGTCGTAGTGTCGTATCTGCTTGTTGAATCGTGTGGGACCGCTTGTATTTATTTTGTCGCGCGATAGTCTTAATTTTGCGATAGCTCCTAAGATATTAATTTAAATTGCATGGCGTAAAGTGCAGTTATAATATGCACGAAATGATTAAGGTAACTAACGTATTTAATTTGATAAAGATTAATATCGTATCCGTCTAAATAGCTTTCCAATTACCACATTATGCGTGACCATTTTTTCAAACATTAAAATAGTATTAGTAAGCTATCCTTAAAAGATAGAAATATTATACCATCGTGAACTTTTCTGCCGACCTATAAAAGAGGAACAATTCCACCGTAGATTGTTTTGTTATATCTCGAAGGGATTAGGCAGCGTTTTCGATGAAAGCTCCCAGTCGGCTTGAAATTTTCCGACTTCTTCAACAATCATCGTCATATTTCAACCAATTTACAAAAAACATTAGTGAATTATACACGTAAACCTTCCTCTTGAATCATTCCATCCATTGGTGAAAACCGCATGAATATCCGTTTAGTAGGTTTTGAGACTTTGTTTTATAATAATACTAGCGACGCGCCCCGACTTCGCACGGGAGCAATGTAGATACTAATTCCTGGTATCGGTCTAAATAGCTTTCCAAACTCCACATAATTTGTATCCATTTTTTTAAAACATTAAAATGTTTATAGAGGGCTATCCATATAATACAGTCATATGCCATCGCTGACCAGAGGAACAATTCCATCATACATTGTTTTGGAATACGACAGCATTTTCGATGAGAGCTCTCAGTCGGCTTGAGTTTTTCCGACATCTTGAACTATTATCGTCATATTTCAACAAATTAACACAAAACAATATTAAACTATACGTATAAGCCTTCCTCTTAAATCACACTATCTATTGATGAAAACCGCATTAAAATCCGTTGCGTAATTTAAAAGATCTAAGCGTACAGAGGGACAGACGGTGGGAAGCGACTTCGTTTTACACTATGTATAGATAGATATAGATGTAGTGATACTAGGAAAGGTGTTTTACTTTTTTAGAAATTTAAATTACAAAAAAAAAAAATTAATTATTGCTACTGCATTCGTTTTCATTATAAAGCTTCTCGGAAATGTATTCAGTTGATTTAATTTAAATTAGTCATACCAACACATGATCTTTACAAATTCATACTGTGTCAATATTAAACAGAATGAATGATTTCATAATTCATAAAGGATAGTTATTTTATACTTTTCAGTGTACTTTTGAAGGCGGTTTAATTTTTTTTTAATAAAAATTTTTTATTTCTCCCTTTTGAGTGATCTTGACCTAAATAAATATTTAGGGCAGGTCTGCAATTAACTTCTTTCTAATTCCGGAGCGCAACGATATAGAAGAGAATCATCAATATAGGTTATGATTATTACTTATTATCTAGTGTATCTTCGAAGTCCAAGCTCTAAAATCGGTGAAATTTAAATGTGACCACCTCTGAAGTATTACCTACCAAACGAAAAAAAATTTTCGAAATCGGTTCTAAATGACGGAGTTATGAGGTAACAGCATACAAAAAAACAACATACAGACGAATTGAGAACCTCCTTCTTTTTTTGAAGTCGGTTAAAATGAGACCTGACTGAGTTCCTCGTCGGTTCTTCTCATTGCAGGTTTTTCCAGAACCGATAGCAGATCAGTCATTCAAAAGTATCTTGTGGCTGGGTTTACTGAATAAATCGATTTTTTTCGCTAATTAATGTCGTGGCCATTAATTAATTATTATCTTTGTTATTGGCGACTGGCCCATTGGCGCAGTGGCATATGCATCTGCTTTCGAAGCTAGGGTCCCGGGTTCGATCCCCGGTCAGGTCAATTTAGGAAACGAACTTTTCTAAATTGGCTTGGAGTCTGGGTGTTAGTGGGAACTCCCCCAGTTCGTTGTGTGGTACCCATAGTACAAGCTTACTGCTTAGTTTGGGGTCACGCAATCTGTGTAATTGTCTGGAGTATTATTATTATTATTATTTAGTTAATTAATTTTTTAATTTTATTTTATTTCTTTGGAACACCAACTGCATAACAAACAGAAAAGTACAGAAAAATTAAGAAATAAATTATTAAGTAGTAATTACAGGTATCCTTTTAAATAATACAATAATAAGGATATTGTTTACAATAAGTATGTGTACATGGATAGATAAAAAAAGAGAAATAAATAATATGTGATTTGATTATACAATGTTAGATATACGTTAATGTAATTATTTCAATTAGTATTAGAACATTATTATGTCAATTACGTCGCACAAATGATGCAATTATTCTAACAATTATTATTTACAGTGACTACCATCGTCAAGGACATCGCGAACGCCGTCGGTCCGGGCTGTAAGTACACGTGCACTGTTTGTTATTGCAGAAATACTGAAGACTGTTGTTTTGTATCTGTAATTGTAACGCAATGTTCTTTCTGCTTCAGTGGGCACGGAACTGAAAATAGGTGAGGAATGTAACTGAGGACGCGCGTCCGCCGGCGCGCTTATTATGTATCTAGCAGTAAGCATGCGACAGCCAATATCGCGCGATATCTGCTGTCAAAGCGAGAATTTGTGTAATGTGATTTGTATAGTGGCGCTAAATCTAGTGCGAAAGATGCATTTTACTGTCGTAGAATAACAAATACGCAATCGTCATACATGATACCAATTTTTTATTACAATTAGTCGCCGGTCGCGCAGTGATCGCGTGCCTGTCGCTGTCTCCAAATTTTTAGGTAATAACACCGCGGTCGGTTGTCGACTGGTTTTTTCGTCAGCGACAGCTGAGCCCGATTACTTATGGATCTGCGTTTCGCTTTTTATATCAAACGCAGTCGTATAAATAATTCTATGAGTTACAGAGATGTATTATTATTATAATTCAGTTTTGTACAATTTTGGACAAGTAAAAGTTAAATTTAAAAAATTGCGTCCATAATACCTACTAGCCTCTTATTTTTCCTTTTCGAATTTCAACAAACGATCTTTTTCAAAACTTTTGTCGTGTCTGTCTGTTTGTCCGAGTTAATCTCCGAAACGGCTTAATCGATTTTGACGGGACTTTCATTAGCAGGTGGAAGACTTTTTATAGAGTAACCTAGGCTACTTTTCATACCGGAAAAATTACGTGAGTCGAACCGGGGGGCACTGCTAATTAAATAATATACAATAGTAATTAAAGGTGGAGAACAGAAATATAAACGAGGTATCCTAATACAACTGGATCTAGACACCCTTCGCTCTGTTTATCTAAGAATGTATTTATTTATTTACATTATTTAATAGAAGTGTTAATTTAAATCTAAATAAACAAAAATAATGCTACTAATGCTATAGAGGCGTTGGTGTGTTCTTCCACAGTAACCGATCATGATTTCGTTATGGTTGGATTACAATCTGAAACACCAAAGCCAACTCGCCAAAAGAGATATACAACTAAAATGAATTATGCGGCAATGATGGCTGAATTTGAAAACGTCAACTGGTCTATACTCGAGCGAATACCTGAAGTGAATGAATTAGCAAAGAATTTTATGAAAATTTTAAACAATATTATTACTAAACACTCGCAAACATCTTGTGTAAATAGATCTAAGAACAACCTAAATCCCTGGATGACGCCCGGTTTAATAAAATGCTCAAAAATCAAAGATAAACTTCATTCCGAAGTAATAAAATGCAGAAGTGATGAAACAAAATGGTTGACATATACCCGCTACAGAAATTTTCATATTAGCCTGCTGAGAAACGTCAAAAGAGATTATGAGAAAAGGAATTATAGAAAATAAGCTCCATAATTTACTAGGGTCATCCTCAGTAAATTATGGAAAGTGATAAATAGAATAATATATAAGAAGAAAGATTTTAATGACTCCCATGAATTGACGAAGATAAGTGCAAACCCATTGGTTTCAGTTAACGTCTGCAATAATTTCTTTGCCACTATTGGTCAATCGCTTGCGACAAAAAAGCTTGAACAAATCAACGAAACGCATGAATCCCTGGCGGCAAAAGTGAAAGTGCAGGTATCACCATTCTGTTCAATGTTTTTAGAACCTACTGATTCCAGTGAAATTGAGTCAATTATAACTAAATTAAAAAGTAATAGTGCACCTGGTATAGACGGTATAACTAATTTACTAATCAAAACTATTCGTAAACATATTCTTCATCCACTGACATTTATTCTCAATCGAAGTCTGAATTCCGGCATCTTTCCAAACTGTTGGAAAACGGCAGCAGTAGTGCCAATTTACAAAGCTGGCAACAAAAATGACCCAAGCAACTATCGGCCCATCTCTCTGCTGGGAGCTTTTTCAAAGATATTGGAACGGTTGATGAACAAAAGATTGACTAAATTCCTGGAGAAAAATCAACTACTTGCGAATCAACAGTTTGGATTTCGACAGGGGAAATCAACTGAAGATGCTGTCAATTTACTAACAGGAAAAGTAGCCACGTACCTAGATGGTGGTTTAGCTTGCTTGGGAGTGTTTCTAGACCTAGCGAAAGGTTTTGATACTGTGTCAGTTCCCATTCTCTTGAGGAAGCTGGAGCGAATTGGGATTCGAGGAACTGCTTTGCAGTGGTTTAATTCTTATTTAACAGGTAGAGAACAGTGTGTGCGTATAGGATCATGTGTCAGCTCTTCAGAATTGGTGACATTCGGGGTTTCGCAGGGAAGCATACTAGCACCTACACTATTCTTGGTATACATAAACGATATAGTTAATTTACCACTAGTAAACGTTGATATAATATGTTATGCTGATGACACAGCAATAATCTTTCACGATAAAACATGGAATGATGCATTTTACGGAGCTGAAGCTGGAATGATATTAATTAAAAATTGGCTAAATAGGAACCTTTTGACCTTGAACACCAAAAAAACCAAAATTCTTTGCTTCTACAAAACGGCCGCATCAGCTCCTAAAAACATTACTTGTATAAATATTCGATGCTCGTTGTCTTCTGCCTGTCGAGGAGGGGCGGCGTTTTGCGGTTGTGAGAACATACTCAGGACCGACTGTGTTAAATACCTCGGAGTTGTTCTAGACGAAAAACTGAATTTCTCAAAGCACATGGACGCTGTATCAGTCAGGATGAGAAAACTCGTTCATACGATGTATTTACTTAGAAATGCAACTGACGAATCCATGCTTCGTACAGTCTACCTTGCACTATGCCAGTCAATTATTTCATACTGCATACTAGTATGGGGTGGATCTGCAACTTTAACATTGCCTAAATTGGAAAGGGCGCAGCGGGCAGTGCTGAAGGTAATGCTCAAAAAGCCATATGGTTACAGTACCATCATATTGTACAAAAATGCTCAAGTACTGAGTGTTCGCCGATTATACCTTCTGAGGATAGCAATGTATGCTCATAGATCCTTGTTGGACCGCAGAGTAAACGCTGGCAAACCGGAAAAAAGAAGTACCAGACTGAAGATTCCTTCTGTGCGCACTTCCTTTGCTAAAAATTTTAGCGATTTTGCTTCACCACATATTTACAACAAACTGATAAAGAAATGTGACATAAAAGACTGTAGCACTCGTGTGGTTAAACGTAAAATTATGAACTTGATTATGCAACGGTCATATGAAGATACAGAAAGTTTAATTAAAAGCTGAAGATTTAGCAGTTCCCTAAGACAGAATAGATACGTAACACATACATACAAGCACACAACACATACATACAAACACACAACCACAAATACATGTGTACATATATGACCAAACATTAAAACTCTTGCTTACCCTCGCGCATGCAAATTACCTACATATACTAATTCTCACCTTATTTGTAAATCAACCCTCAAAGTCAAAGTCAAATCAATTTATTCAAGTAAACCCAATTACATGGTATTTTTGAACGTCAAATCTACTTTAGTTCGGTTCGAATAGAAAACCTGGACACTGAGAAGAACCGACAAGAAACTCAGTCAGGTATCATTTTTTCAACTTCATTTTACAAAAGGTTTATTAAAATACAATATTTTCATTAAGCCAGTAAACGCATGTGCAGAGAACATCATTTCCAGACTATTGTTTTATCTTCAATGAAATCGTTTATCTTATAGTACGATTGTCTAGTCAATGTACGTTTTATAACCAATCTAAATTTATTCTCTGTTAATTGAGTAATTTCTTGAGGAACTTTATTATGAAAACGAATGCAGTTACCTAAAAATGAAACATTTGACTTATGTAATTTAAATTTTGGAATAACCAATTTATCACGACCTCGGGTTTCCATACCATTCATATCGCCATTCTTTTTAAACTGATCTATATTTTTTCTCGTAAACATAATAATTTCAAAGATGTATAAGGAGGGCAAGGTGAGGACATTAATGTCTTTAAAACGATCTTTAAGCGATTCTCGTGCATTCATCCTGTAGATGGCACGTATTGCTCTTTTTTGTAAAATGAAAATGGAGTTAATATGCGCCACTGATCCCCACAGCAGAAGGCCGTAGGACATTAAACTGTGAAAATATGCAAAGTACACCAACCTTGCCGTATCCACATCTGTCATTTGCCTAATGCGTCTAATTGCATATACCGCAGAACCGAGCTTACTAGCCAATGCCCCGATATGGTCCGCCCACTGTAACTTGTTATCTACTGTTAAACTCAGAAAACTGGCTGACTTAACGAATTCTAATTGTTTCCCACCCAGTTCTATTTTATCATGGATTCTGGGTACATTAGAAAGGGAAAATTTAATACATTTAGTTTTTTGTGCATTCAGTAGTAAATTATTGGCAGCGAACCATTTCGAGACATCTGTTAGGATCCTGTTTACCCAAGTAATATCTAGATTTTTTCTGTCTAGTTTAAATAACAATGAGGTATCATCAGCAAACAATACTGTTTCGCATAAGTCCCTGAGCATAAATGGGAAATCGTTAATATATACCAAAAACAGGAAAGGTCCCAAAATTGATCCTTGGGGAACTCCCATTTTTAACTTTGAACCCACAGACAAAACCCCATTAACACTCACTTTCAGCTCGCGGCCAGACAAATACGAGATCACGAGATCGAGAGCGTTACCACGTATTCCATAGTATTTCAGCTTGCAAATTAAAGTTTCATGACTAACACAATCAAAAGCATCTTGGGACCCCTCCCAAGCCTGAAGTACAGTCCCGATCAAGCTTACTCCCGCATGAGTTGTTCACCGCCCTCTCGTGAAACCGTATTGTTGACCATGAAATACCCCGTGAATGTTAAAATGTGCCAGCATTTGTTTGAGTATTATTTTTTCGAATATTTTACTAAGCGCTGGCAATATTGACACCGGGCGATAATTCGTTGGATTTAAAATACAGCCCGATTTAAATAGTGGAATAATTTTACTGTGTTTCATTAAACTGGGAAATACGCCTTGATCGACACATTTATTAAATATATCTATCAAGATTGGCGATAATATAGGTATTACATTAGTTATTACATTAATTGATAGTCCCCATAAATCCTCACTTTTCTTTTTATTTAATTGCCTGAAAGTCCTTTCTATTTCATGTGCAGATGTGTACCTAAATTGAAAACTAGGAAACCATTTTCCAATATTTTTGCTCAAAAACGTCTCTGCTGTATGCGAAGACGATCCTAGACCACTAGTAAATTCTATGGGTACATTTGAAAAATAATTTACAAAAGCATTAGCAACCTCAATTTTATTTGTAACAATTTTATTATCAATTTTTATGGAAATATTTTCATTGTTTTTATTTTTTTTACCCCCAACTTCTTTATTAATGGCCTCCCATGGCCAAACCCTCCAAGTGTTGATAGTGAATGCAAATAATATAGTTCTAATGATAGTGTTAATGTGTCGATTCTGCTAAATATAAGTTCAATTGGTTGAGTCGAATTGTTATTGTTATTATTGTTTACATGATTTGGTCTGTTAATTTTTTTTTTTAATCTATTATTGCAATTTGCTGAATTGTATTTCATGGATTTATAAAATCTTGATTAATGTATAATATGAGTGCTTTAATACTATATTTCCCGCATAATTTAAGTTAAACGTATATTTGGGTCCCCATAGGACAGGCTTTGCCTAGTTTGGGGACCATAGTGCAACCTAATGTAAAACTGTGAAAGTAAATAAATTGAATTTATATTTGAATTAATAGCGACATCTGTGGGACTGCTTGATCAACAGTTTGTTATCTACGTATCAATAGTTCAAATCTGATCGCAGTGGTACAGGTCTGGCGACAACTGCATAGACACTTATATCATATAAAATAAATACTCGTTTTCTCTGTCTTTGAGTGCAATATAGTTCTGTGAATCTGTGAACGAAGTCGTATTATTACATGAGGCTTGCCAACAGATTTTACACCAGAAGTAATCATTTTTTTTACATGTAATTATAATGAAATATAGTGCAAACCCAATAATAGGAAAGCACAAGGTGTGTTTACTTTACAGGAAATGGACAATACGATATATAGAGTACATAATAATGTAGTGACGGTTTTTCTAAATCAATTGATACAATAAAAAGCAGGAACGACTCGCCCAGACGCTACTTAACGGCTATAATTAAAAAGTGAATGTATTTTCCAGACTTGGACCGCGTGGGCCTGGGTGTACTGTGCGGTCTGGGCTCGAAGGGCCTCACGGGCAGCCTGCTGGGGCGGGATCCGGGGATCCTTCTAGCGCAGAACCCGAAGGTGTGCGACGGAGCGGACTTGTGCGTCTGCCAGCCGAGCGGCGGCGGAGGTAACAACGGAAGTATTGGAAGAAACACGGGTGGTAACAATGGAACTTGGAGCAATAATGGTGGTACAGGAGGAAACAACGGAGGCACAGGAGGTAACACCGGAGGCGACACAGGGGGAAACACTGGAGGCACGGGAGGCAACAATGGTGGCACAGAACCAGATCAGTTTCAACAGCTAAACATGATTTCGCAAACCTACGGCAAATATCGATGATTAACAACTTCGAATGTAACAACTATGTTAACACGAAACGAGGTGCAAATAACTTAATAACCAGTGACTGTATGAGTATGAGAGTAGCCCAATTGGATTGCTACATATTCCACAAAAATCGACGATCTACAATCATCACAAAGCAAAATCAATTTTGCTAGTTGATGAATCGTTGCAGTATGCACAGGCACAGCATTCGCTGTCCCGCTCGCACGCGCAGCCCTGTGACAACTCAGCTGTCGCACAATGCAACTCATTGCACGTGTGGAGGCGGCCACCGCGGTTTCCATGACTGTTGGAACCGCAGTACAAGGACAAGGCGCCTCACCGAGTAAGAGCGCTGCCACATGGCGTTGCATTGGCGTTGTATCGTTGCAACGCAATAATTTCAACCACAGTACAAGTTTTCAACGCACTGAGTGCCACACGGGCGCTGCGTGTTATTCATTTATTTACATAATCGATATCAGTATATATTTTAATAATGATACGTATGTATTATTTAGCCGTTCGTTACGATCTTTCGCGCAAGAACAATCATAAATTTTAGTTTTTATTTAGGGGATTCACTGAGCAACAAGTTGATACTGTTTGGCAAATAGTCCTAGTACAGATTAAAATGATTTCCATACAAATACGGCATACAATGTGTTAACACACTTCCTCTCTTTTTAATATAATATACTTATTTTTAATATACCTATGTATATTTTTCATTTACATGAATTTTTAAAAAGGAGACCATTTGACTTTATGGTGTAATTTTTCCAGTTAGGGCAGAATTATTTCGTCATTATCGTATATGGTAAAAATTTCTCGAACAGCTAATATGGACAGAGCATGTAGAAACGATTATATTTTCTTTTTTATTGATCCTTTAGTTTAATCTATGATTATTATTTTACCATAACTTTTAAGATCATAGAATGGAAAAGAACAGGGCTAAAGCCTGTTCAAACTAGTCATCGTCAAGACATTTACAATACCAGGAAGACGTTGAAACAAAAATGAAAATAAACTATAGCGAATACTATATTCATTTTTAATATAAATTAAGGGCGCCTTTAAATAACGTATTATTCAGCGGTATTATGAATTAAAAACATTCAAGCGATGACATTCGAACCATTGCCAGTTATATTTTAAGTGTTTGTAAGCACGTAATCAGTTCGTTTGTAATTATTTAATACCACTTGTACGATTAATGTATACATACACTCGTAGTGCGGAACTATTCGTTGTAAATGTCAATGTTCCGCTTTAATCCTCAGCCCAATCGTATCGTGACCACAGACCACGCCCCTCGTTGTTAAGGTATTTGACGAATTTTCATAATTTATAACTTTCTAAAGAACATTAGAGGACCAACAATGTCTACATGGATGTGTTCAAACCTATTCATCTCTTCGTATTTCCCTATATCTGATACCGTATGACGATTGACTTTGGACTTTTGACACTATACATGACTTTGACCACAAATTTATATCGCGATTCATTCCTGGCCAAAAACATTTTTGTGTGACCATTTTACGCGTAGTCCTAATCCCTGGATGACTTATGTTATGAATACTCTGAAAATCAATTTTTCTAAAAGCTTTAGTTAAATACGGTCTTGCATTATTAGTCGACATTTCGCAATAAACGCTCTTATTGCAGTTAGGAACTTGAAATCGCTTCAGTATTACATTGCTATCGCTATTCTCTTGCGTCAGGTTGCATATGTACTCATCTATCAGGCGCATCAGCAAGTTGTTCGTAGTCGAGTACAGTGGGACAAAAAATTGTTTCGACGCGTGATAAAGTGTCAGCGACAATATTTTCCTTACCTTCGATGTGCCGTATATCCGTGGTAAACTCACTGACGAACTGTAGTTGCCTTACCCGTCTAGGTGTTTCTTTTCCGTTATTTATTTGTTTAAAAGCATATGTGAGGGGTTTGTGGTCAGTGTAAATACATAGCTGACGACCTTCAATTTGATCTTTAAAATAACGAATTGCTAAATAAATCGCCAATAATTCTCTGTCATAAGTAGAATATTTAGATTGAGCTGTGGAAATTTTCTGAGAAAAATAGCCTAACGGTTTCCACTTATTGTCAACAAATTGTTGCAAAACCACACCTACACAAGAACTAGAAGCGTCAGCCATAAGTGCAATTGGAACATTGCAACGTGGGTGCGACAACATAACTGCGTTTTGCAAGATTGCTTTACACCGTGTGAACGCTTCCTCAGCTTCTGATGTCCATGCTATGCAACTTTTGTCTCTTTTCTTTGCATTACGCAAGTAACCGTTTAACACCATCTGATATTTGACTGCGGAGGGTATGTGGGAACGGTAAAAGTTTATCATTGCTAAGAAACGACGTAATTCATCTATTGTATTAGGTTTAGGATAATTTTTTATAGCTTATTTATAGCTCTTTAGAAACTTCGTGTCCCAAATATTCGATTTTTGAAGCGCCAAAATAACATTTACTCACGTTAATAGAGATTCCGAATTGGTTAAAACGTTCAAAAACTTTTTCTAAGTGTTCTTTATGTTGAACTTCCGAATTAGAAGCGGTTATGACGTCATCTATGAATGTAAATAAAAAGTCGAGACCTTTGAGCACGGAATGATCCATAAAACGCTGGTAGGTTTGACTAGCATTGCGTAAACCGAAAGTCATCATAGGAAACTCAAATAGACCAAACGGTGTCGTAATCGCGGTCTTTTCAATATCATCAGGAAAAATAGGTATACAGTGATAGGCTCTCACTACATCAAGTCGCGTGAAAATAGTTTTACCGTCTAGCAAATAAGTGAAATCTCGCAAACGTGGTAGAGGATATCTATCGGGTTTTGTTATGGCATTCAATCGCCTATAGTCCCCGCACGGCCTTATCTCCCCGTTTTTCTTAGGAACTACGTGGAGTGGGCTGGACCATGGACTCTTGGATGGCCTACAAATCCCGATTTCCTGCATAACTTTGAATTCCTCTTTGAACCGTTTGTATCTCTCTGGCGGTAACTGTCGTGTTCGGACATAATACATACATACATACATATCTCCACGCTGTACCCCAACGGGGTAGTCAGAGAGGACGGAGCGCCAAGCGTGGCAGTCCTCACGTTCTCGTAAGGACTGCGACATTTCTTCTTTCGCTTCCTCATGTAACCATCCTCCTCTCACATTTTTGCCTAGGTATGCGAGTTCTTTTGACATTTCCGTCGGCTAACAGTCTAGTTATTTGATCTTCATAAGTCAACCTTGGTTTTCCTTGGCTTCTTTTATCACTCACTTTCGCTCTGTAGATTTCCTACGTCAGTCTTTCATCACTCATTCTTTCTATGTGCCCGAATCATCTTAGCATTCCTTTCTTCATTTATACAATAACACTCTCGTGCAACCCTGTCATCTGCGTATCTCTTCATTGCTTATATTAGTAAATGTGCAGGAGTAAGAGCTATGGAATCATTTCGATCCGACTATAGTGAACAGATAGGCTATAATTTAAAATGTCTTCAATCTCAGTAGCTAAAGTACTGCATTTCTCGTACATAAGCAGCTGTTTTCCTGCCGCACGATTTAAATGATGTTTGAAGAGTTTTACGGTAGCCACCCAAATGTCACCAGTGTGGCGACAAGAGGGAGGAGTGAAATGCCAAACTATATTCGTTTGCACAGCGTACTTGTTGACATCGAGTTGAAATTCTCTGGATTTTTAAAGTTTAAAAAAGTCTTGTAATTGGTTATGGGTACCAACGTAATTGGCACCGTTGTCCGAATGAACGTGTTCTGGAATTCCTCGCCGGGTAATAAAACGTCTAACACCCCCGAGAAACTCCTCCGAAGTGAAGCCGCTAATGATCTCGATATGCACGGCCTTAGAGCACATACACACAAAGACACAGCCGTAAACTGTAACTTTGTTGCGATTACGAAACTTTTTCTTGTTCATGAAGATTGGACCGAATAAATCCGTGCTAACCCTACTAAATGCAAGTGCTGCATTCACTCACGGTTCTGAGAAATCGCCTATCTTGGCATGCATAAAATTAGGTTTATGGCGAAATTAAACAACACAACGCCACACAGTTTTACGCACCTGATTTTTTCTGTCCTAGATCCAATCTCTGTGCCTGCGAAAACTTAAAGTAGGTTGGATGCCCGAATGACCATTAGTAACATGTAACCGACGAATAAGCAAATCAGTCACAGAGTGCTTGTACGGTAGAAGTATTGGATGCTTGTGGTCTTCGGTGACCGAAGAATTTAGCATACGTCCACCCCCACAAAGGAGACCCTCCTGATCGATAATCAGATCGAGAGCTTTCAAGAAGAACAAGATTCTTTTCCCTGCCTGATTAATTTTATTTCGATAGAAAAGCGCTCGGCTTGCGCCAGGCCTAAGATATAGTCTTCTCCACATTCAGCTTCTCCTCCATGTCGATGCTCCTACCGTGATATTCTTTGTTTGAAATTTTGAAACGCAAACAGCGACGAACCTAAATCTAAAAATCTAGCGAACAAATTAAATCGCAGTGAGAGATGTTTGCCAAACAGTGATTACATTGTGAATGTCCATAAACAGCAATCTCGACATATCGACCATCAGCATCTCGCGAGGTGTTTTGCAAATAATGAGCTTCGATCGAAGACTCCTCTCGCTTTGTTTTTTTTACGAGGAAGATTTTCTACTTCGCAAAACTGATTCATAACCCGCGTTAATTCGTCAAGCCTGTCTGATCGATCGTCTATGGATTTAAGAATGGTTAAGATACAAGAAGAGAAACTGGTTATACAACCGTAATGCGAGGCTAGCTTTTATCCAACATAATAAGAGTTTTTTGAACGTAGAGGTCGCAGGAATCGGATGTAAGTTTGATTCTACTTACAGAAAATATAAAAAGTGTGACACCGGAGCCGATCAACAAATCGTCGCCATGAGGTATGTGAAGTTGAGAATCCGCGAGTGTAATGCTATTTGGTAATTCAATTGACTCACGAGGAAATTTCTCTGTCTGCATGATAATGCAGTGGTTTAATTTTTATCTAAACACATTGATTGCATTCAATATTTCAAACCGCTTATCGCCCCCAAGACTACTGAACAACCCTACATCGGAAGATCCAAAGATGAAGTCAAATGCGTTGAAATGAAATGTGCAATAGAACAGTTGATAAGCAAAGCACGAGCGTGCACGTGTTTACCTTGTGACTTACCTGCGACCGTGCCAAACACCTGCCCAACTAGTCAATTAGCAATCCTGGGCGCCGCGGGGTCTTTACGAGGCAGATTCCAAATCGAAGGTTGTTAATGTTTGTTATATTGTTAAGATGGTAGTGGACTGTAAAAAAAGGAAGGAAAAAGGATTGCACTTACGCTGGTCGGCTATTCCACTGATATGATTTTGAATAAAAAAACCTGCTGTTTTCACAAAAGTTCGCTCCACAGATAACCTTTTTCACTGACACTAAAGAAAGGGGAAAGGAAGGAAGGGAAGGAACAGGAGAAGAGGGATAGTCCACGGATGCGTTCAGAAACTTTGACAAAGGTGCCGTCGCAGGCGGCGACGGACTCTGTGTCGGGTAGTTGTGAAGAAGAGCGGCTCGACAAGTGGCAAACGCTTCGTACAATCGAAACGCTTGCGGTATTCCTTGTCAAAAGTGCCTCTTGGCTGCGATTTATACGGCGGTTCTCACATGACTTTACGGTTCGTTTGATTGAATAGAAAGTTAATAATGTTTGACTACCAATTTAAAATTCGTTACGCTGGATCACGTGGTATTTGTCATTCTATTCTACTAGCGTTTACGACAATTGAGCCACTTGTCTATGCCCCGAGAGTGTAATGATATCGATCGAAACGATTGCAATGAACAGAATTGTATTTGCCGGAGTAGAAACGCAAGCAGTTTTTCCATAGCTTTCTTGATGATGATGATGATTCTTGACTTGTATGATGTTCCAGCGCTGACTAACGCCGAGTTTATTGAAGAAAGGACATCGGTAAAGCAGGAATTTTAACACACGCGAGTCTGCATCCATACGCTACCGCTCAGAGGGACGAGAATCACGAATCACGACGAGAGACTGAGGTTTTCCTTCGATCGACCTCATTATATTTAGGAGCCGATTCAAGCACACTGACTCTAAAAGAGGACTCGCGAATGAAAGTAATGAGTTCGTCAAGAGCAGGAAGTTTGTCAAGGCTAAGAGATTCTTCTCATCTATTGCGCGTGGAACTGGGCAAGATTCTCTCGATAGTACGTATCAACTGCCGCGTTCTAGCTAACTACCTTTGGACACCGTGAGTGTTGTGTGTAGGAACCCTAATAATTATTTACAAATATCGGGGGTAGATGAAATAAAATCTGCCTCTGACACGGAGTGAAGCTTGCTGCGACAGTTTACTTGAGACCACGGCCGATGAAACTCGGCCGAAACGTCAAGAGAAAATAAAAGGTAATCGCGTTAATTTCCCGTGTTTTTAGATATTTTATAATGCAGCGCGAAAGTTTAAAAGTTTATACCTTTAGAGCGTCCAAAAAAGATTCAAACATAAAGCCGCACTATATGCGTTCCCAGTTCCGCTTTTCAAGGGTTGCTTCGGTTTCAGTAAGTTATTCACTGAACATACGTAACACGACTTGCGTGAGCCATTTTAAATGAAAGATCTCAATTGGATAAAATAAAAACTTATCTTTTCGACGACGTAAATATTGTGCACTGCGCTGGAGAGGAGCGAGGGCATACCCGAAGAAGGAGACGGACGACGTGACGCCCGGTGGTGGCGGCGACGTTGAGCTGTTGCGCAAACGGTGTAAAGGCGGCGCTTCCGGAAGTTCCAGCGGCCGCGATTTGTGGATCGCTCCACACAGGAGGCAAAATAATAAACATAACAATGCTCGGACACCCATAATGTCAATCAACAGCCCATGGCAATAAAGTTACACATCGATACAACATTATGCTGCGGCAGTGAAAAAACCACGACTCGGCTTCAATGTCTTTCAGCTCATAGAGAAAGCAACACCGATACAATATCGCCCAGTGTCGTGTAGCGACAATAAATAAAGAGTTTAAAATAAATTTTGATATGTAATTATGTATTTAAAAAAAATGTACATCTAAGCTTTTATAAAAAATAAATTTCATTAATACTATTACTAATGTTTGTATGTTGAAGAATAAATAGTTGATGTGCTGGTGCACTCCACGAGCCTTTTTTCCTTAGTAAACCTGGTTGTGTAGCTGCGTGTGGTTTCCTTACCCGGTTTGACGTGCTACCATTTAAAAAGATATGCTAGGTGTCCTGGGTTTCTCTAATAGTAGTAGTAAGGGTTAATAGTACCTGGGCGGTCGAACTTTGCTCGTTGATCGTGTATCAAAAAAAAAGCATGTGTGTACTCATGTACGCACGTACGAAGTTATACTTCTTTGACGTTTTTAAGAAAAACGTGGCATGTATAAAAAACAAAACTGGCCACATACAAAAAAATAAAACTGGCAGCTTGAAATAAAAAAGCATCTTTGACATGAATAAAAATAAAAACAAAACTGGCCACATGAGAAAACAAAACTGGCAACATATAAAAAAACAAAATTGACCACGTATAAAAAAATTGAAATTGGTCATTTAAAAAGAAAATAAACTCTTCGTTGCTAACTTCATGTTGTGTTAGATCGACGTAGACGCGCTCATTTTCTTTGCCAACTTCATTCTGTGTTACATCGATGACATAACTTCCGCTACGTGCTGAAATTACACTGATCTGTTTATCCAAACGTTCCAAAAGTAGTATAACTTCAAAAAAACCAGAAAAACGTCTAACATGAAATCGGGATACGAATCCGCGCACTTCTGCGTGGTAGACTGTTCTAGTTACTGTGCCACGTAGAAAGTAAACTCTGCTGTAATATTATCAATCAATTCCAATTTTATGTGTGTAGAAACACCGAGGTAGTCAGAGAGGACGGAGCGCCAAGCGTCGTAGTCCTCACGTTCTCGTAAGGACTGCGAATAGATCGATTTTTCGCCCCCGTAAACCGCTGTTGTAAATGCAATTGAAATCGTTACAGACCTTTTCGAGTACGAGATTACAAACGAATAATATATTTATAATACAAATATTGCTCGTATAATAATATGTGATGTATATGTGAACCGAAATAGTAGAAGTAGATTTGACGTTTAAAAATATCTTGTAAGTTTACTTGAATAAATTGATTTGACTTTGACGTTGACTTTGACCGTCAGAATATTTTCGGCGCTCATTCTCCTACGACGAGTCAAGTACCTCTGTGACATTTGTCGCGGCTCACGACGCGGCGACGTTTCTTACTTTCGCATATCTCCCTCTTGTCGAGGTGTATGCACTCTTATTAGTAATTCCAGTAATTGTTTTCCATTTCAGTTTATTGACTCAATCGTGTTATT
Source organism: Zeuzera pyrina (assembly GCA_907165235.1). Classification (NCBI taxonomy): domain Eukaryota; kingdom Metazoa; phylum Arthropoda; class Insecta; order Lepidoptera; family Cossidae; genus Zeuzera; species Zeuzera pyrina. Next base: position 10,203,334 of record OU015647.1, on the reverse strand, counting down.
TTTAATCACTATTCATTTTTTGGCAATGTCTTGTTTATACAAATGTTCAAATAGGTATATTAGATGCTAATATATATTGTTTAAACACCGTGAAGCAATTTTTATTGTCTCATGTGTGTATTTTATCGTACACAAGATAGGTGTTTCAATTTCTCATGATGTGTGCGTGTCTTTGACTTTGATATATAAGGATAAACCAAATTATTATAATCATGTAATCAGTAGAAACCAATACATATTGGTTGTCCATAGTTCTATCAACATGAAGATACTTTTACCTATATTGCTGTCTTTGGTAAGTTTCTTTTATTTTTGTAATTTATTTAAAATTGTTTCATGAAGCCAGCCAAGAGCGAATGAAACAGACATCGACGTAGAGTTCTGCCTGTTATTTAATTTGTAATTTCTATAGCTTTGAGATATGAATTCAGGCGAACAGAGGAACAGATTTACATCACGAATTCGTGAAACTAGGGCTTCGTTTTTTGCTACTATTTTTTTAGATGCGACATCGAGGATTTAATGTGCGCGTTGTCGATAGGTTTGCCAGAGGGGCGGGATATAGCCGGATTCATCCGACTTTTATATGGTCTGATTTCTGACAAAACAAAAAAAGATTTGTGTACTCATGTACGCACGTAAAAAGTTATACTTCTTTGACATTTTTAAGCAAATCTGGTCACATATAAAAACAAAAGTAGCCACATACAAAAAAAAAGGAATCAAACAAGAAATAATAAATTAGGCGTTACATCGGTCACGTAACTTCCGCTATATGTTGAAATTTGACTCTGATCTGTTTCTCCAAACACGCCAAAAGAAGTATAACTTCAAAAACCTCCCAATAGTAATTATTGCATTCCTACCAAATAGTTACAACAAATTTTTAATATAATTTCGAACAGCGGACAGCATCTGCTACACCGATTACTGCTGTGTTCAAAAATTATTCAAACATTTGTTTACGGAGGAAGACGAATAACACGATCGAATTAAAAATAAAATCTATGAAATTAGATATTAATACGTGAAGAGAAAACTTTGTATGTAGACATGTAAAAACAGAATACCACGGTGATTCTGTAAGTATTCTGTTTATCTGACTTTGTTTCAAAAGCCAACCGTAGAATTCTCTTTTCTTGTAGGTCGAATTTAATCAGGGGACAGTAGAAACTTGTGTGGACAGTGGATCACCAAACTATTAAAACTGACAATTAATGTGATTAACATTGATTTAAAGATGTCTTTTAAATAATTCATGACAGCCAAGACTATTTCCGATACATGGCCGGTACTTTTGGTGTTATTCTGATTTCAAAAGCAATATTTGTATAACTAAATGAGATGTCCGTATCTCACACCCAAAGTCACAACCGTACGTATACGGGCGAAAGTAGGGAGTTCCGTTACGAATGAGGCGGGAGACAGCCTTCTTTTCTATATATTTTTTGGCAAAGGTGAGCGTTGATGCGTATAAAGGGGCCTCTTAAATCTACTCCCGAGTCGTAAGTCCCAGGCACTGCTCGGGGCTCCTCTCCCGGCAACGTAATGGACCCGGCATTGGTCAGGAATTCAAGGACAATAGTGAGACAAAAAATAGTAGAACCACCCATTTGCTAGTGAATAAAGCACGTAGTGTACTCTAGACCGTAAGTACTCTTAAGGAAGGTGTTGTAATCTCTGGTTCCGCAGGCGTGTCTCGGCGCCTCGACTCAGGCGCAGGGCCTGCTCGGGGGTCTTGGATCAATACTCGGCGGTCTCGGCGGTACCGGATCAACAGTCGGCGGTACCGGATCAACAGTCGGCGGTACCGGATCAACAGTCGGCGGTACCGGATCAACAGTCGGCGGTACCGGATCACTACTCGGCGGTCTCGGATCAACACTCAGCGGTATGTACCTATAGCATGCAGCACTTAACCTATGAAGACGAAATATCGGAGCATCTTCTTTACCACTGCTCAGTTTATTTACTCTAACAAATATCAACTCTCGCTCGCATTAAGCAGTGCATAACCAATACTGGACCTGTGTGTACATCTCGATATATTCGGACAGATATTTAAATATTTATATAATTGTTTATTGTTACTCAGTTTCATGTAAGCATCATTTTATTCTATTGAAGGAACAAAGTCTAGGCTGCAGAAGTTGGTCAAACATAAAAGATTTTTTCACATAATACAGTGTGGTGAAATCCGAATCCATAGATCACCGACCCATGTATTATTTAGATATAATATGTATTATCATCAAGGGACTACTACATGGAGCATTCAACCGACTTCAAAAAAGAAGGAGGTTATCAATTCGTCTGTATGATGTTTTTTTTTGTTTTTTTTTTGTATGTTTATTACCTCATAATTCCGTCATTTATGAACCCATTTCGAAAATTCTTTTTTAGTTTGGTAGGTAATACTTCAGAGGTAGTCCCATTAAAATTTCACCGATATTGGAGCTTGGACTTCGTAGATACACTAGATAACACAACCTGATTATAACCTATATCTATATTGACGATTCTCTTTTATATCGTTGCGCTCCGGAATTAGAATGAAGTTAATTGCAGACCTGCTCCAGATATTTATTTAGGTCAAGACCACTCAAAAGAGAGAAATAAAAAATTTGTAATAAAAAAAATTAAACCGCCTTCAAAAAAAACACTGAAAAGTATAAAATAACTATCCTTTACTAATCAAAACTCAAGTACAATTAAAATAGCTTTATAAATACGATACACATACCTATATAATTAAATTTGTCAGTTATTGAAGTCAGTGCCAAATCAATGTGCAACAACATAAAGTCTATTAGTTTGGTGGGCTTAGCACCGACTTCAGTAACTGTCAAATTTAGTTATATAGGTATGTGTATCGTTTTTATAGTTATTTTAATTGTACTTGAGTTTTGATCAGTAAAAGATAGTTATTTTATATTTTTCAGTGTTTTTTTGAAGGTAGTTTAATTTTTTTTATTAAACATTTTTTTGTATGAAAATAAATTATGTGTAGTGTAAACACTGTTGCAGTTACTGGCGTTCTGTCTTATAGTTTGATTTTTTGCTGTTTTTGCCATAACACCGAATAGAGCAATAAGCCGTTACAAAAATATTTAAATTTATGTCCACTTTTGGGTATGTACTGCTTAATGCGAGCGGGAGTTGATACTTGTTAGTGTAAATAAACTGAGCAGTGGTGAATAAAATGGTCCGATATTTCATCTCTATAGGTTGAGTGCTCTATGTCCACGACACAGGGAACCCCAGTATGGGGACTAGAGCACGTAACGCGTTGTTTTGTTTTCTTTTGCATGCAATGTAAAAATTATATTATAAATTAAAATTATAAATCAAAGTTGTAAAATGTAATACCTATTGCAATAATACTGCTTTTTTGCGTACACTGAGAGACTTAACGCATCTCAGTGTCACCTTTCTAGCTTAGTATTGACTCATACTTTCATTTCCAGGTCTGGGCTTGGACTCACTTGTCAAAGATTTACTGAGTTTGAGTAAGTAATGACTATTTTTACGTTTTAATCTAAGTAAAATTACTGACTTGTCCACGCGTCAGATAATTCTCAGTCGATATGTAACGCCTCTATGAAATAAACTAATATAATGCGGTGAATGCAATCGATCGCATTCACAAATGCCTTTATAACTGTCAAATCAAAAATTTCAATTAAAGTTATTTTAAAACTGCAAAATCTCGCCCTCGAACCAAAAATCAAAATTGACGGAGCATTTGCTCTAAAGCGTGTCCGTTTTTCTGCAATTTGAGTAATGAGTGTGACTAGAGAAGAGTCGTAGTACTTGACACAGCTGAACATGACATTTTTTTTTTAAATTCTAGTCGCCGAAACAGTTTGAGGTTGACGAGTAAGACCTTGCAAATAATTCGGTCGAAGTCGGTCATGAGCTGACATGAACTACACTGACAGTGCGAGGTTTCTATACTTACTATACCTAACTGTTTTACTCATGGTTAAACTCAATGAGATAGAAAGAGACACGAAATTGGTTTAAACACGGCGAAAAGAGAGGCAACATATTATGGCTCAATCCATTATGTTAGTTACTCTGAGATCTCACCTTTATTCCTGACAGGTTTATGCCTTTCCACGGCTTTGTATGAAGTCTCCGAACTGTCAAAATTTGTATTTTACGAGTAGAGTAATATCCGCCATATACATACTACATCTACGTGCATGAGTGCAGGAGAGGCACTGGAAGGTCGTTGTGAAGAGATTAACGATTACAACGATTAAAAACAGAAATAATCCCACAGTCCTTAAATAATATTATACATCAATGAAAATATAATTTATATTAGGAATGATGTGTTTAGAAACAAAGGCGATGATATTGATGGTATGGAAACGTGACGTCACAATAACTTGCTTATTCCAACATTTAAATCACAAAAGAAATGATAGTTTCTTGCTATTGCATTCGTTTAATTTTTCTACATTCATCAAAAGCAAAACCGTAGTCTGGGAATAATCTTTTCTACACATGCATTTCCTCTTTCTAAATATTGTATTTAATACCTATTATAAATGTTATTATAAAATGATATTGCTAAAATGAGACCTGAATGAGTTTCTTGTCGGTTCTTCTCATTGCATTTTTTCAGAACCGATAGCAGATTTGTCGTTCAAAAGTATCTTCCAGCTGAGTTTAATTGAATAACTAATATATTTATTTATTTACATTAACAAAAAGTACATACATACGTTAATATTTACAAACTTAAAACTACACATTATCTTAAATAATAGACTTCCTCAAAGTTGCCGCTTAGAAAACTTATTGAATAAATTGACTTTTTGGCTAATTCATTTCGTTGCCATTAATTATTCATTCTTTTCGCAGAGGTACCGGGGACCGTGGATGACTTGGCATTCGTACTGTTCAAAGGTAATTATTATCTTTGTTATTTAGTTAATTAATATTACAACACAACGAACAGAAGAGTACAGGAAAATTAAGACACTAAAATATTACGTGCTAATTACAGATATCCTCTTATATAATACAATAATAAGGATATGGTTCTTATACAATGTATGATATATTTTAATGTAATTATTTCAATTATTAGAATATTGTTATATCAATGAAACCGCACAAATGGTATCATTATTCAAATATTTTTTATTTACAGTGACTACCATCGTTCAGAAAATCGTCGACGCCATCATTCCGGGCTGTAAGTACGCCTAAACTGTTTGTTATTGCAGAAATATATACCGAAGACTGGTGTTTTGTATTTGTAGTTGTAACACAATATTCTTTCTGTTTCAGTGGGCACAGAACTGAAAAAAGGTGAGGAATGTTACTGAAGACGAGAGACAACGAGTCGATTGTCAACTGGCTTTCACCAGTTGACGATCCAGAGAGTTGTGCCAGATTGAGTATGGATAGTCTGCGTTTTCAATTTATATCAAACGGACGAACCGTCGTCACACTGTAAAACGCAGACGTATAAGTAATTCCATGAGTTACAGAAAACAAGTTGTGTGCAATTTTGGACGAGTAAAAGTTAAATTTGAGAAATTGAGTCCAAAATACCTACTAGCCTCTTATTTTTCCTTTTTAAATCACAACAAAAATGCTTTTTCAAAACTTTTGTCTGTTTGTTTCTACGGGATAATCTCCAAAACCGCTTCACCGATTTTGACAAGACTTTCATTAGCAGGTAGAAAACTTTTTAGAAAGTAACCTAGCTTACTTCTTACACCGGAAATATATCAAATTTTCTTATTTATTTATGTTTATGTAGTACGTATTATTGAACACCAGAAATAATATTTTTCTACATCTAATTGTAACTAAACATAGTGCAAACCCAGTAATAGGCGCCCAACGAGTGTTTACTTTACAGAGAATGGACAATACATGAAGAGTAAATAATAATGTAGTGACGGTTTTTCTAAATCAATAGATACAATAAAAAGCAGGAACGACTCGCCCAGACGCTACTTAACGGCTATAATTAAAAAGTGAATGTATTTTCCAGACTTGGACCGCGTGGGCCGGGGTGTACTGTGCGGTCTGGGCTCGAAGGGCCTCACGGGCAGCCTGCTGGGGCGGGATTCGGGGATCCTTCTAGCGCAGAACCCGAAGGTGTGCGACGGAACGGACTTGTGCGTCTGCCAGCCGAGCGGCGGCGGAGGATACAATGGAAGCACTGGAGGAAACACCGGTGGTGGCACGGGTGGTAACAATGGAGGAACTTGGGGCAATAATGGTGGTACGGGAGGAAATAACGGAGGCTCAGGAGGTAACACTGGTGGCGGCACAGGTGGAAACAATGGCGGAACTGGAGGCAATAACGGTGCTTCAGGAGGAAATAACGGAGGAACTGGAGGCAACAATGGTGGCACGGGAGGAAACAATGGAGGAACTTGGGGCAATAATAATGGTACAGGAGGAAACAACGGAAGCACTGGAGGAAACACCGGTGGTGGCACTAGTGGTAACAATGGAGGAACTTGGGGCAACAATGGTGGTTCAGGAGGAAACAACGGAGGCACAGGAGGCAACACTGGAGGCGGTACCGGTGGTAGCAACGGAGGTACAGGAGGAAACACTGGAGGCAGTACCGGTGGAAACAATGGGGGAACTTGGGGCAATAATGGTGGCACAGGAGGAAATACCGGAGGCACGGGAGGTAGCACTGGAGGCACCGGAGGTAACAATGGTGGCACTGGAGGAAACAATGGAGGCACGGGAGGTAATAATGGAGGCACGGGAGGCAACAATGGTGGCACAGGAGGCAATAACGGAGGCACGGGAGGAAACAACGGTGGCACAGGAGGCAACACCGGAAGCGGTACTGGTGGAGACAATGGAGGAACTTGGGGCAATAATGGTGGCACAGGAGGAAATACTGGAGGCACGGGAGGTAACAACGGTGGCACAGGAGGAAACAACGGTGGCACAGGAGGAAACAGCGGAGGCACAGGAGGCAACACCGGAGGCGGCACAGGTGGAAATACCGGAGGCGCTGGAGGCAACAATGGTAGCACGGGAGGAAACAATGGAGGAGGCGGCACAGGTGGTCACAACGGAGGCACAGGAGGTAACACCGGAGGCTCAGGAGGTAACACCGGAGGTGGCACAGGTGGTAACAGTGGGGGAACTTGGGGTAATAATGGTGGCACAGGAGGAAACACTGGAGGCACAGGCGGTAATAATGGAGGCACAGGTGGAAGCAATGGCGGAACTGGAGGCAATAACGGTGGTTCAGGAGAAAATAACGGAGGCACTGGAGGCAACAATGGTGGCACGGGAGGAAACAATGGAGGCACAGGAGGAAACACCGGTGGCACAGGAAGTAACAGTGGAGGCACAGGTGGAAACAATGGGGGAACTTGGGGTAATAACGGTGGTACAGGAGGAAATAACGGAAGCACAGGAGGTAGCACTGGAGGCGGCACAAGTGGCAGCAATGGAGGAACTTGGGGCAACAATGGTGGCACTGGAGGAAGTAACGGAAGCACGGGAGGCAATAATGGAGGTTCGGGAGGAAACAATGGAGGCACAGGAGGACACAACGGAGGTACAGGAGGAAACAACGGAGGCACAGGAGGAAACACTGGAGGCACGGGGGGAAACACTGGAGGCGGCACAGGCGGAAACAATGAGGGAACTTGGGGTAATAATGGAAGCACAGGAGGCACGGGAGGAAACAACGGAACCACAGGAGGCAACACTGGAGGAGGAAAGAAATGCGACTGAAATAATCGCAACGTTCAGAGTTAACAATAGTGTCATCTCTAGTATATTAAATAGTGATCTTTGTTTATTGTTTCTTTAAATGTTATTCGTTTGATTTCGTTTTGTTAATGATTACACTCGCACGCAGTACTTGTATTTGTAACATTTCAGTTGTATAAATACATACCACATTTCATGTACGAAATGGTCCTGTTTTATTTCATAAATTTAAGATAGACCTTTGTCACATACGAGTATATAGACTACCAACAAAATAGTTATGTTGAATTTGTAATATTCTCAGGAGAGTTAAATTTTTAAAATATTATTGTATGATTTGCCGTAATGATTATTTTGTTGCACGTAAGTTATATGTTTTTGAAGAAAAAATACTATTTGGTGGAATTTACAGCATCAATATTAATGGAAAAAAACCTTATTAAGCATTATACGTCTATGACACTTAAAACTCAGTTTTTCAAGAAATAACTATATTGTCGGAAGTGCGATATGTCGTATAGTAATTCGTGCAATTTAATATTATACACAAGAATATAGTACGCTTTAGAACTCTTCACAATAATTACTACTGTAAAAGCGACACGGTATTTAATAAAATCGGCGCCGACATACACATATGGCGGTGTCACGGCGGCGACATACACAAAAGCTAACCTGAAACCTAATAATTCAATATCGAATCAAAACTTGTAAAATTTGTAGTGAACTGTATAATGTATAGGTAGATGAAGGGCATATAGCATACTTACAAGAATAAGAAAACAGGTTTGACTATTGTTGACGTTGAGTGAAACGAACACGATTTAAATTATTAAAAATGTGCAAAAATACAAATCTCGCAACGCAGTCCTTTCACCGCAAAAAGTTGTGAGACCTCATGAAAACCAAGTCAGTTTTATTTTAGTTAGTATAGTATATGGAAACATCTACTCAACAACATATGTCATAAATTGTTTCCTGAAGCTGTCTAAGCACTGACGTATTTTTTTAAAATGTGTGAAGTGTAGTGTAAAGTGTAACGAGAAAAAGAAAAACAGTGAAAAGAAATAGTGCCCGATATAGTGTAATTATACTGCGACGTTAAATCCTCGAGATTTGTTAATTCACTACGTAGTTCACTTCCTAATGTTCCTAATGTAGATGCACTAGGTAGCATTGTGAATTGGCTTTTTTGTGGTCAGAATCAATTTGTCGATATAATTATGGTAAATCTCCGTATTGGTTAGTAATTTACACATATGAAGTTAAAGTTTTTGCAGGGCAAAATTCCTTCTGAGAAAAATAAAGTTACAGGGCGTGGCATGTGTCGTCTTGGGGCTTGACTTCTTATAATGTCATTAACAATAACTTCAATGTTGAGAGAACTGACTTTAACGTCAGACAAGTGAATAAGTAATAGCGTCTGCACACGTTGTGCTGTTGACCACGCGAAAAGAGCTACTAATTTTTTTGTAATTCTTATATAAGCAATTCACAGTTAGGATACCCATGTATTAACGTAATCTAAGACTTGATAGGAATCCCAACACGGTTTTGTTTTAAATATGCCCTTTAAAAAAACGTCGAAATCCAATCATCGTTACTAAATTTCCTGCCCAAAATCAAAATCAAAAACAGTTCTGATCTAAATGTGTTCCAAGTTGTATAACTTTCCCCAGCTTTAAATTCAATAGTAAAGAAATCCAAAATCAAAGAAACATTATTATCATATTGCAAATATTAGACAATGATTCCCTAATTTTCAATTTAGGTATACATCTTCACTTGAGATAGAAAAGAAAATTTCAAGCGATTAATTGAAAAAATTGGTTATGTAATTATTAATGTAATACCTATATTATCGCCAATTTTGGTAGTTATTTTTAATAAATATGTTGATCAAGGGGCATTTCCCAATTTTGTGAAACGGTAAAATTATTCCATTATCAAATCAGGTTGTATGTTAAACGTAACAAATTATCAAAAATATAAGCCTGTTTAAAAAGAATGGCGATATTAATGTTATGAAAACCGGAGGACCGAAAGAAGACAAGTTTAAGTGTTGAATATCGATAAAGACAGTAGGTAGACGTTCGGAAATATGTGGTAAAATTAGACAAAATAAAATTGCATTGAACGAACTATTTTTAGATTTAAGTTGAACTACACATCGCTTAGTTTTAATGCTAAGTCGAGTTTTACCTGTACCTACTACATTGTGCAAGTCATTAGGCTGAGAAGTCAGAGATAACTTTCGCTTAACAACTTCGGTTATAAATGAAGCCTGACTTCCGCTATCGAGCAAGCAACGAGCAGATATTGTTTGTTTGGTATTAGGATTGACCAAGTCAATTAACGCAGTACACAATAAAGCCTCATTAGAGGTTGAAACGGCCAGAGTGGAAAGGTTGTTGCAAACATCTGACGAGGTATCTGCTTCTTTGTGTAGCAGTGTATTATGACGTAGTTTACACACTCTGCAAGTACCTAGAAGTCGACAACGACGAACATCATGACTTACACGTAAACAATTATGACATAAGTTCAACTTCGAGGCTTGTGCGATCCTATCTTCTGGAGTTTTAGCCTTCAATGCGACACAGTCATATACGCGATGTTCTCCCTTGCATATAATGCATTCAATAGCTCTCAATGCAGAAGGAGAAGGATCGTTAGTGGAAGCGACAAATGCTTTAGAAGTAGACTTCGTTCGCTGGCTCACAACAGGGTTCGAATCGAACACGAATCAGGGTTACGCTTAAAGAGTCTATCCTGTTTGTTTCGCTGAACTGTTTCAAGAACGTGTGCACGACTATTAAGAAAAGAGTGGAAATCGTTGTGTAGGCATGTCTGGCAAAGAATTCCTATGCTCTTCCCATTTAAAACAAGTGGCGTTATCCAATTTTGCTGAAACCATGTAGATAATAAGAGTGTCCCACTTGTCCGTAGGTTGACCTAAAGTACACAGAGCACGCAAATTCATGGAAACAGTGTCAACATTAAATCTTAGTCTTATCAGACTCGCGTAAGATAGGTTCAACGCTAAATAATGATTTTAAATGGTTATTGATAAGTTGCTTTTTGTTATCATAACGATCACGAAGTAACTTCCAGGCCTCTGGATAATTTTTGTCAGTAACTTCTAAATTATAAATAACCCTAGATGCTTCACTTTCTTAATATGAATTTAAATAGTAAAATTTATGTCTATTTTTAATTTTACTCTTGTTATGAACTAATGACTTAAAAGTATCTCGGAATTCCAACCAGCGATGGTAGGTGCCGTCAAAGTTAGGTATTTTTATAACTGGCAAACGAAAACCTAAAGTATCGTCACTGTTAGTGACTTCTTGTGGACATACATTCACTACCATCACGATTGTCATCACAACTTCTTGTGGTTAAAATTTCTTTAGCCGTAGCAATACAGAGGTAAAAATCTTGTTCTATGACGTCTCTTTCGGTTAATTCCACGGTTAAAGTTGCGGCATTTTTTATCTCAATATCGTTCTGCAACTCATCAAATTCCTTGAACAACGCTTCATAATCAGTTAACTTGCATTCTAGCTTTCCGATTTCAATAGGCTTGTGCGATCCTATCTTCTGGAGTTTTAGTCTTGAATGCGGCACAGTCATATACGCGATGTTCTCCCTTGCATATATCCCTTGGATATCTTTTCAGTACATTGTTGTAATATAGTTAAATAGTTTTTAAATTTGGTAACACGACCTTTGATTGAACTACGTCTAGTAAGTAAATCTTTTAATACTCCCATATTAATGCAAAATCAGCAAGCTACAATGCATTTCTAATAACTTTGTTTACAATAAAGAAACAATCTGGCATACGATACGCTCCTCGCCTTGATGCGGTGCAGTCTTCAGTTGTGGGTGAAACCGGTTCTAGTTGCAAACAGACGACTGCGCGAGATGCACGTTGCGCGGCCGCTCGGCCTCAAGCGATCAGCTGTGTGAAGCGTGATTTAATTGGATGTGCATAGAAATGCGTAAGCTGGAATAGATTGGTGCAAGCGTCTTAAAGTCAGGAATAAATACTTTCTGGACACAGAAAAATATATGTATGTATGAGTTGTTAAATAACTAAAAAAATGCAACTGTCGGTGAAAATAGCGTAAAATTAATGTAAGTTGATAGTTCGAATGAGTTAAAAAATAAATACCACTGAGCGAGTAAGCGCGTAATTAGAAATGCAGTTATAGGTAGGCACTCACGAGTGTAATAATGTAGTAGATAATGCAACGAGTACACTATAAATATAGAACGAAATATTGCGAATTTGTTTGAATGATAATTTATTATAAATACTAATTAATCGCCATAGTTGCCTATGTAACAAATTGTTGCGATAAAAAATATAAAATAAGTGGGTATGAAAAACTAGGTCCACGACTAATCAGATCGAAGCGGGAATAAAATGATAGGAAAGAAATGGAACGAGCTCACTTTAAAGGCTAGACCAATGCTGCGGGCGGCGCTGATGGTGATGTCCATGATGCTAGTACGGCAAGTGTGAAGCTGTCCTTTGATGGGCGAATCGCGGCGTACTCCGCGATTATTGATGATACTGATGATATTGATGATGAAAAGTCGAATTCTGTCACCGTAACCTCAATAATACATCTCATTATATATAAAGACAAGTTAGCAGTAATTGATCTAACGTACTTCCGAATACTTATTAGAACCATGAACTCTAATTAGAATGACAAACTCAGAGAAAATAAAATAGTGAATGCGCATAGCCTAAGTCTAATAAATCACAATGGGATTTGATTTGAAATCTCAGGGATCAGGAGCAACATGTTGAACAATTACTGTATAAATTTAATATGTTAAATTGTAAAGTTGCAAGTACTCCCATGGAATGTAAATTAAATATTGAAAAATCTGAAAAGTAACGAGTTTCCATATCAGCAGTTAATTGGAAGTCTCATGTATTTGTCAATTCTTACTAGACCAGACATATCCTTTTGTGTTAGTTTTCTCAGCCAATTTAATAAATGTCATACAAATATTCATTGGTGTTATGCCAAAAGGATACTTAGATATCTTAATAGAACTAAAAATTACTGTTTACAATATGTAAAAGAAAGGACTGAACTTGTAGGTTTTGTTGATGCCGATTGGACCAGTAGTACAATGGACCGCAGATCTTAGGTTATTGTTTTATAATGTCAGGCTCAGCTATATCCTGGGAAAGTAGAAAGCAAAAAACAGTGACTTTATCTAGCATGGAAGCAGAATACATGTCTGTAGGTAAAGCTTTTAATGAAACGATATATTTAAGATCTTTGCCATATGAACTGACTGGTAATATATCTACTTCCTTTGCTATGTATTTTGCTTCTCCTTTTGTACAACGATAGCCAGAGTGCACAGAAGTTGGTGGCAAATTATGTGTGTCATAAAAAGAGTATTGTTGATGTTAACATATTGATGTTAAATATCATTTAGTCAAAGATGCAGTTAACAATAAAATTATTAATTTGGAGTATTTGCCAACAACTGCTATGCCAGCCGATGTTCTAACTAAAGCGTTGAACCCCATGAAACATAAATGTATTGATAGCTTAGGGATTAGTCAGATAGTCAGTATTGGTCAGTCATAATTATATAAAAAAGAAAGACTGTTGTTTTGGAGGTATTTTGTTTATTTGCTGTAGTTGGGGTGTTACAATATTTTATGTCTGGTAACATCAAACATACAAAATATATAGTCTGTGATGATCGGCATTCCAAGTAACACGTTGTTTCATTTCGAATATTCCATTTCATTAAAATAAATAAAATCAAAACTGACGTACCCACCCTGTTCAAACTAAAAAAGTTTGAAAGCGAATAACATATTTTTCATTGTATTTCAAATATTATTTCACAATTTTATTAATGACAACTGAACCTATTGTCACGGGGTTTATTAGTGGTTGCTGAAGTATGGTAACCCGTGCATAGGTAGGTAGATGGACTATAGGTGTGGGCCAAATAAACCAGTTTATATCCTGTAGTATTCTGGTTTATTAAGCCAACAATTCCGCCATACGCTGCACAACCCGGTCCCTTGCAGATATTTGGGAGTCACTGGGCTGAATTCTCCGGCAGTTCCGCTCAGAAGCTCTGGTTTGGTCTATGCAGTAGTAGTTTGCAGGTACAGCACGAGCACGAGCACGAGCAGGTACTCTGGGGGTTTCCAGCCAGTCACAAGTAGTTAGAACCCCTTGTAGTTAGAACCTTGCAGTTGGAATCTTTTGATTCTAATCCTGTAGTTAAATGTTGGAATCCTGGAAACCCAGAGCGCATGTATTAGAGCGGGCGTAGGGACGATCGGTAGTTAGACGAGCGTTCAAGGTCCAGTGTCTCGAGAAACAAGCACGCACTAACAGCACAACGTTTATAATTTCTAAAGCGTTAAAACAGCTTACAATTTATGTTACAGCGCTAAACTCAATTTCAATTAATAGGAACTCACCCCAGCGGGATTCCAATTGTAGTATCTACGCAGAGACGAAGATACACGTAATTATCACTGCACTCAACAAGGAGACGTTAGACGAGTGTCAACTTCGGAGGTGTGATCCGTGATTCACTCATGGACTTTGCGACCGCTAACTAAAAATTACCCTCACAATGCAACACTCGCGACGCGCTTTAGAATTACGCAGACGCAGTTTCGAGAACTTTTCAATGATTATTTTTAATATGTAGGTTCCGTAGATTTACTTTATATTATTTAATGTATGCGTATATTTTATTTACGTTACACTATCATTTAATAAGGTTATGAAAAAATAGTCATTTGCCCTATTATCCTTCCAGTACACCACTCAGTTCTCCGAAGCCACAGTCCGAAGCATTGTTGTTTTAATAAGCCACAGTTAAAATTGTACATCATTTTCACACGAATGTCTTGACGATTCAAGTCAGTCATAATATTTAATTGTTTAAATCATCACTGAAACTGTAACAGACAAGTTTTTCACACTAAACTTGTGCAGATAACGTTCACTTGTAATGTAAATACATCTACCCTCAACTGAATAATAGCTGATTACTGTTTTTCGTACGACAAGATTTATGTAGTCTCCTACGTATATTAATGTATATTTTTATATATGTTATAGAGAGTTCTGAAAGGGGACTTGATACTTATGTTATGTTATATTGCGCAAATTACTATGTGGCATATCTCACTTCCGATAATATAGTTATAGCTTGAAAAATGAAGTTACAAGCGTAATAGATGCATAATGCCCGTTACAAGTGTTTCATTAATACTGATTTGCCGTATAGTAAAAAATTCTAAAAATATAATAATTTCAAGTTATAACTACTTTATCGGAAGTCGCTATGTATGATAAAGGTCTATTAAATAACACTGGATCATTTCATACATTAAACATAGTATGTATTTATACAAGTTAAATAGTACAAAAAATAAAAGTAATGACTGCGAGTGTAATTATTAACAAAACGAAGACAAACGAATAACATTCAAAGAAATAACAAACGAAGATCACTATTTAATATAATAGAGATGACACTATTGTTAACTCTGAACATTGCGATTATTTCAGTCGCATTTCTTTCCTCCTCCAGTGTTGCCTCCTGTACTTCCGTTGTTTCCTCCCGTACCTCCTGTGCTTCCTCCCGTGCTTCCGTTGTCTCCTCCTGTGCCTCCGTTGTTTCCTTCAGTGCCTCCGTTGTTTCCTCCGGTACTTCCGTTATTTCCTCCCGTGCCTCCGGTATTTCCTCCTGTGCCACCATTATTGCCCCAAGTGCCTCCATTGTTTCCACCAGTACCGCCTCCGGTGTTGCTTCCTGTGCCACCGTTGTTTTCTGCCGTGCCTCCGTTATTGCCTCCTGTGTCACCATTGTTGCCTTCCGTGCCTCCATTATTGCCCCAAGTTCCTCCATTGTCTCCACCAGTACCGCTTCCGGTGTTGCCTCCTGTGCCACCGTTCTTTCCTCCCGTGCCTCCGTTATTGCCTCCTGTGCCACCGTTGTTGCCTCCCGTGCCTCCATTATTACCTCCCGTGCCTCCATTGTTTCCTCCAGTGCCACCATTGTTACCTCCGGTGCCTCCAGTGCTACCTCCCGTGCCTCCGGTATTTCCTCCTGTGCCACCATTATTGCCCCAAGTTCCCCCATTGTTTCCACCGGTACTGCCTCCAGTGTTTCCTCCTGTGCCTTCGTTGCTACCACCGGTACCGCCTCCAGTGTTGCCTCCTGTGCCTCCGTTGTTTCCTCCTGAACCACCATTGTTACCCCAAGTTCCTCCATTGTTACCACTAGTGCCACCACCGGTGTTTCCTCCAGTGCTTCCGTTGTTTCCTCCTGTACCATTATTATTGCCCCAAGTTCCTCCATTGTTTCCTCCCGTGCCACCATTGTTGCCACCAGTGCCTCCGTTATTTCCTCCTGAACCACCGTTATTGCCTCCAGTTCCGTCATTGTTTCCACCTGTGCCGCAACCAGTGTTACCTCCCGTGCCTCCATTGTTCCCTCCAGTGCCACCATTGTTACCTCCAGTGCCTCCAGTGCTACCTCCCGTGCCTCCGGTATTTCCTCCTGTGCTACCATTATTGCCCCAAGTTCCCCCATTGTTTCCACCGGTACCGCCTCCAGTGTTGCCTCCTGTGCCTCCGTTGTTGCCTCCTGTGCCTCCGTTGCTACCGCCGGTACCGCCTCCAGTGTTGCCTCCTGTGCCTCCGTTGTTTCCTCCTATACCACCATTGTTACCACCAGTGCCACCACCGGTGTTTCCTCCTGTACCATTATTATTGCCCCAAGTTCCTCCATTGTTTCCTCCCGTGCCACCATTGTTGCCTCCAGTTCCTCCGTTATTTCCTCCTGAAGCACCGTTATTGCCTCCAGTTCCGCCATTGTTTCCACCTGTGCCGCCACCAGTGTTACCTCCTGAGCCTCCGTTATTTCCTCCCGTACTACCATTATTGCCCCAAGTTCCTCCATTGTTACCACCCGTGCCACCACCGGTGTTTCCTCCAGTGCTTCCATTGTATCCTCCGCCGCCACTCGGCTGGCAGACGCACAAGTCCGCTCTGTCGCACACCTTCGGGTTCTGCGCTAGAAGGATCCCCGAATCCCGCCCCAGCAGGCTGCCCGTGAGGCCCTTCGAGCCCAGACCGCACATTACACCCCGGCCCACGCGGTCCAAGTCTGGAAAATACATTCACTTTTTAATTATAGCCGTTAAGTAGCGTCTGGGCGAGTCGTTCCTGCTTTTTATTGTATCTATTAGAAAATTTAGAAAAACTGTCACTACATTATTATTTACTCTTCATGTATTGTCCATTCTCTGTAAAGTAAACACTCGTTGGGCGCCTATTACTGGGTTTGCACTATGTTTAGTTACAATTAGATGTAGAAAAATATTATTTCTGGTGTTCAATAATACGTACTACATAAATATAAATAAATAAATAAGAAAATAGACAGAGTGAAGGGTGCCGATCGAGTTTTATTAGGATAAATTGGTACATTTCCGTTTTCCAACTTTAATTACCTTATCGTTTAACTAGCAATGCTCCGCGTTAAATTTGATATTTTTCCGGTGTAAGAAGTAAGCTAGGTTACTTTCTAAAAAGTTTTCTACCTGCTAATGAAAGTCTTGTCAAAATCGGTGAAGCGGTTTTGGAGATTATCCCGTAGAAACAAACAGACAAAAGTTTTGAAAAAGCATTTTTGTTGTGATTTAAAAAGGAAAAATAAGAGGCTAGTTGGTATTTTGGACTCAATTTCTCAAATTTAACTTTTACTCGTCCAAAATTGCACACAACTTGTTCTCTGTAACTCATGGAATTACTTATACGTCTGCGTTTTACAGTGTGACGACGGTTCGTCCGTTTGATATAAATTGAAAACGCAGACTATCCATACTTAATCTGGCACAACTCTCTGGATCGTCAACTGGTGAAAGCCAGTTGACAATCGACTCGTCGCTCGTCTTCAGAAACATTCCTCACCTTTTTTCAGTTCTGTGCCCACTGAAACAGAAAGAATATTGTGTTACAACCACAAATACAAAACACCAGTCTTCGGTATATATTTCTGCAAAAACAAACAGTTTAGGCGTACTTACAGCCCGGAATGATGGCGTCGACGATTTTCTGAACGATGGTAGTCACTGTAAATAAAAAATATTTGAATAATGATACCATTTGTGCGGTTTCATTGATATAACAATATTCTAATAATTGAAATAATTACATTAAAATATATCATACATTGTATAAGAACCATATTCTTATTATTGTATTATATAAGAGGATATCTGTAATTAGCACGTAATATTTTAGTGTCTTAATTTTCCTGTACTCTTCTGTTCGTTGTGCTGTAATGTTAATTAACTAAATAACAAAGATAATAATTACCTTTGAATAGTACGAATGCCAAGTCATCCACGGTCCCCGGTACCTCTGCGAAAAGAATGAATAATTAATGGCAACGAAATGAATTAGCCAAAAAGTCAATTTATTCAATAAGTTTTCTAAGCGGCAACTTTGAGGAAGTCTATTATTTAAGATAAAGTGTAGTTTTAAGTTTGTAAATATTAACGTATGTATGTACTTTTTGTTAATGTAAATAAATAAATATATTAGTTATTCAATTAAACTCAGCTGGAAGATACTTTTGAACGACAAATCTGCTATCGGTTCTGAAAAAATGCAATGAGAAGAACCGACAAGAAACTCATTCAGGTCTCATTTTAGCAATATCATTTTATAATAACATTTATAATAGGTATTAAATACAATATTTAGAAAGAGGAAATGCATGTGCAGAAAAGATTATTCCCAGACTACGGTTTTGCTTTTGATGAATGTAGAAGAATTAAACGAATGCAGTAGCAAGAAACTAAATCATTTTTCTTTTGTAATTTTAATTTCGGAATAAGCTTTTTATTATGACGTCAGGTTTCCATACCATCGATATCATCGCCTTTGTTTCTAAACACATCATTCCTAGTGTAAATTATGTTTTCATGATGTATAATATCATTTAAGGACTGTGGGATTATTTCTGTTTTTAATCGTTTTTAATCGTTAATCTCTTCACAACGACCTTCCAGTGCCTCTCCTGCACTCATGCACGTAGATGTAGTATGTATATGGCGGGTATTACTCTACTCTTAAATACAAATTTTCACAGTTCGGAGACTTCACACAAAGCCGTGGAAAGGCAAAAACCTGTCAGGAATAAAGGCGACATGTCAGAGTAACTAACATAATGGATTGAGCCATAATATGTTACCGCTCTTTTCGCCGTGTTTCAAACGAATTTCGTGTCTCTTTCTATCTCATTGAGTTTAACCACGAGTAAAACAGGTATAGTAAGTATAGAAACCTCGCACTGTCAGTGTAGTTCGTGTCAGCTCATGACCGACTTCGACCGAATTATTTGCAAGGTCTTACTCGTCAACCTCAAACTGTTTCGGCGACTAGAATTTAAAAAAAAAATGTCATGTTCAGCTGTGTCAAGTACTACGACTCTTCTCTAGTCACACTCATTACTCAAATTGCAGAAAAACGGACACGCTTTAGAGCAAATGCTCCGTCAATTTTGATTTTTGGTTCGAGGGCGAGGTTTTGCAGTTTTAAAATAACTTTAATTGAATTTTTTGATTTGACAGTTATAAAGGCATTTGTGAATGCGATCGATTGCATTCACCGCATTCTATTAGTTTATTTCATAGACGCGTTACATATCGACTGAGAATTGACTGACGCGTGGACAAGTCAGTAATTTTACTTAGATTAAAACGTAAAAATAGTCATTACTTACTCAAACTCAGTAAATCTTTGACAAGTGAGTCCAAGCCCAGACCTGGAAGTGAAAGTATGAGTATATTATTATTATATACAAACATACTCGCTCGCATTAGGCAGTACATAATCAAAACTGGACATATATTTAAATATTTATATAATAGCTTATTGCTCTATTGCAAAAACAGTAAAAAATCAAATTAAAACAGAACGCCAGCAACTGCAACAGTGTTTACCATAGACATAATTTGTTTTCATACAAAATAAATGACATTGCTGCTCTATAGGTTGAATACTCCAGATAGTAGTCCCTTGATGATAATACATATTATATCTAAGTAATACATGGGTAGGTGCTTATGTCAAACAATTACATTTGAAACCCATGCTTTCTATCCATGCGTTCTAATTTCTTATATTACATATACAATTTCGGGTATGGTATATTGGTACATGCTACTACTAATGTCGTCCATGCTGACGTGTGTCGGTGTGTCTGTATGTGTGTGTGCGCGTCTGTGCTATTATGTGATTGTGCATGTGTTCTATGTGAATGCGTATCTGTTTGTGAGTGTGTTCGTATAAAAGTGTGACGAATCAGTGATATAGTGTGATGAATGTTAAGATACTCCAATCTTGATACAAGCCTTCTCGTTTCATTTAGTTTTGTTTTGAAAAAATAACTACCTTGGCATTTGTAGTCGAAGCTTTGTGACGTTTTGGCTTCAAAGCCCATCGACTGGCTTGGGAGACCGTCGGGCTGGCAGCTTCTTTCGCCAAAGAATCAGTTTGGCTATTCAAAGAGGTAATGTTGCCAGTCTGCTAGGTCAGCAGCAATGACAGCAAAACAATGACAGCTATCTAAGCCGCATGTTTGAGGAAGTCTATTATTTAAGATATTACTCAGTTTTAAGTTTGTTGACATAATACATTTGACGACCTCCGTGGCGCAACGGCTAATCGCGTCGGAAAGTAAACGGGGGTTGCGGGTTCGATTCCCGCCCCGAGTCTGGGTGTCTATGTATAATATGTATGCCTGAAAACCATTTTCGAAAATAATGCGTATACCCCAATGGGGGTTTCAGGCTGTATTTCAGTAACGGATGAAATTATTACAAAATAAAAAAAACGTAGGATTTAAAATCTGTAACTGTACACGATCAACCCAATTTTACGAGAAATGGTGGGGATAACACTTGAAAATTAAAACGGTCATAACTCTTAAACGGATACGTATTCAATGTGAGCGAGACTTGATATTTGTAAGTGTAAATAAACTGAGCAGTGGTGAAGAAGATGGTCCGATATTTAGTCTCCATAGGTTAAGTGCTCCATGCTATATAGGTACATACCGCTGAGTGTTGATCCGAGACCGCCGAGTAGTGATCCGGTACCGCCGACTGTTGATCCGGTACCGCCGAGACCGCCGAGTATTGATCCAAGACCCCCGAGCAGGCCCTGCGACTGAGTCGAGGCGCCGAGACACGCCTGCGGAACCAGAGATTACAACACCTTACTTAAGGGTACTTACGGTCTAGAGTGCACTACGTGCTTTATTCACTAACAAATGGGTAATTTTACTATTTTTTGTCTCGCTATTGTCCTTGAATTCCTGACGAATGCCGGGTCCGTTACGCGAGTAGATTTAAGAGGCCACTTTATACGCCTCAACGCTAACCTTCGCCAGAAAATATGTAGAAAAGAAGGCCGACTCTCGCCTCATTCGTAACGGAACTGCCTGCTCTCAGCCGTGTACGTGTGGATTTGGGTGTGAAATACGGACAATATCTCATTTAGTTATACATTTAGTACATAATAATAATAAAAATGCACGCGGACGCGGAAGTTTTTTGAGTTCGTTAAATTCAATTTCTAGTAGTTATTTTGAAGAATAATAACTCTGCATTCGAATAGCTAAAGATTATTTAAGTGTGTAAGGTATTATACATTCAGTCAAAAAAGTATCGGGAATGGAAGATTTGTTTATGGTTCCAAATTCAATTTTTTGTTTTTTTTTTGTTGTTGTTAGATTGGCACAACTGTTTTCCATTTTGGCGCGGAGTTTGAGTTGCATCTGTCATTTAGATTAAATACAGTGCTGCTTTTAGTTATATCATATCAAGTGTGTATTGCGAATTTCATAATGGACAAAAACGTCGAACAAAGAGTTTGTCTTAAATTTTCATCGCCAATAGAATTTCTTGTTCGGAGTCACTGAAAATGTTACAGAAGGCTTACGATGAATCAACTTTATCAAAAACACGTGCCTATGAGTGGTACAAAGCGAGGGAAGATTTGCCTCGCTCTGGTAGGCCATAAACGTCTGCAACTGAAGTTAACATCGCAAAAGTGATGGAAATAGTGACTGAAAATCCTCATTAAAGTTTGAGAGAGATAGCCGCCGAACTTTCTGTGTCTCACGATCCATACCATTTTAAATAATCACTTTGGTATGAAACATGTTGCCGCTTCGCTAGTCCCAAAAGACCTGAATTTTCTCCAAAAACTCAATCGCATAAAAGTCGCTGAGGACATGCTAGAACGAGTTAATTCCGATCCAACATTCATGAAACGCATTGTTACTGGCGACGAGACGTGGGTTTACGAGTTTGACATGCAAACTAGTCAACAAGCTTCGGAGTGGCGCCTTCCAACTGAACCGAAACCGAAAAAACCACGCCAAAGTCGATCAAAAGTGAAAGTCATGTTGACTGTTTTCTTTAACCATACGGTGTTGTGCACTCGGAATTCTTGCCGGAAGGTCAAACGGTAAATAAAGAATATTATTTGGGCGTTATGCGGCGTTTAAGGGAGCAAATTCGACGAAAAAGGCCAGATTTGTGGAAAGAAAATTCTTGGATTTTGCACCACGATAAAGCGCCTTCACACAAGGCCAACATTGTGAACGAATTTTTGGCCATAAACTCAACAAATACCATCGAGCAACCACCTTATTCACCAGATATGGCTTCTTTCTTTTTCCTATACTCAAATTACCACTTCGTGGCACCTGTTCTCATTCGGTAGAAGACATAAAGGAGAATTCGCGGCGAGCACTGAACTCAATTCCAGAAAAAGCATTTAAAAAATGTTTTGATGACTGGATTATTCGTTGGCGTAAGTGTATCGTTTCTGAAGGAGCATACTTTGAAGGTGATAAAATAAATTTGGATGAATAACTAACATTTCGTGTGTTATTGATCTTTTCCCGGTACTTTCTTGACAGAGTAGTATGTTTGATACTTTATATCTAAGGTATATTTGTGTCGATGTCAAAAATAAATTAAAGACAAACGGAAGCGGTTGCATATTCGCGTAGCGCGCGACGTCGACTGGTGCTTCAATAATTGCCCACATTCGCCCAAATATTGCCTTTGTGTGCGTGGCAAGGCGCATGCATATTAGCGCGCACACACACAATCCGCGTACGCTAACTTTCTATGAAGCTGTCCTACTGTTATTTTTATATTGTGCCTTCACTGTCCGGACTCCTTTACTTGCCTCCTTTGTTGACATTTTTTTTTGTTATTTCCTATTTATAAAGGGAATTGTTACAAGGAAATTATAATAATTCAGAACTACTTACGACTATTAAAAGTGCTCTTATGAGTCCAATTAAATGAACTCGATTTGATTTAATGTTCTACATTATTTCGATTTTATTAATCATAGTAATTATATGTATACTAAGTACTTATATATTCTTATGTAAGAAATCTAAGTATTTACGCCAACCTAATCGCCAAAAGTTTTTTTGAGTGGAAAGGATTTCGTTAACTCAATTACTGCTTTTGAAATCAGAATAACATCAAAAATACCGACCATGTATCAGAAATAGTCTTGACTGTCAGGAATTCTTGAAAGATATCTTTAAATCAATGTTAACACATCAATTGGCGGTAATATGTTTTTAATAGCTTAGCGATCCACTGCCTACACAAGTTTCTACTGTCCCCTGATTAAATTCGACCTACCAGAGAAGAGAAGCCTACAGTTGGCTTTTGAAACAAAGTCGGATAAACAGAATATTTACAGAATCACCGTGGTATCTGTTAGTTTGTCTGTTTTTACATGTCTACATACAAAGTTTTCTCTTCGCGTGTTTAATACCTACTTTCATAGATTTTATTTTTAATTGGATCATGTTATTAAATGATGTTAAACATATGTTTGAATAATTTTTGAACACAGCAGTAATCGGTGTAGCTGATGCTGTCCGTCGCCCGAATTATATTAATTTTTTGTAACTATGTGGTAGGCATGCAATAATTGCTATTGGGAGATTTTTGAAGTTATACTTCTTTTGGCGCGTTTGGAGAAACAGATAAGAGTGCAATTTCAACATGTTGGCGGAAGTTACGTCACCAATGTAAGGCATAATTTATTATTTTTTGTTTGATTCATTTTATTTTTTTGTATGTGGCCAGTTTTGTTTTCTACATGTGGCCAGTTTTGCTTAAAAACGTCAAAGTATAAGTTCTTGCGTGCGTACATGAGTACACAAATGCTTTTTTGTTTTGTCAGAAATCAGGAGACCATAATATGTATGTCGGAAGAATCTGGCTAAATCCCGCCCATCTGGCAATCCTATCGACAACGCGCATATTAAATCCTTGATGTCGCATCTAAAAAAAGAGTAGTAAAAAACGAAGCCCTAGTTTCGCGAATTCGTGATATAAATCTGTTCCTCTGTTTGCCTGAATTGGTATCTCAAAGCTAAAGAAATACATAATAAATTAAATAACAGGCAGAACTCTGCTTCATACACTCTTGGCTGGCTTAAGGAAAAAATTTTAAATAAATTACAAATATAAATGAAACTTACCAAAGACAACAATATAGGTAAAAGTATCTTCATGTTGGTAGAACTATGGGCAACCAATATGTATTGGTTTCTACTGATTATGTGATGATAAAAATTGAGTTTATCCTTATATATCAAAATCGAAAACACACACACATCATGAGAAATTGAAATACCTATTATGAAATTCGAATTAAAATACACACATGAGACAATAAAAATTGCTTCACAGTGTTTAAAACAATATATACTTGTATCCAATATACCTATTCGAACATTTGTATAAATAAGATATTGCAAAAAAATTAATAGTAATTAAAAATAACACGATTGAGTCAATAAAGTGAAATGGAAAATAATTACTGGCATTACTAATTAGACTGCATACTCCACCCAATGCATATATGCGCAAGCCAAGAAACGTCGCCGCGTCTCGAGCTGCGACAAATGCCACAGACAAACTTGACTTGGCCAAAGTCAACGTCAAAGTCAAATCAATTTATTCAAGTAAACTTACTAGGTATTTTTGACTTCTACTTTAATTTCGACTTACATATACATCCCATATTATTATACGAGCAATATCTGTATAATAAATATATGTCGGTGGAAATAATAAAAGGCGCTCATTTGACTATAATATGGCAAAGCGCGACTTCCGATGACGCGCTAACGGAACGTCGAGCCCGGCGCTGAGTCTGTTAGACTACGGCGGCCGGTGCGATAGCGTTTCTCCGACGGATCGTATGCCATTATTAAATTAAATTTCCAATTACCTACGTAATGATTGTTATGAAGAGTTTTCTGTCGTTTGCACATTAATTTTGTCTTAACGTTGTATTTTATGGAGTAGTTTGCCTCTTGTAAGATTAGGTACCTATTTCTCATGGCTGGGTTGCAAAAGCACGAATTGCCCCGTGTCTTTTCCGACATCAGAAGTGGGATTACGGAACCGGTGAGTCTGATTGAGGTGTAATCGCGAGTGAACAAAATGCTAGTCTATCCACATTGTGAACGCCCTTACTCGTCGCATCCACGGTCTTTTGTAAAAGGAGAATTCGGCTACTGATCGACATGTGGACGCTTGCGGGATGCAAGGATTACGTTAACAACTGAAACTACAGCCCGGCGAGTCGTAGCCATTTTATTCTGATTCTAGCGCCCAATGTTCTATGTGTTGATTCTAGTTTTAGTATTACTGGCATTGGTGATTCAGGAGTGTATAGTACCGAGCAAATATCGTGGCAGGTTATAATTAAAGTAAGTGGTGTGAACATTTTATTTCATGTCGACGATTGTGAAGGTGTAATCTAATTAATAACCGTAAAACTCTAAAACATTATTATCATTGTAATGTATACTGTTACCTATGTGAATAAAGTATAAGCTTACTGACGGGGTGAGTGGCGGTGTGGGAGAGTATGCGCTCTGCCGCGCACTCCTAAGTCCTAACCCGACCGCCGAGGTGAGCAAGCGTTACGATAAACTCACGTGTGTACATGTAAGTGGCGACTCTGCCAGTATTAAAATAGAAATCTTAAGTACCCGAATAAAATATTTCGTAACGCAAAATGAAAATCACTGTAATAACTAGTAATTTAGTTAACATCATAATGATATCAGTCCAGAAAACTGATATCTAAAATTGGATGACGTCTAAACGTTAAGTTTATGCATCACTGGTACCTCATATCGTTGTCAGGAGCAAAGCCTGCCAGCGCAGTTCTTCTAAAAACAAGTTCATTTTAAATAAATGAGCGAGAGAGTTATACTTAGAATTTAGATAACTGTAAATAAATTATTTTGCTTTAAGCTTGTTCGACAACAAATGAGATAACAGATGTCAGAGGTAGTTTGTATAAGCAAACGGTACCTAATTGATCTTTTTGTATTAAAGTAACTGAAATAATGGATTGATGATTGTGAATGATAGAAAATAATAAAGATCAAGAGGTAGTTCGATGAAAATCCGAACGGTACCTAAACGAAAAATAAATATATATAGGAGGTAGGTAGTTCGGTGAAAACCAGAACAGTACCTAAAATTAAAAAATGCTTGTGTATTGTCAATGATGGACAATAATAAAGATCAAGAGGTAGTTCGATGAAAACCGGAACGGTACCTAAAAATAAAAAAATGCTTGTGATGTAAATTTGAAGTCGAATTTGAATTGGATGTAAATTATATATGTAGTTCGATGTAAATTTGAACAGACCTACATTGATAATAATATAACTGTTTGTGACTATTTGTGACTTGTTATAATAAATGAATAGCAAACTAAATTCAGTTTGGTATATTGTATGGGTGTGGTTCCTAAAAAAATATATATTGAAGTGTCTAAGAAAACTATATTAATTCGCTGGTCGCGCTGCTCGCGCGATCTTCATTGCGTTGACGTTACATACATTCTGTTATATGTACATATGTGTATATTATGTTGCGGCATGTTGCAACAATAACATTTGGGTATTTTGATTACGATGGTAATCAAAACAAAGGCTTACTATGACAGTTTTACTTAGTCGTGGTGAAAGAACCAACTTCATTAATCAAAATTTTATGTCACTGTGTCAGAAATTGTAGTGGGACAAATAAATAATTTCATCGGCTAAATATAAATAAATATATTCATAATGTAACATATTACGAAGCACATACTTTATGCTAATTTTATATTTCTTTTCGTTAATAAATTTTTGTCAGTACGATAATAATTTCATGAATCTTCAAATCGGTCAATCTGAAAATCAGTATAATTTGTAAAGTGACATCATAGTAACACTAGTTAGAGTAAGACTTGTGTTGTCAAAAAGGATGACGTCATGTTACTATGAAATCGTGGCTTGTCACCGATTTGGTGAAAAATGTATTTTAGGGTTGTAAATTATCTTAAGGCGATTTTAACATTTAAAACACTTTTGATATCTGGTCAAGTACTCAAATACTTCTTCTCAGATAGTCCCTAAAAATGACGCAAATACCACCAGCGTGATTATTTAGACCGTGAGGGTGAACCACCATCGATTGGTTTACGCTTGGAAAAGTCGAAGCGAGCACTCCAATCTGACGGCAACAAAATGTGCGCCAGAGGCAAAAAGAGCAATGCTGTCAGCAAGAAATTTATTATAATATCCCAGGTGCACATACAGTACGTACAGTCTTAATAAATTAGACAAATACTTCTCCCCAAAACAAAGTTGTATCTACGAACGTCTATTGTTTTGGCTCATCAAGTAAGAAGTCTAAGAAAAATTCGAAAAAAAAAACAGAAAAATAAACGAAGATCTGTCAATACAAATAGGTAATAAAATTGTTACAAATAAAATTGACGTTGCTAGTTGAGGTTGCTTTTGAAAATTATTTTTTAATTAGACCCGTAGAAATTACTAATGGTTTAGGATCGTCTTCACATACAACAGAGACGATTTTGAGCAAAAATATCGTAAAATGGTTCCCTAATTTTCAATTTAGGTATATTAGGTATACATCTTCACTAGAGAGAGAAAAACTTTGTCTTTAAATAAAGAAAAGTGAGGATTTATGGGGACTATCAGTTCATGTAATAACTAATGTAAGACCTATATTATCACCAATTTTGATAGATATATTTAATAAATGTGTCAATCAAGGGGTATTTTCCAATTTAATGAAAGACGGTAAAATTATTCAATTATTTAAATCAGGCTGTATGTTAAATCTAACATATTGTCACCCGGTGTCAATATTGCTAGCGTTGAGTAAAATATTAAAAAAATAATACTCAACCTAATACTGGCACATTTTAACATTCACGGGATATTTCACAATCAACAGTATGGGTTCACGAGAAAGCAGTCAACAGCTCACGCGGGAGTAAGCTTGATCAAGATTGTACGTCAGGCTTGGGGGTGATCCCATTTGTGTTTTTGTGATCTCTCCAAGGCTTTTGATTGTGTTAGTCACGAAACTTTAATTTGCAAGCTTAAATACTATAAAATACGTGGTAACGCTTTCGATCTCATGGTCATGGTTAGTTCTCTGACCGGGAGCAAAAAGTGAGTGTAAATGCAGTTTTGTCTGTTGATGCAAAATAAAAAATGGGCGTTCCCGGAGAATCAATTTTGGGGCCTTTGCCGTTCTTGGTTTACATAAATGATCTCCAATTTATGCTCGGGAACTTATGCGAAACAATATTATTCGCTGATGACAATTCATTGTTATTTTAACTAGATAGAAAAGACCTAGATATTAGCTGGGTGAACAAGATTCTAAGAGACATCTTGAGAAGGTTCACTGTTAATAATTTACAACTGAATGCAAAAAAAAACCCAAAGAAAGAAATGTGTTAAATTTTCTGTTTCTAATCTACGTAGAATCCATTATAAAATGGAACTGGGTGGGAAACAATTGGAATTAACTAAGTCGACCAGTTTTCTTGGTTTAACAGTAGATAATGAGTTACGGTGTGTAAGCTTTAGTTAATAAAATATTGTATTTACCTTAATTAATGTATGAATAATCTAATAATTAAATAAACATTTGATGTTGTCACCACTATTTGGTATCGTACTTGACTCTATGAATTCCGGAAACTAGCAACACTGTTAAAAACAGTTTCTTAAAGAACATATAAAATATGAGGGTATCTGTTGGTTACGAACGCCATTGTGGAACGTACGGAGGGAACGATACGAAATTGTGGTGCTCAGTTCCATTTGGTTTTTCGGTGCTACAACATCAAAGGCAAATATTAGCAGTACATTGTTAATAATATAAGTAACAAGAAATAATAAGAATTTAATGATATCTAATTGCTTTCATTTCTCTCTGTATTTTATGATTACCTCACACTGTATTTTATATATATCTTACAGGTGGATAGACCGTATCGGGGCTTTGGTTAGTAAGCTCGGCTCTGCGATGTATATCATTAGACGCATTGGGCAAGCGACTGGTGTGGGTTCGGCTAGGCTGGTGTACTTCATATATTTCCATAGACTAATGTCTTATGGCCTTCTGCTGTGGGGATTACCGCGCATATAAACTCTCATTTTTATTTTACAAAAAAGATCAATACCTATGTGCCATCAACAGTATGAATGCACGAGAATCTCTAAGAGATCATTTTAAAGACATTGATGTAATCGCCTTGCCATCTTTATACTTGTATAGTAAGTAATGAATCAGTGCTTGTATTAAATAGGAGGAAAAATATAGATCTGTGTAAAAAGAAAAATATGTGAATGGCATGGAAACCTGAGATCATAATAAATTGGTTACTCGTATTTGAAAATTTGAATCACATAAGTCAAATGTTTCATTTTCGGGTTGTGATTACGAATGGAATTCGTGATTACGAATGGAATTCGTGATTACGAATTAAATTTTTTATGCTAAATAATTAATTAATTTATTATCCTTAAAATATTGTCTATAACTAGTTAATAACAATATTAAAACAAAATTACATTATTTACAAACATATAATATAAAAAATCGACATACAGACAGATTCTGAATTTATTAATAAAAGTTTTATATAGTGAATTCGAACAATAGACGCACGGTAGCTACACCGCGATGCGTTCGTTACATTCATTCTCGAAGAGAACGAATAACATTCATTCTGCTAAAATTGTTTTTTTTACTCACCAACGCTCACTCGTCTTAAATGTTCTAAGTACAAATATTAATAGAAAAACTATTCAGCTATTATAATATACCTAATATTTGTAATTTTCTCCAACGTACTATCGTTTTGGAGACAATCTTTCTAAGTTTATAAAAAGCGTAAAATTCTAAATAATACAATATAATTGTGACTCGAGTGTGATCCCGTACCGGGTAAGTTGTTGCAATGTGCATACCTACTTTTCACTATATTAATAATCATTGTTTGGCTTCATACATTGTAGGTTTGTTTTTTTAGTATCTTCATGTATATTGCTGTTTGATTTGAAACTTAAATGCTAAGTAAATGTATCTAGATTATATATAGAACTAGTTCATTCCGAATATCTCATATTTTTAAATTATTTAAATCATACTGGTTGCAAACCGTCATTTTGTTTTCACAACATTTTAAACTTGTATAGTATCATTCACTGTTTATTCTTACATAACGCTTTGTATCTACTGCTGGTAAACTAGTGCTAATTTTCATTATCTGGACTGCCGCATCACCCAGTTTGCTTCGTTGCTAATTGTAAACCTACCCCCTTGTATATTATATGATAATCGGCTATGGCAGTCCAGAACGAGGAAAGTACTTATTGTAACTCGATCCACGCACGTTCCAGGAACTCCGTTGGGATTGGACTCTGCCCCTTCTACTTACATCGCAGGCACCAACATGAATCACCAACCAACAAGCAACAATAATCTACCTACAGCGCGGCTATACGCCTTGCATCATCCGGCCATACCCAGAAAAGGAGGACAAGAGGAGTACGGTGTCGCGAAAGGACGGTGACTGCAGTAGATCTAAACTCATCGCTAGCCTGATCCACGACCCGCTTATTTGTATTTTCAACTTAAGACTTAATTATTTCTTAAATTAAATGTAACTAATTTTTGTCTTGACTTAATTTTTTTTTTTAATTGAATTTTTGTAACTTCATTTTTCTTAATATACTTATTTTGCTCCCTCAAGCTACCCTAAGGAGTAGGAGGTGACAGTAACTGCATTCGTTTTCATAATAAAATTTCTCAGGAAGTTGCTCAATGAAAGGAAAATAGATTTAGATTTGTTATAAAACGCATACTAGTAAGACAATCATACTGTAAAATAATAAATTATTTCGTTGAAGACAAAACAATAATTTAGAAATAATCTTCTCTGTACGCGCATGTTCTGGCTTTCTGAACATTGTATTTTATAAGCCTATTATAAAATGATGTTGAAAAACAATATTTTTAGTTTATTTTCGGTTCTTCTCAGTGTCCAGGTTTGCCTTTTCGGAGCGGAACTGGAGTGGGTTTCACGTCCAGGAATGCATTCCGACTGGGCTAGCTCGAGTGGATTGGTTTGACTTTGACTGATTTCTTGTTAGACTTAGGTATCAGAGCTCTAAATGCAAATTCACTGCTTCCGAGGAGTATTTGATTGATCAAATCACTGAAAAGTGTAAGTCAGTCGTGGCGAAAGAAAATACAGACTTGTGGATGACGTCACACTTTATAACATTATTTTGAAACTAATGCCTTAGACTCTGTCCACCGACATCTTAATAATGTTGATTAATTTGGATATGACAAAAATCTTTCAGTGAACAGAATAGAAACTATGAAAAAGAAATCTAATCTCATTCCTTGTTCTCGTTGCAGTAGAGATCACTCCAATGATAGCGTGAGCAATAAAAAATATTTATTATGTAAATTTATTGCCCATTTTTGCAAGTCTTGCAGGACTAGGGCGCACGAATCTAAAATTGGAGCTTCCTCTGAAACTGTTATCACCACCAAGAATTTGATAACTAAATTTGAAGAGGTAGCAGACGATATATTATTAACGATATAACTTGGAAATTCTTAAAAGCAATATGGCGTTCTAAAAATTGGACTAGGGGTAAATGCAATTGATGATATAGCTATAGGAACAAAGGATAGAGACGCAGAGATGAAAGCGAAAGGAAAGTAATATGCGGACAAGAAGAGACATGCAGTGGATTCTACTATTGGAGTTGGAGTGAAAGTATACGTGAAGAATATGACGAAGGAAAATAAAATATAAATGAGGACGATTCTGCTGCTTGTTATTATACTACTAATAACAATACTCTCCGAATAATATTATATGCTTACTGATAAAATAATATGACAATAAATATATAAAGTAAATGGTTTTGCAAAAACAAAAAAAATATGTACGTCTTGACTATAGTGAATGATGATTATATTCCAAGTAATATGATGGTTTGTATTCAAAGTAATGTTACAATTTTTAGTTTTAATTTTGTAAAAGACAGATGTAATGTATACTGTTACCTATGTGAATAAAGTATAAGCTTACTGACGGGGTGAGTGGAGGTGGGGGAGAGTATGCGCTTGCCGCGCACTCCTAACCCGACCGCCGGGGTGAGCAAGCGTTACGATAAACTCACGTGTGTTATTAAGACCTGTACAATCGTTATGAGCGAAACGAGTTTAAACATTGCTAGCGCTTTTGAATTCTTCTTAAAGTAGAGTAGCTATGTGTTGCAAACTGAGTACGGATAGGAAATGAAAGATGTTGCGAATGCGACGG
Organism: Zeuzera pyrina; assembly: GCA_907165235.1. Lineage (NCBI taxonomy): Eukaryota > Metazoa > Arthropoda > Insecta > Lepidoptera > Cossidae > Zeuzera > Zeuzera pyrina. The sequence goes on along the minus strand of OU015647.1, from coordinate 10,170,773 downwards.
AACACGTGGTAACGAATATTGAAGAGAACGCTAGTTATGATAGATTTGATGGCAATGAATCGAAATTGATTAAATTTAACGTTGGTGGTTTTGTGTTGAAAAATAACGACGAGAGTAATTGAAGCTAACGCAATATTCCGTTTGGGAGTCCATTTAAAGTTAGTTACTTGAAGGTTACCGTTAAGTTTTGAAATCTTTGATTAGTAGTCGGATCTACAAGTACCTACGCTCATGAACGTTTTCGTAAAATGTCACGTGGTAAAATTGTCAGTTGATTCGTGCGATGTTAATGAGAGTGGAGGAGGTTATGTTATACGAAGACTACTTTGGCCGCGATACACACACTAAGCGTAGTCGTAACTGCGCTCTGAATTATTGTCCAGAGTGCGTTGGGCGGCTGGTGATGTGACGATGACCTGGGTGACTTGTGTCACTACGTTTCTGGTAGCAACTGGGCCATGATTGTTGGTTCATGACTGATAGTTGATAAGTCTGTGTAAATAGTTGTTAAAGATTACCAAAAGCTTATTGCACTTTCTGCTTTTTTTCTCCTCATTCCGATTAATTATTGCAACGTGCGTCAGGTAGGCCGAACCTGTAATAACCTCAAACTGCAGTTGAATTTTATTATGTTCACGGGAACACATGAAGTTCTGTGATACGTTTGTATGGCTATGTAGTAGCGAGCGATAATTAAGCGAGAATTTATAATCGAATTAATTTTTTTATGTTACCGTCATTTTTAAAATCTGCTGCAAAATGCTAGAAATTTGTGAAAATGAGTGAATTGTGAAAATGATTCCTCCGCAAGCCGTTGTGGACTGCGAACGCGTACCAGTTTATTTTTAAATTTCTGCATAGAATTTTAATTCAAGTTCAGTTATTGGTTAATCGGTGAAATTTTTAATTCCTTGTCACACATTAGACATTTCATTAATAAATCCCACCCACTGGGAGGTGCTAGAGTGAGATACATATATGTTCATCAATTTACTCAGACTTTTCTTAAAAAAGTGTTTTGTTTGGGGAAACCCCTCACTTGATTCGAATCGTCTATTGCGTGTTGTGGTGGTGGGTGGAGCCGCTGTGCTGCGAGCGACTGTGACACAGTCGCTCGCAGCACAGACTAAGCACAGCACAGACTAAGCACAGACTAAGTTGTAATAAGCATCGGCTACGTGTAGCGCTACGACTCGCTACGACTTTGATTCAGTTGCTACGCGGTACGTGTTGATAAATTGAATGCTATCTGTTACGGAGCTATATGTCGTAATTGTAAACATTTGAGTACATTGCATTTCTGTTTTCAATTGATCATTATGCCACTTAACGATTTCCACCTGCGAAAGTATCTGCGGTTCTACAGACACAAGCGTCGTCGGAGCCTGATATCCCATCTCGAATTATGGCTGAAAAAATGGACCCTCTTGTAGCTAGGTGTAAGCGACCCCGTCTGATTCACCTACAGACTGCCTAGTTGAATTGAAAGAGGAGATTAAGCAGATGCTCTATAAATGGAAAACCGAGCAAGACGATGTACTTTCAAGAATAGTGAAAGATATTTCCGAGGTAAGGGAACAATGTACTCTTATTCAGAAAAAAAATGAAGATATTGAACGCGCAATGGAATTTATCAGTCGAGAATATGAAAATATCAAACACCGAGCGGAAGTACTTGAAAAGGAAAAAGTGGAAATGGGAGTGTATACATCAGTTGGAATTAAAACTGCAGGAGTTTTATCGAACTACACGGCCCGCTAACATCGAGATACGAAATATGCCGCAAAAGGAAAAGGAGACCTATAAGGATCTTACAACATTAATTTGTAGTATTGGTAACCTTTTGAATATTAATATTGAACCGGATGATATTCGGGATATTTATCGCGTCCCGGCAAAGCCGGGATTGACTAGGAATATTGTAGCAGAATTTACAAAGGTGCAAATGAAATATGAGCTACTGTAATCTGTTCGTAGGTTTAACAGGGCTCGTAGTATAAATGAAAAGCTCAACACTCAACTTCTTGGGTTACCGGGAGCAGTAACGCCTTTTTATTTAGATGAGTATTTATCTAGTTCTATCAAAAAACTTTTCTAGCAGGCTCGACAGTATGCAAAGAAACATTACTACAAGTTCTGTTGGATATCGAATTCTAGAATTTTTATACATAAGGACAACGGTACGAAAATAATCTATGTCACATTAGAACAAAGTTTAATTGATCTTGGAAAGAATGAGTGACTGATATTGTTAGTGTATCGGCTACAAAAATTTTGCGAATTGGTTTTCCTTATCCTTTACATCTCTGTTAATTGTACTAATAATGAATATTTACTTGTTATGATTCTATACAAATACACGTTCACATATAAACCTATACACAAACGCACATATGCATGTTACATTCATATTTTCAATCATACTCTAAAATACTTACATATTACAATTTATATTAGACAACTATTACTCACGTTTAAAATTGTCATGATGGTCTCAAACAATATGACTTTGCGCTTTTTTGCCGTTTTGGATACATTATATTACTGTAGGTATCTAATCTGGTCCTTTGCCTTTTATGAAGTTGTAATTTTTTGTATTTCTTTTGTCTTTTATTGTTACGGAACCTATTTGTTTGTTAAGTTTCTACAAAAACAGATATTGAGGTGTAAACTGTTACAAAAACACATATTTATATATTATAGACTTATTCTGAAAAATACTCAAAAATCGTTTCAAGTAATGAGTGATATTAAGGAATTGAATAAATGTTTTAATACCTTAACTATTTATACAAAATTGAGGCAATATTTTATTGCCATGTTGAGGTCTCACCAATACTGGGAAAATATATCTAGGTCACCTGTCAGTAAGTTAATTTTTTTTTTTGCATTATAAATTGTTTATAAAATTCGATTTAAATTTAATTAACAATGAACTTGACTCTTATAAAGTCGCTAAATCCTATCAATGTACTCCCGACCAGTGTTCTCAGTTATTAACTCTTTCATATAAATGCATTAAAATAATTCACGTTAATATTAGGAGTATAAATAAAAATATAGAAGAGTTTAGATGTATTTTAACTATGTTGAAATTTACCTGTGACATTATAATATTCACTGAATGCTGGTTAAAGTCCACAGCCCATGTTCCTAAACTGGATGGTTATGATGTTTTTTTCACTGTTAACAATGCTTTGCAAAATGATGGTGTGGTAATTTACACCGGGCGAGGGCTAGGAGTTGTGATTTGGGAACCGCAATTTCGGGAGGGAAATTGTCTAGTGTGTACTGTAGGAAGAGAATTGGCTCTTATTTCAATATATCGGTCTCCATCGTTCCAAAACATTGATAATTTTGTTGATAGCCTGAACGGCGTTATGGATAGTTTATCTACGTTCAGTAATGTGTCTTTGATAGGAGACATAAATATTGACATTAAGGGAGACACCACAGACCGCCTTACAGACAAATACCTTACAGTCACCGCTTCTCTGGGATTTTTGCCTGCACATATATATCCCACTAGATTAAATAATTGTCTAGACCATATTCTCATTAAATCTAATAGACCTTCTATTGCCCTTGTATTACAAACTCCAGTAACCGATCATTTACCTGTGATGTTGTGTCTTCATACAAATCAACTGGATACCAATGCTGGTCAAGTTAGATCTTCTGCTAGCGTTGATTATCAGGCAATTGCTAGAGAAATAAATAATACTGACTTTTCAACTGTGATGTCAGAAATGGATGCGAACATAGCGACAGATTTATTTATTTCTATACTAGCAAAAATAATCAGCACACATACTTACAATAAAGTTCAACCTCACAAAAAACGAATAATTAAGCCATGGATTACGCCGGGTTTACTCCGTTGTATACGACATAGGGATAATATGCACATGAAAATGCGAAGATGTCCAGAGGATCATGTTAATAAAACATCTTACATAAGGTATAGAAATTTTCTTCATGGGCTATTACGAAAATTAAAAATGGATTATCAAAGAAATCTACTGCAGAAGCCGTTAAGCAACCCTGAGGCAATGTGGAACGTAATACAAGAAATAACGCATACTAAAAAGGCAAAAGAATCTCCAAGTGAACTTTTAAAGTTAGATCACAATCCGCAAATTGCGATCAACAATGTAAACGAATTCTTTGTAGACATTGGTAAATACCTAGCTTCTAAAATCTCGCCACCAGTTGCTCACCAAGTTGGTCCAAAACTTGGTGAGCAACTGGTGGCGAGATTTTAGAAGCTATATACAATTGAAAAAGTGTGGGGCCCAAATACTTCCCTGAGGGACTCCGTAACTTAGTTAGGCTTAGTGTCACTAATGTAAGAGTCTATTTTAACACATTGTGTACGGGAAACAAGGTAGTCCTTGAATATTTGTAATGTGGTGCCTCTAATGCCGATACGTTCCAATTTAGACAGCAAAATTGGAATTGACACCATATCAAATGCCTTAGAGAGGTCCAGAAAGATTCCAAAGCACTTTTTCTTGTTATCAAGTTTATCAACTACAGCATCAGTGAGATTTGCTACTGCATCTTCCGTGGATATTCCAGATCTAAAGCCGAATTGATTATCTGCGACTATTTGATATTTATCAAGAAAATTTATAGACTGTTGTTAAGAATTCTTTCTAGTATTTTGGATAGGATCGGTAGAACCGATATTGGTCTATAGTTAGCGATATCTCTTCTGTCTCCCCCTTTAAAGATAGGGTGTACAAGTGCTTTCTTGAGAGCGTTTGGGAATACTCCAGAGGTTATAGAAATATTTCATATATGGACAATAGGTACCAATACTCCGCTAGATGTTTTGAAAATGATCGACAAAATACCATCCCAACCAGCAGCACAGTCACTGCGCAGCCCAGAAATTATGTCTTGTACCTGGCTATTGTCTACTCTCAAAATAACAAACGAGTTACATAGCGACGTTTTTGGACTATTATGGAGTTAAAGAGGTTCAAAACTGAGGGGAAAGTATATAATGGCGAATTATATAAATATTATAGGAAACGTGTTAAAGATTTTATTAATAGTGCACATGAGCGGTATTTGGAAACTATCAGAATGACATTTTGGATGAACCAGCTGCCTTCTGGAAATACGTGAAGAATAAGTGCAGTGATGGAAAACCGTTCAAAACATTTATATACAATGGTGAAGAGGTGGTGGGCCAGGATGCAGCTGATGCGTTCGCTCGCTATTTTTGCTCGGTTTTCCATAAAGATATTCCACGTCTGGACGCGACGGAAGCTGCCACTGGGGTTATGTCTGATTCTGCTCGTGTCGCTATAGATTTCATAGACTATAAAGACCTCTCCATAGCCATTAAAGAACTGAAATTGAAGGCAAGTGTGGGTCCCCACGGAATTCCTTCGTTCCTGGTCAAGGACTGCCTATCGGTTTTAAAAGGTCCTCTCCTATATTTATTAAATCTGTCCCTTGAGAAAGCCACATATCCTTCGCATTGAAAAATTTCCCGAGTCACACCAGTCCCTAAAGGTGGCTCCAGTTCAGACATTTCAAACTTCAGGCCAATTGCGGTGCTGTCGGTATTCGGTAAAGTCTTTGAATCCATTTTAGATCGGCGTATTAGACAACAGGTAGGATACCTGCTGGATGAGAGCCAGCATGGGTTTCGTGCAGCTCGGTCCACAACAACCAATCTGGTAAATCTAACCGACTACGTCTCTGCTGAGATGGACGCCGGTCGCCAGGTCGATGCTGCTTATTTGGATTTCCGGAAAGCGTTCGATTTAGTGGACAATAACATCCTGCTCCGGAAGTTTGCTGTCGCAGGTTTCACGCCTAAGCTCCTGGAATTTTTCTCGGATTACTTACGAGGCAGACGCCAATTTGTCAGAGTAGGGGGATTTGAGTCCGATGAGTATTATACCAGATCAGGGGTTAGCCAAGGCAGTACTCTCGGACCAACCCAGTTCCTAATTATGATCAACGACTTGCCGAGAGCCGTACGGACGGCGAAATGTTTGTTGTTTGCTGATGACCTAAAGTTGCATATGGGTGTAAGCGGTTCTACTGACACTGGGGTCCTACAGAATGACATTGACGCGGTTACAAACTGGGGTGAAACCAATTATCTTTACTTCAATGATTCAAAATGTAAAATTATGACATTTACACGTGCTCGAACGCCAATTGTGACTAACTATAAATTATTTGACACTCCATTGGAAAAAGTTGACGAAATCCGTGACCTAGGACTGATTTTAGATAGAAAACTTGACTTCAGAAATCATGTCATCAATGTTTGTAAAAGCGCCAGCAAGACTCTAGGCTTTATAATGAGGATAGGGTCCCAATTTAAAAATAATAAAGTTGCTAAACTTTTGTACAGTGCGTATGTACGTAGCAAATTAGAATATGGGGCTATTGTATGGGATACCTATGAGTGCAAATACACACTTTTGAAAGAAAAGTACAGCGCAAATTTACAAGGTGGCTTTATAAGAAATCTTATGGATACTATCCATACTTGTATCCTTATGTTTTCGTGTCAGGTATGCTTGGGTTAGATACACTCGCACTTAGGCGAAAATTGCTACTCGCCACACATTATTTATTGCTGCTACGCAATAAAATGGACAACTCAAACGCTCTCGATAGAGTACGTCTGACAGTACCAAAACGGGGCACGCAATGCGGAGAAGTAACCTTGCCTCCTAGAAGGCGCACTCGCCTGCTTGCACGACCCGTAGCTCGCACTAAACGCGCCCTCAATGCGCCTACGGCCAGGGCGCTAGCGCTTCCCGGGGATTTGCTCATTCAACACGATGATTCGGACTTATTTTTTGACTCGGTACCCTCTTTTATTAGAGCAACCTATACATTCTTAAATTGTACAATGTCATTGGAATCATTACTAATTTATATAGCCTGCATTCAAAAATTATATTTATATCAATGTGATATTAGTATTAGTAATAAAATATTTCGACAATTCTCTAATATAGACATTGTATACTTTTTTTTTTATTTTTTTATATTTTAATATTGAAGGTTCATCTGTTTTATTTTGACATTATTGAACTAACTTAATTAAATTGACTTATTATTTGTATGATATTCGACATTGACATTCATTTTTAATTCGATAATTTGTAACTAGTATAATTGTTAATCAGAATCAATTACTTACCTATTATTAGTACTTAGTTATAAGTAATTATGTACTTACTTCTTGTTACTTCTTGTTTATGGGAATGATTGGGAGAGTACCAAATCAAACGCTGAAGCCTCTATGAGAGTTGTAATGGATTGGTTGTCTGAGAAACTACTTACTTTAAATATTAATAAAACTAAAGTTATACCGTTCTCCATTACTGCCGCAACCGCTCCATCTATCAATGAATCCACCGTGGTGGCTCACAATTGTCGAGCATCTCCCTCTGACTGTGGGTCCCTGCCTTTGACCACCGTTTCGCATGTCAAATACCTCGGAATACATATTGATGGGGGGCTAAACTGCCACATCCAAGTTGAGACTTTCAAATCACGGGTTAGAAAGCTAATGTATTTTTTTAAAACAATGAGACATATTGCAGGCCTTCAAATTTTAAGATCATTATACCTTGCACTGTGTCAGTCCATTCTGTCTTATTGTATTCCAATATCGGGTAGCGTTGGGGGACGATGTTCATGATTCTTGAGAGAACACAAAGGGCCATACTAAAAGTTATGACTAACAAACCAATTAGATACCCTACTAATGATCTTTACTCGGAGTGTCGAGTCTTTACAGTCCGAAAACTTTACATCCTGAGAACTATACTCCGTAAACATGCTTCTTTCCCTTTTGACGGAGGTAGGGCTGCAGCTAAACGAACGGGGACAAGCGTTTGCCATATCAAAAAATATAGAACAGTTTTTGCGGGTCGCCAATTTAGCATAATATCTACAAAATTATATAATGACATTAATAAAACCCTAAGTATATATATAATCTTAACAAAAAGCAGGTTAAAAATAAATTAACTCAATAACTGGATAATTTATCTCACTATGAAATCTATAATCTATTTAATACATTATAAGGTTAAACTCAATTAAAGCATTTAAAGTTAAACCAACATGCTCACACACACACATACACACACATGAACACACACACACGTACACACTCAGACACACACACATATACACGCACGGACGCACGCGCACTCACTCATTCACCTACTCACATTCACTTGTACATGTTTATACGTATGTAATTCACTAACGCAAAATACAATTCATTAATAATGTCTCTTTGTATTACATGCTATGGAGACATTTCTTTTTATTTTTATTTTTTTGTGCTTTGTATCTGTGAAGAATCACTGGCTTCGATAACACAGGTTCCCAGTTTCGGAGCCAGGGGTCCAAATCTATATTATTTCATCATCATCAAATATACACTCTGGATGTAGTACTAAGCTATAGATTTAAGTGAATTGTTGGGTATGCAAATAAACGTTATTATTATTATTATTAATAAATATGGTGGCCGCGTGGACAGAGTTGTATGTGGCAGCGATCATTCGTTTTCGGTTGTCCGACATCCTTGGCAAAGGTGTCCTTGCGTGACATCACTGTCGGTTCACGCCGTTGTCACGAAGAAGCGTGTAGGTAGGTAGGTTAGGTGAACAGATAGATAGGTAAAGTATAGACTGGGGGAGTAGGTAAAATAAACTAGTTACATTAGGTAGGCAGCTAGGCAGTTGGGTTTATTATCCAATCAATTCTCAATACGCCGCACAACTACGTCTTCTGTAGTTACGAGAGAATCACTGGCCTAAACGTTGCGTTTTGGTAGGCCTGTTATGGAATGATGTTGAAAAAGTGGTGCCTGGCTAAGTTTCTTGTCGGGTTTTCTTTTCGATTTGAGCCGGAGTGGATCTGGCGTTCGGGAACTCCTTATTTTTTGGGGTTTGCTTGAGTGGATTGGGGTGACTTTGACTGAGTTGGAGCTGGAAATTCTGATTTCAAACTTACTAAGCGAATGAGGTGTACGATGAGTGTTCAAGGGTAAACTTTAAGAATTTGAAGTATCGTGTACCCCACAAGTTTGCATAAGGTACCTAAAGGGAGTGAAGGACTCATGGTGACGATGAAATCACTATGTAGTCTGCTTTAGAGTAAAACGAGTTCGCGTCGGCTATAGTGTTGTTGACGAGAGAGAAGTCGGTGGGCGAGATGGAGCCCGAGAGTGACGCGGTGGTTGTGGGACCATTCGGCGTGTGAAATGTTGGAGGTACGTTATGTACGAGTAGCATCTCGTTGACTGGCTTGCAAGCCGCTGGCCTGCCTCGTGCTATATGCGCGTTGGTTCCCAGAGTGTGGCGTATATCTGTAGCGAGTGCTATACGCGTAATGTATGTGACGACGTGATGGAGGTACGTTATGTAGCATCTTGTTGACAGACTGCAAGGCGCAGGTCTGTAGCGAGTGTTATACGTGTAACTTGTATGGGTGTGTTTAGGGTGTTCGTCATTGGGTACCTTGTGTTAGCGTGTTCGGGGTGTTTGTGATTGTGTACCTGGTATGAAGCTGTTTAGGATGTATGTGAAGATGTTTAGGGTGTGTGTGAAGACGTGCAGATTTCGTTTTATTTCTTTTCGAATGAGAATGAGATGAAGAACGCACGAGGACGTGCGTGTTGTCAGGAAGGCCGTTTCGATGAAAATAAAAGGCGCTCATTTGACTATACTATGGCAAAGTGCGACTTCCGATGACGCGCTAACGGAACGTCGGGGCCGGCGCTGAGAGTCTGTTAGACTACGGCGGCCGGTGCGATATCATTTCTCCGACGGATCGTTTGCCATTATTAAATTTCCAATTACCTACGTAATAATTGTTACAAAGAGTTTTCTGTCGTTTGCACATTAACTTTGTCATAACGTTCTATTTTATGAAGTAGTTCGCCTCTTATAAGATTAGGTACCTATTTCTCATGGCTGAGTTGCAAAAGCGCGAGTTGCCCCGTGTCTTTTCCGACAGATATATATTTATGTATGTATGCGTGTGTGTATGCGTGTTTATGTGTGTGTGTGTACGCATGTATGTATCAACAATTACGTGCATTCTAAACGATAAAACTTAATTAAATACTACAAAAACAACAAAATTAAAAACATTAGCATAAAAAAAAATATAATTTTATTGTAACACGAGCACACGAGAATCACTTAAAGATCGTTTCAAAGACATTAATGAAATTATTATGTTGTATATACGAGCAAAAATAAAGGTTTGCTTAAAAGGAAAGGCGATATTAATGGTATGATAACCCGAGGTCGTCATAAGTTGGTTATTTGAAAATTTAAATTACATAAGTCAAATGTTATGTTTTTGGGTAACTGCATTCGTTTTTATAATAAAATTTCTAAGGGAGTCACTCAATTAACTCAACATAGATTTAGATTTGTTATGAAACGTACATTGATGGGACAATCATACCATGAATAAAAGAAAGAATGAAGTCCGGAAATCTTCTCTGCACACGCATTTACTGGCTTTATGAATTTTGTATTATACTGTTACGAGCTGAGGGTAATAAGATGCCGGTTAAGGGTGCAAAGAGTTTATTTTCCTTCGTACAAGCAGATGTCAAGAACACGCGAACTTAATTACGGCGGTTTCTAATCTTCGTAGTCGCCCTCGAAGTAGGTACTCGCGTAGTAGTCACCGAAGGTACACGCTTCACTCACTAACAACGTTCCCGAATCGCAGAGTTCTTCTATCCAAGGTCGTCGCAGTAGTCGTCGTAGTAGTCTATGTAATTCGCCTTGATGTCGCCTCGATATGTCGCTTCGAACGATAGTTGAGAAACACTGACTCGCTCTATTTATAGTCGGATAAAACGAGGGTGGAACTTTCTAGTTAATTACGCTCGCTAACAGTAATTCGACATTGTTCTCGACGCCGCCTGTATGCATGAGTCATAGGTACATGACACGACATCGCTCGGGAATATTCGAGGTGCAACTTTGTTCTTCTTTCTTAATTTGACTTATACCATTCGATAGTAGACCTTAAACCTAGCAATGCGTTTTTAGGTCATAACTCTGCAAAGCCTAGGTCTCGAGATATAAGCACTAAAAGTTACGTTTTTAGTTCCATTAAAAATCGACTTTATTCCTTACGCATAAGGTCCAACCGTAACATTGCCCCCCACTTAGTCATGCTCGTCCCAAGCATGATTCGAACTATGATAGCGAGCTAGGCGATCCACGTGGACGATCTTTAGTTTTCATCTAGGCTCCTTCTTGATCCAATATGTAACATCATTTATTCTCGTTATCACCGTATATGGTCCATCCCATCGGGCTTGAAATTTCGTAGACTTCCCTTTTCTCTAAATGGGATTATGCAACCACACTAAGGCTCCTTCCTCAAATCCCATTACATTAGCTCTACGGTCATAGTGAGTTTCATTCTTTCACTAGTTTTCAAACTACTTTTTCTTACGAGTTCATGGACGTCATCTAGTTTTTGCTGTAGATCGGACACGTAATCGCTAGTTGGCTTTGGAGCGTCAGGTGGTATTCTCGCTAGAGCATCAACTGGTAGTCTTATCTCTCGTCCAAAATTGATCCTAGATGGTGTGAAATTTGTACTATCATGTACAACGGAGCGGTAAGACATTAAGAAGAGCGGAATGTATCAGTCCCAGTCTCTTTGATGTTCTTCCACTACTTTGGCCAGGTGATTCTCCAACGTCTGGTTAAATCTCTCGACCATTCCATCGGATTGCGGATGACCTGGTGTCGTACGCGTTTTGTGTATCTCAAGTAATTGGCAAACTTCTTGGAATAATGCTGACTCGAAATTTCTACCCTGATCAGTATGCAACTCCAAAGTTACGCCAAACCGACAAAATACCTCCTGAACGAGCTTTTTGGCAACTGTATGAGCTTCCTGATTGGGTACAGCAAACGCTTCAGGCCATTTGATAAAATAGTCTTGCAGGACGACTATGTAACGATTTCCGTCTTCAGTTACAGGAAACGGTCCAGCTACGTCGACTGCAACTCTTTCCCAAGGCGCTCCCACGTTATACAATTTCAGCTGGCCTCTGGTTCTTGTTTGTGGCCCTTTTACTGAAAAGCAGACTGTACACTTCCTACACTAGTCCTCCACATCCTCGCGGCACCGCATCCAGTAAAATCTTTTCCTCACCTTGTCCAAGGTTTTCTTTACGCCTAGATGTCGTCTCGATACTTCATCATAAATCTGACGTAACACCGACGCCACTTTCCCTCGGGGGACTACGACCTGCATGGTAACTTCTTGCCCACTGAGCGACTCCTATTTCCTATGAAGAACTCCATTATATACCACCAGACTGTCCCATTGAGCCCAGTAACTTTTTGTGATTGGAGAAAACTCCGACACTACACTCCAAGCTGGCTTATAATCGCGTTGCTTCCACTCTATTATGCACTTCAAGTCGCTGTCTTCATTTTGTGCATCCCCCATGGCTTCATCGCTCCACGTGTCATCTAAAGCATTTACTTTTATAACCCGTATGTTCTCTTTAACCTCCTGTTTTGAACAATGCCGACAAGATTCTTCGCAAGGTCGTCGGGATAAAGCGTCAGTATTAGAATGTGATTTTCCTCTCCGATATTCAACCACGAAGTCGAATTCTTGCAGCTGCTCCAACCATCTTGCTACCTGTCCCTCTGGGTTCTTGAACTGAAGAAGCCATTGTAAAGCAGCGTGGTCAGTACGAAGAGTAAACTGTCTTCCGATTAAATACTTCTTAAAGTGTTGTAAGGTCTTCACAACAGCTAGAAGTTCCCGGCGAGTAACGCAGTAAATTCTTTCTGATTTCGAAAGACATTTGCTGAAATAGGCAATGACGACCTGCTGTTCTCCTTGTTTTTGAGATAGAATTCCTCCAATGCCAACATTGCTGGCGTCCGTGTCTACAAGAAAATGTCCCTCTTTAGTAGGATAGCCCAGTATAGGAGCCTCACACAGATGCTGCTTAAGTAATGTAAAAGCTTGTTCACATTCAGAATTCCACTCAAATTGGCATTTGTCTTCTGTCAACCGATGTTTGACGTGTCTGTGTGTCTGTCTGTGGCATCGTAGCTCCTAAACGAGTGGACCGATTATAATGCGGTTTTTTTTGTTTGAAAGCAGGTTTTCTAGTGGTGGTTCTTAGACATGTTTTATCAAAATCGGTTCAGCTGTTTGAAGAATATCAGCTCTTTTTTAGTTTTTAAAGGGACGCAAGCATCTTCTATTAGTCTAATCGATGCGAAATTTAGCATACTGTGACTTCAATAATGTCACAATAATACAGTAACCTTGACCAGATGCTGCAGCATCATCTGAAGTCTGCAGGATATCCAACTCCTCGCCACTTACAGTAGAGCTATCATGTTTAGGCTCATTAAAATGGTCTCTATGAATAGGTTATAGATAGATAGATAGATGATGATCAAGGTCTAATGATGGTTCAGACAACTATTGTCAGAATACTCAGATTTCGGCGAGGCACGATTTCGTGTCGCAATTTCGTGTATCGTCTCGAAAAGTATTTGCGTGAATGTGGGGATAGTGTATATCGTAGTGTTTAAAAAGCATGAAATAAAAATTAGATTAACAATTTGAAAAACCCCCGACAAAAAAAGCCTCCAAAAAGTAAAAAGACAATATGTACCTCATAGCGCCTTAAATTTGTGATAAGTTTCAATATAAATAGTAGTAGTAACTCGTAATATATCCAAGCGTCGTCACGTCGGGGGACCGCTAAGTAAATAAAGTAATAAAAAAATAAGAATACAGTATAAAATTTAAATAGAAGTAAACTCAGCGGTCTTCGACGTGACGACGCTTGGATATATTACTAGTTACTACTACTATTTATATTGAAACTTTTCACTAATTTAAAGGGCTATGAGATACTTATTATTTTTTTACTTTTGGAGGTTTTTTTTGTCGGGGGTTTTTTAAATTTTTAATTTAATTTTTTATATTGAAGTTATCGAGGCGTGTTTGGAAATATTGTGTTACTACTTGAAATGAGCTTGTTGTACAAAATATTTTATTTTAATTACAACCCTATCTCGATTTGTTGTCATCACTCGTTTTGTATCTGAGGGTCTATTTATGTATTTTTTTAATCTAAGATTCTGGTATACACGTTATATATGTATTGTACACATTGCATTGTTTTGTTTCATATTAATTTCGTCCTATTTATCTATCTGTGTGTAAATGTTTTGAATAGCATTCTTGTTCATAAGTTTTAAGCATTTTTTTAAGTTTTGTATGAACAGTCTGTTGTAAAAAATAAAATTAAAAAGTAATATTAGATTAGTAACCATGAATATATTTGTACGTGTAAGTTATTTTTAGGACTAATTACAAGCAAATATTAGCGCAACGCCTTATTGTTATATTATAACAACGCCACTGAGGTCATTGGCACTTCATACGAATAATGCGATGTAATTAATTTATAACTACCGACCCGCCCCGGCTTCGCACGGGCACTTGATTGCGAGAAATCAATGTATCCATACTTGTGCAAATTAAATGTATAATAATATGTTTATTTTCATATAAAAACTGCCCAGAAACATAAATTATATAGTTTATAAGTAACTTCAAAAAAAAAAGGTTCTCAATTCGCACATACCTACACACCTATCTTTACGCCGTATCGCTAACAGGGAAGTCAGAGAGGACGGAACGCCAAGCGTCGCGGTTCTTACATACTTCTTTCGCTTCCTCAAATCTCATCATTCTCCTCACATATTTTCGCCTAGGTATGCGAGTGATTTAGACATTTCTGTCGGCTAACGCTCTAGCTATTTGATCTTCATAAGTCAGTCTTGGTCTTCCTTGGCTTCTTCTAACACTCACTTTCACTCTATACATTTTCTTCGTCAATCTTTCATCACTCATTCTTTCCATGTGCTCGAACCATCTTAGCATTCCTTTCTTCATTTTACAATAACACTGTCGTGCAACATTGCTTATTGTCTATACTACTACTAGTTGTACCGCGACCGCGATAATTTTTTCGTGGCTGTCCCGGATTAGGTTAGATTATATGTACACATACATAGTATGTTATAAGATTCTTTTTGAAAAAAGTCTACGTCTAGTCCTCGCCTATCTCCGGGCATATACTATCTCTGTACCAATCATCAAGATTGGCTCAGCAGTTCAGCATTTCCGATTCAAAGTTTCATCCTCCTTTTCAACCCCTTAGGGTTAGTTTTTTAATAAAAAAGTAGCCTATGTCTGTTCCCAGGTGTCAAACTATATGCATGCTACATCGTAATCAGCTCAGCGCTCTAGCAATTCCCATACAAAGTTTCGTCCCCCTTCACCCCGTTTCACCCCCCTTTTCATCCCTTTAGGAGTAAATTTTCTAAAAAATATGTAGCCTATCATAAGCGTATTTTTCAATCACATATTTTTTCTACGTAGCGGTTTTCATTAAAATCGGTCAAGCCGTTCTTCAGTTATAAAGGGACATACAGACCGACAGACAGACAGATAATTTTTTTTAAAATGGTAGAATCCAAGTCAGTGAGACATAAAATGACTAGCTGTCACAAAATTTAACAGTAAAATTATAATTACAGACAGATGGACTAGAGATTTATTTAGTAGTATAATAAAGCGTCCAATAATTCTCTGCGTCCCTCCAGTGACTCCATATTAAAATACTTCGCCGCGACTGATAAGATCTTTCTTTTTTAGCCCTAAAGATAGAAAAACAAAGATACCAAAAATCTTTTTTGTATGTTTTCTACTTCGTTTTTACTTCGTGGTTCTAAACGAAGCGACTGTACAGCATAATGAGGCCTCCAAACAACGCAGCAATACTCCAATAAACTTCTCACCAGAATGTTATAAAGCATTTTTTTAGTTTTCATTTTAAATTCTTTTGTATTTCGTATCACGAAGTTTAAACATGAACCAGGTGTGCGCCCAGTTTGCCGCGCAATTGTATATATATAAGACAATTCTTTGAAATGTCAATTTATAAGACAATTCTTTGAATTGACCAGGAACTGGCAAAAATTTAAACGAACAATATTGTGTTGTTCTGAAAACAAAGTTTTATTTTATTCCAGTACATACTTTTTACACTTTAATTATATTATTTACCTTAAATTACACTATCCTACCTGAAAACAAAGAAACGACATTTAAAGTTCATTAAATTCCGTTCCTTTTTACAATTTTTTACTTATCTTCTCAATATTTTTCTTTCACAACTCGCAATAATAATGATATCTACCAACTACCCAAAACTACCATGTTAAAATAATAACGGTCTCTATTTTACCGACTGTGTTTGATACCATTGCTAGCAGCGCCATCTTTTATGTAAGCGGTGACTGTTTTACCGACATTCAGGAAAACGCGGCACAATATAAATATCGTCGCTTATCTTCGATCACAAATATATAACAAGATACACAATCAGCGTTCCAAAAACGTCCGAACCAAATGTGCGCTGAAATGAGAATTTTAGCGCACTCAGTCTTAGTAGTAATTTGTGAACACTAAAGGAAACATGACAAAGTGCTCCTTCAAAAATTGTAAAAATGACACGTCTAAAACGTTAAAAAAAGATGGAGTTTCTTATTTTCGGTAAGTAAATAGGATTATTTTATTTACGTGTTCATTATTTCGTTATAATAATAACGTTATATAGCTCTTTTTTATTAAATTCATAATAATATTTTTCAAATGACAGCTACATAATACAATTAATTATACGATCGTGAATAAGACATTGAGAACCATACTACCGCATTCTGATTTTATTTATTCGGATTATACTTTTATCTCAGTTCTAAAATTATAGAATAGAGTTTTTAGTCTTACATTTTTATTTTTTTTAATATATTTTTGGTGTTTTTAAATATATTTTTGCTCTTGCAGCCTTGCAGAGGAATTGCAGCCCTTTTCAGGGCTGCAATTCCTCTTCTGTGCATACCATGCGGGACAATGGTAATGATAATGTTAGGGCGTCCCCCGAAAGCGACGTACACCGGTCTGTCCCTGCTGGTGTGTGCAGAGT
Source organism: Zeuzera pyrina (assembly GCA_907165235.1). Classification (NCBI taxonomy): domain Eukaryota; kingdom Metazoa; phylum Arthropoda; class Insecta; order Lepidoptera; family Cossidae; genus Zeuzera; species Zeuzera pyrina. Next base: position 10,153,681 of record OU015647.1, on the reverse strand, counting down.
GCAGTTCGGCGTTGGGGACCGCCACCCAACACGCTGTGCACCTAGCGGCGGGAAGTGGAGGGAGGAGTGCAGAGTAGCTGCGTGGAATGTGAGAGGTGGGATTGACGAGAAGATGAATGAAGTGATTGATATTATGGAAGAGAAAAGATTGGATGTGCTATGTTTGAGTGAAACCAAGCGAGGCGGCAGTGAACTTGCCGACTTGCCCGGAGGAGGCATCGCTTTGTGGTCAGGGGTACCACAAGGAGATAGGGGATGCCAAGGGATAGGCGTTTTACTGTCCTCTCGTATGGTTAATTGTATGACTGAGTATGAATGTGTAAATCCCAGACTGCTCTGGGTACGCCTCAAGATTGGGTTGACAAGAATTTTTGTTTTGGCAGTATACGCCCCAGTGTCCTCTGTCGGTTTGGCTGAACTGGAGCAGTGCTGGGAGAACGTTAGAGAAGTTCTAGCGACGGTTGAAGAGAACGAAAGAATTGTTGTGTGTGGAGACATGAATGGATGGGTCGGGACAGCTCGAACAGGATTTGAGTCTGTCCTTGGCAAATATGGAGATAAGAGAGTGAATGATGCTGGTAAGATTGTGTTAGGACCGTGTATGGAAAAGGATCTTTTTGTGGCTAATACCATGTTTGGGCACAAGAGGATCCATCAGTACACGTGGGAAAGAAAGGGTGCGAGAAGTATGATTGATTTATTCCAGGTGGATAGCAGACTTAAGAAGCAGGTAATGGACACAAGAGCGTATAGAGGAGCCGATCTCGGGACGGACCACTTTCTGGTGATAACCAGAATAAGGGGTCTGTTCGCAGCATGGCGACATCGCGTAGTGTCCAAACCTGCAGCGGTTAGCCGCATTAAAAGCTGGAAACTGCAGGATGCGACCACCAGGAATGAATATGAAAAGCTATTATCCAGTAAGCTTGATGATAGATTGAAAGTGATGAGCGAGGATGTTGAAGAATGCTGGCAGAACCTTAGAGATAGTATGATTGAGGCTGCGAAAGAAGTGTGTGGAATGAATAAGATTGGGAACGGCAAAAAGCGTGATGTGTGGTGGGATGATGAGGTGAAAGTGGCTGTGTATAAGAAAAAGAAAGCATGGCGAGACTACCTTGCTACTAATGACTGTGGTATGAAAAATTTGATGAAAGACAGGTATAAGCTGCAGAAAGCAGAAACGAAGGCACTAGTGAAAGAGAAGCGTGAAAGGTGTAGGGTGTTAGATGAAAACAAGATGTCGGACAACTTCGAGGAAAATTCCAAATTATTTTGGAAAGAAGTACGTAAGATCCGAAGTGGTCCGGCACCTTGCAGAATGAATAAAGTGCGTTCGAAAGAAAACAACCTGCTTACAAATAAAAAGGATGTTCTGCAGCGATGGAGTGAATACTATGGAGAACTGTATGAGAGTGGCGACTCCGTCTCTGATACTGAGAGCGATTCTAATGAATTGCCACACTCGGGCCAGGGACTGGAGGATGCCATTAGTATGAAAGAGATTGAGAAAGTGATAAGAAGTTTGAAATGTGGAAAGGCTGCGGGAATTAATGAGGTGACTGCTGAGATGATCAAGTATGGTGGTCCTAGGGTCTGGGATGCCTTCTGTGCACTCTGCAACCTTTGTTGGCAGAAGGGGGAGGTTCCAGAGGACTGGCACACGGCAGTCATAGTACCTCTATATAAAGGGAAAGGTTCCTACCTAGACTGTGCGTGCTATAGGGCCATCAGCTTGGTCAGCTTAGCGAGTAAAGTCTATACTAAAGTATTGAATGAACGTATGAAAGGCGTTTCAGAAAGATATTTGTGGGAGGCGTAAGGTGGATTCAGGAACGGTAGGGGTTGTATGGATCAGATTTTCTCGCTTCGCGTTATCGTGGGGAGGTTTCTGACTTTAGGTCGGAAAGTTTTCTGCGCTTTCGTGGATCTAGAAAAAGCATTCGATAGAGTAGTGCGGAAGAAATTGTGGAGTCTTCTGCCTGAATATGGCGTGGAGGGCTCCTTACTGCAGGCTGTGAGGTCATTATATCGAGACCACAGAGCCTGTGTAAGGATAGACGGTGACATGTCGCCCTGGTTTGAAGTTTGTTCTGGTGTCAGACAGGGCTGCGTGATGTCTGCCTGGCTATTCGTGCTGTATTTGGACAGTTACCTCCAGAGATTGAAAGGTAATATGAGTGGTATGGGATGTGGTGACACAGTGGTAAACTGCCTATTGTACGCTGACGATGCTGTGCTAACAGCACCATCAGAAGCAGAGTTGCAGACACTAGTCACGTGCATGAAAGAAGATTGTGAAGTAAAAGGATTGAAAATGAATGTGAACAAAACTAAGGTTGTGGTGTTTGAAGGAGAAGATGTACAGACAAATGTGTAAATGGAAAATGTCTAGAACAGGTGAATGAAATTGTGTACCTGGGGAGTGCGTTTTCGAGGGATGGAAGATGTGAGTTGGATGTGGAGAGACGGGTAGCAGCTGGCAATAAAGTGAACGGTGCTCTGTCCGCATTAGTGGGTAGTGTGAATATATCTAACACCGCTAAAATGGCCATCCACAATGCAGTGTTGGTGCCAACTTTGTTGTACGGTAGGGAGGCCTGGATATGCCCAAAATCGAGTGAAAGTATGTTAAATGCTGTGGAGATGCGGTCTCTCAGAAATATGTGCGGTGTCACGCTTGCTGACAGGATAAGCAATGATGAGATACGCAGTATGACAGGGTTGCACAACAGTGTTATTGTAAAAATGAAGAAAGGAATGCTTAGATGGTTCGGACACATGGAAAGAATGAGTGATGAAAGACTGACAAAGAAAATATACAGAGCGAAAGTGAGTGGTAAAAGAAGCCAAGGAAGACCAAGGCTGACTTATGAAGATCAAATAGCCAGTGTTAGCAGACGGAAATGTCAAAAGCACTCGCATACCTAGGCGAAAATGTGTGAGGAGAATGATGAGATTTGAGGAAGCGAAAGAGGTGTGTAAGGACGGCGCCTCCTGGCGCTCCGTTCTCTCTGACTACCCCGTTGGGGATACAGCGTGAAGTTTTGTTATGTTTATATTTTTGGTGTTGAAATTTTAATTATGACTGTAGTATAGGATTTGCTGCTAATTATAAATTTTAATGTAATTTATGTAATTATGTATTCTTTGATAAACACTGCAAGTTATTGCAATATTTTTCTCGAACATATAAAAAAATGTATAGCTTTCCTTGAGATCCTATTCGATATGAAAAATAGATTTCTATAGTAGCACGCCAAAAATGCGATGAATACCACCAAATGAACGAAGCGTAGTTTGCTCTGATCACTTTTTAGAAAGTGACGAATATGTCACAGCGAAAGGCTTAAAAAGGCTACATAATATTACGTATTTACTTAAACCTGCACTGCATTTCTATTTGACAGTAAGTTATTATTTGTATTGTGGCATTGTTAGAAGATTAACATAACATAACTTCACGCTGTATCCCCAACGGGGTAGTCAGAGAGGACGGGGAGCGCCAGGAGTCGCAATCCTTACACACCGCTTTCGCTTCCTCAATTCTCATCATTCTCCTTACACATTTTCGGCTAGGTATACAATTAGATTAATTAGATTAAGAAGATTAACGTTGCCACTAAATCGTTTGAAACTAAGATTTTAGATCCTTTAATTGTTTTTTATCAAAGCTAAGATTTCTAGTCATGACATATTTCTCTGACTACCCCGTTAGGGATACAGCGTGTTGATATGTATGTGTATATTAAATAATGACTAGCATACGATTTCCCAATTAAAATTAAAAAAATATCAGCACTTTATTGCGACTTCACTCTGTATTCCTAGATTATTATTCCTGATATCCAGCATTTTTTCCTTGTCTCGCCTAATCTAAATATTATGTCTTATCCTTGTCACGTCCACGTAACAAACCAAAATGATGTAAACAGCGATGGAAATATATTACGTGAATTATACTTTAAGCACGAAACGTAAGTTTTTTTTTTGACAAACTTCGTTTCAATGCCTTACAAGGATCTAAACTAGCTTTTACAACTTTATACCTTTAAGGTCTACTTTAAATTAAAAGAATATTACCAATAATACTGTAAGATGTTCAAAATGTGTATGTCAATTCGGACAGTAATTATGTATTTAGATTTTAAAGAAAATTGTGAATTATTATTTGTGATCGAAGAACCAAAAATAAAAAAATATTAGTAACTGTGTAACAATGCTGCTCCCTCCCTTTTTCTATTCTTACATTGCATCTGAATATGTCATTGCCTGACCTGCAACATCTTATTCCTTGTCTAACATTATAATTTCTATGTGTCTTATCCTTGTCACTTTCATCTAACAAATCATAATGACGTAAATAGCGAAACAAATAAATTACGTGAATTACACTTTAAGCATGAGGCGTAAGATTGAATTTTAAATATATTTTTGTTAACAAACGTCGTTTCAATGCCATGGGAGAGTCTTTTACAAGCTTTTACAACCTTTATATTCATTGACAGTAAAGTTTACTTTAAATTAACACAATATTGAGATAATACTATATGTACAGGAACTTAAACCCAGTCAGGTATAATATTATTATATTATGTATTTTAATTCAAACTTCAGTGTGGTTCACACGTAGACAAGCCGTTTATTTCTCGATACAAAAATATAATAAAAAAAAAACTAAACTTATTATTTACCCACATAATGACAACCATATACAATACGAACCAGAACGCCTGTGGAAACACAACAGCAATAATGACACAAACAAAACGCACACTGTAAATATTGTAAGGCACATGAAGGGCACACATAAACAAAATGTCTGTACATAACGTACATCTCCAACATACCCCCGGCCGTTGAAAGCTTGCCTTTCAACAGGAATCGTCATCATTCAATAGCGGACATATTTTTGTGAAAGCACGCCGAATGACATCAACTGCGGTTTCAATGTCAGCAACCCTATTGATGCCATCATGTCCTGGATGCAAAGCGATGATCCGTCCCAATCTCCATTTCAACGGGGGACAACCGTCCTCCTTAATGACAACTAGACTATTCAGGCGCAGTGAGTTCGTGTTAGTCTTCCACTTCACGCGCTGTTGGAGTTCAGAAACGTATTCTTTGCTCCATCTTGTCCAAAAGTGCTGACGGACTTGCTCGATCCTTTGGTGTCGTGTCAAGTTGCTCAAAGAGTAGTCACGAAGATCCCTTACGGGTAATGACGAATAGGTCTTCCGATCAAAAAATGACCAGGAGTGAGCGGCGTGAAGTCTTCAGGATTTGATGACAATGGTGTAAGTGGACGAGAGTTCAATATGCCTTCTATCTGTATCAATGCAGTGTTAAGCTCTTCATACGTAAAATTACAATGTCCCAACACTCTAACTAAATGGTATTTGGTTGATTTTACACCTGCCTCCCAAAGACCACCGAAATGCGGAGCGTAAGCAGGTATGAAATGGAAAGTTACACTATGGTTAGCCACAGTCTCAGAAATGGAATCACAATTACTCTTTAAAAATTTCGATAATTCATTGTAGGCTCCCACAAATGACGTCCCGTTGTCAGAGTAAATGTTATGGGGTTTTCCCCTACGAGATATAAACCTACGTAATGCATGTAAATAGTTACTACTGGTCAAATCACCCACCAATTCCAAATGTATTGCTTTGGTGGTGAAGCAGACGAAGATGACAACATAAACTTTAACTACTCTAGATCCACGACCCTGACGGGAAATGGAAGACAAGGGGCCAGCATAATCCACGCCTACATTTTGAAAAGAAAATGCTGCAGATGAAAGGCGATCCCCAGGGAGATTTCCCATCTGTGGAGAAATTGTGTTCCCTTTGATACGCTTACATAGGACACACTGCCTGTAACATGTCTTGACCAAATTACGACCACCAATTGGCCAGTAGGTCTCTCGTATGGACGAGAGCAACAGCTGTGGTCCAGCGTGTATCAACCTTTTGTGTTCGTGTCTAAATAACAGTTTAGTAAAATAATGAGTGGACTGTATAATGATTGGATGCTTTTTATCAAAGGAATAAAATGTATTTACTAAACGGCCACCGACACGCATTATCTTATTATCGTCTAAAAATACATTAAATTTTAAAAGAGGACTTTTACAGGGTAATGGTTTGTTATTAACGAGCAAATTGTACTCGGGAAAGGATTCCTTTTGAGACTGAATAATAATAAAGTTAAGAGACGCTTGTAATTCTTCATTAGTTAAATAAGCAACACTGTTGTGGTGCTTCTTAATAGAATTAATAAAACGTAACATGTAGGCTACAGCTCGCTGAAGGCGCATAAGATTTGAAAATCTACCAAAATCGATTACCTTTTCATTTACAACAGTAAGACAGGAATGAAGTGATACTTCAGTTTTTACTTCAGGCAGGTTTTGTGCAGCACCTGGAGTGGAAGGCCAATATGCTGTATCCTGTTGTAAAAAGGCTGGGCCATACCACCACAAGTTCAAAGAGGGCATGGAGCGACAGTCAACACCACGTGATATTAAGTCGGCAGGATTATCGGCTGTTGGAATATGTCTCCATTCATACTCATTAGTGTCTTCTAAGATGTTCGAGACACGATTGCGTACGAAAGTAGTTAATTTATTTGGTTGCATTTTCAACCAACCAAGCACAATCGTTGAGTCAGTCCAAAAGATAACACTATCAATCCGAAAACGAACTGATGAACTGACCCTTTTGTATAAGCGAGCTGCTGTTAGAGCAGCGCACAGCTCAAGCCTCGATATAGTTATGGTCTTTAAGGGCGCAACTCGACCTTTAGCTATCAACAAATGTACTGAAACATTTCTACATTGATCTACAGTACGAGCATATACGCAAGCTCCGTAAGCTTTCTCAGAAGCGTCAGAAAATATATGTAGTTGTAGTGACATGCATGAATTACAAACAACACGGCGAGGGATTTGCAAATCGTTCAAACTTGGAAGTTTTTTAATTATATTAAACCAAGCATTGCCCACATCATTGGGCAGTTGTTCGTCCCATGTTAGCTTTAGGAGCCACAGCCGTTGTAACATTATTTTTACCAAAATAACACAAGGCGCTAATAATCCTAGAGGGTCAAATATGCGGGATATGACCGCAAGCATATCACGCTTTGTATTACCGATCCTTGATGGAATGGTAATGTGAAAACAAAGAATATCGGATTGTGTGTTCCAATTGACCCCAAGGGTTTTATTTGTTTCGGTCGTGCCGATATCCAAATCGATAGTCGCTTCAGACAGATTTTCTGCAACTAAGGTGGTTTCGTTAGACCTCCATTTTCTCAACGGCATGTAAGCTGAAGCTAGAGCTTTGGTAACTTCCTCGCGTAACAAACAGGCGTCCGAGTACTCGCTAACGCCGGTCAAAAGATCGTCAACATAAAAGTCGTGTAAAATAACATCGGCGACTAGCGGATTTCTATGGTCAAGCCCTATTTGCTTTAAACAACGAGTGGCGAGGAACGGCGCACTAGCTGTTCCATACGTGACGGTGTTTAATTGATATATCTTGATATCATTAAACGCATCAGCACGCCAAAGAATCTTCTGCAAATGTCTGTCCGCTTGATGTACTGACACCTGCCTATACATTTTCTCCACATCTGCAGAGAGAATGTACCTGTGGAACCTAAACCTAATAAGAATGGACAATAAATCATCCCGAACAGTAGGTCCCACCATCTGTATATTATTTAAAGACACACCAGAGGTGGTCGGAGCGCTTGCATTAAAAACAAGGCGCAGCTTAGTAGTTAAACTACTTTCGCGTAAAATACCGTGATGCGGTATAAAATAGCCCTTATCAACGTCGCTAACGCTAACATCACACTCAGACATGTGACCCAATTCGACATAATTAGACATGAAGTCCTTATACATATTATTAAATGAGGGCTGATTCTTATTGCGGCGCTCAAGTGCAAAAAGACAGCGTTTAGCGCGCTGTAAAGAATCACCCAGCACTTCAGGAGATTCCTTCAGTGGTATTCGTACACTGAAACGTCCATTAACCAAAGTCGAATTGTGTTTTCAACAAAATGAATTTCACACAATTTCTCTTCTTCTGAATAAGTGGATGACTGATGACTAATTTCTTCTAATTGCCAAAAACGCGCAAGTTGGTTTTGTATATCATCGCAATTGGTGCATAGCACAGATTGGTCAGAATCGAATTTGGTGAAATTACATTTAACCGGAATCGACGGGTTCGATACAAATCCGCGTACAATTGGGCCACAAACCAACCAACCAAGTCTAGTCGAACATAGTGTTGGTTTACCGTCCCCTAATATTATTTTCTCTGGTTCCAACAGACTCCAGAATAAATCAGCTCCAATGATCATATCTATCTCGGCGGGCATATAGAAATTAGGATCAGCGAGTGATATGTCTGTGGGAATATTTAAGTTGCATAACTCGATCTGCCTGGCGGGAACATTATCTGTTATAACAGGTAAAACGAAACATTGCACGTTATTTGTGTAGCTATTATTTAACGACTTAATACGAATATAGCACATTTTATTAATTGTAGACATGGAATGATTTATGCCTTGTAAAGTTTTATTTATATTTGTACTAGGTAAATTAAGCCTTTTAAACAAACTTTCCGTCATTAAACTTGATGAACTCCCAGAATCTAGCAGTACGCGAATTACATGTTCATTATTATATGCATCGGAGACTTTTATCAAAGCAGTCGACAGCAGGACGTCACTCGAATTGCACGTATGCGCGCGCGCAATGACATTTGCTGATAACACTACGTCGTCATTTCTAATAGGAGACTCGACTTTGACCGTGGTGTTAGCTGTGCGCTCGGTTGACTTACTTTCAACATGTTTTATGCTCGAGCTATGAATGAGTGTATGGTGTTTTCGCTTGCAGATTTTGCAGCCTGTTTTCTTACAATGATTAGAATAATGCCCATTACGAAAACAATTATAACAAACTTTAAAACTGGGAAGTAACAATAACCGTTCATCGACACTTAGTGCCAAAAAATGTGGAGAAGTGTTTAGATAATATTCACCGTTACACTTAGGGCAAGAAATAGTGGAATTATTTTTCTGCACAGTGACCATAGCCTTAACTTTAGTGTTATTTTTAAAGTTCGGGTGATTTGAATGACTACTACGTTTGTTGTTATTACGTGATAATTCTAAGGTTTCTAATAAGTCAGCTCGATTTCGTAAAAATTCGATAAATTGATGAAAGGAAATTGACTTAGACTTATCGAAACTACCTTTTCGCTCTTCCCACTCTCTATACGTTGTGGTATCTAATTTGGGCAATAATGTAAACAAGCAGCGTGTCCCACGAAGTGACGGGCTCGCCTAACGAACTTAATGCTCGGAGATTTTTATTGACCTCGTCGATCATACGCTTCACGGAAATGGAAGTCTCCTTTGTGACAGGTTCAAGGTTAAAAAGAGAAGAAACGTGGTTCTGTATTAATAGTCGTTTATTATCGAACCTTTCACACAGAAGCTGCCACGCTAAGCTGTAATTTCGAGCAGAAAATTCAAAAGACTGGATCACTATTGCAGCAGACCCTTCCAACGACGAGCGTAAATAATGAAATTTATTTATTTCGTCAATTTCATCGTTGTCGTGAATAAGACTGGAAAAGGTGTCATGAAACTCTAACCACTTGTCGTAAGAGCCATTAAATGTAGGTAACTGAATAGTGGGCAACTTGACCAGCTGACGGCGAGAACCAGTGCGGCTGGACTTGCATTCACCGTCATCATCTGAATGTGATAACAGTTGCCGAGCTTCCGTAACTAAAGTGTAGTATTTCGATTCTACCATTTCTCTTTCATTCATTTCCGACTGATCATCCTCTGTAGTACATTCTATATCTAATTGAACTAAGTCGAACTCTTTAAGAACAGATTCTACTTTATTTATACGTAATTGCAATTCCATTGACTGACGTGTACTTAACTTTGTATCCTTTAAGGTGAGAACGTAATTTTCAAATAATGTTAGTTGACCTTTGTAACTGCTTCGTTTCTTTTTTAACCTTCTTAACTGTTCGCTTTCCATTTTAGGAGGCAAGTGCAAGTCACCTGAAGTTATATAATTTTACAGCGTTTAGTACTGTTCACAATAACAATTAATCAATTACCTACAAATGAACCTGCTTATTAAACAAATAAATCAATTATTTAACAATTATAACGGCTATCGACAATATTTCTTTATTAGAGTTATGATTATAAAATGATGATGTGTACCAGAATTATTGTTATTAAGATTACAATATGCAAACAACTTTGAATTCTTAAATACAAATCAATTAAAGTAGGCCAATACAAAAAATGTAGTTTGGCGCGTTCGGTGGTATTATAATTACCCTTACTTGTGTAATATTAAATTAATTGATGTAACAACGTTACTGTACTGCATTTAAGTACGAATTAATTTAAAACACAATATATTATATGAACAATTAATTAAATAGGCAAATGTGATACTATGACCAATAACATTACATGAGTAATATACAATAATTAATGCAACAAATAAAGTTGCTGTACTGTTATTAAGTACTAATTGATTTAAGACACAATGTAAATGAATATTTTACCTATAAAATCATATAATATCTAAAACTATACGGCTATACATACAGTTTATGGGTAGGTACCAACCTTGATTCGTTGTCTATTGACCACAATTATTATACCTGATATAGAGCGATGGGTGAACTTATTTAATATGTTTGATGCTTAACACTGTACGTTAATGATGAATTATATGAACTCTGCCATAAATAGTGTTTCCTTGGTCCAACGTAGCACTTAGTAGTCGTAAAACTCCAAACCTGGGATGCTTCGTTTTAAATAGACGATAGTTGTTCTAAGTGGTTTCTCAAGGGCACTGCACCAACCAAGGGCCTTATCACCGCAATCACTCCGTATTTCTAGTTAATTATTATATTTCTTCAAATCCGGTTCGATGAAGACCATGTACGGGAACTTAAACCCAGTCAGGTATAATATTATTATATTATGTATTTTAATTCAAACTTCAGTGTGGTTCACACGTAGACAAGCCGTTTATTTCTCGATACAAAAATATAATAAAAAAAAACTAAACTTATTATTTACCCACATAATGACAACCATATACAATACGAACCAGAACGCCTGTGGAAACACAACAGCAATAATGACACAAACAAAACGCACACTGTAAATATTGTAAGGCACATCAAGGGCACACATAATCAAAATGTCTGTACATAACGTACATCTCCAACACTATACGATATTAGAAATGTATATGTCAATTCAGACAATAATTTGTTCCAATTTTATAAAGGATTGTGAATCTAGTTATATATTTGTGATCGAAGTCGCTTAGCAAACAACACCGCTTAAGTCGAAAATTGGTGGTTTTTAGTTTTAAATGTCATTGGATAAAACTTCTCATGCCGCGTCAAACAACATGTCACATTTTAAGAGGCTAGTATTCAAAAAGTAGTGACAGCGCTCAAGTCGGTTAGCCCTCCCACACCGCTCAAGTCATCATTCCGCCATACTGTGGTCAAAAGTTACTGAGTGCTTCGTGATTTAATAACTTTTTCTTAAGTTATATTTGTTAGATTCAATTGAAGAACTGTTTATTACGCAGATCGAATAGTAACTAACCGATTTCAATATAAGATTTATCGCTTTATATGCTTTCATTAACAAAAATTAACTGTGTTTGTTCTGTGCTATTTACTTAAGCGGTGTTACCAATAATTATATATGATGAGTTGAGAGGTGTTACTTTGTATATTTTTTGTAGGTTTTTGGTAAAAAAAATAGCTATGGAAGGACAAGATCTGGGCTCTTCAAGTGATTTAAGTTCAGACGATGACTTCATTCAAGAAATGCGAGATGCAGGACTGATGATTAAAAGTAAACTTAAGAAGGAGAGTTGTAAAGATCATAAAAAATAACAAATTAGGTAAGTTGTTTCATAAAGTTTCATCAAAATCTGCTCAGTAGTCTACGCAAAAGAGTAACAAACATCCGTATATCCCATCCTCACAAACTTTCACATTTATAATATTAGTAAGATTATGAGTATGCATTACTTATTTCAAGTACTATGTTATTAGTTTTTTATATTAACATATTTTTTACTTATTTCATTCTTAGATTTCAATCATGAGAATTAAGGAATGGTTTGTTAGATATTGGTTACAAAAAACTGAGTGTGCAATGCCTCCAGACACAACTTCTTCAACCAGTAAGAGAATAGCGCCAAAAAAAATTCAGGGACACGAATATTTAGCAAAATTTTTACTTAGTCTGCCAAATATGCCCTCACATTACTGTCGTGCTAATACTTCTCGCGAATATTTAGAATCAGTTTTCCTGAATATGACACAATTGTATCAAAAGTACAGAGAAAGTCGCGAGTTTGAGTCTGAACAAATCGTTGGCCGAAAATTATTCGATCAAATATTTATGAAATTCAATCTGAGCTTATGCCATCCTAAGAAGGACCAGTGCGATGTTTGTTGCAGTAATAAGACTGGGAATGTTACAGATGAAGAATATGCTCAACATATCAATAAGAAGGATCGAGCCAAGAAGGAGAAGGACACTAACAAAAGTGATGCGCAATCAGAAGCATGTCATGTGTTTACACAAGATGTTCAGGCAGTTCAATTGGCTCCGTATCTACAAGCCAGTGCCATTTATTACAAAACCAAGTTGTGCGTCCACAATTTCACAGTTTACAATTTAGCAACCAAAGAAATGAGGTGCTATTGGTTTGATGAAACAAATAGCACACTTGAGAAGTCTCAGCTTTTGCATCATGTTTAGTGGATCATTTGAGTATGTTATTGAGTCAGAAACTACTACCAGTCATTATGTTTTCTGACGGCTGTTGTACTCAGAACCGAAATGTCACATTAAGCAACGCTCTATTACGTTTATCAGTAGAGAGAAACATTGTCATAACCCAAAAGTATCTTGAAAAAGTTCACACTCATATGGAGTGTGACTCCGTACACAGTGCTATCGAGTGTAAACTAAAAGGCAAAGAAATTTACCTTCCAAAGCAATACGTGTCTATAACAAAAACAGCTAGGGTTGACATGCCATATCAAGCTCGACTTTTGGAATACACCTTCTTTACAGATTTTAGTAAAGATTTGATTTATTAATCAATACGCCCGGGAAGAAAGACAGGAGACCCATTAGTCACCGATTTGCGTGGACTAGAATACAGTTCTGATGGCACGATGTGGTACAAAACTAATTTTGATCAACAGCATCTGCAGCCTTTGCCGCATCGACCTACAGTAATTAATTTCACCAAACGAATAAACCAAATGCCGAAATTGTATACAACTAAAATACCTATCACAAAGTGAAAATACTTGCAGACTTGCAAGATTTAAAAAACGTTTTACCATCCAGCTGCCATTCCTTTTACGACGAATTACCGTATACCATTGATTAAATTTTGTAAGGATATTTTTTTATGTTTTTTCGGTGTTAAATTTTATTTCATTCTGTTGCAAAGTTGTCAATGTTTTATTTATAATAAGATAAGAACAAATAAGATAAGATGATTATTATATTATGAACACTAAACTAATTATTGATCTCAATGCTGTGATTCAAACTATGTTTAAGCATAGATTCCTAGTTAAAGTTCCTACTTCTTACATAATTCATGTATGTGTTATAAACAAAGTATAACTAATAAAAAGTATAAATATAAATGTGATTTTTATTTCTTTTCCTTTCCATTATCTTGGATAACACAGCCCAAGTCTATGGTAATTTAAGTAAACACAGTCTAAGTCAAATTAAAAAGTAAATATCAACGCAAATTATATAAACAATGCACACATTTATTAATTATTATTATATGGAGCACCTAAAACCAATTAGATCATGAAGATTCTTAAATTGAATTAAGAAACAAGTTTTTTCACTCCCCTGAAAAATTAGTCAAATTGACTTGCGCGGTGTTGTTTGCTAAGCGACGATATGCCAATAAAGAAATGAAGAAATGTAATTTCTTTACATATACAGGGTGTATATGAAAACGGGACAGTTACTTTAATGGATGAAAGGGCATAACTTTAGTATGTAGCTACAAAAAGAATTATCGAAAAAAACGTATCCGTTTAAGAGTTATGACAGTTTTAATTTTCAAGTGTTATCCCCACCATTTCTCGTAAAATTGGGTTGATCGTGTACAGTTACAGATTTTAAATCTTACGTTTTTTTTTATTTTGTAATAATTTCATCCGTTACTAAAATACAGCCTGAAAACCATTTTCGAAAATAATGCGTATACCCCAATGGGGGTTTTCAGGCTGTATTTCAGTAACGGATGAAATTATTACAAAATAAAAAAATAAGTAAGATTTAAAATCTGTAACTGTACACGATCAACCCAATTTTACGAGAAATGGTGGGGATAACACTTGAAAATTAAAACGGTCACAACTCTTAAACGGATACGTTTCTTTCGATAATTCTTTTTGTAACTACATACTAAAGTTATACCCTTTCATCCATTAAAGTAACTGTCCCGTTTTCATATACACCCTGTATATAACGCTTGAGGCGAGTTTAAATTAGACTTCCTGGTTACCACGCGATAAAGATACAATGTTGACATAACGGACAGAGGGAGGGTAACATCTTCGTATCAGAAGGCAATGGTGTGACAATACACAAAATTAGGTACGAAAATATGAACACTAACTTAATAATAACTAAAAATAATAAGATTGCAGCTGTTCGGGCGTCATCGGAATACTTCGGACATATTGGGGCCATCACGGTGATCGGCAAAGATCATCGCGCCTTTCGGACTCGCTAGTCATGTTTTCGTTACCCTATTATAATTGTAAGCTCTAAGTTAGGAAACCTACATATGTTCTTTAATTCTTAACGCTGATTGCAATATTGTCAAGAAGTATATTCGCTTTATTTATTTTTAAACAATTATTTACGTACATACACACATATCTTCACGCTGTATACCTAACGGGGTAGTCGGAGAGGACGGAGCGGCAGGAGTCGCGGTCGTTACATACCTCTTTCGCTTATACTCAAATCTCATCATTCTCCTCACACATTTTCGCCTAGATATGCGAGTGCTTTTGACATTTCCGTCTGTTATTAGTTTAGTACAATTATTTGCAAAGTACTAAAAAAGCAATATTCCAAAGTAAACAATAGTCAAGACCTTTAAATACAGTCCAATACAGCAGCAATATTGACAAACATTTTGTAGTCATATTTGATAGCAGTTTTTAATAATTAAATGTCAAAAAATTGTACTCATATTTGACTTGGCAATTTATAATCAAAGAATTATCAAATATGCAGCAACCTTATATGATATGTGGGATACTAGGCCACTGCCGCGACCGGTGACGCTGTAAAAGCCAATAGGGCTAATAGCAAAGAGGGATTTTTTAAGTCAGCTCGAGTCCGACACTACTCAGTCGGCGTAGACTCCGGCTGAGTGTCCGTGGAGATCTTTTCATCTCTCAGAAACCAAAAAAAAAATAGGCCAGTGCGTCTGAGGGCCAGAATGATATCGATTTCTCTTTGAACTTTGCGTAATGATTATTAATTGTCGGGAATTTTTAATTTGTCGAGAGTCGGGAGTCCATTTGAAATTTCGAGAGAACCCAGTCAAATTCCGGCCATCTATCAATTCTATACAATACTAGCTTTTACGCACGACTTTGTTCGTATATAAATTATAACCTATCTGTTATTCTGATGTATAAGCTATATTACTGTAAAGTTTCATCAAAATCCGTTCAGTAGTTTTTGAATGAAAGAAACATCGATAAATCCATATATCTATACATCCACCCTCACAACCTTTCAGATTTATAATATTAGTAGAATCGCGTATAAATTATAGTTTATGTGTTATTGTGATGTATAAGCTATATTATTGTAAAGTTTCATCAAAATCCATTCAGTAGTTTTTGCGTGAAAGAGTAAGAAACGTCCATACATCCATACATTCGTCCTCACAAACTTGCAGATTTATAATATTAGTAAATAATAAATGCTTCAGACAATTACACAGATTGTGTGACCCCAAACTAAGCAGTAAGCTTGTACCATGGGTACCACACAACGAACTCTGGGGGAGTTCCCAGTAACGCCCAGACTCCAAGCCAATTTAGAAAAATTCGTTTCCTAAATTGACCTGACCGGGGATGACCCGGGACTCTAGCTTGGAATGTAGATGCATATGCCACTGCACCAACGGGCCAGTCAATTATTAAAATTATTAATTAGTAGGATAGTAGGAAGTAGGATGGTGTCGATGGCGCGTCTACCAGTTTCAAGCAAGTCTTTGGTTGAACATGAAATTGACAAGGTCAAACTCCTAGACCGCTGACTTCACGCGCACATGGATACAAACGAACTTTTCTTTCAATTGTTAACAAATATGTAATTAATATCGAAACGTGAACAACGAAAAGACAATTTTTTTACGCATATTAGCAGAGTACATATTGCTGTATTATTATTCCACGTCTGTTAGCAACGAATTTGTTCTCAATTCGTTTTATGTTGGAAAAAGATTGTGTTAACGCACCTATTGCTTAAAAAAAATACTTTTTTTTATTGTCTATGATCATTGCATTTTTTTTAAATTTGACAGCTACTGAAGTCGGTGTCAAGCCCACCAAACTAATAGACTTTATGTTGTTGCACATTGATTTGGCACCGACTTCAATAACTGTCAAATTTAATTATATAGATATGTGTATCGTATTTATAAAGTTATTTTAAATGTACTTGAGTTTTGATTAGTAAAGGATAGTTATTTTATACTCTTCAGTGTTTTTTTTGAAGGCGGTTTAATTTTTTTTAATAAATATTTTTTACTTCTCCCTTTTGAGTGGTCTTGACCTAAATAAATATCTAGAGCAGGTCTGAAATTAACTTCATTCTAATTCTCCGGAGCGCAACGATATACAAGAGAATCATCAATATAAATAAAGGTTATAACCAGGTCTCGTTATGTAGTGTATCTTCGAACTCCAAGCTTCAATATCGGTGAAATTTAAAGGAACCACCTCTGAAGTATTACATACCAAACGAAAAAAGAATTTTCGAAATTGGTTCATAAATGACGGAGTTATGAGGTAACAAAGATACAAAAAAAAAAACAAAAAAAACAACATATAGACGAATTGAGAACCTCCTCCTTTTTTTGAAGTCGGTTAAAAATTGCCTCGTCATGTTTGACTTGGCAATTTACAATCAAAGAAAAATCAAACATGCAGCAACTTTATACGGGCCAGGATTTTTCAGCCAGATTTTCAACTTAATACCTCCATACGTATCTGAGAAGAAAGATCTTGACAGAGAGACAGACGGGCAGACAGAACGAAGTGATCCTCTAAGTATTCCTGTTCAAGTTCATCAAATTAATGAATAAGAAATACATTAAACTTTAAAATAAAAACACCAAAAAGTACTTAATTATCCTTTACTAGCGATCCGCCCCGGCTTCGCGCGGGTAGAAATAAAAAAAAAATACAGCCCATGTTACTCGCTGATAATGTAGCTTTACCTGCGGGTAATAAGGCCTATGTGAGTAAATACGTATTTACAGTGGGCAGTCCCGCTCAAAGCAACACTCACAGACGCCTATCACACGGAGATTTCTTTATGAGTTTACAAACGCGGAATACCCCTCTTCCCGTCTCCAGGATTGTATCATACATTGCGAGAGACGACCGCTTGATACGAATAATAAAAATCGGTCCGAATTAGTCGCAAGTATTGATTGTCATGTTACTAGGTGTTAGAGTAATGTCATAATGTTATTTAGTTAGCATATTTCTCAATAGATGGCGTTACAAGCGTATGGAATCACACTAGGGTTTGCGACATACAAATCTTAGAAAAAATAGAATTTTTCTATAATAAATTCATTGGTTAGCAGCAAGTGAGTTTTAATTACACAACGCCCGGTACATTAGTGGTCACATCGAGATGGATTGATAGACAGTTCAGTAGTGTGTGTAATAAGTCAGTGAAATAGTGTGCAATAATAAGTGTTTCTAAAAAAGCTGTGATATAAATCAGACTTGTAAAATTTTAATTGTATTTACTGACTTAGAAAAATTGTGGTGAACTGGAATTGTAAAATTTTAATTTACTTACGCACTTAGAAAAATTGTGAACAAATTGGACTTAAAAAAAAATTGTTGTGAGCTGGACTTGTAATAATTATCGGTCACTCAACACAAACTTAAAATTTCTTGCTTCATAAGTTCATAATTTAGAAAAATATAATCACTTTGTATCTGCAAGGGTTATTAGAGCAACAAAAAAATACACTATCGCTAATAGAGAAGGCACAATCTAATTTCAAAAAAACACCGAAAGAAAGGTTTACTCGTAGATATCTAATAATTCAATCTGAGATGTTACACGATTATTGGAATAGCTTTAGAACAAGACACTTGGAATTTCTGAAAAACAATAGCAAAGAACAAAAAAGAACTTCAGAGTACTTTGCTAACAACATGTATGAAATTTGTGAAGATCTTTACTTTTGTTTTAAATCGGACATCACAGACATGTTACAAACAATACCTTGGCCAGTGAGATATACACATCAAGCAGTGAGGACTTGTAATCAAGAAATTAAGTTGCCAGAGATAAACATTCCTCAATTCATGGGAAATTATCAAGACTGGACTTCATTTTATGATATTTTTAATGTATTGATTCACAAAAACGACACCTTAAGCAAAGTACAAAAAATGCACTATCTGAAAAGTGGTTTGTCAGGCGAAGCTGAACAACTTCTTAAACATATATCCGTAACTGAAGCAAATTATGAATTTCTCTGCTCTCTGCTCTCACAAATTGCAACAAATTATCATAGGTGATTGAATTTCCGCAGGAAATTGAGTGTTTAATTGATCACAGACCCTTAAAGAAAATAAGTCGCTTACTGTCACTCTACCCCTTTATAGAGGAACAAGGTGTGCTCAGAGTTGGCGGTCGTTTGAAGTACGCAAATATTGAATATATACGTAAACATCCAGTAATCATATCATATCGACTGGCCCGTTGGCGCAGTGGCATATGCATCTGCTTTCCAAGTTAGTGTCCCGGGTTCGATCCCCGGTCAGCTCAATTTAAGAAACGAACTTTTCTAAATTGGCTTGGAGTCTGGGTGTTACTCCCCCAGAGTTTGTTGTGTGGTACCCATAGTACAAGCTTACTGCTTAGTTTGGGGTCACACAATCTGTGTAATTGTCTGGAGTATTATTATTATAATTAAAAAAAAAAAAGGATAACGCTTTATTGTCACTTCTGTTGTCTAAGGCTCATGCTCGAACACTTCATGGCGGGCCACAAATAATGGTTACTTACCTGCGTAACAAATACTGGTTGATCGATGCAATTAACACTGTCAAGAGGTTTGTTCAGAAATGTGTAGTTTGTATGAGACAAGCTGCCACACAAAGAAATCAGATCATGGGAGAACTGCCAAAAACACGAGTGACTCTTACAAGACCATTTCTGAAAAGTGGAGTTGATTATGCAGGACCAGTCTCCACTCTTACCCATCGTAGTCGAGGAGCTAAAAATGTCAAGGCTTACTTTGCTCTTTTTATCTGCATGAACACCAAGACTATTCACTTGGAACTGGTGACAAATTTAACTGCAGAAGCCTTTATTGCTGCATTTAAAAGGTTTTTTGCTCGAAGAGGACGATGCGAAGAGATTTATTGACAGGATTTCTCGAGTATCTCGAGAAATTTTGATAATTTTGATAAAACACACAAATTTTTGCTTTATTATAAATTAGACTGTTAGATAATAATAATAATATTAATACTCCCGGCAATTATACAGATTGTGTGACCCTAAACTAAGCAGTAAGCTTGTACTATGAGTACCACACAACGAACTCTGGGGGAGTTCCCGGTATCACCCAGACTCCAAGCCAATTTAGAAAATTTCGTTTCCTAAATTGACCTGACCAGGGATCGAACCCGGGACCCTAGCTTAGAATGCAGATAGCATATACCACTGCGCCAACGGGCCAGTCAAATGAAGATGAAAATGAAATCAAATGAAGTCAAGATGAGATCAATTAAATCAAGTGGTAAATTTTTAGTTACCATAATTAAATTGTACTTGTTAATTAAAATACTTCTCAGAAGTAAATTAACCATGCGTTGACAATTCAAGTGACTTAAAATAATTTGTTGCTCATGAACTACAACTGATAAAACCTATATACGAAATCTGCGCGGGCAGCGGGGTGACAGCGATGTGATACTCTAGACTCGTCACGTGTTATATACTACTCTGTCAAGAAAGACCGGGAAAAGATCAATAATACACGAAATGTTAGTTATTCATCCAAATTTATTTTATCACCTTCAAAGTATGCTCCTTCAGAATTTATCGTGGTGCAAAATCCAAGGATTTTCTTTCCACAAATCTGGCCTTTTTCGTCAAAATTGCTCTCTTAAACGCCGCATAACGCCTAAATAATATTCTTTATTTACCGTTTGACCTTCCGGCAAGAATTCCGAGTGCACAACACCGCATGGTTAAAGAAAAAAGTCAACATGACTCACTTTTGATCGACTTTGGCGTTGTTTTTTCGGTTTCGGTTCAGTTGGAAGGCGCCACTCCGAAGCTTGTTGACTAGTTTGCATGTCAAACTCGTAAACCCACGTCTCGTCGCCAGTAACAATGCGTTTCATGAATGTTGGATCGGAATTGACTCGTTCTAGCATGTCCTCAGCGACTCTTACGCGATTGTGTTTTTGAAGAAAATTCAGGTCTTTTGGGACTAGCCGAGTGGCAACATGCAACATTCATACCCAAGTGATTATTTAAAATGATACGGATCGACTCGTGAGACACAGAAAGTTCGGCGGCTATCTCTCTCAAACTTGAATGAGCATTTTCTGACACTATTTCCTTCACTTTTGCGATGTAAACTTCAGTTGCAGACGTTGATGGCCTACCGGAGCGAGGCAAATCTACCATCACATCTCGACCGCTTTTGAACGCTTTTGACCACTCATAAGCACGTGTTTTTGATAAAGTCGATTCACCGTAAGCCTTCTGTAACATTTTCAGTGACTCCGAACACGAAATTCCATTGGCGATGCAAAATTGAAGACAAACTCTTTGTTCGATGTTTTTGTCCATTATGAAATTCGCAATATACACTAGAATGATATAACTAAAAACAGCACTGTATTTAATTTAAATAACAGATGCAACTCAAACTCCGCGCCAAAATGGAAAACAGTCGTGCCAATCCAACAACAACAAAAAAAAACAAAAAATTAAATTTGAAACCATAAACAAATCATCCATTCCCGATACTTTCTTGACTGAATGTACGTGTTTTTTTTAGTTTCCTACCACATGGAATTGATTTCTTGGGTTCTCGAGGCGTTTTTTGAAGTTTACTCCTTAAGAATCGATTTTCATATAAGGCCCCCGCTATGAAAAAAATATAAGGAGTAAAATCTATTCATCGAATGACAGCGTTACGTTTTTTGTGCGCAACCTGTTTCACTTTTCAGCATAGGGTATGCCGCGGGGCAGCTTACGCATGTAAGTATTATGTGTATATAATATACCTATATGTTATTTCTATATAAAATATATAGGTATATAATATATACTCTACACTACAGCGTCTTCAAATGATGAATTTATATATATTTATATATCTAGGTTTCTCGGGGTGCTGATTACGAAAATGACTTTCACTTTCAAATCCAAGATGGCGATTATTACTTTTTGGATAAATCGATATGGGTGTCATATCCTAGGTTTCTCGTGGTGCTAATTACGAAAGTGACGTTCATTTTCAAATCCAATATGGCGAAAATGACTTTTTTGGATAAATCGATATGGGTGTCACGTTATAGGTTTCTTGGGGTGCTGATTACGAAAATTATGTTTATTTTCGAATCCAAGATGGCGATTTTTTTTTTTTTGGATAAATCGATATGGATATCAAATCTAGGTTTTTCGGGGTGCCGATTACAAAAATGACGTTCATTTTCAAATCCAAGATGACGAATATTACTTTTTTTTGGATAAATCTATATGAGTATCAGATTCTAGGTTTTTCGGGGTGCTGATTACGAAAATGACTTTCATTTTCAAATCCAAGATGGCGAATATTACTTTTTTGGAAAAATCGATATGTGTGTCAAATTGTAAGTCTCTCGGGGTGCCAACTACGAAGATGACGTTCATTTTGTAATCCAGGTAGCGAATATTATTTTTTTTTTTTGATAGATCTACATGGGTGTCATGTTCTAGGTTTCTCGGGGTACTGATTACGAAAATGACGTTCATATTCGAATCGAAGATGGCAAATGCTACTTTCTTTATATCTATTATTATTGATATTTAATATTATTGTATACAGTGAAGTTAATAAAAATATATAAAATATGGAAAAAACCAGTAAACTCCAGTCGTGCGTCGGAGCTGACACACACACACTTTTTTTTCCCGTCTCTACTAAACACAAATCTCTCAAGAATTCTCGCCCCGAAAATTCTCGAGCAGAAATCCTACATGTTACACTCAGCTATGTAAATTTCTTGATCAATTTAAGATTTATAATATATACTTGAATTACGTACTTTATATAGATGTATAATAAATACTTGAATAACGTACTGTAATTCAAATATTTTTAATTTCGTTTCTCTTATATACATGGTCGATGACTATTAAGGCCTACCAATTTTTAAACGTAGGTTTTGTTTTTCTCCTACATCATGAATCAAATTTTGTTTCATAATATGTTTTATATGACTTTTGAGGTCTTAAGAATGTTAAAAGTAGTGTGTAATTTAATGCTCATTGAACAATCCGCAGTTTTAGTGTCTACAACCACGATCCCTATCGAATGAGCATTTACTCAAAAAGTTGGTTGTTATGCGGGGAAAATTATAGATTTTTTAATTATTTTCAATGTAATTAATAATAATAATAACAATAATAATATTTATTTACGCCATATACATAGTTATAACAATACAAGAAAAATAACAAATTGTTCTTACATGCCGCTATTAAAATTGCTTGTAACATTCGATATTACTGGTGCTTAAACTAGGAAGCCTGTATTTTAAGCAACAGTCAGCTCCCTCTATCGGTACAATCTTAGCCATAATAATTGTTCGACATAGAATAGTTCTATAGTGGACTGTATGAAAAGACGAAATTATTTGAATGCTTTCGTACATGTGCCCCTGTTCTGTTATTGACAAAAAAGACATGCACTTACCTCGACGTCTCCGCTATAGGATAATTAGTGACAAATACAGATATATAAATAGCCTCCTTATATTTTAGATTAGCACAAAACAGTCTATTATGGATATTTTCCAATTCACAGCACAGTACACAGCAGATAACGTTCTTTTTAAACACAGGACGCGAATAACGGCGCTTTTTCCTTTTTGGATTTTGGATTTTTTACGATCGATGGTGGCGCCGCGCGTGGCGTATAATTGTACTTTTGTTATACCCGCGCTTATTTGAATACGGAAGCGCCGGGCAGCCACACATCTATATTAGTTAATTAACAAATAAACATTGCGACATTAACCTGGAAATGCATACGGAGTATGTAACTACTGTTACGGTTGGACCTTATGCGTAAGGAATAACGTCGATTTTTAATGGAACTAAAAACCTAACTTTTGGTGCTTACATCTCGAGACCTAGGCTTTGCAGAATTATGAGCTAAAAACGCATTGCTAGGTTTAAGGTCTACTATCGAATGGTATAACTCAAATTAAGAAAGAAGAACAAAGTTGCACCTCGAATATTCCCGAGCGATGACGTGTCATATACCTATGACTCATGCAAACAGGCGGCGACGAGAACAACGTCGAATTACTGTTAGCGAGCGTAAATAACTAGAAAGTTCCACCCTCGTTTTATCCGACTATAAATAGAGCTCCGTGTCCGCCGCCGAGTCAGTGGAGTCCTGTCCTCGAGCCTTCCCGTTCGTGCCAAGCTGGGAGTCTATAACACCTATTTGTGTCCCAGATTGACTTACGCGGCCCGGCTTGGTACTTCCTCGTCTCGCCAGGACTGCGGGCCAGGATCGAGGCACAGCAGAACCTGTCGATAAGGAAGATAGTTAAAGCCAACAGGTTCCTGAAGAATAGCGCCATTCGCAGGGATCTAAGACTGGAATCCATTGAGGAGCACGTCAAACGGCTGGCGCAAAAAGTGTTTGAACGTGCGGATGCATCTAACCTCCCCCATTTAAAAGGGATCGCGCCCAAAATTGAGAGGCCGCTACCGCGCAGGTCTTATCCTAGAGACCTGACCTCCTGACGGAAAAGAGCGGACTCCGATTCCGAGTGACTTCACCCTCAGTGACATCACATCACATCACATATGAAAAGGATATCACCGACTTCCTCCCTCCCGGGGGCAGTCCGCCAACATGACCCTACCCTGAATAATCACTACCGCAAGGAGACTATAATGTCTCGATACGGTTTCCCCGCGGCTTAAGCCGCGAGAAGAACTTCGGAGCGCCGAGTCAGTGTTTCTCAACTACCGATCGAGGCGACATCAAGGCAAATTACATAGACCACTACGACGACTACTGCGACGACCTTGGATAGAAGAACTCTGCGATTCAGGGACGTTGTTATTGAGTGAAGCGTGTACCTTCGGTGACTACTACGCGAGTACCTACTTCGAGGTCGACTACAAAAACTAGGGACCGCCGTAATTAAGTTCGCGCGTTCTTGACATCTGCTTGTACGAAGGAAAATAAACTCTTTGCACCCTTAACCGGCGTCTTATTACCCTCAGCTCGTAACACTACATAATAATCAGCACTTATATGTGAGTGTGGATTATCGTAATTTCTGTTTATGCAATTATTGATCTCAAGTATCAAATGTATAACGCGTAGTTTGATTATTTAAGTATATTACAGCTGTGGCCTGTTTCCCTACCATAGTAAAATAAGGCCTACTGACAAGGTTTTCAATAATGTTTAATTTTGTTTTCGTTTATGGTAAAAAATGCCATTTTCCCTTTATATCTTAATATTCGCGACTTCGTCCGCGTGGAAAAATTTTCCGTGACCTCTCCGGGTTACCGAGGTTACCTGAGGTACTTATATTGTTGATATTAACCAAAAAAGTTATTTACTATTACAGAACATCCGCCATATTGGATTTATGATGACGTCACGTATAAGGAAACCTTCCCTGCCTATTCCATTTCATTTGATACCCATATTGTTGTTGATGAGCGAAAAAGTTATTTCCTATTATGGAACATCTGCCATATTAAATTTATATGATGACGTCACATATGTATCTACCTTCCTCTGCCTATTCCATTTCATTTGATACCCATATTTTTCGTGTTGAACAAAAAAGTTATTTCCTATTATGGAACATCCGCCATATTGGACTTATGATGACGTCACATACATAAAAAACCACATGTCATTTTTTGAAAAAGAAAGTAGTCTATATTTGTTTTCAGGTACATACTGTACCGGGTTTTCGGGTACATTTCTGTACCAAATTTTATCACAATCGGTTCAGCGGTTTAACATTTCCCCTATAAAGTTTCATCCCCCTTTCCACTCCTTTAGGGGTAGATTTTTGATAAAAAAAGAAAACTATGTTTTTTTAATAGAAAAGATGTATCTCTGTACCAAATCACATCTTAATCGGTTCAGTGTTTAAAAATTTCCCGTACAAAGTTTCATCCCCCTTTTCACCCCTTTGGGGGTAGATTTATGAAAAATAAAGTAGCCTATGTTCATCCCCTCATGTCAAACTATCTCCATGCCAAATATTATCAAAATCAGTCCGGCGGTTTAGCCGTGAAAACCAAGCAGACAGACAGACAGAGAGACTCGCATTTATATTATTAGTATGGAAGTATGGATAGTAATTGAACTTCTAGACTAATTTATTATTAAACTCAGTTGATTATATTGGTTATTTTTCATTTAATTCCAAACCTTCCATAGCTAGGTACTATTACCCATAGGTACTAGGTAAAAGAATTTTGGAAATCGATTGAGTAGTTTTGAGTTTATCCATTACATACAAACGAACAAAGTTTACCTCTTTATAGTATTGGTATAGATTGGATATAGACTAGTCAACATTCCAGTACAATAATCACTTCATAGCTACCTATAAAGTGATCATGGTATCCATAGATAGCGACCCATGGACACCTACAAATTGATTGATAATTTCACAGCAGTTTACTTTCTACGTATCACAGTAACTAGAACGGTCTAACACGCAGAAGTTTTTTTTTTATTATAAAAGAGGGGGCAAACGAGCAAACGGGTCACCTGATGGAGAGTAACCAACCGCCGCCCGTGGACACCCGGAACATCCGGGGAATCACGGGTGCGTTGCCGGCCGACAGGGAAAGTAGGGAAATGAGGGGGAGGGGGAGATGGGCCACCGGCACTCATTCACCGAACGAAACACAACAGCAATAGATGCTGTTATTTCACGCCGATATTCTGTAAGAGGGTGGTATTTCACTGGGCGAGCCGGCCCTATTCGTGCTGCAATGCAGCATGGCTCTACCACACTGCAGCTATACACTCAGAAAAAAAACATGTGTAAAGAAAAAATACTCAATAAAACACTTTATTTACAAAAATGTTATATTACATTTTCGTCACTTCTAATATATAAAAATCAAGGTTTGTTTGTTTGTTCGTTTGTATTTTATGCGCTGCCATATCGTTCATCCGATTGCAATGAGGTATGGAGATAGCTTGAATCCTGAGGAAGGAAATTGGTTACATTAAAAATAAAAAATGCGAACCGAAGTCTCAGGCAGCAACTAGTTAGAAATATAATACTTTGACAGGAGAAAAAACAATTTCGTGTCAAAGTTCTCATTTATTTGAGCGACAACCACACATTTAACTTTGGGAACAGGGCTCGGAAAATAGGTTAATATTATTAACCAATTCGTACAAAGCGCCATGCATTTTAAAAAGAGCATTTTAATTTCAATTATGCTCATTCAGAATCTATATTATTTCTGTTCTGATCAAAAAGTAAAACCAGACCTCAAAATACCACTCAATTTCGTTCGTTAATTTCGGTCCTCCATACCTGCACAGTGCTCACTTCTTTAAGATATTGTAATATCCCTATCAGTTCCGAACTTCCTTTGTACAAATTTCCTTGTAATATTTAATATAACACGTGTGTATAATAAAGATATAACAATAACTTCCGATTGATGAAACGTGTGTAACGGAGAGATCATGTGGTGCAGAACCTAACCTACAATAGGACATGATACGAGATACGAGATAGAGGACAGGAGCGGAGAGACCACCACGGTGAGACAGAGGTGAGGAGCGGTGAGGGGTAGAGGAAAGGAGGAGAGGAGAGAAGAGATTCTGTAAATCTTAATCTACAACAATAAAAATAGTTAACTAGTGATTATATCTGCGATATTTTAAGAATAATAATAATTTATTAAAACACACAAAAAAGAAAAAACATACATCTTAGATCTAAGAACTTATCTAGCCACAAATTTGGTACCAGCATGTACCGCCATTATCAAATTAGTGTACATCATTCTATACAATAGTAATAATAATAATAATCTTTATTGACATGATGTACAAAGTATTGTGAGAGCTCTGAATTCCGAACTAGGTATCAGCCTGTATCTCGGGAATCAGTGTCTTCTCCCATTTTTAATGCAGCAAGTGTCATCAGATTCAATCATACAAGGTTAAAAACTAAACATACAAAAAAATAAAATAACTGAGCAAAAGGACAAAGACGAAAGGCGTATGTGTATGTGTATGTGTGTGTGTGTAGTGTGTGTGTGTAGTGTGTGTGTGTGTGTGTGTATGTGTGTATGTTTGAGAATTCCTTTGTTATGACATTCTTTCGAACAAGCTCTCTGTTTCCTCATAATCCAGGAGGTGACAGGGGGTAGTAATTTAACTTTTTATTTAATTTATTGTAGAAATAAACACTAAGAAAAGCACTTTGTTTTCTTGCAAACGCAGTATGACAAGGGACAGGCGCACACACATTAGGGATATTTCTTTTTTCACAGCAAATATTGGGATCGTAAACAGTGCAAATGTGCTGTTTGGTGACCAAATGCAGTATATAAATTTGCCTGACTGTTAATACTCCACATTTCTTGTACAGTGCTGTAGTGGGGAACCGGTATGGACTGAAGGTCATTGTTTTAAGGAGAGATCTTTGTGCACGCTCAACATGTATGATATGGCTCTTTCCAGCTCCACCCCATACCTGGATGCAATAGCTAATTAACGATTGCACCATAGCATAGTAAATTGTAATCAGTAATTTCGAATCAGCCACATGTCGAAGAGTTTTAAACACCCAAATAAGTTTCCTAATTCTGGAGACTACCAAATTTAAATGAGAAGTCCAGTTCATTTTGTCATCTAACATGATGCATAAGTATTTAACTGATCTTGATCTGGTAATGCCAATACACGAACATGAATCTCTTTCAGTACATGTGTGGATTTTGATAGGGTAGATTTCTGTTTGTGTTTCTCTGATATTAAACTGCATGTATGTAGTTTTAGAGAGGTTCAAAGTAAGTGAATTACGTCTGAGCCAACTGAGCAATAGTGTGTTTAGTAGACATATTTCAGATTAGTATGTCTTTGCATCCCACACTAGGCAAAGCCTGTGTCGTGGAGGCAATAGTTCTGATTACCAGGAACTCATTACAAGGCCGACTGACAACAAATGTCAATTTCTTAACTTTACATGTGGGAGAATCATGTCATTAATATAGGTACACTAAAAGAATTACATGAAAGCAGTCTTAGGTAGGTAAGTATAAATATTTTAAAAATTACTTAATTAAAAATTGTCGAGAAAAAATAAATAAATAATAATATATATATCTGTAAGCGAAAATCATAAATGTATAGTCAAAGTCAAATCAATTTATTCAAGTAAACCCAATTACAAGGTATTTTTGAACGTCAAATCTACTTTAGTTCGGTTCAAATAGAAAACCTGGACACAGAAGAACCGACAAGAAACTCAGTCAGGTATAATTTTTTCAACTTCATTTTACAAAAGGTTTATTAAAATACAATATTTTCATTAAGCCAGTAAACGCATGTGCAGAAAACATCATTTCCAGACTATTGTTTTATCTTCAATGAAATCGTTTATTTTATAATATGATTGTCTAGTCAATGTACGTTTTATAACCAATCTAAATTTATTCTCTGTTAATTGAGTAATTTCTTGAGGAACTTTATTATAAAAACGAATGCAGTTACCTAAAAATGAAACATTTGACTTATGTAATTTAAATTTTGGAATAACCAATTTATCACGACCTCGGGTTTCCATACCATTCATATCGCCATTCTTTTTAAACAGATCTATATTTTTTTTCATATACATAATAATTTCAAAGATGTATAAGGAGGGCAAGGTGAGGACATTAATGTCTTTAAAACGATCTATAAGCGATTCTCGTGCATTCATCCTGTAGATGGCACGTATTGCTCTTTTTTGTAAAATGAAAATGGAGTTAATATGCGCCGCTGATCCCCACAGCAGAAGGCCGTAGGACATTAAACTGTGAAAATATGCAAAGTACACCAACCTTGCCGTATCCACATCTGTCATTTGCCTAATGCGTCTAATTGCATATACCGGCGAACCGAGCTTACTAGCCAATGCCCCGATATGGTCCGCCCACTGTAACTTGTTATCTACTGTTAAACCCAGAAAACTGGCTGACTTAACGAATTCTAATTGTTTCCCACCCAGTTCTATTTTATCATGGATTCTGGGTACATTAGAGAGGGAAAATTTAATACATTTCGTTTTTTGTGCATTCAGTAGTAAATTATTGGCAGCGCACCATTTCGAGACATCTGTTAGGATCCTGTTTACCCAAGTAATATCTAGATTTTTTCTGTCTAGTTTAAATAACAATGAGGTATCATCAGCAAACAATACTGTTTCACATAAGTCCCTGAGCATAAATGGGAAATCGTTAATATATACCAAAAACAGGAACGGTCCCAAAATTGATCCTTGGGGAACTCCCATTTTTAACTTTGAACCCACAGACAAAACCCCATTAACACTCACTTTCAGCTCGCAGCCAGACAAATACGAGATCACGAGATCGAGAGCGTTACCACGTATATATATAACTTTGGCCTTAAATAATTAACCTTGTACTATGTCAAGAACACGACTTGGGTGGAACACTTTTATTTCGTCACAAGACCCTTTTGATATTAAACATATAACAACTTGCCGTGGTGTAGGCGGGGTGCGGAAGCCGCCACTTCGGAGGCCTGGGGTGTCCTTCGGGCAGGTCAAACTGCCCGCAAACGGAGGAGGGCTCGGCTTAGGCTGGGCATAGCCGCCGGGGTCGCGGCAGAATGCTAACGCGCTCCCGTTGCCCCGGCATCAAGGCTCTCGAGGAACACCGTCAGGTTTTAATGGGTAGATTCGGCCTAGCACCATAATGTCGAGGAGTCCCACATACCTTCCTGCCACCCCATTACGGCAGGACGGGATGCATAAAGCATTTCCTGACGTAAAAAAAAAAAAAGAAACGTGTAAGTAGTTAGCGTTATTTAGTGTATCTTCGCAGTTCAAGCTCCAATACCGGTAAAATTTGAATGGGACCACTTCAGAAGTATACTTTTTTAAACAAAAAGTATTTTCGAAATCGGTCCACAATGGACGAAGTTATCGGTGAACATACATAAAAAAAACATACATACAGACGAACATAGAATCTCCTCCTTTTTTTGAAGTCGGTTAAAAATGGTGAAGGGTCTATGGAATTCAAGAGATAAATAGCCTAAAACCATAGACAAACGATTCAGCGATGAATGGTCCCATAGCGATTCGATCAGTAGTTTTCACGTGATTGTTGTGACATGCAAAATTTTTATATCTCTGCCCTGCAGGCTTATTCACAAACGTCGGAAACTCAGCTTTCCGTATCCGACAGAAAACTTTCGATGATTTTGCCTATAGGTACGCGATTCACAAATCCCAAATCGTATTATATTTATATTATATATAGGTATTCACAAATCCAAGCCTTCGGATTGAATTTATGCTTTTCGTCGATCGGCTTTTCCGCCACGGAAAGTTTCCGACGTTTGTGGATAACCCCCCGGGTCCCGGGGCTCTAAATGAGGGCGTCCAAGCAAAAAGTGTCCAGTGGTCGGCATTTAGTTTTCGAGATATACGCAGTTTTGTAGTTAGGTGAAAAAATGGCATTTCGTGATTTTAATTGATTGTTAATTAATGCTCAATTATGTACAAGTTTATATAGTAAATGACTTTATATGATGTTTCTAAGTAGAAACAAACAAGTAGAAATGTGTTTTTTTTTCAATCAAACTTTTAAAATGCCTTCTCAAAACAAGCTTGGATGTTTGACGCGTGTAAATAGCGCCTTATCCTACCTAATTTTGCGGGAATCTAATAATATTTCATTTGCGGGAGTGGCTGTGCAACCAGTTATATCTCATACAATGGTGGCTACCGATCCACCGAGAATTCCACCACCCAGCACCAGAAATAAAACCTACTTACCTCTTTATTCAGGACACCTGGATGTTGGATTGGCCGGTCGGCAATTGTTTCTTCCACACTAATTGATATTCCTAGCAGCACAGTGTCACTATGATTATAATTGCTAAATAAATTAAAATATTAAGCGGAGCCCAAAAATTTCGGCGTATTTTTTCTATGCGTCTATGCGTTATGTATCGAGAGGTAATAATAAAAAATATTTAAATATTGACCGTTGCTATAATTGTCGTATATTACAACGCCATCTATTGGCGTTTTTGGCGAGGTGCAGGTGTCCCTACTTGAGCGCTTTTGTGGGCAGTCTCCGGTGTGAATAGATGGCGCTTACTCGATAGATCGGCACCAAACCGGAGATAATAAGGTTGCACAACCAGCGCATATATCGTTTGGAATCCTTTCCGAGCGAGAATTTGCGAAAAACGCGATTAAGACACGTAATTAACCGTTTTTTTTAGAATATGACCTGAATACTATTGAATTAAATGATTTATGAATTACATTTTTCATGTTTATCATTGCCTCTAAATTAACAAGAACGTTATAAAAAAACCGTTCTATTTAAAAATTTTTTTTTACTTATTTTATTTTCAAGTTTTTAGTTTTTATTTCGTTACTTAATATTTCTCATTCTATTTAGTGTATAGATTGTCTAAAAGCCTAAACTATATGATCCGCCCCATGCAGTGTGTTCTACTCGTAAAGCCCTTTCATTTAATACCCATTACCCATATGAAGGAGATTGAAATAAATACGGTGATTTTAACTGACTTTTAAAAATGTGACTAGGTCGGGCTTACTTGAACAATTTATTTAATTTAAGTACCTATTATATTTCCTAAATTTTAGATTGTTTGAGGAAGACTTTTAATGTTTTTGTTATATAGATACCTTATTTGTTTACAAAGTAATATATGTACTTACTTAACCATGAACATGGAGATCTCCCAAGAGTCCATGAGTATATAACTATGTAGGTATGCTTTTTCATTTTATTGTTGTTATATGATGTGTTATTTAGTGAGAATTCAGTTATGCGTCATTTTGTACCGGCGGCCATCTTAGATTTGAAAATTTTCATGGTGTACTGTATTTTAATAGTCAACCCCTTTCATTTAATACCCATATTGAGCGGGTTGTGAAAAAATATGTAATCCGCTATTTTGTGGCGGCAGCCATCTTGGATTTCCAATGATACTGAATATATCCAAATGGATTCTAAACACTAAAAATTTGGCGGCACACAAAAGTGCCGCGGCACAGTGATTGAGAATCACTGGCTTAGACCATACTTAGAGGCGTATGAAACGCGCTCAATTTATTGTCAATTTTCACTATGAATTTATGATATTTGTAGTTATTACAATTGGATTAGAGAAATAATAACACTGACAGTTAGATCGTTTATTATTAATTTATGTACAAACTATTAATATCATATAACAAACGACGTAGGATCTATAGTGAAAAGTATGACTAAATTTCTATATAAAGAGCAAAATACTACAAATCATTATCATCGCCGCATATTATGTTACGCAAGTGAATTTCATATTAACGGAACGATAAACCTGAACATAATATAGATTGTATTATATAGAGCGAATAAAAATGTACTCAGAACAGTGCGTATATAAACGAAATGCGATCATTCATAGTATTTTTTGGTAAGCGGACCCAACCGTACATTTTAATTATTTAAATAATTACACATAAATACATATCTTCACGCTGTATCCCCAACGAGGTACTCAGAGGACGGAGCGCCAAGCGTCGCAGTCCTTACATACTTCTTTCGCTTCTTCAAATCTGATCACTCTCCTCACACATTTTGGCCTAGGAATGCGAGTGCTTTTGACATTTCCGTTTACGTCTGATCTTCATAAGTCAGCCTTGATCTTCCTTAGCTTATTTTACCTCTCGCCCTCGCTCTGTAGATTTTTTAGTCTTTCATCACTCATTCTTTCCATGTGCCCGGACCATCTAAGCTTTCCTTTCTTCATTTTTACAATAACACTGTCGTGCAACCCTATCATATTGCGTATCTCTTCATTGCTTATTCATTCCGCAAGGGTGACACCGCATATTTATCTAAGAGATCGCATTTCTACTGCATTTATCTTACTTTCACTCAATTTCTGACATATTCGGGCCTCACTGCCGTACAATAAAGTTGGCACCATTATTGTGAATGGCCATTTTGGCTGTTGTATATATTCACAATGCCCACTAATGCGGACAGAGCACCGTTCATTTAACTGCCAGCTGCTACCCGTCTCTCCACATCCAACTCACATCCTTATATCTAAATAAATATTATATGGTTGACTAAATAGTGGTAAAAGAAGCCAAGGAAGACCAAGGCTGACTTACGAAGATCAAATAGCCAGAGTGTTAGCTGACAGAAATGTCAAAGACACTTGCATACTTAGGCGAAAATGCGTGAGGGGATTTGAGATTTGAGGAAGCGAAAGAAGTATGTACGGACCGCGAAGTTTGGCGCTCCGTCCTCTTAGAAGACCCTGTTGGGGATACAGCGTGAAGATATGGATGTATGTATTATTGACGACCAAACGTTGCTGATCCTCAGTAGGTATTATATTGTTTGTGAGTTTTGGTCTTGATTTTATACAAAATTAGCGAAGAAAAAAATATTTTCAGCTTTTTTCCTCAATTTTCCAAATCGAGCAACTTTTCCAATTTTTCTTTACATAAAACCCTTACTCTATTACGAACAAGTGAAAAAATTTGCGCTTAGCAATGAACAATATTTCATTTTTATCTATATACTAGTGACTCGCCCCGGCCTCGTCCGAGTGGGAAAAGTTAAGTTCTTTCTTTCTTTCTTTCTAGTGGGGTATTGAATTAAGACTAGATTCGGAATTTAGAATAGTCAATTGTTAATAAGGATTAAAAAAATATTCAAACACTGGCATGTATTTGTTTTATCAGACATTTAAATTTGAAACTCTGAAAAAGCTTTGGTTGTGCAACCTTATTATCTCCGGTTTGGTGCCGATCTATCGAGTAAGCGCCATCTATTCACACCGGAGACTGCCCACAAAAGCGCTCAAGTAGGGACACCTGCACCTCGCCAAAAACGCCAATAGATGGCGTTGTAATATACGACAATTATAGCAACGGTCAATATTTAAATATTTTTTATTATTACCCCTCGATACATAACGCATAGACGCATAGAAAAAATACGCCGAAATTTTTGGGCTCCGCTTAATATTTTAATTTATTTAGCAATTATAATCATAGTGACACTGTGCTGCTAGGAATATCAATTAGTGTGGAAGAAACAATTGCCGACCGGCCAATCCAACATCCAGGTGTCCTGAATAAAGAGGTAAGTAGGTTTTATTTCTGGTGCTGGGTGGTGAAATTCTCGGTGGATCGGTAGCCACCATTGTATGAGATATAACTGGTTGCACAGCCACTCCCGCAAATGAAATATTATTAGATTCCCGCGAAATTAGGTAGGATAAGGCGCTATTTACACGCGTCAAACATCCAAGCTTGTTTTGAGAAGGCATTTTAAAAGTTTGATTGAAAAAAAACACACTTCTACTTGTTTGTTTCTACTTAGAAACATCATATAAAGTCATTTACTATATAAACTTGTACATAATTGAGCATTAATTAATCATCTAAATTATTAAAACTTTCGTGAGACATTATTAACGCACTAATTATTGAATACGGCTTTACTCACGTGTAATCGGTATAGGTACCGACTAGTTTCGGACCTATTGGAGGTCCATCATCAGGGTGAGTGGGATGAGTTCGTGGCCGCGCCCCGTCTCGCACTGCGCGCCTGAGCTCGCAACTATTAAAATTAGGCCGGCGGTCGATTTCGATGGCTTCAAGGAGCTTGCGTGATACAAAGTTCTTTTCACGAGCCAATACTTTCACCTTATCGAACCTAATATAATGTGACGTGTCGGAGTTGAGGGCGTGTTCTGCCACCGCCGAGGTGTTGTTGTCCATTTTACGCATACTGCGGATGTGCTCGGTGAGCCTCGTATTGATGCTGCGTCCCGTTTCTCCAATGTAGCTTTTGCCGCAATCGCATGGAATTTCGTAGACGCCAGGGCTATCTAGAGGGTCCCGATCCTTAGGCGATCGTAGAAGACTTCTAATCTGTGTCATGGGGCGGAAAATTGTCCTGATGCTATATCTACGGCGTAACAGGTGTCCAATTTGATCCGTTACCCCTCGCATGTATGGTAAATATGCCGGGACTCGCTCTACAACCTGAGGCCGTTGTTTGCTGGTCGTGTTTGCTAGCCGGCAACTCTGTCGCCAGTTGTAACCATTGCACTCTAACACCTGCCGCACGTGTGTCAAGTCCGACTCTAGGAATTGAGAATCACATGGACGAAGTGCACGATTAATGAGAGTGCGTGGCAACGAAGATAGGTGCGACGGATGGTGATGGGAATCTGCTCTTAGATACCGATCGGTATGTGTCGGTTTTCTGAATACCGTATGTACCAGGCTTCCACTAGATTCACGCTTCACCAGTACATCCAAAAATGGGAGAGTACCGTCTTTTTCCTCCTCTGCTGTAAGACATATCTTTGGATGTATTTGGTTCAGATGGTCCAATAGTTGTCTTACACCCTGCCTGGAAACTATAGCAAACACATCGTCCACGTATCTCCACCAGTATCTTGGTTTTAATGGTGCACACTTCAACGCTTCCTCCTCGAAATGTTCCATGAATATGTTGGCCACGACTGGTGCTATTGGTGACCCCATTGCCACTCCATCCATCTGCAGATAGAAATCCCCTCTCCAGAGAAAATAGCCACTCGTGATGCAAAACTCCATCAATCCCAGGTACTCAGTAGGTATGTTGTTCTCTATTAACTGTTGTTTTATTATGTCAATAGTTTCTGCTACTGGTACATTGGTGAATAGAGACGCCACGTCGAAACTCACCATTAACTCATGGTTTTGGATTTTGACGTCCTCCAACAGATGGATGAAATGTATGGAATCTCTTACAAAGCTCGTTGTTTTTCCAGTCAATACGTCACATTATATTAGGTTCGATAAGGTGAAAGTATTGGCTCATGAAAAGAACTTTGTATCACGCAAGCTCCTTGAAGCCATCGAAATCGACCGCCGGCCTAATTTTAATAGAGACAAGGGATGGGCTCTGCCGCTTACTTGGAAACCCGTGTTGTTAAACACGACGCGGAATAAGAACGATAGTGCTGACGAGTATGTAGCGGACATCGTGAGTACATTTTGTGCGCCCGTAAACACCAATATTGACGTAGACGCATCGGTCTCGCGGAGTTCGTCACTAATTTAATCTCATTAAGTTTTTGTAAAGCATGTGGTCAGATTTCGATTTTGTAGCTTTTTTATTGTAACAGCATCAATAACAAATATATACAAGAATGAAGCGTTTACCAAAGAATCGCAAGCGACTGGAACAGTGTTCACGGCGCCGACGGGACAGGCGCAGTTGTACCGCGACAGTGCTGCCCTCATCGACCTCGTACACCGATACGACAAGCGCCGGAAGGAGGATCGAGACGGCGAAGGAGACACTTTGGGCAGTAAAGGTGTTTTTTGACATTTTCTTTGATATTATGTATATTTCACGTCATTTCTAACAAAGAAACGTAGAACCAAAATAACACTCAATATATATATCAGTGGCGTAACTGTTGAAGAGGTGCGAGATTGTGTAGGTAACAGTGGATAGCAATCAATGTGTGCCTTATTGAACATAATAAAATGACGTCTATTTAATGAATTGGATCTATATTTACACACCAAATACATATGTCAATACGTCTGGATAATAATATATAATGCACCACTTTTGTCAATAATTCTTAAAATAGGGATGTTTGGTAAACAACACATTTTTTTTTTCTTTATGGCATGGCGCACAGTTTAGCGTATTTGCCAATGTCACGTATTAATAAGTAGAATCACAAGTAAATTAGTTTTTTCTGATCGTAAAACTCCTCCAGTAAAGTGATAACAGGCTTTACTGAAATTATAAAGGACTTCTTGGAAGAGCGCGAGAACTTCAGCTACACATGTATATTTAGACCTTCTCCATTCTTTTCACTTATACCGAACTTTAAAACACAATATATTGGGTCCTTACATATGAAATTGGCGTTTTGTACGGGAGGAATATAAAGTCAATTTTTTTTTTGTAAAATATATTTAATTAATCAAAGTATGCACCGTTGTTATCTATGCACTTTTGCCATCTCATAGGTAGTTCATTGATCCCTTTACTAAAAAAACCATGGGGGCGAGAATCAATAAACTCTTTGAAGGCGGTTTAGACTGCCGCATCGGAGTTGAATTTTTTTCCTTGTAAGAAGTTGTTCAAATTCCAGAAAAAATGGTAATCTGTTGGAACAAGGTCCGGGGAGTACGGTGGATGTCGCAGACATTCCAATTGTAGCTCATCTAACTTAGTGGTTGTTTGTTGTGCATTGTGTGGTCTTGCGTTGTAGTGAAGCAGCAGTGGCCTAGAGCGATTGACCAATCTCGGTTGTTTAGCAGCTAGTTCTTCCTTCATGGTTTGCAGTAGCTGACAATAGATATCTGCCGTATTCGTTTGGCCAGATTTTAGAAAGCTGTAGTGAACGACACCGGCGCTAGTCCACCAAACACTCACAAGTAACTTTTTCTGAGTCAATTTACGTTTAAGGCAGGATTTAGCTGGGTCTCCAGGATTCAGCCATTGCGACGAGCGCTTCCGATTATCGTACGGTATCCACTTTTCATCACAAGTAATGATTTGATTTAAAATCCCTTCATTATTGTGTCGGTTGAGCAAAGTAACACAGCAGTGGACGCGTGTTTGCAAGTTCGATTCACTCAATTCATGAGGTACCCATCGTTCAAGATTTTTTACTTTCCCGATTTGCTTCAAGTGGATTAATACAGTTTTATCACTTACCCCGAAGCCTGCAGCTATCTCTGAAGTGCTTTGTGATGGATCCGCTTCCACAATAGCCTTTAATTCTTCATTTTCCACTTTGGTCTCCGGCCGTCCACGGGGTTGGTTAGTTAGTTAGTTAGTTTAACCGGGCTGTTTCCGCACTTAGCCTCCTGATTGGGCCATTGTGCGTGTCCTGTTGTCTTCCTACTCCAACCAACCCAGGTCATCCCAGAAAGTTAGCAGTCTTTCCAGATTGCCAAAGGCTTCTGGGAGCGATGCAGGAGATTGGAGAAGTTTTGCCCGTTGATCTGCTGCGCTCTTGCATTCCATAAGCACGTGCTGTGGCGTTTCTCCTACTTCCATGCATCCTCTGCATAGAGGGCTGTCTGTAACACCTATGGTAAATAGGTGCTTGTTTAGGGGACAGTGGCCAGTTATAATACCTAGAAGTTTGCGGATCTTGTCCCTTTTTAATCTGGTGAGGTAACGGGCAAGTCTTTTTGAAGCCACCGGAATTGCATTCTTTGTTTGCCTGCAACTATCACTGTTTCTCCATTCTATATGGTGAGTTTCTTCTGTTTTTAAACGCAGCCATGTTTTTATTTGGGCCTGAGGTATGGGTAGTAATGGTTCCGGTCCCTGTACTGTTGTCTTCGATCCTCTTTTGGCCAGTTCATCTGCTGCGTCGTTACCCAGTGAGTTGCTGTGTCCTTTGATCCACTGCAAGGTTACTCTGTTCGTAGTTGCAATGAATTGGAGTGCGTTGTGACATTCCAGAATAAGGACTGATGTTATGGTGTTCTTTTGTAGGGCTTGAAGCACGGAGGCACTGTCTGAGATAATTCTTATATTGATATCTCTGACATCTCTGGCTGCGACCGCCTGTGCCACTCTGGTGATGCCAATACATTCTGCTTGAAAGATTGTGTTTAGTTTACTAAGGGTTGTTGATATTTTAATGTTCAATTCTTTCGAGAAGACGCCAGCTCCCGTACCTTGTATGGTTTTGGAGCCGTCTGTATATATCCTAACTTCATTGATGCCAGAGTTGTCTGTTGATTCTGCAGTGAGTTGGATGTTATATCTTCTATCGAATATGTGATGACACGGTGTTCTGTCCATGGGTGCCTCAAGGAGTGGTATTTCCTTCAGGATCCCCTTCAGAATTTTTGAGTGTGTTGTTTCTATATTTTGTTTCCATAGCCCATTTGCTCTCAGCCTTAGGGCGGCTGCCTTTGCCTCCTCCTGTATAACAAGATCTAGCGGTCTTAAGTTCAAGAGGTACTCTAGTGCAGCTGATGGGGTGGTTCTCATACATCCGGTAACAGCTACACTCGCTAAGCGTTGTAGACTCTGGAGTTTCGTTTTCACTGTGATCAGTTGTGTTCTGGGCCACCACACTACCGATCCGTATGTCAAGGAAGGTCTGATAACTGATGTGTAAAGCCAAAGTGTGATTTTTGGGCTGAGACCCCATCTTTTACCAACTAGTCTCCTGCATTGATAAAAAGCTATGCAGGCCTTCCTTGTTTTAGCATCGATATGACTCGCCCAATTTAATTTGTTATCGAGGATAACGCCCAGGTATTTCACTTGTGTTGATAGGGAGAGTTTGGTGTCAAATAATTTTGGTAATTGGAGTTCTGGTAACTTCCTTTTGTTGGTAAAAAGGATGAGTTCTGTTTTTTTCGGATTTACTGACAATTGATGTTTGTCACACCATTCTTCTACAATCTGAAGTGCAGAACGCATTACTTTACATAATACATTTTCAGCGTTCCCATTTATCAATATTGCTAGGTCGTCTGCATAACCAATAGTAGTGTATCCTCTATCATTTAACTTTTTTAAAAGACTATCTACTACTAAGTTCCATAAAAGTGGTGATAGGACACCCCCCTGGGGGCATCCTCTAGCTACCTTTGCTCTTGTGGTAGTGTTCACCACTATTTGGATCGCCCTTTTGCTGATCAGTTCAGTGATCCAATTCCTGATAGTTTCTTCTACTTTGAATTTTTGTAGGGCGTGGTTGATGCTGTTGTGCATGGTTTTATCAAATGCCCCCTCTATGTCTATGAAAGCAGCAAGTGTTGAAGCTTTGTTTGTGATGGCCGATTCTATTTTGTGCACCACCATGTGTAGTGCCGATTCTGTTGATCTGCCTTTCCTGTATGCATGTTGTTGAGAATGTAGTGGTTTTCCATTTAGTGCTACATCCCTTAGGTGTTGATCTACAAGTCTCTCCAACGTTTTCAGAAGGAATGATGTTAGACTGATGGGCCTGAAAGATTTGGCGTAAGTGTAGTCCTCCTTACCTGGTTTCGGTAGAAAGACTACTTTCGCCACCCTCCATGGTTTTGGTATATATTTGAAGGCAATACAGGCCCTGTAGATTGGTAGTAGAAACTTGATAACTTGATTGG
Organism: Zeuzera pyrina; assembly: GCA_907165235.1. NCBI lineage: Eukaryota > Metazoa > Arthropoda > Insecta > Lepidoptera > Cossidae > Zeuzera > Zeuzera pyrina. The sequence goes on along the minus strand of OU015647.1, from coordinate 10,112,612 downwards.
TTTGCCATTGTAGCAATGCCGGAAATATTCCATCCAACCCTGCGGATTTGAAAGGTTTGAAGCTTTTTAGGGCCCAGTTTATTCTATCCGCAGTCACTATTTTATTTGCAATTTCCCAGTCTTGGGTTGATGGTACGCTGTGCTGCTCGTCTGCCCACTCTAGGTCTGATGTGGTTTCACATCCGGGAAAGTGTGTTTCTAGCAGTATTGCGCTCGTTTCGTCATCTGTATTTGTGTAAGTGCCGTCTTCCTTCTTGAGGGAACCCATGAGGTTTAGGTTACCTTTAGCTAGGATTTTCTTTATTCTTGCGGCTTGGTTTGTCGAGTTGATGTTACTACAAAAGTTTCGCCATGCCTCCGTTCTCCGGAATCTGATCCGCTTCTTGTAGTATTTCTGTGCTGCTTTGTATTCGTCCCAGTCCTCAGTGGTTCTGGTGTTTTTTGCTCTATTAAAAAGCGTTCTGAGTCCCTTCCGCAACCGTTCAAGTTCTGGCCCCCACCAGAAACTTTTTTCCAGGTCTTTAGGTATTATGGCAGGGCATGCCAGTTCATAGCTTTTTAAAAGTGTTTCAGTTAAGAATTGTACATTTGATTCTATATGGTGTGTACTGAGCGTTATGTCAGCAGGATGTGTGTCGCCTAGTGCTTTAGTTAATAGATTTGTATACCTTGTAATATCTGTTTTACGGGGGTTACGATATGGAACAGGGTTTGTTTGCTTATACTGTATACGGAAACACACGCGGCGGTGGTCCGCAAAGGATGGCTCGTTAGACACGTGCCATCCCTCAATTAGGTTGGCCGCCGCGTGTGTTGCCAAAGTAATGTCTATGATTGTTTGATACCTTGAGTTAACAAAAGTAGCTTCCGTACCCTTGTTCATGATATTCAGGTTTGTTTGGAATAGATATTCAGTTAATAACTCACCCCTTTTGTTTGTATCCTTACTTCCCCACAGAGGATGATGTGCGTTGCTGTCTGCGGAGATGATCAGTTCCCAGTTGTGTGCTTCGCAGTGTTGCACCAGTTCGGCTAGCTCTCTTGAAGGAACTTCGCCGTCGCTCGGCATGTACACTGAAGCTAACACAAGGACAGTTTGATTTTCTGTAAGGAGTTTCACTGCAGTGAGGTCTCTAGAACAGGATTGGTTAAGCATAGTGGTTGTTATGTTTTTAGGCACAAAAATACAAGTTCTTGGGTTCTCAACAGTTGTGTCTAACAGTAACTTACCACCGATGTTATTTAGACCGCAGATTCTGTTGTTTCGGATCCAGGGTTCCTGGATCAGGGCGACGGTCTTGTTATCTGCCTCCAGCACTCTGCGTAAAGTGGCCGCCGCTATTTGTTTGTGCTGGAGATTCGTTTGGATGACGTTGATGGAACTAGGGACTACGTAGGACATCATCTTCATCGCTAGTGTGTCCCTCAGGCTGCAGCGGCGAGTTCGTCACCATCTCGCTCGGACCCTGTTGGGGAGCTGAGGTGGACGGCTCCGGAGTTGATGTCCTCTCCTTTGAGGTCTCACTCGTCGCTGGTTTGTTTTCGGCCTTCGCTACTTCTTCTGAGGTGAAGAAGCGGATGTACCCACTTCCAGACATGTGGGCTACCCGGCGGTCTCTATCCAATATGGTCTGTTTTTGGTCTTCAGGGATTCCTAGGATTAAGTGGACCACCTTTTCCTTGGAACTTACCTCTGTTGGTTTATCATCCACCGTCATGTCGTAACACTGCCAGGAATCTACTTTGTACCATGGGTTCTGGGCACATAGGACCCTGTGCAGTGTGGCAGCTTCGGTGATGCGAGTATGGATGAGGAGGCCTGCCTTAAGCCTCTTCTTCATATCTGACTGTCTGATGACAGCCAGGCTGGTACCGGGTATAGGTGATGCCATTGTTTTGACTGCTCGCTCCAGCCAGTTGAGAGCATTCGCATTCTCACACCACATCGCTAGCACCCCGTCCATTAGGAATGGGCGTCCGCGGAAAGATGGAGCTTGCGTGCTGGGAGACGGTGGGGACAGCACAGCTTGCAAGATGCCATCGTCGATGGTCTCTCTGAGCTGGTCTGCCTGATCTTGCGAGAGGTCCCTCGGCGGGACGGTGATGACCGCTACTTTCAGGTGCGATTGACTCGATTGAAATACGTACGCTCGGGCCATTCCCATTCCCAGATTGTTCCTTTCCAGGAGCAGCGGGAGCAGTCGCAGCGATCCGCTGACCACGGGAACCTCTCGGTTTGCGTCTCTTTTTCGACTGGCTGGGTGGTGGTGGTGGTGGTGGCAGTGGTGATGTTGGAGACTCTGTTGCCTTCTGTGCCGTTTGTGTCACCGTGGAGGTGGACGGCTCAGATTCGCGCTGCGTTTCCGCTGCTGCGGTGGCTGTCACGGTGGAGGTTGTCATCGTCTTCTTGGGCTGCAAGGCCTCCCTTCTCGCGCGCCTGTTAGGGCGACTGCGTTCTGGTTGACCTTTCAGCCCTTTTTTGTTTGTAATGGCCACTGCCTTAGATTCCTTTTTCAAGGGGCGTTTGTGAGCGGCCACGTTCCACTGGGACACGATATTGGTGTCAATGGCTGAAGGTATGGCCTCAGCGAGGCCTGACAAATCTAATGATTGTGAGTACAAGTTGCCCTCCCCAGAACACGAGGGGCAGACCGAACAATCGGTGAGGGATTCTCCACTATTAGTGGTACCCTCCTGGGGTAGTTTTTTCTTTTCTTGTACGGACATAATATTTATTAAGTTATGGGGCTACTGGAAGATGTTTGGCTAGCCAAGAAGGGAAGTTATTAACACACACTACCTGCCCTTGGTGAGTGTGGTACATCTTTCTGGGGGGATTTTGGTGCCCCACGGCTATGTGGGCCTGGATGTGGATTTTTGCCGCCACTGTTCGGCGATAATAAATAATATAGATATATAATAACAAAATATAATAATACACCATAAGATATATATGCATATAGTTCATAAATATGTGTGAATGCTAAACAGACATATACATATACTGATACATAAACATAATACATTTGTCCTAAGAAGGACAGTGGTTGAAATTAGCCGTCAACCCTCAATGATCACCACAAGCGGGTGAACATTGAGGGTTGCCGTTGCCCAGGGTGCGCCACGTGGAGGCTTTCAACACACACGGGGTTGGTTCTGAAGGTCGAAATTTCCAGAACGAAAACGTTGAAACCAAAAACATACCGTGCTTTCTTTTGCGACACCAGCGCCGTACACATCATTAATCCTTCGAGCTGTTTCTGCAGCACTGGTGCCACAGTAGAACTCGTATTCGTAAATATACCGATATTTCATGTTTTCCATTGTGCGGTAATAAGCGACGCCAAAGAAAAAAATAATGAGGAAAAAACAAATGAATGACTGTTTTCAAAACTCAAATGTATCAGCTAAATGAATTTATAAATTTGAATTTGGAATTCTTAACCAAAGAGGGAATATTTCAGATCAAAGTGGTCAATACGACAAAACGCTAATTTCATATGTAAGGACCCAATACTATCACTTTTGTACTTTGAAACTCCCAAAAATGTAAAAAATAGAAAATCATAACCAAATGTCAACCTCACCTCTACCGTTTCCCAACACATTATTATCGTAATATGAAATTATGAACAGTAAGTGAACACGTCAATCGGAAGCCATGACACAACAGGAAAGAGGAGAGCTAGGATCAATCCTATATGAAATCCAAAATTAAAAGTCTAAAATGTTTATTTTTACAAAACATAATTAAATTAAATAATGTCGCCTCTATAGTTATCTACTTGAAAGATTTTTAATATTCTTAACATTTGTAAATAATGTACCCAATTGAGCATCAGTATACATAATAAAAAAGTTTACCTTCGTTTAATAATTAACGAGTTACAGTTAATACCTACTTGTCGATAGCTCGATATAAATTGTATCGATGATTTTGTATTGTAGTACTGTGACCCGTCCCTAGTCACGCACTTTAGTACAAGTATGGAGTATATAGATAAGGAGAATCATCTCTGTATGTGAAAAAGTGTCCGTCGAAATTAATTAAATTAGGGTGGCGTCACATTAGCATCAGGCTAAATTTTAAAGAATTATTATTTTGTACTACGCAAACAGTTGAGGTTTTTAATAGTGTACTGTCTCCAACTACAGTAGTTGAGTAGTAGATATCAATTTGGTGGCATGCCACTAGAGTAACTCTAGTCGCCAAAGATATTAAATTTTATGATTCGGCATACTTCAATTCGTCTACAACTGCTACATTTATATCATACCCTGTGTCTACACGAGCGCCATTCTGGAAGGTTTTTGAACTGTTATTTACTGCTTACAGCTAGACACTTTTTCAACTTTTCTCCCATATGAAACGGTTCTCCTTACCTCTACACTCCATAACACACACACAAGTGAGACCTCACGTCAAAGAAAAAACGGAAACGCTTTTAGAGAAAAGACTATGTCCAGTATCTTCCTTGGCCCTTGGGGGAGGGGATAAAATCACAGATAACAAGCTCTGTCACTATTACAGGTTACTATTAATATAAAACTGTAAATCAAACTCATAACAGTAATTATACCGCTGAGACCCGAGGCAAATTCATAGGATAGGGCCCTCCCTCAATGTGAAGAAGCGCCTACAAGTGTCGATGATTTCATAACTGAATTTTTAGATAGACTTTTTTATAAAAAGATATCAGCTACTCTATTAATAAAAATCTACTCCAAAGGTGAAACAGACGATGAAACTTTGTGTGGAAAATACTACAGAACCGATCATGATGAAATTTATTACAGAGATAATAATATGTGCCCGTAAATATATGTAGGCTACTTTAAAAAAAAACACTACCTCTAATCCGGAAAAACCATGAAAAAATTTTCCACATGGACGAAATCGCGGGTACAACTACTATTATGTAAAAATATAACGTCTAAAATAACTGTTTTATAAAACGAACTCTTCCACAGTTCCGGATGGCATCGACCTGGATTATATGGGAATGACTAGTGAGAACAGAGCGGTCGGCAAGATAATGCGAATGCTGCAGAAGAACTACGACCAGAGGAGGGCTCGAGAGGGGGAAGGGTTGCGGAGCGCCGTCAGGACCTACCACATCAGCAACCCTGAGGTGTTGGAGCGGTATCTACAGAAGACCTTCACTGAGGAGTAAGAATTTTTTATTTGTTGATTAAGCATTGTTTCTCCGTTCTATTTTAAAAGTCACAGACAACTGTTAGCTAATGTCGATATTCATGAATAACTGTTATAATCATAACCGTTAACGGATGGCAACACTATTATTTTGAAGGTGTTGCTGCTTAATAATAATATTATGGTATATTTAGCGGTACAAACGAAATGTGAGATTTGTGTAAATGGTAAATGTCGACAACAAGTGAATGAAATTGTATATCTGGGGAGTGCGTTTTCGAAGGATGGAAGATGTGAGTTGGATGTGGAGAGACGGGTAGCAGCTGGCAATAAAGTGAACGGTGCTCTGTCCGCATTAGTAGGCAGTGTGAATATATCTAACACTGCTAAAATGGCCATCTACAATGCGGTGTTGGTGCCAACTTTATTGTACGGCAGTGAGGCTTGGATCTGTCCGAAATCGAGTGAAAGTATGATAAATGCGGTGGAGATACGATCTCTCAGAAAGATGTGTGGTGTCACTCTTGCAGACAAGATAAACAATGAAGAGATACGCAGTATGACAGGGTTGTACAAGTGTTATTGTAAAAATGAAGAAAGGAATGCTTAGATGGTTCGGGCACTTAGAAAGAATGAATGATGAAAGACTGACGAAGAAAATCTACAGAGCGAAAGTGAGTGGTAAAAGAAGCCAAGGAAGACCAAGGCTGACTTATGAAGATCAAATAGCCAGTGTTAGCGGACGGAAATGTCAAAAGCACTCGTATACCTAGGCGAAAATGTGTGAGGAGAATGATGAGATTTGAGGTAGCGAAAGAGGTATGTAAGGACCGCGACTCCTGGCGCTCCGTCCTTTCTGACTACCCCGTTAGGGATACAGCGTTAAGATATGTATGTATTATACCATACCATTTATACCATTTATACCATACCATACCATTCCCACCCGGATGCCACGAAAAGGGATGGATAAAATAAATTTTGAAACTATTGGAAATTTTTAAAATAAAATTCTTTTTGAAAAGGGATATATATAATGAAATTTAATAAGAAAAACAATATTAATTTTAAAATGAAAAAAACAAGAGTTTATGAAATTAAATATAAATACCTTTTACATTCACCTTTTACATTATAATTTACATATGATAAAAAGACACTAACTATTGGCTTATATTAGATATAATTGTTCCACATTTCACTCTCACTCTCGAACTATGTCTTCAAATTTTAAACCACCTTTTCATAATTCTTTAATTTTCTACATAAATCTCGACACTCTTATTAGATATGTCTCGGCGAGGTGACAAAATAAACATAGATACTGTTTTAATAGTAATTGTTTACCATTTTTGGTAATGGAATTTTTGCCTTGATTTCCGAATTTTCCGACTTTTACTGAACTCGTTATATCATTTTTGTTTTTATAATCAAATAGAATATCATTTAGAGGAAAACAACCTTGTCCTCCCTCCATCACATCCTTCCTTCTAATCCACGCTTTTGTTTTCTTTCTATTCTTCAAAGTTCTCTTCTATTCTTCCAAAAAACATATTTAAATTTTTAACTTGCCAGTTCTACAACTAATTTCTCTGACAACCTTTAACCTCATAAAAAAGGTACAATAGGAAAAAAAATGTTACAGTATGTAGGTATTATTCTGTAGAAGCGTACGCACGTTTTAGAAATTTTACAAAAGAAACTAAAGAGCGAAACGAATGTTTTTGGCACTTAGAAAGAATGAGTGATGAAAGACTGACGAAGAAAATCTACAGAGCGAAAGTGAGTGGTAAAAGAAGCCAAGGAAGACCAAGGCTGACTTATGAAGATCAAATATCTAGAGTGCTAGCAGATGGAAATGTCAAAAGCACTCGCACCTGGGCGAAAATGTATGAGGAGAATGATGAGATTTGAGAAGGTATGTAAGGACCGTGACTCCTGACTCCTGGCGCTCCGACATCTCTGACTACCCCGTTAGGGATACAACGTGAAGACATATATGTATGTATGTTATGGTATTTTTGATTGCCAAAAAAGTTAGTCGAGAAATAAACGAGCTAGCGAAAGCACGTCTTTTAATTATATCTCGATATATCCCACATTTCAGTGTCGACTTCCTAAAATTCTAGACGAGCGAAAAGCTTTCACAGCTAAGCCTTATTTGTGGCTGAAGTAGACGTACTGAGACACTATCCTTATATTGTTGACATCCCGTTCATACGTCGATTGGCTTCACATACATACATATCCTCACACTGTATTGCTAACGGAGAGGATGGAGCGCCAAGTATCGCAAAACTTACATCTTTCACTTCTCATATCTCATCATTCTCCTCACAAACTTTCACCTAGGTTCGCGAGTACTTTTGACATTTTCGTCACCTAACACTCTGGCTATTTGATCCTCGTAAGTCAGCCTTAGTCTTCTTTGGCTTCTGCTACCACTGCTTTCGCTCTGTAGATTTTCTTCGTCATTCTTTTTCTCTTCTCATTCTCTTTATTTATTCCGAACTATCTAAGCATACCTTTTTTCATTTTTACGATGACACTGACGTCCAACCTTGTCATTCTGCGTGTCTTCTTTTGTAATGCGTACTGTTTAGACTTGGAACACCCTACTTGTACCCACAAATTAAACGTCACACTGGTAGAGTAAATTGAAACCGTAGGTAATCGTATTGCCACGCATTTTATGAGATAGCAATAGCGTCGAAGATATATGAATATTTGTAGCAATAAGGAATGGGGAAAGTGGGTAAAAAAGGAAAAATAATGGGAAAAAAATATAATATTTATTTATTTCAATTATTTAAATGACGACCCTATACAGGGTCATGTCAGCAGAAAATTAAATTAATTAAGTTTGACTAGTCAATTGATTTAGTTTGAATCGGTATAGACTCAGTTCTATCGTTTGACAACACTATTTTAACAACATTTTTTAAAACTTTGACGCATTGAAACGTCAAATCAAGACTTTTGGCGCGACGGGAGAAGTGAAGATGTCATTTTATTTAGGTTTTCTATTTTTTACATTTTTGGGAGTTTTAAAGTACAAAAGTGATAGTATATTGTGTTTTAAAGTTCCGTGTAAGTGAAACGAATGGAGTAGGTTTAAATAAACATGTGTAGCTGAAGTTCTCGCGCTCTTCCAAGAAGTCTTTTATAACTTCAGTAAAGCCTACTATCACTTTACTGGAGGAGTTTTGCGATAAGAAAAAACTAATTTACTTGTGATTCTACTTATTAATACGTGACATTGGCAAATGCGCTAATCTGTGCGCCATGCCATAAAGAAAGAAAAAAAAAAGTCAAATCACTCTATCGAATTAAAAGTTATATTATGATTTTTTGGTGGGAACGGGAGAAGTGTGACTCATTTTATTCAGATTTTCTATTTTTTACATTTTTAGGAGTTTTAAAGTACAAAAGTGATAGTATTGTGTTTTAAAGTTATGTATAAGTGACAAGAATAGAGTAGGTCTAAATAAACATGTGTAGCTGAAGTTTTCAGGCTCTTCCAAGAAGTCTTTTAGAACTTCTGTAAAGCCTACTATCGCTTTACTGGAAGAGTTTTACGATAAGAAGAAAAAACGAATTTCCTTGCAACGTGCTTCATGTGTTTGTCATGAATTATAACAATACTGTGACGTGTGCATTGCATTGCCTAAGTGTTTAACTCATCAGCAATTCTACTTATTAATACGTGACATTGGCAAATGCGCTAATCTGTGCGCCATGCCATGAAAAAAGAAGTTAGACTATAATTTCGGAGACAATCGAGTGTAAACAGATGGGCGGAAGGAAGCAAATCTGTATCCAAAGTTCTACACACATAATTAGAAAACAAAAAATTCGTAATAGACAATTTCGACACAATCTTTTTAATTTTTTTTTTATTTAACGTTTACATATTAAAATTCTCTACGACGCGTGTCCAACACGCGGACACGCTGTTAACCATTTGTATCTAAAGTTGTTCATCTTATATTTAATTCTTTTCTAAATATTCCAACGCTTTAATTGTAAACATTGAATAAAATATTATTGTGTTGTAGTCGAGACGAAAATAGCCCGTGCCTGATGTAACTGGGGTTGCCACAGTTGAAGTATATGCCAAATTAAAATATTATAATAGATCAACTTGTATTTTTATTTTGGAGACAGCAAACACACGCAAACACACATCAAACACCGGGCCGAGAAGTAGTTGTCAAAATTGATTTACTAATAATAAAAACATTGAATTATGATTTGAGTTTACAACGCTTGTACTTCTTCCTTTTCTATTTCATATGCTGGCAACTCGTTTCACATTTATTAAAAACATTTCTGCCATTATCAAGTGAAAAAGTGGTGTATCTCTAATCTAAAATTTATCTCTTGTTAGCACAAAATTTCTTAAACTTCCCAGTAAAACGATGGTAGGCTTTACAGGAGTTAAAAAGTATATTTGGAAGAACGCGAAAGCTTCAGTTGCACATATTGATTCAAACTTTTCAATTCTTAATACTTGTACAGAACTTTAACGCACAATATACTATCACATGTTTACTATAAAACTCCCAAAAACACAAAATACATAAAATGTTAGCTTCACTATATTCTAATTACGTCAATTAGTCATCTATGACAATTTTGTGACGTTTTGATAGCAAAAGTGGGATCAAAATACTTTGCCTACGTATTAATGAGGCTTCATAAAAGAATCTGGCGTTAGTCTTTGTGTAGTAGTTATCAAGTAGCAATAAGCGATCGTGTACAGTTTATTTGAAAAGAAGGTAGTCAAAAATAATTTAATTATACCCTCCGCCGTGTGCTGTTAAATAGAAGTAGTCTAGTGCATTCAGTGTTAGTATATCTTTAGCTGTATCCGCGAACCGTCGTTGTTTAAATATAGCCAAAATTAGTGTTCAGTGAGTTATTCAGTATGCAGTGAATCATTCAGTGAGTTTTATACGTAGTGTTTTAATGAGTGATTAGTGAGTTTTATAGTGCGTTAAATACACGTATTGATTGGTTCGCTTTTATGTAATTATAATGCCAACTTCATTTTTCCCGTTCCCGCCAAAAAATCCAACGCTTGCTCTAACAGCCACATTGTATTTGAACAGATAGAACACATTATTTTCTCTGTTCGTATATATTTCACAGCAGATTTGTTTCATTATTTTTATACCTACTGAGTTAAATAGCAGATATGTAAATTGGTCACCCAAAGCCAGAAACAAGAAACAAAAATAAAGTATGATTGTTTTAGACGCAATAATAGATTCATATCTGACTCGCCCTTGGTTGCTTTTTATCACATTCAGAGACGCTTTATTCGACCGCTATTTGAATTCATCAGAAAAAACAGTTCAATTTCCTTTCAGATAAATCGAATTACTTCATTGAACTTTAGAAAAATAAAATTAAGAAAAGTTTTGTCGCGTACTTATCTGTATTTCTATACTAGCGGCTCATCCCGACTTCGGCCGGGTTGAATATAAAGGCTATGTCCATCTGCAATAATTATTTACCTTTCAAATGGTGAAAGAATTATTTAAATCGGTGTTGTTCCGGATATTACCCTCCATATAAAAAAAAAACTCTCAAAATTCGCTCTCTCTTTGTAATATTATAGCATAGATTATAATAATCTTATGGATGCGAATTTGTCTATTTGTTACATTATCACGACAAAACCCGCTGAATCAATTGTAATGTAATTTGATACGGAGATATCTTAAACCCTGCAAAAAACATAGGCTCCGTTTTTTTATTCCATTGAAGTCTCGGACATCAGCTAATGACGTATACTTCATTACTAAAACTAACTATTAAAACTACTTCATTATTCTGAAACGCGGCGCAACCCTAATTATAACAGCGACATGCACAAGAACAAATAGATAACAATACGCGTCTATTGGACCAAGTGGCGACCGTTACGAAATACCTTATACTACACATAATGATAGTTAATTTATTTATGAACTTATTTGAAAATATTGAAAACACGCGCGGACGTATTCAGGTTCCGATTAACAGGGGAGCGCCAATGTTTTGTGATTGTGTAACTGTGGGTTGCAATTTAGCATTGCATTGTAAACTGTACAAAATTGTCTTTTCTTCATCTATATATCTGTGTATACATCTACATTCACATATGTATACACCTTACATATTACAATTGCAACGCTACTCGTGTGAGTGCGCGGTAGTGTGATATTATTAAGTTTTTTTTTGTATTGTCCATAATTCTTCCATCAACCTTGTCACGAAATTAAAGCTAAATATAAAAAATAAAATTCTTTTCTTTAAAAACTATATTACGTCTAAAATATATATATCTATACTTATAGAAAACACGACGGCTCTCTGTCTGTACGTCTTCTTATTGGTATGTTTCTTGGTAACAATTGACCCATTACATATTCCTTTTTTAATACGGAAACATGTTATCTAGCCAGGTATTAGGTAGACGACCTCCGTGGCGCAATGGCTAAGCGCGTCGGAATGTAAACGGGGGTTGCGGGTTCGATTCCCGCCCCGAGTCTGGGTGTTTATGTATAATATGTATTTACTTACAAAAGAAAAATTTATAAGTAGTATATCAGTTGTCTAGTATCCGTAACACAAGCGCTATGCTGCTTACTTTGGGACTAGATGGCGCTGTGTGAAATGTCTGAGTATATTATTATTATTATTAGTATACATTTGGTTCTCGAATTATATTCGCACAAATGGACACACAAATAGAGAAATGTCGTGTTTTATGATCATGTATATCATACATGTGGATGAATGGATGGTTGAGTAGATAGGTGCATTGGTGGATAGTTGGATGGACGAGGATGGAGAAAAGAATAAAAGCTTAATTAAAAAAAAATTACAATAATTACGTAATCTCCACAGGTGGAGCCGCGAGCGAGCTAGTATAGTAATGTCAGGAATTTCTTATGTTAAACATTCTAGTTATAGTTTTCTATTGATATACCTATCTACTCTTTTAAATGTATTCACTTGTATCTTTATAAACTGTTGAAATTATCTATATGTACATACGTTATGTTTATCTTATGTTCTTACTATCAACACAATTGGCTATTAAATAGTATGATTTAAATTTAAATATATTTCTCTATAAACTAAAAATACATTAAATGTTTCTGAAATTGACACCTACGCTACCCAGTCGCTAAAGCAGCACACGCACACACGCACACACACGCTGAGGTGCGCTTGCACTGCACAATCGGAAATACGTACAGAGTAATTACGTTTCAGATAGTACAACAAAACTAAACAAATATTCTTTGAAGAACGTATTGAGTTTTGAAAAAAGTCATAGAACAAAATTTGTTAGGTATGTTGACAGGATTTTGCACGAGGTTATTAGTATTTTTAAATTAGCCCTGTATATATTTCTGTCAAAAATTTGATGTTTTATTCAAGAATAAAATAATCCATTCTTTACAATGACTATTTATACGTACGATATGTCACAGAATTAACCAGAAACCAGACACTTTTTTTTTATAATGATTATCCAGATGCATTTAAATATTTTGAATACTGTTTGATTTCAAAAATTTACATTAAAATTCGATTTTTCCTCACAATTACATACATACATACCTTCACCCTGTATCCCAAACGGGGTAGTCAAAGAGGACGGAGCGCCAAGCGTCGCGGTCTTTACATACTTCACACACTTTCTCAAATCTCATCATTCTCCTCACACATTTTCACCTAGGTATGCGAGTGCTTTTGACATTTCCGTCTGCTAACACTCTGGCTATTTGATCTTCATAAGTCAGCCTTGGCCTTCCTTGGCTTCTTTTACTACTCAGTTTCGCTCTGTAGATTTTCTTCGTGTCTTTCATCACTCAATCCGTGTGCCCGAACCATCTAGGCTTTCCGTTCTTAATTTTTAGAATAACACTGTCGTGCAACCCTATCATACTGCGTATCTCTTCATTGCTTATCCTGTCTGCAAGGGTGAGACACCGCACGTATTTCTAAGAGATCGCATTTCCACTGCATTTATCTTACTTTAACAATTTCAAATTATGAGTGAATACTTGAATAGATATCTTCTGGGCAAGCATTATTAATGTTTCGTCTCGTCGTTGTTTTTCAACAGGCAAAACAGGAACCAAACATTTGAGTTAAAAAAAAATTCCTGTCGCTTGTACTTTAACCCAATTTAAACTTCAACCAGACATGCTCCAAGTTTGCCGCGAACTGTATACAACGTGTTCATGACGTTTTCCGTTAACTTCGGCAAATGATTCTATGATACGATCCTAAATTTAAATCACAAAAGTAAAGTGGTTCATTTTTGGGTAACTGTGTTCGTTTTTACAATAAAATTCCTCAAGAAATTACTCAATTAACTGAAAAGAGATTTAAACTTGTTATTAAACGCACACTGATTGGAAAAGCATAGTACAAAATTAGCGATTTCATTGAAGACACAACAATAGGCTGGAAATGGTCCTCTCTGCACATGCATTTACTGGCTTTATGGATATTGTATTTTAAATAACTATTGTAGAATGATGTTGAAAAAATAATACCTGACTGAGTTTCTTGTCGGTTCCTCTCAGTATCCAAGTTTTCTTTTCGAACCGAACTAAAGTAGATTTACGTTCAAAAATACCTTGCAAATGCAATAAATTAATTTAACTTTGATTTTGAAATTAATATAGATCAAAACTTGTCAATGACCATATACCCAAAAATGCTTAAATAATGAGATTTTCGCAATTTCACAAAGATTAAATTTGTTTTTTTCTCAACTGTGTCTAATACTTTATATTGCGACGTTGCCGCTTCGCTCGGTGACGCGTCCCCCTCGCGCCGCCCGCTCCCGTCCCTGCCGTGTCGCCGCTTCTGTAAGGCGTTTCTCCTTGAATTCTTTGATTTTGTATGAAAAAATTAAATTTTAATAAAGAATTTTATCTCCGCAGTTCGTCAATGTCCATGTCGGAGGAGGACGTCTCGGACTCCGACGACATCGGGCGTAAAGTGAGGCAGGCCCTCCGCGATATACGGAGGAACGCTAGATATAAAATATCTAATCGTAAGCAAGATATTTGAACAAGCCATATCTATTAAACTATTGTACATCAGTACACACACGCATATAACGGGTGTCCCGAAATTCATGCAAGAAGTAATTTTGATGGAAAATACAAGTTTTTAATAAAAATTATAATTTTTTGAATTATTCCATTATGTGTACTGTATAGGGTTATGGTATGAATTAACACATCGGGTCTCCAGGCCTTTGTTGGCACATACGCACTTTTTGTCGAAATTTTCATAATAATAATAATAATAAATAATTTATTTCAGACCACTAGTTCATAGAAATTAAAATTAAAATACATCAATGAAATTAAAAATTAAATTACAATAGAAATAAAATTAAAATTAAATAATAATAAAAACAAATAATAACAATAAAGATAATAATAAAAATAAAATAAAATAAAAATTTGTTAGTAACAATTATTCTTAAACTATGTTAGTTTCTTAAACTACGATAACTTAGTATGTGTAATCGCAGACAATGATTGACTATGGCACAGTCAACCCTGTCCGCGATCACCCCAAGTATAGTGTTGGGGCTGCCCCGCACACCATTGCCGCAGCCCGCTTGCGCATGATCGCAGGGAAGCCGTCAACTCTCTTCTCCGCGAACATACCCGACGCACTGCATCTGCGAGGCAGCCCCATCAGTGCCGAAACGCATTATTGTATTGAATCAGGAGGGCCCCATATGATCTTTTCGTATAATTCACCCACAGGCTGCATGTGTAAAAACTTGTGCAAAAGGCTCTAAATAAAGTAACCTTGACTGGAGTGGAGCATCGCGCAAACCTGTGTGAGAACATATTTGCACGAACAGATGAAGCCCTCCGTTCTCTCTCGATGTCTGGGTCATCACGTCGGTCACACGTTACAATGTGGCCCAGATATTTAAAACGCTGAACTTCCTGCAAGGGAGTCCCGTACAGCATGATAGGAGGAACACCGCGTGGTTTACAAGTGAGCAAGTGCGGGTGAATTCGTTCATAGTTCATACAGCGCTTAATTTCCTCGCTTAAAGACTAGGGTGAACGACTTGTTGGCATAAGACTTCAAAAAATTCCAGTGAAAAGTCTACTCCCTGAATTTTTAAAATAATTCCTCACAGTTGATGAAGTTAGACCAATATTCCGACTATATTTTGTACGAAAATTGCGAACAGTTGTTGCCAAATCATCAATCTTTTTAAAATATTGTTCAAGAATGAAAATGCGCCGCTCTTTCTTGTAGCGCTCCATTTTTATTAACCCTAAACAGTCGCTGTCACGCTGTGCTTTTGTTTTTATTGGCAACACTACCGTAAAAATGGCGCAAAATTCAAACCTTACTTGAATTTTGGACACCCGTTATTATCTTAACGTTAATATTTACAAACTCGAAACTAGTTTATTAATAAGTGCAATTAGTTATTATAGTATAATTGACTTCAAAAAAAGGAGGAGATTCTCAATTCGGTTGTATTTTTTCGTTTTTTTTTATGTTTGTTACCTCAGGACTCCGTCATTTATGAACCGAAGTGAAAAATTCTTTTTTTATTTGAAAGTATACACTGCCAGTTTGATTCCGCTTAAATTTCACTGATATTGAATCTTTGGTTTCGAAAATCCACAAAATAACACCAAATAACGCAAACTGGTCATAACCTTTAATTATTTATATTGATGATTCTCTTGTATGTCGTTGCGCTCCAGAACTAGAAAAGAAGTTAATTGTAGACCTGCCCTAGATATTTATTTAGGCCAAGGTCACTCAAAAGGGAGAAAAAAAAAATTAAAAAAATATTAAACCGACTTCAAAAAAAAAAACACTGAAAAATAAGAAATAACTATCCTTTACAAATCAAAACTAAAGTACAAAAATAACTATAAATACGATACAAATACCCATATGATTAAATTTGACAGTTATTGAAGTCGGTACCAAATCAATGTGCAACAACAGAAAGTCTATTAGTTTAGTAGGCTTGGTACCGACTTCAGTAACTGTCAAATTTAATTATATGGGTATTTGTATCGTATTTATAAACTCATTTTTGTACTTAAATTTTAATTAATAGAGGCTAGTTATTTCTTACTTTTCAGTGTTTTTTTTAAGGTCGTTTAATTTTTTTATGAATTTTTTTACTGCGTTCTGCGTTCGTAATGTAACTATTGCATTCGTTTTTGCTACGAGTATAAGGTATCTCAAGAAGTCATTCGATTAACGGGAAAGCTTAAACTCGTTATAAAATCTTAAAAACCTTTCGCATTATCCATCATCATTGTTATGTATATTCACACCAACTCAATGTTTACAGCGTCGTCGGAAATCAATGACAACGAGGAACCTCTAGCTGATACGACTACAACACCTGCAGTAGAAAAGCAATTATCTCTATCAGAAGACATTTTTCCAATCCAATCACGCAACGACTACGACGACAAAGGCGCTGAATCAGTCACGAGACAGACAGAGAAGTCCAATGAAATGAACGAGAAAGAAATAGACAAAGAAAATGAAGTCCCTGTAGAAGCTGTAAGCAATACATATGACTGGAAAAAAGAAGAAGAGAAAACAACACAGAATGACAACTGGAATGCAGTCACTAAGAAATGGGATTGGGATAAGAGTTTAGAAAAAGAAAAGAGTTTGGAAAAAGAAAAAAGTTGGGAGAAAGAAGACAAAGGAAAAGATAACGATAATACAAAACCACATATTAGTAAAGGAAACATAGACTGGGGAGATGATATCGCAAAAGATAACACAGAGAACCAAGCATTAAAATTCAAGAATACCCCTAAGCAGTGGGAAGAGCCTAAAAAGGAGAAATGGGTAGAACCAGAAAAAAAAAAAAAGAAATACAATAAAAAATGGAAAGATAACGAAGGCTACGACGATTACGGTAGCGGTAAGACTACAAAGAAATGGAAAAAGGAGAAAAAGAACAACGCTTGGGAAGACTCTTATCGAGATATTCCAAAGAAAACTTATGACAAGCCCAAGAATAAGCCGTACTCTTACGACAAGCCGCGCGTGAATTACGATAAACCAAAGCAGAAGTACGGAGATAGTCACATGTATGGAAGGACTCCGATACCGATTGTGGGCAAAAAAATTGTTTATGACTACAAATAAATAAAAATTTTAGAACTTGAGGTTTTGTATTATTTATTATCCAAGCCTAATGAGGATTCACGCTCAGGCTTCAAGCTTTTTTTTTAAATCGAAAACTTCTGAAACTACTTTTTTTTAATCATCTTCTAAACAAGAAGGAGGTTCTAAGTTCGTCATTATATATTTTTTTTACGTATGTTTACCGATAACTTCGTTAATTGTGAACCGATTTCGAAAACTTTTTTTAGTTTCAAAGGGTATACTTTCGAGGTAGTTCCATTTAAATTTCACCGGTATTGGAGCTTGGACTTCGAAGATACACTAAATAACACAAAGCAACATTGGTTATAACCATTATATTGATGATTATCTTGTATGTCGTTGCGCTCTAGGATTAATGAGAAGTAGACCTGCCCTAGATATTTATTTAGATTGGCTTTAATAATTAGACTTCCTGATTTCGCGATTAGAATGCTGTCGTTGCTTAGGGTGCCCAGCACACTGGCAGCGTTACCTCTTTGAACAGCCAAACTGATTCGTTGGCGAAAGAAGCTGCCAGCCCGACGGTCTCCCAAGCCTCTATCAGTGTCTTACAAATATCAGAAACCAGTCGATAAGCTTCGGGACCCCAGAGTCCCAAGTTTCGAGTGCAAACGGCTTAAATATAAAACTCTCAGAGAGAGTCGCATACTTAGGCCACCAAGTTCTCGGCAGTGCTGGCCGCGGCAATCATTTATATTTTTTAATACTTACTGTGTACTTAAAATAGTTTATTAAAAGTATTGAAATACAAAATGCAAATGCTTAGTTATTTTTTATTTCAAATATAGGTCTTTACCTATGAAATTGCCGTTAAGTATACAAAAAGTTAAAAATATTTTTTTAATACTTTTTTTTATTTTTATTAATCAAAGTATGCACCCATGCTATCGATGCATCTCTGTCAGCGCAGTGATAATTTTTCAATGCCCTTCTTGAAGACGTCAGGTGTACGGGAGCAACAAACTCTTCAAAGGCACTCTGTACTGCTTCTCGGGTATAGAACTTTTTTTCTACCAAGAAGTTTTCCAAATTTTAGAAAAAGTAGAAGTCTGTAGCGACCTGGCGATGCTAAAAGTGCTGAATTGCGTTTTAGTAGAATATAAAGCAATTTGAACGCGCGGCTCGCCAGTCGCTTACATACCATCGCCCTGCCATGCCACTTTGTACTTATTAAATTGGTGACCCCGACGTGATCACGTCGGGGTCACCAATTTAGGATGTGTCTTCGTGTTCATTTTCTTCAATGGGTATAAATCCAAACAAATTACATGTCGGTGTCCAACTTTATATTTCTTCTTTCACAATTTAATAAGTACAAAGCGGCATGGCAGGGCGATGGTATGTAAGCGTCTGGCGAGCCAGGCGCGTTCAAATTGCTTTATATTCTACTAAAACGCAATTCAGCACTTTTAGCATCGCCAGGTCGCTACAAGTCTGTCGGCGAAAGGTCTGATGAGTAAGGTAGATGACGCAAAACGTCCAATCTAGCTCTTGTAGCTTAGAGACCGTCTGTTGAGCCGTGTAAGGTTGAACGTTGTCGTGCAGGAGCAGCAGGGACGAGCTATTAACCAAGGCTGGCTGGAGATTTGCGAGCTTCACCATCATTGTGTCTAGTTCCTCATAGTACACATCCGCAGTAATGCTCGTGCCATTTGATAAGAAGCTGTAATGAATTACACCGGCACTAGACCACCAAACAGTAACCATCACTTTTCTAGGGGTAAGTTTTCGTTTGGGGCATTGTCTAGGTGCTGAACCAGGGTCTAACCAACATAATGTCCACTTACGATTGTCAAAAAGAATTTATTTTTCATCACAAGTGACAATGCGGTTCAAAATCCCTTCTGTGTCTATTAAGCAACGCACGGCATACCTCAACGCGTTCATTTCACTTATCAAGCTTTTTTACCTTGCACATTTGACGCAAATGGACTAATATTGTTTTGATGCTAACATCAATATCTGCTGCTAACTCAGCAGTAGATTGAATATCGTCAGCTTCCACTATCGCCTTTAATTCGTCGTTGTTGACTTTAGTTTACGGGCGGCAAAACGGCAACTTCATAGGTAAAGACGTATTATAAATACAAAATGATTTTGAATAAAAGTCTTTAAATACAAAATAGATATTTTCAAAATACTTTCTTCAAATAAAATACTTATTCCACTGGTTTTAACACTAGTTTTGTTCGAAGAGTTCATCTTTCATGCTCTGTCTATGTGGCCTCATAATCATTCAACCAAACAAAAATAGACTGTGGAAGTGTTTCCCTGGTCTATTGTAGTATTGGCATTGGCACAGAAACAGTTTGACTTGCAATGTTGGCATTATTGTTGGCAACATTTAGGATGGGTGCGTTCTTAAATAAAGTAATTATGAATTTAAGTAAAATAAAAAAATTAACAAAACCATTTTGCATTTCACAAATACTAAATATTTATGTAGATTATTTGAAATAAAACACAAAATGCATTTTGAAAAAAGTAATACTAATATTATATAGAGAGAGCGGATATTGTAAGTTTGTATATATGTAGAGGGAGAAAGACTGATCGTCGAAAAGCATAAATTCAATTCGACGGCTTGGAATATATAATATAAATGACGACCTCCGTGGCGCAACGGCTAAGCGCGTCAGATAGTAAACGGGGGTTGCGGGTTCGATTCCCGCTCCGAGTCTGGGTGTTTATGTGTAATATGTATTTATTTACAAAATAAAAGTATATAAGTAGTATACCATTTGTCTAGTACCCATAACACAAGCGCTGTGTTACTTACTTTGGGACTAGATGGCGCTGTGTGAAATGTCTGAGTATATTATTATTATTATTATAAATATAATACGATTTCGGATTTGTGAATCGCGTATAGACAAAATCATCGAACAGTTTCCTGTCGGATACGGAAAGTTGAGTTTCCGACGTTTGTGAATAACCGCTGCGTCTATTTAAATAATTTCTTCGCCATTTGAAATGTATATTATTCCAGATGGGCTTAGGCTGTCGCATTATTTATTTCTTTTGTATTTGATTTACTGTAGCTACTTTACCAAATGCAATGAAATGAAACTATTCTTTATTGAGATTTACACGTGATTTATTTACTCGCCTCTAGACAACAGAGTTAATCTACATAAAGTACAGATACGCTTTTCGAGCTGACCTTACAATTATTAATAACTATCAACAGCTATATATTATGTATTTAATACGGGCGAAGTCGGGACGAACCGCTAGTGTAATACATTTACAATTCTATATAACAAAAAGTATTCAATAAATATTTTTTATGATGATTCTTAAAGTGTTTCTTTCTCCCGATTTTGGAACGAAATGAAATAAAAAATTGGAATGAGTTTTATAACACGATATGAAACAAATAAAACTGTAATAATGTTACTTACACAAGTTGGATTTCGTACACAACTGATCGTTGCTTGCATAATATTAGGTGAAGTATATTTTTAACTGACATCAAGAAAACGAGGTTCTGTGTGTATTTTTGAAATTATACTTCTTAAGGCGTGTTTGGAAAAACAAATCAGTCAAATTTCAGCATGTAGCGGAAATTATGTCATCGATGTAACAGAATGAAATTGGCAAAGGAAATAAGAGCGTCTACGTCGATCTAACACAACATGAAGTTAGCAACAAAGAGAGTTTATTTTCTTTTTATGTGACCAGTTTTAATTTTTGTATATGTGGCCAGTTTTGTTCTTTTATATTTTATTTAATATGTTTTTTATTTTTATTTATGTCAAAGAAGTATAACTTCTTACATGCGTATATGAGTACGCACTTGCTTGTGTTACGTATATTCACCAATAACTTCGTCAAATGTGGAACAATTTCAAAAATTCTTTTTTTTTTAAAGGGTGTATACCCTTGGAAGTATTTCCAAGGTGGTCTCATTTAATTTCCCCGGAATTGGAGCTTGTACTTCGAAGATACATCAAATAATACCAATAAAGCTAACTGCTTATTAGCTTCATGTATATTGACGATTCCTTTTGTAGTCTTGCACTCCAGAATTGGAAAATAAGGTACATTCGTTGTAGACTGACCCTAAATATTTATTTCTGTAAAGGTCAAGATAGATTGCACGTTGATTAGGCACCGACTTCAGTAACTGTCGAATTTATTTATATTGGTATTTCTACCGTATTTATCAAGTTATTTCTGTGTTTAATTTTGATTAGTAAAGGACGGTTGTTTTGCACTTTTCACTGGTTTTTTCTTGTCGGTTTTATAATTCTAATACCTAATTCTACTTGGGGTATGCATGATATTTTTTTTTTATAAGAGGGGGCAAATGAGCAAGAGGGTCGCCTGGTAGAAAGTGATCACCTCCACCCATGGACACCCACAATGTGCGGGGAGTCACTGGTGCGTCGTCGGCATTAATGGAAAGAGGGAAAGGAGGGGAAAGGCGGGTGGCCTACTGGTACTCTCACTCACCGAACAAAACAACAGCAATAGATGCTGTTACTTCACGCCGATATTCTGTAAGAGGGTGGTATTTCACCGGGCGAGCCGGCCCTACTCGTGCTGCAATGCAGCATGGCTCTACTGCACGTAAATAATACAAAGGAATGATCGATATGAACAAAGCTTATAAGCAGTTCGGATTACTTGGTGTATCTTCGAAGTCCGACGTCTAATATGAGTAAAATTTAAATGGAACCCCCTCTGAGCTATACTGAACAAAATGGAAAAAGATTCATTGAAATCGATTCAATATTGACCAAGTTATCGGTAAACATTAATGAAAGCAAATACATACAAATGAACATAGACCCTCTTCCTTTTTTAAAGTCTGTTAAAAGTGGTTGTGTGCACTACAGTGTGTCCAAGCGCATCCGAAAGCCGCCGTTATGATGTAAACTCTGAAACCGTGAAATTATTCGGCGAGGAGTTAGACGCGGTGCTGACCCGCTTCAGGCGGACACCGGAATATGCGAGCATACTCAATGATAGGGTGAGTCGAAACATGTTATACAAAGCATAGTAGGAAATATATACATGTTGTCATGTGGTAGAACTGATGGTTAATTCATCAAAGTCGATTCACTGGTTAAACATTAAATTCGTTCGATTGCATGCTAACATGGCCCAGTAGTGTTGTCATTTCATAATGTTTGAAATAATTCGAATAAATAAAACATATTTTACTTTTCTTCTTTGCACTATTTTACCCACTCTCCTTATTACTATAAATACTTATTACAATGTCAAATCACTTATGAATGTGAACAAAACTAAGGTTCTGGTGTTTGAAAGGGAAGATGTACAAACGAAATGTGATATTTGGGTAAGTAAATGGAAAATGTCTAGAATAAGTGAATGAAATTTGAAATCTGGGGAGTGCGTTTTCCAGGGATGGAAGATGTGAATTGGATGTGGAGAGACGGGTAGCAAGTGGCAATAAAGTGAATGGTGCTCTGTTCGTGTAGTGTTCGTGTTATTTATATCTCGTGCTCACGGTATGGCGGGGCGCACGGCATTACGGCCAGAGCCATGCCAGAGCTACAGGCGAGAGCTGACGTGCGCCTGCGTATATCGTGTGTTGTCGAACCAGTGCTTCTTGAGAATCGGACAACACTACAGTTCACATTAGTAGATAGTCTAACACTACCAAAATGGCCATCCACAATGCGGTGTTGGTGCCAACTTTATTGTACGGTAGTGAGGCCTGGATATGCCCGAAATCGAGTGAAAGTATGATAAATGCAGTAGAAATGCGATCTCTTAGAAAGATGTGCGGTGTCACCCTTGCGGACAGGATAAACAATGAGGAGATACGCAGTATGATAGGGTCGCACGACAGTGTTATTGTAAAAATGAAGAAAGGAATGCTTAGATGGTTCGGGCACATAGAAAGAATGAGTGATGAAAGACTGACGAAGAAAATATACAGAGCGAAAGTGAGTAGTAAAAGAAGGCAAGGAAGACCAAGGCTGACTTATGAAAATCAAATAGCCAGAGTGTTAACAGACGGAAATGTCAAAAGCTCTCGCATACCTAGGCGAAAATGCGTGAGGAGAATGATGAGATTTGAGGAAGCGAAAGAAGTATGTAAGAACCGCGACGCTTGGCGCTCCGTCCTCTCTGACTACCCCGTTAGGGATACAGCGTGAAGATATGTATGTATGTATGTCACAAAAAAATTAAACCGTCTGCAAAAAAAAAAAACAATGAAAAGTTCATATTAACTATCCGTTACTAATCAAAACTCAAAATTACAAAAATAATTTACAAATTAAATTTGACAGTTACTGAAGTCGGTGCCAAGCCTATTGAACTAATAAACTTTCTGTTGTTACACATTGATTTGGCACCGACTTCAATCAAATTTAATTACGCATTTGTATCGTATTTAGTGTTATTAGGTGTATCTTCGAAGTCCAAGCTCCAGTACCGGTAAAATTGAAATGGGACCACCTTTCAAATCAAAAAGAATTTTCGAAGTCTGTTTACAATTGACGAAGTTATCGGTGAGAACATACATAAAACCTATTCCTTTTTTTCATGTCTGTTAAAAACTAACATTGATTTTATACAGCTGAACGCATTAAAGAGTCGATACGAAGACATATCACAGACAACGCTATACTATTTCAAGAGGAAACTGGAGGATCAAGTGGAGGAGAAGCTAAAGCCGTTAACGGAGCGGACCACCATCGCTGTGGCTAGGACTGGTGCATATAATGCGTTAGTATTATACGCGCCGCGAAACATGAGATCTCAGATACCACGTGGTACCTACGTGCCTAGATAATATGATAATAGATTCAAAGTCAAAGTGAAATCAATTTATTCAAGTAAACCCAATTGCAAGGTATTTTTGAACGTCAAATCTACTTTAGTTCGGTATAAAGAGAAAACCTGGACACAGAAGAACCGACAACAAACTCAGTCAGGTACCATTTTTTCAAGATCATTCTGCAAAAGTTATTTAAAATACAATATTAGCCAATAAATGCGTGTGCAGAGAAGATTATTTCCAGACTATTTTTTTTTTCTTCAACGGAATGGCTAACTTTGTAGTATACTTTTCCAATCAGTGTGCGTTTAATAACAAGTTTAAATTTCTTTAAAGTTAATTGAGTAATTTCTAATTGTTTCCCACCCAGTTCTAATTTATTATGGATTCTGGTTACATTGGATAGGAAAAACTTGACACAATTGGTTTTTTGTGCATTCAGTAGTAAATTATTAGCAGCAAACCACCTCAAGACATCTGCCAAGGTCCTATTATGTCCGCTAATATCTATGTCTTTTCTATTTGCTTTAAACAATATATAACGTATAAATATTTAATTTAAACAATAGTGATGTGTCATCAAAAAATAATATTACATCACATAGATCATTGATATGACCCAAAAACAGGAAAGGTCCTAAGATTGATCCGTGGGGAACGCCCATCTTTAATTTAGAACCGACAGATGTAATCCCATTTACACTCACTTTTTGTTCTCGGTCAGCCAGATATGAAATCACGAGATCGAGAGCTTTATCGCGTATTCCATAATATTTAAACTTGTAAATCAAAGTTTTGTGACGAACACAATCAAAAGCTTTGGAAAGATCTCAAAACACGCCAATGGCGTCTCATGACCCCTCCCAAGCCTCTAGTACATTTTTGACCAAGCTTGCTCCCGCATGAGTTGACCGCTCTCTCGTGAAACCGTACTCTTGAGCATGAAATATCCTGCAAATGTTAAAATGTGCCAGCATTTGGTTGAGCATTACTTTTTCGAATATTTTACCCAAATCTGGCAATATTGACACTGGTATAATTTTACTATGCTTCATCAAATAGGAAACACGCCTTGATCAACACATTTATTAAATATATTAACTTAAATCGGTGTTACTATTGGCATTATATTAGCCAATACATGAACTGATAGTCCCCACAAATCTTCTTTTGTTTTAATCGTTTAAAAGTTTTTTCTATCTGGAATGAAAACGTATGCCTGAACTGAAAACTAGAGTACCACTTTATTTTGGCTTAAGAGTCCCCGTGCTGCATGTGCAGAGAATACTAGACCACTAGTAATTTCTATAGGTGCATTTGAAAAAAAAATAAACGAAAACATTAGCATCTTGTTTTTCATTCGCAACAATTTTATTATTCATGCATAGTGAGAGGTCTTCGTTTTTCTTATTTTGTTTATTTATTTCTGTGTTAATAGTGTTCCATATCGCTTTTACTGTGTTACCTGCCTTACTAATTTTATTGGCGATATGGATTGATTTCGCATGCTTAGATACGAGTACCTTTTTAAATATTTTTGAATAATTGCGGACATAGTGATGAAAGTTTTCATCTGACTTGTATGATTTTTCGTCATACAACTCATAAAATTTGTCCCTACTTTTTCTAATGTCTTTCGTCGCCCAATCAGAGAAATATAACTGGTCGTCAGCAATTATTTTTTTCTTCTTTGGACAATTTTTATTAAATATATCGGTTAAATTTTGCAATAAACTCTCATATATGATATTTGGATCGTCAACAGAGGGGATAATGTTTGCTAAATTTGTTGCTCCGTTAGTAAAACATTTTAACTGATTCACGCCTAATGGTCTAAACGCAATTATTCGTTCTAATTTATTTTTCATGCAATCTAATTTAATTAATTGAGCTTTATGATCTGAGCGAATACCACTAATAATTTTATACTCTCTAATTCTGTTCTTATTCATGAAAACATTATCAATGCACGTCGCCTAATGGTATGTAACCCTGGTCGGTTCATCGAAAATGTGCACTAGGTCAAATGAAAGCCTTCCTTAGAGCAATTTATTACGTCCACATTGAAGTCACCACATGCTATGATTGATTTGTTACATTTACTAAGCCCGGTAAGACTCTCCTCTACACATATTAAGTATTGAAAATAATCATACAAGGGTGGTCTGTAAACACAAGAATATGTACTGATCCGTCTCCGCACACGACATTGCATGTACACGTTCAACAGAGCGAGCAACTATGTCTTTGCGATTTTTTATTTTGTGACAATTTTTAACCAAAATCGTACTACCACCGCCATCTGTTGAACACACTGACCACCTTAAAATTATTTATATTAAAAGACATCTTATCAGCCCTCAACCACGTCTCGGTGAGGCACAAGATGTCTGTATTATATTTATCCACTGATAAATATAATACACACTGAACTCGGTATCTAATATTTTGCCAGAGAAACTATAGTTATTTTGATGTGCAAACATAAAAAAATATAATGTAGTTTCTCTGTTGACTTATTATTAAATTTAAAGCATTTTAATCTGCATTACTATTACTACTAAAACTTGCTTCGTCTCTAATTACATGCTTGGTTATAGTACCCATAACTGAGTTAATGAATTTAGCTACTAATGTAGCGACTTTTACTTTTCGTTTTATTCAACAAGTACAGCAAGATTTATGTCAAAATCAATTTTATATACTTAAGCATGTCTTATTTTATTAAATGAAACACATCTCATTTACTTTTTCAGCAACATGTATTGAAACGGACTTTACGTTATAGTACTTATATTGTGTAATAAATTAATGCTATATCCACAAATGTCCTAGACAAATGGAATTAATAACTTACACAGTAACTAAAACTCAGTTCATAAATAATGATATTAATTAATTGTATCTATCTATATATTA
This sequence comes from Zeuzera pyrina, assembly GCA_907165235.1. NCBI lineage: Eukaryota > Metazoa > Arthropoda > Insecta > Lepidoptera > Cossidae > Zeuzera > Zeuzera pyrina. The sequence continues at coordinate 10,085,556 of OU015647.1, read as the reverse complement.
TTACGTGAAGCGAAAACTTTAGTTCCCTTTTTAAGAAAATTGCGCGGACGGAGGAATGTGTAATTTGGTACACTTAAAGTTTATATGGAGAACGACAGGAGAAAGCTAATATTTTTATATAACATGCATTACAAATACATTAAATTAAATAAATCACTCATTGTTTACGTCCATACTGCCCATGTCAAAAATAGTTTGTGATCACATATACGTAACCTCCTTGGAACAAACAGTCGCACAGAGTAGATTGTCGCCAAAGAGTTTATATTATAAGTTTATTTTTACGGTCGAATTTCGACCACAGGGCGACCTCTAGTATACATATACATTGATGCATGTACTCGTATATAAGTAATCGCAGGCTATATTTTAACACCGTTTGACCGTCGTCATGAAAGTTAGCATGTATATTTTTTCATGGAGATCGTTTTTATGCTATCCGCTTTGCTGTAAGTCGCCACTACGAGGATGAAGTCGCTGGTGAAAGCTAGTATATTTATATGCATTGATTATTTAGGGGATATCATATACCCCCTAAATATACTGTGAAAGAAATATAACTTCTCTCAAAAAAAAATCTTCTTTATTCAAAGAGGCAATGCTGCCAGTCTGCTGGGTACCTTAAGCAATGACAGCTTTCTAAGCGGTAACTTTGAGGAAGTTTATTATTTAAGATAATGTGTAGTTTTAGGTTTGTAAATATTAACATATGTATGTACTTTTTTGTTATCAATAAATCTTACTTCTCACATATTGAATAAAAATAGTAAATTAATAATAATAATTATTATTATTATTAATTTACTGTTTATCCATTAAGTAAAGTAAACTTCAAAATTAACAGTTTTCACTACAAAATTTTGATTGCAACTTAAACACTGAAACGTTAATGTGGTGCAATCATTAGGCACTCAATGGGTGTAATGGTAATAATAAATGCGACGCGACAGTTCGAACTAGGACACCGCAATGGGCATGACGACAGTATTAAAGAAACAAATAATAAATGATTTTAGGGAAAAATATATGTTAAAACGATTCTAAATAACGACTCAGTTTTAATTTAGACATTGAGATTAATAATATTTTTAATAAAATAAAAGTATAAAATACTGCAATCGGCCATGCAACTGAAACACCAATCACAGCGAATGACGTCACGCCTAGGTAAATATAACTTTTGTATTCTATTTCATTTATGAACGTAACTCTAATAATGTAATGTAGAACAATATTTACCTAGGCGTAACGTCACAAGCGGACGCCATGACACCTACTAGCGTTTTGGCACTTAATTCAAATTACGCAGAAAAAATTGGAATAATTGTCGTTAAAACTTAGCTTATTGCTGAAATAATATTTCTATGGAAATAATAGACGTGTACCTACATTATAGAAGGGGATTTCGAAATCGGTCATCATGCCTATTATAGATACATAGCGAAGTTTTTCTACTCAAAAACGACTTGTAAAAAAGGCGGTAGAGCCATGACCACATTGCAGCACGAGTAGGGCCGGCTCGCCCGGTGAAATACCACCCTCTCACAGAATATCGGCGTGAAATAACAGCATCTATTGCTGTTGTGTTTCGTCGTGGTGGCCCATCTCCCCCCTCCCCTTCCTTTCTCTATTTCCCTAAAGGCCAGCAACGCACCCGTGATTCTCCGCATGTCGCGGGTGTCCATGGACGGCGGTTAGTTACTCTCCATCAGGTGACCTGCTTGCTCATTTGACCCCTCTATTTAAAAAAAAACTGCGGCGTTCGATTTTTTTTTCAACTATTCGGAAGTCTATAATACCATAAAGAGAAAGAATTTGATTGTTTGTAATGGATAAACTCAAAAACATCTCGACCGATTTCAAAAATTTTGTCTCTTATAGAAAGCTATATTATCACTTATCAGCGAGTAATATGGGCTGTATTTTATTTTCAAAAAAATTATCTACCCGATGGCAATTTTGTCTACATTTTCATCAATTTTAAAAACAGTTTAAATGCATCCCATTATTTAGTCGGGGTTTTGTGAGTTTCCTTCTTCATTTAAACGTTACAATACTTCTAACGAGTTATTTTTTATATTCATATTACCTCAGCCCGGTGTTGGTACACCGTCGAACTAACTCCAATGACAGCGATCCAACCTCTGTGGAAAGGCTAGAGCGCTACTCGCACGCCAACACATTACTGAGCGCCTCCCAGAAAAACACGTTCAAAGACTTGGGCTTCGAATACGCCGGGTGAGTCTGACAAAATACCGCTGAAAAATACAAAATAATTATCTTTTACTAATCAAAACTCAAGTACAAAAATAACTTTAGAAAACGATACACACAAATACCTTAAAGTTAAAAGAAAGTAGAGCCATGCTGCAATGCAGCACGAATAGGGCCGGCTCGCCCAGTGAAATACCACCCTCGTGTGTGCCGGTGAATAGTGAATGTGCCGGTGGCCCATCTCCCCCTCTCCCTCTTTTCCCTCTTTCCCTGTCGGCCGGCAACGCGCCCGTGATTCTCTGGATGTCGCGGGTGTCCATGGGCGGCGGTTGGTTACTCTCCATCAGGTGACCCGCTTGCTCGTTCGCCCCCTCTTTTATAAAAAAAAAAAGAAACCTATGTAATTAAATTTGACAGTTATCAAAGTTGGTGCCAAAACAATGTGCAACAGCAGAAAGTACTGCTTGGCACCGACTTCAGTAACTGTCAAATTTGATTATATACCTCTAGGTATTTGTATCCTATTTATAAAGCTATTACTGGTCTTGAGTTTTGATGAGTAAAGGATATTTATTTTGTACTTTTTGTTGTATTTTTTGAAGTCGATTTAATTTTTTTGTGACATTTATTTAAAAATTACAATCTGATTTATACGAATGTGTGTACAATACTTATTTGCGATTAAAAAAATTAATAATAATAATTTACGTACATACAATATTGATTTTAGCGGCACTAAAAGTAACTTTGTATTTCGTAATATTTCTCAGACGCTGCAAAAAAACAAAGTTATATCTATAGTCGCTAAAAAAGTCCTCAATGCTTTAATCCACTGCCAGAAGCTTTAGTGGAAGTGGCCCGGCCACATTGCGTATCAGGACAAAGAGAAATAGACTAGGAGACTTACTACATGGGCCGGCCCTCCCGGTAAAAGAAAAAGATGCCGCCCTCTGGAGAGATGGGTAGACGAACTTATAAAATAAACAAGCGACAACTGGATAAGAACATTATAACAATAAATTAACGGGTTCTTATCGCGATATTAAATATTCCCCAGGGGACAGGGGAGTTCCGGTAGCGATGGTGAAATATAACAACTACGAACCAGAACGAGGGTAGACTAAAATATGTGCTCTCGAATATCCACCTGCAGTCTCGCCAGTTAATCCGTGAACATGGTGCCTGGTGCATGGTGCATCATATATCGGGAAACTCAAAAATATTTAAAATCGCGGTAAGAACCCGTTAATTTATTGTTATAATGGATACAAACCGTGAGAGTCTAAAAAAGTGGATAAGAACAGCCCAAGACCGGAAATGTGGAGCGAAGTGGAGGAGACCTATACTCGTCGAGAGGTCCTTAATAATCAGAGAAAAATGTACCAAGTTATTTTAAAATTATTGTATAAAGATGTTGAAAGGAAATAAAAGGAAATTAATTCAAAAGTCGCTAAACTCGGAATAGCGCGTAACCGAAAATATCCGATATCTCGAAATTGCACAACACATCTCATTAAAACAAATTTTCTTCAATTTCCTTTGATGAATCCTTACAATATTCAGCTACTCTCTGACATTGGCTTATTGATAAATTTTGATTAATCAATACCAGATTGATTGATTAACTTCATTGACTTTCATTGAATGATTAACTTCAATGACTTCAATTTACTACCTGGCAACCGTGAGGGATAGCGCTTTTCATGTCATTGGCTACCGCGTGCCATATTTACGAAGCGATGCTTTAGTCAGCAAAACCAGGACTTTTTGGCGGGAATGGGAGAAAGAAGGTTGGCATTTTATTTAGATTTTCTATTTTTTATATTTTTAGGAGATTTAAAGTACAACAGTGATAATATATTGTGTTTTAGAGTTCCGTGTAAGTGAAAAGAATGGAATAGATCTAAATAAACATGTGTAGCTGAAGTTCTCGCGCTCTTCCAAGAAGTCCTTTAAAACTTCAGTAAAGCCTACTATCACTTTACTGGAGGTGTTTTACAATAAGAAAAAAATAAATTAACTTGTGACATTGGTAAATGCGCTAATCTAAGCGCCATGCCATGAAGGAAGAAAGTCAGTAAAACTGCCTTGTAAAGTTAGTCATAACAGTTTGTACAATTTTTATGCATCCCTAGACCGATAATACTTTTTATTTAATATTAACTACTTTCCTGTAGTCTGTATGCTGTGTCCCAAATATAAATACATATTACACAACGTCCTCGTGTGTGTCCAACCTCGCATTTAGCTTTTCTTTTGAAATAAGTAATCCAAATTAAATGACAAATACAGAAACATGATCCACTCTATGATCCGCAACATGGGACCGGCAGACAAGGACGAGTGGGATGGCTCGACAAGGTTGCCTTTCTACACGGACTCCCCGGGCGGCAGTAAGACTACGGAACATGTGCTTATACATGAGGTCAGAACTATTATGTTATGTTGTTATGTTAGATATCGCATTTCACACGCCACGAATTATAAATATATATGTGTAAGCCTATAATTGAAAGAGATGGAAATACACATATTTCGTCTCTATCAGTGAGTTCGATGTTTTAAAACTGTTATGCTGTTACATTTGAGAGACCAATGAACAAAACAAATCTTTATTCGTTAATACTTATAAGTTTTTAAAATATTTTCGAACTTTTCAAGTGAAAAATTAATATAATCAATATAACATTTTTGTAAATATGTATGTACAAAGAGACTTTTTAGGGCATGATGGTAGAATGCAGTATTTTAGGCTGCAAAGATCAGTTTGACAAACATAGGTTGTTAGAGCGAGAAAGACTATAGTGCATAGACTTGACATTTACTGGCGTATAGACGTACAAAGAGTGCGAGTGAAAATGTAACCTTTTATAATTGTGGCACGAGTAGGAATGGGACAACATACGAGACGTTAATGTTAACTGTTTTGAATGACAGGTCGTCACAAGTCTTCACGCTGTGGAGAACACTGTTCATTTTATTATTTTGTGTTATTCCAGTTTTATTTCAAAGAAGTACTGTAATTTTTAATAATGGTTACATATTCTGTATGTCATTGTGATATTACATATCGCAATAATCAATATGTATATTCATTGCATAGGTGACATTAACAAATTACAAATCGTCACGCAGTATGTTCGTCTATACGCCAGTATATACAGGCGGTCCTCGTTTTTACGTGATGTTAGGTACCAGTAATTAGAGACGTAAAACAAATCATATTTTTTCATACATTTAACTATATGTAAAAAAATTAGTCAGGTTCTTGCAAGTGAAAAGTACAAGATTTTCAAAATATCAATAAGTTTTATTTATTAAGAAAATGACACGTTTAAGAAATATAATGCACATACATACACAGTAATATGAAAATTATGTTTTTTTTGCAAAAAAGTCTTTTAAACGCATTTGTTTTGCGTCTTTCTATTTTCAAATATATTCTTCAAAGCTTTCAAAGTTTGGATCATTGGCTTCAAATATTTGCGTTGCATTTGGACTGCATGTACTAAGTTTGTGCTATAGTGGCACACCAATGCAATATCTGTTAATAGTAGATATATTGTAAATAAGTGAATAATTACCACTAACTTAAACTGATGATTGAGTAAGATTTGCAGTGTCACCCTTGCGGACAGGATAAGCAATGAAGAGACAGATACTCAGTATGACAGGGTTGTACGACAGTGTTATTGTAAAAATGAAGAAAGGAATGCTTAGATGGTTTGGGCACTTGGAAAGAATGAGTGATGAAAGACTGACGAAGAAAATATACAGAGCAACAGTGAGTGGTAAAAGAACCCAAGAAAACCTAGGCTGACTTATGAAGATCAAATAGCCAAAGTATTAGCCGATGGAACTGTCAAAAGCTCTCGCATACCTAGGGGTAAATGTGTGAGGAGAATGATGAGATTTGAGGAAGCGAAAGAAGTATGTAAGAACCGCGACGCTTGGCGCTCCGTCCTCTCTATCTACCCCATTAGGGTTACAGTGTGATATGTTTGTATGTACAAATTAATTTGACTGATTGTTGTAAATGTTTTCCAGGTAAGCACCCAGAGCATAACGACCCCTCAGCTGGAGCATACTTCGTTGACGAGCCCCGGCGCTGTGACCCACACGCGGTTCAGAGTCAGCACACGAGACAATCTACAACGTAATATTAAATAACTGTCAAACTATATTTTGTATTATTTATTTATTTTTACACGACTAAGGCGAAGAAAAAGGCAGGTTATAATCTTAACAGCGCATGTACGTATTTTATTTATTTCTGTGACTACCCCGTTAGGGACGGAGTGTGAAAATATGTCTTTATGTATGTATTTATGTTCCCGTTCAGTATGTTCTCAAAAGTACTGTTTTTAAAAATTCAATACGGCGCGGCGTCTGAATTGAATATAAAATCAAGGCCTAAAACGAATTCCATCGGATCCGATGCTAGGGCCATTTCATAAATATTTCACATTTATATCAAATAAGGTCTATGGTCTGAAAGAAAAGATTTTTTTTTTATTTTATGGTCCCTTGGAGGTATAAAAAATTCAAGCTTCGTTTTCAACGCTCTGCTATGGGGATTAGTCTGTAACAGGCGACAATAAGGAATACTAATTTACGTTAAAAATAAATTGAATATTTTAACTTCGACGCAAGAAGAGGGGTGTTATAAATTTAACGTGTGTATCTCTGTGTCTGTGTATCTGTGTGTCTGTCTGTGGCATCATAGTTTCTAAACGAATGAACCGACTTTGATTTAGTTTTTTTGTACGAAAGGTGACCTGATTTACAGTATTCTTAACTATGATACAAGAATTATCTGTTCAGCAGTTTGAAGATCATCAGCTCTTTTCTAGTTGTTGAAATTTCTTTTCTAGATTCGAAATTTAGTATCCTGTGATATTTACAATAACATGGTAACCATGACTTGATGCTGCAGCATCATCTGAAATCTGCAGAATACCCGACTCCTCACCATCTTACAGCAGAGGTATCGTGTTTGGGCTCATTGAAATGGTCTCAATGAATAGGTTATAGATAGATGATGGTCAGAGTATGATGATGGAGCAGACAACTATTGTCAGAATACGCAGATTTCGGCGAGGCAAGGTCTCGTGTCGCAATTTGTGTGGTAGAGCCATGCTGCATTGTAGCACCAATTGGGCCGGCTCGCCCGGTGAAATACCACCCTCCCACAGAATATCAACGTGAAATAGCGGCATCTATTGCTTTTGTATTTCGTTCGGTGAGCAAAAGTGCCAGTGGCCCATCTCCCCCCTACCCTTTCCTTCTCTCTTTTCCCTAAAGACCGGCAACACACCCGTGATTCCCCGGAAGTCGCGGGTGTCCAGGGGCTGCAGCGGTCACTTTCCATCAGGTGGTCTACTTTCTCGTTTGCCACTCTCTATTATAAAAAAAAAATGTAGTGTACCTACATCCCGGAAAGTATTTGAGTGAATGTGGAGTTAGAGTGTCGATCGTAGCGTATTTAAAAAGCACGAAATAAAAAACTTAATAAAAAAATTTAAAAACCTAGGACTCAAAAAAGCTTCTAAAAAGTAAAAAAAAAAATGTTTTTTGAGGTAATTATGTGATTGGATGTCGTGAAATATTTCAACAGTTACAATAGTTCATAGTTGTACGTATATGAGTGGATATATGAGTCATTTTAGACGTATTTATTTACGAAGCATCTCCGGCCATAGATAGCTCTGACGCACGTTGATTGCCTATTATTATTATTCACATAGTAATGTCATACAAAACAATATCATAGTATAACACAGCATTAGTAGTATAAACAGTGTGACGGCCGCACAACACAAATAGGGTTGTCACCTTTTGAGCAAATAGTATATCTATTGTTATTTTAAAGCAAGTACATACATACATACATATCTTCACGCTGTAATGCCTAACGGGATAGTCAGAGAGGACGGAGCGCCAAGCGTCGCGGTCCTTACATACTTCTTTCCTTCCTCAAATTTCATCATTCTCCCCATACATTTTCGCCTAGGAATACGAGTGCTGTTGACATTTCCGTCGACTAATACTCTGGCTATTTGATCTTCATAAGTCAGCCTTGGGCTTCCTTGGCTACTTTTACCACTTACTTAGCTCTGTAGATTTTCTTCTTCAGTCTTTCATCACTCATTCATTCCATGTGCCCGAACCATCTAAGCATTCCTTTCTTCATTTTTACAATAACACTCTCGTGCAACCCTGTCATACTGCGTATCTCTTCATTGCTTATTTTGTCTGAAACGATGACACCACACATGGGTATTTCTAAGAGATCGCATTTTTTCTAATTTATATCTTCCTTTCACTCGATATTGGGGCATATCTAGGCCTCACTACCGTACAATACAGTTGCAACCAACGCCGCATTGTGTATGGCCATTTTGGCTGAGTTAGATATATTCACACTGCCTACTAATGCGGACAGAGCACCGTTCACGTTATTGCCAGCTGCTACCCATCTCTCCACATCCAACTCACCTCTTCCATCCCCTGAAAACGCACTCCCCAGATATACGGTTTGGTTCACTTGTTTTGACGTCTTCCATTTACCCATATTTCACACTTCGTCTGTACATCTTCCCTTTCAAACACCAGAACCTGTTTTGTTCACATTCATATTCAATCCTTTCACTTCAAAGTAGGTAAAAGTAGTATATGAAAATAAATTAGTTACTTTTGGTTTTTACAAGTATATTTTCATTTAGGTTCAGTAATAAAAATGAGAAAAACGTTACTCTTACAATACCATTATAACAGACATTCCGTCTTTTTTATACTTACTGAACTGAAATTTGAGACAAATGTAAGTATGTAACCCAAACCCAAAAATATGGAAAAAAAAATTAATAAATGGATATTTTGGAGGTAATTTAGTTTTTTATTTTTAAATTTAAACGCCTCTATAAATCCGATATCGCTACAAAACCCTAAGTCGATACATATTCGTCACGTTATTGACTATTTTTCAATACTTTTAGGTAATTTATACAATTACAATAACAATAGAAGCACTCGCATACCTAGGCGAGAATGTGTGAGGAGCATGATGAGATTTGAGGAAGCGAAAGAAGTATGTTAAAACCGCGACGCTTGGTGTAAGGAGAATGATGAGATTTGAGGAAGCGAAAGAAGTATGTTAAAACCGCGACGCTTGGTGTGAGGAGAATGATGAGATTTGAGGAAGCGAAAGAAGTATGTTGAAACCGCGACGCTTGGTGTGAGGAGAATGATGAGATTTGAGGAAGTGAAAGAAGTATGTTAAAACCGCGACGCTTGGCGCTCCGTCCTCTCTAATTACCCCGTTGGGGATACAGCGTGAAGATATGTATGTATGTAATTATTTATTATATTACCTAATATTATTAAATTACTCAATAAATTGTTCACTGCACAAGCGTCGAAGCTAGCTAGTAGCTAGGTGTATCTTAGATATGTATGTATGTATAATAACAATTCAAAAACTTATTTCATGGCATACGCATATATATTAGTGGATAACAATCGCTTATACAACTATGGTTAGTAACTATTAAATTAAACGCTAACAAGTATTACAATAACAATTATTGTTTACTGTCAAAATTTACAATAGAAACAAAAATTACTGTATTTATATGAGATTCAGTTGCGTTCGAAAATATTCAGTTACTGCTTGATCACTTGCGATTCGTTATGCGTATTTGTTTATATATAATAAATGAATGAATAATAAATATATATATAATATGAATATGCAAATAAATATCTATGAATATGTACAAATATAAAAGGAAAATAAAAAAATTATCAATCTCTTTATTTCCTTTCATGTGAAGGGGTTCATTTAATAGAAACCAGTCCTGAGGCGACAGTCTTTTCAGCGAGTTTCATCTTATCATTCTAATTCTTGTCATTTTTCCTACTTTTTTCTCATTACAAAATCTTTAGGGAATTTTTAAAAAAACTTCCGCTTCTGGACAATTTAATTGGATTATGCGCGACGATCAATTGTTTAAAATATCATAAAATTACCCATCTTTACGTTTTGATATAACAAAGTGACAGTTTCCATATCGAAATTATTCCGTTTATATATTTCTAAGAAAATCTAAAATAAAATACTTTCTCATACTTATTGCTTTTTAAAATTATACAGTGGTATTTTGTGGTCCTCTTCTCCCCGGATCGCCGCAATGTGCTAACGTGTGAGCAGACAGTGTTTCTTTTATTGTAATTAATTATTTATCTGTAAAAAAAAAAAAAATAATAATAGTAATAACTAAATTCACCAATAAAAATAGGAGTGCATAAGGTACGAAGTGGTTTTTCGATATTTGCAAAACACTAATGCAAACTGTGACTGAAACCTCCTACTATACATGATAGCCTGGTACCTGAACCCTGTACATTGGTCGTGAAATCACCACCCCGGCCTGCGTAGGCACATTTGTTGCCGCCCTGACTACGCCCTTTGCGATACAATTCGAGAACAGGGTAGGCTAACCCGCCCCTGAAACAGTGAATACATAATACAGGATTTCTGCTGCCCTGGTACATCGTGTGATCGTTGCATTTCTTTTCGTTCGCACACATAACAAAAAAAAAGAAGGGAATAATAAATAATAAATAAATTATAGGAAGAAACTTCAAACTTTATCTTCGCTGGATCTCTGCTACCCTGGTACATCGAGCGATCGTGTAAACGTGTAAGCGCTTCTATTTAAAACTACACAACGTTTTTTATACCTGGCACGGCCACCACTGCTTAGCTCCAAAACACTCTTACTCCCCTAGTACTTGAGTATTGAAAATTGAAATGGATAGGTCGCTCTCCGAATCAAGCATAATCGATGTAACTCCTCCAAATTATGTTTCCCAACGAAGAAATAAAAGACTAAGAGAGGATGAGTTGGACGAGTTTAAGGAGGAAATGATTACCATGATTAAATCAATGTTGCTATCACAAGAAAACGAGCTCAAAAAAATCACTCCAACGCTTATGGAAATCAAGCAAGTTAATTCCAACATAGAGAATGCGGTATCCTCCCTTTCTGCACAAAACAAAATTTTTAAAAAGAAAATAGAACAAATGGAGACACAGGCTAAGAAAGATAAGGAATACATAGCACTTCTTGAGCAAAAGATTGAGGATTTGCAGATAGGAAGTCGAAAGCTTAACATAGAAATAAAAAATGTTCCTAAGCAAACTAAAGAAACAAGAGAAGATTTAATTAACATGGTGACGTGTCTAACTAAAAATGTAAATTGCGAAATTATGAAATCGGACATAAGAGACATTTACAGAGTGAAAGGAAAGAAACAAGGGATGACTAACACTCCAATAATAGTGGAAATTTCATCCACTATATTGAAGACAGATATCCTAAAAATGTGTAAGGCTTACAATACTAAACATAAAGTCAAGCTCTGTGTCAAACATCTTGGCCTTAAAAGTAACGAAGACACTCCCATCTTTGTCTCGGAACAGCTTACCGCAAAGGGTGCACGATTGCACTTTCTTGCAAGAGATCTTGTGAAGTCCAAAGGTTATAAATATTGCTGGACTGCCTACGGTAAAGTTTATGTTAGAAAGCATGATGGATCGCCCACCTATGTACTTAGGAACGAATCTCAAATTCAAGCTTTAATGCAAGAATCATGACTAAGTTTACGATACTTAAATTGCATGCTACAGCCGCCGTTTATATTAATTTATTTATTGAGTAATTTTATTGTAATAGATTTAACTTTTCTGTTCACTGTACACACTGTTGTGATATTTACTAATACACAAACTTATTATTTTCTACAATACGATATATATACATGTAGTACTTTTGCATACACAATCACACAAAATCAGATATCTGGCGAAAAAAATAAAAATCGGCGCATTCAGACGATAAACAAAATATTAAAAGATAATGTAAAAATAAAAAATAAAGTCACTATAATCAATAATAAAAAATATATCCACTACAGATACAATATGCGTGCAAGCGTTATCCATAATATTGCTAAAAAACACTATGCAATTCATACCAATTTGACACTGAAGCACAGTCTATTAAATGGTTTTCTTTATGGACAGCACACATAAAATATTGCAAGAAATAGACGATATAGTTGTTTCGCAATCAAATGAGCATCAATTTGAGGACTTCTCCAGAAAATACCATACACAGAGTTCAGATTTTACAATTGTGTCACAAAACATTAGAAGCATCTATAGTAATTTAGATGATTTGCAAATAACTCTTAGCTGCCTCAATTTTGGTGTCGATCTAATAATTTTAACCGAATGCAGATTAGACGCAAATAGAGAAGTTCCTAATGTTACTAGTTATTTAACTTTCTCCACTACAAACCACATTAATCGCTGCGACGGTGTAGTAGCATATGTTAAAAACACGCATAAAGTAAGTGTCAAAGAAGTCACCCTGACTCACGCATCTTGCTTACAGATATGCATGTCCGACCTCATTATTCTAGGTATCTATCGCTCTCCCTCAAATAGTAATGCTGAAAACTTTATAAATTCTTTAAATAAGCACTTGGATTCTCTTGAATTGTATAATAATGTTATAATAACTGGTGACATAAATATAAATATTATATACAGGTTACACGAACAGACTAACGAGCGTACAAATAGGCTTAATTATCTGAACATGCTGGCAACGCATGGTTTGTTACCAGGACATTCATTGCCAACAAGAGGTGAAAGCTGTTTGGATCATTTTATCTTAAAATTAGATAAAAATAAAAACTCTGCCTCTATCGCTGTTTTGAATACTACGATAACAGATCATTTCATGATTTTTCTGAAACTTTCCGAAATAGTAAATGTGCATAAATGCTCTAAAATTAAAACGACTGTTGATTTCGAAAAGGCGTTAACTACCCTGAAGGAAAGTAATATTGAAGAATTGCATTTAATTGACGATCCTGTTACGCTATCTGTATTTTTAATAAATAAACTTAATAATTGCTTACTGAAAAATACCATAACGAACTTAGTTCCAAGGAAAAACCGTATAATTAAACCATGGATAACTTTAGGCATGTTACGTTGTATTCAAAACAGAAATAACATGCAGAGGAGGCTACGCTCAGATCCTGAAAATGAAGTCCTTAAAATTACATACAAAAGGTATCGCAACTATTGTAATAATCTTATTAAAAAACTTAAAAGAAAATATGAAAGGGGCCAGTTAGTTAAAGCAAATAAAAATAGTAAAAAAATATGGAATGTTATAAATAGTATCACGCATCGTAAACCACCTAAAACTTAACATCTGGAATTATTACAGTTAAAATCGACCCCGAGTCTTTCAGTAAATTACGTAAACAACTACTTTTCTAATATTGGGAAAACTCTAGCTGAAGAAATTGTTTCTAATAATCCATCACAAGACCATAGCGCTTATAGGTTGAACAATTCACAGGCCTCTTCTTTCGTACTTTTAGAAACAAATTCAAGGGAAGTGTATTGCGTACTAATAGGTCTAAAAACTGAGAGCGCCCCGGGTTGGGACAATATATCTACTAAATTCCTAAAAATTGCTCATGAAGTAGTGGTACCTATAGTCTCACATCTGGCTAATCTTTGTTTTGGACAAGGAATCTTTCCACCTGCTCTCAAAATATCTATCATCACGCCTGTGCACAAGGGTGGTGACAGAAACGAAGTAAGCAATTACAGACCTATCTCAGTGCTACCTGCAATTTCTAAAATTATAGAAAAGTTAATCAATACTCAATTAATAAAATACATGAATAAATATAACATTATCTCCCACTCTCAATATGGTTTTAGGCAAGGTTTGTCAACTGAAGATGCAGTTACTGCATTAACCTCGCATATTGTGAACCAAGTGGATTCAGGAAGAAAATGCGTTACTGTCTTTTTAGATTTAAAAAAAGCTTTCGACACTGTCTCTGTACCCATCCTTGTGCGTAGTTTAGAGTTCATAGGCATTAGAGCACTTCCTTTGGACATATTGAGGAGTTATCTCCAGGATCGTAGGCAGTGTGTTAGACTAGGAGAATATGTTAGTGAAGAGACTAATGTATGTTTTGGTGTCCCACAAGGCAGTGTCTTGGGTCCGACATTATTTTTAATATATATTAATAATCTTTGTGATATGCGACTTGAAAATGGGCGTATATTCTCTTATGCAGATGACACAGCTGTTGCTTTTACTGGAGATACATGGGACTCTGTGTATGGATTTGCTGAACGGGGGCTGTATAAAATTGCTGACTGGTTAAAGTCTAATCTTTTAACATTAAATACCTCAAAAACCAAGTATATTGCATTTACAAATTACAACAGTTCTCAACCGGGGCCTGGCCATTGTTTAAAAATCCATATATGTGATAGTCTCCTTAACAGTAATTGTTCTTGTAATCAAATCACAAAAGTGACTAATATAAGGTATTTGGGTATTATGCTTGACCAACGGTTATCTTGGCATACACACACGGATATGATTATGGCTCGAACTAGAAAGCTTATTTGGATGTTCAAAACTTTAAGACATGTTACATCTAAGACTCTTTTGAATCAGATATATGTCTCGCTAGCCCAGTCAGTTCTTGTGTACTGCATACCTGTGTGGGGTGGGGCTACAAAAGCCAAATTTCTCGAATTAGAGCGAGCGCAGAGATCTCTTTTAAAGGTGATGTATTTCAAACCACATAGATTCCCTACTGAAAATCTTTACACGCTAAGTGGACTCCTCACTGTCAGAAAATTATATGTTCTCCATGCTGTTTTGAAACTTCACAAAACTCTTCCTTATGATCGTAATGTCCTCAAAAGAAGAAGGAAACATCATGTGGCCCCTGTAATCTATGCAAAAACATCATACGCAAAGCGACAATACACCCGACTATCCGCTTCCCTCTATAATGAAATAAATAAGCAACTAAATATTTACCCTATGCCATATTTCGAATGTAAGAATTCGCTAAAGGGCTGGTTGGAAACTAAAAGTTATGATGAGATTGAAGCTCTCTTACAAACGGCTGTCTAAATAAAACTGAATGTATTGAAGTAGGTATTTATAAAGTCGCCGACAAACTGTTTTTAACTTTATCTGTTTCACATACAAAAAAACGCCTCAAGCATACATCACACCACACCAAACACATACACACACATACATACACACTGCACCAAACATACATACTATTTACTTTCATAAACACACACATACACCGCACATATTTTATACTCCCATCCATATCTATAATTTTATGTTACTTACCTTTTGTCTCATTAAATATGAAATTGTAATTCTCTATGAAATGCACACTTCTACAATTTTTTTGTACTAGTTATGAGGAGCAGAGTCTCCTAGCACAGGTATTGTTTATACTTAAAAGGAGACTCTGACGTAAGATATACTGTAGAAGATGTATTGTACTAGCTACTGAATAAAAATTTTTCATTTTCATTTTCATTTTATCAGTATTTTGTTCGAAATAACGTACTTTCAGTATTGTTAGCATGGGTGACAACCCTGAATACAGCAAACTTAATTATGAACAACAACATGAAAATGAACATTTGAACAAATATTTTGCATATCGTTCATATTTTTAGATTAGATTAGTAATTAAAGTAAAAAATACATTCACATACAAATACATAATTGGCTGCCCATTGATGCGTAGTCCAGAGTTGTGCTTTCGGTTTTCGGCGTTATTAATCTTCATCTATGGGTCTATAATGAACAAGAAAATTTTTATAATTAAGTTACTTTATTACGATATATTTATTAATAACAAAAAAGTACATACATACGTTAATATTTACAAACTTAAAACTACGCATTATCTTAAATAATAGACTTCCTCAAAGTTACCGCTTAGAAAGGTGTCATTGCTTAAGGTACCCAGCAGACTCGCAGCATTGCTTCTTTGAATAGCCAAACTGATTCGTTGGCGGAAGAAGCTGCCAGCCCGGCGGTCTCCCAAAGCCTCTATCAGTGTCTTACAAATATCAGAAACCAGTCGATAAGCTTCGGGGCCCCAGAGTCCCAAGTTTCGAGTGCAAACGGCTTAAATATAAAACTCTCAGAGAGAGTCGCATACTTACGCCACCAAGTTCTCGGCAGTGCTGGCCGCGGCAATCATTTATATTTTTCGACTAGTCTCTTACAAATATCAGAAACCAGTCGATGGGCTTCGGGGTCCCAGGGACCCAAAATTTTGACAGCAAAGGGCGCAAATATGAAATTCTCAGAGAGAGTTACGCTGTTTCAAGTTCTAAAAAAGTTAAGTTATGAAGTTACTTAAAAAGCGATAAACAATAATATTATTTCATAATTTTATGTACAAACTCTCGGGAAGACTCATATTTTAAGTTTTTACCTGACTGCTGAAGAAGGAGGGTAGTGTTTTTCCGGTCTATGTATGTATCTATGTGTGTATGTTTATTTCTAAGGTTCTGGTAAAACTAAGGTTCTGGTGTTTGAAAAAGAAGCAGTACAGACGAAATGTGAGAAATGGGTACATGGAAAAAGTCTAGAACAAGTCAACAAAATAATTGTATATCTGGGGAGTGCGTTTTCGAGGGATGGAAGATGTGAGTTGGATGTGGAGAGACGGGTAGCAGCTGGCAATAAAGTGAACGGTGCTATGTCCGTATTAGTAGGCAGTGTGAATATATCTAACACAGCCAAAAAGGCCATCCACAACGCGATGTTGGTACCAATTTTATTGTACGATAGTTAGGCCTGGATATGCCCGAAATCGAGTGAAGATGTGCGGTGTCACCCTTGCGGACAGGATAACCAATGAAGAGATACGCAATATGACAGGGTTGCACGATAGTGTTATTGTAAATATTCATATTTATGCGGGCACATAGAAAGAAAGAGCAATTAAAGACGTACGAAGAAAATCTACGGAGCGAAAGCGAATGGTAAATGAAGTCAAGGAAGATCAAGGTTGACTTACAAAGATCAAATAGCCCGAGTATTAGCCGACGGAAATGTCAAACGCACTCGCATTCCTAGGCGAAAATGTATGAGGAGAATGATGAGATTTAAGGAAGCGAAAGAAGTATGTAAGAACCGCGACGCTTGGCAGTCCGTCCTCTCTGACTACCCCGTTACGGTTACAGCGTGAAGATATATTTTAATATGTCTATTTCTTTGCAACCTCCTGCAGCTGCAAGCTAAATGGTTTAATGGATTTTGATGGTCAATTTATCGTTGGATTGATTTTAACCCAAAGACTGTCGTCACGGCTATATTTTAACCTGAGATCTTCAAATTTTGAAAACTAAAAGTTTGGAAATAAAAAAGTTGATTAAAAATGAAAAACTCGACTATAAAAAGTAAAATGATGTTATAAATTCAAGCTATTAAATCTTAACATGCAGTCGGAGGCTTCAAATATTTTTATTCACTTTATGAATTAGGTAACTAACCTAGAGCTGGTTTTTTTAAATTTAATTTTCGCCTTCCCTGATCTTTATTCAAGGACTTTCTTAGAATATTAACAATTTCCTTACATAATAATTTAACACACCTACACCTATTTCTCCTAATCACATCCTTTCTCCATTCTCTCCATTTCTCTAGTGCACTTCTTATGCCATAACCTACCTAGTTACATATTATTTATTTATCTCTTACCGATTAGTACACATAGTTCCTTAACACGACGCATTGATAAACAATAATTTAATCTAAAATAGACCTGCTCTAAGCCAACGTGCGCGCGCTAGCTTACGGACAATACGAAAAATCTGTTATTTTCGTTTATTTTAAAAATTATAAATAATTTTCAAAATCCAACTAGTATTTTGAGGAATATGTTTAAAGTAAACTATACAGAAAATTTAGAAATATAAATCAGTTCCGTTACTCCGAAAAATGTAAATCTCTGTTTTAAAAGAGGTTTCCTTGATATTTATTTTCGTGTTACATAAGTTAACCAACCATGTATCACAACTGTCAAAATGAAGTCAATGAAATGAAGAATTAGGATTCCAAATATGACTGTAATACGTTTTGTAGTCACTTAGAAAAATTAAGATCCCAATTTCCAATGAGTCGCCTTAATATGTACATGTATAATTATATAACTTTATTCCTATTTTACTCGTATAACAATGCTTAATATTACTTGTTTATACTTATTTTTCTACATAGTTCTTATCTCAAAAACTGTATAATACCTAGAGCTGGCGTAGCCTCCGACTGCATGTAAATTTTTAACATCTTTTTAATGCCTCTTACAGTTTTTATATTCCGGTTATTTATTTCTCGATTAACTTTTTTTTAATAATGGAGACGAATTAGTTAAAGCTTCGGACACCGCATCTTAACGGTCTTTAATTAGTGTTGAGGGTTTTTATATTTTTTTATTTAATTTATACTTGAATTTTTTTTCAATTATATAAAAAAACCGGATAAGAACGAGTCTGATTCGTACGTTCCGTAGCTGTTCACCCGTGACGTCACAGTCAATTCTTGAACTGCAAATGTAAGTTTGTAACCCCAAAGGATATGTTTTCATGTGATATAACTACAAATTAACGATTTTCGAATTTTTCCTTTACTTGTACTGTGAGACGTTGCTTTTTGCCAAATTTCATAAATCTAGGTCAATGGGAAGTACGATAGATCGGCCATTCCCAAAGTGGGCGATAACGCCCCCCTGTGGGCGCTGCAGGCCTAAAGGGGGGCGGTAAGAGACTCAGAAAAAAAATGGGGGCGTTGTGTAGAGGCCTGGGGGGTGATTTGTAATTTCATTTCGCTAGGAGGCATCTTAGACAACGACTGCATGAGCTCTCGACTCAGTAGACAAAATAAGTTTGGGAACCAGTGACTATAGATCTTGAATTACTCGCGAGTGTCAAAATATAAAGTATGAATGGCCGTATTTTTTTTGACTTGAATCTCGATTTTTTTACAGCTTCAGGGAACCATATACATGAATATTATACATGTATTATATTAATTTATATTATATTAATGTTTATACCTCGGTGAAAATGTGTGAGGAGAATGATGAGATTTGATGAAGCGAAAGAAGTATGTAAGGTAAGTTTTGGGTCCGTTTCTATTTCTAATATATATAAATAATTTGTTGTTTATGATTGAAAAATTCAATAATATAATCTTATTTGCTGACGATACCTCTTTAATATTCAAAGTTTATAGGAAAAATAAAGACGTCGATTTTAAACTAACAAATACTTCACTAGCACCTGTTAAAGATTGGTTTAACTCTAATAATTTAGTTTTAAATAACGTTAATCAATGCATACTCTTTTCTTTGAGCAATAATAATAAAATCCCACTCTCAAAACTTAAAATTGACAATATTTCACTAGAATACTTAAATACTGGTGTATTTCTTGGAATTACACTGGACTCAAAACTACAGTGGGGTCCACATATAACTTCACTTGCAACTAGATCAAGTTCAGCAGCCTATACAGTTCGCAGAATTAGACAATTGACAAATGTATCAATGGCTAGAATCGTCCATTATAGCCACTTCCATAGCATCATGGCGTATGGGCGTATGGTGTCTTGCTGGGGGCAGAGCAGCGGAAATGGATGTCATTTTCATACTATAAGGGCAATTTATAATCTTGGGTTTAAAACAAGTTTGAGGGATTTATTTAAAACAATAAATATATTAACTCTACCTTCGCTATATATATATACGAAAACATTATGTGTGTAAGGAAAAACTTATCGCTATTCAATAAAAAGTCTGATGGTCATACATTCAATACACGTGGTAAAAACAAACTAGCTATACCACAGACTCGTTTGTCAAAAATGAATTAATCGTTTGTTGGTGACTGTGTACGTTTTTACAATAAAATACCCGAGCATAAATTAAGTTCGACAGAGAAAAAAATTATTACAAAATTACTATACTACATAACATATTAACTCCATTTTCATTTTACAAAAAAGAGCAATACGTGCCATCTACAGGTGAATGCACGAGAATCGCTTAAAGATCGTTTTAAAGACATTAATGTCCTCACCTTGCCCTCCTTATACATCTTTGAAATTATTATGTATACGAGAAAAAATATAGATCTGTTTAAAAATAATGGCGATATGAATGGTATGGAAACCCGAGGTCGTGATAAATTGATTATTCCAAAATTTAAATTACATAAGTCAAATGTTTCATTTTTAGGTAACTTTTTATAATAAAGTTCCTCAAGAAATTACTCAATTAACAGAGAATAAATTTAGATTGGTTATAAAACGTACATTGACTAGACAATCATACTATAAAATAAACGATTTCATTGAAGATAAAACAATAGTCTGGAAATGATGTTCTCTACACATGCGTTTACTGGCTTAATGAAAATATTGTATTTTAATAAACATTTTGTAAAATGAAGTTGAAAAAATGATACCTGACTGAGTTTCTTGTCGGTTCTTCTCAGTGTCCAGGTTTTCTATTTGAAGCGAACTAATGTAGATTTGACGTTCAAAAATACCTTGTAATTGGGTTTACTTGAATAAATTGATTTGACTTTGATTTGACTTTGAAATACTAATATTATAAAATATATGACTACATAAATGACACGAATGCCTGGCAGTGATGTGATGGTTAAGAAATATTTTGTATTACTTTTTAATTTAAATAATCTGTGAAAATCATTACCATTTCATGGCGTACTGTGAATTTGTTGTCATTCACACATTGTGTTGTTGTTATTATTTTATACTGTTGATATCTATTATTTTATTTCGACATTATTAATTAATTAGTGTGTGATTGTTTATAATTTATTGATTTTGTGACACTCGACAGAAAAATTCTGATTATGTTAATTTATAATACGATTTATATTAATTTTATTGATGATGACTGTAAAAATGTGTGTACAACACTTACTTGCAATAAAAATTAAATAATAATAATAAAGAACCGCAACGACGCTTGGCGCTCCGTACTCTCTGACTACCCCTTTAGGGATACAGCGTGAAGATATGTATGCATGTATATTAATTTGAATTTTATACGTCTACGTGTTACTGAGAAGAAGAATTTTGACATACAGATAGACTGACTGAGGGACAAATAAATGATCCTATAAGTGTTTATTTAAAGAAAACCACTACGAAATCGGTTCATAAGGTCAAGAATACAATATCACAGATAACTACACACACAAACAGGCAGACAACGGCGTCAAAAACTTAAAACTACTTTCTTCCGTAAGGGGAAACAGATAGGTACCTAATCGTGATAAACCTTTTAATACAGCCGCAAACAATTATATCATTGAACCTCTTACTTATCTGATTATATCTGCGCGTATCATGTGTAAAATAGCTACTTCATGGATTGCAATGAAGCTCAACGTAGCGATAGCTAATATTATATACAGGATTTTTTTTTTAGAAAAGAGGGGGCAAACGAGCAAGCGGATCACTTGATGGAGAGTGACCAGCGCCGCCCATGGACACCCGCAGCGTCCGGAGAGTCACGGGGGCGTTGCCGGCCCTAAGGGAAATAGGGAAAGGAGGGGGAGGGGGTGATGGGCCACCGGCACTCTCACTCACCGAACGAAACACAACAGCAATAGATGCTATTATTTTACGCCGACATTTTGTGAGAAGGTGGTATTTCACCGGGCGAGCCGGCGCAATTCGTGTTGCAATGCAGCATGGCTCTACCACTCAGAAAATAGATAAATTCTTCATATTATTTCGTTAAAATGTTGACGTAAAACATTTTAGATGTTTCTTGGAGTTTCAGTTTCAGTTCAAATATATAGAGGCAGTCTGTCTAATAGAATCTCCTGAGGCAGACTAAGCCACTAAAAAACCTCAACATCACCTTACTAAATAAGCACTCTTTCCACAATTTCACATAACAGCACAACAGCGTAGATACTTGGGACGCAAGACTACCCAAATTTTACATCACAATATCCACTAGAAACCATTTGCAAATAATTAAATTAAACGCCCAACCGCTTCCCTTAAAATCTTAATTTTATCTTGTAATTAATAAGGTTAATTTTATCTTTCTCTACAAAAGAATATTGCTTAAAAATCCTTAAACCTGTGAAAAGAGAAAGGAACTGAAAGAACTTCTACTGTGATTAACCCAGATGATTGTTTATAGAATCGCACTGCATTTGCCATTCCACTGCTACGTTCCATATTCTCCATCTCATACTTGAAAGTTAAGTTCTCACCTTTGTATTTTATAATATTATACATGAATTTATTTATGTGTGGGTACTTCTAATGTACGGGACATCAAGTCTAACAACCTTGCACATGAATGAACGATAAAATATATGTTATCATTATCAGAATAGGAACTTCATTTTATTAAAAACGCGGATTGATGTACCGTTGACTGTATAATATGTCAGTATCATATTATGTGAGCTACTTTCTCTAAGTATTTATATTTTCAATTTCTTTTCTTATTTTTCATTATAAACATAATACATTATTAATTTTTCTGCACCCTAAAAATATTCCTGGGCCATATTAATTTTTAATAACGAACGAAATATCCTACATACAAACGAAATAACATACATATCTTCATGCTATATCCCTAACGGGGTAGTCAGAGAAGACGGAGCGCCAAGCATCGCGTTATTTACATACTTCTTTCGCTTCCTCAAATCTCATCATTCTCCTCACACAATTTCGCCTAGGTATGCGAGTGCTTTAGACATTTCCGTCGGCTAACACTGGCTATTTGATCTTTATAAGTCAACCTTGGTCTTATTTGGCTTCTTTTACTACTCACTTTCGCTCTGTAGATTTTCTTCGTCAGTCTTTCATCACTCATTCTTTCCATGTGCCCGAACCATCTTAGCATTCCTTTCTTCATAACACTAACACTGTCTGTAATAACACTGTCGTGCAACCCTGTCATACTGCGTATCTCTTCATTGCTTATTATGTCCGCAAAGATGACACCGCACATATTTCTAAGAGATTGCATTTCTACTGCATTAATCTTACTTTCACTCGATTTCGGGCAAATCCAGGCCTCACTACCGTACAATAAGGTTATAATAAATAATTATAGTTTAAAAAATCTAGAAAAAGTTAGTACTCCACAGACTTCCTGACCAAGTTTTCCAATGAAATGGAGTCTATACAACATTTTTCTTCGTTTGTTTTTTTTTTTTTTTTTTAAATATTGAGCTTGCACGAAAGATTGTTTTATTAATTATTTATATTCTTATTTTTATTGCATAAATTATTGTGGTTTTTATTTAATTGTGTTATTTGATATGATTATTTAATGATGTTTGGATTTAGTGGATGTAATGATTGTTAGTATTGAGCACAAATCTGAATAACGTATACGGATCCTCACGACACAGGCTGAGCCTAATGTGGGGGTCGCTGTACTTAAAATTACATAAATAATTTGTTCTTGGTGAATAAATTATTAATATTATTGTTATTATTTTTATTTGTTAGGTCACCTTGTTGGTGATTCGGTAGTGTGGGCCTTTATTCTGCAACACATCACCCCACTATTTGAGGTTTAAGTGTCGTCATACAATCGCTGTTGTGCGCAGTACAACAGCTTTCTGGATTTTAGATATTATAGCTGTCGGAAGGCCCACTTTAATTAGACCCTCCGGCTGACTCATCGGGATAACGCGTGTGCTGGAGAGAATAAGGGGCACTATAAACGCCTCTCGCTGCTGCGATACTTGCTGGATCTCTTTGGCAAGCTGTTCATACTTCTTGATCTTCTCTTCGGGGTACCCCTTGGTGTTGTGCGTGTTGGGTACACCAATATCCAGCAGCCAAACGGTGCCCCTACTCTCTCCACCAGTATGATAACACAACTGCCCCCCCCCCTGCCTCCCTTGGCGTCGCCCTTGGCAGTTGGATTTTTTAAAATTAATTATAGTTTTCAAAATAAACGAAAAAAACTGTTTTTTCGTATTTTTCGTAAGTTAGCGCGCACGTTAGCAGGAGCTATAGAGCAGGGCTATTTTAGATTAAATTATTGTTTATCAATGCATCGCCTTAATGTTATTTTTCAGCCATAACGCTTACCTCCATATACGCCGATGGATAAAGCATCGTTTATTTGTTGATCGTTGTCATAACTATCTAAAAATCCACTTTAATTACTAATTACCAAAATAACTTACAAACAATAGCCAGCTGTACAAATATACGCATGTACACGCCCTTATTAGGTCCATATAAATAAGCGCGGCGAATGTAGGGCCGGTATAGTACCGCCATCGTCTCACAGAAAATGGTTACCTTCAAACTTATTGTGGCGACAACGCTGGTAAGTCACCGAACATTACTGAATTACGTTTTTTTTCTTTCTTTCACGTATTCGTAAGTAGAATCACAAGTAAATTAGGTTTTTCTAATCGTAAAACTCCTCCAGTAAAGTGATAGTAAGCTTTACTGAAGTTATAAAGGACTGAAGAGCGCTAGAACTTCAGCTACACATGTTTATTTAGACCTACTCCATTCTTTTCACTTATATAAAACCTTATATAAATCCCGTTTACGTAGTGCGGGCCGCATGTCACGACATGCTGCCTTGAATGACGTCATTCGGCGGGCTCTTGTCGCCGCTGGCGTTCCTGCAGTCTTAGAGCCTGTAGGTATTGCGCGCAGCGACGGCAGGAGACCGGATGGTTTGACGCTCATTCCTTGGAAACTTGGAAGATCGCTGGTGTGGGAGGCCACTTGTGTCGATACACTTGCTGTTTCCCATGTGTCGGCGACTTCCAAGTCAGCAGGTGCCGCGGCCAGCACTGCCGAGAACTTGAAGCGGCGTAAGTATGCGACTCTCTCTGAGAGTTTCATATTTACGCCCTTTGCAGTCGAAACTTTGGGTCCCTGAGGCCCCGAAGCCCATCGACTGGTTTCTGATATTTGTAAGAGACTGGTCGAGGCTTCGGGAGACCGCCGGGCTGGCAGCTTCTTCCGCCAACGAATCAGTTTGGCTATTCAAAGAGGCAATGCTGCCAGTCTGCTGGGTACCTTAAGCAATGACAGCTTTCTAGGCGGCAACTTTGAGGAAGTTTATTATTTAAGATAATGTGTAGTTTTAAGTTTGTAAATATTAACATATGTATGTACTTTTTTGTTATTAATAAATTATAAATATCTTTTAAAAAAACGTTAAAACACAATATACTATCACTTTTGCACTTTAAAACTCCTAAAAAAAAAATGTAAAAAATAGAAAATCTAAATAAAATGACATCACTTCTCTCGTTCCCGCCAAAAAGTCTCACTCATTACTGAATTACGTTACAAGGTAAAATAGATCTGTATATCCAAAGGTATACTACCCTAAGTCAATTTTTTTAATTTTCACTTTTAATTTTCAATTTTCACATGTCATTGAAATTAGCATTTTACGATATACTTATAAAAACTTTCAAACAATGAATATTTTAATTTCACGCAATTCTTCTGTCCAGTGACATTCGTGATTAATGTTCAGAACCAACCGCTCTTATAAACGTGTAAACTATTTTTCGTGTTTCTCTTTTTATCTCATTAAGCGTGACCACGAGAAAAACAGCAAGCTATAGTAAGTATGGCAACGTCGCACTGCCGATGTAAATGGTATCAGCTCATGACCGACTGGATATACATTGCTGAAATAATTATTTGCAAATTACTGATAAATCTTTTGGCTACTAAATTCACAGAGATAAAAATATGTCATGTTAAGCTGTATTGTGCTGTTGTATTGTGACCCTTACACGCATTAGTAAAACTCCAAAAATTAGATCAACAAAAAACGGACACGCTCAAGGCTCCATTCGTTTTTATTCTACGTCCGAGATTCAAACTGAGATTGTGAACTTGTTTAATAAATAATAAATAAATGTGACTTAAGATTGTTTACACACAGATATATAAATGATAAAAATAATCAATAATTAAAACTGCAAATACAATATTACAAATTAATAGATTCCACAAAAACTAAAATTTTCGAGGTTACACTTCTTTTGACGCGTTTGGAAAAACAGATCAGTGTATTGTTTAGCGTGTGACGAAATTGCGCGCGCCGATGTAACACATAGTTTATTATATTTTATTTCAAACATTTCAAGCGGCCAGTTTATTATTTAATGAGTTCTTAAATTTTTTTCTTATAATCTCAAACTTCAATAACACGTGTTTCGCCTCTAAACGAAGCGCCCTGGAAATATCTGAAGATCAGACTCGGTCAGCTAACTAGTTCCGAATCAATCACCGATACGATGAAAAGTGAAATACATTTGAAGTAACATCTGAGTCTATACAATATAAAATATTACTTTTAACAATCATCAATTTAGCTTATCGAGTGCGCCTTTTACTCGCTCACAAAGTTGCGCGTTTATAAAATGCTATTGAATTTGCTATATTCTAAATGGTAGGCGCTGTCGCAGCATTGAACAATCCCAGATAGCAATTTAATTTTGAAACAGGCGTGCGCCAAGCTTGTCATGAAACTATATACAGTTGAGGCAAGTCTAAATTAAACGTCCTGCGTACCACGCGACAAAGATAACGGAGTGTTTTGTGATGGAGTTATTCAAGTACGACACTCCATCAATGTTCCTGGAGGCAGTTCCTTATTGTGTGGTAATATACAGAAGTAGGTAACAAAATATAGGCAAAAATTTGATACCTGCTAAAAATAACAAGATTGCTGCAATATTGTCAAAACCTGTTGTCACAACCGCAACCTTATATGCTGTCTGTCTATACATTTTTTATAATATGGTAAGTATTTACCATGTTATAAATGTTACCCGTTATCATGGCATTGAATGGGTGTCGGGGACGGTTTTTGCTCTAGCAGTACACGCTTCAGCACAGCGTGAGAGATTCCGGTACGCTTATTAAGTTATTGCCTAACTTGCAGTCAGCATGCAACAGCCAAATATCGCGCGATATCTGCTGTCAAAACGAGAATTTGTATAATGTAATTTATATAGTGGCGCTATGTTTACCGCGAAAAGTGCATTTTACGATCATGGCGCAATATACACGCAATAGTCCATACATTATATTATTTTTTTATTATAATTAGTCAAGGGTCGCGCAGTGATCGCGTGGCTGTCGCTTTCTGCAAATCTTTAGGTGATAACCCCGCCGATCCTCTCGACATGTGCGGAGGACGATGAGCACAAGAATTTTAATTTATCAGTCTCATATAATATAGTAGTCCCATATAAGTGGTGGAGTACCTTTGAACGTTTCTCCTGATCACCAAAAAACTGATAATTTTCATTCACAGCAAAAATCTAGATATATTCATTCCTCCTATGATAATTGTAAATATGCTTAGATGTTGAATTTATTTTAAAATGTGAAATGTACTCGCATACCTAGCCGAAAATGTGTGAGGAGAATGAAGAGATTTCAGGAAGCGAAAGAAGTATGTAAGGACCGCGACGCTTGGCGCTCCGTCCTCTCTGACTACCCGTTAGGGTTACAGCGCGAGGATATGTATTTATATATAATTTTTATCATGTAGTGTACATTCTGATAAAAGAAAAAGACAATTAGATTTTTTCTCAATAGAATTTTTCACTAAAGTGGACTCTGTACAGTTTTGCTTAGTGTTTCAAATAGGGAATAGTCTCATGTATATATGTTTTGCTTATTTCAACATAACGTACATCAGAAAGTCGGGTATTTTATAAAAAAAAATTTCGTTCATTCATTTTCATTTTATAGTCATTTTATTATTTGGAACTTAGGAACATTAATTAAAATTAAGCGCGCACACTAATTTGCTCTCACTCGCGCAATTGTCGTCTGTTGCTCTCCATGCAGGATCTTAAAAGACAATTGTGACTACAATTTTTAACAAATGTGTTCTCAGATCGCCGCCGTGTCCTGTTTGCCGGCAGTAAACTTAGGAGGAACCGTTTCTGTGGCCGTAAGTATTACCTATTCATTATTTACTAACCGACCCGAAAGACGTTGTCCCGTCCAAATTTAAATGAAATTTGTTAGAAAAAAGCGCTTGTCTCGAAATTTCCACTTTTCCAGCCCACTTTTTCAATCTATCTTTCCCTTATCTGATCTTTCCCTTGTCTAGACTATAACGAACAATTAAAAAAGAAATTAACAAAGTCAGTTCAACATATCGTAAGACTGTATAGCGTACATCGATATCAACGTTTCTCACAGACTGGGGACTAGAGACAAGTGGCTCAACTATCGTAAAACTAAGTAGAATGGAATGGCCAATACCACGTGATCCAGCGTAACTAATTTTAAATTGGTAGTCAAACGTCATTAACTTTCTATTAAATCAAACGAAAAGTAAAGTCGTGTGAAAACCGCCATATGAAACGTACCCAAATTGCATTTTTGACAAGCGATAACGCCAGCCTAGCGTTTGGATAGCACGAGGCTTTGCCACAGGCCTAGCCGCTCTGGTATTCATTAAATCATATATAATGGTTCAGAACTTGGCACGTAGGACGCGTCTACCTCAGTTTCTATTAGTCTTTGACTAAAACAGTAACATTATTTTTTATTTATTTTTGGAAACGTTCGTTCGAAATATAAAAAATGTTCGAGGTTATAATATACTCAGACATTTCTCACAGCGCCATCTAGTCCCAAAGTAAGCTGCATAGCGCTTGTGTTATGGGTACTAGACAACTAATATACTACTTATATACTTTTCTTTTGTAAATATATACATATTATACATAAACACCCAGACTCGTGGCGGGAATCGAACCCGCAACACGCGTTTACTTTCCGACGCCCTAAGCCGTTGCGCCCCGAGGTTATGAGCGGTAACGATGTCATTAGAAAAAATCTATGTAGATTTTTCTATCGTCGACGAATTTTTTGAGACAGTTTCTTTTTATTTCCTTTTCATTCAGTCGTTTAACAAGTCTCTCTATTTGGTGTTAAACGATTTATAATTCATTTTCGATACCGTCAAGAAGTTGTGTACCTATTCAAGTGAAACAACTACCATAAAACCATAATAGCAGTAAATGTATTGTATTGAAATGAAATAAAGCTTGCTCATTATTTAAACTCGCATATGTTTCTTGTATTACAAACTAGAGACCAGCCCCGGCTACGCACGAGTAGAATTTTTTGAAAATAAAATGTAGCCCATGTTACTCGCTGATAACGTAGCTTTCTATAGGTGAAAGAATTTTTGAAATTGGTTGAGTGGTCTTTAAGTTCATCCATTACATTCAAACAAAGTTTATCTTTATAATATTAGTATAGATGATGTACTGACAGTTCGCGGCCACGCGTGCTGCATGTTGTGGCGCGTGTTGAACAAACAAACATTTCCATTCTTATTTCAATCAATCACACGCGTTTTCGATTCCAACTTTGTGTGGAAATTTCAAGTCAATCAATAGACTTGCATCCACAAACATACGGAAGTTGAATTTTTATGTACTTTATAGATTATATTAAGGATATTATTAGTTGCGAAGGAAGCCAAGGAAGACCAGGGCTCAATTATGAAGATTAAGTAGCCAGAGTGTTAGCTGACGGACATGTCTAAAGCACTTGCATATCTAGGCAAAATTGTGTGAGGAGAGTGATGAGATTTGAGGAAGCAAAAGAAGTATGTAAATAACGCGACGCTTGGCGCTCCGTCTTCTCTGACTACCCCGTTAGGGATATAGCGTGAAGATATGTATGTTATTTCGTATGTATGTAGGATATTTCGTTCGTTATTAAAAGTTTTCAATTTCTCCCACAGTTGGAAACCACGAAAGATGCCGAAAGCGGTGCGCTGGCGATAACAAAAGGTAAGTTTGCTTAATAAATCCAAATAAGTAACGATCATTTACCTGGTGTAAATGAGTGTTTATAATCAAAGAAAAATCAAGCATACAGCAACCTTCTGTGTTATCTGGAAAGGTAAGCTCACATGAGCACCTTTCTTAAAAGTCGGCGCCCCTCAACGGAAGAGACACGAATCAATAGGAACATCCGTCCAGACCACATTGGGACTTATCTATCTCGAGAAACATTAGGGTTAGAGCTGAGAGCACAATGATATCTACTTATACCAACTCATAAAAAATAAACTCATAAATAAAGGATCATTCAAATATTACGTATCCACCAAATGGGGCAGGGAGTCTTTGTTTTGCTTATTTTTGATGATATGGGGGATAGGAGGGTCCGAATGGCGATTATGTCAGCAATGTTTATTTATTTAATTTTCGTATTATCTACATATGACAGGTACTGGCTCATGAATTACAATAAAAAAATTTGAACAGATTTTGGACAAATTATGCCAATGCTATGCAAGCATACGTAAGATCTTTGCTTACTTTCGCTGGTAAGGGAGAAGGAGGGTGTTAAAAATGATTACAATTCAACTTACGTAAAACTTGGACGGTCCTTAAATTAAAATGAATTATAAAATTTTTCAGAAGAACTAAGTGACGCCGGCAAACTGAAAGAGAAGACAACCAGTGAAGTTGGCGGCTCCGCGAGCTCCGCCGTGTCAGACGTCGTGGCCAAAACAGGCGGTGAAGTAGACGTGGACGCGGCCCTGGGCCTCAACGACAAAGAGAAGGGCGGGGAGGACGGCAAGTTACTCGGAGGCCTCTTGGGTAAGGACGGTAAAGGCGGAAAAGGCAAGGGAGGTGAATCCGATAAGGAATCTGGCGACGGCGAAGGCGGTGAAGGTAAGAACGGTAAAGGTGGCAAAGACGGCAAGAACGAAAAAAACGGTGAGTCCGATAAAGAAGGTGCTAAAGGAAAAGGTAAAGACAAGAAGGATAAAGAGGGCAAAGACGGCAAAGACGATAAAGATGGCAAGGACGGCAAAGACAGCAAGGACGGCAAGGACGGCAAGGACGGCAAGGATGGCAAGGATGGCAAGGACGGCAAGGACGGCAAGGACAGCAAGGACAGCAAGGACGGCAAGGACGGCAAGGACAGTAAAGACAGCAAGGACGGCAAAGACAGCAAGGACGGCAAGGACGGCAAGGACGGCAAGGACGGTAAGGACAGCAAGGACGCCAAGAACGGCAAGGACGGCAAGGACGGCAAGGACAGCAAGGACGGCAAAGACAGCAAGGACGGCAAGGACAGCAAAGACGGTAAAGATGGCAAAGGCAAAAAAGGCGATTCTGGAGATGAGAAGGACAGCAAAGACAAGAAATCTGATTCCAATAAAGACGGAGACAAAAAATCAGGAAAGAAAGACAAGTCTGACAAGAAAGGTGAAAAGGACTCTGATGATAAAGAAGACAAATCTGAAGGAAAAGATTCTAAAAAGAAAGGCAGTAAATCCGATGAAGAGAGCGAGAAGAAAAGCAAGAAGTCTTGCAAGGACGGCAAATCTGGTAAGGAATCCGAGAAGTCAGAGAAAGAAACGGACGAGAAATCTGATAAAAAAAGTGGCAGTTCCAAGAGTGAATCGTCAGATAAAGAAAAGAGCTCTAAGAGCAGTAAAGGGGAAAGCGAAACTGAAGAATCATCATCGTCCTCCAGTAAGGAATCTAGCAAAAGTAGCGAATCTAGTTCTAGCAAGGTAGTCGAGAAAATCGAAATAGTAAAATCTTAAATTCGCTCGTAAACCTTTACCGTTTTTATGTCCCGCATTAGCTTTTTAATTTTATTGACTTTGTATGAATAAAATGATATTAATTTTACTTTCTCAGAATAAATTATTATCATAAACTAATGTTTTAATTATTTTATACGCAATAAACCTGCAATTTTTATAATAACGTACCTACAGCAAATAAATCACTGGCTTTTCTCTTCGCTTGATGTATTTTGAGTAGAGCGTATAAGAGCATAGATGTTGTATTGCAAATTAATTAATTACTACGGTGTATTATGTGTGTCTGCTAACGTAATTTCGAATTGTTTTATCGAGCCGTGCCATTTATTTTTGAGTAGATAATTTCAATGCATGAATATGTTAGCTTACTACAGAGGGTAGAAAAAAAAAAATTTTGTACATACCTACTATTACCCAAAAAATAGAAAGCGATTCTCTTTGGATCAACTTGCAAGGCAAATTGCAAGCCAAGTTGATTCACTACTGTCCGATCGGTTTACACCACTGTACTTACGTGCTGTACTTATCTACTTCGCTAAATGCTTGACCAATGTAAATCGGGTACGGTTTCTATGGAAATAAAAATTGGACGGACGATAAATTGATAGTAGTAGTAATATGATTTTCCCTTAGGAGGGAAGGTAAAGAGATTTTAGCCCATACAACCAACGTCTTCAGTAATGAATAGATAAATTCTTCATATTATTCCATCAAAATTACGACGTAATACATTTTAGATGTTTCTTGGAGTTTCTGGCGACAAATATATTGAGGCTGTATTTGGACGCACTACTAAATAAGCATTTATTTCAACAATTTCACATAACACCACAACAGCGTAGTTACTTGGGAGGCAAAACTATGCCAAATTTACGTCACAATATCCACTAGAAACCATTTTCAAATAATTAAAATAAACGCCCAACCACTCCCCAGAAAATCCCGCCTACATGTACAATTTGTACAATTACTTAATCTGTGCATGTATTGGGTCCTTACATATGAAATTGGCGTTTTGTACGGGAGGAATATAAAGTCAATTTTTTTTTGTAAAATATATTTAATTAATCAAAGTACGCACCGTTGTTATCTATGCACTTTTGCCATCTCATAGGTAGTTCATTGATCCCTTTACTAAAAAAACCACGGGGGCGAGAATCAATAAACTCTTTGAAGGCGGTTTGGACTGCCGCATCGGCGTTGAATTTTTTTCCTTGTAAGAAGTTATCCAAATTGCGGAAAAAATGGTAACCTGTTGGAGCAAGGTCCGGGGAGTACGGTGGATGTCGCAGATATTCCAATTGTAGCTCATCTAACTTAGTGGTTGTTTGTTGTGCAGTGTGTGGTCTTGCGTTATCGTGAAGCAGCAGTGGCCTAGAGCTATTGACCAATCTCGGTTGTTTAGCAGCTAGTTCTTCCTTCATGGTTTGCAGTTGCTGACAATAGATATCCGCCGTAATCGTTTGGCCAGATTTTAGAAAGCTGTAGTGAACGACACCGGCGCTAGTTCACCAAACACTCACAAGTAACTTTTTCTGAGTCAATTTTCGTTCAGCCATTGCGACGAGCGCTTCCGATTATCGTACAGTATTCACTTTTCATCACAAGTAATGATTCGATTTAAAATCCCTTCATTATTGTGTCGGTTGAGCAAAGTAACACAGCAGTCGACGCGTGTTTGCAAGTTCGATTCACTCAATTCATGAGGTACCCATCGTTCAAGTTTTTTTACTTTCCCGATTTGCTTCAAGTGGATTAATATAGTTTTGTCACTTACCCCGAAGCCTGCAGCTATCTCTGAAGTGCTTTGTGATGGATCCGCTTTCACAATAGCTTTTAATTCTTCATTTTCCACTTTGGTCTCCGGCCGTCCACGGGGTTGGTTCTCCTACACCGTAGCGCGCCGTACACATCATTAATCCTTCGAGCTGTTTCTGCAGCATTGGTGCCACGGTAGAACTCGTACTCGTAAATATACCGATATTTCATGTTTTCCATTCTGCGGTAATAAGCGACGCCAAAGAAAAAAATAATGAGGAAAAAAACAAATGAATGACTGTTTTCAAAACTCAAATGTACCAGCTAAATGAATTTATAAATTTGAATTTGGAATTCTTAACCGAAGAGGAGATATTTCAGATCAAAGTGGTCAGTACGACAAAACGCTAATTTCATATGTAAGGACCCAATATTAGTGGACTTTTTGGCGGGAACGGGAGAATTGAAGTTGTCATTTAATTTAGATTTTTTATTTTTTACATTTTTAGGAATTTCATAGTACAACAGTGATATATTGTATATTGTGTTTTCAAGTTCTGTGTAAGTGAAAAGAATTTAAAAGATCTAAATGAACATGTGTAGCTGATGTTATCGCGCTCTTCCAAGAAGTCCTTTTTTACTTCAGTAAAGCCTACTATGACTTTACTGGAGGAGTGTTAGGGACAGTTAATGTTTTTCCAGAAGTTACGTCGTTAGGCTGATGATCTTGTTACCAATGCCTTAAGAAATATAAATAAAACAGGGTTGCCAACTTAGGGGTTTTCCCACCAAATTTAGGGGTTAAAAGAGTCGAATGTGATTTTTTTAGAGGTGTTATATTTTTAGGGGGAATATCAGGTTTTTTTTTTAACTTTGTTATTATTATAATGTTCATTTTTGTTAACTGAAAAATATGAAGATGTGATGTTAAAGGCTCGGAAATAACCAAATCTAGCCAATCACATTCATTTTTGACATAGCGGCTTAGTGACATCTAATACGGTTGCTTGTTACTAAGAGTGCAGAGTTGAATAAAACGCGACTGTCACTATGCTGTTTCCTTATGTCAACCACAAATCTAAACATACCTGTGACAATTAGTGGTTTGGTTATGATTACTAAAAATACGTTAATGATTATTCATTATTATTTACGTTTTTGATTTGTTCGTGTATCAGCAAGAAATTAATTAAAATGCCCAAAGCTACAGATAAAAAAATATATTATCAAAAATATTCCAAAAATTGGAAAACAGATCCAGACTTAAAAGTTATAGTTATTAAATAATGTTTATTTAGGGGAATTTCCTAGTAATTGTGGGGACTTTAGGGGTTTTTGGTTGGAGCTTTAGGGAGAAAAATTTCTGAGAGTTGGCAGCACTGAAATAAAATTAAGACGTATTAGTTTATTTTTCATCTTATTTCCAAAACTGTTATCAGTTTGTTTTTCATCTTATTCATGTATTAAACATTAAAATGTCTATACAAATAGAAAATAATTTGAAGAAGACAAGTAATAAGGAAATATTTGAACAACGATCTCATTACATCCCTTGTAAAATAGAAGAAGACGGTCCGGCGAACGTCGAGAAGTATTTCGAACCATATATAACTGACAACGGGGATGGAGGTGAGTGATTAAAATTGTATTAGTATCTTAATAATTCTAAATATATTTAAAATAGAGTTAGGCCCTTATATGAACCGAAAAACATTATTTTAAATTGATAATACTTAGGACTTTTTGGCGGGAACGAGAGAGTGAGGTCATTTTATTTAGATTTTATATTTTTTATAGTTTTAGGAGTTTTAAAGTACAACAGTGGTAGTATATTGTGTTTTAATTTAAAGTTCCGTATAATTGAAAAGAATGGAGTAGCTCTAAATAAACATGTGTAGCTGAAGTTCTTGCACTCTTCCAAGAAGTCCTTTATAACTTCAGTAAAGCCTACTATCACTTTACTGGAGGTGTTTTACGATAAGACAAAATTTAATTTAATTGCGATTCTACTTATTATTATGTGACATTGGCAAATGCGCTAATCTACGCGCCATGCTATGAAGGAAGAAAGAATGATAATACTTAGAAACAATGAGAGTGAATTCGTTCATCGCAACTCCTTAACTCTTGTCAGGATTATTATTCAAAATATCACCATACTTACTACAGAAAAACATTTTACTTTTTAAAGCAAAGATTTTGTTAGTATAATTGTTTTTTTTTATAATAATGGTAATGCCCATTCCACTTGCTCCTAGTGCCCATGCAATTACATAGACAAGCACCAGACTTATGTTATAGACACCACCATACAGCACAATAAACGCGAGAGCAACACAGACAGCAAACAACACCTAAGCTTCGAAACAGTTTATGGATGTTTGATTTTATATTTACTGGGAATGAAATTTAGGACTCATAATAACACTGCCATAATGGATGGCAAAAACACTAACCATAGGTTCCAATAGACCATTTGATGTACCTACTTAATGTAATAAAAAAACAGTACTTAATGAAAAGTAATTGTTTTCGAGAAATCTAGATAAAGAAAGTTTGGTTCGGATCGAAAATTATGATAATGAAACAGAAACATGAAGTCATGATAATCTAGTTATTTAAACATGTAAGAAGTTTTTTTTCTTTCTTCATGGCATGGCGATTAGTGCATTTGCCAATGTCACGTATTGTAATAGTATAAGTAGAATTATTACATGAAACGTTAAAACTTATCCAGTAAAGTGACAGTAGACTTTACTGAAGTTTTACAGGACTTCTTGGAAGAGCGCGAAAACTTCAGCTACACATGTTTATTTATACCTACTTCATTCTTTTCACTTGCACAAAATTTTAAAACACAATATACTATCACTGTTGTACTTTAAAACTCACAAAAATGTAAAAAATCTAAATAAAATGACAACCTTACTTCTCCCGTTCCCGCCAAAAAGTCATGTAACAAGTTATACTTCTTTGACGTTTTTAAGCAAAACTGGCCACATATAAAAATCAAAACTGGCCACATATAAAAACAAAACTGACTACATATAAAAAAAAAAAAGAAATTGAATTATGGGGAACAGCTAGCAACTCTAATGTGGAAATTCTACAAAGATATCAAAACAAGATTTTTAAAACTATTACAAATGCACCGTGGTTCACAAAATCATCAGAAATCCATGAATACCTGGAACTGTTGACTGTTAAGGAGGAAATTGCCGAAGCTTCTAAGCGGTACAAGTCCTGACTCTCAAATCGCGTCAATCGTCTGGCTGTTACTCTGATCGACCAAAGCAATGATGCAAAGAGACTCAAGAGGCATCATATCTGGGACCTGCATGTTGCGAGGACTTAAGAGAGAAATATCCTCACTGGGGGATTATCTCTCCAAAACACCAAAAACCAACAAAACTTCTGCTTATAGTGTCAGCACTGATTGCAGATAGTCAAGAAAATAGGAAAAAAAAAATAGCCGCTATGAATGAAATAAAAAATAATAAATATGTTTTACATCAGAGCGCAGAAAAAAATAAATACACCTCATAACGATAAACTTGTGTTATAGATTTAACGGGAACGTTCCGTGGCCACCCACTAGATGGCACTAAGATGAGCTTACCACCTGGCTACCGAGCTGTCCTGGTCACTGAAGCAAAGAGACCACTCGCAGAGAACACTGATCGGAAATTCCAGGTAACTATAAAAAATAAACCAAACTTTACAAAGTTTCAAAAATTAAAACATCGAAAAGCATAAATATTATCTTTTATTAATGACTAGTGACCCGCCCCGGCTTCGCACGGGTAGAATTTTTTTTTAAATTAAGATACTCGTGTTACTCGCTGATAATATAGCTTTCTATAGGTGAAAGAATTTTTGAAATCGGTTGAGTAGTTTTTGAGTTTATCCATTACATACGAATAGACAAAGTTTATCTCTTTATAATATTAGTATAGACATTGTAATTCTATGCCTTTTAAGAATGGAATGGAGAACCTGCATGGAAAACACTGAAGATTACAAATTAACTATCCTTTACTAACCAATCCATGGATAGTAAAGGAATCAAACTTATATGCTTCGATCACAAATATATAACAAGATACACAATCAGCGTTCCAAAAACGTCCGAACCAAATGTGCGCTGAAATGAGAATTTTAGCGCACTCGGTCTTAGTAGTAATTTGTGAACACTAAAGGAAACATGACAAAGTGCTCCTTCAAAAATTGTAAAAATGACACGTCTAGAATGTTAAAAAAGATGGAGTTTCTTATTTTTGGTAAGTAATTACGATTATTTTATTTACGTGTTCATTATTTCGTTATAATAATAACGTTATATAGCTCTGTTTTATTAAATTCATAATAATATTTTTCAAATGACAGCTACATAATACAATTAATTATACGATCGTGAATAAGACATTGAGAACCATACTACCGCATTCAGATTTCATTTATTCGGATTATACTTTTATCTCTGTTCTAAAATTATAGAATAGAGTTTTTAGTCTTTCACTTTTTTTTTATATATTTTTGGTGTTGAAATTTCAATTATGACTGTAGTATAGGATTTGCTGCTAATTATAAATTTTTATGTAATTATGTATTCTTTTATAAGCACTGCAAGTTATTGCAATATTCTTCTCGAACATATAAAAAAATATATAGCTTTCCTTGAGATCCTATTCGATATGAAAAATAGACTTCTTTAGTAGCACGCCAAAAATGCGATGAATACCACCAAATGAACGAAGCGTAGTTTGCTCTGATCACTTTTTAGAAAGCGACGAATATGTCACAGCGAAAGGCTTAAAAAGGCTACATAATATTACGTATTTACTTAAACCTGCACTCCATTTCTATTTGACAGTAAGTTATTATTTGTATTGTGGTATTGTTAGAAGATTAACGTTGCCACTAAATCGTTTGAAACTAAGATTTTAGATCCTTTAATTGTTTTTTATCAAAGTTAAGATTTCTAGTCATGACATATTTCTCTGACTACCCCGTTAGGGATACGGCGTGTTGATATGTATGTGTATATTAAATAATCACTAGCATACGATTTCCCATTGAAAAATTAAAAAAATATCAGCACTTTATTGCGACTTCACTCTGTATTCCTAGATTACGCATTGCCTGATATCCAACATTTTTTCCTTGTCTCGCCTAATCTAAATATTATGTCTTATCCTTGTCACGTCCACGTAACAAACCAAAATGATGTAAACAGCGATGGAAATATATTATGTGAATTATACTTTAAGCACGAAACGTAAGTTTTTTTTTGACAAACTTCGTTTCAATGCCTTACAAGGATCTAAACTAGCTTTTACAACTTTATACCTTTAAGATCTACTTTAAATTAAAAGAATATTACCAATAATACTGTAAGATGTTCAAAATGTATATGTCAATTCGGACAGTAATTATGTATTTAGATTTTAAAGAAAATTGTGAATTGTTATTTGTGATCGAAGAACCGAAAATAAAAAAATATTAATAACTGTGTAACAATGCTGCTCCCTCTATTCTTCTATTCTTACATTGCATCTGAATATATATGTCATTGCCTGACATGCAACATCTTATTCCTTGTCTAACATTATAATTACTATGTGTCTTAACCTTGTCACTTTCATCTAACAAATCATAATGACGTAAATAGCGAAACAAATAAATTACGTGAATTACACTTTAAGCATGAAGCGTAAGATTGAATTTTAAATATATTTTTGTTAACAAACGTCGTTTCAATGCCATGGGAGAATCTTTTACAAGCTTTTACAACCTTTATATTCATTGACAGTAAAGTTTACTTTAAATTAACACAATATTGAGATAATACTATACGATATTAGAAATGTATATGTCAATTCAGACAATAATTTGTTCCAATTTTATAAAGGATTGTGAATCTAGTTGTATATTTGTGATCGAAGCTTATATGTAATTAAATTTGATGGTCACTGAAGTCGGTGCATGCCTTTTAAGAAACCTGCATGGAAAACACTGAAAATTACAAAT
The DNA here is from genome assembly GCA_907165235.1 of Zeuzera pyrina. Classification (NCBI taxonomy): domain Eukaryota; kingdom Metazoa; phylum Arthropoda; class Insecta; order Lepidoptera; family Cossidae; genus Zeuzera; species Zeuzera pyrina. The sequence continues at coordinate 10,045,974 of OU015647.1, read as the reverse complement.
TAACTATCCTTTACTAACCAATCCATGGATAGTAAAGGAATCAAACTTATATGTAATTAAATTTGATGGCCACTGAAGTCGGTGCATGCCTTTTAAGAAACCTGCATGGAAAATACTGAAAATTACAAATTAACTATCCTTTACTAACCAATCCATGGATAGTAAAGGAATCAAACTTATATGTAATTAAATTTGATGGTCACTGAAGTCGGTGCATGCCTTTTAAGAAACCTGCATGGAAAACACTGAAAATTACAAATTAACTATCCTTTACTAACCAATCCATGGATAATAAAGGAATCAAACTTATATGTAATTAAATTTGATGGTCACTGAAGTCGATGCATGCCTTTTAAGAAACCTGCATGGAAAACACTGAAAATTACAAATTAACTATCCTTTACTAACCAATCCATGAATAGTAAAGGAATCAAACTTATATGTAATTAAATTTGATGGCCACTGAAGTCGGTGCATGCCTTTTAAGAAACCTGCATGGAAAATACTGAAAATTACAAATTAACTATCCTTTACTAACCAATCCATGGATAGTAAAGGAATCAAACTTATATGTAATTAAATTTGATGGTCACTGAAGTCGGTGCATGCCTTTTAAGAAACCTGCATGGAAAACACTGAAAATTACAAATTAACTATCCTTTACTAACCAATCCATGGATAATAAAGGAATCAAACTTATATGTAATTAAATTTGATGGTCACTGAAGTCGGTGCATGCCTTTTAAGAAACCTGCATGGAAAACACTGAAAATTACAAATTGACTATCCTTTACTAACCAATCCATGAATAGTAAAGGAATCAAACTTATATGTAATTAAATTTGATGGCCACTGAAGACGGTGCATGCCTTTTAAGAAACCTGCATGGAAAATACTGAAGATTACAAATTAACTATCCTTTACTAACCAATCCATGGATAGTAAAGGAATCAAACTTATATGTAATTAAATTTGATGGTCACTGAAGTCGGTGCATGCCTTTTAAGAAACCTGCATGGAAAACACTGAAAATTACAAATTAACTATCGTTTACTAACCAATCCATGGATAATAAAGGAATCAAACTTATATGTAATTAAATTTGATGGTCACTGAAGTCGGTGCATGCCTTTTAAGAAACCTGCATGGAAAACACTGAAAATTACAAATTGACTATCCTTTACTAACCAATCCATGAATAGTAAAGGAATCAAACTTATATGTAATTAAATTTGATGGCCACTGAAGACGGTGCATGCCTTTTAAGAAACCTGCATGGAAAATACTGAAAATTACAAATTAACTATCCTTTACTAACCAATCCATGGATAGTAAAGGAATCAAACTTATATGTAATTAAATTTGATGGTCACTGAAGTCGGTGCATGCCTTTTAAGAAATCTGCATGGAAAACACTGAAAATTACAAAATAACTATCCTTTACTAACCAATTCATGGATAGTAAAGGAATCAAACTTATATTTAATTAAATTTAATGGTCACTGAAGTCGGTGCCAAATCAGTGCAACTACAGAAAGTCTAGTATGTGATGAATTCCTACAATCTTTAGCTATTTTCTGCTCAAACTCCGAAAACCACCAAGCGACACGTGTTTCGCCTCTAAACGAAACCTCAGGATATATCAGAGATCAGACTCTGCCAATGCAAAATAGGTGCTATGGATGTCGGTTTGCAGAAATAAGCTCCTTAATAATTTTCAAGACTCGGCCAGCTAACCAACTAGCTGACTCGGTCAGCAAATGATCACCGATTAGGTGCTGGTTAGGTTAGGATAGAAACATGTGTCGATTGGTGGATTTCGAAGTTCGAGCAAAAAATATCTGGGTCAATTCATCACATGAAATAGATTTCGGCAAAAGTAACACCTGAGTCTATACAATATCAGAAAGTCTAATAGTTTATTAGCCTTGGCATTAATTTCAATAAAGTAAAAGTATAGTTATTTTGTACTTCTCAGTCAAAGACTTCAATTTATTCAAGTAAACCCAAATGCAAGGTATTTTTGAACGTCAAATCTACTTTAGTTCGGTTCGAAAAGAAAACCTGGACACTGAGAAGAACCGACAAGAAACTTAGTCAGGTATCATTTTTTGAACATCATTCTACAATAGTTAATTCTAATGCAATATCCATAAAGCCAGTGTTTCTAAGTCGGTTATAAACTTATAAGCAACACTTTTTGTAGGACCTTTTGGGACGCAAGTGTTTCGCACGCACTGGCTTAACTCCTATGTAATGGCTATATATTTAGGCCATAGGGGCATCTCTACCTCAGTACCTATATTGAATGTAGGGAGTTTTTGGCAGGATTTTATGGGGGGCGGTTGGGCATTAATTTTAATTATTTGCAAAAGGTTTCTAGTCGATATTGTGATGTAAAGTTGACGTAGTTTTGCGTCCCAAGTATCTACACTGTTGTGCATTATGTGGAATTGTTGAAATAAGTGCTTATTTAGAAGTGATGTTGAGATTTTTTTAGTGGCTTAGTCTGCCTCAGTAGATCCTATCAGACTGCCTCAATATATTTGTTACCAGATACTCCAAGAAACTTCTAAAATGTATTACGTCGACTTTTTGATGAAATAATATAAAGAATTTATCTATTTATTACTGAAGACGGCAGTTGTATGGGCTAAGATCCCTTTACCTTCCGTCCTTAGGGAGAATCGTACTACTACTATATAGAATGTATCTTTGACTGTAAGTACAAAAAACAATTTAAAAAAAAATGATTTCGCGGGACCCCTGACAGAAGCGAAACATCAAAACTTTTGTATAGAAAATATGCATGAAAGGATAGTTTAATAAAGGAAATAAATATAACATAATCAAAAAATAAGGCACAATCAAAAAAAAATATTCAGATTTTTTAAAGAAAAATTTATTATTTATTTAAAAAACAGAAATTAATAACACTGCATATTATGCTACATACGAGACGCGGCGACGCGTCGTCACGCCAACAGCCGGTCTGACCGCCGTATAAGATGTTTCACTCCACCTAGGATATACTTACGCAATCAGAATTCCACATCTCAGTTGTTATTAGGATTGTCAGATCTAAATTTAATACATGCATTCATACATATATCTTCACGCTGTATCCCCAACGGCTTAGTCAGAGAGGACGGAGCGCCAAGCGTCGCGGTCCTTACATACCTTTTTCGCTTTCTCAAGCCTCATCATTCTCCTCACACATTTTCGCCTAGGTATGCGAGTGCTTTTGACATTTCTGTCTGCTAACACTCTGGCAATTTGATCTTCATAAGTCAGCCTTGGTCTTCCTTGGCTTCTTTTACCTCTCACTTCGCTCTGTAGATTTTCTTCGTCAGTCTCATTGAAATTTTATAATTTCCTTAAGAGCCCTGTAACGAATCGTGACCACTTGAATTTAGGTATTGTCGCGCTCGGACACTCATGTAAGCGTGCGACAGTCGTAGCTTTATTATAGTGTGAATAATGAAGCGACTTCAGTATAAAATATTGTTACAGTTGGACCTTATGCGTAGGCAATAAGGTCGCTTTTTGGTGGAACTCGAAACATAACTTTTAGTGCTTATATCTCGAGACCTAGGCTTTATCGAAGACCACTACGATGACTACTGCGACGACCTTGGATAGAAGAACTCTGCGATTCGGGAACGTTGTTATTGAGTGAAGCGTGTACCTTCGGTGACTACTACGCGAGTACCTACTTCGAGGGCGACTACGAAGATTAGGAACCGCCGTAATTAAGTTCGCGTGTTCTTGACATCTACTTGTACGAAGAAAAATAAACTCTTTGCACCCTTAACCGGCATCTTATTACCCTCAGCTCGTAACAATATAGTTTTGACACTTTTCTGAATCAAATGTTTCGATTTTTGTTATGAATTTTTTTTGTTGTTTGTTGTTGTTTGTTATGAATTTTTTTTGGGGGTCAACTGAGGAAGCGTGCTCGTCGCGACCCCTGCCAGCCCTTTTCAGGGCTGCAATTCCTCTTCTATGCATACCATGCGGGACAACGGCAATGATAATGTTAGGGCGTCCCCCGAAAGCGACGTACACCGGTCTGTCCCCGCTGGTGTGTGCAGAGTTCGGCGTTGGGGACCGCCACCCAACACGCTGTGCACCTAGCGGCGGGAAGTGGAGGGAGGAGTGCAGAGTAGCTGCGTGGAATATGAGAGGTGGGATTGAGGAGAAGATGAATGAAGTGATTGATATTATGAAAGAGAAAAGATTGGATGTGCTATGTTTGAGTGAAACCAAGCGAGGCGGCAGTGAACTTGCCGACTTGCCCGGAGGAGGCATCGCTTTGTGGTCAGGGGTACCACAAGGAGATAGGGGATGCCAAGGGGTAGGCGTTTTACTGTCCTCTCGTATGGTTAATTGTATGATTGAGTATGAATGTGTAAATCCCAGACTGCTCTGGGTACGCTTCAAGATTGGGTTGACAAGAATTTTTGTTTTGGCAGTATATGCCCCAGTGTCCTCTGTCGGTTTGGCTGAACTAGAGCAGTTCTGGGAGAATGTTAGAGAAGTTCTAGCGACGGTTAAAGAGAACGAAAGAATTGTTGTGTGTGGAGACATGAATGGATGGGTCGGGACAGCTCGAACAGGATTTGAGTCTGTCCTAGGCAAATATGGAGATAAGAGAGTGAATGATGCTGGTAAGATTGTGTTAGGACTATGTATGGAAAAGGATCTTTTTGTGGCTAATACCATGTTTGGGCACAAAAGGATCCATCAGTACACGTGGGAAAGAAAGGGTGCGAGAAGTATGATTAATTTATTCCTGGTGGATAGCAGACTTAAGAAGCAGGTAATGGACACAAGAGCGTATAGAGGAGCCGATCTCGGGACGGACCACTTTCTGGTAATAACCAGAATAAGGGGTCTGTTCGCAGCATGGCGATATCGCATAGTGTCCAAACCTACAGCGGTTAGCCGCATTAAAAGCTGGAAACTGCAGGATGCGACCACCAGGAATGAATATGAAAGGCTATTATCCAGTAAGCTTGATGATAGATTGAAAGTGATGAGCGAGGATGTTGAAGAATGCTGGCAGAACCTTAGAGATAGTATGATTGAGGCTGCGAAAGAAGTGTGTGGAATGAATAAGATTGGGAACGGCAAAAAGCGTGATGTGTGGTGGGATGATGAGGTGAAAGTGGTTGTGTATAAGAAAAAGAAAGCATGGCGAGACTACCTTGCTACTAATGACTGTGGTATGAAAAATTTGATGAAAGACAGGTATAAGCTGCAGAAAGCAGAAACGAAGGCACTAGTGAAAGAGAAGCGTGAAAGGTGTAGGGTGTTAGATGAAAACAAGATGTGGGACAACTTCGAGGAAAATTCCAAATTATTTTGGAAAGAAGTACGTAAGTACCGAAGTGATCCGGCACCTTGCAGAATGAATAAAGTGCGTTCAAAAGAAAACAACCTGCTTACATATAAAAAGGATGTTCTGCAGCGATGGAGTGAATACTATGGAGAACTGTATGAGAGTGGCGACTCCGTCTCTGATACTGAGAGCGATTCTAATGAATTGCCACACTCGGGCCAGGGACTGGAGGATGCCATTAGTATGAAAGAGATTGAGAAAGTGATAAGAAGTTTGAAATGTGGAAAGGCTGCGGGAATTGATGAGGTGACTGCTGAGATGATCAAGTATGGTGGTCCTAGGGTCTGGGATGCCTTCTGTGCACTCTGCAACCTTTGTTGGCAAAAGGAGGAGGTTCCAGAAGACTGGCACACGGCAGTCATAGTACCTCTATATAAAGGGAAAGGTTCCTACCTAGACTGTGCGTGCTATAGGGCCATCAGCTTGGTCAGCTTAGCGAGTAAAGTCTATACTAAAGTATTGACTGAACGTATGAAAGGCGTTTCAGAAAGATATTTGTGGGAGGCGCAAGGTGGATTCAGGAACGGTAGGGGTTGTATGGATCAGATTTTCTCGCTTCGCCTTATCGTGGGAAGGTTTCTGGGTTTAGGTCGGAAAGTTTTCTGCGCTTTCATGAATCTAGAGAAAGCATTCGATAGAGTAGTGCGGAAGAAATTGTGGAGTCTTCTGCCTGAATATGGCGTGGAGGGCTCCTTACTGCAGGCTGTGAGGTCATTATATCGAGACCACAGAGCCTGTGTAAGGATAGACGGTGACATGTCGCCCTGGTTTGAAGTCTGTTCTGGTGTCAAACAGGGCTGCGTGATGTCTGCCTGGCTATTCGTGCTGTATTTGGACAGTTGCCTCCAGAGATTGAAAGGTAATATGAGTGGTATGGGATGTGGTGACACAGTGGTAAACTGTCTATTGTACGCTGACGATGCTGTGCTAATAGCACCATCAGAAGCAGAGTTGCAGACACTAGTCACGTGCATGAAAGAAGATTATGAAGTAAAAGGATTGAAAATGAATGTGAACAAAACTAAGGTTCTGGTGTTTGAAAGAGAAGCGGTACAAACGAAATGTGTGATTTGTGTAAATGGAAAATGTCTAGAATAGGTGAATGAAATTGTGTACCTGGGGAGTGCGTTTTCGAGGGATGGAAGATGTGAGTTGGATGTGGAGAGACGGGTAGCAGCTGGCAATAAAGTGAACGGTGCTCTGTCCGCATTAGTGGGTAGTGTGAATATATCTAACACTGCTAAAATGGCCATCCACAATGCGGTGTTGGTGCCAACTTTGTTGTACGGTAGTGATGCCTGGATATGCCCAAAATCGAGTGAAAGTATGTTAAATGCTGTGGAGATGCGGTCTCTCAGAAATATGTGCGGTGTCACGCTTGCTGAAAGGATAAGTAATGATGAGATACGCAGTATGACAGGGTTGCACAACAGTGTTATTGTAAAAATGAAGAAAGGAATGCTTAGATGGTTCGGGCACATGGAAAGAATGAGTGATGAAAGACTGACTAAGAAAATATACAGAGCGAAAGTGAGTGGTAAAAGAAGCCAAGGAAGACCAAGCCTGACTTATGAAGATTAATTAGCCAGTGTGTTAGCGGATAGAAATGTCAAAAGCTCTCGCATACCTAGGCGAAAATGTGTGAGGAGAATGATGAGATTTGAGGAAGCGAAAGAAGTATGTAAGAACCGCGACGCTTGGTTCGCCGTCCTCTCTTACTACCCCGTTAGGGATACAGCGTGAGGATATGTATGTATGAACTTAACTAAACAGAGCTCATTTTAGATCTCAACTTCTAAACGGCGGATCACGTTAAAATAAACTTAATGTGCAACCTGACTCTAAAAGATGCAATTAGGAAAACCATCTTTAAATTCTTGCAGTACCTATTACGAGATGCTTAAGTACATATAATATGTTGTATACCCAGACAGATAAAAATTCTAAAAAAAACTATTTTGGTTCTCATTAGTGTTAAAAGTACCTCTGAGGTTATTTTCTTCATATATATTTAATTCAACAGGTACGGATAAACTTACAGTTTAATTATTTGTAAAGTTTTTCGATTTTTACATTGGAAGCTCAGATTATTATTAAAAAAAATCTCTATCTTCCCGTCAATGTCACGTCAAAATCGGTTCAGCCGTTTTGAGGGGTAAGCCGAATAAACAGACCGTCAAAAATTTTAAAAACTCGTATTTGGGTTTGGTTATTGCGCGAATAACCATATAAGCCTAAGAAAAAGCCTTTATTTCAAAATAGTAGACAGACAATTCAATTTTATTTATATGTATAGATTGTTATAAATGTAATAGATATCATCCTGATATCCGGCTTGCAATACTTCTTGTAAGCTAGCATTACTTTAGAGCTTTTTTATTTAACTTTACTACTAGTGATTATATTTAAAACACAATGTTTACATGCCAAAGAAAAAATGGAGGAAATCAGAAAGTTATAATAGGCTCATGGAATAGAGAAGTCAATACTGGATCATAAAAAGTCAGTTGGCATATTATACGGCGGGGTTATTACCTAAAAATTTGCAGACATATTAAAAAATTGGTATCATGTATGACGATTGCGTATCTATTATTCTATGACCGTAAAATGCAAGTTTCGCGGTAGATTTACCGCCACTATACAAATGACATTACACAAATTCTTGTTTTGACAGCAGATATCGCGCGATATTGGCTGTCGCATGCTGTCTGCAAGTTACGTAATAAGCGTGCGGGTCGCTATTTAATGTTTTCGCTTGCGATCGCTCGTTAGCGAAGAGCGCATAAATTTTATACATTTCCTACAACGTACGGCAATTTCATGAAACCAGCTTATAGCGGCGGTATTTCCGAACCCTTACGACTTAGGGACCTTCAAGAAACGAGCCTACTCTTTCCTTAAAGGCCGGCAACGCACCCGTGGTTCCCCGGACGTTACGGGTGTCCGTGGGCGGCGATGATCACTTTCCATCAGGTGACTCGTTTGCTCGTTTGTCCTCTCCGCCAAAAAAAAATCAGGTCGGTGTTTCCTTTTTCTGGCGATATTTTTCTGATCAGACTTACATATGAAATGTTACAAAATTAATTTTATTACTAACTAGCGACCGGCCCGGCTTCGCTGCATGTTTACAACACCAAACTATATTGAGATATCCATACAAAAATGCCATCCAAATTTCCAACTTTTTCCGGTGGATTCTCCAAAAATTTTCATACACTCCTTGTCCTGACCATTACGTATACAACAAAAAAGAAATCAGCCAAATCGTTCGAGCCGTTCTCAAGTGACGCTCCGTCATACATGTGGCAATTGATTTTCTATTTGTCTATACTTTAGCGGTACACTTTGTCTGTTCGTATGTAATGGGTAAACTAAAAACTACTCAACCGATTTCAAAAATTCTTTCACCTATAGAAAGCTACATTATCAGATAAGCAAATAACATGGGCTATATATTTTTTTTTCATTTCTACCCGTGCGAAGCCGGGGCTTGTCACCAGTTAATTATATAGAAGAAAAAGATTATTTGAATGTCAAAAGCACTCGCATACCTAGGCGAAAGTGTGTCGGAATGATGAGATTTGAGGAAGCGAAAGAAGTATGTAAGGACCGCGACGCTTGGCGCTCGGTCCTATCTGACTACCCCATTGGGGATACGGCGTGAAGATATGTATCTGAGAAAATTAATTAGCCAAAAATTAATAGCTAATAAAATGTTGCAGATAGCTGGTGGATTTAAAGAACTCATCTATTGGAATTGGGACAAAAAGCCATCTAAGAATGACAATATTGTGAAGGCCTTGGAATGGACCGAATTGGCAGAAGTGGTAACTGATTTCAATTTATTATGCTAAAGACCGAAATGGCTAAAACCATTGAAAACCCTAGATTACTGTTTGTTACACGATAAAAGTCAAAACAAGCTTCGCGCTGGCAGACCGGAAACTGCCGCTTCGCCCTAAGTAAGAGCGAGACAGGGCTATCGTGTCGTCGCGCCGAATGGGAGAGACTTGCCCATAACGTTTTAATTTTATGTGTAATAAAATAAGTTTAATTAATTGCTTTCACCATTTAAACTCGATTTAAGGAAGTGACATCTCACTCCCACCAACTATTTAATAATTGGTGCAAGAGAGATATCATTTTAAATCGAGTTTAAATAGTTGGTGCAACCCTAAAAATCTATTTTAAATGTATATTTCGCTTCGATCACAAATAAAAAACTAGACACAATCAACGCTCCAAAAATGTCCGAACCAAATGTGCACTCAAATGAGTATTTGAGTGCACTTCTGTTTTAGTAGTATTCGAAAACGTTAACGAACATGTCAGAGTGCTCCTTCTAAAGTGCTAAAAAAAGACACGAGTTCTTATTTTCGGTTAGTAAATAAATAATACTATTTACGTGTTCATTATTTCATTATAGTAATAACGTTACACAGCTCTTTTTTATTAAATTCGTAAACATATTTTTAAATATTGCCTGTCAATATATGTCTTATGCTTGTAACTCACGTAACAATTCAAAATGTCATAAACAGCAACGCAAATAGATTATTTGAATTAATACTTTATGCACGAGACGTAAGATTGCATTTTAAATATTTTTATTTAACAAACTTCGTTTCAATGTCATGCCAGAATCGTTTACGAGCGTTTATAACCTTATGGTTTGACAGTAAGGTCTATTTTAGATTAACACAATATTGCCGATAATATTATTCGATATTAAAAATATATGTCAATTCGGACAATTATAGGAGATTGTGAATCTAGTTCTTTGTGATCGAAGATATTTCGCAGTCTAATATTAAAAAACTGAGCATCAATTTTTTGTTTTTTTTTTATGTGCAAAGAAATATATTAATATTTTTTTACAGATCCACGGTGACTAATTTAAAATCAAAAATATGGATGGATCAAAAATATGAGAAGATGAACATTATACAAATACTATAAATAATATAATTACCAAGGCTGACTTATGACGACCAAATATCCATTGGCGAACAGAATTGTGAAGAGTACTCTCATACCTCGAAAGTGAGGAGAATGATGACCTTTGAAACATTAAAGTGGAGTAACTGACAGTAGCGTAACGTTATTCTGGGAGGGAGTCTGTTTAAGACGACAGATATTATTATTACAGAAACAAGAAGCAGTATTTAAACAGAAGACCTATAATGTAGTTAATAAATCAGATATCAAAGCAAGAACTTGTCTTTTCACTGACCAGCTTTTTTTTTCTTAGTGGAGATGGGGAAAATCCTCATGGACAGGTTAACCTCATTAATCAAATAGTGTCGGACTCCTGTCGATTACAGACCTACCGACTAAAACACCCCTTCCTTCTCCCCAACCGCAGCGGGATCGCCTTTCGGCATTGCTTCACTGTGGTTGGTGTTCGAGTGCTGTATCATCAGCTTCCAATCTCCCTTCCCATTCTTGGCCGTCGCCTTTCTTCTGTTTCTTTTTCTTCATGATTCCAGAAACGAATTCCATAATCTCTTTCCAACTTTCCTCATCTCTTGTCATTGTGTCTACAAAATTATCCTCCGTGATGTTAGTGTTCAACTTGATGTTTGTCGTAACTCTTCGTTCTTCCCATCGAATGCACTCAAATATGTAATGTCTAGCGGTATCTTTAATCTTCGCTGGTCACCTAGTGACCACTTTATAGACCGCACTCTTCTCTTTTATATACTGGCAACTCATTTCGTATTTATTAGAAACATTTCTGCCATTCTCAAGTAAAAAAGTGGTGCATCCCTTGAGTAAAATGTCTATTACTAAGTCCCTAACACTCCAGTAAAGTGATAGTAGACGTTACTGGAGTTAAAAAGGACTTCTTGGACGAACGCGAAAACTATATTTATTTAAACTTTCCAATTCTTAACACTTGCACAGAACTTTAACCAACAATATACTATCACTTCTGTACCATTTTTTTCTTTCTTCATGGCATGGCGCACAGATTAGCGCATTTGCACGTATTAATAAGTAGAATCACAAGTAAATTAGTTTTTTCTTATCCTACAACTCCTCCAGTAAAGTGCTAGTAGGCTTTACTGAAATTATAAAGGACTTCTTGGAAGAGCGCGACAACTTCAGCTACACATCTTTATTTAGACTTCCTCCACTCTTTTCACTTATACAGAACTTTAAAGCACCAATATACCATCACTTTTGTACTTTATAACTCCCAAAAATGTAAAAAATAGGAAATCTAAATAAACTGACAACCTCACTTCTCCCGTTCCCACTAAAAGTAAAAAAAAATCTAAATAAAATATCAACTTAACTTCTCTAGTTTTCCCCAAAAAGCTCTAGACCGCACTCTTGCGGTAGTTGAAGTTGAAAAATTTAATCTCGAAACATCTCTATGATACTCCATCTCTTTTCATCTTTAACCGTTGGTATATCTATATATAGCAATCTTATATATACTAGTAGGTGTATTTCCGAGTTATTTCCATGAATAGGCTGATCTTCTATTAAATGTGGTAGGTATATTTTACATATGATAATGTAATGAAACATTTTGAATGATTGAGACTTCGATCACAAATAAAAAACTAAATACATAACGCTTCAAAAATAATATATATATATATATATAATATATATTATATTATTGTTTAACGGGGTAGTCAGGTCCTTACACTTCTTTCGCTTCCTCAAATCTCATCATTCTCCTCACACATTTCCGCCTAGATATGCGAGTGCTTTTGACATTTCCGTCGGCTAAAACTAGCTATTTGATCTTCATAAGTCAGCATTAGTCTTCCTTGGCTTCCTTTACCACTCACTTTCGCTCTACAGATATTCGTCGTCAGTCTTTCATCACTCATTCTTTCCATGTGCCCGAACCATCTTAGCATTCCTTTTTTCATATTTACAATAAGCCTTTCGTGCAACCCTGACATAATGCGTATCTCTTCATTGCTTATTTGTTTTGGCCGAGTTAGATATATTATTTTAAAAAACAATATAATTCAAAAGGTTTTTTTTTATATAATGGCAAAAACCCGTAGATAATTTTGGTCAACGTCTTGTTTGGATTAGACCACAGAACAGTAATATATTAGACACCGGTATGCTAAAACTTATGTGATTTTGGTCCAGGAGAAATTCCAAAGTGACGAAGTATATTAACTGACTGACTAATAATTATCACAAGCAGAGGCTAAATGTTTATTTATTTTGAAGTATGTAATACAAAATAATTGTAGTCATTCACTAAATATTTATCCCTAAAAAAGAATTGGTCTAGTTTAACCCTTAAATTGGCACACGTTGAGCCCATGAATATTTCTATGATATTGTCATGGTTCTATGTTAAGATAGGGATAGAAAAGAAAAATCTTTTTAAAATTTTCAAAAATAATACATTTTTCATTATTTTTTTTAAAGTCACTTAAAACGGACATTGCCCACTAATTGTTTACATATGGTAGCCCTAGGAACGTCACATAAAACGGACAATGCCAGCTATAAGTTAAGTTATTCTAGCTATACGTGTCAGTCACTAGTGTAAAAAAATAAATAGGCATTTGCCCGTAACATAAAATAATATTCAATAAAAAGACATCAAGTTTAAATTAGGAACTTTATAGCATCAAACTTAAAGTAAAATGAGTAAAATCTTCAAAAATACAAACAAAACAACGATTCTTTGGCTAATACAGAAAACGAAACAATTATGTATCTTTCATTAAGATAAATTGTACGAAAAAGAAAGGGTACAAAAAAAAATTCTTTTCCTTATGGAATAAAAGGTATCAGTTTTTTTGGCAGTGAAACAAAGTCTTTGTTCACATTTTAAACAAATAATCATGGTTTTTCCTTTCTTACAAAGATGGTAACGACCCTGTGTAGTAAAAATAGGAAAGTGATCGAAACAATCAAGCCGTGCATCATCTACAGGTCTTGGCTGGACGGGTTTTGCAATTGTGGCAGATCTAGGAGAACTAGTCATTATATTGTGTCTTTGAGACTTTGAATTGGTTTTCATGAGCGCAAGAGCGCACTTGCACACGAAACTTTTTCAGTCAGTTTATTTTCTCCAAGTTGAGCACAGTCTATCAGAGATGTATTATTAGCCAGCTGTTATTAAGCGCGATGTCCAATAGTTGGGCAAATATTGACATATACCAACGTCTTGTCTTCATATGTATTCTGTACATAGCAGTTAACATGTCGGCAGAGTGAGTGTTGTATACTTTTATTACATTTGGACAGGCTACACGCATTTTCTTTCTTTCTTTCTTGTCGTATCGTTCTATGGTACTAACTGGATCTTGGGCACAAAATGAACTGGCTATGTAAATACATCGGCTGTCCATCCACTTAGTGACTGCTAATCTTTTGGAATTATCACAAACTACCTCAGATATGGCACGTCCCTTTTTCTTTATAGCTTTGTCAGTCATAAATTTACATCTACGCAATCTATCTTTCCTGATAGTGCCTAAAGACAAAATGCCCATCTCATATAAGCTCAATCATCATATCATGCCATCAATATATAAGCTAGTGACGTAAACCAGTTATCAAAGTATACTGTGAAAATGAAACTGCCTGTCTCATAACGATCTATTCGATAACTTATTGATAACGATCGTTACTTAAGACAGTTAAAGAAAATCTTATAACTACGTCCAGCTGGCAATGTCCGTTCCATGGGACAAACAAATAAAATCCTTATTATTAGTTCTAGTTGGCAAGGTCCGTTCTATGGGACACTTTTAATTAACCTAGTTATTAGCACTAATTTCAAAAATGTTTTAAATAATAATATTACCAATTACCTACGTTCATATTTTAACTAGGTATAAAAAAAAACAAACGAAAATATACAATATACTTAAATTTTTAATCACATTTATCGGACGCGTAAACGGATTCGACCGTTGCACTTAAAAATGATTTTATTTGATAACCGTTGTTCACTACGTCGTCGAAAAATGTGTGATCACGAAGGAGACAGCCTACTCTAGTTTGTAAAGTACGTACGTGGCTACTGGACATGGAAATTTTTTCTCTGTGTGCGTGTAATTATTAAGTCCTTTAAAACGGACAGAATCAATTTAAGGGTTAAGCGGTCAATAACTAATGTTTTCCTTAAATCTTTTGTTTTCTTTCACTCGCAAACCAAAAATAAAACACTTGAAATATTTAACTATATTTGTAAAACAAACAGAAAAATATTAAAAAAAAAAAGTTATTATTATGTTTAACATAGACTCTATAACCCGAGACATCCTGTCCCATACTTCGAAGTGACGCAAACAAAATCATGTAACAGGTAGATGTGTAAGGGCTGTCTAACGAAATAAAACTGTTACATGTACCTGGTCAAAGCTCGCTCCAACTCCCGAAGTGAATTCCTGGCTACGGCCTGACATCACCTTATCTAACGTGTTGTACAGGTGAGCCAGGGTATCTGAGCGGCTAGACAAGTGGCAAACGCTTGCTCGTCAAGTGTCATTTGGATAAGTTTTAATTTTCGTTTGATTAAATAGACCGTTAGTACTACCAATTTAATATTCGTTACGCCAGATCACGTGGTATTTGTCATTCTATTCTACTAGCGTTTACTTTTGAGCCACTTGACTAGGCCCCCTGATTTGCCTCGCACTGTACAGGACTTGGCGTCTGGAGCTATTTAAGTCTATGGTGTTTAACTTAAC
The DNA here is from genome assembly GCA_907165235.1 of Zeuzera pyrina. Lineage (NCBI taxonomy): Eukaryota > Metazoa > Arthropoda > Insecta > Lepidoptera > Cossidae > Zeuzera > Zeuzera pyrina. The sequence continues at coordinate 10,030,875 of OU015647.1, read as the reverse complement.
ATTCTTTCACAAAAACCAATATGGAGTTTATACTATAAGTTACAAATTGACATTGACATAGGCTTCTATAGTAATTTCTACCGAATCTGTTATATGAAAACTGGCCAAGGGCGAGTCGTACTCGCGCACCGAGGGTTCCATATCACTTCACAATGTATTTATATTGTGTATTTACCGATAAAATATGAGTTGAATTCAAAACAAACTTAACTTTGCAGTTGAAATACACGTTCCTCTATACTCACCAACTGCAAATGTAAGTTTGTAACGGCAAATAACTACAATGGTTTTCAGATTTTTCCCTTTACATGTGCCATAAGACATTGCTTCTTGACAAATTTCATGATTTTGTGTGAACAGGGAGTACCCTACCCTATAGGTTTTCATTCCCTTGCGAGTGTCAAAATATGCAGTATAAACGGCCGTATCTTTTGATTGCGTTGACTTAGAAGTTTAATTTTTTCACAGCTTCAAGAGATTGCAGACCTGAGTATTTGATATTAATTTCAACTTGATATCTTCACGTGTTCCTGAGGAAAAGAGTCTTGACAGACAGACAATGAAGCAATCCTATAAGGATTCCTTTTTGCCTTTGAGGTATGGAACCTCGAAATGAATGTTCGTATGTATGTAATCGCTAAATTACAACACCGTTTCACTGATCACCATGACAGTATTTGTATTTTTTAATGTAGATCGTTTTTATGATATCCTTTTTGTTGTATGTCGCTACCACGTGAACGAAGTCGCGGGTAAAAGTTATAGTTATATTAGTTATAACATAAATTAAAAGAAATTACAAGATTCATTAGACCTGTGTTAATTCATTTATAAATATGTATACTCCATATTGGTTTCTTGTTCTTACATATTTTCTAACATGTGATGTTAGCTTACAGAGATTTATTATAGAGATAAACTCGCAGTTTTACATTCTCGTAACTAATTCATATAAAACACAAAGTCATAGACAACGCTTAATTTTTAATGAAAACAAACGTATGATTCGATTAGTCACATCGAGACCGGTTAAATATCAGTATCGAGAGTGGATATATGGATAAATGTGGGCGTGGTCGCAGTTTAAGTAATATATTACTTGACTGAATAGCTACAAATGCCCTCATAAGCGCCATCTAGGGCTTACATGTCTTTTAATTTAATAAAATCATAAATCTTGACAACGATAAAAAGTGTCATGAATCGATTAATCATAATCGATTATTATCGACATTTCCCGATTAATCGTAATCGACATTTAAAAGAAAAATTAAAAATTCCTTGCGTTGATTATCAATTCATCAGCAAAATTATTGAAATTAATTTATGGTAATAAATATTATGCTCCTCCATCGATAATAGTACATTTTGTTTAAAAACAGAAGCAATCGTAATCGTTATCGCTAAGTGATAAATCGATAATCCTTTCATCACTATAAAAATTGTGTTAAAATGTTTTGTTTTGTGATGAATCTTATTTACAATTAAAAATAATTAACAAATAACATGAAGTTTTCATTCAATGAATGTCCCCCTCCTCACCTTCCCCCCCTCACACGTACTCATTAGACTTCCAATTATTTCATACTTGCGACTCGCCCCGGCTTCGCACGGGTTGAAATTTTTTGAATTACAACACATGTTACTCGCTGATAATGTAACTTTCTATAAGTGAAACAATTTTTGAAATCAGTTGTTGTTTTTGAGTTTATCCTTTACATACAAAGTTTACGTCTTTATAGTATTAGTATAGACATAGATTATCTATAGAATTATTTCAAATATATATATATATATATACAGGGTGTATATGAAAACGGGACAGTTACTTTATTGGATGAAAGAGCATAACTTTAGTATGTAGTTACAAAAAGAATCCGAAGAAACCCCCATTGGGGTATACGCATTATTTTCGAAAATGGTTTTCAGGCTGTATTTCAGTAACGGATGAAATTATTACAAAATAAAAAATACGTAAGATTTAAAATCTGTAACTGTACACGATCAATCCAATTTTACGAGAAATGGTGGGGATAACACTTGACAATTAAAACGGTCATAACTCTTAAACGGATACGTTTTTTTGGATAATTCTTTTTGTAACTACATACTAAAGTTATGCCCTTTCATCCATTAAAGTAACTGTCCCGTTTTCATATACACCCTGAATATATATATATATATATACATATATATAAATGTATGTTTGGTGTATGTAATCGCTAAAATCCAACAGCGTTTGACCGATGACCATGAAAGTTGGCACATACATGTATTTTTCATGGGGAAGATTATATGCTATTCCCTTTGTTGTAAGTCGCCACTACGAGGACGAAGTCGCAGGCAAAAGATAGTCGTTTATATTTATTTATAGAATTTAAATCCTAAACTATCCACAACATTCTAACGGTTATAAATGGTGAGTTAACAATGAACGCTTTTAATGGTTGTAGTGCAGTTATTAATTTACCTATCGCTTTGTTATAGTATAGAATAGTGAAATATAATTATTTATTCCTTTTTTTTGGGTATCGGGGGAGGGAGAGGTTACAAACTTTTACTTCAATTTAAAATTGCATTCCCTATCCGTATCTTTTCTCTTAACTTATCTTTTATCTCATTCCTTCTCTTATATTCTTCTCTACTTATCCTTATCACTCTTTTGTATGAACAAATTTTAATTTTCTCATTGCATCTATTCTTCCTTATGTTTTTTCTTTTCTTAACGGTCTGTTTATTCCCTCCAGCATCTTTTTCTTCCGGTATATGAATACCAAATTCCGTGCGGTTTTCTAAATCCTTGTAATCCGTGATATTTTCTTTGGACATCCTGTTATAAATCTTTAGGAACTGCCAAAATTCTATGTCGCTTCCTTTGATGTTCTTCTCGTAAAACTCCATTAATTTGGGATCGCATTTATGCCTCCCTACTATCGGCTTTGGGTCCGCCGTACGGTTCCCGAAGTCGAATTTGACGGTTTCCAATCTCTCCTCTTTATCTTTTTTGTTCCTTAACTTTTTCTTAGCTATTTTATGTTTCCAAACTTTTGGTTTAAACGGCTTCTTTTTGTCATCATGTCGTCTATTATGCAACTTTAAGGCCGCTAATGTCTGACAAATCTTCTCGCAATGTTCGCAAGGAAATAACATTTTGACGCCTTTCTTTTTAGCCAGATGGTACAAAATCTTCATTTTATTTAAATAATTATCCTGTCCATCTGTTTGTATATTAACTTTCTTTATATCTTCCTGACTGAATTCTGGTATTAGGTGATCTGTTAAATTCACTTCCATGGCGTCTCTTTTGACGACCCACTCGTCTCCATTCTTGACCAACTTAGTTTTAGCTAATAATTTATCTTTAAAATTTCTATTACGCTTATCGATTTCAAGGCATGCTTTTTTATTTAAGTTTTTAATGCTAGGTATCAATTCCACTTCTTTAACTTTATCGCTGTTAACTTCGAAGACGTATCTGGACCCGTTTGCGTTTCGTTCCTTCTCTTTGAAAGCTGTTGGTAGAGTTATTTCGACGTCGTGAACTAAACGCAGGTGTTTGGTTACACTTTTGCTGGTGACGTATTCACAGAGCGGACATTTCTTCAGTATTTTGTTTGAACACAAGTCGAAATGCTCTTTACAATGGTCTAGAAGTTTCGATTTGGTTTGGAAAAGCTGAAAAAAAAAACATTTTTTTTACTAATATTAGAAAAATATTTTTTTTCTGATTTTTGAAGACAGACGAGTTATTTACAGTCCAAACTGAATATCTCGAATTTAAAAATAATATATAAAACATTTAGAACCAATGAGTTTCTAGCTTAATAAGTATTTCGAGACACAAAAGATACACATTGATCCTGTACTGTACTTAGGGCGACGCATTGGAAATTTTGACGGCAGGGATCTCAATTTTTCTAAGTGACTTCAAGACGTACGAAAGTGATATTTGGTAACCTGATTTCTCATTTCATTGACTTTATTTTGACAGTTGCGATTTGCGATACACGATTGGTTAACTTTTGTAACATAAAAAAAAATATCAAGTAAACATCTTCTAAAACAGAGATTTACATTTTTAGGAGTAACGGGACCAATTTTTGTTTCTAAATTTTCTGTATAGTTTTAATCTAAACATATTTTTCAAAATGACAGTTGGATTTTTTAAAATTAATTATAGTTTTTAAAATAAACGAAAATAACCATTTTTTCGTATTTTTCGTAAGCTAGCGCGCGCATTTTTCATAGACCTGAAGGTCTATTTTGGATTAAAGTATTGTTTATCAATGCGTCGCCTTAAGTGATTTAAGGAAACCTAAAAAAATTAAGAAAAAAATAAACCAACATCAAAAAAAAACACTGAAAAGTACAAAATAACTATGCTTTACTAATTAAAATTGGAGTACAAAAATGAGTTTATAAATACGATACAAATACCCATATAATTAAACTTGACAATTATCGAAGTCGGTGCCAAATCAATGTGCAACAACAGAAAGTCTATCAGGTTAGTAGGCTTGGCACCGACTTCAGTAACTGTCAAAATTAATTATATGGGTATTTGTATAGTATTTATAAAGTTATTTTGTACTTTTCAGTATCTTTTGAAGACATTTTAATTTTTTTATTTTTTTTTATTTCACCCTTACGAGTAACGTTGGCCTAAATAAATATCTAGGGCAGGTCTACAATTAACTTCTTTTTTAATTCTCGAGCGCAACGATATACAAGGGAATTATCAATATAAATAAAGCTTATAAGCCATTAGCGTTATTTGGTGTTATTTGGCGTATCTTCGAAGTTCAAGCTCTAATACCAGTGAAATATAATTGGGACCAATCTGGAAGTTTAGCTTTCAAAAAAAAAGAATCTTCCATGTTTCATATATATCGAAGTTCTGAGGTAACAAACATAAAAAACATTGAGTCCTGCTCCTTTTTTTAAAGTTGATTTAAAACCAAAATTAACCTTTCTATTTCTCATCGCCGTAATCGTGCAAAAGCTAGGCGAAGTTGAAGAACTAAAATTATGTCTCACCTTGAAACAAATATAACACTGTTCCGTGTTGATTTTCAACTTCCTATTTCTTCTCATCGCCGTGTCGTCAACTTCATCGTCATTCCCATTACATGCTTCATTACTATCGCTAGTTCTGTTACCATCCTCATTCACCGAACCATTCTCCAATTTATCATTATTATGCTGATTGGTTTTAAAATATATTATTTTGTTTCGTTCTGAAATCAAATATCCACATTTCCATAAACATGCAGATTATTGTTGAACAGAATATTATTTTATACTAGCTGTACCCGCGACTTCGTTCGCGCGGAGAATTTTTCCGTGGCTCTATTAGGCTAGCAATGTACAAAAGTTGTTTTTGAAAAAAGCCTACGTCTATCCTATGTCTCTCTCCAGACACATACTATCTCTATACCAAATTTCATCATAATTAATTCGGCGGTTTACCATTTCCTATAGAAAGTTTCATCCCCCTTTTTGCCCTTTAGAGGTAGATTTTCGATAAAAAAAAAGTAGCTTATCATTTGCGCAATCACATGTTCTTCCTATATACCAATTTTCATCAAAATGGGTCAAGCTGTTCTCTAGTTATAAAAGGATATACCATACGGACAGACAGTAATTAAAAAACATGATACCTCTATTGTAAGTGGCGAGGAGTTGGATATCCTGCTGACTTCAGATGATGCTGCAGCATCTGGTCGAGGTTACTATGTTATTGTGACGTTATTGAAGTCACAGTATACTAAATTTCGCATCGATTAGACTAATAGATGCTCACGTCCCTTTAAAAACTAAAAAAGAGCTGATAACTACGTGTCTAACAACCACTGCTAGAAAACCAGCTTTCAAACAAAATAAACCGCATCATAATCGGTCCATTAGTTTAAAAGCTACGATCCCACAGACAGACACACAGACACGTCAAACTTATAACATCAAAAAAATGATAGAATTGAAGTTAGTGAGTAATGAAACGAATATTTATCACAAAATTTGACAAAAAAGATTGTATTTACAGACAGATGCTACAGATTTATATATTGGGTCCTTACATATGAAATTGGCGTTTTGTACGGGAGGAATATAAAGTCAATTTTTTTTTTGTAAAATATATTTAATTAATCAAAGTATGCACCGTTGTTATTTATGCACTTTTGCCATCTCATAGGTAGTTCATTGATCCCTTTACTAAAAAAACCTTGGGGGCGAGAATCAATAAACTCTTTGAAGGCGGTTTGGACTGCCGCATCGGAGTTGAATTTTTTTCCTTGTAAGAAGTTGTCCATATTCCGGAAAAAATGGTAATCTGTTGGAGCAAGGTCCGGGGAGTACGGTGGATGTCGCAGACATTCCAATTGTAGCTCATCTACCTTAGTGGTTGTTTGTTGTGCAGTGTGTGGTCTTGCGTTGTCGTGAAGCAGCAGTGGCCTAGAGCGATTGACCAATCTCGATTGTTTAGCAGCTAGTTCTTCCTTCATGGTTTGCAGTTGCTGACAATAGATATCTGCCGTAATCGTTTGGCCAGATTTTAGAAAGCTGTAGTGAACGACACCGGCGCTAGTCCACCAAACACTCACAAGTAACTTTTTCTGAGTCAATTTTCGTTTAGGGCAGGATTTGGCTGGGTCTCCAGGGTTCAGCCATTGCGACGAGCGCTTCCGATTATCGTACAGTATCCACTTTTCATCACAAGTAATGATTCGATTTAAAATCCCTTCATTATTGTGTCGGTTGAGCAAAGTAACACAGCAGTCGACGCGTGTTTGCAAGTTCGATTCACTCAATTCATGAGGTACCCATCGTTCAAGTTTTTTTACTTTCCCGATTTGCTTCCAGTGGATTAATACAGTTTTGTCACTTACCCCGAAGCCTGCAGCTATCTCTGAAGTGCTTTGTGATGGATCCGCTTCCACAATAGCCTTTAATTATTCGTTTTCCACTTTGGTCTCCGGCCGTCTACAAGGTTGGTTCTGAAGGTCGAAATTTCCAGAACGAAAACGTTGAAACCAAAAACGTACCATGCTTTCTTTTGCGACACCAGCGCCGTACACATCATTAACCCTTCGAGTTGTTTCTGCAGCACTGGTGCCACGATAGAACTCGTACTTGTAAATATACCGATATTTCATGTTTTCCATTGTGCGGTAATAAGCGACGCCAAAGAAAAAAATAATGAGGAAAAAAACAAATGAATGACTGTTTTCAAAACTCAAATGTACCAGCTAAATGAATTTATAAATTTGAATTTGGAATTCTTAACCAAAGAGGAGATATTTCAGATCAAAGTGGTCAGTAGGACAAAACGCTAATTTCATATGTAAGGACCCAATATTAGTATAAATATGCAAAAGTGTCTGTCTGCTGGAACCGATTTTGATGTGTATGAAGATAGGTTGAACCCTAGGGAAAGCTATAAAAACCGGCCATGCGCGAGTCGGCCTCGCGAGGGTTCCAATATATTTGGCAAAGTCAAAGTCAAATCAATTTATTCAAGTAAACCCAATTGCAAGGTATTTTTGAACGTCAAATCTACTTTAGTTCGGTTTAAAGAGAAAACCTGGACACTGAGAAGAACCGACAAGAAACTCAGTCAGGTATCATTTTTTCAAGATCATTCTACAATAGTTATTTAAAATACAATATTCATAAAGCCAGTAAATGCGTGTACAGAGAAGATCATTTTCAGACTTGTTTTTTCTTCAATGAAATCGCTAACTTTGTAGTATGCTTTTCCAATCAGTGTGCGTTTAATAACAAGTTTAAATTCCTTTTCCATTAATTGAATAATATCTTGAGGAATCTATACTTTCACACCAATATTATAAATGTGAAATTCCCTCTGTTTGTCTGTCTGTCTGCTTGGTTTTCATGGCTAAACTGCCGTTTACCGATTTTGATAAAATTTGGCATGGAGATAGTTTGACACTAGAGGATGAACATGGGCTACTTTATTTTTAAAAAATCTACCCCTAAAGGAGTGAAAAGGGGTATGATACTTTATATGGGAAATTTTTAACCGCTGAACCGATTAAGATATAATTTGGTACAGATATACGCCTTTTCTATTAAAAAAACATAATTTTCTTTTTTTCCAAAAATCTACCCCTAAAGGAGTGATAAGGGAGATGAAACTATAGGGGAAATGCTAAACTGCTGAACCGATTGTGATAAAATTTGGTACAGAAATGTATCCGAAAACCCGGTACAGTATGTACCTGAAAACAAATATAGACTACTTTTTTTTTCAATGTGGTTTTTTATGTATGTGACGTCATCATACGTCCAATATGGCGAATGTTCCATAATAGGAAATAACTTTTTTGTTCCAACACCAACAATATGGGTATCAAATGAAATGGAATAGGCAGGGGAAGGTTTCTGTGCATATGACGTCATCGTAAATCCAATATGGTGGATGTTCCATAGCAGGAAATAACTTTTTCTAATAATAAATGGAGTACGAACGCGAAAGTTTGTATGTATGTGACGTCATCATAAATCTAATATGGCGGATGTTTCATAATAGGGATAACTTTTGCGTTCAACATCAACAATATGGGTATCAAATGAAATGGAATAGGCAAGGGAAGGTTTCTGTGTATGTGACGTCATCGTAAATCCGATATGGCGGATGTTCCATAATAGGAAATATTTTTTTTGTTTAATATCAACAATATGAGTACCTCGGGTAACCTCGGTAACCGGAGAGGTCGAACATTTTTCCACGCGGACGAAGTTACGGGTACAGCTAGTTAAGATTTATTATAAAAACGAACACAGTTGCCCAAAGATGACCGACTCGACTTTTGTAATTTAAATTTAGCGGTAATTAGCTGATCACGACCACGAGTTTCCACATCATTAATAACGCCTTTCCTTTGCGGTATGTAAAACATAACATAACATAACTTCACGCTGTATCCCCAACGGGGTAGTCAGAGAGGACGGAGCGCCAGGAGTCGCGGTCCTTACACACCTCTTTCGCTTCCTCAAATCTCATCATTCTCCTCACACATTTTCGCCTAGGTATGCGAGTGCTTTTGACATTTCCGTCTGCTAACACTCTGGCTATTTGATCTTCATAAGTCAGCCTTGGTCTTCCTTGGCTTCTTTTACCACTCACTTTCGCTCTGTATATTTTCTTCGTCAGTCTTTCATCACTCATTCTTTCCATGTGCCCGAACCATCTAAGCATTCCTTTCTTCATTTTTACAATAACACTGTTGTGCAACCCTGTCATACTGCGTATCTCATCATTGCTTATCCTGTCAGCAAGCGTGACACCGCACATATTTCTGAGAGACCGCATCTCCACAGCATTTAACATACTTTCACTCGATTTTGGGCATATCCAGGCCTCACTACCGTACAACAAAGTTGGCACCAACACCGCATTGTGGATGGCCATTTTAGCAGTGTTAGATATATTCACACTACCCACTAATGCGGACAGAGCACCGTTCACTTTATTGCCAGCTGCTACCCGTCTCTCCACATCCAACTCACACCTTCCATCCCTCGAAAACGCACTCCCCAGGTACACAATTTCATTCACCTGTTCTAGACATTTTCCATTTACACAAATCACACATTTCGTTTGTACCGCTTCTCTTTCAAACACCAGAACCTTAGTTTTGTTCACATTCATTTTCAATCCTTTTACTTCACAATCTTCTTTCAAACACGTGACTAGTGTCTGCAACTCTGCTTCTGATGGTGCTATTAGCACAGCATCGTCAGCGTACAATAGGCAGTTTACCACTGTGTCACCACATCCCATACCACTCATATTACCTTTCAATCTCTAGAGGCAACTGTCCAAATACAGCACGAATAGCCAGGCAGACATCACGCAGCCCTGTCTGACACCAGAACAGACTTCAAACCAGGGCGACATGTCACCGTCTATCCTTACACAGGCTCTGTGGTCTCTATATAATGACCTCACAGCCTGCAGTAAGGAGCCCTCCACGCCAGGCAGAAGACTCCACAATTTCTTCCGCACTACTCTATCGAATGCTTTGTCTAGATCCACGAAAGCGCAGAAAACTTTCCGACTTAAAGCCAGAAACCTTCCCACGATAACGCGGAGCGAGAAAATCTGATCCATACAACCCCTACCGTTCCTGAATCCACCTTGCGCCTCCCACAAATATCTGTCTGAAACGCCTTTCATACGTTCAGTCAATACTTTAGTATAGACTTTACTCGCTAAGCTGACCAAGCTGATGGCCCTATAGCACGCACAGTCTAGGTAGGAACCTTTCCCTTTATATAGAGGTACTATGACTGCCGTGCGCCAGTCCTCTGGAACCTCCCCCTTCTACCAACAAAGGTTACAGAGTGCACAGAAGGCATCCCAGACCCTAGGACCACCATACTTGATCATCTCAGCAGTCACCTCATCATTTCCCGCAGCCTTTCCACATTTCAAACTTCTTATCACTTTCTCAATCTCTTTCATACTAATGGCATCCTCCAGTCTCTGGCCCGAGTGTGGCAATTCATTAGAATCGCTCTCAGTATCAGAGACGGAGTCGCCACTCTCATACAGTTCTCCAAAGTATTCACTCCATCGCTGCAAAACATCCTTTTTATTTGTAAGCAGTTTGTTTTCTTTCGAACGTACTATATTCATTCTGCAAGGTGCCGGACCACTTCGGTACTTACGTACTTCTTTCCAAAATAATTTGGAATTTTCCTCGAAGTTGTCCGACATCTTGTTTTCATCTAACACCCTACACCTTTCACGCTTCTCTTTCACTAGTGCCTTCGTTTCTGCTTATGCGGTATGTATTTAACAAAAAAATGAGTTTCAGAAAGAAAGTTAGCTTTGCAGTTGAAAGATACATTCTCCCATACACCCTAACTGCAAATGTAAGTTTGTAATGGCAAAAAAATGTGACAGAATTACAAATTCTCAATTTTTTGATTTGTCCCTTTTATTGTTCTGTAAGACCTTACTTGTTGACAAATTTAATGAGTCTAGATCAACAGGAAGAACCCTATAGGTTTATGAGTGTATATAAATGACTGTATATTTTGATAGCGTTGACTTAGTCGCTTGAATTTTTTACACCTCCGAGGAACCATAGACCTTGGTGTCTGAAGTCAATTTCAACTTTATAGCTGCACTGTTCTCGAGATAAAGGGTTTTGACTGGTCAGACAGACATATACCTAGACATTGAAGTGATAAATAATTATTACTTACGACCCGCCCTGGCTTCGCACGGAAAATAAAATACATTCATTGTTTTAATGTAGCTTTCTAGGTGAATGAATTGTTGAAATCGGTTGAGAAATTTTTAAGTTTATCCATTACATACAAACAGTTTACCTTTGTATAATATTAGTATAGATATAAATGTGTAAGGAGAATGAGATTTGAGGAAGTGAAAGAGGTATGTAAGGACCGCGACGCTTGGCGCTCCATCCTCTCTGACTACCCCGTTGGGGATCCAGCGTGACAATATACTGGTTACACCGGAAACGTCAAATCAGTTCCAAATTACAAGTTGAACTAGTCGCATGTCTACTATCAAATGCGAAAGACCCACCTTTCTTGGGACCGCTACTAAACGCTCTGCTCATCCTCTCATTATAGCTGTGTCTCGCTCTCTCCAAAGAGGCATCCTCATTTTTCGCCCTCGCTCTCTCCAAAGAGGCGGCCCTATTCTTCCCCTTCGTCGCTCCCTCCAAAGAAGCCGCCCTATTCTTCTTTCTCGCTCTCGCCAGGATCTTCTTCATTAGTTTCTTGACTCTTTCATCGTCCTCACTAAATATGCTCTTTCTCTTCACTGCAAGAAATTTTAGATAATTTACAATTTCAAACTGATAAGAAAAAATTTTTGCATGATTTAAAGACTTGTATATGATACAAAGACTTCTATATATGATTCAAAGAATTCTATTTACGATTCAAAGAATTCTATATACGATTCAAAGAGTTCTATATATGATTCAAAGAATTCTATATATGATTCAAAGACTTCTATATATGATTCAGACTTCTATATATGATTCAAAGAATTCTATTTACGATTCAAAGAATTCTATATACGATTCAAAGACTTCTATATATGATTCAAAGACTTCTATATACGATTCAAAGACTTCTATATACGATTCAAAGACTTCTATATATGATTCAAAGACTTCTATATACGATTCAGTCTTCTATATATGATTCATAGGAAAACCAAGGCTGACTTATGAAGATCAAATAGCCAGTGTTAGCTGACCGAAATGTCAAAAGCACTCGCACACCTAGATGAAAATGTGTGAGGAGAATGATGAGATTTGAGGAAGCAAAAACATAAGGACCGCGACGCTTGGCGCCCCGTCCTCTCTGACTACCCCTTTAGGGATACAGCGTGAAGACATGTATGTACTATTTATTAATTTTCCTAAATAGCCGTAAGTTTTCCTTCAAAATCGAAATAAAAAATTATAAGTGTCGTCCGTCTGTCTTCCCCGTGGTATAAGTAAGTGTGACTCACCGGTCCAGCCGTCCCTGTCGCACGCGATATACCTGTGGACCGCGTCCTCGGACTGTCCCCTCAACTCCCCCCCTGCCCCTGCCCCTGCCCCTGCTCCTGGCCCGGGCGCGGGCGCGGGCGCTGGCGTCACCTCTCGACCCTCGGGACCTTCCTCCGCAACTGTCCCATCACTGATCAGCGCACACAACGACTTGCTGTCCAGCTCAGGGCTCGGATCTGTCAGTGTTCATGCCATATATGTATTTTTTATAATTTAATTTATAATTTAATTAATAAAAAGTTAAATATTTACTCTTGCCCAAGAATAAGCTAACTAACACAATGTAAATAATTTATTTCGTGCTAATTGGGTGTTCCACGTTTTTGGGTGTGTATCACTCTTTTAATTTCACCCTCACACATAAACAACACACACATAGTTATAACTTTTATATAAAAAAAGTCGCATGTTAAAGACTTATTTTTTTCCCTAATATTCCTTGTATATCTTAGTATATATGCATTTGCTTTATTTGTATAATTTTTATAGTAAACTAACAAACCCGGCCCGTTTCACTGGGCGTAAAAACAAAAAAAAATTCAACTGATCCGATCGCTACCAAACTTTACAGGAACACCCGCTAGGCCAATCTCAAGATTCCCTGAAAATTTCATCGAAATCGGTCCCGCCGTTTCGGAGTCCATAAGGAACATACATACATCGCCTTTTATATATATAGATAGATATTCCTTGTCATATACACAGTTTTAGGGTACAACGCTGGCTCCTGATATACAGTCTTGCAACTAGTTCGGGAGTCAGAGGATTTTCCCATTTTCTGTACTTTGACTTTGATTGGAATAAATTATTATTATTACAATTATTATTATTATATATATGATACTAGCGACCCGCCCCGGCTTCGCACGGGTAGACATTTTTTGGAAACAAAATACAGTCAATGTTGCTCGCTGATAATGTAGCTTTCTATAAGTGAAAGAATTGTTGAAATCGGTTGAGTAGTTGAGTTTATCCATTACATACAAACAGTTTACCTCTTTATAATATTAATATAGATAAATATCGAAAGAAGTCTGGTATGGAAATAACTTGTGCGTACTGTTATACCCTTGGACCAAGAAACAATAAGTTGCTGCTTTTATTATCGTATGCATAGCGAAATTTCGTCTCTTTCTATCTTATTGAGCATGACCACGAGTAAAAGGGTTGGCTACAGTAAGAATGGCAACCTCGCACTGTCGGTGTAATTCGTGTCAGCTCATGACCGACGCACTAACGGGTATTTAGTCAAACTAGGCGGCCAAAATTATTTGAGCTATTAATTGTTCTATTAAATTATCATTATTTTTAGCAAGAAATATATCAATTTTATAGTGTTTTATACTTTTTTTGAATTCCGTCTTAAGGTGTGAGAAATTGTGCTTGATATCCTTTATTTATCTGAGTAATTATCGAAATTTAAAATTTTTTTTTCAACATTATCTAATTTTTCTTTAAAATCATGAACACTTTCTTGCTGAATTTCATTAAAAATGCATATTCGTGTAAATATTTTAACATTTGAAGGCCCTTAAACAAAAAAATATAGCATTAAAAATATTTTTTAATGCTTGAAGGTATAAAGTATAACTTCTGAAAGCAGTTAAAAGTGGAACCAATTCTTGTTTGTTCTTTTACTAGAAACTCTTAGCAAAATATATCATAAGGAATGAACATCGGGACTCACCCGGAAATACAACTAAGTACTTCGAGATCTCGAAATTCGAACAAAAATATTACCTACCCTACTTATTATTGTTTTTAATAAATATAAAACCTCAAGTTAACCATTATCGATATATAAATACATACCAGCTTGACAAAATTCCATTATCAAGTGGTTATAAAACGAATCCCGTCAATTTAAAGCACTTAAAAGTACGTCTATGTAATGAGTGATCGCACAAAGATACGTGCAGTCTTCTAGAGCACCCATTCCCAAAGTGGGCGATAACGCCCCCCTCTGGGCGCTGCAGGCCTAAAGGGGGGCGGTAAGAGACAAAAAAAAAAAATGGGGGCATTGTGTAGAGGCCTGGGGGGTGATTTGTAATTTCATTTAGCTAGAAGGCATCTTAGACAACGACTGCATGAGCTCTCGACTCAACAAAATAAGTTTGGGAACCTACATTCTAGATGATCAAATGTAGACTGTCAGCTCAGCTCGTACGTGCTGAGCGAGGGAGGGGCATCGATCGTGTTTTGTACACACAATTTATCCTACTTTTAAGAAACATTATTCATTCCTCTTTGGGTTGACATTTGTAAATATGAATTTTGGCCGCCTAGATTGACTAAATACCCGATAGTGCGACGTCACATTCACTACTGAAATAATTATTTGCAAAATAATCATTTCAGTAGTAATCATTTCACTATTCACAAAAATCTAACATGTCCTGTTTTGCTGCGTATCGTTTACTGTGACCTATTTACACATTAGTAAAATCTAGAAACTCGGTCAACAATAAAAGGATACCGTAAGGACACGCGAGTAGAGCAAATGCTTCATCCATTTTAATTCTTGATCCGAGATTATACCTCACATGCACAATTTTGCGCCACATGTACGATAAAGTGTTGCCAATGCCAAAAAAAAGTCAGCGTGACAGCTGTTTAGTTATTAATTGTTCAGTTATTAAAACTGGAGCGTTACACGAAAGAACGTTGTCATTCTTGAACAATATTTTCAAAATAACAAAGATATGTCGTCAACCATTCGCAATTTTCATACAAAACGTGGTCGGATCATTAAATTAACTTCATCAATTGTGAAGAAATTATGTGAAAAATTTAAGTGAGCCTTTAGACTTTTTCTGGAGTCGTCCACCCTAGTCTTGAAGGAGGAAATTAAGCTCTTATCAACGAAATTCGGCCGTATTTAGTCATAAAAATGTCGACAACAGAGTGTGTATGCGCCGGCAAAGTCGTGGAGACCCGATATGTTATTCCACACCATAACCCTATGCAATACACTTTATGAAACAGTTAAAAAAAACACAAATTTTATTGAAAACTTGTATTTTCCATTACAATTACTTCTTGCGCGAATTTTGGAACACCCATTATAACAAGGAAGTAAAATAATATTTCTAAGGCGAAGCGCTATTTTGAGTTTAGAGCGGAGCGAAGGATTCTAGAGTAGAGTCCTGAACGCAGCCAGGGAAAAAATAAATGTTCATTTCCATCTATGAGAAAAATAAATGGGAGATCTTTTTTTTTAGTACGGGTCTCCCTTAGGAGTGAATGTATAGGGTTCCGTGCCCATATAACCGACATCTTCAGTACTAAATAGATAAATTCCTCATATTATTTTCTTAAAATGTCACCGTAATACATTTTAATTGTTGCTTGGAGTTTCTAGCGACATATACATTGAGGCAGTCTTTCTAGTAGGATCCGCTGAGGCGGACTGAGCCACTAAAAAAAAACTCAACATCACACTACTAAATGAGCACTTATTTCAATAATTCCACATAATGCACAACAGCGTAAAGACACTTTGGGACGAAAAACTACGCCAATTTTAAATCACAAAATCCACTAGAAACATGCAAATAATTCAAATAAATGCTCCACCGCTCCCCATAAAATCCCGTCAATAATTCTCAACTATTATTGAATAATCTATTGATCACAGTACAACACAAAGCGCAAATCACACGAGCTGTCATGCTCTTAAGGGTCGCATGGAAGGACCCCTTGAAGCCCCCACTCTGACCCCGAAGCTCTGCTGTCATCCTCTTCGGGGTCCCATAGAAGGACCCCTTGGAGCCCCCACTCTGACCCCGAAGCTATGCTGTCATCCTCTTCGGGGTCGCATGGAAGGACTAGTTGGAGCCACCACTCTGACCCCGAATGACCCTATACTCGCCTGTTACGACAGGCCGAGAACACCTCTTACTTCGCGAACCCTGGTTACAGGGCTGATTACCTGCATCTAAATAACCCCTCACCTCTGTACTGTTCCTCTTCCACCGGTTCTTCCTTGACCACCGCTACCTCTTCTTTCCCCTCGCCCCCCGTCAACCCCTCACCCCCTGTCCCCCCCTCTCCCTCCTGCTCCTCCTCTATCTTAATGTCCAGGTCGTGAACTCGCCAGTAATGCGCTTTCAAATGTACACCCCTCTTGTACTCCTTCTTACATATCTCGCATTCGCGGACCTGTCAAGATTTTATAATAATAATGTATTAATCACATAATTTCTTATTACTAAGTGCTTATTTGGTCACAAGTGGCTATTTTAAGTACTAATTTGGTCACAAGTAGCTATTTTAAGTACTGATTCGGTCACAAGTGGCTATTTGAAAGCACTTGATTGGTCACAAGTGGCTACTTTAAGTACTAATTCGGTCACAAATGGCTGTTTGTAAGTACTTTTTCGGTCACAAATGTTAGTTATTGTTAATATTAGTAATTAAATATTCCAATCATGAACATTAATGGATGACAACACCGTCATTTGTGAGTGTCGCTACTTAACATAATAATCGGTAATATTCTTCGTAATTTAACAGTTGGTATATTTTTGAACGCCAATTTTAACAAATGGTCAAATGAAAATTACACAAACTAGCGAAAACATCTCTTTTTATTATATTTTCATATATCCTGATATCCTGTTTCTAGGTACTTATTCAGTCACAAGTGGCTGTTTCCAAATACTTATTCGGTCACAAGCGGCTGTTTCCAAATACTTATACGGTCACAAGTGGCTGTTTCCAAATACTTATTTAGTCACAAATGGCTGTTTCCAAATACTTATTTGGTCACAAGTGGCTGTTTCCAAATACTTATTTCGTCACAAATAGCTATTTCCAAATACTTATTTGGTCACAAGTGGCTGTTTCCAAATACTTATTCAGTCACAAGTGGCTGTTTCCAAATACTTATTTGGTCACAAGTGGCTGTTTCCAAATACTTATTTCGTCACAAATAGCTATTTCCAAATACTTATTTGGTCACAAGTGGCTGTTTCCAAATACTTATTCAGTCACAAGTGGCTGTTTCCAAATACTTATTTGGTCACAAGTGGCTGTTTCCAAATACTTATTTCGTCACAAATGGCTATTTCCAAATACTTATTTAGTCACAAGTAGCTGTTTCCAAATACTTATTCAGTCACAAGTGGCTGTTTCCAAATACTTATTTGGTCACAAGTGGCTGTTTCCAAATACTTATTTCGTCACAAATAGCTATTTCCAAATACTTATTTGGTCACAAGTGGCTGTTTCCAAATACTTATTCAGTCACAAGTGGCTGTTTCCAAATACTTATTTGGTCACAAGTGGCTGTTTCCAAATACTTATTTAGTCACAAGTGGCTGTTTTTAACTGCTTATCTAGTGAAAACCGGCTATTCCCATATCAAACTGCCCGCTGCCCGTCCCTAACTACTTATCAGATCACAACCGTCAATAGACATTCTTATAGAGAGACTCACGCTTCGCCGGTCGTGTCCATACTTGAGATGCATCACAATGCTGGGCTTGTTGTTGGTCACGAACCCGCACAGGTCACACTCGAACCGCGGCCGCTTCCGCGAGTGCTTCTTGCGTATGTGATTGATCAGGTACGACTTGCTGTAGAAACTGAAATATCCATATACGATATTTAATTTGGAATCGCGTGTTTTTTAACGTGTGTGAAAGAGACGTGTATATGTGTCTATGTAGTCGTATGTATGGAGTAGATCCTATGTTTTCATTTTTGAGTTTAACGAGATGTATGTGCAGTGTCACCCTTGCGGGCAAAATAAGCAATGCAGAGATACGCAGTATGACAGGGTTGCACCACAGTGTTATTGTAAAAATAAAGAGAGGAATGCTAAGATGGTTCGGGCACATGGAAAGAATGAGCGATGAAAGACTGACGAAGAAACTATAGAACAATAGTGAGTGGTAAAAGAAGCCAAGGACGACCAAGGCTGACTTATGGAGATCAAATATCTAGTGTTGGCCGACGGAAATATCAAAAGCACTCGCATACCCAGGCGAAAATGTGTGAGAAGAATGATGAGAATTGAAGAAGCGAGGGAAGTATGTAAGGACCCCGACGCTTGGCGCTCCGTCCTCTCTGTATACCCCGTTGGGGGTACAGCGTAAAGATATGTATGTATGAAATTAACGTAAACAAACCAGAAATCATTTGCGAACTAGTCCATGTAGTTCTTACAAATGTCACAGTCACTACATTTGTTTACATAAGGGACAAAAATGAAAAAAATAGGATATCAGCTCCCCTCTTACTGCATGCTTTAGTATCAGAGATGTGATTTATTTGAACATCTATTTAAAATGCAAATACAAAATGCAAAATGCCTATTTTTATTTTGCATTTGAAATACTTTTTTTTTTTCAAAATGCATTTTGTATTTCATTTAAAACAATCTACATAAATATTTAATATTTGTAAAATGCAAAATGGTTTTGTTAATTTCTTTAATTCATATTTCGTATTTTTCATTCTTAAATTCATAATTACTTTATTTAAGAACGCACCCATCCTAAATGTTGCCAACAATAATGCCAACATTGCAATTTAAACTGTTTCTGTGCCAATGCCAATGTCAATAATACCTGGAGTCACCTGGGGAGTGCAGCCGGAAAACATAAAAATTATTTACGAGCATGTCATTCAGCCTATAATTTGCTATGCGGCTGGAGTCTGGAGCAGCGCTATAAATTACATAACTGTGTCTAAAAGACAACTGTGTCGAAAAGATTATTCGCCATTAAAATAGTTCAGGGATTTCGCACTATGAGCACAGCAGTTTCAATTTCATTAGCACAATTAACACCTATCACTGAAAAAATCGTGAAGTTTCCGACAACGAGACATCAAAAATAGAGGGCACCTCAAGCTACCTGGGGAATTGCCTCTGGAAACTCTGGCTCGTCCTTCAGAGTTGCTTCTCTCACGTTGCGGTCGGCCATTGCCTTTACTGAGGTAACATCAGAAGATGATCTTTCAAATCTGCGACTTGATGGCATCCGGACCATTACTAATAATACACTAAAGGCAGCAAGCATGATAACAAGGTCGGAGCTGCATTTGTTGTCATCCAGCATAACGGTAAACAGGTCACTAAAAAGTTTAAATTACACGACTGTTGCTCCGTCTTCCAGGCGGAGCTTTTGTCTCTGGATCGGGCCTGCAACTGGATCGTAACTAACAACGAACAAGGAAATACCGTAATTGTTTCGGATAGCAAATCCAATTGGAAGAATTATCCAACCCTAATTTCTGCAATCGTC
The DNA here is from genome assembly GCA_907165235.1 of Zeuzera pyrina. Taxonomy (NCBI): domain Eukaryota; kingdom Metazoa; phylum Arthropoda; class Insecta; order Lepidoptera; family Cossidae; genus Zeuzera; species Zeuzera pyrina. Next base: position 10,011,056 of record OU015647.1, on the reverse strand, counting down.
TGGTCGTGAACATTCATAAGTGGCTGAACTTCGCTCTAACCCGTAGAATGAACGTCCAGTTTATGTGGGTCAAATCTCACTGTGGCATTCATGGAAATGTATTAGCTGATGCTGCGGCTAAAGCTGCGACTTCCCTTCACAAAACGCCTGATTTCTGCGACATACCGACTAGTTTCACAAAGTACCAAAATAGACTACTATCTGAGGCTGCGGCTAAAGAGTTGTATGATGAAACAAACAATTGTTTATACACTAAGACCTTACTGCCCGCCTATGATGACCTGCAGTCGTGCCTCGCAGTGGTCAGGCCACATTTTGGCGCGACGCAACTTCTCACCAACCACGAATACCACAAGGTGTATTTACACCGTATTGCGGCGGACGAAATCTGCCCATGTGATGGAATGACTCCTCAATCTCTAAAACACCTGATTGAGGAGTGCCCAAGATTCAGTAGAACAAGAAGCCACCACTGTGTGGCCTCCAATATGTATTACATATATATGTATAACATTAGCCCATTCGATTTAAGGCAAATCATAACAAAAGAAACAACTGTGAATACATTTTTGGTTCATGTGAAGTATACCATGGAGAATGTTAAAGCATAAAATAAATAAATAGAGAGATGGAAACACTAAGTGTTTCTTTAAGATGACAATAAATAAATATGCTATATAATTTAAAGTACATAAGCTAATAATTAAACAGACACACAATTATGGCTCAAGCAAAGTGTATACCACAAGCACTGCGCTTGAGACATTAAAGTAAAAAGAAATAAAAAAAAATGACAATAATACCAATACTACAATAGATTTGAAAACACTTTCAGGTTTATTTTCGTTTGGTGGAATGATTATGAGGCTTCATAGATGGAACATGAAATATGAACTCTTCGAACAAAACTAGTGTTAAAATCAGTGAAATAAGTATTTTATTTGAAGAAAGTATTTTGAAAATACCTACATATTTTGTATTTAAATATTTTTATTCAAAACCAATTTGTATTTAAAATAAAAAATAACTAAGCATTTGCATTTTGTATTTAAATGCTTTTAATAAATTATTTTGCACATTTCTGTTTAGTATGTTTGGAATTGACCAGCCATGTCTGTTCGTGTGTGGCGTGTTCCATGAAGGTGTGCATGAGTCTCCGTGAATGTAAGTATATGGGTGCGTGATTTTCCTTCCTCGTGTGTGTTGTGTTAATCCGTTTCGTATATGTAAATACATGTAGGAGTTCTTTAGTGCGCCGCACCGCACCTGTAGTGCGCGTTATCGACCCGCATATTACATGCGAGCGTGTGTAAATACATGTCTGTATTATCTGTCGTCTGTCTGTATGCGAATGTCTCTGCCCCCGTAACCACCGCACGCCACAAGGCGCGCTCTCTAATGCGTGTGTTCTCCCCCCTCCCCTATGCGTATCGTACAGCGCGGTGTGCATCCACTACCTGCACGTCTCTAAATGCCATGGTTTGTGGGTCTCCCCCACCTTCTCCCATACAGCGCAATACGCGTACTTGACTCGCATGTGCAATGCACGTGTGTGTTCTCTAACGGTGCGTATGCATCACACTTTTTCCTTCATTCCCACCACACGTCGCGGTACGTGTTTTTGATCCGCAAATGTTTGTGCACATGTGTTTTCTTTGTCACCTGTGCGTCTTTCCTAACCCCGACCGTCCCTCCGTATAGACATCACACGCCGCAGTGTATCCTGTACCCGCATGTGTATGTGCACGTGTGTGTTCCTTGTCGCTAGTGCGTGTCTCACTCTCCCGTCCTTCCTACACCCACGGCACAGCTCCATCGCTCCATCCGTTCATGTGTTCTACTCCCCCCCCCCCCCATATTCCCGTCACGTCACGGCTCGCCCATACGCACCGTACGCCGCAGCGGTCGCACTCGACGCCCTTGCGGCGGCCGTGGAGGCGCGCGTGCCGCGCGAGCCGCTCGGGCCGCGTGAACCGCGCGCCGCACCGCGGGCACGGGAACTGCCGCTCGGGGAAGTGGACCAGCGAGTGCCGGTTCAGGGACGTCTGCGGCGTTCGTTCACTAGCTATACCCGCCTATTCGTACTACTGTAATACTTCTAAGGGTGCGTTTATTTGACGCGAAGTTCGTGCTGACGTAACGCGGTCACCGCGCGGTTGCCGCGTGATCATCACGGCGCAGTTAGACGACCCGAAAATCGCCGGCGAGCGCGGTTGATGTTCTCGTGTATTTATTAATAGCAAATATAAACTCTATTCACTAGGAAACAACATTCAAATTTCTAAAAAGACATTCGTCATTCGCATTACCGTGCGGTCTAAAACTATCCCACCCTCATATTCTATTCCTCTCTGGCCACTTCAGACAGAGTGAAGTTACTTGCGCTTAACCTGAGCTTAAATATGTAGATATGTGTACTATTTTTTGCTCTATTTTGCGACGTCCGCAAACTTATTATGTAACTTGCAGTCATCATGCGACAGCCAATATCGCAAGATATCTGCTGTCTAAACGACAATTTGTGTAATGTAATTTGTATAGTGGCGCTAAATCTACAGCGAAAAGTGTATTTTACGGTCACACAATAATAGATACGCAATCGTCATACATCATATATTGCAATTATTCAGGCCGCACAGTGATCGCGTGGTTGTCGCTGTCTGCAAATTTTTAAGTAATAACCGAACGCATTGTATCGGCGTGAAAAAAATCATGTCCAATAAACGCGCCCTTATCTTGCGGCCGCCGCGCGGCGAGCGCGGTTGATGTTCTCGTGCATTTATTAATAGCAAATATAAACTCTATTCACTAGGAAACAACATTCAAATTTCTAGAAAGACCCAACCGTGCGGACGCTGCAAGATCTCCGCGCGATCATTAAAGATTAAAACGTCGCAAAATACAGAAAAATACACTCTTCTTCAAATATCAACACAATATTTAATTAATACATATTTTTCATGTACAAAAATAACACGATGTCATATCACTCATTTATTCAATTAAAATATTTTAAGTACAGCTGCGCTCTGTTGGGTGGCGAATTATGTTCTTCCTTCTTCCCGTCACACCTCTCCATCGAGTCCCTCACCCGCGTCCCTCCTCGCCTACTTCACTCAATTAGTACCGCCATTCACAACTTTATATAACTACATATCTAAGCTCATGTCATACGCAAGTAACTCCATTCTGTCTGGAATAGCCACAGAGGAATGGAACACAAGGGTTGGAGTTTTAAAACGCAAGGCGACCGCAAACAACCGCACGGCTACCGCACTGTAAGACAATTCACAGAAATTTAAATGTTGTTGCCTAATAGACCGACCCGTTGGCGCAGTGGCATAGCATCTGCTTTCCAAGCTAGGGAAGCTAATTCAATTTAGGAAACAAACTTTTCTAAATTGGCTTGGAGTGTGGATGTTAGTGAGAACTCACCCAGAGTTCGTTATGAGGTACCCATAGTACAAGCTTACTGCTTAGTTTGGGGTCACACAATCTATGTAATTGTCTGGAGTATTATTATTATAGTAAATAGAGTTTACATTCGCCATTAATAAATACAGGAGTGGCGAAGCGTCGCCACGCGCTTACACTTAGCTCTTATATCTATAGCATAAACAGTCTTATTATTCACTTCAGAAAACGTTGCCTGTGTTTTTTAAATAAAGAACAATTTTTTCTTTAAAAAATCTGAATATTTGTTTTTGACTGTACCATATATTTTGACTGCCATATTTATTTCTTTTACTAAGCCATCCTTTTTCTATACAAAAGAATTGCTGTACATTTCGTCCCTGTCATGCCTGATGGAAAGCAAAGAGACCCAACATTAATCAACGTTTGCTCAGAAGATAATAATAATAATGCGCCAGACGATACACACCAATCATCTGATCTCAAACTATGGTATTCCCTGCTTTATGAGAACCAGACGACGACTACTGGGGACGTCTCCCAGTACACCCAGACCCGAGACAATCTAGAAAAGTTCATTTTCTAATTTGACCCGACCGGGAATCGAACCCGGAACCTTCCGCGCTTGGCTTAACGTCTAAACCACTGCGCCAACTAGGTCGTCGTAAGATGCCTATATACTTTTGTTTTGAAGGTGCTCAAATTGTAAATGTAAAGATAAATCTACGCCAGAAGGTTGTTCCAAATCTGAACAGTTCGTATTAAATACGATGACGTACATCGTTTTTTACGAACAAAAGCGATGTCAACAATGTAAGGATGGAAATTCTCCGTCTCTTTCTCTCTCTCTCTCTCTCTCTCTCTCTCTGTCTCTGTCTACGCTTGAATGTTCGGAAGAAGAACGGTAACTGAAACCTTTCCCAGGATAAAAGTATTCCATGTACTTAATATAAAAGATCACAACAGGGACATGTTCTCATGTGGTCACATTAAGTACATAATCTCACGTGATAACAACAGTGCCTACTTACATATACGTGATCACAACAGTGATGTAGTGATGTGTTCTCACGTGATCACAATAGTGTCACGTACCTATACATAGTCACAACAGGGACATGTCTTCACATTATCACAATTAGTACGTAACCTCATGTGATCACAACAAAGCCACACACCTACCTACATATACGTGATCACAACAGTGATGTGTTCTCGCGTGATCACAACAGTGTCACGTACCTATACATCACTGGTTCCCAAACTTATTTTGTCTACTGAGTCGAGAGCTCATGCAGTTGTTGCCTAAGATGCCTCCTAGCTAAATGAAATTACAAATCACCCCCCAGGCCTCTACACAACGCCCCCATTTTTTTTCTGGGTCTCTTACCGCCCCCCTTTAGGCCTGCAGCACCCACAAGAGGGCGTTATCGCCCACTTTGGGAATGGCTGCAGTATACATGATCACAACAGGGACATGTCTTCACGTGATCACAATAAGTACATAACCTCATGTGATTACAACAGTGCCACATACCCAGATATTGTACCATTTTTTTTCCTATTCTACCTTTTTTATAAGCATATAGGCTGTCAGAAAAATTAAATGTAAAACTGGCAAGTTATAAATATGAAATATTTTCTTTGGAAGAATGGAATAGAATTTTTGAAGAAGGAAAAACAAAAAAAGAATAGTGGAGAAGAGACGATGGTGTGTGAAGACACGTTCCTTTTTTAGATGTGAAAAGAAAATATTTCTAATTTATAACTTGCCAGTTCTATAATTTTTTTGACTTAGCCTATACGCTCAAAAAAAGGTAGAATAGGAAAATAAAATGGAAAATAGGAAAAAACATGATCACGATAGTGATATGTTCTTACGTGATCACAACAGTGCCACGCACCTACGTGATCACAATATAATATATACTCAGACATTTCACGCAGCGCCATCTAGTCCCAAAGTAAGCAGCACAGCGCTTGTGTTATGGGTACTAGACAACTGATATACCACTTATATACTTTTATTTTGTAAATAAATACATATTATAACATAAACACTCAGATTCGGGGCGGGAATCGAACCCGCAACCCCCGTTTACTTTCCGACGCGCTTAGCCGTTGCGCCACGGAGGTCGTCAAATACAATAGGGACACGTCCTCACGTGATCACAACAGCGACGTGTCCTCGCGATCATAACAGTGACACGCACAAATGGCCCTGCCCGCGGCGTCCGCTCAGTACTCAATACTCAGTACTCACCCGGTCCGTGTAGGCCTTCCCGCAGCCGCTGTACTCGCACAGGTAGGGGCGAGTGCGCTCGGCGGCGGCGAGGTGCGAGCGGAGGTGCGCGCGCAAGTTCCCGCGGCTGCTCACGGCCGCGCCGCACACCTCGCACCTACACCTCCCCCGCCGCTCGTGGACTACGCGCTGGCAACACACCTCTCTTGCTGTTACGGCATCGGTTACGGTTCCTTATGTCCCTCAACTAAGGAACGGTTTAGGTTTCATTGATAACAGACGAGCGGCCCTTACAGTAGTCGCATATGATGTGTAATATCTGACACCTCACCTATAACAGTACCAATCTCTCGGAAAAGGGGATGGTACCTTCGATCACAAATAAAAAACTAGATACACAATCGACGCTCGAAAAATGTCCGAACCAAATGTACACTCATTTGAGTATTTGAGTGCACTTCTGTTTTAATAATATTCGAAAACGCTAACAGCGAACATGTCAAAATGCTCCTTCAAAAATTGCAAAAACAACACATCTGGAACGCTAAAAAAGACACGAGTTCTTATCTTCGGTTAATAAATAAATAATTTTATTTACGTGTTCATTATTTCATTATAGTAACAACATTACATAGCTCTTTTTTATTAAATTCGTAATCATATTTTTAAATATTGCCTGACAATATACGAGTATGTCTTAACCTTGTCACTTTCATATTACCTAACAATATATGTCTTAACCTTGTCACTTTCATATTGCCTAACAATATATGTCTTAACCTTGTCACTTTCATATTGCCTAACAATATATGTCTTAACCTTGTCACTTTCATATTGCCTAACAATATATGTCTTAACCTTGTCACTTTCATATTGCCTAACAATATATGTCTTAACCTTGTCACTTTCATATTGCCTAACAATATATGTCTTAACCTTGTCACTTTCATATTGCCTAACAATATATGTCTTAACCTTGTCACTTTCATATTGCCTAACAATATATGTCTTAACCCTGTCACTTTCACGTAACAAATCAAAATCACATAAATAGCAACGCACATTTGCGTTGCTATTTATGTGATTTTTCGATTATTCGAATTATGCTTTATGCACGAGAAGTAAGATTGCATTTTAAATATTTTTATTTAACAAACTTCGTTTCAATGTCATCCAAGAATCGTTTACGAGCGTTTATAACCTTATAGTTTGACAGTAAGGTCTCTACTTTAGAATAACACAATATTGCCGATAATACTATACGATATTAAAAATATGTACGTCAATTCGGACAATAATTTGCTTAAATTTTATAAGAGATTGTGAATCTAGTTCTTTATTTGTGATCGAAGGTTGGTACCATCTGACGGCCAACTCTACCACCGCGCGCGCTCATTGGTCTAAATTCAATAGCGCGCGCTTCCCCGGCCTCCTGTTACACACTTCCGTCCCTTCTCACGAATCACTCCCACAGATTGCAGGAAAGCGAGAGGAAAGATGTTACAAATCAAAACTGACAGTAAGAAGTCTTTAGTCAATCCATTCTTTAAATATAGTCTTAAAATTATACTGGCGTATTGACATACAAAGAATACGAGTAAGAATGTAATATTTTATGACAGTGTCACGAGTAGGAAAGGGACAGCGAACGAGACGCTATTGTAACCCTTTTTGAACGACAAGTCGTCACGCTGTGGTAATCACTGTTCGCTTATTTTATTAATTTGTGTTAAAATAGAAGTTATTGAGTTTTAAACTTTGGCAGTGCGAACAGAGTGGGGATAGGCTAGAGGGAGATGGCGTTACAGAGCTATGACGTCACAAACTCGCAATGACATTCAACAAGAGTTATCACCACACACCAGCAATAATGTCCTCACCTTGCCCTCCTTAAATATCTTTGAAATTATTATGTATACGAGGAAAAATATAGATCTGTTTAAAAAGAAAGGTGATATTAATAGTGTGGAAACCCGAGGTCGTGATAAATTGGTTATTCCAAAATTTTAAAGTCTAATGTTTCATTTTTGGGTAACTGCATTCGTTTTTATAACAAAGTACCTCAGGAAATTACTCAATTAACAGAGAATAAATTTAGATTGGTTATAAAACGTACATTGGTTAGACAATCATACTATAAAATAAACGATTACATTGAAGATAAAACAGTCTGCAAAAAATAGTCTGCAAATAATCTTCTCTGCACATGCGTTTACTGGCTTAATGAAAATATCGTATTTTAATAAATCTTTTGTAAAATGAAGTTGAAAAAATGATACCTGATTGAGTTTCTTGTCAGTTCTTCCCAGTGTCCAAGTTTTCTATTTGAACCGAACTAAAGTAGATTTGACGTTGAAAAATACCTTGTAATTGGGTTTACTTGAATAAATTTCTTTGACTTTGACTTAGAACACTCACGATATGGTTGTTGAGAGCTGATTTGACCTTGAACCTCTTGTCGCACAGATGACACGCGTGTTTCTTCACATCCAGCATCAGATGTACTTCTGCCACATGCATCTTGAGATTGGCCTTAGACTTCACCCTATTGAACATAATGTTATACCATTGTGAATGTATAGTACATTCAGGTGCAACGAATGCCCAGACACCATTTTCATCGAGTATTTGGTCTGACAAACACAGACCTAGAGACCTCTGTTTATTAAAATTTATCTAAATAATTTGATTCCATCATCACTCAACGGAGATATAATGGAGAACTAAACCTTTGAAAACGATTTCCACTCCACAGATTTTTTCTCCTCCGATACAATGAAATGATGCTTATAAGAAACTGAGTCGATCCGCATTAAAAAAGAATTACCTATTTTACTAATTTTCATGAACATATCACGCTTGACGCAAAAATAAACCGAATGGTTCCTAAGACAATTCCCCTGTATCTCTTATAATAATAGTATACTCAGACATTTGACACAACGCCATCTAGTCCCAAAGTAAGCAGCACAGCGCTTGTGTTATGGGTACTAGACAACTGATATACTACTTATATACTTTTCTTTTGTAAATAAATACATATTATACATAAACACCCAGACTCGGGGCAGGAATCGAACCCGCAACCCTCGTTTAGTTTCCGACGCGCTTAGCCGTTGCGCCACGGAGGTCGTCTCATGGATTCGGATTTCCCCAGACGGTCCCAGTTAAAAAAAAATGTATGTGGGAGATTGTGCATTATTTTACACAAACAATTAATTTGATATTTCAAAACAAGTCGTTAGTACAACGATACACGTATATCCCTCCCACTACGTCATCTATTGCTTGTTCATTGTTCATTGGTATAAAAATACCGGACAGACTGTCAACAGATCAGATTCGCGACCGGTGACGCTGTAAAAGCCACTAGGGCTAACCGCAAAGAGGGTTTTTTTAGTCGGTTCGAGTCCGACACTACTTAGTCGGCGTGTCCGGCTGTGTCCGTGGGTATGTTTCGCCTCTCAGAAACCAAAAAAAAGTAATTTAAAAAATTAAACCGCCTAAAAAAACACTGAAAAATACAAAATAGCTATCCTTTACTAATCAAAACTCAAGTACAATTAAAATAACTTTTTAAATACGACACATATCTATATGATTAAATTTGACAGTTACTGAAGTCGGTGTCAAGTCTACCAAACTAATAGACTTTCTGTTGTTGTACAATTGATTTGATCTCATCACTAGTGTGAGTATGCCGCAGTATGTACGTGCGTGCATGTCCATGTATGTGTGTGTGCGTGCGTGTGCGTGCGCGTGTGCGTGTGTGTGTATGTTGAGTGTGTGAGAGAGAAAGTGAGCGCGTGAGTGTCCATGAGCGGGTGTGTGTACGCGTGCATGTATGTATGTGCGTGCGTGTGTGTGTGTGTGTGTGTGTGTGTGTATGTATGCGTGTGTGTGTGTGTCGTGCGTGCGTGTTCGTGTGTGTGTGTGCGTCGTGCATGCGTGTTCGTGTGTGTGAGTTTGTGTTAGCGTGCGTGCGTGTGTGTGTGTGCAACGTGCGTGTGTTTGTGTGTGTGTGTGTAAACGCCATACGCACTGTTTGTCGCACAGCCGACAGCGGTAGACGGCCTGCAGGCCCATGTGGCGATGCTGGTGCTTCCTCAGTGTGGAACTGTCGCGACACGCGTACGGGCAGAACGAGCACTGGAACGGCTTCTCGTCTGCAAAGGGACGGAACGGGTCACAGGACCTTTTACAACTTACTATACCTTATTTTACTAATTGCACATCGCGGATTCGCTCGCGTTAATTCGGGTATTTTTTATGTATACAGTATGAAGATATTTATTTATGTAAAAAATAGTCTAAATTACTCTCTGAAAAGTTCTCCAACTGCAAATGAAAATTTCGTCAAAATCGAAACCGTTTTGAACATTAGCCTAGACAAACAAACAGACAAACAAAAAAGCGTGTTTGGATTTTAGTTACGTATAAAGCAGTAATATAAAAGTCTTTATTTCAAAATCACAGACAGACACTTCAATTGTATTTATATGTATCATGGAGCACTCAAACTATAGAGTGGCAATGTCATTTATTTTGTATGAAAACAATTTACGTCTGAACACTGTGGCGGTTACTGCGTTCTGTTTTATAGTCTCATTTTTTTTTTTACACACCACCGAAAAGAACAATAAGCCATTATATAAATATTTAACCCTAGAGTGCTCGCGCTATGCGCATTTTGCCGCCCGCGCAACAATATTCGTAATATTTTGAACACGATGCATTTGTCAAGGTCAAGCGTCTTAGTAGCTGCCCCCCCGTCTCTCACCTCTGTGTTTTCAATATTTGAGTGTATTTAGTGCGCGGGTGACCGCAGGAGACAAAGGTTGTTGCACGTGGGTCGCGCTTGGCGGCAAATTGCTAACTGCGCAACTACTTACGTAAGTAAAATTTTGTGAATTTATTTTCTTACTTTAGTTCAAATATTATTAGTTTTCACTGCGTATAGTATTGTATTAAAGTAAATATCGTATTGAAATTGATTTTTGGTTTGACTTTAGGTAAACAAAATGAATCGACAAGACCAACAATTACTTGCGTGGTTGGAAGAGGAGTCAAATGAAGAGGAAGATTCGCAAGTAGTGTCTGAAAGTGACCGAGAAAGTGAATATAGTGACCATAATACTGACACGGAGCAATCAGGGGCAGAATCTGACCAGGATGTGCCATCAGTCTTGTCCAGGAGTCATTACGACGTGGTCGTGGACGCGGTCGCGGACGCGGACCTGGACGTGGTCGCGGACGTCGCGAAGTGGTTAGTAAATCCGTCTACAAGGCCCAATATACGAACTCGACAAGAAAATATTGTCATAAATTCTCCCGGAGTGAAAGGTGAAGATGCTAAAAATTCTCAAACTCCATTAGAATGTTTTAATTTATTTATAACGAAACAAATGCTAGAGGATATTGTGACATTTACACATATAATATACACATACGTAAGTATACAGAAAAGTTTGCGAGGGAGCGAGATACCAAAGAAACCGATTTGACTGAGATAGAAGCTCTAGTCGGACTTTTACTTATGGCTAGGATGAAAGAAATGCATCACCTATTCATGAAATGTTCATGAAATGTGGGTTGATGATGGGACTGCACCTGATATATTCAGAGCAACCATGTCAAAGACACGATTCTTTTTTTTGCTAAGAAATGTTCGTTTTGATGATATGCACAGCCGAGCAGAACGCGCTGAAATTGATAATATGGCAGCAATGAGGGATATATTTCAAACTTTTGTCAGCAACTGTCAGACACATTACCAGATTGGGGAAAATGGCACAATTGATGAGATGTTAGAGTCATTTAGAGGACGATGCAAGTTCCGTGTATATATGGCAAACAAACCCGCAAAATATGGCATTAAAATATATGCTCTTGTCGATTCTAAATCATTTTATACCAGCAACTTGGAAGTGTATGCCGGTAAACAGCCAGAGGGACAGTTCAGAGTTGATAACAGTCCAAGCGCTTTGGTAAAAAGACTATCCAAAAATTTTTTGAATACTGGTCGAAATATATTAATGGATAATTATTTTACGTCTATTCCTCTTGCTGATGATCTGATTAGTAATCAACGTACAACTGTAGTGGGTACTGTGCGAAAAAACAAAAAAGAAATCCCACCTTGTTTTCTAAATACCAGAGACAGAGACCAGCCAAGTACAATGTTCGGATTTAATGCAAAGAAGGTTCTAATATCCTATGTACCTAAAAAAAAACAAAAGAAAGTGGTTCTACTATTGTCAACTTTACACGATGACAACAAGATCGACGAAACTACTGATGATGCTCAAAAACCAGAAATCATAACATATTATAATGTAACTAAAGCAGGTGTTGATGTCGTTGATCAGATGAAAGAAGAATATTCCGTAGGTAGAATGAGTCGCAGATGGCCAATGAGATTGTTTTTTCTCAATTCTGAATATTGCTGGGATAAATAGTCAGATAATATACAAAGAAAATACTGGTCAGTTACAATTGAGACGAACATTTCTAAAAGAAATTGCACTGGCGATGACTAGACCACATATCATTAGAAGATCCAACGTTAATACATTGCACAAACAATTGAGAAACCAAATTGCCCGTTTTTTGCCACCGAATCATCAAAATATACCCTCAGGAAGGGAAGGTATCTGCGCAGTCTGTCCGTCCCAGAAAAATAGGACCAAAAAAGGGTGCATTAGATGTGCAAAGTTGCTGTGCACCGAGCATTGTATGTACCTATGTCAGGATTGTTTCGGTAACTTACATGCTGTAGATGAATAAAACGGTTAATTTTGTTGTTTAGTTTAATTTTTGATTTTTTTATTTTAATAATTCTCAAGAGGTTGCAAAAAACCAAAAAAGAAGTTCCTAATCTTTCCCAAAGATTTTTTTTGTAATTGTAAGTAAAAATCTTTAATAAATGCTTCATTTTCTAATAGTTTATGATTTATTCTATCCTAAAAACATAAATAAAAGTTCATATAATTCCTATTTTCCAAAAAATATCGATTTAAGTATTTGCAGCAAAATGCTCCCCACGCGATCACTCGCGTTTCACGGAAAGGCGCGACTAGTATAGGGTTAAATATCGGTCGGAATATGCAGAGATATACACACAGGTCCAGTATTGGTCAATGCGAGCGAGAATTGATATTTGTTAGTGTAAATAAACTGAGCAGTGTGTAACGTTATAACGTACATCTTGTTTAGTAATTTAATTTTGGTGATATAATCTTGCATTTTAATATAATAAAATTTAAGAAAGTTTATTTTAATAAGCAAATATAATAACCAAATATTAAATTAGTTATCATAGGAATACATTTTGTCACTGCGTTGAAAAACTAAAATACGAGTAATCTGTGCGACAGTACTTCTTCTCACTCGCTATGCGCCGAGGCACTTAGTCGTTCTACCGCCGTTGAGTTTTGGGAATTCCGCGCCAGACGTCACAAACTGGGAATGCAAGGACGGCGCTCAAAAACTGATATTGTCGTTTTGTTTTCGAAAAGTATTTGAAATTATACTAATCAATACATAATATATTGATTGTTGATTATCTTCGTTCTCCGGCGTACGTAATTTACATGGGAACATAAACATTATATTATATTTATCACCTCATTTTATTGGGTAAGAGAAGAACAATTTTAATCTTGTTTAAATGTATTTACGAGGAATTTAGAAATGTAATAATATTCACAATTGTTTTCTTTCTTTAAATTAAATATTGTATATGTATGTATGTATATATATATATATATACATATACATATAATTTGCTATGTATTATATATGCATTATTTGCTTTATTTAAATTGTAAACTCCTGTCTAGTTGTTGAACACCGCCACCTTACCTACTTTATTAGCTTTCCTTCGATCTGTGCTTGCGGCGGTAGTTCAACAACTAAAATATTGGAACGTGAACTGATGCACTGGTGCTACGTTCCAGGGTCCTAAGTACGGGTTGAGTAGTGCCCCGACACCTGCTTTGTCGGGTGTATACTGCTGAACCGCGCCACTCCAGCCGCATCACCAACTTCCGGCATCGGTACGTCTGCCGACCGCGGACAATCGGGAAAGTGCTGTGCTGCGAGGCAAGGGCATTAGACGGGCGATCAACCCCGACCCTATGTGGTATCCCGTTAAATAAATTTGTGTTTGCGTGCTCCCGAGTTTTTTTTAATTCCGTAGCCGCCACAAGTGGTGAATAAGATGGTCCGACATTTCGTCTCTATAGGTTGAGTGCTCCATGATATGTATTGATAAAATCTATATTGTAAGTAAGTAAAGACAAATCAGTTCAGTACCTTTTTCTCCTGTTTGTCAATACATTTTCTTTTTTTTTATTTAGTAGCTACTGACGAGCTTTATTGTTACCATTAGAAAAACAACAGTTTTTTTTCCCTATCTTCGACATAGAGTCGAAGCCTTTATCTAGACCACAGATTAAGTATTTGTAGCAAGCTACAGATGCAACAGTCACTTTGCCGTAATCGTTATGTATTTCATTTCGGCGCTACTATCGCCAACTTTTTTGACAACCGTACTAGACGTACGTACCAATACTTTTTATATATCTTTATGTATGTACATATATCCTAGTGATTCCGAAAAACCACCAACGCAGCGGTTTAGAGGATTATTTACATCAAACAACAGAGGAGAATAGGCATTTCAAGGTTCTCAACTCAAGCATGAAATCAAAGAAAACACAAGGTAAACCAAAACTCAAATCGAAATAGAAAAGTAACTAGAGTCTAAGTATGAGTCAGACTGACAGCACACTGACAAGATGACACTTTTAAGGCGGATAGTCAAGACGACAGAAGCGATTACAGCGCCAATACAACTCATTCGGAACTAAAGCTGTCACAGGCCTGATCTAGATTCTATTCGTCATATACTCCACGCTTCTTACCTCTTCAATCTACGATATTTAACAAGTTCATATTTATATTTATGGTCGAATTTCGACCACTGGCCCTTCTAGCCTATTTATTCTACATTTAAATAACACATTTGTGGTTAATGAAACAGGACGCGCCACACACGTGTATAGCAGTCCACTGGAACAACAATGAGCTTTATTTCGAACCGCGTAAGACATACATTCATTTGTACCAACCTGTACGATCACGATTAAATTATAATTTGAAATGCAAGGCATTCATTTACAAATGGCACGTTTTTCGGTATAATTACGCGAAATACCTACGTTATAAAGCTATTATAACATCTAAATAAACCATTAAACATGCTTAATTAACTTTATCACTTATACAATGAACGCATTCCGACTATGTCTGGATTTTTTAAACAGTTGAAGTTTGGACAACCCTAATAAAATCTATATATGTATTAATATGTGAACCGAAAACTTTAGTTCCCTTTTTAAGAAAATTGCGCGGACGGAGGAGTGTGAAATTTGGTACACTTAAAGTTTATATGGAGAAGGACAGGAGAAAGCTAATATTTTTATATAATATGCATTACAAATACATTAAATTAAATAAATCACTCATTGTTTACGTCCATACTGTCAATGTCAAAAATAATTTGTGATCACCTATACGTAACCTCTTCGGATCAAACAGTCGCACAAAGTAGATTGTCGCCAAAGAGTTTATATTATAAGTTTATATTTACGGTCGAATTTCGACCACAGGGCGACTTCTAGTAGGTATAAACTATGCACGCCCTTAGACCCGTATTCTAGAACAATCAAGTGTGAATCTCTTAT
Source organism: Zeuzera pyrina (assembly GCA_907165235.1). Lineage (NCBI taxonomy): Eukaryota > Metazoa > Arthropoda > Insecta > Lepidoptera > Cossidae > Zeuzera > Zeuzera pyrina. The sequence goes on along the minus strand of OU015647.1, from coordinate 9,995,651 downwards.
TGAACACAGAAAGAGATGCCGCTACATAGGATAAATAGCAACATTTCCTTCTTTTCTCAAGCACATTCACACTTCAATATCGGTCTGGAATACGGATCTTAGAGAATTTGGTCTCTGTACTAATAATTTACTCTGTGTTCAAAGACATCATTAATATATACTAATATTACAAAGAGAGAGCGGTTTTATAAGTTCGTTTATAGAGGTATGTGAAGGGTTATATTGTAAGGGAAGCACTGGTGCAGTGGTTCCTTGGAATTTCAATAATTCTTTCACTATTTAAAAGGTACATTATTCCAGATAAACGTAGGCCAGGGATGGCGAATCTTTATTTATCTATGTGCTATTTTTTCTAAAGAAATATTTAACGAGACCATGACGTGCCATCAAACAATCTTTACTTGGCGATTAATGAAAAAGAAAAAAATGTATTTGAAAAAATAAATTGTTTGGATTTGGTGCCTAAATCCCTTAATTACAGCCATACCCTAATTATTTTGTCACATGCGACAATTGCACGCGAGCCATTGGTTCGCCATCGCAGACATAGGCTACATATTATATATTCAACCCGCGCGCTTATTACGTAACTTGCAGTCAGCATGCGACAGCCAATATCGCGCGATATCTGCTGTCAAAACATTAATTTGTGTAATGTAGTTTGTATAGTGGCGCTGAATCTACCGCGAAAAGTGAATAACTGTGCGGGACGAGCCGCTAGACTATAATAAATAACGAAATAGTTCCTAGTACATGAGACAGCATAAAAACATGTCTTATTATATCCATTCAAAGTCAAAGTCAAATTAATTTATTCAAGTAAAACCAATTGCAAGGTATCTTTGAACGTCAAATCTACTTTAGTTCGGTTCGAAAAGAAAACTTAAACACTCAGAAGAACCGACAAGAAACTCAGTCAAGTATCATTTTTTCAAGATCATTCTACAATAGTTATTTAAAATACAATATTCATAAAGCCAGTAAATGCTTTATTCACGAGGAATTAAGTCACTAGACACAAGGGTTAAGAATATTCCATAGGAAACAATCAAAACCTATCTATAATCTCATAAATATATTAAAAAAGAGTTGATGCTGCCACTCTGCTGGACCCTAAGCAAAGACAGCTTTCTAAGCGCAGCTTTGAAAAAATCTATTTCATTTAAGATAATGTTTGGACCTAAGTTTGTAAATATTAACGGTAAGATATGTATGTATTGATAAATCATAAACATAAAATAATATAGGAGTTCAAAAAAATGAAGCAACTTCAGTCTGTTTATACAAGTTTTTAGGGTGCTCCAAAATGATAAGCTACAGATATGCATGAAATCCATTTCAAAAAAATCGAAACCTATCCCATGACAAACAAACACACATACAAATTTACGATTAGCCAAAGGCGTTTTAATAGCTTTTTGTTTTTATTTCACTCCAAAGGCCGTTGCTAAATGAATACAAATACTTCACTTATCATCATATTGTTTAAAATTTTACAAACAGGTAAATATTTTTTTTTTACTAAGACGCAATGGAAACATGAGATTTTTAGTCAACTTACAAGTGAAGCGAAGGAAATGCCTAGGCCATTGAATTATACATTACGCTATAGCACCCATTCCCAAAGTGGGCGATAACGCCCCCCTGTGGGCGCTGCAGCCCTAAAGGGGGGCGGTAAGAGACCCAGAAAAAAAATGGGGGCGTTGTGTAGAGGCCTGGGGGGTGATTTGTAATTTCATTTAGCTAGGAGGCATCTTAGATAACGACTGCAGGAGCTCTCGACTCAGTAGACAAAATAAGTTTGGGAACCTAGACGCTATAGTCATAAAGTCGTCAACCTATAGAGACGAAATATCGGATCGTTTTATTCACCACTGCTGTTTATTTACACTAACAAGTATCAAATCTCGCTCGCATTAAACACTACATAACCAAAACTTGACATATATTTAAATATTTATGTAATGACTTATTGCTCTTTTTGGTGTTACGGCAAAAACAGCAAAAAATCAAACTATAAAACAGAACGCCAATAACTGCAACAGTGTTTACCATAGACATAATTTGTTTTCATACAAAATAAATGACATTGCTGCTCTATAGGTTGAGTGCTCCATGGCTATAATTATTATTAAAAAAATAATTGTGACGCTACACGTTGGCAGAGCAGGCCGCAGAATATGCCGCTTCGCCGTAAGTAAGAGCGAGACGGTATGAATAGGGAACTGTTCGTAGCGATAAATGAAAAATAAATTGCGGACTTAGAGCCCTCGTATCCTGGAACTTCATTTATACCATTATATAAATCTCTAGCGTCTGTCTGTAATTATGATTTTAGTGTTAAATTTTGTGATAGATTGCCTTCGACTAACTGACACTGGCTTCGATTCTACCATTTTTAAAATTTTTGTTTGTCTGTCTGTATGTCCTTTTATAACTGAAGAACCGCTTGACCGATCTTAATGAAAATTGGTACGTAGTAAGAACATGTGATTGCGGTCATGATAGGCTACTTATTTTCTAGAAAATCTACCCCTAAAGGGGTGAAAATGGGATGAAACTTTGTATGGGAAATGGTTAACCGCTGAACCGATTTATGGTGAAATTTGGCAAGAAGATAGTTTGACATCAAAGAACGGACATAGGCTACTATTTGTAAAAAAAATCTACCCCTAAAAGGGTGAAAAGGGGTATGAAATTTTGAATGGTAATAAATCTTGGTAATGATAAAATTTGGTGACTTTTTTATCAAAAATAGACGGGCTACTTTTTTATCAAAAATCTGTGAAAAGGGGGACGGCAGGGAGGGGGACGAAACTCTGTAAGGAAAATGCTAAACCGCTGAACTGATTATGATGCAGCATGGATATAGTTTGACACCTGGGAACAGACGCAGGCTACTTTTTTTTATCAAAGAACTACCCTTAAGGGGGTGAAAAGGGGGATGAAACTTTGAATGGGAAATGCTGAACCGCCGAACCAATTATGATGTTTGGTTCAGAGATAGTATCTGCCCGGAGACAGACGTAGGCTAGACGTAGACTTTTATCCAAAAATATTGTTTAAACATTCTATTTACATGTTATAACCTAACCTAATCCGGGAAAGCCACGAAAAAATTTTCAGACGAAGTAGCGGGTACAGCTTGTCTATAATATTATTATAAAGAGGTAAACTTTGTTTGTTTGTTTGTAATGGATAAACTCAAAAACTACTGAACCGATTTAAAAAAATCTTTCACCATGGAAAGCTACATTATCAGCGAGCAACATGGCCTGTATTTTGTTTCCATAAAAATTTCTACCCATGCGAAGCAGAGGTGGGTCGATAGTATTTTATATTTCTACGAAATATTGACTATAGAAATTATATTCGACAATTTAGAAGGCAGAGTGTTCTGTCAAGACTCTAACGCTTCGCAATGGAAAGCCATGGGTTACTCGTGTCCAATCAACTGTCACAATGTCGCCAATGCCGTTGAAAGGTATGTATGTCTTTGTATTATGTATATATTAACACGCACACACACATACACGCACGCACGCACGCACGCACACACACACACACACACACACGCACACGCACGCACGCACGCACACACACACATACCCTCACGCTGTATCCCTTTAGGGATAGTCTGAGAGGAAGGAGCGCCAAGTATCGTATACTTATAAACTTCTTTCGCCTCCTTAAGTCTCATCATTCTCCTACACACTTTCGCTAAAGTTGCTAACCTATATACATACTGTGTATAAGAGTGAGAGGGGTAGTGGTCGCGTTTCATATACCTTTTCCCGCATTTTTCGTAATTCTTCTCATCTCAAAAACGGCCTGACTAATTTTGATATTTAGAATGAAGATAAAGTCCTAGAGGACTTTTTGGCGGGAACGGGAAAAGTGAGGTTGACATTTAGTTTAGATTTTGTATTTTTTACATTTTTGGAAGTTTTAAAGTACAATAGTGATAGTATATTGTGTTTTAAAGTTCTGTGTAAGTGAAAAGAATGGAGTAGGTCTAAATAAACATGTGTAGCGGAAGTTCTCGCGCCCTTCCAAGAAGTCCTATAAAACTTCAGTAAAGCCTACTATCACTTTACTGGAGGAGTTTTACGATAAGAATAAACTTATTTACTTGTGATTCTACTTATTAATACGTGACATTGGCAAATGCGCTAAACTGTGCGCTATGCCATAGAGAAAGAAATAAAAAAAAGTCCTGGGGAAAAGGCATAGGCTTTACGGCTTCTTGTTATTATTCCACGTGGACGATGTCGCAGCGACAGCTGGTAGTAGTAGTAGTAGAGGACCTCGATGGCTCAGTGGTTTAGATGTTGAACCCAAGCGCGGAAGGTTCTGGCTTCGATCGATCGGGTCAATTTAGGCAATGAACTTTTCTAGATTGTCTCGGGTTTGGATGTACTGGGAGACGTCCCCAGTAGTCGTCGTCTGGTTCTCATACCACATAGCACAGGGAATACCATAGTTTGAGACCAGATGATTGGTGATTATTGTCTGGCGCGTTAATATTATAAAAAAGAGTACTCTTATAAATATTTTAATATAGCATGTTATGTAGGCCAACAAGATGTATCGATGACTTATGAAGATCGAATAGCTAGAGTGGTAGCCGACGGAAATGTCAAAAGCGCTCGTATACCTAGGCGAAAATGTGTAAGGAGAATGATGAGATTTGAGGAAGCGAAAGTATGTAAGGACCGCAACGCTTGGCGCTCCGTCCTCTCTGACCACCGCGTTAGGGATACAGCGTGAAAATATGTATGTATCACAGACAAATTTCCAAAAAGGTTACATAATATAATATCTAGGGACTATGTAATTAGAACTACATAAATGTTATTGTACCGCTTTAAATTTGGTATTATTCTGGTATAAAAAATAAAAAAGTTCCGTCAAAATCGGTTCAGCCATTTCGCAGATTAGCCCGGACAAACAGGCAGACAAAAATAAAAAAAAACGTGTTTGGATATTGATTGCGTGCAAATAATCTTGTAAGCTGATAAGTCCAGTCAATTACGTTTTCCCGTATAATTTTTCCAAACAGCACCGATTTGCACAAAAAATTTGGATTTAGGTTCTACTTACCCTCTACCCTCTACTCTACAGGTCTAGAGAGGACCCTGTGCCGAGGGTTGCTTTTACCCTGTGGGTGGATGCCACCCAGTGGCGTGCACTCCATACATGCAGATAAGCTCTGCATATCCTGTAGTGCTATACATACATGCCCCTAAATACATACATACATATCTTCACGCCGTATCCCCAACGATGTAGTAGAGAGGTATGCCCCTAATTGATAACTATAATTCGTTAAAAATCAGGGTATTAATTAATCTAACGTGTTCGCCATGTCACCGCACAACGCTTTGGCTTCCCGTGTTTATTACGCGATATACGTGCGCGCCATCTCTTATGTGCTATTTGGAACTTGTTGAGCGGCGAGCGACAAACAAGAACTTCAATTAGATTGAACGCAGCGCTCCGCGGTACCCGTGCGTAGAAGCAGTACTACGCCGAGCTTCTTTTTCATACAATACTTTCTCGTGTAGTACACAGCAAAAATGTGTGTGTGTGTGTGCTTGAAAATGTATGCGCTATTTAACTTTTGAAAGCAGTGCTTACAATGCAACTAGGGTGGCATCAGTGACGTCAGTGATGCCATCCCGATTATTTTCGAATAGGGGTAGTTTACACTCCTAAAAAATAAAAAGCAACCCCCGGTACAGGGTATCGTCATACATATCGCATATGTACGGCATACGATATCGCCGTATTTTACCTTAAATGACTGGACTATAAGAAAAAGCCTTTATTTTGAAATCACAGGCAGACACTTTTATTCATATTTATAAAGTTCTATCTGTGGGTAGTGTTAATAATATTGTTACATACAACAAGTCCAGATAAGCGGCGATACGTCGTCACCAAAGAGGTTTAAATAATTGAACGTCTTTTGTCATCACATTCACAATATGTTCCAAACATTAACAAAATATCTAAATACACGGGAAATTAACGCGATCACCTTTTATTTTCGCTTGACGTTTCGGCCGAGTTGCATCGGCCGTAGTCTCAAGTAAACTGTCGCAGCGAGCTTCACTCCGAGTCCGAGGCAGATTTTATTTCATCTACCCCCGATATTTGTAAATAATTATTAGGGTTCCTACACACAACACTCACGGTGTCCACACACTTAACCGGATGTGAAAAACGAGGTTTCGGCATTTGAATCACAGGATTCCACGCTGTTGATAAATTGTATCCGTTTTCCCGATTGAAATTTTTGTGTCTCTTGATTTCAATCGCTTCACGCACGACTCTTGGATAAAAGTGGCGGTCGGTGGAAAGGACTTGTGGGCGATAAAATTCTATTCAAAGATTTGTATCCGATTGGAGATGTTCCGCTATCGCTGATTTGGTTGTTTGCTGGTTTTTTACAGCTGCAATGTGTTCCTTAATCCTGTCAGCGATAGTCCGCTTCGTTTGGCCAATGTATGAGCTACCGCTTAATCCCGTGTTTTTAGACAGATTATTAGAAGAAAGTTTAAAAGTTTACATTAATAAAATATTGTTCATTCAGCCTAAAAATGAAGGACTACCAAAAATTTATATCCGACGAAATATTACAATATGACGACCGTCTTCCGCCAAATCTTAGGAATACCAGCAATTATGAATTTAAAAAGAAAGAGAATATAAAAAAATCAAACAAAGAAATAATACTGGCATACAACAATTTGCTACAAAACCAAAACGTAGTCCGAGAGTTGAAAACCGAATGGCGCAAAATGGCCGGCAACGATTCCTTCCAAAATGGCTCCTGCAGTTCGCTTTTGAAAAAGGCGGGAATAAAGCCTTCTGCATTGCTAAACAAAATGATGAAAATGAAATGTGGAAGGAGATCGAATGATATGTATCGATCCTTTTTGAAAATCTTCACCGAACTACTCAACAAATATGCGCATGCGCAGTACAAATTCACCGAGGAGATGACGGAGGTATGTATGGCACTTGTGTTACAGTTCATTATTTATAAAAAGATGGCCTACCCAGCTTCAATCAGTATTTTTCCGGGTTATTTAATAACGCCATCTGTTGTTGAGTAGTTAATATCATTGCATGAATAATTGAATGGTACCTTAGTATTCTATGAGATGGCGCTTGAATCAATATTATAGAATAAAAAAATATGATGATCCCCATTGATGAATGATGAAAATCCACTGGAAAGGTCTGAAATTCAGATGGTATTTTTGTATGAAAATCTCGTTAAAAAAACTAAGTTAATTCTATTTTTACTATAATTTAGAGATTTTCTTGTGGAGTTTTTGTGTAGATATATTATAATATAAATCACCCGGACGAAGCCGGGTCGCTCGCTAGTACGATAAATAAAATTGATGCTTGTAGTTGGTACACCATTTGAGCAATTACCGTGAAAGTTGTCACGTATATGTATTTTTTCATAGAGAGTTTTCATGCTATCCCCTTTGGTGTAACTTGTAAGTCGCCACCACGCGTACGAAGTCGCGTGCAAAAGCTAGTATATGTATATACGCGTTGGTGCTTTTATTAGTTATTGTGTAATTTTTGAACACCTTGACCGATTGAGGTTCAATATTTTAATAATTTTGTCGAGACGATAGTTCATAACTATCCCAAGATCCGATTGTTGGCTACGATAGAATTAAATAGTAAGATAGATACTTATAGCATTGCAACACCCCAAACTTTTACTTAAATTATCGATTAATCGATTAATATTGGTATTTAATATCAATTATTAATTAATTTGTATTCGAACACTTCGCGCTGCAATCGTGAAGGTAAAAAGCAATATATAACTGTGGAGCGCTCGAGTTTTGACTTATATAATCTGGAGCGAAAGTGGAGAACAAGCCGTCAGTCGTTCTTGTCTATGACGTCACGAACACCGTCGTGCTCCGCTAGAGGGCGCCAGTGTTCGTCTTTATATTTATTCGTCGGTGTTGCTACACGATAAGTAGCGATATATTCCAGTTATTGACTAATTCCATATTTAAAGGGACTAAAACCGCGGGCCGCAAGCTAACATGCATATAAAAAAGAATTGTTGAAAGTCATTATATAGACTCAGTGTTATTTTGCGGAAATCCATTTCATGTGACGAATTCTAGCAATCTTTAGCTATTGAATATAAACTTTTAAACTTTCGCGGTGCATTATAAAATATCTGAAACGGGAAATTTGATGCAATTACTTTTTATTTTGGCTTGACGTTTCGACCGAGTTGCATCGGCTGTGGTCTCAAGCAAACTATTTTCCGCTCAAGCTTTGAAAACCACCAATCGACACGTGTTTCACCTCTCAACGAAGCATCCTCAGGATATACCAGAGATCAGACTCGCTCAGCTATCCGGCACCGATTCGGTGCTGGATAGCTGATCGAAAACAACTAAAGATTGCTAGAATTCATCACATAGTTGAAAGTCGTTTAAAGTAATCAACTGAGCCTTATAAAAAGGATGTTCTGCAGCGATGGAGTGAATACTATGGAGAACTGTATGAGAGTGGCGACTCCGTCTCTGATACTGAGAGCGATTCTAATGAATTGCCACACTCGGGCCAGGGACTGGAGGATGCCATTAGTATGAAAGAGATTGAGAAAGTGATAAGAAGTTTGAAATGTGGAAAGGCTGCGGGAATTGATGAGGTGACTGCTGAAATGATCAAGTATGGTGGTCCTAGGGCCTGGGATGCCTTCTGTGCACTCTGCAACCTTTGTTGGCAGAAGGGGGAGGTTCCAGAGGATTGGCGCACGGCAGTCATAGTACCTCTATATAAAGGGAAAGATTCCTACCTAAACTGTGCGTGCTATAGGGCCATCAGCTTGGTCAGCTTAGCGAGTAAAGTCTATACTAAAGTATTGACTGAACGTATGAAAGGCGTTTCAGAAAGATATTTGTGGGAGGCGCAAGGTGGAATCAGGAACGGTAGGGGTTGTATGGATCAGATTTTCTCGCTTCGCGTTATCGTGGGGAGGTTTCTGGCTTTAGGTCGGAAAGTTTTCTGCGCTTTCGTGGATCTAGAGAAAGCATTTGATAGAGTAGTCCGGAAGAAATTGTGGAGTCTTCTGCCTGAATATGGCGTGGAGGGCTCCTTACTGCAGGCTGTGAGGTCATTATATCGAGACCACAGAGCCTGTGTAAGGATAGACGGGGACATGTCGCCCTGGTTTGAAGTCTGTTCTGGTGTCAGACAGGGCTGCGTGATGTCTGCCTGGCTATTCGTGCTGTATTTGGACAGTTGCCTCCAGAGATTGAAAGGTAATATGAATGGTATGGGATGTGGTGACACAGTGATAAACTGCCTATTGTACGCTGACGATGCTGTGCTAATAGCACCATCAGAAGCAGAGTTGCAGACACTAGTCACGTGCATGAAAGAAGATTGTGAAGTAAAAGGATTGAAAATGAATGTGAACAAAACTAAGGTTCTGGTGTTTGAGAGGGAAGCGGTACAAACGAAATGTGTGATTTGTGTAAATGGAAAATGTCTAGAACAGGTGAATGAAATTGTGTACCTGGGGAGTGCGTTTTCGAGGGATGGAAGATGTGAGTTGGATGTGGAGAGACGGGTAACAGCTGGCAATAAAGTGACCGGTGCTCTGTCCGCATTAGTGGGTAGTGTGAATATATCTAACACTGCTAAAATGGCCATCCACAATGCGGTGTTGGTGCCAACTTTGTTGTACGGTAGTGAGGCCTGGATATGCCCAAAATCGAGTGAAAGTATGTTAAATGCTGTGGAGATGCGGTCTCTCAGAAATATGTGCGGTGTCACGCTTGCTGACAGGATAAGCAATGATGAGATACGCAGTATGACAGGGTTGCACAACAGTGTTATTGTAAAAATGAAGAAAGGAATGCTTAGATGGTTCGGGCACATGGAAAGAATGAGTGATGAAAGACTGACGAAGAAAATATACAGAGCGAAAGTGAGTGGTAAAAGAAGCCAAGGAAGACCAAGGCTGACTTATGAAGATCAAATAGCCAGAGTGTTAGCAGACGGAAATGTCAAAAGCACTCGCATACCTAGGCGAAAATGTGTGAGGAGAATGATGAGATTTGAGGAAGCGAAAGAGGTGTGTAAGGACCGCGACTCCTGGCGCTCCGTCCTCTCTGACTACCCCGTTGGGGATACAGCGTGAAGTTATGTTATGTTATGTTAACTGAGCCTTTGACTTTGAACTTAAAAAACTTGTGTTTTGACATTTGAGGGTTCATAAACTTTTTGTGGTCATAATCTGTCTCTTACGTCTTTAATCTTTCTTCTCTTTAAACCTTTATCTCTACGAATTTAAGCTATTTTAGCTTTTAGGATATCTCCTTCAAACTCGGACCAAATAATAGACGGAGTCATAATAAGTTGCCGCCCCTATTACCGTGTGTTAAACGAATTTTCCTGTCTCTCTGTCTGTTTCATTGAACGTAACTACGAATAAAAGAGCTATAGTAAGTATGGCAACATCGCACTGTCAGTGTAATTCGTGTCAGCTCATGACCGACTTCACACTACTGAAATAATTATATGCAAAATACTCCTAAATCTCAAGTGCTTTGGCTACCAGTATACACAAAAAAAAAATTAAACCGCCTTAAAAAAAACACTGAAAAGTATAAAATAACTATCCTTTACTAATCGACACTCGAGTACAATTAAAATTACTTTATAAATACGATACACATACCTATACAATAAAATTTGACAGTTACTGAAGTCGGTGCCAAGCCTAACAAACTAATAGACTTTCTGTTGTTGCACATTGATTTGGCACCGCCTTCAATAACTGTCAAATTTAATTATATAGGTATGTGTATCGTATTTATACTTATTTTAATTGTACTTGAGTTTCGATTAGTAAAGGATAGTTATTTTGTACTTTTCAGTGTTTTCTTTTGAAGGCGGTTTAATTTTTTTTCATAAAAAAATTTTATTTCTCCCTTTTGAGTGATTTTGACCTAAATAAATATCTAAGGCAGGTCTGCAATTAATTCCGTAGCGTAACGACATACAAGAGAATCATCAATATAAATAAAGGGTATAACCAGGTCGTGTTATTTGGTATAACTTCGAAGTCCAAGCTCCAATACCGGTGATATTTAAATGGGACCACCTCTGAAGTATTACCTACCAAACGAAAAAAGAATATTCAAAATCGGTTCATAAATGATGGAGTTATGATGTAACAAACACAAAAAAAAAACTAGTCGAATTGAGAACCTTTCCTTTTTTTTGAAGTCTGTTAAAAAAAATGTCATATTCGGCTGTGTATCGTTGTACTGTGAGCCATCCCTAGTCACGCACATGAGTAAAAGTCCAGAAATTCGGTCAACAAAAAAAGGAGACGCTCTTAGAGCAAATACTCCGTCCATTGTAATCTTGGTCCGAGCTTTGAACCGTCCGACAGGACAAGAACTTGGGCAGTTTATTATTTCCTATGCCTATGGCAACCCAACAGCTCCTTCTGCGTAAGATAATGGGCGACAACCCCAACTTACGGCACGGCGACTTCGACGTCAGTAAACTGCTCGCATACCTGAGTGCGGCCATCGCGCGACACAAGAGCAAGGCAACTGGCATAGTGATACATTTGAAATCCAAGAACTGCCTCACTGTGCACGTACCCGGTTGCTTTTGCAAGGCTGGGTGAGTCAATCATCGATTAGGAGCCATTAGGGTTCCCAATTTAGAACCTTTTAGGGTTCTTAATTACGAGTAACTAGAAACCCTTAAAGATTCCACAGCTAAGAATCCTAAGGTCTCACATCCAAAAATCCTTTTGAGCGCCACAGCCAAGAACTTTATAGGATTCTTCAGAAAAGAACCCTTCTGAATGGAAAGGATTGTTGATGTGTAGGGCCTTTGTACTACTTTAAGTTATTACTTCGTGTGAGTTGCACTGGGAGTTATTAGCAGAATAGATAATAGACAAACTTTATTCGACACACACTGACAATATACATTTATGACTTACAATAGAATCAACATACAATATTCGGGAAAAAACAAGTCTTATACATACAAAAATTAAAAGTGTAACGCCGAACAGGACTTCCAACTCTGTATAGAGCTACGGTTCTGCCTAAGCGTCATCCTCGTAAAACTCTTCCAGTAAAGTGATAGTAAGCTTTACTGAAGTTATGAAGGACTTCTTGGAAGAGCGCGAGAACTTCAGCTACACATGTTTATTTAAACTCTAGGTTCCCAAACTTATTTTGTTTACTGAGTCGAGAGCTCATGCAGTCGTTGTCTAAGATGCCTCCTAACTAAATGAAATTACAAATCACCCCCCAAGCCTCTACACAACGCCCTCATTTTTTTTCTGGGTCTCTTACCGCCCCCTTTAGGCCTGCAGCGCCCACAGGGGGGCGTTATCGCCCACTTTGGGAATGCGTGATTTAGACCTACTCCATTCTTTCCACTTTTATAGAACTTTAAAACACAATATACTATCATTTTTGTACTTTAATACTACCAAAAATGTAAAAAATAGAAAATCTAAATAAAATGACAACCTCACTTCTCCTGTTCCCGTCGAGTCCTATGCTTACAAAGCCCTAACGAATCATAAATACTTTTGACAGGTACGTAGAAAGTTCGGGCCAGTGCGTCCGTCCGCATGATTGCTTCACCGACACCAGAGACGCACGCTTCTTAGCCAGGATTATACTACACTGATTGTTTAATAGTACAGATATGCAGCCAATAGATGACGCTTTGAGATGACATAATGCAAATGAACGAGTCCATATATCGAGGGGAGCGGGGAGTGTACTGTGATGTGATTGGTCACGACAAGACCAGACGTTGAATATTCGTGAGCGGATAGCGTAGTCGCCGTTTGAGTAATATATCACAAAACTATAAGCAGTCAGGGGGTATTTTCGTAAGTGTCGTCTAGGGCTTATTGATCTGTGTTTAATAAAAAATATACATAAATCACCATTGTTATCATTTCCTCCTTTATTTAACTGGTTCGCCAACAGGCCCACATCTAAAAAAAATGTAGCGAACTTTATAAATATTATAGGCTTCCAGATGCAGACTCAATTACAAGTGAATTATTTATTTATTTATTTATAATTTATGCATTCATTTTAACAAAGAACGTTTAAGGATTTCATAGTCAAGGACCTTTTAAAGTTCCGCAACCAAGAACCTTTTAGAATTCCACAACCAAGAACCTTTTAAAGTTCCACAGCCAAGGACCTTTTAGAGTTCCTCAGCCATTATCCAACCTTATAGGGTTCCACAGCCAAGCGCTTTTTATGTCCGATTTCACCGAAGTCCCCTAATACTTAGCGAACCCCTAAAATACGATATGGATTCCCTAACATCAATTTTTTTCCATTCAATCCATTTTCAGGGGTTCGTTAAGTATTAGGTGACTTTGGTGAAATCGGATATGGGACTTCTGCAGCTAAGGACTTGTTGGGGTTCCACAGCTGAGTCCGATAAAACGGATTAAGAGCGAGAAGTTACATACGTAGCCAGACGACACGAGGGACAACAGGAGATAGACTCTCGTAGTTCAAGTAAGCAGCAAGCAGACTGCTTGCGTATAATGAGAAATAAAAGTCTATAAATCTATGCCTTCTTGGATGGACTAAGTGAAAACATACGCTTATAATACTCTTCGTGGATGAACTTATTACAAAAGCTGCACAAGTTGCACGGCTTATTTGTTGCCAATGTAACTACGCAGTGGTGGATCCAGGATTTTGGTTTGAGAGGGGCTTGAACTCAATGAGTAGGGACGGCGTTCCTGGACCCTAAAATTTTTCATGGAGGGACTCCGATGCTTTTGGGAGGGGCTCAAGCCCCTAAGCTCCCCCTAAAGCCGTTACTGTAACTACGCCTAAGTGGACAGAAGGCTTCAGTGTTTTATAATGTATTATACGAATCGCCAACCGCAAAATAAGTTTATCGCAACTTAACGCAATCTTGATATTTTACTTCGCATTAATATATATTCAAAATTAGTGATATATATCCTTCGAACACAAATAAAGAACTAGATTCACAATCCCCTGTAAAATCTAAACAAGTTATTGTCTGTATTGACGTATATTATTTTAATATCGTATAGTATTATTGGTAATAATCTATATATCTATCGTATAGTATTATTGGTAAATTGGTGTTTATCCAAAGTAGACCTTACTGTCAAGCTATAAGGTTATAAATGGTCATAAACGATTCTTGCGTGACATTGAAACGAAGTTTGTTGAAGAAAATATTTAAAATGCAATCTTACATCTCGTTCGTAAAGTATTCACATAATCTATTTGGATTGTTATTTACGTCATTTTGATTCGTTACGTCAAAATGACAAGGATAAGACATACATAGTCAGGCAATATTTAAAAATATGATTACGAATTGAATAAAAAATAACTATGTAACGTTATTACTATAACGAGATAATGAACACGTAAATAATATTATTTAATTTATTAACCGAAAATAAAAATCTCCGTCTTTTTTAACGTTATAGACGTGTTGTTTTCACAATTTTTAAAGCAGCACTTTGACATGTTCGCTGTTAGCGTCTTCGAATACTACTAAAACAGAAGTGCACTCACATACTCATTTGAGTGCACATTTGGTGCGTTGATTGTGTATCTAGTTTTTTATTAGTGATCGAAGTATATATCTGATTTTTCTGAGTAACGCTGTCCAAGGTAAAGTAATGCAATAGCTACATTTGAGAAATTTTCCCAAAGTGTTAAAAAAGCCAATGTGTAACGAGTTATTTTTTGAGAGTTCATTAGACGCGTCACAGGATGTTATTGGATATCCTGTGACGTGTATCCCGTAGCCTTTATGGGCTACTGCTAGTGTAGTGTAAATTACTCACTGGTATGTATGTAGCTGTGAGTCTGCAACGAATAGCTGGCCGAGAAGCACTTTCCGCAGACACTACACTTATATGGCTTCGCGCCTAAAACAATGGAAACATAATTTTAATCAGAGAGAATGAAGCACTTAGACTAAAAAGCTAAAATATCGGACCATCCTGCTCACCACTGCTCAGTTTTTACATACATACATATCTTCACGCTGTATACCTAACGGGGTAGCCAGAGAAACAGAGCGCCAAGCGTCGCGGTCCTTACATGCTTCTTTCGCTTCTTCAAATCTCATCATTCTCCTCATACATTTTCGCCTAGTTATGCGAGTGCTTTTGACATTTCCGTGTGCTGTCTTTCTTTCTTCTTCTTACTTTTACTACTCACTTTCGCTCTATAGATTTTCTTCGTGTCTTTCATCACTCATTCCATGTGCCCGAACCATCTAAGCTTTCCTTTCGTCATTTTTAAAATAACACTATCGTGCAACCTGTCATACTGCGTATCTCTTCATTGCCTATCGTGTCCGCAAGGGTTTTTCTTCTGCTCAGTTTTGACACTAACAAATATTACCTGTCACTTGCATTAACATCCCATTTACATTGGTCAAGTGGTTAGCAAGTAGATAAGTACAGTGGTGTAAACCGATCGGACAGTGGCGAGTCAACTTGGCTTGCAAGCTGCCTTGCAAGTGGATCCAAGTACACTTTCTACTTTTTGGGTAAATGACGTCCCTCGCGCGCGCTTTTTCCCCGTGTGACAATGAGTAATCCTCATTACTCCTACCCGTCATCCAATTCTCCAACTACCCTCTAAGAGAATATCTCGCCGTTCGGGGGTAGGAAAAATAAGGGCACCGAGCGGGGAGAACAAATCGAATCACTTATGTGCATGGACGTTTTAAATATTTGTGAATCGGAATAACGATATTATTTGTGAACAAGCGAAATTGTCTTTACTCGTGTCTGTGGGAATAAATACGAAAATCTTAACAAAAAACACTCATCGATAGAACAAGACCATGAGTACCTTACTTCATTTCCTCTCTTCCCACTCATTGTCACCCCCGCACGGTTCTCGACTCGCCACTTGGCATAGTGTAAACGGTCAAATTTAGTACAGTGTGTAAGTGACCGGCAACAGGACGGTCCGCGTGTACTGTTTTATGCGATATTGTAAACGAAATGACGTATAAATGGTATGCATTCATTTTGATATATAAGAGAAGAAGAAGATAACGTTCTCTCTATTTGCTCCATTGTAATGAAAAGGATTCTGTGCAATTGCACGTATTTTTCGATGTTGCACGTCCATTTTTCATTCGTCCATTGACTGGCCCGTTGGCGCAGTGGCATATGCATTTGCTTTCGATTGTCCCGGGTTCGATTGGTCAAATCGGTCAGGTCAGGTCAAAGTCAAAGTCAAATCAATTTATTCAAGTAAACCCAAATGCAAGGTATTTTTGAACGTCAAATCTACTTTAGTTCGGTTCAAAAAGGAAACCTGAATACTGAGAAGAACCGACAAGAAACTCAGTGAGGTATCGTTTTTTCAACATCATTCTACAATAGTTATTTAAAAATACAATATTTATAAAGCCAGTAAATGCATATGCAGAGAGGATCACTTCCAGTCTATTGTTGTGTCTTCAATGAAATCGCTAATTTTGTAGTATGCTTTTCCAATCAGTGTGCGTTTAATGACAAGTTTAAATCTCTTTTCCGTTAGTTGAGTAATTTCTTGAGGAATTTTATTATAAAAACGAACACAGTTACCCAAAAATGAACCACTTGACTTTTGTAATTTAAATTTAGGAATAACTAGTTGATCACGACCACGAGTTTCCATACCATTAACAACGCCTTTCTTTTGAAATAGATCTAAATTTTTTCTAGTGTACATTATGTTTTCATAGATGTATAACGAGGGTAAGGTGAGTACATCAATGTCTTTAAAATGATCTCTCAGCGACTCACGTGCGTTCATACTGTAGATGGTACGTATTGCCCTCTTTTGTAAAATAAAGATAGATTTCATATGCGCCGCTGATCCCCACAGTAGCAGACCATAAGACATAAGGCTATGGAAATATGCGAAATACACCAGCCTAGCCGTAGCTATATCTGTCAACTGTCTAATGCGCCTAATAGCATATATTGCCGAACTGAGCTCAATTTAGAAAACGAACTTTTCTAAATTGGCTTGGAGTCTGGGTATTACTGGGAACTCCCCCAGAGTTCGTTGTGGTATCCATAGTACAAGCTTACTGCTTAGTTTGGGCTCACACAATCTGTGTAATTGTCTGGAGTTTTATGGAGTATTATTTCGACGGAGTAATGTCACTTGACTTGTAGTATAAACGGGCACTGTCCCAGCGTTCGCCGCTCGCCACTGTACATGCACATGCCACTGGCCACTGTCCTTGACAAATGTAAATCGGGCATAAAACAGTAAGCAACCAATACTGGCTCTGTGTGTACATCTCTGTATATTCCGAAAGAAATATAAATACTCATATAATAGCTAGTACCATTCTATTTGGTGGTATGGTATATAAAAACAGCAATAAAGTGAACTAATCTGACCATTCAGCGCGCAGTTACTCTCCGCCGATTGGTCAGCAGATTCGTGTGTTTGGACGTAAATTGTTTTCAAATAAAATAAATAACATTTCCTCTCTATAGGTTAAGTGCTCCATGGGAAGAAACATAAACTAAGTATATATACTGGCGTATAGACGTACATAGAGCTCGTTGATGCGTGACGATTTTTAATTTGTCATTTTCATCTATGAAAGGAATGATTCCCTTGATTATTGCGATATGTAATATCACAATCACATACAGAATACGTAACCATTATTGAGAAATACACTACTTCTTTGAAATAAAACAGGAATAACACAAAATAATAAAATAAGTCAATAGCGTTCTCTACGGCGTGACGACTTGCGACGACCTGTTATTCAAAAAGGATTACACTAGCATCTCGTTGGCTCTTCCTTTCCTACTCGTGTCACTATCATAAAAGATTACATTCTCACTCTCACTATACACTATGTATAAAGCCACTCAATTTCGCTCTGTATATTTTCTTCATCAATCATTCATTACTCGTTCTACTCATTCAACTCTGGTTTCACTTCAAAAGGCATTAACATTTCGCCTTTTACTGAAGAGCTCATTCTACTCATGATACTGAATATTTTTAACAATACGCACCGGTGTGGACTCTCAGATGGTCGTTCATCTTGCTCCTGTAGTGGAATTTCTTACCGCAGTATTTACATTCGAAGTTGGTTTTCTCCTGGTGACTCACCTTCATATGTCTGCAAACACAAACAGAATGTATATGAGAAATCTATACTTGATATCACAGATCTATAATAGATGTAGATATGGCTATATCGCTATAGTCTTTCTCGCTTTGACAACTTTCGTTTGTCGAACCGGCTTTTGCAGCCCATAATACTGCATTCTACCACCATGTCCAAAAGAGTCTCTATCTTACATATGCTTGAATAAATTTTTATATTAATTTTTCCACTTGTAATATTCAAAAATTATTAAAAAACTTAAAAGTATTAAAGAACAAAGATTAGTTTTGATGCACCTTAACCATCTTAAAACATTGAGCATACCGATTAATAAAATATGTGTATTCTCATCCCTTTTTGATGTGTAACATCTTTCCTCTCGCTTTCCTGCAGTATGTGGGAGTGATTTCATGAAAAGAGACGGAAGTGTGTAACAGGAGGCCGGGGAAGCGCGCGCTATTTGGTTTGACCAATGAGCGCGCGATATTTGATTTGACCAATGAGCGCGCGATATTTGATTTGACCAATGAGCGCGCGATATTTGATTTGACCAATGAGCGCGCGATATTTGATTTGACCAATGAGCGCGCGCTATTTGATTTGACCAATGAGCGCGCGCTATTTGATTTGACCAATGAGCGCGCGCTATTTGATTTGACCAATGAGCGCGCGATATTTGATTTGACCAATGAGCGCGCGATATTTGATTTGACCAATGAGCGCGCGCTATTTGATTTGACCAATGAGCGCGCGATATTTGATTTGACCAATGAGCGCGCGATATTTGATTTGACCAATGAGCGCGCGCTATTTGATTTGACCAATGAGCGCGCGATATTTGATTTGACCAATGAGCGCGCGCTATTTGGTTTGACCAATGAGCGCGCGATATTTGATTTGACCAATGAGCGCGCGATATTTGATTTGACCAATGAGCGCGCGCTATTTGATTTGACCAATGAGCGCGCGCTATTTGATTTGACCAATGAGCGCGCGCTATTTGATTTGACCAATGAGCGCGCGATATTTGATTTGACCAATGAGCGCGCGCTATTTGGTTTGACCAATGAGCGCGCGATATTTGATTTGACCAATGAGCGCGCGATATTTGATTTGACCAATGAGCGCGCGATATTTGATTTGACCAATGAGCGCGCGATATTTGATTTGACCAATGAGCGCGCGCAATTTGATTTGACCAATGAGCGCGCGCTATTTGATTTGACCAATGAGCGCGCGCTATTTGATTTGACCAATGAGCACGCGCTATTTAATTTCACCAATGAGCGCGCGCTTTTTGAATTGACCAATGAACGCGCGCTATTTGATATGACCAATGAGCGCGCACTTTTTGAATTGACCAATGAGCGCGTGCTTTTTGAATTGACCAATAAGCGCGCGATATTTAATTTGACCATTGAGCGCGCGCTATTTGATTTGACCAATGAGCGTGCGCTTTCTGAATTTAACAATGAGCGCGAGCGGTAGTTAGTAGAGTAGGTAGAGTTGACCGTCAGATGGTAATAATTTTTTTCAGGATATAATGTTAATGTTTCTTATTACCAATATGAGATGTCAGACGTTACACATCATATGCGACTATTGTAAGGCTCGCTCGTTTTTTTTTTATTATGGGCATACGCCATACATTTCTTTCGGTCTTTCGTGATATGAAAGGCGATATCTGTCAATGGCAAATCAGTGACTAATATTACCAATTCTAGTATCTGACGTGACATGTCTTTGACATAGATGCAATGTCGGTCATGTGGGTGATACTCACTTGGTGAGGTACTTCTTGGTCTTCCCCGTGTACGAGCAAAGTTCGCAGCGGTACTCGCTAGTGGTGGCGTGGCTCTGCATGTGACTTTGTAGATATTGCTTGTCTGTGAATTGCTGCCGCATTGAACACATTAGTTATGTTGTGTTTGCATTTTTTCGTGATAAAAGTAGCTAAGCCTAGAACTAGGAAACCTAGATTGCTTTCTGAAAATCCTGTAGCAACCTAGTAAGGCTAGAACGCTGAATTGCATGTCAGTACAATATAATCCAACTCGAACGGTGGCTCGCTAGTTGCTCACATACCACTGCCTTGCCAAGCCGCGGGGTTATTACCTAAAAATTTGCAGACAGCGACAGCCACGCGATCACTGCGCGACCGGTGACTTATTATAATAAAAAATTGGTATCATGTATGACGATTGCGTATCTATTATTCTATGACCGTAAAATGCACTCTTCGCGGTAGATTTAGCGCCACTATACAAATTACATTACACAAATTCTCGTTTTGACAGCAGATATCGCGCGATATTAGCTGTCGCATGCTGTCTGCAAGTTACGTAATAAGCGTGCCGCTTTCCACATGCCGCATGTCCTAAATGAACACGAAATTAAACTCGAATGTTTTGTCAAATGTCAAAGCTTTTCTAACGCTCTGTTTCCTATCTACACGCGTCTGTAGTGGAATGTTTATTAAGATCATAACACGGACCTAAGTTAATAAAAAGATTGTCTTTTAACCAGTATCAGCACCGAAAAAAGAACGACAGTTTGACTTTTATTGGTTGTAATACTGTTACCTACTTATCAAACTCATGATCACAAATTCATTAATTACTAGTGTGGTCACGCCCATTAAAAGTTTAAAATAATTAATTAAACGTATTAAAAAACCTAACCCGACAATGAATTTTTATAATTTTTAGCTCCAAAATTCTAAAATAAGTACTATTAAAAGAATAACTTATAGCTACAAGCTTTACCCGCGATTTCGTCGTAGAATTAAAAAAAAGTAGCCTATGTCCTCCAGGGTTTAATCTATCTCCATTCCAGCTTTTATCAAAATCGATCCAGCCGTCAAAGCCGACCAGACAGACGGACAGACTTATGCATTTATATTAATATGCATTGTTAGCGAAAAGTGGACAGTGCTGAAAAGGAACAGGTGGCGCAGCTGTCAATTGATGAAAAACTAAGTAGATATGACGCCGCTTTAAAAATTACATTATACAAACTCGTTTTGACAGATGATATCGCGCGATATTTTGACTATCGCATGCTGACTGCAAGTTAAGTTGAGGCCACTATACAAATTCCATTATACAAACTCTCGTTTTGACAGATGATATCGCGCGATATTTTGACTGTCGCATACTGACTGCAAGTTAAGTTGACGCCACTATACAAATGACATTATATAAACTCTCGTTTTGACAGAGGATATCGCGCGATATTTTGACTGTCGCATGCTGACTGCAAGTTAGTAATAAGCGCGTGGTCGCTTTTGTGCAGTCATGCAGTCGTGAATCAGATCGCATTGAAATGCCCGCCACAAAGATCAAGTATACTTGATCAAGCCTAATTTGCATGAAGCGGATATTGCATCAAGTAAATTTGGTAGTATGTGGCATTGTAGGGGCGTCATGTCAAACATAGCTTCATGCCAATAGGCATGATAACGGTATTAAAGAATAAAAAGAATAGAAGCTTTTAGAGAAAATTTTATGTTGTAATGATTCTAAAACTCAGTTTTAAATTATGCATTGAGATTAATAATACTTTTAATAAAATAAAAGTATAAAATACTGCAATCGGCCATGTTAACTGAAACACCAATCACAGCGAATGACGTCACGCCTAGGTAAATATAACTTTTGTATTCTATCTAATTTGTGAATGTAACCCTAATAACGTAATGTAGAACGATATTTGCCTAGGCGTGACGTCACAAGCGGACGCCATAACACCTACCGTTTTCGCGCTCAATTCAAATTACATAGAAAAGATTGCAATAATTGTCGTTAAAACTTAGTTTATTGCTGAAATAATATTTTCTTCGGAAATAGTAGATGTGTACCTACATTATAGAAGGGGATTTCAAAATCTGTCATCATGCCGATTGTATGGGCTTGATCAAGCATACTTGATCGTGTGTGGCAGGCATAAGGGGAAACTGTCCATTTGCGAAATAAAATTGCCCAGTTGCTTTAATTTTTATAATTACCTACTATTAAAACAGTAAAATATTTTTTTTTAATTAATTTTCTTTATACCTTTGAACACAGGGAGCATTTGTGGAATGTGTATAATTTCTTGTTCTTCGTATTCCTCCTAAGCTTTTTTCTTGTGTTTACATCTTCCTGTAATGTCAAATCTTCTTCGAAAGTAATCTGTAAATATTTGACAACAATATGTTTATAACTACATAGGAAAAACTGAACAAATAGACTTCGCCGGCTCCTTATTATTGTGCGTAGGTCAGAAGTCAGGATACAGAACTTGTTATTATTGTCTTACCACACATACTTAGGTTCAGACACACTGAAAGGAGAACTGGGGTACACGAACCTAAGCGATATCCCAATGATTTATTTTTATAGAAAAATGAAGTTCGCACGGGTAAAAATTTGTGTGAAAATAAAATACAGCATGTTACTCCCTGATAATGTAGATTTCAATAAGTGAAAGCATTTTTGAAATCGGTTGAGGAGTTTTTGAGTTTATCCAGATACAGACGATCAAATTTTTCTCTTTATAATCACTATTATAAATTATAAATAACTTTAAGACACCTCATCTCAGCGGCAACAGTGACGCAAATCAGATAAGCTGACTCACCTATACATATGACACACATTATTAAGCCGAATGATCGCCATTTCGTTAGAAAAAAGCACGTGTTTTAAACAAACAAAGACTAAATAACTTTTACTTATGAATCACTTTATTTAATAATGTATCCGCTACACATGCAGCGAAAGGAGGCCATAGGGCGTTCCATCAACAACTGAGTAGAGACAAAAAAAAAGGTGTTGCCAGATCCACCCACAGATGATACCAAAAAATTATAATAAGAAAAAAAAATTGTATGTTTGTACCAAACAGCATTCACACACATTTTATTTCATTTTATTCGCCTCACTTCATAGTATAGGCACAGATTAATTAGTTACTATAGGACAAGTTGTCTAGAGTTATAAAGTCTATGAGAAAAACTGGAAGATTCTCAGTGTAGATAGAGGGAGGAAGACCAACAAGCCAATAGCAAACATTTTTTTTGTTGTTTTACTGCAACATGACAATCTGTTTGAACAATAAGCCAATTTTTGAGTGTCTGGTATTAGTTTTATCTGATGTCCTTTTGATATAGGGAGTACTGGAGCACTTAGGCTTCTTTTACATTGTGCAGGCGAAAAACAGTAAGAATAGCTCAAATCTAGATAATGTTGCTAAATGGTAAACAAAAGAATATGTTGGACTTCCTGGAGGAAGAAGTATGGTAAGAACAGTGCCAATAATATATGCATGCAAATAAAGGCACTGGACATCGGTTCTGCGGAAACATGCCCGTTATTAAGAATTGAACTTTAATGACCACCTATTCAAGGTCTGTCTGCAGTCTGGTAGACATGCCTGCTTAGAATCTTAGAAACTACATCTAGTCTGACGATCCAATATTAATAATTTTGCGAACCATCCAATTTTTTGGAGCAATCACAGTATTGGCGTATTATTTCTTTTTTATATCTAATTATTTCATTTAAGGTTTGATTTGGTCCAGATATAACAAAAATGAGTAACTACATTTTAGCCTGTTTTAATTAAAATCAAAACTTCCTTTAAATTAATTCCATTGTACATAATTTTAAGTTTTTGTTAATTTCAATTTAATTAAAGTAGTTATTTGATAGTTTTATTTTAAAAAATAATTGACATTGTACATAATATAATAAGAATAGTGAGCACTACTGTGGGCGTCTCCCAGTACACCCAGACCCGAGACAATCTAGAAAAATTTTTTCCCTTATTGACCCAACCGAGAATCAAACCTGGAAGCTTCCAAGGTTGGAACATCTAATTCACTGCGCCATCGAGGTCGTATAAATCAAAGTTGAGGTATGAAGTAATGTGACCATTTATTTTTTTTTTAGTCAGAATAGGATACTTGCAAAATTTAGAAATAAAAAGGCTTATTTTACAATTTATCCAAAAACACAAACATAAGAACAATGTATTAACAATTTCAGTTACAGACGCATTTGTTTTATATATTTGTTGACAGAACAAATCAGTTTCAAAATGTAGGGTCTAGTTTTCAAGTAGGAACAGAGCTTATCACATGATTTGCTCATTTGGCCCCTCTGATATAATCAAAAAGAAAGATTTGTTCATGTTAGTTTTGGTAATTGACACTTGTATTTTGGGTCACGGTACATATTTCGTTGGTCTGTTTGCAAAAGTGGGACATTTTTGCTCTGGCTGGGGGCAACGGGACAGACAGCCTGACAGCAGGACTTTCCCGCTCAAAGTCGAACGTATGGTCACATTAGGTATGAGGTAAAGTGACTACTATGACAGTTGTCACTGTAGTCAAATCCAAAACTCTCAGTCAAGTTCAAGTAGGCTTGGACACTACTTGGGCTCTAATTGAGCTAAAGAACATGCCTTCCTTGGTAACGAGAAGATGTATCATTAACTAGCTGTGTCCACCAGTTTTACCTGTGTTAAATTTATTTAACTGTATTTTTAAGGTATAAATGGTAGCCTAAATTATTCTGAAGTCTTTTAACTGTCAATGAAACACATCAAAATCGGTTCAGCCTTTTCAGAGATTAGCCCCAACAAACAAAGCCTCAACAAACAAGCAAACGGACATAAATCTAAAATGCATGTTTGGGTTTACAATTACGATTACAGATAATCAATAAAATATACAAAATAATGGAAGCACATTACAATAACTACTGTTTATGTGTTTTGATAATTTAATGAAGTGTAAGTGTTGTTGAGGTGTCCAGTGTCATAGAAGACTTTCAAATAGTTACAAAAAAAAAGTTGATGTTAAAACTTAACATCAACTTCTAACCTAACTACCAGAAGTTATTTTGAGTAGAAAAGATTTGACAAAGCAAAACTTTGTTTTTGAAATTTGATTAATACCCCAAAAAACGCCAGTAGTACTTTACTTCCACTACTGCTTACGTGTTTTTATACTTAATGAGATATATTTATTGAGGTGTCAATGATTTAATTTGTTTTTTGGCAGAAGACTTCCGAATGCAGTCAAAACTATTTAAGATGACATCTTTAAAACAACATATTGGTTATATCGACAAAACCATAGGTCCCAGCTAAATGCTATATGACTACCTTTTAAAGAACACCGCTTTTTATGACATCATTTTTAACAACATACTGCATTTAGGGACCATATTTAATTATTATTTTCGGAGAAGTATATCTATTACAACCAGACGGCAAAAGAAATGTTGGTAAACCTCACAAGCTATGGGTAGATGACATTATACAAGTAGCAGGCAGACATTGGGAAACGAAGGGAAAAGACAGAGAGGAGTGGTTGAAATTGGAGGAGGCCTTCATCCAGAGAGGGATCCATGACACCTAACACAACTAACATAGAATAAGTTAAATTATACTAATAACATCATTTGAATTGTAAAATTTATTAGAATCAGGAAATAAAAAGGTTTATTATTATTATATCTATTACAAAGACCAACTGTGTTTTGTTGAATTTTAGTTGGTAGGTAACACAGCCACATCTGGCACAGTATAATGGACAAAGGCTATTACGATCGTAAAAGTAAACAAAGTATGGAGTTCAGGGTGTATTGTAATTCTGTAACAAAAACATATATACAGTCAAATCAAAGACCACTTTCTCTTATCTCTTCATTCAGTTCGCTATTTATTAGTGCACGAGATGCATTGAAACCTGTTATTTGTAAAACTTTTTAAATGCAAAGAAAAAAAAACCTTTTAAGATCGAAGAAAAATATTTATGGACTTCTGTGTAGATGAATTTGTACCTTATTAAAAACATTGCAGGTTATTATGACTATTGGTTTATACGACCAAATACTAGTGGTCCCTTCGATGTTGTTATAACAGATTTTGACTGTAGTTAAAAAAAACTTAACATTGAAATCTATCGCCATAGAATTCTAGCCTAACCACCAGAAATTGTTTCTGGGTAGAAAACATTTCATGAAGCAAAACTTGTTTTTGAAATTTGATTGATACTGAAAACACCATCTTAAACAGGAGTAGTTGTGGCTCTCAAGAACTAGTTAACAATATCTATTGTCAAATGTCAAAATGGGAAGTAGTAGTTTTTCTAAAGCTTACCCCAAACAACATCTATACAGGCATAGATTTGGCTCCCTAGAACTAGCTAACAATATTTGTCAAATATCAAAACGAGAAGCAGTAGTTATTGTAAAGTTTAGCCAAAATTAATATTAATATTCCACCCCATAATTTTGTGATGGAAGATCATAGGTACCTATTCAAGTTATTGGCAAAGCAAAATACAACATTATTGAAGGCGATAATGCTCTCTAGAGAACTAAACTAACCCTAACAGTCTATGTAAATAAAATATTTCATCATTAAAAATTATTTAGGAACGTAAAAAATACTTTTTGTGTAACAAATTCTCGTATACTAAGATATACGAATAATTTTTACCTCCATTGTAGCAATGAATTCCGTTAATAAATATTTACACTAATTTTTAGAATTAAAAACAGAGAAAATATAAAATATTCATGTAGCTTGGCTTATGGTTTAAGAATTAGCACAATTAGTGAGAAAAAAATATAAATTGATGAAAGATAATTTCATGTTATACAACACAGAGTAGTAAGATCACATGGTATCAGGCATAGATGATACACTATTATATTTGTAACAGGCCTGTGACAGTTTTAGTTCGGACGAATTGTATTGGCACTGTAATCGCTTCTGCCGTTTTGACATGGTTTTGACTATCCGCCTTAAAAGTCAATTGCTTGTCAGTGTGCTGTCAGTCTGACAGACTGGCTACTTTTTTATTTCGATTTGAGTTTTGGTTTACCTTTTGTTTTCTTCGATTTCATGCTTGAGTTGAGAACCTTTGAAATGCCTATTCTCCTCTGTTGTTTAATGAAAATAATTACCTTACTCCACCTTACACCCCTGCGTTGATGGTTTTTCGGAATCAATATGATATACTTGTATAAAGATATATAAAAATATTGGTACACGCGTATAGTACGATTGTCAAAGAAGTAGGCGATAGTAGCGCCAAAGCGAAATACATAACAATTACGGCAAAGTGACTGTCACATTTGTAGCTTGATACAGATTCTCATTTACGAGGGAAGGTAAAGGAATCTTAGCCCATACAACTCATGTATTCAGTAATAAATAGATAAATTCTTCATATTCTTTCATTAAAATGTCGACGTAATACAATTTAGATGTATCTTGGAGCTTCTGACGAGAAACATTATGAGGCAGTATCTAATAGGACCCGCTGAGGCAGACTAAGCCATTAAAAAAATCTCGACATCAGACTAGTTAATAAGCACTTATTTCAATAATTTCACATAACATCACAACAGCATAGATAATTAAGACGTAAAACGACGCCAATTTTACATCACAATATCCACTTTACTATTTACAAATAATTAAAAAACACCCAACCACTCCCCATAATATCCCGCCAAAAACTCTACACAAAACGTAGTGATTATATTCTCTTTGCTCTACACGCTGTGTAGAGCAAAGTATCCTTATAGGAAATGCTTGATCGGCTACAAACACATAAGGAAATTTATACAAAATCTGTGACGATAATTTTTGAGGGTTTGGTTTACAGTTCGTTTTGCTCTAATTTTTCAAAAAATTTTGTTTGCTGAAATAATCCCCCGTCTGATACTTTTCCGTTAACTCCTGTACGAACGTAGATAAATTCATAATTAGCATTCACAACAGCAAACAATATGACACTAAACGTGCCTTTATAATTGAAATATAATGAACCGTTTCCCGGTGGTTTAGTTATTTCAATGTGCTTCCCATCCATAGCACTAATGCAATTATCGAAATTCCATGCTTCTTTAAATTCGGCTGTGATTTTCTTCCATTCACTGCACGCAGTAGGTAGCTAAAAGAAAAAAGGGGAATAATTAAGAAATAATAGCACCTAATAATACGAAAACCTGCAGAATTCTTACTTGCATTAAAAACAAGCAAATATATGAACTAAGTACCTACCTTTAAATAATCACTTTTTAAGGTATTGTAGATAGCCCAACATGTCTCCGGAATAATTTTTCCGATTAGCTGAGGTGACACTCGGTACGATGTTTTCAAATCTTCATAAGTTCTTCCTGTGGCCAAAAAACGTAAAGTTATTGCTAGACGGGTCTCGGCATTTATTGCATCTCTCATCAAAATATCTTGTTTAGTGATCTGTGTTCTTATCTCTGTGTTTCTCCAATAGTTTATCATGAATTTCTTTATTCATTCGAAGGTAATTTTTGAATTCACCGGTTTCTTCTGTCACTAATTTATTGAGCAAGCTCATGTCGGTATATATATTTCTTCTGAGCAACCATTTTTTTGACCACTTACATTTCTTTTTTCTTTCGTCCATGCACTCTAATAATGCTGCAGTAAGTGCAGCTTTTGTCTTTTTACTCCAAATATTCATATTGATATATATGCAAAGCGATAGCACTCCACTTCACACTAAAAGCATCTGACGACTGTGATACATTTCTGTAGGACTATCTATACGCCCAAGTCGCAACATATGTATGGTAATAGAACTGGCATTGCAACGGTTCGATTGACAGTCCTTGCGACCGTTGTAACGTGAATGGCCCCTTTTCATTGCGTGTCACATACTTGTTCTTAGTTGCGTGTAAATCTGTGGCAGTGTAGTTAGTACAATATATATATATATATATTATCTATGGACAAAGGAAACTTAGTAACTTTTAGTTATCTTAACAGACAAATCTCGTTCATAATTCTCTTTGTTCTTTCGATTAATTTTGAACCACAGACTATACCAAAGTATAAGGTTCAAATTTTTTTATGGAAGATTACCTGCCGTGGTACAATATATTTCTTGCTTAGTACTCTATGGTGGTGGTCTAATCTAATCTGTGATTGCCTGGTCGCGGTTTGTTCGATTTCGTAATTTTCCTAATTCATATTATTTAATTTATTATTTTCTATTGGTTATGTATATATAAGTTATAAATAATAATAATGGGAATTTCTCAATAAAGTGTTCATATAATTGTATATTGCATTATAAGCC
Source organism: Zeuzera pyrina (assembly GCA_907165235.1). NCBI lineage: Eukaryota > Metazoa > Arthropoda > Insecta > Lepidoptera > Cossidae > Zeuzera > Zeuzera pyrina. Next base: position 9,966,298 of record OU015647.1, on the reverse strand, counting down.
TTGTTAATTGCCTTGATATTGACATCCGTACATAACCTTGAACCAGTACGTAATAAAATATATTTTTTGTTATAAATTCTTTATAACTTGTTATGGTTTTCCTCAACACTGCGGTCTAAAGGTAAGCTTAATTTTTTTAGTATTATTCATTCTAATGTTGCTCTTTCCTACATACATATAGGTTAGAATTTATTTTTTAATATCAACATACTTTTTACAAATAACTTGCATTTAAATTAATTATTAAATGCAATGCTGCCAGTTTGCTGGGCACCTTAAGCAATGACAGCTTTCTTAGCGGCAACTTTGAGGTAATCTATTATTTATGACAATGTATAGTTTTAAGTGTAAATACTAACATGTATGCACTTTTTTGTTATTATTAAATTATTTGTATTAAAATTAATGTATATATTTTTGTATAATATTAATCTTTTGCTAGTTCCTCTAAAGAAATGTTAAAATCGGATAAATGTTGGAATATGTGTAATGTGCTAATATAATATGTGGGTGTTTTTTCACTATTAACCGGCAGATGTGGTGTGGGTAACAACTTACAAGCAAATATCAGTTTCTGATCATGCATAAATTATATAATAATAATGTTTAATATATTTCTATTAATTAATGCCTGTTATCATTAAATTAATAGTGGATGTTAGTTTTGCTAGTTAGTTATTTTATACTGCCATCTGTTGTCCAGGAGATAATATTAATACGTAAATATATCAGCCTTCCAGTATCTCAATTTTCTATGTGATGGCACAAAAAAAAATTTTTTTGTGCATCAATATTCTAGGAAAAATATTTTTTTATATAAAAATATATTTTTTGTAGGATGACGCCTAATCTTGATAAACTTAGAAATAAAAGATTATATAAATATGAAGTTTCAATTAAATCCTTAGGGCCACTTCCAAGAAACCAGTATATATATATATATATACAAAAGTAAAAAGATGTTATGAAAGAAGTGTCAATACTTATAACCTTGAGTTTATTTTCCTTCAGAGAGATATCAAGTACATGCATACTTAAACTGCGGTACGAATTAGTCTTCGTAGTCGCCCCTCGAAGTAGGTACTCGCATAGCAGTTACCGAAGGTACACGCTTCACACAAATAACGTTCCCGAATCGCAGAAGTTTTCTATCCAAAGTTGTCGCAGTATTAATCGTAGTGGTCTTCATAATTCGCCTTGATGTCGTCTCGATATATCCCTTCGATCGATAGTTGAGACTCACTCAGCGGCGGACACAAAGCTCTATTTATAGTCTGATAAAATGAGGGTGGAAACTTTTAGAGTAAATCCGAATGCTACTAATAATAATGCATAGAAATAAAGAGGGTGGAACTTAGGGTGGAACTTTCTAGTTAAATGCGCTCGCTAACAATAATTCGATATTGTTCTCGACGCCGCCTGTTTGCATGAGTCATACATGACAAGTCATCGCTCCGGAATTTTAGAAGTACAACTTTGTTGTTCTTTTTGCTTATACCATTCGATAGTAGATCTTAAACCTAGCAATGCGTTTTAGGTCATAACTGCAAAGCCTTGGTCTCGAGATATAAGCACTAAAAGCTACGTGTCTAGCTCCATTTAAAAATCGACCTTATTCCTTTGTCATAAGGTCCAACCGTAACAATACATTCTTTCAAGGAGTGCCTTGTGGAAAAATCTACATAGGCTTTCAAAAATTCGTGTCATTAAATCTTAACATGCAGTCGGAGGCTACAAATATTTTTAGTCACTTTATGAATTAGATAGCTACTACTAGATAGCTGGTGTAGCCTTAAACTGAATGTTAAAATTTAATAGTGTGAAGATTTGCAAGCCTACATAGCTTCTGTGTGGTAGAGCCATGCTGCATTGCAGCACGAATTGGGCCGGCTCGCCCGGTGAAATACCACCCTCTCACAGAATATCGGCGTGAAATAACAGCATCTATTGCTGTTGTGTTTCGTTCGGTGAGTGAGTGCCGGTGGACCACCCCACTCCCTCCCCCTCCTTTCCCTCCTTTCCCTGTCGGCCGACAACGCACCCGTGACTCTCCGGACGTTGCGAGTGTCCATAGGCGGCGTTGGTCACTCTTCATCAAGTGATCCGCTTGCTGGTTTGCCCCTTTTATAAAAAAAAAAAAATCTACTAGGTACTCCTTGAAAGAATGTATTATAAACCTGTCTTGGTAACATCATTTTAACATCTTTTTATTTTCTTTTACAGTTGGGTTTTTTATTTCTTTAATTAACTTTTTTTATTTCTAAACTTTGAGTTTTCTGAATTTGAAGATTACATGTTAAAATATAGACTATGACAATCCTTGGATTAAGACCAATCCAACGAAACCTTGCACTTCAAAATCCATCACATTGTTAAGCCTACAGGTCACAAAGAAACAGACATACATCTGAAAAACATTACCCTACTTATTGAGCAGTACTAACACAGTCCAAAAATCTATCTATTTTTAAATTCTACCTTTTTTTAAATAGGTAGATTTATGGACTGTGTTGGTAGTTAGGTAGATTAGGAGCGAATAGATAGATCCACCAAAAAGTTGGTAGATATTGGCAATGTTGAAGGCATAGCAAAGGAGGACTTCAATATGTGCTGTTTAGTAACGAATTTCTATTAAATGATTGTCAGTAATACTAACAGTAATAGATTATCATTTTCAGGGTTCAGTAGAACCAAAACAGGAAAAATGGCAAACAGTAAAGTCCTATCAGTCCCATATATCTTATCGTATGTCTCAGCTTTCAGACAATTTATTTTGTTATCATATTTATTGTATTGGAAGGTTCAAAGTCAAAAACTTGTAACCCAAACTCAAAAATGAAAAAATTGAGTGATTGATTGAAAAAATTTGGTCTTACTGAGTGCTACAAAATACTGACATGTAAATACAATTTACCCAATATTAGGGATATGTTTGTAATGCAGAAAAACGCATACTCATCCCGGGGACACAGCCTCACACTTAACTGCTCAACTACACATTCCTGGTAGCCTATCACCTGTTAAACAATTGCATAATGGATATTTGGAGCAAGCTTCCAAGAAGCGTGGTATTAGCGGAGACTTTAGATAGTACCTGTTAAGTGTCGCCTTGACCATTGACTCAAGGCAAATATAACCCAACACTGAGATGTAGACACATCCGCCAATGGCTGCTCGTTCAATAATAATAATAATTTAAAGAATTTATGTAATCGGTATTCTATTTTTTTAAATTTAAACGCCCATTTAATAAGTATGTCTGACACACTCCTATCCAGTTTATGTCATATAGTAACTAAATATGTGATATTATTGTATTTCTCTGTAATTTTACAGTGATTTTTTCTCTGAATTTTGTGTTTCTGTCATTATAGAATAACAAAAAAGGGTCCAAAAGTTATTGAAACGAAATGTAATAAGTGATAATGAGACCTACCTTCCAAGAACACTTCTTATCATCGAAGCCATCACAATTAAAATAAATAACTTAACAACATGTTTTGTGAAAGTGTTAATCAGAATAAATTTTACTCCAAAGTAAAATTGGTAGTCACAGAATGATTAATATAATATATTTGTGTTTTTGTTCTTCAAAGCTTAATGATTAATCATGTTTTTAATTTAATAATTTCATATTTGTTTCAGAAGCAGTATGATATTAATAATTTAATTAATAAAATAATTTATTACCAAACTAAGATGTTTAACACAAGCATAAGATATAGAAAAGTACCTCTGAGGGCTTTATTACAATTTAAAAATATAGATATAAATCCAAATTTAAAGCTACATATACTAAGAAAGCCATGTCTATGCGGCCAGTTATATTTAAAAGAAAAAACAAATCAGAGGTTTTATGAAAATATTATTTATTATAATAACGTAAGAGTCCACTCAACACACAGTGACCAGCACAGACAAAAAGTTGTCATAGACACCGCACCTATTGTCACAGACAAGATAAAGAGTATAGAAGTATTGCCAGGAGAGAAAATAGAAGAGGACAGGTTGAGAGATTATTGGAAGACAAAAATAGATCCGTATGTTAAATTAGCGAGATGGGACAAGCCTATAGGTAATATATCTCTATAGCACAAAACGAATTAACAATCTCCGTTTGTCTATGTATATTTATAATTTCTAAATGGATCTTAAAACGGATTTCCTCTTCGCTTAGATTAATTAACAAGGACATTTTATATGTATGAGTATAACACGTTCACATAAAGGTGATAGAGACATGCTGCATTGCAGCACGAATAGGGCCGGCTCGCCCGGTGAAATACCACCCTCCCACAGAATATTAGTGTGAAATAACAGCATCGATTACTGTTTTGTTCCGTTAGGTGATGTCGGTGGCCCATCACCCCCTCCCCCTCCTTTCCCTATTTCCCTGTCAGCCGGCAACGCGCCCGTGATTCTCCGGATGTTCCGGATGTCCATGAGCGGCGGTTGGTTACTCTTCATCAGGTGACCAGCTTGCTCGTTTGCCCCCTTTATAGAAAAAAAAACATTAGTTTATAGATATAGAAAAATATTAATGCTTTATAATCAAATCCCGGTGCAAAACCAGGGCGGGACGCGCTAGTATTATATATATTTTTTTAATGACTTATTCCTCCTCACATTTTCGCTTAGGTATGCGAGTGCCTTTGACATTTCCATCAGCAAACACCGACTATTTGATCTCCGTAAGTCAGACTTGGTCTTCTTGGCTTATGCTACCACTCACTTCAGCTCTGTAGATTTTCTTAGTGAGTCTTTCTTCACTAGCATAGAATAGTTGCTGTTGCGAGAGAAATTGCAAGAATGAGTGATTGAGTGTCGTTAGAATGTGAGCACTGTATAATTAGTCTCTAACTTGTCTACCAGGCGTGTATCTCCTATACTGGCCATGCACGTGGTCCATAGCCCTATCCTCCATGCCGGGTACCGTTCCACTGGAGGCGAGCCTGCAGACCGCAGCCCTATTTCTGGTCGGGGCGGGGCTTATGCGTGGCGCTGGTTGTACAATCAATGATATGTGGGACAGAGATATTGATGCTCAGGTGCGTACCTATACATAAGCTTGACGGTAGTGAACACTCAAGTGTGCTAACACACACGGAATAGTCGACGCTCAAGTTAGCATAAGTGTTACAGAAAGTAGTCCATGCTCAGGTCAGTAGATCTACTTGCTGATCATAGCTAATGTTCAGGTCTAGTAATATACATAGAATAATTACACATTTTTTACTACAATATACACTTTTTTTTAAATATTCGTATATACATATCCTCACCCTGTAATCCCCAACGGGGTACACATTCTCTTCACACATTTTCGCCTAGGTATGCGAGTGCTTTTGACTCCTCCGTCGGCCAACACTAAGCTATTTGATCTTCATAAGTCAGCCTTGGTCTTCCTTATTATTATTTAACGTTATTAAAGACTATAATGCACTACCATCATCATCAAACATTAGACAAGTATTGCTATTGTAAAAAATAATCTCAATGTTGCCAGCATTCGATACTCTACTGCGTATTTAATAAAAACTGCCAAACAGGATGAAATAACTGTAATGATTTGAATTAATTGCCAGAGTTTAAGGCCTCGATATATTTTCCCTTGACCTTCGACTTCGGCAATGAAGGAGTTTCATCCGTCCACCCATCAGGAAGGGAATTTTCTTTTAGTCGTTAACTTTATATTGCGTGCGTGCGTAACTAAAATCCAATTGTACCTCATTACATTGAAACTGATTAAGTGGCTCCAAGCATCTATCCTTTAAGTGATGGGATTTCGGCTCTGCAAGAGAGCAGATGAACAGACATACATATAAAAACATTGTAAGGGAGAATATTGAATGAATTAAATTATATTAGGTACTTTGATAGTTTAACAGAGAAACAGAACTAACTCACCGAGTAGCCGCGACGTACCAACTTCCAAGGGGTCCTCAACCCTCTTTGGAAGTTGGCCCCCTTGAAAATATCGCAATTATTATGTTACGAATTTTCGAATTTAGAATTTTTCCTGGACTTAGTGCCTTTTTTACGCCTACCAAACAAAATATTGAACTAGCATACTCCTACTTTTGGCTTCATACAATTTCTTATTAGCGAGACGTGCTGGAACAGATATCTTAAACAGATGATATAGATTACGGCTTCCATATTTGTTTATATGTAATTTTGTTTGTGTGCAATTAAATAAATAAATAGTATTTTATTGCATACAAACAAAATTATGTGTTTCTAAAATGAAACTATGATCACTATATGGTATTCTAACTTGCAGGTGACGAGAACCAAAGACAGACCGTTAGTGTCGGGCGCCTTGACTCAGAGACAGGCGCTGGGCTTCCTAGCGGCGCAGCTCAGCTTGGCTCTGGCTATCCTGCTGCAGCTTAACTGCTTCAGCGTCATGTTAGGTGCCAGCAGTATGTGTGAGTTGGGATTTGCTTACATATTATGATACGAGTGTACTGTATAGTAGTCTATAAGCACCGTTACGCTCTGCTCTCTACTACACGTCCGTTCCCTGCAGCAGTCCGCAACCAAAGAGACAGCTTGTAAATAATGATTTCCCTTCTCCAGACAGCCACCGTTGTAGCGTCTTTATACTTTTCAAAGTCAAAGTCAAATCAATTTATTCAAGTAAACCCAGATGCAAGGTATTTTTGAACGTTAAATATACTTTAGTTCGGTTCGAAAAGAAAACCTGGACACTGAGAAGAAACGACAAGAAACTCAGTCAGGTATCATTTTTTCAACATCATTCTACAATAGTTATTTAAAATACAATATCCATTAAGCCAGTAAGTGCATGTGCAGAAAGGATTGTTTGCAGTCTATTGTTGTGTCTTCAATGAAACCGCTAATTCTGTAGTATGCTTTTCCAATCAGTGTGCGTTTAATAAGAAGTTTAAATCTCTTTTCCGTTAATTGAGTAATTTCTTGAGGAATTTTATTATAAAAACGAACACAGTTACCCAAAAATGGAGCACTTGACTTTTGTAATTTAAATTTAGGAATAACTAGCTGATCACAATCATTTATTTCCCTTTCACACCTGTACACTACAACGAGTACAGGAGACACGACTCGGAGAAGCTATCGGCTAACTACGGCGAACACCGATTAACGCGACTAGAAACCTAATGTCTGACCAAAATACATTTTTAAAATTGAAACTGAATTTCAGTATTTTTCTTAGTTTCCATCGCAACCGAAAGAAACTTCCTCTTGAGGTCATGTTTTGTATATTTTTAAATTTCTATTAATTTTACCTACTGTAGCACACGGTTATTTGATAAGTTAATGGCTGCATTTCTTAAAAAAAAAAAAATATACTGGGACATTTGACACAGCGCCATCTAGTCCCATACTAAGCAGCACAGCGCTTGTGTTATGGGTACTAGACAACTGATATACTACTTATATACTTTTCTTTTGTAAATAAATACATATTATATATAAACATCCAGACTCGGGGCGGGAATCGAACCCGCAACCCGCGTTTACTTTCAGTTTGAATTTATCGTCATTTGAAGTCGTAACTGAATGCCGAATGCCAAATCATGAAAACAAATGCACATGTTACTCAAAATTACATGAATTTTAATCACAAATGACAAAACTTACATAAAAAGCTATATTTTTTAGAAATAAGAACTGTGGGAACCACTACGAAAATAAAATAAAAAAAGAAAATGAAAATAAAAATACACAAAAATTAATTCCAAGGCATCCCGCGGCGAGCGCCTTGTTTAGCTTCTCATAGCAACACGCTACGTACTCGACGACCCAAGCGACCGGCGCGTGAATGTACGGCGCTCCAGTCGGTCGACTACTCACCGCCACAGTAAAACGCTCGCCCATTCATTCCGTAGTATCATATTTATTATTCTGTTTTCCAATATTATTTAGTATTGAAAACATCGATATTATTTGCCAAGCTATTGTTTTAATTTGTAGTGTTACCTAAAAATGTTCCTATGTTCCTAGATTAAAGTGATATCATAAATTATTATAGTTCTTGATGTGTGTGACACGATTGATTCAAGTTGTTGTTGCACGTCGCATACACATAAATCATAGAACTATTAGTTTCACAATAATCAATAAAGCGTATCTCGACCACAAATAAAACAAATATGGCCGCGTCATTACACCCGCACGCACCTTAGTGAAACAAGCCGTCAGTAATACGAAAGAAATTATGGAGCTTCTGCCTGAATATGGCGTGGAGCGACCCTTTCTGCAGGCTGTGAAGTCATTATATCGAGGCCACAGAGCCCGTGTAAGGATACATGATGACTTGTCGCCCTGGTTCGAAGTCTGTTCAGCGTCAGACAGGGCTGCGTGAAGTCTGCCTGGCTATTGGTGCTATATTTGGACAGTTTCCTCCAGACATTGAAAGGTAGTGTGAGTGGTATGATATGTAATGGTACAGTGCTAAACAGCCTGTATGCTGACGAAACTGTGCTTATAGCACCATCAGAAGCTGAGCTGCAGACACTAGTCACGTGCATGAAAGAAGACTGAGAAGTGAAAAGATTTAATATAAATGTGAACAAAACTAAGGTTCTGGTGTTTGAAAGGGAAGATGTACAGACAAAGTATGAAATATGGGTAAATGGAAAATGTCTAGAACAATTGAACGAAATTGTATATTTTGAGTGTGCGTTTTCGAGGAATGGAAGATGTGAGATGGATGTGAGAGACGGGTAGCAGCCGGCAATAAAGTGAACGGTGCTCTGTCTGCATTAGTAGGCAGAGTATATATATCTAACTCAACTAAAATAGCCATCCACAATGCGGTGTTGGTTCCCACTTTATTGTACGGTAATGCCTGGATATGCCCGAAATTTTAATAATTTAATTTTAAATATAATAAGTTGTATTTCGAATAATTAATTCTGTTGGTTGTTTTGCTTCAACGAAATCTCATCTATTCTAGTGTTGGTGGTGACGTACCCGCTAGCGAAGCGGTACACGCGCTACCCGCAGTTAGTACTGGGGGCCACATTCAACTGGGGCGCTCTGTTGGCCGCGGCGGCGCTCCGGGGCGCCGTGGACCCGGCCGCCGTGGCCCTGTACGGAGCGGCCGTGGCCTGGACCGTGCTCTACGACACGATCTATGCGCACCAGGTGAGCGAAGCGAGACGGGCCTGAGCGAAGCGAGACGGGTCCGAGCGAAGCGAGACGGAGCCGAGCCGAGCGAAGCGAGACGGAGCCGAGCGAAGCGACCAGGGGCCTAGACAAATAATAATAATAGTTTATTGCCAAAAAATAAGTCCTTATTAATATACAGCGTGTTCATTGACCCCCACACTAGGCGCAGCCTGTATCGTGGGGATCGGCGTTTTATTATTCATTATAATATTGTGCCTTGCTTATCTTCTATCTATATATATATAATGAAGTTATGTTTTTTATTTGTCAATCACGTTAAAAGTACTGAACGGATCGACATGGGACCACGACCATTCGATGCGAAATCGTTTGTAGATGGTTTGTCTATTCATTTTTTTTTTTTGCCCAGCGAAGTGGGCGAGGAACGGCTTGTTTATTAATATTTGTGTAATAATTGTATCGGTTGTGAACATTGAATTGGTTACAATTAAATTTAAAACAACAAAAATTCCTTTTAAACAATATTAATAATAATTTAAAATATGAAAGACATAATTATATTAAAATACCACCTGATCTAGCGTAACGAAGTCTGAATTGCTAGTCGAACGTTATTCACTTTATATTAAATCAAACAGAGAATAAGGTCATGTGAAAACTGCTGTATAATACGTAGCTAAGCGTCGCTTTTAACGAGCAATAAAAAACCATATCGATTGTACTTAACGTTTGCAACTTTTCTAACTGTTAAGACTCTGAACCAGTTTAAAAAATATCGATTAATAAGGGATAGAAACTGTTCTTAATCTCTATTAGCCGATAAATACAACCTGTATTTATCGGCTAATAGAGGTTAAATTAAAGGGTTATGGGTTAGTCTATGTAAATAAATATTTCTAACTGGTATGTTTAAAACCGATTTATAACAATTCAGAAATCGGCCTGAAAATAATACTGGTCCAAACGAAGCGAGACGGTTCCGAGCGAAACGAGCAGGACCAGTAGCGTTTAAAATTAATTTCTATGAAATGTCAGTAGATGGCGTCTGTAATTCTTACATCGCACAATAATCATGTGGTAATAAAATCCATGTATTTTTTATTCGTAATACAAATGTTTTTTACCCTGTCGATATCCTAACCCCCCGTCGATATCCTGAGCCGAGGTTCCGTCTTCCGTCCTGGGTACTCCCCGGACGGAGGGGCCCTCAGGCATTGTCGACTTTTCCGGGCGGAGCGCTCTCTGTGCTTCCCCACTACGCGTCCGGTTCGCTACGACGGCCGTTAGGGTCATGTGGCGAGTGGAGGGTAGTTTTATCCGGTTCGAGCCCGGCACTACCCGGTCGCGCCCGACGTTCTCTCGTGAGGTATCGGAGGCGGTTGGGTGCTTGTGCGGAGTTTCTTCCCTTCCGATAAACAAAAAAAAAAAAAAAAAATTTTTTCTACTTATTTTGAGATTTTCATTCCTACAAACAAGTCAGTTTGAAAAATACCGATTCATAAGCTTATAATCGTTTTTAATATTTATTAATTGCGAAGTACAAAATACAAATTTGACACTGACTATTTGATCTTCGTAAGTCAGTTTTGGTATTCCTTGACTTCTACTACCAGTTATGTACTTTCAGTCTGTGAATTTTCTTCGTCATTCTTTCAGCAAATAAATACATTATTAATATTTGTTAAAATGATGGTTCGTAATTATATTAGGATCTGATAGGGTGACAGTGTACCCAGGTTATTAATAAATCCTACATTAAACCTAATTGCAGGGTACAAGTGTCAAGAAACTATTAGGTTTCATTAAATAAAATAACACGAGATATTGAATAACAAATTACTAGTCACAATTATAATTCAAGATCATTACAAATCAATACAGATCACGATAACTACTATCGAAGACATGCTCTTAGCAACAACCGACAATAAATAAGTGCCTCGATATTCGGTTTGTAGCGACTTTTATAAACACGTTGTCTTGATGACGTCATTTCCGCAAGACGTGGCGGGGTGTTGCTAACACAAGTAACTCGGGTCAGCTTGGAGTATACTATTGAGAAATAGTGAATAATACAGAACCATTTGTGTACGTAGGACCGCGCGGACGACGCCCGTATCGGCATCCATTCGACCGCCCTGTCGTTCGGGCAAGACACGCGGCCGGCGCTGGCGGCCACGCTGGCCGCGAGCGCCGGCGGGCTGGCCGTGGCCGGCCACTTGGCGCAGCTCGAGTGGCCGTTCCTGGCCGCCGTGGCCGCGTACGTGGCACACGCCGCCCGACAGGTGAGCGACTGTTACATTATTTTCAGGATACTGTTACCGGCCGGCCTCTGAAACACTTACAAGAAAATGTGCTATTGAAAGAGGTGTATTTTATTTCGATTAGGAAAACCTAAATTTTGTGTGTCCGTCGATAAGTTTAAAACCAGACTGTTTTTAATATTAAATCGGAATTATGAAGAAATAATAATAATAATACGCCAGACAATACACATCAATTATCTGATCTCAAACTAGGATATTCCCCGTGATATGAAAACCAGACGATTACTGGGGCCGTCTCCCAGTACACCCAGACTCGAAACAATCTAGCAAAGTTCCTTTTTTCTAAATTGACGCGACCGGGAATTGAACTCAGAACCTTCCGCGCTTGGCTTAACGTCTAAACCACTGAGCCATCTAGGTCGTCGAAAGGCTAAAGCACTACGTAAATTGGAACTGATAATTGAATGCAACGCCATCGAAATATTTCGTATGCAATTGTAATGGACTCGCGGTATAACAGTTCGATACCTCAATAGGAAAAAGAAACACTTGGTTTGTGTTGGATTCCTGTAATTTTTAGCTACATTCCACCAAAAAATCCAAAACCACCAATCAACACGTGTTTGGCCTCTTAACAAAGCATTCTCATTTGACAAACTCCGTGACGCAACGGTTAAGCACGTCGGAAAGTAAACGGAGGTTGCGGCTTCGATTCCCGCCCCGAGTGTCTGGGTGTTTATGTATAATATGTATTTATTGACAAAAGAAAAGTATATAAGTAGTATATCAGTTGTCTAGTACCCATAACACAAGCGCTGTGCTGCTTACATTGGGACTAGATGGCGCTGTGTGAAATGTCCGAAAAAAAAAAATGAATTAAAATGTGAACATTGTGACGGCGTATTCGTTGAACACACAGGTCGTAGTTTCGAAATAAGAAAAAAAAGTGAGGACGCTTCAAGAGGTGAAACAGACAATAGGTGGTTTTGGAGTTATGAGTGAAGAGTTAGCAATTATAAAAATTCATTGTATGAAATGAATTTCTTCTAAGTAACAACTGGATCTTACTATATATTAATGGATCATTCATTGTCAATATGTCTGTATGTCGAGACTCGTGGCGATATCAAGTTGAAATCAATATCAATGTAATTTGTCTTCAACTACCCTCTACGCACCCATTCCCAAAGTGGACGATAACGCCCCCCTGTGGGCGCTGCAGCCCTAAAGGGGGGCGGTAAGAGACCCAGAAAAAAAATGGGGGCGTTGTGTAGAGGCCTGGGGGGTGATTTGTAATTTCATTTAGCTAGGAGGCATCTTAGACAACGACTGCATGAGCTCTCGACTCAGTAGACAAAATAAGTTTGGGAACCTAGTCTACAGAGTACGATATCCAGCTAGATTCGTGGAGCAGTCCTAAATGCTTAATCTTTATTTATTTCAGATTTATACACTGGACCCGAACAATGCAAATGACTGCGCGGCCAAATTTAAATCGAATTCGTTTATTGGAGCGATAATATTGCTGGGCATAATGGGGGGTGGCTACAAACGATATTTGGAGAACAGGGAGAAGAATAGAGGGAAAGAAGACCTAAACGTGACGAAAAGTTGCTTTTTTGGGTAATAATGTCGTTTTTTAAAGGTATTTTTATCGAAAAATTGTCAAAAATGGCGAATAATTCTGTTATTTTCCAAAATTACCTTGTAACGGAATACAAAACTTGTTAATATACAGTTTGAAGAAATCGTAGTACAATTGAACATAGTAGGATTTAATTGATCACCTACTGAAAGGGTGATCTTTATCTCTGTAAGTAAACAGCAACAACCACTTATAAAAAACAAGATCCTGTCCAAAATACATTAAAGATCCATAGCAATTTAAAAAAATTAAAAAGCAGGTCCAAATACCCATTATTTGGTTTTAAAAATGGTGAAATAAATCAGTTGTTAGTGTAACAGAAGAAATGATTAAACTAAGGATTTTGTTTTTGTGATTTTTTCATAAAGTCGACTAGTGTCTGTGATTAGGTCCTTTGTGGCCAGGTTATATTTGTAATGCGTGCTAGTATTTGTGCATTTTTGAAATATTTTTTATATTACACGCTATATGGGGTGTAACAAAACGGTGCAATATTGTTTTAAAAAGTTTGTTCGTGAAATTGAACCACTTACAAAGTGCTAACTTTGGAATCGCGAAAAATCAGGTGTTTCGTAGAAAAATTCAATACCTATTCGAGGAAAATGAATTGGAACAGCTGATTATTATTTGCGATTTCAGAGTTGGCCCCATAATAAAAGCTATCATGAGTAGAAAGAGCGGTGAACGATCATCGAAGAACATCTACGGATCAAAATGATGTAAGCGAGTGATAGCATAAGCCAAGGTCGACCAAGGCTGACTTATGAAGATCAAATATATCTGGGCCAAAGTGTATGAGAAAAATTATAAGATTTGAGAGGAAGAAAGGAGTATGTAAGGACTGCAATGCTTTACATGTCACCCTCTCTGTCTACGCCATTCGCATGAGGATTCATTCTGTATCCATACATACAAATCCATGTCTATATATATACACATATATACAAATCTGTCTGTGTGTATATATTAAAAATGATGTTAAAAAAATGATACCTCACTGAGTTTCTTTTAGGCTCTTCACAGTGTCCAGGATTTCTACTTTTTGAATTGAACTAAAATAGAAATACCTTGTAATTAATTTACTTGAATAAATTGATTTGACTTTGACTTTGAATAAAACAATCTTCGAAAACGATATTACAACCTTTTGTTACATCCCTGTATGCATATTTATATATTTATTTCGTAGGTTAGACAACCCTAGTTGATACAACTTCACGGCATTTCCTATTAGGGTAGACATGACAAGAAAATCACATCTCACAGTAATAGCAGTATTTGAGCTTAGAGATGACAAGCAGAGGCTTGAGGTGCAATCAAAAAATACGGTGAATAATTTAATTATGAAAAAGATGATGAGCTTATATCATTTTATAACGATTAGTGATATAACAGCGACTGCATTATTAAGGCTTTATTTTGAAGCATAAATAACAGATTTTGAACACTCGACGATCCTGTTATTGTTATAAACCACTGGTTCCCAAACTTATTTTGTCTACTGAGTCGAGAGCTCATGCAGTCGTTGTCTAAGATGCCTCCTAACTAAATGAAATTACAAATCACCCCCCAGGCCTCTACACAACGCCCCCCTTTTTTTCTGGGTCTCTTACCGCCCCCTTTAGGCCTGCAGCGCCCACAAGGGGGCGTTATCGCCCACTTTGGGAATGGCTGTTATAAACAGTCGTGGAGCCATGTCAACGTTGTGAACAGGAGATTAAGCAAAAGTACGCGTTTTCTATAAGTCACTTAGTCTTGCGAGAACCAATCGATATATGTATGCCCTCTCTCAAACTTCGGCCTATCCATAACGCCATTTGCACTCGCGCAATGAAGGTCACTTAACTAGTAGAAAGTCCCACCGAAATGGCCTCTTTTATAAATATTATTTTATTCTTGGTATATTAATGTGTCTAAATCTCAGCATGCCCCTAATATATTACTGTAAAATACTGCTTTCAAACCGCCTGGTGTCCTAAAGCCGGTTTTTCAAAAACGTTACCAAAATACGCGTTAAAAAAGGTCAAATAAGTGAGAATTGTCGTACAAGATTTTTTGGCTTCACATCAGTCTCATGAGACTTCCTCTTAAAGCATCGCTTTTTTATTAAGTAGTTATAATTACTTAATTAATTAATATAAGCACCTTTTAGTGACATTAAAAACAAGTTAGGGTACACTCAGATTGAAAAGTAAAGATTACTCGAGCGATGTTAGGGGATACTCGGAAAATTCCACTCGAGCAATGTTAGGGGATAATAAATAATAAAATTTCACGGATAATAAAAGTTCACTCGAGCGATGGTAAAGGATGCTCGCTGGGACTGTATAAGCTCACTCAAGTGTTAGGGGATGCTCGTACTGAGAAAAGACAATTGAGCTTCAAACCATTGTATAGTCCCAGTGATATGATATTGATAATTTAGGAGACATTCAGATCCCAGTATCCTCTAAGTATGGAAACCCTCCTTGTCACTGTTGCGGACATGATAAGTAATGAAAAGATACGCAGTATGACAGGTCAGGTCAGACAGGACAGGCTTGCACGACAGTGTTATTGTAAATATGAAGAAAGGAATGCTTAGATGGTTCGGGCACTTGAAAAGAATGAGTGATGAAGAACTGACGAAGAAAATCTACAGAGCGAAAGTGAGTGGTAAAAGAAGCTAAGGAAGACCAAGGCTGACTTATGAAGATCAAATAGCCAGTGTTAGCTGACGGGAATATGATTTACTGCATTCTACCATCACGCAAGAGTCTCTATCTCACATACATTTACAAAAAAATATATATTAACTTTTCACTTCTGAGTTTAAAAATAATTAAAAACTTAAAAGTACCAAAGAACAAAGATTTGTTTACTTCTTATATCTGTCAAATGCAACTTAAGTCTTAAAACATTGAGCATACTGATATAGATGACATATGTGTATTATATGTCTTTGATTACCCCGTTAGGGGTACAGCGTGAGGATATGTATGTATGTATGTTTCTTTGAGTCCAACAATTCGTGACGTGTGAAGGCGATATCAATCAATGGTAAATCTGTGGCTCACTATATATAAAATGAACTCTTGTTTGTTACTAACTCCATGTTGTGTTAGGCGGCCTGTATACAGTCAATCTCGATCACGATCAACGGATCGCAATCTTGGTTTCAAATTATCTAAATATTTTGTGATCTGATGTATCAATTGGTCAATTCATTTCATACACAATCAATCTGGATCACGATCATTGATTTCGATCACAGATCGTGATCGAGATTGAGTGTGTACGGGCCGCCTTAGATCGTCGTGCGCAACTTCCGTTGCTAACTTCATGGTGTGTTACATATAATATGGAGTAACTTGCGTCGCCTGTTCAAATTACTCTGATCGTTTTTACGCGCCAAAAGAAGTATGACTAAAAATTTTGAATCGTAGAGACGGAACGAATTCTACTCAGTCGAAGAATGGCAGGAGTTATACCAAATATTCAGTTAAGTACCTTAGCTGTGTTTATGGATTATATATGTAGTTAGGGGCAATTCGTTTTTAAGCTCTTTAATTTTGTTTTGTAGACTTATTCAGGGGAGCAATAGATTTTTGCCTGTCTATCCTTCATTTTAATAGTTTGTATAGTAACAGAAAAATGTAAAACTAGTAAATTAGAAAGCGCTGTGATCTTACATTCAAATGTTATGCGTGTTTATGTCAAAAAAATGTGTTAATGTATGTTTATATTTGAGAAATATGTAACATGTACAAATGTGTTTGTGATACAGATCAGTGGCAAACGCTTCGAAGCGTTTCTATTTCAAAAATCACTAACGCCTTAACGTTAGCGATATTTGATTGGTAGCCAAAGTCCAAGAACGAACGTTCATTCTATTCGTTTAGTCTGTTGGGATATTCACTATTAGAGTAATTAAGTCCAAACATTATTTTACTTCAACGATTTATTAATCCCAAGAAATAAATATACATTATCAATCTATTCTGTACCACACCCCGGCGGCAACTGCAGGCCGAACGGACGACGCGTTGCATTTTTGCTTAGCTCAGCTCCGTCCCCACAGAATCGATAAAAATCACAAAATTGTCTGTATTTATTACAAACGTCAGTTGTCAGTTCGGTTTGACTTTAAACCTCGGACCAAAAAACTTAATAAATGAAGCCATAATAAGTTGTCGTTCTTTTTTTTTCTTCATGCCATGACGCACAGATCAGCGCATTTACCAATGTCACATATTAAATAAGTAGAATCAATTTGAAGCATATTCGAAGTAAATTGTCTTTTTTTTTATAGTAAAACTCCTTCAGTAAAGTGATAGTAGGTTTTACCGAAGCTATAAAGACTTCTTGAAAGAGCGCGAGAACTTCAGCTACACATGTTCATTTAGACACACTCCATTCTTTTCACTTTCACAAAACTTTAAAACACAAAATACTATCACTTTTGTACTTTAAAACTCCCAAAAATGTACAAAAATCTAAATAAAATGACAACCTCACTTCAAACTACTTGCTCTGTGCTCACGTCTACCGTTCCCGCCAAAAAGTATTTTTCTTTCTTCATGGCATGGCGCACAGATTAGCGCATTTGTCAAACTCACGTATTGAACACAGAGTACATTTTACATAGGGAAATAGAGGTCTCAGTTGGATCAATCCAGTAATCGGAACATTCCAATAATCCGGCACCCCCTGGTTTTTAATAGTGCTGGATTAGTGAGACTACTGTAATTATTTTAGTAATGTACGTCAAATCAGCTCGCAACAGTGCGAGGTTGTCATACTATAGCTAACTGTTTTACTCGTGGTTACACTCAATGAGACAGATACGAAAATTCTCCATCCGTTATATTTCAGTGACGGAGACAGCCCTTATTCCCACTATTTGAGTTTAAAAGGCAATAACTTCTATATTTTCCAATGGATTTCAAATTTTTTGGCACAGTTAAGTTCATGTTCACTTTAGCTATCTAATCTATATGTTACAATACTTCTCGGGCTTCATGTTGGTAAATAATACTGCGGAATATGGTACATGATATATTGCTTCTGTGCGGAGTGTTAAGGCGACGCATTGATAAACAATAATTTAATCTAAAATAGACCTTCTGCTCTATCCAAACGTGTGTGCGCTAGCTTACGAAAAAACAGTTATTTTCGTTTATTTTAAAAGCTATAATTAATTTAAAAAATCGAACTGGTATTTTGAATAATATATTTAGATTAAACTATGCAGAAAATTTAAAAACATAAATCGGTCCCGTTGCTCAGAAAAATGTAAATCTCTGTTTTAAAAAAACTTTCTTTGATTTTTTTTGTGTTACAAAAGTTAACCAATCGTGTATCGCAACTGGCAGAATGAAGTCAATAAAATGAAGAATCAGGTTACCAATATCACTTTCATACGTTTTATAGTCACTGGTCCTTGTTATCTTGTCCCACCCTCTAACAGAATATCGGCGTGAAATAACGGCGTCTATTGCTGTTGTGTTTCGTTCGGAGAGTGCCGGTGCCCCATCACCCCCTCCCCCTCCTTTCCCTATTTCCCTGTTGGCCGGCAACTGTGATTCTCCGCATGTCGCGGGTGTCCATGGGCGGCGGTTGGTTACTCTCCATCAGGTGACCCGCTTGCTCGTTTGGCCCCTTTTGTAAAAAAAAAACCCAGAAATTGAAATCCCTGCCGTCAAAATTTTCAATGCGTCGCCTTAACGCCATAGCGCTGTCGTTTACATCTCACGTCTTATAATAATTGTTACATTTGTATTGGAGAGTACGTGACAAATTCTCTTGCAGCGATGCGAATATTTAATAAAGATTTAATTTGTAGATCGCGCACAAGGTTTATTTTGCTGTGTCAGAGCAATATCTGGCACACTATAAATTAAGGCTGGCTTACACGAACTAAACTCGATTTAAGGATTTGACATCTGATTCTCGATCGCATCAACTATTTAATAATTGGTCCAACCGAGACGTCGTTTCCTCTAATCAAGTTTAAATGGTTGGTGCAAGCCGTAAAATTTAAGTGTCTGCCTGTAATTTCGAACTAAAGGCTTTTTCTTAAGCTTATAGTAATTTGTATGTTACCAAAACGCGTTAAAAAATGTTTTTCTCTTCGTAGAAGCAAAACTAATGCGTTTGAACATATTTTGATTGAAGTGTTCGATTTAAAGACTTCCAATATTGTCATGTTGTTTATTGTACAACGTTAGCTTACAGACTAATTGTTACAATACAGACAAGTTTGATTATGGATATACACTTAGTTACAGATATACATCTACGTAGACTGCATGAAGGGACTTTCATCTGTTATATGCACACTATACACACTAGACCTGTGTCGGTCGTGATTGATTCGATCATTTGATTGCAATCATTTCAAAGTATTGATGATTGCAATCACATTTGAATGTACGTACCGTTCATCGATTCGATCATTTAACCGATTCGATCTCGGTACTTGTCGATATTTAATCGATTGCCTATGCCGTTTATTGTGATAAAAATGAAATTCAAAAAAATTACACATTGTTTTTTAAAACACAAACAATAATATTATAAATGCGTCTAAATTATAGCTATAAAAAATATCGAAATCGTAAAAGATAAGATAACACACAATCGTTCGATCTTTCATTTCAATCAAAAATACAATCATGATTGTATCTGTATACAATCAATGGATCAATGATTGATTGGATCATTTGACCGAATCTTTTTTCAAATCAATACTTGAACGATCGAATCTTTGAAAATGAACGATTGACACAGGTCTACTACACACCTTCCAATTTAATGGAACAACTTTCTTAGGGCTGGCGATACGAGAACGATTAATGGAAAAATTGATCGATTGATCTCGAGTAGAGAATCGATTTAGTAAATTGATTGCGGACACCGAAAAATGGAGTTTCCATATATTTGTATTGGTAAGAACGCAACTATTCAACTATAGATAGATAGATATAATAGATTAAACATCGAACACTCCCGTCACCTTAGCGCTCTCGGAGCCAGATTTAGCGGTTTTTTGAGTCGTCTAACTTTTATTTATCCCATGCAAAATTTAAAAAAACCCTTAGAACAATTTTTGAGCGTCTGTTGTCTATTTCACTGGATCGATTCACTGCTTGAGATCAAATGATCGATTCTTCCATTAATCGCCATCCCTAGGAAAGTTGTTCCAACAAATTGGAAGGTGTGTAGGGCATTTTAGGTAGAAGACTTCATAATAATCTAGGCTGCTTTTTATCCTGGACAAGTACTAAAAACGTGGATGAAACCGAGTGGCAAAGCACAGCTAGTTGCAAATATAGATAGATGAAGCTAGTTCATGTAGGCAATTATTTGATACATTCAGTTTTTCTGCTTCAATAAGACTTCCACTGGACATGGTACAGGTGAGGTGAAATTTGCTGCCGGAACTTACAGATACCTAAAATAAAGATTTAATCAAACACTAACTCATAATATTAATCCCATGGGGCAGTATTTAAACTGGAGGCTGCACACTGAGGAGAAAGGAGGTAGCTAAATAAGTCGAGAAATTTCATCTTGAAAGATGTCTATACCCTTCGATCTCTTTTCATCTTATGCTGTTAGTATATCTTACAGCAATCTTATATATTATATTAGTAGGTGTATTTTCAGGAGTTAGAGATAGAAATTAAACGTTAGAGATCAAAAGTTATTCGAGGTCATGTACATTGTCTTCAAGTACCTCTTAGTACGGTGTCCAAGCTACATTCAAAGATTTATAAACCTATCTTTCAGTTTAAGAATACTATAGTTAATAGAGCAGTCAAATAACCTGTTAATGTTAAAATGGTTTGTTGTTAATAAAGTTATTCTTGCCATTGAATTTTGTTTTATTTACTAATGAGTGTTCCTTGAAGCCGTGGCTACGCAATATTTTGCCTTCCAGCGAACCTCCACCGAAACGAAAACTTAACACCGTTCCTAAGAGTGCCTATGCAGACTTTGGTATGTTTGGTGACCTGGGGCTGCAGTCCCGACATAGCGATTATTTTCGTAAACTAGCGATCGATAAAAATAACGAAAAAAATCGCTTGCCATAACGATAAGCACCAACACTTTGCGAGCTGTCAAATTTGATCGTAAAAACATTATCAGCAATCGTAAAGTTGACAGATTCGATATAATTCCAATCACAATCGATAGTTTTAACGTAGACTTTCAAAAATCGTTAAAAATTAATCGTTAAGACTTATCAACCGAAATCGGTCGTAAAGCGATCGCTATCTATGTCAGGACTGCAGGGGCTGGCCTTCCAGTCACGACATAGCGATCGCTTTACGACCGATTTCGGTTGATTGATAAGTCATAACGATTAATTTTTACAGATTTTTGAAAGTCTACATTAAATCTATCGATTGTGATTGGAATCATATCGAATCTGTCAACTTTACGATTGCTGATAATTGATGTTTTTACAATCAAATTGTCAAATTTGATTGTAAAAGCAAAGTGTTCGTGCTTATTGTTATGGCAAGCGATCTGCAGCCCCTGAGGCTGCAGTCCCGACATAGCGATTATTTTCCTATAAAAATAACGAAAAAAATCGCTTGTCATAACGATAAGCACGATCACTTTGCGAGCTGTCAAATTTGATCGTAAAAACCACACTTGTAAAAACATTATCAGCAATCGTAAAGTTGACAGTTACATTCGATATGATTCCAATCACAATTGATAGTTTTAATGTAGACTTTCGAAAATCTTTAAAAATTAATCGTTATGACTTATCAACCGAAATCGGTCGTACAGTGCCACAAACTTTTCTTGGCTGATATTAGTATTGCCAGTTAATGAATATTGATCATTATAAGGGGTAAAATTCACTCGAATTTTTTATATTTTAATACAATAATTGTGATAAATACAATAATTGTTTAATTAATACTTGGCTACTGTAATGACTAATGCAAGGAATAAAAATAAAAACATTTAAGTCGAAATTTTTATATTTTAATCAATAATTGTGAGCTATCTCATGCTCTAGCCATTCCCAAAGTGGGCGATAACGCCCCCTTGTGGGCGCTGCAGGCCTAAAGGGGGGCGGTAAGAGACCCAGAAAAAAATGGGGGCGTTGTGTAGAGGCCTGGGGGGTGATTTGTAATTTCATTTAGCTAGGAGGCATCTTAGACAACGACTGCATGAGCTCTCGACTCAGTAGACAAAATAAGTTTGGGAACCAGTGCTCTAGAGGAAGAACTCCATCAATTATTGGATTGCCAGAACTGTCAAAATCTTCATTGTCAGAGTCACTGCATTCGCTATCACTATCGCTAGCCAAACTAATAATGAACGGTTCATCTAAATACGCATCTTTTACTCTGTATTCGTTTTCAATTGTTTTTACATGATCGCAATGTTTTTTCCATTCTGTGACCGATATTCTGTCGAAGGCTTCTCTAATCATCTGGGGCATTTCAGTACTTGATTTTTCAATGTTCTTCTCTGCTACATTCCGTTTCATTAAGCTCCAAATCATTTCAATTGGGTTGAGATCACAGTGATAAGGTGGCAATCTTATCACCGTGTGCCCACTACCTTTCATCAATTTATCAATTTTGTATTCTGGCGCCGGTTTGTGCCTTTTGATAAGTTCGTAAAGCTGTGGTTTTATAAAACTTTCGTGGAATGCCACGTTCTTTTCAGTACGCCAATGTTGCATTTCCGCTTTTCTAGAATTTGAATTTGGACACTTGTTCGTGCAAATACTGTGATATGGAGTATTATCCATAATGATTAATGTCTCCTGATCTAAATTTGGGAGCAACTTGTCAGTCGCCCATTTTTTAAAATTGGTGTTATTCATCTCGTCATAATAATCACCACTTGTGTTTGATTTGAAAACGAGTAAAGCATTATTGACAAAACCTGCTTCTCCTCCTGCATTGACGATTATCAATCTATTTCCTTTACTAACTGGGTTCAGAACACCATGATCCTCATTACTTTGCCAACATTGTTCAGCTGTGTGCGAAGTGTGAATATATGTTTCGTCCAAATAAACTACAGGTTTCTTTTTGTCACTGCATTCATTTTCCTTATTTTTTTGCAAATAAATCGCCCTCCATGCTGATATATCATTACGTTCAATAAGAACTTTTCTATTAGATTGGGTCTTCTTGTATCGAAATCCAATTTTATGTAATATTTTGCGTAGGGTCTCTCGGCTCCCTTTAAAATCAATTTCTTCTCGAAGAACATTGAGTAACTTCGGTATAGTGGGAATTTCTTTTCTGAGTAGAATTCGTGAACTTTTCTTCTTATGACACCTAGATCAAAGTCGTCAACTTCTAACTTTCCTTATGTTCTTATTTTCCCAAGAGTAGAAACTTTTGTCCTTGTTTCATCAGTCCGTTTCTTTTCATTTACCATTCGTCGCACCGACCTTTCACTGACACCTGTAATCAAAAACATAAACGAGTATAGCTTCCGTTAGAACATTGAAAAATCAAGTACTGAAATGCCCCAGATGATTACAGAAGCCTTCGACAGAATATCGGTCACAGAATGGAAAAAACATTGCGATCATGTAAAAAAAATTTAAAACGAATACAGAGTAAAAGATGCGTATTTAGATGAACCGTTCATTATTAGTTTGGCTAGCGATAGTGATAGCGAAAGCAGTGACTCTGACAAGGAAGATTTTGACAATGACTGACCTACAAATCTGGCATCTACAAACTGAGTGACCGATAGATCTTTCCACTAGATTTTTTACTTTCATTAAGTGATATCATGTATCCTATTTAGAATAAATAATATGAATTTAAACTACATGAAGTCAAGTCAATACGTAGAAAACAAAATATTTTTTACTGGGTTAGGAAAACCATCGTATAATAAACTGTTTTTTTTTAGATACGCTGGTATAACCACAGATGCACCCGATTCACGGATTTAAATGTAAGAACTCTATTGTAGTGGCAGGAAAACAATGAAACAATTTGTTGCAATATTTCTTCTCGGGCTTCTTCATGTTGGTAAAATAATACTGTGGACTATGCGGTAGATATTATATTGGTACCGTGCAGCGTGGTTACGCCATAGAGCTGTCGTTTACATCTCATGCCTTATACTAGTTCTTACAGCTATTTATATCGGATATGTACGTGACAATTTCCTTTGCAACGATGCGCATATTTCATTTGTAGATCGCGCACAAGGTTACGATTTGCTGTGTCAGAGTAATATCTGGCACAAATTTAAAAACAAAATTATTTTAGCTTTAAATTATTGTAAACCAAAAACATTTTTTTCCCTATCCATTCGTGTCCCACTGCTGTTTGTTTGTTCAAAACATTGTTTTGAAAGAGCTTTCAACTTTTTTTTACTATTCTATTTATTTATTGGGTTTAGTTTAGACCCGGCAATCGGGTGTTATCCCTATATAAGCTGGTAATACTAACCTGTAGCGGCAGCAACTCGTTCATATGCTTTTTAGAATAGTATTATTGGCGCTTGCTGGCGTTTTTCTTTACTCATAGAAGAAAGAACTAATAAAACAATGTTTCTGGCATCGCTTTTTAATGCTCCGGGCATGATATATGTTGATAAAAACCACAAAACACAAATAAAACAGAAAAGAAGTACGCACGTACAACTACAAACAAGGTTACAACTGACAATGACATTTCAAAATGGCGACGTTTAGTTCCAGTGTTCCAGTTTCGGCCGTCGGCCAAGAAAAGTTTGTGACACTAAAGCGATCGCTATATCGAGACTGCAGGGGTTGAATCTCGATATCTAATAAGACTGCGAGTTAAATATTTGGATACATACAACTTCAATTATTTATCATGAAATCTTTAAGCGTGGAAACGTGATTGAGTAAAACAATCTCGATAAAAAAAAGTCCAAAATAAACCATGTTTTGCACAAAAATTCAGTTACATCTCCGATTCTTAAAATGTACAGAATTTTAAAAATGATTTTGACTAAAATGGATAGGTTATTATAATATCTTAAGGGTGGCTTGCACCAACGATTTAAACTGGATAGTTGGTACAAGCCATCCTTGATCTCTAAAACCAGTTTGTTAATTGGTAATGTAGTTGTCTTGCAAATTACAATTATGTGCAAAAACAAGTGTTGAGATTTCCCCGCGCTAAAATATATAATCAAACCGCGGCTGCGAAAATCAACTTTATTGTTATCGCCATAGGGCGCGGGGTAATGAACGAATTCGGTTGCACTGGGCTGCATAGGCAGACTCTTAAATAATTTAAATATTTTATTACTTTATAGCCCTATATTTAATTCAATTATCAGTTTAATACATACATACATATTTTTATGCCGTAACCCTAAGGGAGTAGTCAGAGAGGACGGAGCGCCAAGCGTCACTGTCCTTACATATTTCTTTCGCTTCCCTAAATCTCATCATTCTCCTCACACATTTTGGCCTAGGCATGCGAATGCTTTTGACATTTCCGTCGGTTAACACTGTAGCTATTCGATCTTCATATATCAGCCTTGGTCTTCCTTGGCTTCTTTTACCACTCACTTTTGCTTTGTAGATTTTCTTCGTCAGTCTTTCATCACTCATTATTTCCAAGTGCCCGAACCATCTAAGCATTCCTTTCTTCATATTTACAATAACACTGTCGTGCAACCCTGTCATACTGCGTATCTCTTCATTGTTTATTTTGTTCGCAAGGGTATTAATATTAATGTATTAAGAATCAAATATATTTTTTTTTAGATATATACTGTTTGTTTAGGGTCATGATTGCCAGCCTCCTTTGGAAGGTAGATGTTTTCTACAAATCGCTATGCAATGAGCAATGACCCAAAAAAATTAGGGGTGTCACTTTATACTTTTAACTGAGGGATGAAAAGAAAACGAGCGAGCCTTACAGTAGTTGCAAATGATTTGTAATATCTGACATCTCACCTTGGTAATAAGCAACATTGACATTATATCCTGAAAAAAATGATTACCATCTGACGGCCAACTCTACCACCGCGCGCGCTCATTGGTCAAATTAAATAATAATAATAATAATACTCAGACATTTCACACACAGCGCCATCTAGTCCCAAAGTAAGCTGCATAGCGCTTGTGTTATGGGTACTAGACAACTGATATACTACTTATATACTTTTGTAAATATATACATATTATACATAAACACCCAGACTCGGGACGGGAATCGAACCCGCAACCCCCGATTTACTTACCGACGCGCTAAACCGTTGCGCCACGGAGGTCGTCAATAAATAGCGCGCGCTTCCCCGGCCTCCTGTTACACACTTCTCACTTCTCACGTATCACTCCCACAGATTGCAGGAAAGCGAGAGGAAAGATGTTACACATCAAAATCTCCAGTGCACAGCGTGTACGATATCTTTATATAAGTCTCAAAAAATAATGTACATTTCAAAATGACTATATAATTCAAGTACCTAAAATATACAAAAAAAATTTTTTTTTTAATTATCTCTACCCTGGGAAAACATGAAGTTTTTACACGGACGAAGACGCGGTACAGTTGTACCGCGTTCGTTATTATTATTAATAAAAACAATTCAATATATTATATAAATCACTATAATATAATTACAATGTAAGTAAATGTATAATATTACATTATTATTGATTTAATTAAACAGAAAACTCAAGAAAATTGTCTATAATCAGCACAAGATGAACCCGCGGGGTAATTTACCTAAAAATTTGCAGACAGCGACAGCCACGCGAATTGTAATAAAAAATTAGTACCATGTATGACGATTGCGTATCTATTATTGTCAGTGTTGCCGACTTAGTGGATTTTCCACTAAATCTGGTGGTTTGAACCCCTTTTTAGTGGGGGAAATATTGCGTTTAGTGGCTGGTGATTTTTCTGGTGGTTTAGTGAAATAGAATTTTTCCTATTTTTTTTATTTAGTACATAATCACGCCAGTATAAAGTTTGGACGTTGCAGTTCATAATATTTCTAATTTATTTTAGGGGTATTTACTTTACTATGTGAGCAACACTAATTATTGTATGACCGTAAAATGCACTTTTCGCGGTACATTTAGCGCCACTATACAAATAACATTACACAAATTCTCGTTTTGACAGCAGATATCGCGCGATATTGGCTGTCGCACGCTGTCTGCAAGTTACGTAATAAGCGAGCGGGTCATTTTCATTCAGTACATTGTTGTTACTCAAATAACCGTCAATGGAGATCGACTTCGGGCAGCGGAGCCTCAAGCGCCACGAGCTCTTCGTTGTTATCAGAACTTACTGCTGATTGCGCGGTATTGTTGTCATCTGAAATAACAATATTATTTTCATTCCATTAATTCGAAAAACGATGATTGGTTCTTAGATAAGTGTGTCCAAATATTGACGGATAGTTTCTTAATGTTACGTGATCGAAGAGGCCAAACGCAATCATTGTATGTACAATGTAGGCACACGTCTACTATTTCCGAAGAAAATATTATTTCAACAATAAACTAAGTTTTAACGCCAATTATAGCAACTTTTTCTGTATAATTTGAATTAAGCGCGAAAACGCTAGCAGGTGTCATGGCGTCCGCTTATGACGTCACGCCTAGGTAAATATTGTTCTACATTACGTTATTAGGGTTACATTCACAAATTACAATACAAAAGTTATATTTACCTAGGCGTGACGTCATTCGCTCTGATTGGTGTTTCAGTTAACATGGCCGATTGCAGTATTTTATATTTTTATTTTATTAAAAATATTATCAATCTCAATGCATAAATTAAAACTGATTCGGTTTTTAGAATCATTTCAACATATATTTTTGTCTAAAACGATTTATTCTTTGATTCTTTAATGCCGTCATCATGCCCATTCTCCCTAGAGAAGGCAAAGGGATCTTCTAAGCCCATACAGCCGACGCTTTAATAACAATTAAAAATTTTCTTCCCATTGTTTCATTAAAATGTCGACGTAATACATTTTAATGTTTCATGGAGTTTCTGGCGACAAATATATTGAAGCAGTCTTTCTAGTAGCTGAGGAAGACTGAGCCACTAAATAATCTCAAGATCACACTACTAAGTATAGACTTATTTTAACAATTCCGCGTAATTGCACAACATCGCAGATACTTGGACGTAAAACCGTCAATTTTATATAACAATATCCACTAGAAACAATTTGCAAATAAAATAAATGCCCAACTGTTCCCCATAGAATCTCTCCAAAAACTCTGCATGAAAAATGTTACTGGCTGATTATCTGGTGACACGTTAATGAGGAAGAAAAAAAAAAAATTTAAAATACTTTTTTGTACGTTATCTAACAGCAGTAATCTGTGCCTTTTATTTTGCTCATAGAGGGAAATGAAAAGTAGTGTATCACTCGGTTGTAAAATTAATCTGTGTTTGATTGATGCGATGTGCGTGTGAGCGCGCCTTTGTCTTGAAAAGAGATTTTAATCTACATTAATAGAAAAATTAAATGTAATAAAGCATATTTATTGTAGACAAAAAAGTGTTAAAAAAAATGCAAAAAAGTACAGTTTTTTTTTTATAAATAAGTAACAAATATATCTATGTCTATTTTGTACTCTTTCCATAAAATACATTACTTTTTTTATATGTAGCTTATTCTGAAAAATATTATGGAATGTTGGCAACCCTACATGCATGCCTTTTGTTTAATAATATTGTTGGTGGACTTTTTGGCGGGAACTGAAAAAGTGAGGTAGTCATTTTATTTAGATTTTCGATTTTTTACATTTTTGGGAGTTTTAAAGTACAAAAAAGATAGTATATTGTGTTTTAAAGTTCCGTGTAAGTGAAAAGAATGGAGTAGGTCTAAATAAACATGTGTAGCTGAAGTTCTCGCGCTCTTCCAAGAAGTCCTTTATAACTTCAGTAAAGCCTACTATCACTTTACTGGAGGAGTTTTACGATAAGAAATAAGTAATTTACTTGTGATTCTACTTATTAATACGCAATTAATATGCGACATTGGCAAATGCGCTAAACTGTGCGCCATGCCATAAAGAAAGAAAGAATAATATCGTTTCAACTCACCGGCTGCTCTGTGGTCGCCTTTGAGCTTGAACACATGGTGTTTTAGAAGTATTTTATTAAAAAAAAATTCTCCACACGTACATACATAACTAATTCTTTTTTCTTCTTGTTTCTCAACTACATGAACTCTCTTTATATGTTCCTTCAGCTTAGTGCCCACACGCACACTTTCACTGATTATTTCTCTACACAAGATGCATATATATACGCCCTCTTGTAAATTCGTGCCTCTCCAGATACCCCAATGGCTTTGAACTTTAAAATACATAGATTTCTTTGGGATAAAGCAACGTTTGACAATACTATCGTCTAATTCACTATTTGAGTGCCTATTATGATGTCTATCGATGTGGTCTTTCAAGTTCAGCGTTTTCTTCCCTTGATAGGCGCAGATATCACAGTAAAGATGGCTGGGATGGGTCTTCATGTGGACCTTGAGGTCTGCGCGGTTCTTACACTTCTTCAGACATATAGGACAGCAGGCTACGCTCTGTATTTCGTGATATTGAAAATGGTACCACACTGTAGCTGTTCTGATCATCTTTGTACATTTTGGACATTGGACATGGCTGTTTTTTTTTACAATGCTCTTGTGGTTGTGTAGAATATGGACAGCAAGCATTTGTTTATTGAAGAAGATTTGGTCACAAATGTCACATATAAACACTTCTCGCTCGATTCTTTGTGCATCATCAGCACTGAATAAGTGTTCCACTTTCAGATGTTTTAATAAGAGCTCCCTAGTGGTGCACTCGTGGAAACATAACTGCAAATCAATAAAGGACATTTAAATAGGTAAAAACAATGATAAAAATGCTCTTAATCGCTGTAAAAAATACATAAATGCCTACATATCGTCACGCTGTATACCTGACCATCTGCATCTACAGCCTACACACTACTTTTTTAACTAATAAGAATATAGCATGAAGTGCATGCTTATAATTATATAAGTTAATGTCAAATTTAAATCGCGCGGGTATTTGAATATGCGTCGCATCATTAATGGGCGTCCCGCCTGTCGCGTGACGGGATCGAAGAGGGACTGTTTGGATTCAAACAATGACTAGTGAAAAAAAATATACCTTAATCTTTTTCAGTGTATTTTTTTTCATGACAGGGAGTACAAGTCGCCTGCCAGCGCCCATGCCTGACAGGGTAGTCAGAGGAAAAAAAGAAAAATTAAAAAAGAACTAAAAAAAAAGATAATGTATAAATATATAAAACGAAGTCATTATTTCTGTCTATCTGTGCATTTAGTTTTTTTAAAGTATGCAATAGATTTTAATACAGTTTTTAACATAATTGAGAGAATTTTTTAGAGAATCAAGTTTTGATTTCCATTGTAGTTTCCACAGGTTTGCAGTGTCATTTGCTATAACCAAATTTATAGAAAATATATACAGGCATTAGACTCCAACACACAAAAAGAGAAGGAACTGAGGTATACCAATTAAAGGATATTATCATGTTTTATAAGAAAACTGGAAGATTCATGGATGAAACAGAGGCGAGAGATCCACCAGGCCAGCGGTAACAGGAGCTCAGATTCAGGGAATAGGGCTGAATGGCAACCTCTTGCAGGAGGCGGACAGTCCGTCTGCAGCCTGATAGACATCCCTACTTAGAATCTACATCTTGCTATAATTGAAAACTTTGTTGGACATTACTCATTTCCACCAATCACATTATCGAAATGCAAACATTATTGAATATTGCAGCTTTCTAACAAAAATATACTATGACTTTTATATAATGGCTTCCAATGTGGCAAGCATAATAATTCTGCCAATGTCACATATTGCAGAAAATGCTATAGTAAAGGTTGATAAAAACAATTAAATTTTTTTGTGATGAATTCCTAAAATCTTTAGCTGTTCTCCGCTCAAACTCCAAAAACTCCAAACTCCAAAGACTCGGTCAGATAACCAGCACCGAATATTCGAAATTCGATGCTACATATATTATAATACTCTTTTTATCCTTATTACTCAGACTAACATTAGACCCCCTATGCAAACACTGCAATAGGGAAGAAACAAGCATACACTTCATAGCTGAATGAATTATGGATTCAAACATAAGATTTCATACACTAGGTTCAACACACTGAGAGAAGAACTGAGGCACACCAAATTAAGGGACATCCTCATGTTTTGTAGGAAAAGCGAAAGATTCATAGAAGAGCTAGAGGAGGGAGGATCATCAGGCCTTGCGGGTGTCCATGGGCGGCGATGATCATTTTCCATCGGATGATGCGCTTGCTCGTTTGCCCCCTCTGATATTTAAAAAAAAAAAAGCAGAGCTCCAGTTCGTGGAACAGGACTAAATGCCTGCCCATCAAGGAAAGCCGACAGCCCGTCTGCAGTCTGGCGGACGTCCCTACACAGAATCTACACCTCTTTTTCTCCATTTATCAGGAGTCATTTATTTATCTGTTGCATCTCTCATCATGTCCCATCCAGCGCCATTTTAATAGCTTATGTATTTATATACTTTTGTTACATCTATAATTTTTGTTCTATTTTTTATTTTTTCTATATATTCTATTCTCTTTTATTTTTATATTTAGTATACTTCTTTGAATTGAGTTTTGACATAGTTTAAGTTTTTGTTCCATTAGTTAAACACCATGTTTGACAAACATGGGAGAATGATTGAGTGTTATATAATTGATGTGATTGAGTGATGACAGTGTTATATAATTGATGTGATTGAGTGATGACAGTGTTATATAATTGATGTGATTGAGTGATGACAGTGTTATATAATTGATGTGATTGAGTGATGACAGTGTTATATAATTTTTTTCTGGTAAGTACATTTTTATTTTTCATTGTATTTTTAAATGAAGGAAAAGAGTAAGACATTAAAAAAGATGGGAAGATGACCTTCCAAAAGGATGGAGGGGATTATCATCTAATAGAGTACAGTGGAGAGTTATGGAGGAGGCCTATATCTTTGGGCAATCTGAGTAATTGTAATGTCTAAATTGTGCACTTTAATCAACTACATTAAATCAGAAATAGTCTTATATTATTTAATTATTTAAGAGGGATATACATACATACATATCTTCATGCCGTATCCCTAACGGGGTAGTCAGAGAGGACGGAGCGCCAAGCATCGCGGTCCTTACATACTTCTTTCGCTTCCTCAAATCTCATCCTTCTCCTCACACATTTTCGCGATGCGAATGCTTTTGACACCTCCGTCAGCCAACACCCTAGCTATTTGATCTTCCTTGGCTTCTATTACCACTCACATTTGCTTTATAAATAGGATAGGGATATATTTTATCAAAGTTCATGTAAGTATAATTAAGTTTATATGGGTGATTCTACAAAAATTGGGTAACTCGATGTCTTCAGTCAATAGATATGGCGTTTTATTACATTTTGTTATTATTTCACTACAATTTAAAACAATTAATAGAACTTTATTTGTTCACTCAATTTCAGCTATTTATTTTAAAAAAAAGTTGGTAAAACAACACAAGAAATCCTCAAAACGTCAGTACTTTGGCATGTCACAATCCCAAAAACGCACAATCAAATAGCTGTTTATTAAATGTTACCATTTATTTATGAAAATTTATTATTTAAATGTAATATGTAATGTTATTAACAATGAATGGCACAACTTTCATCGAGGAATATTGTCACTTTTATTTAAAAAAATAAATAAAATCTTTGTGTTCAGTTTCATTCGTCAGTTCGCTGTGCGTTCTAAAAATTTGAAATTCTCCCAAAAAAAGGCCGACTCAAGGTCAAATCCATGTTAGTTTTTTAATGTTGGTAATAACATTAGCTGCAGACCGCGCCATTTAACGGGCGTCATTACAGTGCAAGTGCAAGAGTCGCTGTTATCGCGTATACATGTGTTGGTCCAGTCAAAATCTCAGTACTGTGGTTTTTATTTCTATTTATACCTGTACTTTATTTTAATTTATACACAGTCAACTGTGTTTTATTAAAATGTAGTGGCTTTACATTTGAAAATACCAAAAGAAACATTAGTTCCAAGTATAACCGTAAATTTGTGTCCTTTTCATCAGTACTTTGGCGTCAGTCCCTTGTCTAATATTCCACCAGAGGACTGACGTGTTTCCAGGGTACTGATGTTTTTTTTGTTTAGGTGACATTTCTCTGAACTGTTACCGTGTGTAAACCTTTTTTTTATTTGTTTCAGTCTAAAACAACATGCCGCTCCCTAAAAAAAAACAAAATTTGTCAAGAGAAGATATATTAAAAAAGAAAAGAGAAGCCAAAAAGGCTGGCTTTGTTAGAATTAAAAGAAAACCAATTAAATTAGCCGAATACAAGAAAAACAAAGGCTACAGTTCTTAAAAAAATAGGAGAAATGACAAAGAAAAATAGTTAAAGAAATGAGAGCGATGAATAACAAAAAAAAATGGAAAGAATGTTCATCAAAGCACAAGCAAACAAAACACCTGTTAAACCGAACGACTACTGACGATGAAATACAACCAATAGTTCCTGAAGAAAATAGACCTATGGTTAAAGAAAACCAAAGAGCAACAAGAACCTGTGCTGGCATTACTACCGTCAAATATTCAACACATCCTCTTTCTTACTGACGATCCTATAGCTCAATACAAGAAGAAATTTATGTTTTATGTATTGGACTGTAAACTGCAAGACATACCCTAATATTGTGAGTTATAGCTGGAACTAGCATGAAGCTGGCCATGGAAAGGGGGCACCCGATGGCGTAGGGGCCATTTGTAAGCGAACAGTGGATTAAGTGATTGCTTCAGGAGGTGATATAACTAACTTGAAAGAATTTGTTGCTGTCATTCGTGAGAGATGTTCTGGTATAAAAGTGGACGTGATCGAAAGCTGCGAAATCGAGAAAATGAACAGTTTCATTAACAATGAGTCGTCTGAATTTGTCGCTTTTAAGGGGACGCTATTGCTGCACCACGTGACCGGTTCTGTTATAATGAAGTCACATTATTACAAACAATGTTATAATGAAGTCACTAAGTCGTTTCTGTGACCCTGATGGATGTGATCATTACCGGCTAGAATCTATTCATCATGACAAGATATTTTCTTCTACTCGTAAATACCTCTACCGTATTCACACTCCGATGATATTCCACTCTCCACCTACAAGAAAGACATTAATAGCCACCCTAAATTGTATAGCAATCTATCAACACCAGGAGTTAGCAACTATGCTTTAGCACAACAACAAAGTCGCCTTAGCAGTGGTGATTGTCTTCGTCAAATATGTCACAAAAAATCAGAATATCGTCACACAGCTATCTGCTCTTCTGTTGATGACGAAGACGGTGAATTGAGTGACTTTCCTCAAAATTTATAACCATAATGGCACTCTCTTTAAATCAGATGAAAGAGATGTGTCAGATGTTCCGATAGGCTAAATAATAAAAAAATTACCTGTACCAAACCTTGTTACAAAAGGGAACAAGGAATTTTATCAATTTAGGGAAAAGACTGATGTTTTAAAGATGTAATTTTGTGTTGTGTTAAACTAAGTATTTTAAAATTTATTTTTGTTGAGAAAAAGATCTCCTTTTAGATTATTTTTTGGTTATTATAATTTTATGAGAATTGTTTTGAGGCTTTGAGTCTTATTTTTGTTTGTTTTGTTTATTGATTTCTTACAAATTGTATTAGTACTGTTAAGAAAAACTACCTCAAAGTAATATAATTATGTTAATATAAGAATTAAAAATATCAAAAGGTTGTGTTGAAGACTGAGCTAGTTCATTCGCACATTATTACATAGTAATAGTTACTTCTATTCCCATTTAGTTACTCCTGTGATTTACCTAATACTTATAAGATTTGTGCCATTATTAAATTCTAAGAAATTAGCTCGAAAAATAAATGTCATATTTTTCTTACGAATTTGTGTATTTAATCAGTACTATGTTACCCCTCGTCAGTCCCCTGGCAGTTAATTTCAGGAAAATCGAAATACAGGCAGTCCTCGTACTTATGGCATGTTAGGTTCTCGAAATACGCGACGTAAATAGAAACGACGTAAGTCGAGACATATTTTTTCATATGTTTACATGTAAAACTCAAGGGTTAGGATCCACACGAACTCGAAATTAAAAAAAAAACTGCATTTATAACAAAGGATATGCATTCTTTATTATCAAAAGTAAATTCTTAAAATAATTATATATGCACTTATGAAATTGCTAGTTATTTTTGGTATTTGTGTGTTATTAATTTTAATAATAATTATAAAACTTTAATATGTAATCAAAATATGTAATGAAAAATAATAAATTACACTTTTGGCTTAAAGAAACTATCAATTCTAGATTGCTTCACTTCTTTCTTCTTGCTATCATACAGATCTTGGTAACACTGATAGGCTGCACAAATTTTGTAATTAACGTTGAAACTTCTCTCAAAATTAGGATCCCCCCGGTCATTGACATCGCGACAAGTGAATTCTCCTATGCCGGAAATCGAAACAAATGACGTATGCTTGAGGAAAAGTGTCAAAACATTGTTCGACGTAACTTGAAACGACATAAATCGAAACGACGTAAGTCGAGGACTACCTGTATTTCAAAATCTACTAAAAAAAGTGACTGGCTTGATTTAGATCAATATATTCATAAGATTATCTGTCTTAAATACCCAAATTTGTAAAAGTTTAATGCAAAAAGTGTAATAAACAAAATAACTAAAAGTTACCCAACTTTTGTATATTCACCCATATAAGTGATCTTATTAGTGGTATCTGATCTGCCGCTTGCCAGCCAATACCGCAACACGATCACTTCTCTTACTCAACTACCACATTATGGTAAAAATACTAATCTAACCAAAAAGTGTTCATAAAAATTACAAAATAATATTTTAAAAATTTAAACTAATAAAGAGACATGTTAAATATTGAATACTTAATAGCAATTGCCTCGTATTATAATACATTGTAATGTTACATAATTTTACAAAATTTTATCCAATGTGAACCAATCTAAACGTTTCCTATAAAGCAATACCGTAATTTCGGGCAGCAGAAAAATAATGGATTTAGTGTAATCTAATAATAGTAGGTCAATGAATAACTAAAGCGCAAAATGTCTTTGTGAAACTAAGGTTTTGGAATATGAATAATAACGAAAATATGGGCTTTATATGGGCAGTCTTCCCAAGAACTAGATAAGAAATATCTATGATCAATTGTTTAAACGGTAATATTGTAAACAATTGCACCTTCCCATTTGTACTATGTCGTCTCTATAAGCTTGCGCACACCTTGCATATAATCCTCTTGGGGTCCAAGATCATGAGCGTGATGATGTCCTTGTGCTGGATCCGTTTATGTATCTCGACTTCGGTCTCACTCAGGTATTCGTCCGAACAGTAGTCGCAGGTGTAGTATTCAATGTTGCTGGCCCGCGGTAGCTTCGGCTCCCTCAAGACGTCTCGCGTGATGTCGCGGTAAGTGCGAAACATTTTTAGGCACTGCAGTTAAGTTTTGCTGCAAAATAATAAAAATAAATTGTATGTTTAGATGAAATTAGACATTTACCACAAACCTAATTATTTATTTATTTATATTTCTTAAGGCATTGGTTACAAGACCATCAGCCTAATGACGCACAGACTTTTAAATGAAAGCAGACTATACCTATCGGTTCAAAATGCATGGCTTACACTAACAAATATTACTCACACATATACAGAACTCAGGGCCGCATTAAGGAGTGGGTATATATATATTGTGTATTATCTTAGAGCGGGACTATTTGGGACACTCCAAATTATATTTTTCATGTGATAAAATAAAGATAATGTGTAGTTTTAAGTTTGTAAATATTAACGTATGTACTTTTTGTTAATGTAAATAAGGATAAAATTAATTGATATACTAGTATTAGAGATTATTACTTTACTATATTCCTTATTTTTGTAGATTGTTTTTGTCACATGAAGGATGTAATTTGGAGTGTTCCCAATGGCTCCACGATACAATATTATGATTGTTCGTTCGATACATGGGGCCTGACGGCTGTGCGCTGCTGGTCTTGGGCCGCATGTACATTGAAATGACCTTGCTTGCGGTTCGATTTATTTGGGTACATGAAGTTTAATGACATAAAGATATATTTTTAAAAATCGAGAAAGTTCATAATCAGGCAAGTGAAGTGGCACTTTATTCAAAATTCAGATTCGCTAGTTTTTGTGCTTTTGGGAATTTTAAGTGCAAAAATTATAGTATATTGTACGTTAAAGTTGTGTGCGAATGAGAGGAGTTGGAGGAATTTCGTTTAACAGTCCTTTGTAACTCCAGTAAAGCCTTCTTACCATTGCTTTACTGTAAGTGTTAGAGACTTGGTTATGAGAAAATAGAACAAGTTTTATATCAGACGAGTGTTATCGTTAACTATTTTTCTAAGCAGATAACCGTCAGTGAATGTTTTATAAAATTATTAAATAACTCTTCATCGTTATGCTTTGTCCTTTGATTATTTTTCTCTAAACTACGCATAATACTCAAAAATTAAAAGAAATCGGGAGATAGTCGATGGGTGATCGATCACATTGAGAATAAAAACTAAAATAGCTTACACAATAAAACAAAGAATGTTTCAGTCTTTTATTTATTAATCGGATTGTTTTCTTATTACATTATCTAAGAACGCATTATAGATGTGCATCAAACACATCATTTCACTGTTTTTCAATGTGTGCCAGAAGTAACTAGCGCAGAATGTCAGATATCCTAAGGATTACCATTGCAAGTAATCGTAGGTATTATTTGTCTTTATTCGCCTCGAGATATCCATATTTGTTTTCACCATTTTTACATGTGACCACACAATTTATCTATAATAAAGTCCATCTTCGATTACCTGAAGCAAGAAAGTTGTATTATTTCATAAATAAATTAAAAATAATTTTGTAATTATGAAGTATGGATTCCAGCACTGGCTTTTTTCTAAACAACACTGATCCAGGTTCAGCCCAGCATAGCGACTACAGATTAATTTGGCGATAGCATGTTCATTTTTAATAGGTATGTTAAATTTCATGGTCAAACAACAACAGGGTTTTACGGGTATCTCTTTTACATAATAAATGGAATTCGAAATGTTTTGAGCACAAAACACTGCCAGAATTGGTCTGCCAGTTTGTTCTAAGTAGCCTTTCTTATGTATTTCTTTTATGTAGTTCTTTAACCAAAAAATTTGAAGATTTAGAAACCCGAAATTAACAAGGTATACATCAAAATCAAAAGATATTTGCAAAAAATAGATAGTTGCTTAACCTTATCTACCTGTCCGTTAATATTTAATTTTATTACGAGACTCAGTTTTCTCTGAATTCGGCCCTCTTTAAGGTACAAGTACTAATAATGTCAAAATTGGTATGGTACTTGGCACAAAAATTTAAAAAACCTGTAAAATGAAACCTTAAACAATAAAAGGAAACTTTAATTTTAGTAGTTTGCAACATATTTAAGTGGCGGAGCCACAAAATATAAAAATATCAGCTAACTGAATACAGTAATCAAACAATTTGCAACATCAGATTTTGATTATCGAACGTGAACGTGATTTTCAGGGCTTTTCTGTATGAGGCTTTGCAACTATTGGGGGTACAATACCATTTTTGTACCATTTGTACCATTTTGTACCATTTTTTGCATTATTAAAAAATTTTCCATATTAAAAAATACATAGATAGAGCATCAGAAGCGAAAAATGAAGCATTCGTAAATCAGTCAATTGACTTGTCACGTCATTCTAACAATGGCGGTTACATAACCTAAACATAATTTTCGTGCAATTCGTATTTACGTCTAATATGTCACATTCTAGCTCAGAAACACAAAATTTGATTAAAGAACGCAAATAAAATCGATTGAGTAACAAATCACACCTTATACCTACATAATTCTAAATTAATATTTGGAATTTTTCTAAGGTGCTTTGTGATTAAAACTATAGACAAGTTTGTTCAGTGATGCCATATTCGAATTTTTTTACCCAGTTTTACATTTTATTTGATGTAGTACTTGTATAGTATTATGCAGTAAGACCAAGTATTTCCAGATATTAGACGAGTTGAGAAGTGACACAGAGGTGAAGAAATAGGGTAGATATTCTTAAAGCAAAATGAAGGCTCACAATGTGTTTTTAAAATGTTTGAAAATTATAAACTTAAAAAAAAATCTTTTAGGTACCATAGGAACGTAATACGAAACGTATCTATAAACGTTTAGGAACTTGAGAACGAAACTTTTTTTCGGCTATTAAACTGTATAATTTATTTCTAATTGAATGTAGTGTTTTCGAAAATTCCGTTCAATAAAGTATTTAATTTAGTAATTTTTCTTTCTGCATGATTTTTCTAAATGTTTTATTCGGAGTTTACATCTGTAGTAGAAGTGTCAACTCTTCGTCGGTAAATTAATCTCTCATAATTTTATGATGTGGCTAATATGATACAAATCGGAAAGTGAATTGTGCTTAAATTAAAAAAAACACTTACACATTTTTCTTTTTACCGAACAGCGTTTCGAACTTTTCCAAAAAATGTTTTCAATTCCATTTTTGATCGTACTTAATAAAAACATTAAAGTAAGTACCTATCTTTCGAAAGACTCAGGTATCATTATCGTTAGCAAGCTTTATTTTATTCTAATGTATAAAATAACATACTTTTTAAAAACGATGCCCAATCTCGCACTCCTCCGTGCATGCAATATTCTTAAAAAGGGATCCGAAGTTGGCGCTTCACGTATTAACTGACTCCAAGTTTTTTTTATTGATAACACCAAAGGTCATCAGTAGCTACTAAACAAAAAAAAGAAAATTATTTGATAAACAGAGGAGAAAAAGATTGAACTGTTATGTCTTTACCTATTTATGTACAGATAAACTGGTGCGATAAACTAATTCATAATTATGAATAATAGACTGTAAGAAGAAGATGAAACATTATAATTATGTAAATAGTAAGCACACAACAGTAAACAGTAAATATAGTATAATAATAACAGTATAATATATAACTAAATACCTATTTTGAAACAAATAAATTTTACAACATGTATTTTAACAAATACATTTCGGGTAAACGAATTGGTATTACAATACTCCCACATTAGTTTTAGAGATATCAGTAGTCTTGCACACAGTTTGGGATTTTAATTGTTTCGAGAAATATTATTAAGCTTTCCTTAAATGTTTGTAAAGGTTAACTACAGTAAAATACACATTTCTGCATTTTTTTGCAACTAAATTATGTTTTTTTATATTTATTTATATTTCTTAAGGCATTGGTTCAAGACCATCAGCCTAATGACGTAACTTCTGGAGAAACATAAATGTCCCTAACACTCATCCAGTAAAGTGGTAGTAGAGCAGAGCAGCCGGTGAGTTGAAACAATATTATTCTTTCTGTCTTTATGGCATGGCGCACAGTTTAGCGCATTTGCCAATGTCACGTATTAATTGCGTATTAATAAGTAGAATCACAAGTGAAGTAGTTATTTCTTATCGTGAAACTCCTCCAGTAAAGTGATAGTAGGCTTTACTGAAGTTAAAAAGGACTTCTTGGAAGAGCGCGAGAACTTCAGCTACACATGTTTATTTAGATCTCCTCCATTAATTTAACTTACACAGAACTTTAAACCACAATTTACTACCACTATTTTAGTTTAAAACTCCTAAAAATGTAAAAAACAGAAAATCTAAATAAATTGACAACCTCACTTCTCCCTTTCCCCCAAAAAGTCCTAAATTATGTAGAACAGTTTGTGTTACTAGGTGAAATGAACGTATTGTGTAAAATATTTTATTTTAATTGCAACCCTTTCTCGATTTGTTGTCTTCACCAAAGAGTAAGTTAATTATTTGTATGGGAGACTCTTAACTATGCATTTTTTTAATCTAAGTTATTAGGGTATGGAATTCTTCTTAAAATGTTTTAAGCATTTAAAAATTTACATTTTTTGCTAGAACGAAATATATTCATTTTTGTTTCAAAATTGCAGAAAAAATATTATACAGGATGTATATGAAAACGGGACAGTTACTTTAATGGATGAAAGGGCATAACTTTAGTATGTAGTTACAAAAAGAATTATCGAAAAAAACGTATCCGTTTAAGAGTTATGACCGTTATAATTTTCAAGCGTTATCCCCACTATTTCTCGTGAAATTGGGTTGATCGTGTACAGTTACAGATTTTAAATCTTACGTATTTTTTTATTTTGTAATAATTTCATCCGTTACTGAAATACAGCCTGAAAACCATTTTCGAAAATAATGCGTATACCCCTTAACAATGTTTACAAATCGCTAAGGTCATGAACTGTCAGCTGTTCAATATGGCGGATTGGCGGTGTTACATCAAAGAAAGCCACCGTAAATCACACGTCGGCAAAGATGCCGACAAAATGTAAAGGTGTGTACATACGAAGTACGAATTGATTTTTTAATGAATGAATATTTTTGAAAGTTTCTATGAAAGTGGACAAAGAGAATGAATTGATGAGGTAAGAGCATTGTTTCAAGGAAGCTAGGCTTCTCAAGATGAATTTCAGTACGATAAAATGTTATCAAAATGTACCAAAGTAGTTCGACGGATGTAAGACACAACGACATTATCATAACAGCCCTTTACATTTTGTCGGCATCTTTGTGACGTCACTAAAATACTTTCTGCCTTTGACTTTGCCGACGTGTGATTTACGGTGGCTTTCTTTGATGTAACACCGCCAATCCGCAATATTGAACAGCTGTTCAAATTAAATTTTTTCAGTTGCATTCGGGTTACGATCTCTGTGAGACGTATTCATTGTGTACATCGTCAATTCGTTTTTAACTACTTACGAATTATTTTCTTGTTTAAATCATGCCGTTTTATCTGTATAGTAATCTGCAATACACCGATGTGGTTTTGGCTTATGGTATGGCTAGTGGTAATTCTAGTGAAGCTTTGTGTTTGTATTTGGACGTGCCTTCGAGTGGTAGAATACTGACGCGAGTGGTGCAACGGTTAAGGGATTATGGCAGCTTTACACCGCGTAATACAGATTCCGGCGGCAATGCTAACCAAGGCATCCGCGATCTCATTCTTAATCATTTTGATGAACATCCCGATGATAGTACAAGGTCGGCCGGAAGGTTACTACAGGTGCCCCACAGTACGGTCCATAAAGTGCTGAAGGAAGACCTTTTTTTTTTTTTTTTTTTGCGTCAGGAAATGCTTTATGCATCCCGTCCTGCCGTAGGGGGGTGGCAGGAGGGTATGTGGGACTCCTCGACATTAGGGTGCTAGGCCGAGTCTACCCACTAAAACCTGACGGTGTTCCTCGAGAGCCTTGATGCCGGGGCAACGGGAGCGCGTTGGCATTCTTCCGCGACCCCGGCGGCTATGCCCAGCCTGAGCCGAGCCCTCCTCCGTTTGCGGGCAGTTTGACCTGCCCGCTCTCCTGGGAGGCGCGCGGGAACAACCGCGCGCACCATCCCGAGGCCATTGGCAAGGCGCCTTCCCCCGAAGGACACCCCAGGCCTCCGAAGTGGCGGCTTCCGCACCCCGCCTACACCACGGCAGGGGCGTCAGCACGCCCACCTGATTTTTACGTGTTTACTCACGGGTTTTAACAAGTTTTCCTTCTTCCCACCTTTGATTTTAACGTGTTGTCTCACGGGTTTCATTTCGAGTTTTCCTTCTCTCCACCTCTGGTTTTAACGTGTTTTCTCACGGGTTTCATTTCGAGTTTTCCTTCTCTCCACCTCAGATTTTTACGTGTATCCTCACGGGTTTTTAAAAGTTTTCCTTCTTTCCACCTCTTGACCCGCGTCCTCCGCGAAGGACGCCGGAACCAACACTTAGCCAACAATACCCCTCTCAAAGGAGAGGGGCAAGTGGAAAGACGACCCACACGGCAGACCCCCGCCCTCACGCAGAGGACGGGGAACACAAACTTATCCCCCCCCCGGGTCCAGGCCGGGTCCTTTCGGCTCCACCTCCTACTCGGTCCCAGCCCGGTCCCACCCCTGATTTTAACGTGTTTACTCACGGGTTTTAATAAGTTTTCCATCTTACCACCTCGGGGCCGAAGGCCCCACACGCCGTACCCCCACCCTCATTATGAGGACGGGGAAGACGACCCCCTCCCCCCCGGTCCGGGCCGGGTCCTTTCGGCTCCACTACCTACTCGGTCCCAACCCGGTACTGAGGGCATCGCCGAAGCGACACCCTCAGGAGTGTTTATCGACTCTCCAGTCTAGATCCGCAGTGTTCAGTGGAAACAGGGTCACCTCGAGAAGGATGTAGACATGAAGTCTACGCACTGCGGTCTTGGGATGGCAGGCTAAGGCTCCACTTAATGGGAGCTATAAGCGCCTGTTAGTCCACCCCCTGTGGCGGGTTACCCACACCACTCGGCCCCGCTGAAGGAAGACCTGCGCCATCCTTTTAACCTAATCTGATACAGAAGCGGTCATGAAGCACAAAATCATCGATGCCTTTAATAAATTACAACGAGAAACGTCAAACGTATTGCATCGTGTGCATAGTGAGATAGCGCGGCGTGCACGTGCATGCATAGAAGCGCAAGGCCGCAATTTTGAACATTTACGTTTGTGAACTTGTGAATGTGTAATTACTACGGACATCAATACATATGGAAAAAAAGTGATGTGAAAAAGTATCAAATTGTAGCAGTGTTATCGTGCGACATTTTGTGATTTACCCACATTGGTAATTTGCAGCCTGAATACAAGGTCAGAGTCTATCTTTTGTTTTTTTATCGATTTCTTTCATAACCATTTGTACGTCCGCAGTGAGAGGTCAGAATCATTGCGACAAGAACGTGGCGACAAAGGCACACTACCTACCTATCATTCTAATCTAATTTAAAAATACGTTTTTTCCACATACACAGGAATATCACCCTTATTGTTACATAAATAAAAGAGGTTCTGTGGATTTGTTAAATTAGGTAAAAATTAAATTTCGGTGTCTTTTACTTGTGTTAAGGGGAAGCACAAGTGAAATAGATTGTTTTAACCTGTATCTTTGTTATTATTGCATAATAATACTTTATTAAATCGTAATCAAGATGAATTCTCGATATACTATAGCATATTCAAAAATATGTCCCGTTTGTATGTACTCCCTGTATACATACATACATATCTTCACGCTGTATCTCTAATGGGGTATACAGAGAGGACAAAGCGCCAAACGTCTCGGTCCTTACATTCTTCTATCGCTTCCTTCAAACCTTCAATCTCATCATTCTCCTCACACATTTTTGCTTAGGTATGCGAGTGCTTGTGACATTTCCGTCGGTTAACACTCTGACTATGGATATAAAAATCATTACTTCTTTGTATCATCTTTACAAAAGATAATTTTTTTTTTTTAGGGTCTTTGCATAAATAGGATCTATGATTAAAAGCTAAACGCTTATGGTTACGCCGTTTTTTTGAGTTTTAGGAAGACTCGGAGGCATCGTGACATTGGAACATTCGTTTAGTTCATGTAGTTTGTCCCGGTTCGCTAGC
Source organism: Zeuzera pyrina (assembly GCA_907165235.1). Classification (NCBI taxonomy): domain Eukaryota; kingdom Metazoa; phylum Arthropoda; class Insecta; order Lepidoptera; family Cossidae; genus Zeuzera; species Zeuzera pyrina. Next base: position 9,921,661 of record OU015647.1, on the reverse strand, counting down.
CGGTAAACAGAATAGAGGTAATGGATATGGGAGTGGGTTAAATAAATTGGCGTAGCTTGGGTACCAAATTTATTCAACTCGCTGTACGCCGCACAAGGCGATTAGTTGTTCGATAGGACGGAGTCACTGGCCTTAGCTGTATGGTCCCCCTGCGATGCACCATGCAATACACGCCGTGGTCTGGAGGTCGGTTTGGGTCCGTATTAGAGACTGCGCAATAATTCCTGAGCCTAGCCTAGACCAGGCGTAGGCTCCAAGCTCATACGGGGAATCCTGGAAACCCAGAACATTGGCATCAGACCAGGCGTAGGCACGGTGGGTAAGTGCATGAGTTCTAAAAGTCCAGTGGCTCAATTAACATAGATCTCACAACGCAGCGTTAGAACAGCTTACAATTTAAGCACTAAATACACTACGCAAATAGGAACTCACCCCAGCGGGATTCCAACGCAGCTTGTAGTTTATAATTTTACTTCTTATTTATTTTTAATAATATTATAATAGAACGATACGAGTGACCGTATTCTCGCCTTCAGAGGTGTAGTAATAATAAATCCGATAGCTAATTACCCTCTTAGCGAATAATTTTCCACGCGTACCAGAGTTTTGCAGTCACACTTTCGCGAACCACTGCGTTATTTAAAAAAATTGAATGTTCCGTAGATAATTTTATATTGCAGTTATAATTAAAATTATGACACAAAATTTATAACGTTACAAGTTGGCATATAGTTATTTTTGTGAAATTGGATGTGACTATGCATAGGCAATTTATTGCCTCCGAATTGTCTAAGACCAACATTACACGATAAGTTGTTGCCGACAAAGTGTAACGTCAATGATCATTTACTACTTGAAAAATGCTATGGAATCACGGGAATCACCTGTGTCTGGGCCTATCACAGAACACTATAGGTACTATGCTGCGAGGGAATTGGTGGGAATTACAAAAAAATGATGTCAAATGTCAGTTGTCAATTGTCAACCAACTTCAATCAAAATAATATGCATAGTGTTATATTGCAAAATTAGTGAAATAATAACGTAAGAAAGTGAATGCAATACACAATGTTTTAGATTAATATTATGTAATTAATTCCACGTAATTGCCGAATCATATGCTTAAATGTCGTGTTAACTCTGTAATACCTACTTGTTTGAACAGATGAACTATTGTTTTGTTATCGTTGAAATTTACGTCATAATAATTGGTAGTGTATTTTGTGTTACTATTTTGTTGACTCACAAGAAACCACAAGTCACAATCGCGTCGAACGCGAGCCTGGCAACAGACCGCGAACTACTCGCGACCTTGAACCCGCCTAGGAAACCAGCTGTTGTAAGTATTCTTGTCCCTAATACTTATTAATAGAATGTGTAATGATTTTTTATGTACCTAGTCTTTGAATATTTCAAATTTGGAATATAAATTTTAGCGAAAATAATATTGGCGCGAAAATGAGATTCCTTTCTCCTTCGATTTCGTAATATCGTTGAATGTTACATGACTTACATGAATATCTGTTAATTCTTGGGATACAATTTTCATCTCTTCAATTCATATTAAATAATTTAAACATTTTTACAAAATTTAAGCCTTTTATTGTACCCAAAGATATTTATTATAATTATACCCATATTGTACTCTTTTGTACCTTTTATTAATGTATTTTAATATATTATTTATTTTAATAATTATATAATTTTTCACTATTATAGAAATCTTTATAGGTATAGGTATCAATAAATACTACCAATTTTTTAAACCTAAATTTTATGTTGATATTAAAAACCGCCATAAAAAAATTTTCTTTTTTAATAATGAATTTTATGTTGCAAGAAATAGACTTATGTACAACCTATTTTGGTTCTTTACAAGCCAATAGTGATGAGATTAGAGGATAAATAAACAGCTTTGTTTAATAATATTCACAATTTATGGTTTTTTAACTTTTGGGGTATCGTTAATGAAGCTTCTATTATAAGATCATCTGCTACTCTTGTCTGCTTCACTTTTGGCACCAGATTTTACATTCATTGCAAAAATTGTCAGTTTAGGTGACATTGCCAGAAAATTGTCTGCTTGATGCTTGCACTGTTGACAATGCCAATATGAAATCTGAATTATTATGTAGGTAGATACCATTTCAGTTTCCTTATTATTTTTGTTATTGTCACTGCTATATTTTTAGTGTCACAGACATAGTCGTAATGTGCATATATTATTGTGCCAAAATATGACATTAGTTCAGAACTAAATAGAAACCTATATTATTGTGTGTAACTGTGATCATTCAGAGATTTGCAATGAAAATAAACCATAACATTGTCAATATTTTATACTAGCGACGGGCCCCGGCGTCGCATGAGGTATTTGTCTTCACAAAAGCCTCCCAAGCATTTATTATTACGTTTGCACATCATTTAAGTTTCAGTAATTAAAACTGTGAACAAAATTTTACAACAAAACTGTGTTTAAAGTTAAACTTATTTAGTGAATTAAAATAGTAAATTTATTGCTGAGACTAATAATTTTAATTTGCATGTTATTAATATCAAAAGAAGCTTTATAGAGAAAAGCATTAATTTTAAAGAATGTGAGTTGTAGATAGAATTACTAATTCTATGGCTCCATTATATATATCCCATTTTATATGTTTCTTGGAATTTATGATGACAATTATATTGAGGCAGTCTTTCTTTCCACTGAGTCAGACTACTCAAAAAAATTCCGTGTTTAACAATGCCACATATTGCACAACAGCATAGTCACTTGGGACACAAAACTACGACAATTTTACATTGCCATATCCAGTAGAAACAATTTGCAAATAATTAAAATAAACGCAATTTGCAAATAATGAAAATAAAATATGGTAGCGAGGCCTGGATTTGCCCGAAATGGAATGAAAGTATGATAAATGCAGTAGACATGTGATTTCTTAGAAATATGTGCAGTGTCACCTTTGCAGACAGGATAAGCAATGAAGAGACATGCAGTATGACATGGTTGCACAACAGTGTTATTGTAAAATTGAAGAAAGGAATGATTAGATGGTTCAGGCACATAAAAAGAATGAGTGATGAAAGGCTGACGAAGAAAATCTACAGATTACAAGTGCAAATGTTAAAAGAAGCCAAGGAAGACACCAAGGATGACTTATGAGGATCAAATACCTAGAGTGTTAGCCGATGGAAATGTCATTAGCACTCGCATACCTAGGCAAATATGTGTGAGGAGAGTGATGAGATTTGAGGAAGCAAAAGAAGTATGTAAGGACCGCGATGCTTGGCGCTCCGTCCTCTCTGACTACCCCATTAGGGATACAGCATGAAGAAATTTATGTATGTATGTAAAATAAACGCCTAACGGCTCCCCATAAAATTCCACCAAAAAAACCTTTTTGTCATCTACTTCTTTTTTATGTACTGGCTTTGAAAAACTCCTTTTGTATCTATTAGAAACATTTCTGCCATTCTCATTTAAAAAAATTGGTGTATCTCTAACAAAATGTCTGTCTTACACTCTCCAGTAAAGTGATATATCCACGAAATACTTTCACAAAATATTTTCGTGGATAGCTTTACTGAAGTTAAAATGGACATCTTGGGAAAACGCAAAAACTGCAGATACACATATTTATTCAAACTTGCTTGCTTACACAGAACTTTAATGCACAATATACTATCACTTTTGTATGTTAAAAGTATCAAAAACGCAAGACAGAAAATTATAATAAAATGCGAACTGTTCTCTCATTCCTGCCAAAAAGTCTAAAGTATAGCAGCTGCCGTTTGTCTAAAATTTGAAGTCTTATAATTTTTTTGTTTTTTTTAGTAACTATGGATTCATTCTGCAGTCTGTTCGATCCATCAGATGGCGCCCAGGGGAAACAGAAGAAGAAAAATCCTGAACAGGACAATGTCAAGAAAAAACAGGATGCATTTAAGAGTATGTTTATATTTATCATCTATAAAATATGTCTAAAATGGGAAATTAAATGCCTTTTTATTTTGGCTTAGCGTTTCGACCGAGTTGCATCGGTCGTGGTCTTAAGCAAACTGTCGCAGCAAATGTCACTGTGTCTGAGATAGACATTTTGTCATCTACTCCCGATATTTGTAAATACTTTTCGGGATACCTACACACAACACTCACAGTGTCCACGGGTTTAACCGAATGTGAAACACGACGTTTTGTTCCTTGAATCACAGGATTCCTCATCTTCGATAAATTGTACCTGTTTTCCCGATTAAAATTTTTATGTCTCTTGATTTCAATCGCTTCATGCACTACTCTTGGATAAAAGTGGCGATCAGTGGAAAGACTTGTGGGCGAAACTTACTCCAGTGATTGGTATCTGATTGGAGCAGATGTTCTGCTATCGCTGATTTGGTTGTTTGCCGGTTTTTCACCTCTGTAATATGTTATTTAACCCTTTCAGTAATAGTGCGTTTCGTTTGGCCAATGTATGAACTACCGCAGCTACAATCTATTTTATAGACTCCTGGCATTGGCAATGGCACAACATCCTTTGGTGTGCCCACTATGTTGTTCACCTTTGTTCCAGGGGTGTATATGATGCTGATAGACTACGTCATAATATGTTATTTAACCCTTTCAGTAATAGTGCGTTTCGTTTGGCCAATGTATGAACTACCGCAGCTACAATCTATTTTATAGACTCCTGGCATTGGCAATGGCACATCCTTTGGTGTGCCCACTATGTTGTTCACCTTTGTTCCAGGGGTGTATATGATGCTGATAGACTACGTCATAATAAAAAAATGTTTATATTTATCATCTATAGTTTTTTTGTATTTTTAATCACCTCATGACAATGTCGATATAGAACCGGATACACTTAATAATATTGTTTATAGTTTTTAACCACGACAGAGAAGAGGTCTTATAAGTTTGATGTCCCTGTTTGTGTGTATGTTTGTGTGAGGCATTGTTTTGTTTAAAAGTTATAATAAGTTAGATGACTGCTCTTAAATATGGTATATTTTATATATTGTATTAATGTAATGAAACGTTTTGATTATCATTGAGATAAAACTAATCGACATTCACTGACAAAAACTGAGTTATTGGGTTTACACTTTAGTAGTGGGAATAGAGTGGGGATGAACTAGAGAGAGATAGTAGTATCTAGCTACTTAGCTGTGACGTCACAAAGTCGCAATGACACTACTAAAGTTTAAAAGCAAATAACTTATGTTTTTCATGGTATTTCGAATATTTTTATATTCGAAATACCTAAATAATATAGTTTATGATTACTGAACCTATCTTTCAACTAGTTGTGAAGAAATAGTCATCTATGTTGAGAGTGTTCCTATTCAAAGTCAAAGTCAAATCAATTTATTCAAGTAAACCCAAATGCAAGGTATTTTGAACGTCAAATCTACTTTAGTTCGGTTCAAAAAGGAAACCTGAATACTGAGAAGAACCGACAAGAAACTCAGTCAGGTATCATTTTTTCAACAACATTCTACAACAGTTATTTAAAAATACAATATTTATAAAGCCATTAAATGCATATGCAGAGAGGATCACTTCCAGTCTATTGTTGTGTCTTCAATGAAATCGTTAATTTTGTAGTATGCTTTTCCAATCAGTGTGCGTTTAATGACAAGTTTAAATCTCTTTTCCGTTAGTTGTTTTTGTATTGTTAGCTATTGTCAACATTTGTGCTTAACTGACATAATCATAATCATTAATGGATGGCAACACAACACACCTTGTATATTTATGTATATACAAGATTATTTCGAAAGGATGTGTAAATGTGAAAGGGATGTGTAAATATTAAAGTACCCATGACAACGGAAAATTTGCATTCTACAACTTCGCCTAATGTCATTAGTTCTAGAATAACACCTCAAAGTTTAAAAAAAAGTAAAGCTGAGGCAACCCTAATATCAGTGTTGTACCGTCGCTAGCAAACATTTGGAATGTGGGACGATAGGGAACGATAGGGTTGTACATTTTTGTCTATTATATTATTTTGCATGGACAACAAAATAAACATATCCCGTAATTATTATATCTGCAATATAGCAGCCAACATGGACACGTTGAATCCTGGCGGATTTCGTGTATGAAGTGTAGCCTAGATTACTCTGTAAAAAATCCGTTACCTGCCAATAAAAGTCCCATCAAAATAATTTCAGCCGTTTCAGAGATTAACCTGGACGAACAAGCAGACGGACAAAAATGTAAAAAACATATCTTTGAGTTTTGGTAACGTGTGATACGTGTGATATTAGCGAAAGAAAAGCCGAATTAGTTTCAAAAAAAAAAATTCCTAGAACCCGATTGTAGCATCGCCATCAGAATCCATCCGGGAACCCTCTTACAGAACACAAAAAATTTCATCAAAATTGGTCTAGCCGTTTAGGCGGAGTTTGGTGACATACACGAGTACAGAAGAATTATTTATAAAGAATTAGCGACACGCCCCGGCTTCGCACGGGCAGAAATTACAGCCCGTGTTACTCGCTGATAATGTAGCTTTCTATAGGTGAAAGAGTTTTTAAAATCGGTTGAGCAGTTCTTGAGTTTATCCATTACATACGAACAGACAAAGTTTACCTCTTTATAGTATTAGTATAAACTGATATTTCCCTATTGTGTGTGAATGTGTATTTATCGTAATCTGAGATGTTTTTTCTCCAGCGGGCAGGAGGAGAGGCCGCAAGTCTCATGGCAAGGGTGAAAGTCTCCCTGAGGAGTCCTCATTCCTATGCGAACCTCACCTCAGCAGTGAGGTGCTGATGAAAGATACCAGTTACATAGAGAACTACATCCAGATCAACAAAGATGAAGGTAAGTTGACGAAATACCTGACTGAGTTTCTTGTCAGAGCGGCGCAAGTGGCAAAGGCTTCGTACAGTCAACGTACATAAAATGTAGTCAAAGCGCCCTTTGACTACATTTTATACAGTGGTTTTCACATGGCTTTACTTTTCGTTTGATTTAAAAAAAAAAAATGTTTGACTACCAATTTAAATTGCGTTACCATAGATTCTATTCTACTAGCGTTTACGACAACTGAGCCACTTGTCTTGACCCCCATTTATCTTCAGCGCAGTAGACAAGATCGATGGGACTGACGAACTCATGAGTCTTATGAAGTCTTTTTTCTCTTATTTATAAGATTTTATAATTATCTTTTTCTATAAGAAAGAAACCCTAACGATTTTGTCGGTTCCCTACTTACTTAGCCTACCATAGTACGAAACCCTAAAACTGAATCGATTGCCTTGTTTCAGACACAAAAACAGACGATAAAAAACCAAAAAGACGCAATTCCGGCAGGAAGGGTAGGAGAAGAAAAAACAAGGTTTCACCGGGGAAGGAGTTGACACCAACAAATGCTTGGACAGAAGACAGGGCCGATGATGGAGCAGAGATTACGTGGAACAATACAACGGCTCCACGGAACAGCGAGACCAGTGATATCGGTCGGAACGTGAACAATTTGAGAGGAGACAGCGCTAGTGACGTCACAGCTATTGAACCAGCGGTCAATAGAGACACATATATTGGTGGATTGAGTATGGCGGAACTGGAGAGGGAGTTCCTTTGCAGCTCAGATGATGGAGAGGATCTCAGTGATGACTCGTAAGTGATACATACATATGTTCACGCTGTATCCCTAACGCTTTGCGATCTTTACATACTTCTTTCGCCTTTTTGAATCTCATCATTCTCCTCACGCATTTTCGCTTAGGTATGCGGGTGCTTTTGACATTGTCGTCAGCTATTCTCTGGATATTTGATCTTCGTAAGTAAGCCTTGGTCTTCCTTGGCTTCTTTTACCACTCACTTTCACTCTGTACATTTGCTCTATCAGTCATTCATCTCTCGTTCTTTCCATGTACCTGAACTATCTAAGCATTCCTTATTTAGTTTGGATAAAATGTTTTAAAACGAAATAAACTATATTTTCACTGTATAGGTGGTTATGTATTCCATGTGGTATCCACTGATGTATATAGATAGGCCCACACTAACAAACAGAACGGTCCAACAAAACCAATCTGATTTGCAAAATCAGATTGGTTTGCTTATAGTCAGTTGCGAGCACTCGACTACTTCGGTCGCGTTGTCCGCCGGGAACAAAAAAATAAGTGGAGTAGCTTATATCAAATTAAATATAAATTATAATAATAAAAATCGTTTTTGATTTGAAATACGATCTTATATTTTTAAATGTAGATTAATATTGATATATTAATCTGCATTAAAAATTAATACGTTAATCTACATTAAAAAATATAAGTTTACTGTCCATAAATATGTTATGTCAATCAATTATAAATAAATAATAATTCTATTTAGCCAGTGTCAACTTGGTTATGCTTTCTCTGTGCTGTACACCTGTACGTATACGTGTCACTTGAGGCCCGCACTGCGGTTTCGTACAATTTTTGAGCTCATCTATATAAATCAGTGGTGGCATCATGTAACTAGAATAAGATTTTGTAATATTATTGTAATAAAGAAAAGTTAAAAAGTAGTACGGAAAAGGAAAATAAATAGAACCGAGTTGTTGTGATTAGGAGATATTGTAAGTGTTAGAAAAATAATTGTATTATAAGTTAAATAAGTAAATATATGTCTGAATCTTCGATCACAAATAAAGGACTAGATTCACAATCTCCTGTAAAACCTAAACAAATTATTGTCCGAATTGACGTATATATTTTTAATATCGTATAGTAGTATCAGTAATATTGTGCTAATCTAAAGTAGACCTTATAGTCAAACCATAAGGTTATAAAACCTCGCAAACGATTTTAGCATGACATTGAAGTTTGTTAAAAAAAAATTTAAAATGCAATCTTATGTCTCGTGCGTAAAGTATAATTCACATAATCTATTTGTATTGCTATATACATCATTTTGATTTGTTACGTGAAAGTGGCAAGGATGAGACATGTCATGCAATATTTAAAAATATGATTACGAATTTAATAAAAAAGAGCTATGTAACATTATTACTAAATGAAATAATGAAAATGTTGTATGGTTTACACCGTACATTTGTGCTTTGCAAGCACTTTTGGGTGCGGCGCGAGTTGACCCATCCATTAACATCAGTACATGCAAATACGTCGACCGCGCCGCGTGTGCTCACAGCATAGCATTTATATAGCATAGCAAAATAAATTACCAAAAACTTTCAGCATATCTTTTATTTTAAAACTCTAATCATTAGCAATAAGTACTTATTGTGTATACCGCACAAATGTAAAAAAAGTGTGTGTGTCAGCTCCGACGCACGACTGGAGTTTACTGGTTTTTTCCATATTTTATATATTTTTATTCACTTCACTGTATACAATAATATTAAATATCAATATTAATATATATAAAAAAAGTAGCATTTGCCATCTTCGATTTGAAAATGAACGTCATTTTCGTAATCAGTACCCCGAGAATCCTAGAACATGACACCCATGTAGATCTATCAAAAAAAATAATATTCGCCATCTTGGATTACAAAATGAACGTCATTTTCGTAATCAGCACCCTGAGGTACTAACAATTTGACAGCCATATCGATTTATCCAAAAAAGTAATATTCGCCATCTTGGATTTGAAAATGAAAGTCATTTTCGTAATCAGCACCCCGAAAAACCTAGAATTTAATACCCATATTGATTTATCAAAAAAAAAGTAATATTCGCCATCTTGGTTTTGAAAATGAACATCATTTTCGTAATTAGCACCCCGAGAAACCTAGAATATGATACCTATGTTGATTTGTCCAAAAAAATAATAATCGCCATCTTGGATTCGAAAATAAACATAATTTTCGTAATCGGCACCCCGAGAAACCTATAATGTGGCATTATCACTACATTATCGACTTATCCAAAAAAGTCATTTTCGCCATCTTGGATTTGAAAATGAACGTCACTTTCGTAATTAGCACTCCGAGAAACCTAGGATATGACACCCATATCGATTTATCCAAAAAAAGTAATATTTGCCATCTTGGATTTGAAAATGAACGTCATTTTTGTAATCAGCACCCCGAGAAATATATATATATATTCATCATTTGAAGACGCTGTAGAGTGTATATTATACACCTATATATTTTATATAGAAATAACATATAGGTATATTATATAAACACAATACTTACATGCGTAAGCTGCCCCGCAGCATACCCTATGTACGTCTTAATACTCACGACTGAAAAGTGAAAGGTGCGCACAATAAGTTGCGCATTAAAAACGTAACGCTGTCATTCGATGAGTAGATTTTACTCCTCATATTTTTTTCATACCGGGGGCCTTATATGAAAATCGATTCTTAAGGAGTAAACTCCAATAATATTATTTCATTTATTAACCGAAAATAAGAATCCGTCTTTTTTAGCGTTCTATATGCGTTATTTTTACAATTTTTAAAGCAGCACTTTGACATGTTCGCTGTTAGCGTTTTCGAATACTACTAAAACAGAAGTGCACTCAAATACTCATTTGAGTGCACATTTGGTTCGGACATTTTTAAAGCATTGATTGTGTATCTAGTTTTTGATTTACAATCGAAGGTCTGAATAAATATCAGGGGAAGCAGAAAAAAAAAACGGACAAGTGCGAGTCAGACTCGCCCATCGAGGGTTCCGTACAAATTTGTAGGTACATATTATAAATAGTTCAGGAATCGAGTCTCGCAGTTTTTGCCGAGCTTTTCCCGAAATTTTGTTTCCAAAACCTTATTACTTATAGGAAATTGTGGTTATACAGACGAATATAGAACCTCTTCGTTTTTTTGGAGTCGGTTGAAAAAGCACTATGTATGGTGTGTAGGTCGTCGTCGGAGGAGGCCCGCGCGGGCGCTGGCGGCGCGCGGGAGTGCTACGGGCGGCTTCCTCCGGAGCCGCGCTTCGGCAATGTGGAGTACAAGCTGCGGCTGGCGGGAGGGAGCGGGGGAGGGGGAGGGGGAGGGGGAGGGGCGGGCGCCGCGCGCCGCTTCGACCATCTCGTGACGCAGCTCAAGTGGCGGCTGGCCAGCGGCGGCGGCGCCTGCGTCTACGTCGTAGGGGTGAGTACTGAGTACACTTGCCATGAGTTTTTATAGTATCATTTACCATAGAATATAGAGTTAATAGTCACATGCGAGAGCGGGTTGTTTGTCAAAGTCGAGTACGACTGTTATTGGTTTCCAACCTAACTTGTTGTTGTACTTTAAGTTTTTTGAATAGTTTTCGATGTTTGTAAACTATTGTTGTACCAAACAAATGAATAAAATGCGACACGTATATGTGTAGTGTGTGTTATATGAACAAGTGTGATGTGTGAGTAATATGTACGCGCTCGCGTCGCATCATGTATACATGTATGTTTGTGTGTATATGTATGTGTCTCTGCGCTCGCTGCGCACGTGTGTGTGTGTGAGCGAGGTGCGTGTGTGTCAGGTGCGCGACTGCGGCGCCGTGTGCGGCGCGGGCGCGCGCTCGCTGCGCACGTGTGTGTGTGTGTGTGTGTGTGTGTGTGTGTGAGCGAGGTGCGTGTGTGTCAGGTGCGCGACTGCGGCGCCGTGTGCGGCGCGGGCGCGCGCTCGCTGCGCCGCTCGCTGCGCACGTGTGTGTGTGTGTGTGTGTGTGTGTGTGTGTGTGAGCGAGGTGCGTGTGTGTCAGGTGCGCGACTGCGGCGCCGTGTGCGGCGCGGGCGCGCGCTCGCTGCGCCGCTCGCTGCGCACGTGTGTGTGTGTGTGTGTGTGTGTGTGTGTGTGTGTGTGTGTGTGTGTGTGAGCGAGGTGCGTGTGTGTCAGGTGCGCGACTGCGGCGCCGTGTGCGGCGCGGGCGCGCGCTCGCTGCGCCGCTCGCTGCGCACGTGTGTGTGTGTGTGTGTGTGTGTGTGTGTGTGTGTGTGTGTGTGTGAGCGAGGTGCGTGTGTGTCAGGTGCGCGACTGCGGCGCCGTGTGTGGCGCGGGCGCGCGCTCGCTGCGCCGCTCACTGCGCACGTGTGTGTGTGTGTGTGTGTGTGTGTGTGTGTGTGTGTGTGTGTGTGTGAGCGAGGTGCGTGTGTGTCAGGTGCGCGACTGCGGCGCCGTGTGCGGCGCGGGCGCGCGCTCGCTGCGCCGCTCGCTGCGCACGTGTGTGTGTGTGTGTGTGTGTGTGTGTGTGTGTGTGTGTGAGCGAGGTGCGTGTGTGTCAGGTGCGCGACTGCGGCGCCGTGTGCGGCGCGGGCGCGCGCTCGCTGCGCCGCTCGCTGCGCACGTGTGTGTGTGTGTGTGTGTGTGTGTGAGCGAGGTGCGTGTGTGTCAGGTGCGCGACTGCGGCGCCGTGTGCGGCGCGGGCGCGCGCTCGCTGCGCCGCTCGCTGCGCACGTGTGTGTGTGTGTGTGTGTGTGTGTGTGAGCGAGGTGCGTGTGTGTCAGGTGCGCGACTGCGGCGCCGTGTGCGGCGCGGGCGCGCGCTCGCTGCGCCGCTCGCTGCGCACGTGTGTGTGTGTGTGTGTGTGTGTGTGAGCGAGGTGCGTGTGTGTCAGGTGCGCGACTGCGGCGCCGTGTGCGGCGCGGGCGCGCGCTCGCTGCGCCGCTCGCTGCGCACGTGTGTGTGTGTGTGTGTGTGTGTGTGTGAGCGAGGTGCGTGTGTGTCAGGTGCGCGACTGCGGCGCCGTGTGCGGCGCGGGCGCGCGCTCGCTGCGCCGCTCGCTGCGCACGCTGCGGCGCATGTGCTCGGCGCTGGGCGCTCGGCCCGCGCGGCTGGCGGTGCGCGCGCTGGCGCCGCGGCGGGCGGTGGCCGAAGCGCTGGTGCGCCTGCCGCCGGCGCCCCCGACGGCCACTCTCGGAGCCCTACGGCTGGCGGCGCTGGGCGCGGCGGGCGCGGGCAAGTCCACGCTAGTGGGCGTGCTCACGCACGGCGAGCTCGACAGCGGCGCGGGAAGTGCTCGACTCAACGTGTTCCGACACCTGCACGAGGTCCGCTCGGGACGGACGTCGTCGCTCAGCCACGAGATACTGGGCTTCGATGAGGAGGTGAGTATGTTACGGTTGGACCTTATGTCTAAGGCATAAGGTCGATTGTTAAATGGCACGAAACATGTAATTTTCATTGCTTTTATCTTTGCAGATACAACTCGTATCGATATTTATTTACTTTAAATTTTATTGGTATAATTAATTTAAATTTTGTTTATTTATCTTACTTCACTTAATCAGTGATGAAATCATGGGTGGCATTACTTACTACCACAAGTATGGACATTACACAAAATTTCCAAAATATAAATGAAATAAGAAATAAACCAAAGAAAATTTCCCAAAACTATGACAAAACTGTAATATGTAAAGGTATGTATGTATTACGTACATACATACCTTTACACTGGATCCTTAACTTATTTGTGTGAGGAGAATGATGAGATTTGAGGAAGCAAAAGAGATATGCAAGAACCGCGGCGCTTGGCGCTCCGTCCTCTGATTACCCCGTTAGGAATACAGCGTGAAGATATGTATGTATCTCTAACGCAACGCCAAATTTTCACGGTCCTTATACACTTCTTTCACTTCCTCAAATCTCGTCATTGAATACACTTCTTTATCATTTCTATTTCTAAATATAACAAAAAAAGCGCTGTCCACGTCTGTCTGTTTCACCGCTTATTTCTTCTGAACCACACAACAGATTTTAATATTTTTATATAGTTTTCACTATCATTTGGACACTTATAACGCCACATTAGTACGTTACATCTATGTAAAGTCAAAGTTAATTATACCTGGCTGAGTTTCTTGGCGGTTCTTCTCAGTGTTCAGGTTTTATTTTCTCTTCTCTTTGAACCGAACTAAAGTGGATTTGACGTTCAAAAATACCTCGTCATTGGGTTTACTTGAATAAATTGATTTGACTTTGACTTTGACTGTGAAGGTGGGTCGCTTATTCCAAATAATGAAAATAATTGAAACTTACATTCAGAATTGTTTTTACAATTGTTGCATATAATAAGCATTTTAGAATTTAAATTAGTTTGTGCATAGATTTTGTACTCAGACAATTACGTATGTACGAACCATCCAAGATTTCTTTCAAAAATTTTTGAGTTATGTAGTCCAGTGCGATATATTGATACATGCGTGCATTCCTTGCCATGTATTTGAGTTTTTCAATTGTTGGCATCAGTGTCCTTGCTTTCGGTTTCCTCTTGGATTAGCTATTGGTTTTGAAAATTCTTTAACGTAGTACGTTTAAGAATTTTCAAAACCAATTTTATTTATTTCTTTGGAACACCAACAGCACAAGAAAAATATAACAACACATAAAATTTCAAGACAATAAATTATTTTGTGCTAATTACAGGTATTCGCTTATATTATACAATGATGAAGATATAGTTGTAGTTTACAATAAGTATATATGTAATATGTATATAAGCAAAAATTAGAGAACGAAATAGTATATAAAATGATTATATAATAACTGCAATTTGTTGATTATTGTCAACAACCAAAGAAAGACTTGGCAATTATGCGCTTGATTGTCAATGGGCTGGAATTAAATAAGTCTATCTCTGGGTGTCTGCTGATCAATTCATTAATACTTCTACTAATTGTAATGAAATAGGAATTCTGACGGTAATTTGTTTTCACTGGATTAATATTTAATAGTTGTTTGTTTCTAAAAATTAACGTAGGCACTCGTATTTCAATTCTATTTAATAGGTCAGGACTATCCACTCTTGACTGTGCAATTTTGAGCTAATAGCTCTAGCAATATGTGTACTGACCACAATACTCCTCATCCCAGGGTAACGTGGTGAACTACGGGTGTGCGGAGCTGATGACAGCGGCGCGCATCGGCGAACGGAGTGCCAAGTTGGTGTCGTTCTTGGACCTGGCCGGCCACGCTAAGTACCAGCGGACCACACTTCACGGACTCGCTGGCTATGCTCCTCACTACGCTATGATTGTGGTTCGTACACATTGTCACACTCTACCTTTGTCATACGGCCATGTCCTAACTAGCAGGGATGACGATTTAAAATCGATTTATCGAAGAATAAATCTTTTAGTCAAAATAATCGATTTTTAATCGATTCGAGCAGGAAATCGATCCAGCAATTGATATTAGACATTCAAAAATCGAGATTTGATTTTATTTCTGTTTCGGTAAGTACGCAAAAAATGGAGGAGAGAAATTGGCGTGGTAAATCAATTTTTTATTAAATAATTTATATACAGATTTCAAATTGTTAAATAATTATAATTATATATTTGGAGCGATAGTACATTTATATAGTTGACTATAAATAAATGTATACTTTTTATTAATTAAAGTTAAAAACTGATTTTTCTGGACTTTGTATGTTTTCTACATAAAATCGGAAGAAAAGAAAAAGATTAATTTTTGAGGAATCGTTTCAAATTTTGGAAGAATCCCAACCCTACCAACTACTCGGTCGGAAAGGTCGGCGGAATTACCGATTAATTTTGCACCTACGACTTCGTATCCAATGATTTTGAATCTGAGGTTATAATGAAGAATGAAATAGCAATCGATTGAACGCAATACGTACAAGATCCGACTCGTTATTAGGGGAATTACCTAATGCTCGTATTACCGTTATGCTTTATTTTGTTGTTCGTGTGTGAGATGTGTTAGATGCTTTTCGAGCCTCCATTAAGATGAATTGTGAGTAGAAATTATTGGCAATGTATTTAGTATTTTTAACGTAAGGACTTGGTTTTTTTTTATAATGTAATAGATCTACGTTTGGTCACTAATTCACTTGTTTTTAAGCGATGATGTGACCGAAGATGGAGCATGTCGATCTAGGAAATGTTTATTCACTCTAATCCTGAAGATGTCTGGATTATGGTTCTCAGGAAATACAAGACGGCAAAGAATTGCATTCTTGGGCAGTACGTATTATGAATGTGGAGCCAAAACGATGTGTACAGCTTTTTGATTTTGCCACAAGGAATGGATGATATTGTGCCGTCTTCCTACTGATCCCGTAGTAGACAGATTAAATTAAAGATTTATTAATTTAAATATTAAACAAGGAAGCCAGAAACATGTGTTATTTGGAACAAAGTTAGTTTTGCGACGTTGATGCTAATACGGTGAAGTGGAAATTTATACTCTGATTTCGACTTCTATAAATTGGATTTTAAATTTTATTTTGTGAAACCAACTTATAGTGGCGGTATTCCCGGACCGTTACGACTTAGGGACCTTTAAGAAACGAGCCTGCTCTTTCCTTAAAGGCCAGTAACGCAGCCGTGACTCCCTGGACTGCGGGTGTCCGTGGGCAGCGGTGATCACTTGTCATCAGGTGACTCGCTTGGTCGTTCGCCCGCTGTGACGTGACACCCGTAGTAGTCGGTAGTAGTCGGTAGTAGTCGGTAGTAGTCGGTAGTAGTGACCGCCGCCCCCCAGATCTCGTCGACGGGCGGCATCGGCCCCATGACCGAGGAGCACCTGTCGCTGGCGCTGGCGCTGCGGCTGCCGTTCTTCGTGGTGCTGAGCAAGGCCGACCGCGCGCCCGCCGCCGCCGCCGCGCTGCTGCGCCGCCTGGCGCTGCTGCTGGCGCCCGCCGCGCTGGTCAGTCGCACCTACTCACCGACTCACTCACACTCACACTCACTCACACTCACTCACACTCACTCACACGTGCTCATCGACGGACTCGCACGTACTGATCGACTGACTCGCACGTACTGACCGACTACCTCACACGTACTGACCGACTGACTCACGCGTATTGGTCGACTGCTTCGTACATACTGACCGACTGCCTCGCACACATTAGCCGACTGACTCACACGTACTGATAGTACTGACTCACACATACAGATCAACTGCCTCACACGTACTGATCGACTGCCTCGCATGTACTGATCAAATGACTCACACGTACTGACCAACTACCTCAGACGTACTGACCAACTGACTCACACGTACTGATCGACTGCCTCGTGCGTACTGACCGATTGTCTCACACGTATTGGCTAACTGCCTCGCTCGTACGGATCAACTACCACGTGCGTACTGGCCGACTGTCTCGTGCGTACTGGCCAACTGTCTCACGTACTGACCGACTGTACACTTACTTGTTTTTATTTTTAGTTTTTGAAATGTGTAATATTTTACAGAAACCCATACTAATAACCAACGAGAATATGGCCAGGGAATTCGCTTCGCCTCAAAAACTGATACTGGACACTATGGACACTCTGAACGGGGAACAAAACTGCCAACAGAACAATCATGACAGGTTTGTAAGGACCACTGAATCGCGCTAACGAAGATGTTTCGTTTTTGTAATATATAATTTTCATATATTATAGTATACCTGCGTAGGGATGGGCTACTTAGCAAAATAACTTGCGTTAACTCAATAACTCAGGCACGTCATACTGCGCTGGTGTTTTACATACATACATAGATATCTTCATGCCGTATCCCTAACGGAGTAGTCAGAGAAGCCTCGTCATTCTCCTCACACATTTTCGCCTAGGTATGCGAGTGCTTTGAGATTTTCGTCGGCTAATACTCTAGCTTAGCTGGTGCTTTGATTGTAAATAATAAAAATTTATTGCTTAACACATTAGTTTTATACTCATTTTAGCGCAGGTGTTTTGGGATAACACTACACTCACTGCTTGTACTAAGTGACTCGAAATATATTGCGTTAACTCTGTAGGTCATTACACATTATACAGTACAGATATTTTTAGTTAATCAAAACTCCTTGTGTTAATCTTACAGTACTACAGTACATGGGTCTATGTCGCGTTTATACTTTAAGGCTAATTGTCTTGTATATGACAGGGTTGCGCGACAGTGTTATTGTAAAAATGAAGAAAGGAACGCTTAGATGGTTCGGGCACTTAGAAAGAATGAGTGATGAAAGACTGACGAAGAAAATATAGACCGAAAGTGAGTGGTAAAGGAAGCCAAGGAAGATCAAGGCTGGCTTATGAAGATCAAATAGCCAGAGAGTTAGCAGATGGAAATGTCAAAAGCTCTCGCATACCGAGGCGAAAATATATAATGAGAATGATGAGATTTGAAGAAGCGAAAGAAGTATGTAAGAACCACGACGCTTGGCGTTCCGTCCTCTCTGACTACCGCGTTAGGGACACAGCGTGAAGATTCTTTCGTCCTTTGTCTATTCGTAATCGTATTTCGTATTTTTTCGTTGCTGTATTTTATTTTTAACAATCACGCCATCTACCGATATAAAATCGATAAAAATTGATAATTACAGTGATTGCAATAGGCATGATGGCGGTATTAAAGAATCAAATAATAAATGGTTTTAAGAGAAAAATATATGTTGAAACGATTCTAAATAACGACTCGGTTTTAATTTAGACATTGAGATTAATAATATTTTTAATAAAATAAGAGTACAAAATACTGCAATCGGCCGTGTTAACTGAAACACCAATCAGAGCGAATGACGTCACGCCTAGGTAATATAACTGTTGTATTCTATCTAATTTGTGAATGTAACCCTAATAACGTAATGTAGAACAATATTTACCTAGGCGTGACGTCACAAGCGGACGCCATGACACCTACTAGCGTTTTCGTGCTTAATCTATATTACATAGAAAAAATTGCAATAAATTGGCGTTGAATCTTAGTTTATCGCTGAATATATTTCTTGGGAAATAGTAGACGTGTATCTACATTATAGAAGGGGATTTCATAATCTGTCATCATGCTTATTATCAATACATTGAAATGATTGCTATAATAATAATAATGTGCCAGACGATACACAGCAATCATCTGATCTCAATTTAGAGTATTCCCTGTGCTATGAGAACCAGACGACGAATACTGGGAGCATTTCCCAGTACACCCAAACCCGAGACAATCTAGAAAAGTTCATTTCCTAAATTGACTCGACCGGGAATCGAACCCGGAACCTTCAGCGCGTGGTGCAACGTTTAAACCACTGCGCCATCGAGGTCGAGGTCGGACGCAATGAAATGATCGAATCAATGGTCATTGATTGACGACCTCCGTGGCGCAATGTCTAAGCACGTCGGAAAGTAAACGGGGGTTGCGGGTTCGATTCCCGCCCCGAGTCTGGGTGTTTATGGATTAGATGGCGCTGTGTGCAATGTACGAGTATATTATTATTAATAATAATAATACTTCAAACAATTTCACAGATTGTGTGACCCCAAACTGAGCAGTAAGCTTGTATTATGGGTACCACACAAAACTCTGGGGGAGTTCCCAGTAACACCCAGACTCCAAACCAATAAAAAAAGTTCATTTCCTAAATTGACCTGACCGGGGATCGAACCCGGGACCCTAGCTTGGAAAGCAGATGCATATGCCAGTGCGCCAACGGGCCAGTCAATATTATAATGACGACAGGTCTAGTGGGTGTAGCGAGCTATCGCCCGTGGCCGTGTTCCCCGTGAGCTGTGTCCGCGGCAGTGGGCTGGGGCCTTTACACGCGTATCTATTGGGCCTGCAGCCGCCGCGGGCGCAGTGGGCCCAGCTGGGTCCGGGGCTCTCGGGTCCGCCCGAAGGGACTGCGGACGACGATGTGAGTCTCTATGTGCATTTTCTTCTTTGTTTATGGCACGACGCATAGATTAGCGCATTTGCCAATTTGAACCTGCCCCTGCAGTCTCGACATAGATAGCGATCGCTTTACGACCGATTTCGGTTGATAAGTCATAACGATTAATTTTTACCGATTTTTGAAAGTCTCTACATTAAAACTATCGATTGTGATTGGAATGATATCGAATCTAACTGTCAACTTTACGATTGCTGATAATGTTTTTACGATCAAATTTGACAGCTCGCAATATGTTCGTGCTTATCGTTATGGCAAGCAATTTTTTCGTTATTTTTATCGATCGGTAGTTTACGAAAATAATCGCAATGTCGGGACCGCAGCCCCTGGGGGGTTGTTCACAAACGTCGGAAACTTTCCGTGGCGGAAAGGCCAATCGTCGAAAAGCATAAATTGAATTCGACAGCTTGGATTTGTTAATACGACTACATATATATGATATATGTATATAATATAAATATAATACGATTTCAGATATTTGAATTGCGTATGGACAAAATCATCGAAAAGTTTTGTGTCGAATACAGAAAGTTGAGTTTCCGACGTTTGGGAATAACCCCGCTGATATGTGTAATGTAATGTGAAAAATGATACCTGGCTGAGTTTCTTGTCAGTCCTTATACATCTTTGAAATTATTATGTATACGAGGAAAAATATAGATTTATAAAGAAAAGCGATATTGGTGGTATGGAAACACGAGGTCGTGATAAATTGGTTATTCCAAAATTTTAATTACAGAAGTCAAATGTTTCATTTTTAGCTAACTGCGTTCGTTTTTATAATAAAGTATAAAAAGTCACTCAATTGACAAAAAATATATTTAGATTAGTTATAAAACGTACATTGATTAAGCAAACATACTATAAAATAAATGATTTCATGGAAGATAAACAAGTCTGGAAATAGTCTTCTCTGCACTTGCATTAACTGGCTCTAGGAATATTGTATCTTAATAAAACATTTGTAAAATGATGTTGAAAAAATGATACCTGGCTGAGTTTCCTGTCGGTTCTTCTCTATGTCCAGGTTTTCTTTTCTCTTCTCTTTGAACCGAACTAAAATAGATTTAACGTTCAATACCTTGTACTTGGGTTTACTTGAATAAATTGATTTGACTTTGACTTTGAATGTCACGTGTTGTATTTTATTTTAATGGCGTGACGCAAGTTGTTGACATTTGCCAACGACAATTATAGAAACAGGCACGTTCATTACGTAACTTGCAGTCAGCATGTGACAGCCAATATCGCGCGATATCTGCTGTCAAAACGAGAATTTGTGTAATGTAATTTGTATGTGACGCTAAATGTACCGCGAAAAGTGCATTTTACGGTCATACAATAATAGACACGCAATCGTCATACATGATACCAATTTTTTATTACAATTAATCACCGGTTGCGCAGTGATCGCGCGCGTGGCTGTCGCTGTCTGCAAATTTTTAGGAGGGAAAGATTGAGGTAATTGGTAACAAGAAATTTAGGAAATTTGGAGGAATCAAGACCAGGAGAGCATGCAGGAATTATAAATACATAATAAATATATAGTAAATAAATAAATATTACAACTACTTATAGCATAATGATACAGAAATGAGTAAGAAACAGAAAAAAAGATGAAATCGTTATCGTAAAACTCCTCCAGTAAAGTGATAGTAGGTAGACTTTACTGAAGTTATAAAGGACTTCTTGGAAGAGCGCGAGAACTTCAGCTATACATGTTTATTTAGACCTACTCCATTCTTTTCACTTATACAAAACTTTAATACACAATATACCATCACTTTTGTACTTTTAAAACTCCCAAAAATATAAAAAAATAGAAAATCTAAATAAAATGACAGCCTCACTTCTCCCGTTCCCGCCAAAAAGTGTTGAAGTACATTTCTCGAACAGAGCAAAGCAAGATATTTTTAAGCGACTTCAAAAAAAGGATATCTGTGTTCGTCTGTATGTATGTTACCAATAACTTCGTCAATCGTGAACCGATTCCAAAAATTCATTTTTTGTTCCAAAGGGGATACTTCCGAGGTGGTCCCATTTAAATTTCACCGGTATTGTAGCTTGGAATTTGAAGATACACCAAATAACGCGACCTGGTCGTAACCTTTATTTATATTAATAATTCTCATGTATATCTTTGCACTCCAAAATTAGAAAAAAGTTAATGGTAGACTCACCTGAAAATTAAAAAAAATTTAACAGCCTTCAAAATAAATCACTGAAAACTACAATATAACTATACTTTGCTAATCAAAACTCAAGTACAATGAAAATAACTTTACAAAATAAATTACACATAAATTTGACAGTTATCGAAGTCGGTGCCAAATCAATGTGCAACAACAGAAAGTTTACTACTTTGGTAGGCTTGGCACCGACTTCGGTAACTGTCAAAGTTAATTATATATAGGTATGTGTAACGTATTTATAAAGTTATTTTTATTGTACCCGATAACTATTAACTGTTATAACTGTTCTAAAAATTTTTTAATCATTACACTAAAGCTCGTCACTAGCTACTAAACAAAAAAAAGGTTGACAAAGAAAGGAGAAAAAGATACTGAACTCTTTTCTCTCTACCTATTTTTATAAAGATACTAGCTGTACCCGCGACTTCGTCCGCGCGGAACATTTTTCCATTTCTTTCTAGCGACAATTCCCATACAAAATTACTAATTCCGATTTTTCGGCCGTAACTTTTCCCAAATTTTCTTCTTTCTAAACCACCCCAGTATTGAGGCGAACAAAACAAAAAAAAAATTCAAACCGGTCGAGTCATTTTTTCAAGTTTTTGCGAGACTAACGTACGGCAATTGATTTTGATTAATATGTATATAGAAGAAGATAGATAAATATAACCTACATACAGGTTGTACAAACAACTTTCCTGTTTTTGTATTTCGTATTATTTAATTCATTCTTTTATTTAATACAGGCTTGTTAATAGGTTTTACATATAAATACAAGTAAAATATATTGCAAATTCTATTATATTATATAATATTGTTACGGTTGGACCTTATGTCCAAGCAATTAGGTTGATTTTTATATGACACGAGACACGCATTTTTTATTGCTTTTCTTATATCTTGAGTCCTAGGCTTTGTAGAACTGTACCAAAAAACGCATTGCTAGGTTGAAGGTCTGCTATCGAATGGTATAAGTAAAATTAAGAAGGAGAACAAAGTTGCACCTCGAAAATTCCCGAACGATGACATGACATATACCTAGGACTCATGCAAACAGGCGGCGTCGAGAACAATGTCGAATTATCGTTAGCGAGCGTAGTTAACTAGAAATTCCACCCTCTTTATTTCTATGGGTTATTATTACTACCATTCGGGTTTGCTCTAGATGTTTCCACCCTCATTTTATCGGACTATAAATAGAGTTCCGTGTCCGCAGCTAAGTCAGTTTTTGGAATATCAATCAAAGCAATATATCGAGGCGACTTCAAGGCGAATTACGAAGACCACTATGACAACTACTGTGACGATCTTACATAGAAGACTTCTGCGATTTGGGACCGTTATTCAGGAGTGAAGCGGGTACCTTCGGTGACTACTACGCGAGTACCTACTTCGAGGGCGACTACGAAGACTAGGAACCGCTGTAATTAAGGTCGCGTGTTCTTGTCATCTGTTTGTACGAAGGAAAATAAACTCTTTGTACCCTTAACCGGCATCTTATTACCCACAGCTCGTAACAATATTATGTATACATAGTAGTTAAGTTTCTTTTAGGCTTTGGATTTGAATTACTATTAATATAGTTAAAGAACAAAATGAAAATAAAGATTATAATAATATTATTAATAATAATAATAATACGCTAGACGATACACATCAATCATCTGATCTCAAACTAGGGTATGCTCTGTGCTATGAGAACCAGACGACTACTACTGGGGGCGTCTCCCAGTACGCCCAGACCAGAGACAATATAGAAATGTTCATTTCCTAAATTGACCCGATCAAGAATCGAATCTGGAACTTGCCGCGGTTGGTTCAACGTCTAAAGCACTGCGCTATCGAGGTCGTCCTTACAATCCTAAGGAAAATCGTTGTTTACGAGAAAAAGAAAAATTTAAATAAGCCTAACTAATATCAAAATTTTGTGGTCGTGTATTGACATAGAATACTGTGGAGAAGCATTTGTGTGTTTATTTTTTTTATTTTCGTATGAAATTTTATAATTTTGTATTTATTCGGTTAACATGTAATTGTGATATTTGATATAAAAAAACGTGAACTATAATCGCTGTTAAGTAGCATTGTATTATGTACAAGCGAAATACCACTCGCTGACTGGCTAATTATGAAATCTCAGAAACTATGAAAGTTAGGATCATGAAATTTGGTCAGATGATAGATTGTGTAATGCAGGGGCTCGCTAAGAAAAGATTTTAGGAATTTTATTAAAGGGGAAAGGGAGAGGGGTCGACTTCGTATGACACTTTATGGAACGAGATACGGCTGTGAAATTGAGTACAGATATTGCTTATTGAAAATTATGTTTTTAATAAGCAATGTTTGAATGCTTGAATGTCTGAAACTGTTACGTTTTTGTGGCTAGTCTATTTGATAGATTTTGACGAAATTTAGAACGGAGATAGATTAAGCCTTGGGGAAAGATATAAGCTATTTTATGTTATTTTGCGCGAACGAAGTCGCGGGTAACGGTTATGATCTGTATTTAGAAATGGACGGTTATTTTTTGTGTATAATCGCTAAACTTACACTAAACACTAAACAACACTGTTCGACGGATCACCATGAAAGTTGGTACGTATATGTATACTTTCATGGAGAAGATTTATATCACCTTTGTTGAAAGTCGCCACCACGCGGACGAAATCGCTTACGAAGGCTAGTTTCATATAAAGTCAAAGTCAAATCAATTTATTCAAGTAAACCCAATTACAAGGTATTTTTGAACGTCAAATCTACTTTAGTTCGGTTCAGAGAGAAGTGAAAAGAAAACCGGGACATTGAGAAGAACTGACAAGAAACTCAGGTATAATTTTTTCAACATCATTTTACAAAAGGTTTATTAAAATACAATATTCAGAGAGCCAGTAAATGCATGTGCAGAGAAGATCATTTCCAGACTATTGTTTTATGTTCAATGAAATCGTTTATTTTATAGTATGATTGTCTAATCAATGTACGTTTTTTAACCAATTTAAATATATTTTCCGTTAATTGAGTGACTTCTTGAGGAACTTTATTATAAAAACGAATGCAGTTACGCAAAAATGAAACATTTTATGTAATTAAAATTTTGGAATAACCAATTTATCACGACCTCGTGTTTCCATACCACAAATATCGTCTTTCTTTATAAACAGATCTATATTTTTTCTCGTATACATAATAATTTCAAAGATGTATGTTAGCTACAATAAAATTAAATAGTAAATTAGATACTTATAGCAATGGAACACCCCAAACTTTGCTTAAATTATCGATTAATATTAATATTTAATATCTATTAATAATTAATGTAATTTGTATTCGAACACTTCGTACTACAGTCGGGAAGGTAAAAACGATGGAGTCGTGAAGCGCTCGAGTTTTGACTTATATGTATAATCTCGAGCGGTAGTGAGGAACAAGCCGTCAGTCGTTCTTTTCTATGACGTCACGAACACCGTCGCGCTCTTCTAGAAGGCGTCAGTGTTCCCCTTTATGTATATTCGTCGGTGTTGCTAACATGTATAAGGAGGGCGACATAAATGACGCGGTCGATGACGACGGTAGTAGTGAGGTGCGTGGGGTGCGCGCAGGAGTCGTGCGAGTTCCAGATCGACGAGGTGTTCCGTATGGAGGAGGGCTCGGGCTCGGGCGGTAGCGAGGGGCCGGTGGTGTGCGGGCTGGTGGTGCGCGGCGAGCTGCGCGAGGGCGCGGAGGTGCTGGTGGGGCCGCGCGCCGACGGACGGTTCGGGCGCGCCGCCGTGCGCACCGTGCACGCGCACCGCGTGCCCCGCGCCAGCGCGCGCGCCGGACACTGCGTGGGCGTGGCGCTCGACCGCCGCGCGCGCGCGCTCCGCCCCGGCATGGTGAGTGACACGCGCACGCACACGCACACACGCACACACACACATACACACGCACACGGGGCAGCGCGCGCGCCGGGCACTGCGTGGGCGTGGCATGGCGGCCGAAACGTGCACACCCACACCCACGACCTCATTCACACGAGACACAGGTGATACACAAATACATATAGAAACCACTGCATGGGCTGGACAATGGACATAGTTGACAAATGCGCACACGCACACTAACGCGCGCGTCACAAGTGACACATACTGAACCGTGCGTAACAGGTGACACATACAGCACTGCGTTAGCGAGCATGATGACTGGCACATACACATACAAATACTCACGCACAGACCACTACGTGTGTCAAGAATGTCAGATGACACATACGCACGCACGAACGGCTACGTGGTTCGGGTATATTGGGTGACACATACAAAAAAACTCACACGAGCCGCTGTATGGCCCCGGCATATCGAGTGATACACGCTCAAAAACCACTGCATCGACGTCTACATGAACGCCGCGCTCGCACTTAACCACATACAATAATTAGACTGAAATTATACAAACAGACACATATACTCACAAAAACACAGATTGGTATACACGTACACAAACGGTCACACAAACAAATACACGTGTACAGAGATGGGCACAAATGCGGACATATAAAGGGACGGAAGTGACGAACATTTGTATGTATAAATAAACAAATATATGTAATTATAACAATGAAATAAATGGCTTCTTACCGCAATATTAATCTATTTTTGAGTTTCCCGATATTTCGACACTGTTGCAAACACCTACTGTTAACTGGCGAAACTGCGGGTGAATATTCGAGAATAAATGTTTCAGTCTACCCTCTTTTTAAAAAATTGTAATACAGGTAATTTTTGATTATTTACATTATATTTTTTATTATTTTTGTTTATAATTTCAATTAATTTGAAAATGCATACTACGTACAAAGTTTCATAATTAATGAACATACGAATAATGCTATGCAAAATGTCCATATCTGAGTAAAGCTACAATAAATATTGTGTACACCTGTAATTGGAGTACATACTAGAAGTGAACAAATTGTGTCAGATACTGAAATAATTGTATTATACTCTGTTGATGTACCTTATACAGGGTTAATTTAAAAATACTAATAACCTCTTAGTATTTTGTACTAAACATTATCCCTAATAACTTTTGTTTTACGACTTTTAAAAATTCATGTTTTTTCTTTCATACAAAAATAAAAATACATTAAATGTTTCTGAAAATGGCACCTACTCTACCCGGTCGCTAAAGTAGCATACGCACAGCGCGGCGCTGAGGCCCGGGGCGCTTGCACTGTACCGCAGGAAATACGTACAGAGTAATTACGTTTCAGACAGTACAAGAAAAATTAACAAATATTTTTTGACGAAAGTTTTGAGAAAAGTCGTAGAACAAAAGTTGTTTGGTACGATAACAGGAATTTTGCCCTAAGTGGTTATTAGTATATTTTAATTAACCCTGTATACGTAAATAAATTAAATATTAAAAAATATGTCTATGTGGATACGGTTACAGACAAATGAGTACGCATTCCATCAGACGCACACGCATACAGAGCACAATTCGTTCTAGGTTCTGCTGTCCATCCCTAAGGACTACAAACATGACGAGCACTCGCGGCCGGTGTTCGGCGCGTGCCCGCCGGGCCAGTGCCCCTACAGCCACGAACTGGTGCGTGCAATAATACTTATGTATAATAATGACAGTAATGTTTTGCAATAATGAATAACGCAGTATGAAAAGGAGTAGAACCAAAAATATTGTAGCAATAAAGGAAGTGTTTTAAGTCAAAGTCAAATCAATTTATTTAAGTAAATCCAATTACAAGGTATTTTTGAACGGCAAATCTACTTTAGTTCGGTTCAAATAGAAAACCTGGACACTGAGAAGAACCGACAAGAAACTCAGTCAGTCATTTTTCCAACTATATTTTACAAAAGGTTTATTAAAATACAGAGATCATTTCCAGACTATTGTTTTATCTTCAACTAAATCGTTTATTTTATAATGATATGTTTAAATAAAAATAAAGATAAAGAAAGAGATAGGAAAGGTATGAGAAAAGAGGAATGGAACCCAGAAAAAAGAACATAAGAGAAGTAGTATGTAAGAAAAAGAGAAAGAATATAGAAATAAGCTAGATAAGGTCCCTGACATTGTCATAACCAAGAAAATGAATAACAGTGTTGCGTTATTTTAAATAACTATTATAAATATATATAAAGAGGTAAATTTTGTTTGTATGTAATGGATAAACCCAAAAATTACTCGACCGAAAGGTATTTCATTTTCAAAAAATTTCTACCCGTGCGAAACCGGGCCAGGTCGCTAGTAATATTATAAAGAAGTAAACTTTGACTGTTTGTATGTAATGGATAAACTAAAAATTACTTAACCGATTTCAAAAATTCCTTTACTTATACAAAGCTACATTATCAGCAAGTAACATTGGGCTGTAGGTATTATATTTAAAAAAAAAATTCTATCCTTGCGAAGCCGGAATGAGTTGCTGTTACAATATAATCTTACATCATTATATACACTTTAGCCTTGCTTTTAATTCTACAAAAACAATAAAGAACAATATATATCAGGCTTGTCCTATTTTTAAGCACGCAATTTCTTTCCTCGAGATCTTATTTGATATGTAGAGTAAACATCTATGGTGGTACGTCAAAGATGCAAAGAATACTTCATACACTTCGATCACAAATAAATAACTAGATTCTTAATTTCCTGTAAAATCTAAACAAGTTTTTGTCCGAATTGACTTTTCATACGTCTCGTGCGTAAAGTATAATTCACATAATCTATTTGCATCGCTATTTACGTCATTTTGATTTGTTACATGAGAGTGACAAGGATAAGACATACATCGTCAGGCAATATTTAAAAATATGATTACGGAATAAAAAAGAGCTATGTAACGTTATTACTAAAATATTATTTCATTTATTAACCGAAAATAAGGCTCCCGTTTTTATTTAGCGTTCTAGATGTGTTGTTTTTACAATTTTTGAAAGAGCCCTTTGACATGTTCGCTGTTAGCGTTTTCGAATACTACTAAAACAAAAGTGCACTCAAATACTCATTCGAGTGCACATTTTGTCCGGATATTTTTGGAGCGTTGATTGTGTCTAGTTTTTTATTTGTGATCAAAGTTCACACCAAATGAACGAAGCGCTGTTTGCTTGTTGTCGATAACTTTTAGAAAGTAACAAACAAAGTAAAGTAAGGATTAAAAATAGATAACGGACAAAACGGTCGAACTTTGTTTGTCCATGTCTTTGTATTACATTAGATAATTAATAATCTAAAACTTAAACCTCTAATAATTATTTTAATTGTTTTTCATCAAAGTTCGATATTCTAGACAAGATATATTCAATAACAACTCGCATATAAATTCCTATTTGAAAATAAAAAAAAATATCAATAATAACAACTCCACACTTTCTCTATTCCTAAATTAAGTCTGAATACGTCATTGCTTGATTAGCAACATCTTGTTCCTTGTATAGAATTATTAATTATATATGTTTTATCCTTGTTACATTCAAGTAACAAACCAAAACAATTTGAATGCGATGCAAAAATATTATGTGAATGTAGCGAAGCAATCTTAAATTGTATATTTTTTTAACATATTTCGTTTCAATGCCATAGGAAGATCTTTTTCAAGGTTTTACAACCTTATGATTTGATAGTAAGGTATACTTTAGAACACCCATTCCCAAAGTGGGCGATAACGCCCCTCTGTGGGCGCTTCAGGCCTAAAGGGGGGCGGTAAGAGACCCAGAAAAAAAAATGGGGGCGTTGTGTAGAGGCCTGGGGGGTGATTTGTAATTTCATTTAGCTAGGAGGCATCTTAGACAACGACTGCATGAGCTCTCGACTCAGTAGACAAAATAAGTTTGGGAACCTAGACT
The DNA here is from genome assembly GCA_907165235.1 of Zeuzera pyrina. Classification (NCBI taxonomy): domain Eukaryota; kingdom Metazoa; phylum Arthropoda; class Insecta; order Lepidoptera; family Cossidae; genus Zeuzera; species Zeuzera pyrina. Next base: position 9,892,036 of record OU015647.1, on the reverse strand, counting down.
TTAGAATAACAATGTTTCCAACGATACAGTATAATTAATAAAAATGTATATATCTCAATTTGAACAGTAATATGTTGAATTTTGTTTATTATTTGTGATTGAAGGTGATTTGTAACATATTGTACAGACTCAGGTGTTACTTTGCTGAAATCCGTTTCATGTGATGAATTCCTAAAATCCTTAGCTATTTTCCGCCCAAACTCCAAAAACCACCAATCGACACGTGTTTCGCCTCTTAACGAAGCATCCTCAGGATATACCAGAGATTGGACTCAGCTAACCAGCACCGAATCAACAAATGAATCAGCTGCACGATATTTAAACCAATTGCCTCCCTACTCAACACCAAAGAGTGAACGACCAATCAGAGCTTAAAGCTCTGATCGGTGCTGGTTAGCTGGCAGAGTCCAATATCTGGTATATCCTGAGGATGCTTCGTTGAGAGGCGAAACACGTGTCGATTGGTGGTTTATGGAGTTTGGGCGGAAAATAGATAAGGATTTTAGGAATTCATCACGTGATTTGTAATAGTAAAATAATGGAGAAGATAACAATATACTTTATGTAACTAGTAAATAGGAACTTTATTTCGTTCCATGAAGGATTAAAATCCTAAAATCATCAATTTTTGTATCGGATATGTTTACATTTTTAACTTTTGCAGGTGACAAAGCTGATGAACGATAATCAGAATGATAAATTAAAAAATCGGAAGAATGTGAGGAGGAAAAACATGAACTTGCTGCAAGATATAGCGGCGGTCGAGACGAGCCTCGCGAAGGAGTCTAGCGGAGTGGACAAGAACAATATATATAACAGGTGAGGGAAGGAATTTGGGTCCTTTAGGGTATCTAATAGGGTAGCTTTGCGTATTGCGAACTTTGTGCGTTCATAATTTATATATATATTTTTTTTTACTTCAGACAATTACACAGATTGTGTGACCCTAAACTAAGCAGTAAGCTTGTACTATGGGTACCACACAACGATCTCTGGGGGAGTTCCCAGTAACACCCAGGCTTCAAGCCAATTTAGAAAAGTTTGTTTCCTATATAGATCTAACTGGAGATCGAACCCGGACCCTAGCTTGGAAAGCAGATGCATATACCACTGCGCCAACGGGCCAGTCATTATACGTATAGTCGTATAAATAAAAATCAATTGCCACATGTATGACGGAGCGTCACTTGACAACGGCTCGGGCGATTTGGCTTATTTCTTTTTTGTTGTGTTTTCAATTGTCAGGACAAGGTTTGCATGAAAGGAGATTTTTGGAAAATCCACGGCTAAAGTCGAAAATTTGGAAGGTATTTTTACATGAAAATCTCGATAAATATAAATTTGGTGTGGTGCAAATATTCAACATCCCACCCGGGTGAAGCTGTCGCAAATTGCTTGTATTTAACAGATGTTAATGTTATCTTTCTGCGCTCCTCCGTATCTATATATTAATACGTGAAGAGAAAACTTTGCACCCCTTTTTAAGCACATTGTGCGGACGAAGCCGTGTGAAATTTGGTACACTTAATATTTAAATGAAGAGGGACGCCTTGCTCGAAGTTATTAAGGATTCGGTAACTTTAGCCACATTTAAACACCAAATTAAGAAGCATTGAGAGAAATCAGACGAATAACTATTAATTGAGTATGTTTAGATTCCGCGTCTGCCGTTGTCATCACTCCGGTCAAATGCATAATTGTATAAGTCATGCTGTAGATTATATTTTCTCATTTAAATGAATGTAACATATTCTTATGAGAAATGAATATCTTTAATCCGAAGCACTGGAGAAAGCTAAAATTTTTATGTAATATGAGTTACAAATAAGTACATTACATTAAATTAAAGAAAACGTTCATTGTTTAAGTTCATACTGCTAATGTCAAAAAGACTGTCAATGTCAAACTTATTTGTTATAATTTGTGATCATATGTAATGTAACCTCCTTGGATCAAACAGTCGCACAGAGTAGATTGTCGCCAAAGAGTTTATATTGACGGTCGAATTTCGACCACAGGGCGACCTCTAGCAAAGTTTAACTATGCCAAATCTCACACTCAACTCCGTGCGCTCAATAGGCTTTAGGGGGGTACAAAGTTTTGTCTTCAGATATAAATATAGAGATGTAGTTTAATATATTTGATAACTTAATTTATTGTGTTAGCGTGACAGGAATCATTCTATAAATTAAAAAATTAAACCGACTCCAAAAAGAAACACTGAAAAGTGCTGAATATCAATCCCTGACTAATCAAAACTCAAGTACAAAAAAATAAAAACAACTTTATAAACACGATACAAATACCTATATAATTAAATTTGACAGTTATTTAAGTCGGTGCCAAATCAATCTGCAGCAATAGAAAGTTTATTAGTTTGGTAGACTTGGCACCGACTTCAGTAACTGACAAATTTAATTATATACATACATACATACATATCTTCACGCAGTATCCCTAACGGGGTAGTCAGAGAAGACGGAGCGCAAAGCGTCGCGGTCCTTACATACCTCTTTCGCTTCATCAAATCTCATCATTCTCTTCACGCATTTTAATTTAATTACATAGGTATGTGTATCATATTTATAAAGCTATTTTGTTTGTACTTGAGTTTTGATTAGTAAAGGATAGTTATTTTGTACTTTTAATGTTATTTGAAGGCGGTTTAATTTTTTTCTTCAAAAGTTTTTATTTCAACCTATTGAGTGACCTTGACCTAAAAATTATCTAGAGTAGAACGGAATGATGTATAAAAGAATCGTCAATATAAATAAAGCTTATAATCAGTTATGAGTATTTGGTGTATCTTCGAAGTCCAAACTCCAATACCAGTGAGGTTTAAATGGGACTACCTCGGAAGTCTTTTCTAACAAAAAAATAGTTTTCCAAATCGGTCTACAATTGACGAAGTTATCCGTGAACATACATAAAAAAACATTCATGCAGACGACCGTAGAACCACATTGCTTGCAGTCGGTTGAAAATAATATTACGATAACTGTGACTTGCAAATGGCAGAAGCTTACGCCTCGTTTACGCTTGGATTAGCGATAATTGAGTGTATACTTTATAGTAATAATTGATAAGTAAAATTTTGTGTACTTGTACTATGGAGCACTCAACCTATAGAGACGAAATATTGGACCATGTTATTCACCACTGGTCAGTTTATTTACACTAACAATTATCAACTCTCGCTCGCATTAAGCACTACATAATCAATACTGGACCTGTGTGTACATCTCTGTATATTCCGACAGATATTTAAATATTGATGTAATATGTTGTTGTTCTATTCGATGGTGCGGCAAAAACAGTAAAAAAGAAACTATAAAACAGAAAGCAAGAATAAAGCACATGGAAAGAATGATTGATGAAAGACTGACGAAGAAAATCTATAGAGCGAAAGTGAGTGGTAAAAGAAGCCAAGGAAGACCAAGGCTGACTTATGAAGATCAAATAGCCAGAGTGTTAGCAGATGGAAATCTCAAAGCTGTCGCATACCTAGGCGAAAATGTGTGAGGAGAATGATGAGATTTGAAGAAGCGAAAAAAGCATGTAAGAACAGCGACGCTGGGCGCTCCGTACTCTCCCGACTACCCCGTTAGGGATACAGCGTGAGGATATGTATGTAATATGTATGTATGTATAAAATAGAACGCAGTAACCGCAACAGTATTTAAACGTAAATTGTTTTCATACAAAATAAAAGACATTGCCACTCCATAAGTTGATTGCTCCATAACTTGTACTAATCGCTAATCATAGTGTAAATGGGACCTAAGTCTTTACAAGTTGCATTTGATTGCACAGATCTGATAGCGAGGGGGAAGGAAAGACCGTAGACGACGAAGAGGAGGAGGGGGCGAAGGGGGCGGAGTCCCGCTGCCCTTGCGGAGTTCCACTGGACGACCCAAGGGACCCGCGCGGGGCACTCTACTTCCAAGTACGACTTTTTTTTATTTCTTAAGGCATAGGCAACAAGGCCATCAGTCTAATCACATAACTTTTGGAGAAGTTATAATCATGTCACACATAAATGAATCACAGTATTGTTTTGTTATAATTCATGATGAAGACATGGAGTCCATATTTAATGTAAATTCATGTCTTGTTCGTATAACTAAATCCCTAACACTCCTCCAGGGAAGTGATAGTAGGCTTTACTGAAGGTTAAAAAGGACTTCTTAGACGAGAAAACTTCAGCTATGCATATTTATTTAGATTTCCTCCATTCTTTTCACTTACACAGAACTTTAAAAAAAACATACTATCACTGTTGTACTTTAAAACTCCCAAAAATGTAAAAAATAGAAAATCCAAATAAAATGACAACCACACCTCCCGTTTCCACAAAGTCCTTCCAAGGGTGACACATGGCGTTCGAAATGCTAAATTAATTCAAATAAACCGCCTATATTGGTTTCATGTGTTAGTTATTAATAATAATAATACTAAGCATTTAGAAATGTATAACACCGTGTTATATATATTGAGTTACTTTTTTAACACTTGTAATCCTATAATACGAGCAGTATTTGTATATTTATTATAGTAATCTCGAAAACGGCTCTAACGATTTCGAAGAAATTTACAATATAGGGATTTACGGGTGGGAAAAATCGATTTAGCCAAGTGTTTATTCTGGGAAAATTATTTTCCTCTGTGTTTTCACACACTTAAAATTGATAATTGGTATTAATTGGTAATCTTGCAATGGAGTTTATACATAACACAGTGGCTAGAGCATAGATTTACCATGGTCCAGTGTGCGGGTTCGAATCCTGCGATGTGATCAGACTTTTTTTCAGATACAAGCTAAGGTTACCCAGGTACTAATAGTAATACTTCAGATAATATTACAAATTGTGTAATGTGTAAGTAAGCATTAGTTTTTCTGTGTTGCGGATAACAAGGAACTGGGGCAATTCCGGGTAACATATTATAGACTAATAATGGTGTTTGCTATAGAACTAGATACTTTAGATACCTATAGAAATGGAATGTCTAAATCTTTACTGCAATTAATAATTAATTAATTTGTATCTAAATACTTCTTGCTGCAATGGTGAAGGAAAAAAAAAAGCGCTCGAGTTTTTGATTTATATAATCTTGCACCGGTAGTGGGGAGCAAGCCGTCGGTCGTTCCTCTTGATGACGTCACGAAAACCGTTCCGCTTTGCTAGAAAACGCTAGTGTTCTAACTCAAGCTAATTTAGAATATTTTTTACTTAAATTTACTTGACTGGTTATGAACCTAGGGCCCCCGCTCGGAAGGCAGATACTTTGCCACCGTGTTAAAGGGTCAGCCGTACGAAGTCAAATTTCGAAAGTACCTATGTGTAAAAACTGTTGTCCCTCCACAATATTTCCAAAAGAATACCTCAAATAAATGTAATAAGTGTGGAGTGATCTCAGTGCGGTGTGGAGTGGTTGTAATGTGTGTGTGTGTGTGTGTGTGTGTGCAGGCGTGGGTGCAGGTACTGCGGCAGCCGACGGCCGTGCGCGCCGGCTACCAGTGCGTCGTGCACAGTGGCGGGGTCACGCAGACGGCTCTCGTGCAGGTGACACACACACACACGCACACACACACACATATATATATGTAACACACCGCGGACCGATGTCATACAGGCACACACATGTAACTCACGCGGACCGATGTCATACAGGCACACACACATCTATGTAACACCACGCACCGATGTCATACAGCACATACACATATATGTAACACACCGCGGACCGCCGTCATGCAGTCACACACACGGTACATGTAACACACGCGGACCGCCCTTATAGAGGCACACACACGGTACATGCAACACACGCGGACTGCCGTCATAGAGGCACACACACACGGTCTATGTAACACACGCAGACAGCCGTCATAGAGGCACACACACACGGTACATGTAACACACACGGACCGCCCTTATAGAGGCACACACACGGTACATGTAACACACGCGGACCGCCGTCATAGAGGCACACACACACGATCTATGTAACACACGCGGACAGCCGTCATAGAGGCACACACATACGGTACATGTAACACACGCGGATCGCCCTTATAGAGGCACACACGGTACATGTAACACACGCGGATCGCCCTTATAGAGGCACACACACGGTACATGTAACACACGCGGATCGCCCTTATAGAGGCACACACACGGTACATGTAACACACGCGGACCGCCGTCATAGAGGCACACAGACACGGTCTATGTAACACACGCAGACAGCCGTCATAGAGGCACACACACACGGTACATGTAACACACCGCGGACCGCCGTCATACAGCCACATACACGGTACATGTAAAACACCGCGGACCGCCGTCATACAGCCACACACACGGTACATGTAACACACGCGGACCGCCGTCATACAGGCACATACACACACACACATATATCTAACACACATGCTATATGCAACAAACCAAGCAGACTACTTTAATACAGATGTTTCATTAGTCATTTTAATTGTTATAGGAGTTACATGTAACGGAGACGTAGCACTTGCATAATAGGAACAAGTTGTACTGTGCTCATATAGCTTATGCTTCAATCATATGTAACACACAATCTATATATTTACATAATTAATACATTACACACTTATAAAATAGAAATGATTTCTCTAAAACATACTCATACAGATATTGTATAGACTCAGGTGTTACTTTGCAGAAATCCATTCATGTGATGAATTCCTAAAATCTTTAGCTATTTTCTGCTCAAACTCCAAAAACCACCAATCGACACGTGTTTCGCCTCTCAACGAAGCATCTTCAGGCTATTTCAGTGATCAGACTCGGACAGCTAACCAGCACTGAATCAACAAATGAGTCAGCTGCACGACTATTTATACTAATACTAGCAAACCCGGCCCGTTTCACTGGGCGTTAGTTGAAGTTAACATAAATTAAACAGTTTTTATAATTATTTTGATACTGAAAAAAAAAACAAAAAAAAAATTCTACTGATCCGATCGCTACCAAACTTTACAGAAACACCCACTAGTCCATACTGAAGATTCCCTGAAAATTTCATCGAAATCGGTCCAGCCGTTTCGGAGTCCATAGGGAACATACATACATCGCCTTTTATAAATATAGATAGAAGATAGAAGATACTGCAAAAAAAAAAAAACAAAAAAAAATTCTACTGATCCGATCGCTACCAAACATTACAGGAACACCCGCTAGGCCAGTCTGAAGATTCCCTAAAAATTTCATCGAAATCGGTCCAGCCGTTTCGGAGTCCATAAGGAACATACATACATACATACATACATACATCGCCTTTTATATCTATAGATTGCCCTACCCACGACCAGAGAGTGAGTGACCAATCAGAGCAGACGTTGAATTAATATTGAATTCGAATTTAAACTCAACATAACACTGATTCGTCCAAATTAAGTAGGCGGAGCCTTTAGTGGTGAGCTCTGATTGGTCACTCAATCTCTATGGTCGTGTGTAGGCCAATTAGTATAAATAGTTGTGCAGCTGACTTATTTGTTGTCAATCGACCCTCCCTCATATTAGGGAGATAGCTCCGCAACTCGACAGACCGCTGCCGTGCCGAGCCTATCCTAAGGACTTGGTAAGCTGACGGTAGCAGAAGGCTGCCATACCCCAATAGCATCTGCAGAAAGCGACAAAGAAATTCCCAAAACTGCTACGGTAGAAACCCAAATGACCCTCGCCTGGTAGGGCGAGACGATTGATGGCCACCGTAGAGAGGAAACATTCCTCGGAACGGTTTCCCCGCTGCCTCATAAAGTCAGCGAGAAGTACTTGGATCCGTTATTTGTTGATCCGGTGCTGGTTAGCTGAGCGAAGGTGATCTCTGGTATATCCTGAAGATGCTTCGTTGAGAGGCGAAACACGTGTCGATTAGTGGTTTTTGGAGTTCGAGCAGAAAATAGCTAAAGATTTTTAGGAATTCATCACACACTCATACAGGTAACGCAAAAATGACAATAGTATTCTATATTTTATGTGTATTACATAGGACTGTTACTTGTTATGTTACTTTGTGTAACTTACTTTTTGCGTATAATATGTGTGTAATAAATATTTAAATAAATAAACAAATGACACATTGAACGGACAGTAACGTGCAAGATGTGTCTGACTAATCTTTTTGTCTGTTTGTTACCCTTTCACGGCTAAATTGCTGAACCGATTTTGATAAAATTTAATGTGAGGATCTTGAATTGTGGGGAAATACATAGACTACTTTTTGATGTGAAACATCTTTTGTGGGGGTTAGACTAGTTGTTGGCGTGGCGATGTGGCGACGCGTCGCCACGTGCTTGTACTACGCTCGTATAGTTATAGCATATACAATGTTGTTATTCACTTCGGAACACGTCGCCTGTGTTTTTAAATTTTTTTTTTTTAAATCTCAATACATGTTGTTTTTGATTATGTCATATTTATTTCCTTTGAAAAACCATCCTTTCATCCATATTTTCTATACAAGATAGTTGAGATGTTTCATATTTGCCATGCGTCCCGCGACGGCACGTTTTCTATGCTAATAATAATTTGATTGTTTGTTTGTAATGGATAAACTCAAAAACTATTCAACCGATTTCAAAAATCATTTCACCTATAGAAAGCTACATTATTAGCGAGTAACATGGGCTGTATTTTATTTTGAATAAAATGTCTACCCGTACGAATCCGCGGCGGGTCGCTAGTTAGTATCATGTGTGCGCGCAGGGCGTGCTGACCGCTCGCGGCGCGTTACGGAGCGGTGAAGCGGGCTCAGTAGTGTTGCGGTTTGTGCGCGGACCCGAGTACTTAGTGCGGGGTCGCCGCGCGCTCTTCACCGCCGGCCTGGGCACTTGGTGAGTGGATGGGAAGGGGGGAGGGGGGAGACCTACTGTGGTCACGGGGGCGCCGGCGCAACGCGCACGTATACAAATGGGGCACGTGATAAATTTATATCCGGTCACGAGAGACCAAACACGAGGGTTATGATATTAGCAGCATATGTATGTACATACATAAATCGATGACACTAGATATCAACTTTTGGAGTTATACTTCTTTTGCACGTTTGGAAAAAGAGATCAATGTATTTTTTAGCGTGTGACGAAGTTGCGCGCGCCGATGTAACACATACTGTTGGTTACGATAAAATTAAATAATTTGGATACTTATAGCAATGAAACACCCCAAACTTTATTTAATTATCCGTTAATTGATTAATATTAATATTTAATATCAATTAATAATTATTTATTAATTTGTATTCGAACACTTCGTGCTGCAGTCGTGAAGGTAAAAAGAGTTTTGACTTATATAATCGGAGCGGTAGTGGGGAACAAGCCGTCAGTCGTTCTTGTCGATGACGTCACGAACACCGTCGCGCTCCGCTAGAGGGCGCCGGTGTTCGTCTTTATGTTTATTCGTCGTTGTTGCTATATGACAATACATTATTATTTTTTATTTCAATAACTTCAAGCGGCCAGTTTTATTTTTTATATGTAGCCAGTTTTATTTGTGGCTGGTTTTGCTTAAAAACGTCAAAGAAGTATAACTGTTTACGTGCTCACATGAGTACACACATACTTTTTTTTAATATATCAATGACAGTAAAAGTCAATTGTTTTTTAATATTTTGATGACGGTAGATATCAATTTTTATTTTTTTATCAGTTTTTAATATATCAATAACAATAGATATCCATTGTTTTTCAATATGTTAATTACGGTAGTTATCAATTATTTTTTAATGTATTGGTGAGAGTAGATATTACTTGTTTTTTTAATTTATCGATGACAGTAGAAGTCAATTGTATTTTAATTAATATACCGATGAAGGTTGATATTAATTATTTTTAATTAATATATCGATGACGGTAGATATCAATTGTTTTTTTATTAATATATCGATGACGGTAGATATCAATTGTTTTTTAATTAATATATCGATGACGGTAGATATAAATTGTTTTTTAATTAATATATCGATGACGGTAGATATCAATTGTTTTTTAATTAATATGTCTATGACGGTAGATATCAATTGTTTTTTAATTAATATGTCGATGACGGTAGATATCAATTGTTTTTTAATTAATATATCGATGACGGTAGATATCAATTGTTTTTTAATCAATATATCGATGACGGTAGATATCAATTGTTTTTTAATCAATATGTCGATGACGGTAGATATCAATTGTTTTTTAATTAATATACCGATGACGGTAGATATCATTTATTTTTTAATTAATATATCGATGACGGTAGATATAATTTATTTTTTAATTAATATATCGATGACGGTAGATATCATTTGTTTTTTTAATTAATATACCGATGACGGTAGATATCAATTGTTTTTTAATTAATATATTAATGACGGTAGATATAATTTGTTTTTTAATTAATATATCGATGACGGTACATATCAATTGTTTTTTAATTAATATATCGATGACGGTAGATATCAATTGTTTTTTAATTAATATATCGATGACGGTAGATATCAATTGTTTTTTAATTAATATATCGATGACGGTAGATATCATTTATTTTTTAATTAATATACCGATGACGGTAGATATCAAATATTTTAAATTAATATATCAATGACGGTAGATATAATTTGTTTTTTCCAGGGCAATTGGACACATCACACAGGTGTTCCCGTACATCCCCTGAGGATAAAATGAAAACTGGGGGAATTTGGAACTACATGTCACATTATAATGACATTTCATAATTACATTAAATCTGAGATACAAATATCCGCTTTCCGTTTAACCGGAATTGTAATTCTCGTGCAAAAATATTAAATATCCGTAGTAATTACATTTGTAGATACGTCTAAAAGACCTCTTTTACCACTTTTATTAGTAGACAACCCCACAATATTTCTTTTTTTTCGGATCCAAATATAATTTGTAGTCTATGATCTGTGAATGGAATTTTTGGCGGGAACTAGAGAAGTAAAGATGGCGTTATGTATATTTTTTAATTTTTTGCGTGTTTGGAAGTTTTAAATTACAAAAATGGTAGTATATTGTGCGTTATAGTTATGTACGGCTGTTAAGAATTAGAAACTTTTGAATGAATAAGTGCAACTCAAGTTTTCTCGGTCTTTGATCCAGTAAAGCCTACTATCACTTTACTGTAGAGTCTTTAGAGACTTAGCAATAGGAATACACTATATTTTATAATACTGCATTCTACCATCACGCACAAAAGAGTCTATCTGACATATATTTACAAAAATTATTATATTAATTTCTCACTCGTATAGTTCAACAATAATTAAAAAACTTAAAAATACTAACGAACGAAAATTTTAGTTCTTATGTCTGTCAAATGTAAGAGCTTAACAGTTTTAAAACATTGAGCAAACCGTTAGAGACAAAATATATGTATTGCCATCCCTTTCTATTATAGGCTTACGCTATATATTTCTTTCAGTCTAATAATTTGTAACGTGCGAAAGGTGATATCTATTAGTAAATCTATGGTCAAGATAATTTATTTCTCGGATCGGATAATTATATCCGAATTAATGCAGGGCCGTATTTAGGTATAATGTAATAGGTCTATTAAATGACAAGAAGTTACAGTACTTTTAAAAGTAACTTCAATTTTTATAGTAAATTATGAATATTTTCTCTGTTAGACTATACTTTTTGTTACAGGTTTTAACTCTTTCCGATCTAAAAAAAAATACAGAAAAAAAATTGTTTAAACTATTTATTGGAAAGTAAAGTGAATTATTATTTTTTATCTCACTAGTGTAAATAGGGGTGGACCTAGGGAGAGTACACGGGGGCCATTCCCCCTAAATTTATTATTGTTCTTAATTTAAAAAAAATTATGTAAGTAGTGAAAATTATTACTTGTAATATATTATATAGTGTGTTAATTTACTAATATTTTTATAAACAGCGACAAGGATACCGCGTCAGTACAACGATACAACAGAAGACGACATTTTTTAAGAAATTTTGGATTTATTTCATGTGATCTGAGGGCATTTTTCTCTTCTTTAGTGGCCCAAAGACACGTGAATTTTGTAAGTTCAGTTCTCATTATTGGAGGTGTTAGTATTAGTGGCTTAAATAGAAAAAAAAACGAATTTTTCTGCCATTGTATGATCGTTACTTTTTTTTTAAATGTCGAAAATATGTATCAAAATCACCGTCTCCCCCACATCTCAAATTTTTTCTTCAAATTTCTAGTGCACGAGTGCTGTATAACTTGTTTTCTTGCCTAATTTAAACGATTGAAACTAAACCACATAGATGCAATTTATAGTGCCTACATCACTGTTATAGATATCTAAAGAATTGATTACTTATTTAAAATGTGGTATAAGTTTGTCGTAAGTGTATGACTAAATCATAATTTTTTAAGTGAGGACTTCGGTGGAAGCTTTCCCCATTATGATCCTATGTAAATTTCTTCGCCTTGTAATTAAATGTAGTAAGATTTCTTAATTGTAATTATTAATAAATACAGTGGATATGTACGCTAAGAGCCGTAAGATCAATGGTAGTTTCATCAAGAGAGCTTAATCTTCTATCTTCGATTATTTCATAAGATCAATGGCAATTAATAGATTACGAGCAGATTAAATTATCGGATATTGACAAAGAATCTTAAAAAGAACGAACGAACTGTGAACGCAACGAATAATATTAAAATGTGTAAGACTAATCTTGGTTTTACTAATCCGTTCACTATTTCCATTTGATATTAGGACAGTGGATTAAACTCTCGATCAAATTTTATCGTAGATTATGAAATCGATAATTTTAACTGTTTTTGATCTTACGGTCCTCAGTGTCGTCTTTATCCATGAGGCACTCAGGTTCTTCGGTTTGGGGGCCATATCTAAATTACTTATTTTAAAATTATTGTTTTTATATGATTAACAATTAGCCATGTAAGGCCCTCAAAGTTAGTGTAACCAGGGCCTAGATTACCTCAAGGTAAGTGGCCAAAGGCGACCCTAGGTACGCTTATAGATAGAATCAATTTTATTTATATTCTTTAGTAGTAAATTTTTAGATAGATGACTCAGGCTCTTAGACTGCCATCACAAAATACATCAAAAATATTTGGCTCAAAATACAACTGTCCTTTTGGCAACGCGGTATAACCAAAACCTAACTACGTTTTCTTTACATTTTTGTCCGTCCGTCTGTCTGTTTGTTTGTCCGGGCTAATCTCCGAAACGGCTGAACCTATTTTGCCGGGACTTTCATTGGCAGATAGGGGACATTTAACGCAAGCGAAACATCGAACTATATTTAATATATCAACTCAAACGGCGGCCACGCCCACAGCTCTCCGCCTATCTGCTCTCGAATATTCAATCCAATCGCGATGTAACCAATGAGCAGCCGATCCTCCCGTGTTCTAAAACATTTATTGTCTAATTTGTTAGTTGCGTTGTCTAAAGATTTATTGGTCTATGTTAATTACCTACATTAAAAAATATTGCCCAAATTACGCGACAGATTCTGAGTCAAATGTGTTTGATATGTTTACTAACTGTTACTGTAATAATTTTCTATGTATATTCAGCACAAATTTTCATAATTTTGATTGCAATAAATAAGTAAATGTCCGTATATTAGTAGTTTTAATTATAATATTTTTAAGGTTTCATGACTAAAATGAATTTATAGTTTTTTTATAATCCATCTACCCCATCTGTCCCAAGTAAGCTGCCATGGACGTGTCACATAGGCAGCTATAATTTATCTATGTCGACAAATAGTATAAAAAAGTTGCAGTCCGCGTCTGTATTCGCTTAAAACTTCGAAAATGTATGGTCATGTTTCACAAATATAGCATTTAACTAGGAACTTTTATCTGTTTAACCGAGCGAATATTTCGCTTAGTAGCATTTTACGTTAGTAACTAAAATGTACTTTGTGGTAACAAGGGTAACAAGTACTTTTTGGTGGTAACTAATAAACCCTGGTATTATCAGTTATTCAATCATCATTCACAGTCAACAGATGTCGTGTATTTTACTTAATCAAATTGTCAACAGATGGCGCTGATGAGGGATGAAAAAATATACCAAATATCCGTCCATGCAAAACGCAAATGTACCTAGGACCACGAAAGTCTACCGGTGAACGAAATGTGGAGGAGATACAGCGCATAAGTACTGTCGCGCAAGTATCAGTGTATCGTACCTGTGCCGGAGACAGTAGACTGGAGAGCCAATCAGCGCTTACGAACGATATGCACTAGCGCCCCACGTCCCGGTAGATCCCCCGAAATACCCTATTTTCGACGTCTGCGTAATACTGTCACCGCTAGACTTTCGTGCTGCTACCTGTACCTTTTCTTTGTGAGCTAAATCCGTAGATTTACAGCTACGACCAACCGACCAAGATCTACGGCTAAATCATGAATAAAAGTGAACACATCAAGTATATAGGGCAGGCTACATCTGTGGTTGCAGCGTGAATATAACACGCCTTGCTAAAAGGTGTAGAGAGATAAAAACATAATAAAATTTAAAAACGAGTTTTTGGTAGGATTTTATAGAAAGCAGTTGGGTGTTCATTTTAATTATTTGCGAGTTGGTTATATTTCTGGTGGATATTGTGATGTAAAATTAACGTAGTTAAATAGATGCTTTTTAGTACATAATGTGAAATTGTATAAAAGACAAGCTGTATGGCCATAGATTCCTTTGCCCTTTTTTTCGAGGGAGAAGCGTACGAACAACTAACTAGGGCTTGACTTTCACATTTTCCGAATATCGATATTTAACAGAATATAATTTATTTATTACAAGCCACGATTTTAAAAAATAAATATTTTTTTTTATTAACGTGAAACATTAAATATGTATACCTATATACAAAATGAAGAAATCAAAGCAATAATCACCGAGTACATAAAAAAAATAATTTGTTGGTACTCTGCTACGATGAAAATAAACATTACACAAAAATAAAATATAGATAATTATTCAATAAATTGAATAATATGAGACTTCAATGAAACATATATTTTTTTAAATTTATCTGTCAGCTTCCCCTGGTATTTATTTAAAGACCTTATTTACTAAATATTTTAAAACACGACAAATTTAGTACAATTCCCTATATCTTCTAATTACACCACTCCTGTTCATTTATTTCGCTCTTCTAATCTACTCTCTGATATTTTATGAATTTTCAATCGTATGTTCCATTGAACCAATTGTAAACAGGATTATACCAATTTCCCGTTAAAGTTTTGTAATATTTTAATATCGATTACTTATATCGCCTATGGTAGCCGTTACACGTTACGGTGTACGTTAGCTTTTGCTAACTCAGGTTCGTAGCTTTTAATTAATGAGTAATAATGCTGTCCATTCCGGCCAAAAAATCTGTACATATTTTTGCACACAGTGTGCAGTCTCTCATGGCTCTATCAACGATTGCATAAATGTGGTTTTGTTATTTTATGGTGACATTCAAAATAAAATTACGCGCAAACCCTGGTTCCTCACTTATAGAGATTCGAGTAAGAAGGTTACATCCACCATAATATACAGCATCTTATTTAACAGATTGAATCACGCTTGCACACCCGTTCGCTTATCTAAATTACGTATCTCGGATTATTCCTTATGTGAATATATAGTTTGGACGAGGCTACCCCCAGATCATATATTTTTTAGCTGCCCTAACCTGCAATTTTCCTTATATGATGTTCTTCTCTCTGATATTCCCTGTCTTACGTTTTCAAACTATTTTAGTTCATTTCTCTTTCGTTAAAGTCCTACGTTGTTTTATCGCCTCCAATTATTACATTATACATTATTACATACATCGTCTTAATATTTTATGTTTGTATAATGTGTTGTCTTGTGATGTCTACCTAAGCTTTATGTTGTTTCCTTTTTAACGACAACAAAAGAATGGTTAATAATCCTCTTTTGTGTCTCTGCTCTTTATTATGCGACATTGGCAACATTCGCGATCGCAAGAACGCAACGCGGACGGTGCCACTGTATACCAAGAGCCAGTGACCAATTTTCAGTTGTCATTTCAAGTCTTGAAAATTTACTAACTCAATGTTTAATATCTGCTCGATAATAGAAACTACTTCTGGCAGCCCCCAATGGCCGGGATAAATTACCCTAAAATTTTAAAGAGGGTAGGAAATAAGAATTACTTTAGTGTTAAAGTATCAGTCATGAAATTTATGCAGATTATTTTTAAAAGTATACTGAATGTATAAAAAATTCGCCAAAACATTTTCGTCCCTCCTAATTGTTGACAGAGCGCTATAAATATTTATAGAAAATAGGTTGTTTTGTTATTTCATTAGTCTTCAAATTTTAACACAATGCAGAAAATATGTATAGAAAATATATTATTGCATGCCAGAAATAAATTCCATCACTTACTATCTGCCAGAGGGAAAAACGTTCCCGTGCGAGTGCGAGCGAGACAGCTAAATTCATATCTATGAGTTGAAAAGAGAGCGCAAATGGATAGTAAAATATATACAAGTATAAATATAAAAAATTCGGTGGATAATTTATTTTTTACATCAGAAAAAGGTCAAAGTCAAAGTCAAATCAATTTATTCAAGTAAACCCAATCACAAGGTATTTTTGAACGTCAAATCTACTTTAGTTCGGTTCAAAGAGAAAAGAAAAGAAAACCTGGACACTGGGAAGAACCGACAAGAAACTCAGTCAGGTATAATTTTTTCAACATCATTTTACAAAAGGTTTAATAAAATATAATATTCAGAGAGCCAGTAAATGCATGTGCAGAGAAAATCATTTCCAGACTATTGTTTTATCTTCAACGAAATCGTTTATTTTATAGTATGATTGTCTAATCAATTTACGTTTTATAACTAATCTAAATATATTTTCTGTTAATTGAGTGACTTCTTGAGGAACTTTATTATAAAAACGAACGCAGTTATCCAAAAATGAAACATTTGACTTATGTAATTTAAATTTTGGAACAACCAATTTATCACGACCTCGTGTTTCCATACCACCAATATCGCCTTTTTTTGTAAATCGATCTATATTTTTCCTCGTATACATAATAATTTCAAAGATGTATAAGGACGGCAAGATCAGTACATCAATGTCTTTAAAACGATCTCTTAGTGATTCTGGTACATTCATACTGTAAATAGCACGTATCGCTCTTTTTTGTAAAATAAAAATCGAGTTAATACGCGCCGCTGATCCCCACATCAAAAGGCCATAGGACATTAGGCTATGAAAATATGCGAAGTACACCAACTTAGCCGTATCCGCATCCGTCAATTGTCTAATGCGTCTAATGGCATATATCGTGGAACCGAGCTTACTAGCCAATGCCCCGATATGATCCGCCCATTGCAATTTACTATCTACTGTTAAACCAAAAAAACTGGCAGATCTAACTAATTCTGTTTCCCACCCAATTCTATTTTATCATGGATTCTGGGTACATTAGAAAGGGTACATTTTTTTTTTACTGCTACATCCCCTAACATGGGCAAAGTTAGGGCCCTTTTTCATCTAACATTCTAGTTCTCGCTTTTCTTACTATCGTCTGGGAATAACACCCTCACATGCCAGCCTAACTATTGGTTAGCTACCGCTGAAATAGTTTATTTCATGAAAAATCTTATCACTATTACACTTCCTTATATAATTAATCTAATCCTACATGCTAATATCACAATTTTTTTTTTGATTTCTTATCTGTAGTTATGTTTAATTTCCTTATTTCTATTTTCCATTACATTAGCATATATTCGTACATTACAGTCTTATTCCATATTATATTTATACCTAGTATCACCGTGATATCTTAAGCCTATATCACAGTTTGTCCTTATCTAATTATTCTATAATTACAATTTTTCTTATTTACTATTTTAGTGTTTTATTGCTGGCATAACCTTTACTGCTATCTTTCTCAACCGTTTATTATTTACAATTTCCATCTGCATATTTTACACCTTGTTCATTCTGTCTTAATCGCTGCACTATCCTGCTGTACATGTCATTTTTTACAACTGTCAACTTTACTCTACATCTTATCAACTAGTATCACGTTGTTCTACATTAATTTATCATTTATATCCTTCGCACTTTAAATCTTTTGTCAACTATTATAACCTAGTACAGCTACAGTGAAACTAGTTTCTGTCTATACAACTGGTTGCAACTTTTATATTGCAACTATATCACCTAGTTTTGTTCCTTCTAATTACTTTTTCTGCCGTACTCTTACAGTAATTTAAAAATCTTTCCCTCTTTTCTTTGTTTAACATTATTTCACTTATCGTTTCTCTCTTTATAATGCTGTCTATTGCTGATTCCACATCAAATCTCTCTCTGCTGTAGGCGGGGCATTCACACAAGACATGCATCACACTTTCGCTCTCATTCTCGTCACAGACGCACGCCGGGCTCTCCTTGCACCCGAAACGGTGCAGGTACTCGGAGAACCCCCCATGGCCTGTGAATACTTGCATAATCACACTATCCATACTAATCTTTCTCACTACCGAATGAGCTTTGGTGGCGTCCGGGAAAAACACTGGTGACAGAGGCCGTTGTCTCACTTACGTACCTCCTATCCCATTCATCAATCGACTCCAACCGGATCTGTCGCTTGATGAATGAGATGGGGCACTTATCGTAATCCGGCCTCGTCTTCCTGTTGAGTGCCGCGTCCTTCGCCAGCTCATCGGCCCTCTCATTACCCTGCATCCCTGCATGCGCACGAATCCAGTGCAGTCTTACGGATCTGCCTGTATTGATCATCTCACCGATGTTTGTTCTGCATTTTATAACCAAGGGATGCAGAGAGTTACTTCCAACTACGGCGTCCAGAGCAGATCTGGAGTCGGTGAAAATGCAGTAGCTAAGCGTGTCACAGCTGAGTACGTAATCCACTACCCTAGATAGAGCCAAGAGTTCCGCCTGGAAGACAGTGCAGTAGCGTTCCAATCGTAGTTTTTTCCTCTCGTACTCGGCGACGCCATTCCATATGGACAGCGCCGCCCCAACCTTGCCATCAATCTTGCTCCCGTCGGTGTAAATGTTACACCGACTATCCTTACATAATTCCAGCTCCGCACTGTCCTCCACGCGTTTGTACTTCAGCTCCATCAGGCACGCAGGATGTGGCATTTCAGTGAACGGTATCGGCCTCTCCACATCTCGATCACCTACCACCCGCTGGGAGTACCCCCTCTTGATCTCGTAGAGAAGGGCGGTTTCCCGCACCCTCACATCAAGAGGCAGCATCCCCGCGAGCAGCAGCACCGAGTTGAGAGAGACCGTCCTATATGCCTTGGCGATCTTCTGCCCGATACCCCGCTGTACCACGCTCAACCTCTTGCGTATCCCCAGTCTGTTGGACGCCGGTACCCATACGTTCGCCGCATACAAAACAATCGGTTCGACCACTGCCATATATATGGTCCTAATGATCTCCGATTCCAGCCCCCAGTTGACCGTGGCTGCTCGTGAAACCTGCTTATATATGTTCAGCGCTTTGCGGTATACATTGTCCACATGAGCGCCGAACATAAGGTTCCGGTCTATCGTGAGCCCCAGGATCTTAATCTCTTCCGAAAGCCCGATGCTCACCCCATCCATGTCCAGCACTCCACAGTCCAGAGGATCGTTCTTCAGTCTTTTCGTAACTAACATGGTCTTAGTCTTGTTAGGTGCAAATTTCAACTTATTCCGATTCCCCCATTGCCTAACACAGCGAAGCGCAGCATCGGCCTTCCTTCGGAGACTCTGGGTGTCTTCCTCGGAGAAAATCAAGACCACGTCGTCTGCGAATGCTTGGCAGTAGTCTCCCCTTTCATCCAACTGTTTCAAAAGGGGGTCCAACAATATATTCCAAAATGTCGGTCCCCCTATCGAACCTTGCACACACCCTTTCGTCGTATTCCTAACACACTCCTCACCTGCATACCTGACTCGCACCTTTCGGTCGGACAGATACGAGTCCATAAGTCTTCTAAGGTTTACCGGGCAATTTGTTCTGGCGAGTTCGCATCGTAACGCCGGCCACCACGCGTTATCGAAGGCTCCCTCTATGTCCAGGGACACCGGCAGCACGATCTTTTTTCGTCGCACTTGCTCCCTGATGTGGTTAACCATGACATATAGGGAGTCCTCGGTTCCACACTGTGGTGTAAAACCGTATTGACGCGAACTCTGGTCCGGCAAAACATGCCATTTGATTCTGTTCACATAGTAAATTATTAACAGCAAACCACCCCGAAACGTCCGCTAGGATCCCGTTCACCCAGGTAATATCTAAGTTCTTTCTGTCCAGTTTAAATAGCAATGAAGTGTCATCAGCAAATAATACTATTTCGCATACGTTCCTGAGCATAAATGGGAGATCATTAATGTAGACTAGAAACAGAAAAGGTCCCAAAATTGATCCTTGGGGAACGCCCATTCTTAACCTCAAACCAACAGACAAAACCCCATTGACACTCACTTTTTGCTCCCGGCCAGACAAATACGAGACCACGAGATCGAGAGCGTTACCACGAATTCCGTAGTATTTAAGCTTGCAAATTAAAATTTCGTGACTAACACAATCAAAAGCCTTGGAAAGATCGCAAAAAACACCAATGGCATCCTGGGATCCCTCCGAAGCCTGAAGTACAGACTTGATCAAGCTTGCTCCCGCATGAGTTGTTGACCGCCCTCTCGTGAACCCGTACTGTTGACCGTGAAACACCCCGTGAATGTCAAAATGTGCCAGCATTTGATTGAGTATTATTTTTTCGAATATTTTACTCTATGCTGGCAATATTGACACCGGGAGATAATTTGTTAGATTCAACATACAACCTGACTTAAATAATGGAATAATTTTACTGTGTTTCATTAAATTGGGAAACACCCCTTGATCAACACATTTATTAAATATCTCTACCAAAATTGGCGATAAAGGTATTACACCAGTCATGACATGAACTGATAGTCCCCATAAATCTTTACTTTTCTTTTTATGTAATTGCTTGAAAATTTTTTCTATCTCAAGTGAAGATGTGTACCTAAATTGAAAATTAGGGAACCATTTTCCAACATTTTTTCTCAAAAACGTCTCTGCTGTTTGCGAAGACGCTCCCAAGGTATTTATGTACAATACGAATAATTATGATTTTTCATTCATCTTTGTCGTTGTCACTAAATACAAGAGACCTGTCGCCTCCTTCGAAGTATACGTAAGTAGCAGGTATTGTAATTAGTGGAATAATAAAAAAGAAAGAGATATTTTGTTTGTGGTAGGATAAAGTGCAACGTTGCCGCACTTACTATTTTGTAAAACTGTTTTAACTTAAATTGACTTGAAATCGGTGTATCAATCATTGGTACTTACAACACTTTTTAAAGTCTAAAGTACGTTTTAGCTATAAAGCATTGTAAGTGTTTTGGAATCAACTTCTATGAATTCGACTGTTAATGTTTTAAGAAATATACTTGGGAAGCAATTTTTCCTCCGAAGAGCAAAGTTTGCCCACCTCTGACTTAGAGAACACCTCTGTCACAGGGACAGGTAATTTTGCCGCAATATACATTTTCTATGAGTTTAACTGTTCAACTTTAAGAAGGAATTGTTCATTTCATATAATTTACAATCCATCTTCAATGAGGCCCAATATGCGCTCTCTTTTCAACTCATAGATATGAATTTAGCTGTCTCGCTCGCACTCGCATGGGAACGTTTTTCCCTCTGGCAGATAGTAAGTGATGAAATTTATTTCTGACATGCAATAATATATTTTCTATACATATTTTCTGCATTGTGTTAAAATTTGAAGACTAATGAAATAACAAAACAACCTATTTTCTATAAATATTTATAGCGTTCTGTCAACAATTAGGAGGGACGAAAATGTTCTGGCGAATTTTTTATACATTCAGTATACTTTTAAAAATAATCTGCATAAATTTCATGACTGATACTTTAACTAAAATAATTCTTATTTCCTACCCTTTTTAAAATTTTAGGGTAATTTACCCTGGCCATTGGGGGCTGCCAGAAGTAGTTTCTATTATCGAGCAGATATTAAACATTGAGTCAGTAAATTTTCAAGACTTTTGAAATGACAACTGAAAATTGGTCACTGGCTCTTCCTCTACTGCTATCCACATATCTAAACAAAAATGAAGATGTAATATAGTAACTGATGGCTGTGTAACAAATTATGTACTTAGCATTAGAGAATATTCGTGCATTGTCGACTGTTGCATTCATATTAAACGACGCGTGCGGTGGCGTGTAACGACGCCTAATATTGTAATCGTCAATAAATATCGATATATCACATATCGCATTAACTCCTATATCGATATTGCACCGCCCTAACGCCAGCTAATTTTTATTCTGTTGACTGTTGTAGTTTGATTTCGTTATTTCGTTTTAGTTTGGTGTTCGTTTATTCCACGATTTTGTTAGAAACTTTGAGTTTGTTAATGATTTAAACGTTTTTAGACTGAGTTTTATTGAACTTTAACTTTAATTGATGTGTTGAGCAATGGTTTTAAGGCCGTTACCACAACTAGGTTAACAGGTATGTCGACTTTTATACAATATTTTACATTGTAATTTTTCGAAACAACTTGTATTTTCATTTCTAGTATCTGTCACGATATTTTTTAATGTTTACAATATCAATCAGTTATTATTATGAATTTTGTTTAAAAAACATAAAATATTGTTACTTCACTTAGATGTGTTAGAAAAGGAAAGTCAGAGAAGTTTTTTCGAAATTAAGCTTTCAAAATGTTTATTATTCTATAATTTACGTTTATATGATCACTATAAGTCCTAGTAAATACGTACTTATAACATTCCGTCGTATAAGAAACCTCAACACGATAATTCCTTATAAATAAACCTTTTGTAGCCTTTCGTTTACTAGTTATTATCTGGGCTAGAGTGGATCAACTATCATTTCCCGCTTTGACAGTTGGTCACAGAATATTATTGGATGACTATTATGTCCAGATTTTCCTGTCTCTTCTCTTTGAACCGAATTAAAGTAGATTTGACGTTCAAAAATACCTTGTAATTGAGTTTATTTGAATAAATGGATTTGACTTTGATTATGCCATCTTATGTAGAACAATAACCGCCGTGATGCGACGCGTGCGGGCCGGCACTAATGACCTCTTGTTGTTTTATGTTGTTCTCGACAGGTACAACTGTCCCGTAGGAAAGCATTCATAGCAAATCAAACATAGTGAGTGCATCTCCTTTCCAACCCGGGGCACCAGGTTAGATCCTCGGTCAAGTCAAATTACGAAACAAATGTTTCTAATTAGTAGTGGATGTTTGGAATAAGCTCCCAGAAAGTGTGGTATAGGCAGATACTTTAAATAGTTTTAAGTGTCGCCTTAACCATTGGCTCAAGACAAATAAAACCCAGCACCGAGATGTGGACACATCAGCCAATGGCTACTCATCCATAGTAATAATATTTCTTGATTAAAGTTTCTCGCATTTGTAATTTCAGAGCTCCTTGCCGCCTAGAGCGACTGCTCATCTTGCTCTGCCTCTGAGCCGGCAATACGTGAGTGTAACTGACAGATGCCCCAGTTCGTTGTGCGATACAGGCCCAGTTCTTAGTTTGGAGTCATACGATTTGTGTCATCGGAGCAGGTTTTCCCAACCAGCACAGCACTCCATAAATGTAAGTCATAATTTTTCGCCAAAGCATATAATATGTATGTGTGTACCTAGTCTTGCCACGAATATTGTTAGAAGAAAAACATAGTTTTTTTCTATTACATAAAACATATATTACTGCACGGTGCGTTAGTTTATGGGTACTTTTATGAAAGCTGGGCAGCTTTCTTTTTTTATATCGGAGGGGGCAAACGAGCAAGCGTGTTACCTGACGGAATGTGATCACTGCTGCCCCTGGACACCATCTACGTCCAGGGAATCACGGGTGCATTGCCAGCCTTTAAGGAAAGAGTAAGCTTGTTTCTTGTAAGTCCCTAATTTGTAACGGTCCGGGAATACCGGAATACCATATCGCTATAAGTTGGTTCCATAAACTTGATTTTTCAGACAAATTTTAATCACATACTTTTTATCATAAATCATGATTCTGTTTATTATGTTTTTAATGGGCCGTGGGTTGGTAATACTGTGTGCAAAAGGAACAGTCATTTAATTAGTATTTTTGATGAAATTAAGGCTCTTCTGAAATTATGCTCCAAGGGACTGATGGATTCATCAAGGGACTGACAATACACAACAACTTTAACAATTATGAATTACTTTATCAAAAATAAACTGGTTTCATTATCAAATATAAGTCAGAATTGACATCACACCTAAATCTAAGTTAAAATTTCTTCTTTTCTATACATAATTAACATTTTTTCTTATTTTCACTAGTTAGTATAATAAAAGAGTTGAGCTTTATAACTTAATAGTGACCCGCCCCGGCTTCACACAGATATAGTGAATAAAATATAACTTTTATTAGACACAGGTAATGTAGATTCCTATTTGTGACAGAATTTTAGAAATTGTTTCAGTAGTTCTAGAGATTACCCCTAAAATACAAATTAATACACAATTTTATCACTTTGTAATATTACTACAGATAGATTAGATAGATGAAATCTATTCTTAAACAACAACAACCTTCTGTGATATAAATTATTATTTTTATATTAACTACAAGTGAAGTAAGTACAATTTTGTACTTATTACAAACTTATAAAATTGTGATAAAAGAAATGGAAATAATACCTAATGAATCATAAAAATCAAAAGATTATAAAATGTCCAACAATTAGTAACTAGATGTTATTGTATTGTTATGAGTTATTTAACATGAATTAATAATAATTTTACAACAGTAAATGTTATACAATGCTATATAATAAATCTTCTATTCTATATCTTTAAAAACAAAGAATCAGAGACTACTTTTCAAGACCAAACAGGTTTTTGAAGTTAATAATGTAAACACTATAGTAGCCACTTGGATTTCATAAGATACATCAGCTACATCATTTTCGTCGTTTCTTCAAAGTCATAATTAAAGTACACTGAAAAATGTTACTGTTAAATCCCTTTCATCCTTATTAATGTTTGAACATATTGTGACAGGTATTCTTTATTCTTCATGGAAAATTTGGCTATTCTATATTCACCTGGTATCTTCTATACTCGTCATTCTGACTGATTAACAATTAAACTTTATTTAGCAATAGTTCTATCCTTCTCAATTTTCTTGTCTCAATTTACTTATTATATTCTTTTTCTACCATCTCTCATTGATTTTTGGCGAAGCATTGTTAAAATCCAGGGTTCTATTTTGTGCAAGGACAGAGGGAAGTTACTGCATCACCGGATGGTGGTGTATTTTTCATTATATAATGTATTAGATACATTTATTCTGTTTATCCTACAATCAGATGACCATTACTTCCATCTCCTGTAACTCACGGGAACTCATATACTTGACACATTTCGTTTAAAATTATTTCTATTTTTTTAGTTACTGCAACCTATCTTTCTGTTTATATCGAGCTAACTTTATAATATCATTTTAAATTTTAATTAAATGTGCCTTGTAGCTTCTTCTTACATCTTCACTTGTTAATTTCCTTTTTTTTCTACGTGCTATCTTGTCCTTTAACAATAATCACGATGTAAATGAACAATAAGTTGGCATTAAAATGTTATCGCACGACATCAATGACTCAACATGCTCATCAGTCCTTTGTTGTTGAATCAGTCCCTTGTCTCTTTTATAACCAAGGGATTGACGAATTTTGTCTAATCTAAAAATATCTCTTGATTAAATTGAAACACTGGTTATCTATCACTGGTCTCACAAAAGACATCACAAAACAGCTTTACAAATATAAATATCAAGAAATTACAAGAAAAACTACTCACTAAGGGCTTGACTTATTTACCGTCCCAACACCTGTGCTAAACACAAACACGCCGTTAGAAGTGAATTCAAAATAACTGACACTCAAACAACTATGTTAGCCGCTAACTGAAGATAATTGCTACAATGAATTATAATGTTACGCGGCTGGTTGACCTTGCAAAAAACCGCATTTTCAAATTTTATATGATGAGGGCCAGATGCCCGAAGTTGGATACCCTACTTTAACTTGAAAAATATTATGCTTCATCATTTACTAATATCTATATTTTTCATATTACATTCTATAATAATACTATATTATTAATATCTGTAATTAGTGGTCATTTTTCGCCAAATACAATATCAGGTACAAAATAATAATGTAAGCCTAATTGTCTTATCAAGTTATCAATATAAATAATCATCCATTCTTGAAAATATGTAATGGTGATACGACGTTTACGACATGTAAGGACATTTTTTAAATAATTGAGATTTAATTTACAATATCTGGTTATTATAACCTTTTAGCACATTTTATATAGAGATTACAAATTAAAATATTTATATCTGATAGTTAACTAAATAATTTGTGAACACACCATGTTACTCAACTTTTGTAGTACTACCCTTATACATTAATATAATAACATTTTAAAAATGTGAAATTCATTAAAAATGATCTCCATTGGCCTTAATATAATCCTTTAAATATTGTAATCATTTATCGATTGAAAATTCGAAACAATTATGGATATTGTAGTTAAGTGTAATCTGTCATATTACATGTTTAAAAATAATAATTAATATTATTAAATAATCCACTAGCAACTCATTGAGCTAAGACGTGCATATCACTGCGCTTGTGTTCAATTTTCACTTATTATTTTTGGATATTAAATATTCATCTAATCTGCTTTTGAAGCTGTTCACTGATGGTGCACTAATCACTGGTTTTGGTCGTTTATTCCAATGGTTTACTATGGGATTTGGCAAAAATTAGGTTCTGTGGTTGCTAATACACAGAGGCCTGGTTAGTTTAAAACTTTAAATGAATATCCTCTTAAATGTGTATACATCTTTGATATTTCTAATGTTCTAGTGTCCATTCAATATTTTGAATGTTTCAATTAGATCTCCCCTTTGGCTATGTTGTTCTAATGTAGTCAATTTAAGTCCAGAAAGGCGTTCTTTATGTTTCATTTCTTAGCGAGTTCGTAGCCCTACATTGTAATTTTTGTAGCATTTCTACATCTTTCTTGAAATATGGGCTCCATATCTGGAATGCATACTCCAGTAGAGGATGAATGTCACTTTTATAAATTTTAATGAATAAGTATTTTCTGATAATTTTGAATGCCTATCTTATCACATGGCATTGAATTATTTTTGTTATATTTATGATGCAAACATCCCACTTAATGTGATTGGTTGTTTCAGGACAAATAATCACCATGGATGATGACATAGATATTGAGGAACACAACCTCTTGGATCATCCGCGGATTAAAAACATCTTTCCGGATATCTCTAGTATAAAATGTGAGGTGCCATCAGATGAAGGTAAGTTAAATAAAAGATATAATCAAGAGTATTTGGGGGTCAAGTGAGGAAGCGTGCTCGTCGCCACCCCTGCCAGCCCTTATCAGGGCTGCAATTCCTCTCCTGTGCACACCATGCGGGATAGCGATATTTATAATGTTAGGGCGTCCCTCGAAAGCGACGTACACGGGTCTATCCCCGCTGGTGTGTGCAGAGTGCAGTTCGGCGTTGGGGACCGCCACCCAACACGCTGTGCACCTCGCGGGGGAAAGTGGAGCGAGGAGTGCAGAGTAGCTGCGTGGAATGTGAGAGGTGGGGGATTGAAGAGAAGATGAATGAAGTGATTGATATTATGGAAGAAAGAAGATTGGATGTGTTATTTTTGAGTGAAACCAAGCGAAAGGGCAGTGAACTTGCCGACTTGCCTGGAGGGGATATCGCTTTGTGGTCAGGGATACTACATGGAGACAGGGGATGCCAGGGGGTGGGCATTTTACTGTCCTCTCCTATGGTTAATTGTATGATTGAGTATAAATGTGTAAATCCCGGACTGCTCTGAGTGCACATCAAGATGGGGTTACAAACGAATGCAGTTACCCAAAAATGAAATATTTGACTTATGTAATTTAAATTTTGGAATAACCAATTTATCACGAGCTCGGGTTTCCATACCATTAATATCACCTTTCTTTTTAAACAGATCTATATTTTTCCTCGTATACATAATAATTTCAAAGATGTATAAAGACGGCAAGGTGAGGACATCAATTTCTTTAAAACGATCTTTAAGTGATTGTCGTGCATTCATACTGTAGATGCACATATTGCTCTTTTTTGTAAAAAAAAAAATTGAGTTAATATGCGCCGCTGATCCCCACAGCAGAAGGCCGTAGGACATTAGACTGTGAAAATATTATGCAAAGTACACCAGCCTTGCCGTATCCACATCCGTCATTTGCCTAATGCGTCTAATTGCATATACCGCTAATATAACTAACTTATATAGATACCCCTTTTTTCTTTTCAGAAGTCAATGAATGTGAAGATTATTTGCAATACGATTTCAATACAACTGAAGACACACACACATACTTTAACGGCGATGTTGACTTCAATTCTCCGGAAGACGCACAAGCAGACGCTGATAACGACGGAGATCTTGACGCTCTACAAGAAACACACGCTGCCTCCAACGGTGACCTCAGTGCGCCAGGAGGTGCACACGCAGACCCCAATGGCGTTGATTTCAACAGTCCTGGAGGAACGGACACAGATACATATGAAGACATTGGCTTTAACACTCCAGGAAATACAAAACCAATCAATGACAATGGTGACTTCAACAGTTCAAGAAATATAACCGCAGACTCCAGTGACGATATTTTCTTTGTTAGTCCAGAAGATGGACAGGCAAGCACCAATTACGAAGATGACATCGGATCTCAGTTAGTAATACATCATTCATCACTTTATGATGAAAATGATTACTATCCGCTAAACAACAAAATCATTTTGGGGAATAAACCAATGCAAGACGATTCATCCTCAAGCGAGTACTCCTCCAATGACGAGTCCATAGATTTGGATAATGTGGATTTACATCCCAAACTGGTGTTAGAAGACTGGGGTCCCCAGCTGCAAAGAAGTTCTTGCTATTGCCGTCAATGCGAGACTCTTTTCGCTACGGAAAATGCGTTGGATTATCACAAAATGATGACGCATTCTCTACTGGTCGCTTTAGATGTCCACAGCAGGAATAAAGCAATAAAGAGCACAGCAAAACCTGTTGTCATTCAGCCGATTATAACGACCCAAAAGAATAAGGAAGTTATCAAAATGAAATGCAAAATATGCAATACCGTTTTCGCAAACAGATCAAATCTATATAGGCATAACAAAACGGTTCATAAATCGAATTTGTATTCATTAAGCCAATCTGAGAAATCTGATACTGATGATTGTGTCGTACAGCCGCAGTCTTCTAACCGCAGCCCTGATAAAGCCCCTCTGAATATTTCAGAAAGTGTAACATTTGAGCCAAGAAATGGAGATACATTCTACAGATGCAATATCTGCACGTTCATTTATAAATTGAATTCTTTTGTACAAAGACATTTTGAAGCTAAACATAAACACAAGGCGGTGAATGTGTCGCCTTTGATCTACGACCGAGCGGTAAAATTCAAATGCGCGTTCTGTAACTTTGCATTCAAATCTTGTATAGTTCATAATAAACACTTGATACGTCGCCATATGGAGGACATGAAACAAAAGAAATCCACGAAGCCATTCGAAGAATGCGTTTACAAACGTTTAAAATGCAAGAAAACGTTCGTAACTCGCAACTTAGCGGTGAAACACATAGCAACCGAACATTCAAAGATAAAGCATAAGATGTTATTAGGAAAAGTCGCGAAAGCAAAGAAGAATATAAGAAAAATCGGCGCCACGTCCAAAACGAAGGTAAAACAAGGGAGTTTGAATGCTCCTATCTCGAAATCCAGCATTTTCAAATGCATTAGCTGCCAAATACACTACCTCAGTTTTCTATCGGCCGTGCAACACTACTATACTTGCAGTTTGTGCAAGAATATAGAAATATGGAGGTGTAAGAGATGTCGCAGGCGCTTCAGAAAGTGCGATAGGGCGAGACACGAGCTTCAGCATACAACCACGAACAAGTTTAAAGTTTTTATGGCTCAGCCGCAAATGACTAAAAGAATACTATCCCGCTGTCCTGATTGTGGTCTCTGCTTCACGGAACATATGTTTTGGAAACACTGGTTTCAGGGCTGCGATGGAAAGAAGCCAGGAATGGCGGTTCACTGTGAGAAGTGCAACATGGATATACATGCCACTGCTATTAAACTCCACAACCTATACCACTCGCAAAAACTAAAGAGAGAGGACTTCATTGTGATCGATTTCATACCAATGTCTGAGATATTGCGAAGCCAGAACGGAATTAAACGCAAAACGAAGAGAAGTGAATCGCAGCTGACAAATTCGCCAAAGAAGGGAAAGTTACAAAATAAAATGAAAACTTACTTGCCGGAGTTGATTAAAAAGTATGAATCGCTTCAGAAGATGTGGAACTTGTTATACAGGTGCGACGTGTGTGACACAGTGACGGATTCTTACGACAGAGCTGTGGAACATTGTCAAAACCATTACAATAACCTCGAGAACTACAATGTGATCATAAAGGAATGCAAGTTTTGCGATATTAAACTTGATTCAGATTGCTACAACCGACATAATCAGCTGCATATAGCGAACAAAGCCATAAACAGAGGATTGTTCAAAATATTGAAATATTCTTACACGTCGTTGCTAAAGGATGATTGGTTTGATCTCTTCGGGACTTTGTCCCAAGATCAGATCCAGCAAATTCTAAATAGGAGTATTTACAACACGGTCAGGGGTATAAAAATGTGTTTGGTTTCGCACGGGTCGCCTGACTTCACTTTATATATGTGTACTTCGTGTAAAACATTTGTCGATCTACCTTCATTGGAGAAACACGCACGTAATAAAGAAGAATGCTCTAAAATGATGAAGAGATATTATTGCAGTATATGCCGCATACCTTTCCTGTCTGAAAAATCGAAAATTAAACATGAAATCATACACAAGACTCCTGGTTTCAGTACTGATACTTTTAGGGTTGTTTCATTTAACGCTGTTCAAGATAGACGCTACAATGACGCCATTTTCGATTATGCTAAGCAAGAGAAAAGTAAAGTCAAGGGTCATAATTCGAAAAGCGTGGTCAAAAAATACAGTATACTGAAAAACTACAGTAAGAGAGACAAGAAGAGTATTGAAAAGAAAGAGACACAAATAGTCAAACTGTATAAATGTCGATGCGATCTTCACTTTACTTCACCGAGGAATATCGAGAAGCATCTCTCTGTTTGTGGAACTGCAGAAGTCCCCACAGAAAGCTGCAGCAAATGTGGACTCATGTTCGCAACGGATGTATTAGTCAGCCATCTTTGCAGCCATCACACGAGCAACAAACGCACAGAGTTTGAAGTAATACAGTATCCAATGAAGATACTTTTATATCAATGTGAAGTATGTCAGACCGTTTTCAAGGAAAAATTAGCTGTCGACAAACATGTAGCAAATTGTACAGGTAGAAATATCGGCTCAAAATGCAAATTCTGTGATTTAGTCGTCAATAACAACGATACGAATTGGCATCACATGGATCATCAGAGGAAATTAAAATCAGACGATTTCACGATACAAGTAGTGAAGAAAATAACCGCGTCGCCTGTCAAAAAATCTCTAACGAACCTATTGTTTAAGTGCTCCAAATGCGATATATATTATCTGACGAATAAAAGTTTGAACGGTCATTACAATTTGAAACATAGGATAAAAGGCCTTGTGAAAAAGTGCGCTTTATGTAGCCTGAGGTTCCCTGTAAAGACTTTCCGCAAACATCTAAAGGTTCACCATAACCGTGGCTCTGACGACGATCTGTCATCTTGCATTGAAGAATATGATATCACTGACAGCACCGTAGAAGCAGAGATGGCTAAGGTTAAGAAAGCAATTCTACACAAGTGTTTGCAGTGTAATTCACATTTTGTATCCACTGATTCGTTAAAAGCGCATAAATGTAATGAAATTTTGGTAAATTGTGATACATGTCAGCTGAATTTTTCAGAGGAATCTCTGAAGTGGCACAATATACTTCATCACACAGTAAATAAATACACGATCGAAGATTTCGAAATAGAAACACACGCTAATGAAGGAGGCGTTGACTCTTCGAATTCAGATTTCAGTATTAAACAGACAGAAAACGAAGCGACATCCGATTCTATAACAGACAAGACAAATGATATAGATGTCTCAGAACTGACAACTTTAGACAAATCCATAGAAACATCACTAACGATAGTAAATAACGCAAACAATGCCACGAAACGGAAGATAACTCTTTACAAGTGTGGGGAGTGCAATGTCTTTTATGTAGCACAATCGACGTGCTACAAACATACATACAAAAACCATAAACCTCTAAATTCCAAAGACTACATTGAATGTAAATTTTGCGCTCTACAATTTACTGTTGCTACATTAACGAAACACCTTATGATGCATCATTCAAGTGTATTAAGGTTAGAAGATGTCTTCATTGAAGAGTACACTCCTCAGAATGGGGGTGGAGTGAAAATTGAATTTTATTACTTAAAAAATCAGTCTACCCTCGTCAGTACTACTACTGATGTTGGTAAAGATATCGAAATGGCTGATGCTTCGCGTACTCTAAATAGTACTCCCGATGCAGACTTTAGTAAAATTAATGAACGGTTAGAAGAATCTACCGAACAAACACGAACAGTAACAAATGATGGAGGCGATGCTATCGACGTTAGTTACTCGCAAATCACACCTAAAATTGAAAATTCATTTGAGACTGGAACAAACGTAGTTGAACTAACATCTGACGTCACAGCAGGTTCAAATAAGAATTCTTTAGGCAATGAACTTACAATGAGAATTGTAGATAAGGAGGAATTCCATAATGATATACAAAATCCATTAGAAAATATAGACGTTTCAATTAACGATTCAAATAAAAGTCGAGATCTTGAACTTACAGATATGAATAAAATAAGCAATGATGAGTGTGACTTACCAGAATTGAAGCACATCTCAAATAATTTGAAAGAAAACAGTATAAATAATAATTTAGATGAAGTAAACAAGACTTTACCTGTTGTCTGTGATAGCAAAGTTGATGATAAAAAAAATATAGCCTCAGATACAGTTGTTATAGATGATAATAAAGAGTTCTTCCTGTGTAATTTCTGCCCGAAGAAGTACAAAACTAAGAAAGCGAAGGATTTCCACGAGAGTCTAGACCATAAAGACAGTGACAAGGAATGTCCTATATGTGGGAGGAAATTCAACGTGCTGATATTAAACGAGTTACATTTGGAGTTGAAAGACGATGAAGTGACGTGTTGTATATGCAGTGACACAGTGAGAGTGAGTGAGCTAGTGCAACACAGTGAGAGACACAGAAAGGAAAGTGAAGCGAGGCCATAAGTTGCTATCTATCTTCGCTAAAGTTATAACCATAGACACGATAAATGATATACTACGCGTCGTTTATTTTAAAAGTAAAGCAAGTCGGGTAAAATAAGTCGGTTCACCTGTAAATACGACACACAAGCAGGCGCGTACGCACGTAGGAAGTTATACTTCTTTGGCGTAAATAGAAAATTAAAACTGGTCACATATAAATAAAATAGTCTTCGTTTCTGACTTCACGTTGTGTTAGAGCGAAGCGCGTAACTTCTGTTGCTAATTTCATGGTGTTACATCGATGAAGTCACTTCCGTTGCCTGCTCAAATTACACTTGATCTTTTTCACCTAAGCGCCAAGAGAAGTGTAAGTTCAAAATTAGCTCTAATTTCAATCCTTACGTTAAAAAGCTTAAAATGTGGAACTGACTTAATTTGTCGATAAGTCACGTGATAAATATTCGACAGCTAACGTTACATCCCATACATTCTCGCGTTGTCTACTAACGAAAGCGACAATAGATAGTGATTTCGATTGTTTTAAAAAGAGAACTTTAATACATATAAGTATTCTTGCAAGTGTTATTTTTACAGAAATCCCTCTTATGTATTAGATATAATTGTTTCATTTATTACAATATCCTGAGAATGCTTTTTTAATAAATAGAATAGAATAGCAAAAAATGGACGATGCGTTATAAACTATTGAAAATAAATACAATTATTTTTATACAACAATTATAAAGGTTTGCGTCCACTAATTTAAAAGGGAAGATATGGTACGGTTCGACATTTTGCCCATTAAGATGCACGCTGGTGTGGAAACCTCCTTTGCGACGCCCTGAGTCCGAGGTCCGCCTTCCATACGAGGTAATCCTCGGCTGAAGGAACCCTCAGGTGGTCGACCATCTGGTGGCGCCTTCTGCGCTCGCCTCAACGCAACCGGTGACTGTAAAAGCCAGTTCGAGTTTGACACTACTCAGTCGGCACTAAGAGTTCAGCTGAGTATCCGTGGGGATATTTTCATGTCTCAGAAACAAAAACAATCAACATTAATTACTGCACACCGATATGGCATGTACTAGTCGTCGTAGGTCGTGTATCATATGAGCAGCGACAGATAGAATAACGCAGTAGACTGTAGCGGGAGCGAGACAAGATATCATTCACTGCTACTTGGATATATCATATTGTATCTTATACTCCACTAATCCCATCATGCGCGATATCCACCTATCATATCTTCCTTTTTATGAATGCGAAGAATATTTTCGATCTCTTGCAGTAAAGTCGATAAAGCGACTTCAAAAACAAGCGATAGAAAAAATCTAAACACTCCTATTACATAACTTTACCTTGTATACGTAAGAGACTTCGTAAATATATCGCAATATTTATTTTTGAAATCATCTTCGCTCATAGATTTATCACTAATAGATATTAGATTGAAGAAAATATATGACGACGTAAGCGTGTAATAGAAAGGGATAGGAATACATATATTTCGTCTCTATCGGTTTGCTCAATGTTTTATGACTGTTAAGCTGTTACATTTGACAGACATAAGAACCAAACAAATTTTCGTTCGTTAATATTTTTAAGTTTTCTTTAATAAATTTTGAACCAGAACTTTACCAGTCAAAAATTAATACAAAAATATTCGTAAATATACATATGTGAGATGAGACTCTTTTCTGCTTGACGATAGAATGGCAGTATTTTAAACTGCTAAGGCCGGTTTTACAAGCATAGGTTGTCAAAGCGAGAGAGACTAGGGCCACTTCAACGCAATATCTATTAGTACTAAATCTGTGCCTTGGATATGAGTCCAGTTTTTATTCGTGAAAATTTCGCAATTTTAAAATATAGGAATTATTTACTTTTAAATCTCAGTAGCCAGAATAAGCTAGAGGGAGATGAAGCTATAGTACTGTGATGTCACAATCTCGCAGTGTCATTACCCCACCGTACGAGTGTCAGAGACAGCTTATTTCCACTATTCAAGTTTAAAAGCCAATAACATATTTTTTAACATATTTCTAATACTTTTTTTGCAGTTTTGTTTACAATTATTGAATCCATCTTTCGATTTAAAATATACTTTTATGAAATACTTATAAATCCACTTAGTCATAGGTCATATTTTGTGATTATTGTAAATATTTGTGCGCTGTATTTCTTTTATTTAAGTTGAGATGTTAATTATGTCATTAAGTTGTGGCTGCTGCAGATATTTCCACTGCAGTGAACAAGTTGTTGAAAAATTACTAAAAAATTCACATCTTTAAAGCATGTTTAAAAATAATAACGCTGAGAAGTGTTTACTAACAAACGGCACTAAACAAATAAAGCAAAAAATTAAAACGCCTTCAAAAAAACACTGACAAGTATAAAATAACTACCCTTTATTAAATAAATTCAAGTACAAAATTAACCTTGCAAATACCTTTACAATTAAATTTGACAGTTACTGAATTTGACATTGATTAAGCACAGACTTCAATAACTGTCAAATTTAATTATATAGGTAGGTAATTTTCGTAGGTACTTGAATTTTGATAAGTATAGTTATTTTGTACATTTCAGTGCTTTTTTTTTGAGGACGGTTTAATTTTTTCTTAAAATTTTTTTTCTCCCTTTTAAGTGACCTCACCCTAAATAAATACCTTGGGTAGGTCTACAATTAACTTCTTTTCTAATTCGGTAGCGAATTGACGTGAGAATCATCAACATAAATAAACCTAATAAGCAGTTCGCTATATTTGATGTATCTGCGAAGCCCAAGCTCCAATACTATTGAAATTTAAATGGAACATTGGAACTATACCCTTTCAAACAAAGAATTTTCGTAATCGGTCCACAACTGACGGAGTTATCAATGAACATATGTACATAAAAAAATATACATGCAGACGAACATAGAACCCCCTCCTTTTTTCTTTTGAAGTCTGTTAAAAAGTTATGCATGTGTGCGTAAACAGCGTATCTTCTTTTTTAAATACTGGTAATTCGTTTCATATTAGAAACATTTCTGCCATTCTCATGCAAAGAATAAGTGTATCTCTAATATGTAATGTCTGTCTTCTTGCTTTCCAGCGAATCGATTATAATATAATATTTACTTGTAGAACGCAGTATTAAAAACTTTATTTTCTAATGCGTTATAACATGGTTTTACTGTACATATTGTCATTATTTTATTCGAGAGAGATGCGATCGACAATTGCTGGACAAACGGAGCCATTTATGGCTCCAAGTAAGTTAGTCAGTCTTCGTATATTAAGTTTCCGAGCTTTATTATATTAAGGTTTATAACAGACATTCAAATGCGAGACAATTACGTATCTGTCATAAATTGGAAATGGACATAATGTTTCACTATCTGTCGCCCGCCAGAGACACGAGCAGTGGTGGCCACCCTAGGACGTGTAGTATCAGCCGCCTTTTTCTTAGTTCCATCATTTCGTGGATATCGTGATGTAAAATTGGCGTAGTATTGCGTTCCAAGTATCTACGCCGTTCTGTTATATGGCATTGTTGAAATAAGTGCTTATTTAGTAGCGATGTTAAGAGTTTTTTAATGGCTTAGTCTGCCTCACCGGATTCTATTAGAAAGACTGGCTCAATATATTTGTCGCCAGAAACTCCAAGAAACAGCAAAAATGTATTACGTCGACATTTTGATGACGAAATTATCTATTTATCATTGAAGGCGTCGGTTGTATGGGCTAAGATCCCTTTACCTTTCCTAAAAAAATCGACTACTACTAGAATACTACTCAATAACGTTCCCGCCAATAATTTCAAGGATTCGAAAAAAAAATTATTAGAAATAAAACTATTGCAA
This sequence comes from Zeuzera pyrina, assembly GCA_907165235.1. Classification (NCBI taxonomy): domain Eukaryota; kingdom Metazoa; phylum Arthropoda; class Insecta; order Lepidoptera; family Cossidae; genus Zeuzera; species Zeuzera pyrina. Next base: position 9,854,653 of record OU015647.1, on the reverse strand, counting down.
GAGTGTAAATTGGATTAGTACAGTGGAAATATCTGATATGAAATATTAAGTTTGTAATTTACCTCATTATTTAATACAATGTATGAAATAGTTTTAATGTTTGATTAAAACTGTTAAATGTATGTATTTTTTTTATTTCTTTTTTTAAGTGTTTGTCGATAATACAAACGTGAAAATAAATAAAGGTAATGTTAGGAGACTTCCTATGCAGACTAGTGTGTTCGTTGACCTATATCTTGACATCTCAGTAGACTGAGAGTTAGACACACAACTAACTTAAAATTTTCAAACGTGGAAACACGAAAAAAAAAAGATAATTAAAAATACCTATTTTGCACATCCCGGACAGGCATACGTTGCTGCACACTTGATTTTTCATCGATTGTAAATTGCCAAGTTAAATATGAGGCAATTTTTTGACATTCTAAAATCGAAAACTGCTGTCAAACATGAAGCTGTTATAATTTTTAGGTATCAAGTTTTTGTTTATATTTTGGTACCTACTTCAGTCTGATACGACGACGGAGTGTCGTACCTGAATAATTCCAGCCGAAACTTGTCAACATTGTATCTTTGTCGCGTGATCTAATTTAAACTTGCTTTAAGTCTACACATTTGCACGACAAACTTAATGCATATCTAGTTGAAGTTTGAATTGCTATGTGGGATCAATTCAGTTTGGTCTCTGAAATTCTATGCAGAATTTTAAAATAATTTTTAATAAAATGTATAGGTAATCATAATATGCCAAATCTCTTAGACCAGTCTTTCAATTGGTAATATATTTTTTTTGTAAATTGCAAATATGTACAAAAATAACCACAACTACGAAAATCAGCCTTATTGCTGTTACTGCAGGGAATGGGGATGAAGAACTAATTCGCTAGCGTTAGCCTGTACTTGGCTTGGCTTATAAGTTCATTTACCAGATCGGCATGACCAGCAGTGCGATTCTCTAACGCAAATTAGACGAATTCACTTCTGAATCCGCGGTAAAATTGCCTACTGTGAATTTGTATTCTCTGAAGTCGACAGAGATACTAGCGCCCAGGGCCGGATCTACCATATGGCTTTTTGGGCTTCAGCCCAGAGCCCTGTGGATTCAAGAGGCCCCCAGCTAAGTCAAGTCAATGTCAAAAATAGACGATAATGCGAAAAAATCCATAATTTTATTAAATTAAACAGATCGTAAGGTCCTAAGGATCCTAAGGCATAATATATTATATTATAAATCAAATATTTTATACTTATTTTTTTCTTATACTTTGAGTAATTAGGTGGGTCCTTAAGTAGTATTAGCCCAGGGCCCCCTAAACGCACGGTCCGGCCCTGCTAGCGCCGCCTCGATGAGTACAAAATCGAGTTGTACTATCGCAAAGGAGACTGGCAAAATCCCATAGTACTTTGGGCCAAAGATGACTAAGAATGAGAATGGTCTTAAAAGAGAGGTATAATGGAAACAAATAAATATCTGTTACTTTAAATTTAATTGGCAATGGGAGAAAAAAGATATATGAAGTTTAATTTTGTCATAAAAGTGAGGTTATTTCATATACTAAACGATATATTGATACGATCTCGGTCTATAATAAATATAGAATTTTACTTAGATTTCAGAGGCAAATGTCTAAATTAAATAAATCCACATTAAATGTCAAAATCAGTTTTATTTAATAGGTATAATAGGTATCTATCTTGTTTAAATTATTTGATTGAACATTGAAGTGTGTAAATAAAAATAATACATTTTTTAAATAATAATTCCTTTATTATTCCTCTCCATCATCACATACAATCAAAATGGCATCAAGGAACTGTGCAGGGGGTGCTATATTTTCTTAGTACCTTCCCCAACCGAGGTACCATATTACCGACATAATATGAGCACAACAACCTACTGTTCGTTTCCCTACAATACAATTACAGTAGTAATGTATTATTGCTGCTCTACCGTTTAGAGAGCTATCTACTAAAATATAAATGAAATATATTTTCCTATTAACATGCCCGGACTTAATTCTGCCTCGCAGAATACATTAGTATTTGATGTAGATAGCTCTCGCAGTAGATTGCTGTCTACCTCCCTGCACACTTCTATTGTGTAGGTGCCATTTGCCCTTATGTGCTCTCCATAATAAGAACGTGCCTGTTTTATTTGATATGTGCCCAGCGATATTAAAATTAATTCATTAAATGTTAGCCTTGGAAAATCTGTAACATTATTATTTTCTACAGAGATGCTACAAAAATCAGCTCTTCGTCTATTAACATTATTTGAAATTATAAATGTTGCAAATGTGTTATTTGTATTCATGTTTTCTGTTTTAATCCTCATGATTTTCTCTGCATCAACACGATTCGTTTCAGGAGAATGAAACGCATTGATAAGAGTGGCTGCTACCTCAAAGTCTTGCATTAAGTGCTTTGAAGCAACATTAAACTAATTTTGCCAGAACAATTTATAAAACCTTTTATATCTACCATTGACAACTTTTACAAGCCATCAACAAATGTGACTGCCCTTGATTTATTACCTTCTAAAGTTGAAAGCTGCGTTTCACCTTCCTGTAATGTAGCTGGCACATAATTATGTTCTGTAACCACATTTGTTTAATTAGGGCAAGGCATCTCTAAAGCCACTATCCAGTATAAAGGCATCTCTTGCTTGAAAATAAGTTCGTAAAATATTATTTTCATTTTGAAATTCTCTTTTCATAATGTCAGCATCAGATGTTGTTGCTGGATAGGGGCCGAGGACATCAATTATAACAACCATAAGAAATGGTTTAACTAGATTTTTGATATTTATGAAGACTATATGTATTTTTTTGATACAGGTAATTTGAACTTTTTTGAACATAGCAATAGGTTCCGACAAAAATTACTACTGGTTTACATTCACCATTATCATTTCCAAATAGACCATTTGGTAACTAAAGATTTCGTTGGACTAACTGTTGTCTATTAATATGGTTCAATCCTAAGTGTTTAGGAACTAAATGTTCAGTCAACATGTATCATACTGACAATTCATTCATCATTGCCTCCAGTGTTCTCCTCGGCGTTTGGAATAATGTGGATAATCTTTCATTAGAATCGCCAGTTCTTAATTTAAATAGATATGCAGCTAAAGCATTTTCAGCTCTATGCATTTGAGCCAGTTGTGGTACTTCATTTAGTATTTGTATAAATTGCTCTTTATGCAAACCAACCCAGTAACGTACAATTTGATTCTCTAAAATGTTAACATTTGAAAAGTTAACAGTGGTCAATTTTGATTTTTTAAACTCATATCTTGAATATGTTTTGCAGTGAATACATTATTATAGTTTTCTAACACTACATCTAAAAAATCCCATTATTACACTGATTACTACTAGATTACTGCACACACGATTATTTTCTGGCACATAATAATTATACTCATTCAGCAACATCTTTCTTGTAGATATAGGTATTCTATGCCTTTCTCACCTTAACATCCTTCTACAAAACATTTGGACTGTTTCAACAGCTCTTATGTAATCGAGCAAAACAATAGTAGTTTGATTTCTTGGCACTTGTGATACCTCCGGGTCAGGTGGTGGTAATGGCTCTGGTACAGAAGGTTCTCTAAGGCGTTCCGGAGCTGATAATAAAGGTTCATCTTGAATTGTAGAGTTAGATGGTCCAGATACAAAATGACGTGAGGCTCTGTCTGCTCTCTTCCAACAAGGAGCTCATATAACACTTGTCTTTCCACCTATGATAAAAAAGACAATTTGATAAGAAAGAGGTTTCAGATATATATATATACCAATTGAAACACATTTTAACCACATCACTGTAATAATAATTTAATATATTATATATAATAAATTACTGACAGTTCGACGTATTATCCATTCTGAGATTACATTATGTGTTCTATGTTCACGTTCATTGCTAATGTGGAGCAGATGGGACTGTGAATGTAGTAACGTTCGACCACAATAATTACAAACACGTCGATGACCAATAGTGTTTGTAGTTGTGGATTCTGTATGCCCTGATTGTACTACATTATTGTCCAGCATGCTTGGCACAAATGGTCGTTGCTGGTAACCTATAACAAACATTTATTTTGTTCAAGAAACATAACATTATACACGGCACAAGCATATATGAAGAATCTAAGTATAACATTAAACACACTGTTTTTTTACGTAATACAATATTGGAAATAACATTTTTTACACTTACAGTACGAGGGGCAATCCATCCATGAATAACATTCAGAATATATTCATCCTCCAAGTAAATCTCATTTAATACGAGTGGTTGCTATTCCACAATTAATACAAAGACGATGATACATGTTGCTGTGGCACTCAGTCCAAATTAACGAGTTATGGTCTAACAAGTTAGCAAGGTTCGAAGTTCCAGTAAGAAAGAAGCTTTAGTTGCTTGTAAAGGCGATATAGCAAGCAAAAGTCGTAAAAATTCAGTAAACACACAACACACAAAAAATATAACAGTAGAGGTGAAATACGAAACAGAATCACACCACAGAAAGTAAACACAATGTACGAAACACAGAATACTATCACAAAATCACAGATAACTAGGATTGGGTAAAAATGTAAACACACAATATATCGATATTTTTTAATCAATGAATCATATTTTTTTTAAATATAATCGTTAGACGTCGTTATAACATTTTTAATCTCTATATATCCATTTCCGATATTTATTTCCGCGTAATGGTAGTAATTACTAAAACTAAAGGAATTAAATACTTAAATCGATTTGTCTGTAATCGATATCAACTAAACTTGCAATACCGTTCTATTATATCTATGGCTAAGTCAGTAGAGGTGCGTTTTCGAATATCGTTATAAACGATCACATTAAAATATATTTTATTCCATTTCTTCAATTTTCCATTGACAAATAATTCAATATTTCTACATTATAATCACAAAAAAATAACCTTTTTTTTAAGGTATATATCATTTTTAGGCATTTAAATCATTATAGGCCCAATTTCGCCATACTCCTTTTTGACGTTTCGCTAAACACAACAATCCCAATCTAAATAAAACAAGTTTTATTTAACTTGATTATATAAGAAGTTAAATATCCTATCGACTGAGATATGTTTACTCTGAAAGCAATCCCTAACAAATTCGCATCCAAGATCACTTCAGTTCGCTCCCAGCCCAGTATGGTTTAGATAATTCTATTTGAAGCCCAAGTGAGTTTGATTGCGAAGTGGGATGAATTGCTGAAGGAGTCTCGCCTAGGCCACAGAACACACCAAGGAGGCCTAGGCGATTCAAGCTTTTACAGCATTGCATATGGCGGTATCGTCACACTGAGTCGAATGTCTATGAGTTAAATCTTCTAAGAGTCTGTGTCTTATCTATGCGTCTGTGTTAGCGACTGATCTTTGCCTGTTTGGCTTTCTTTACAAAAAAGTCATATGTCAAAAAGTTTGCGACCTTAAGCATTTTTCGCGCGTTTTCTGCATTGTTTTTATTTCTAATTTTTTATTTAAATCAGTATATGTGCTTTTAAAAATATATACAGCATTGAAGAAATACACAATTATATATCATGGCCAGAACTAAAGCTTCTGTTGGTGCCAAAGGTAATGCACATAATGTTTATCGACCAATAATAATTTTATTGTAATTGATTTCCTGTTTTAATAACTAGTTGGTAATTTACTTATTTTAGTATCATCAGGGAAAAGCAGTAAAGCAAGATGTAGTGTTGCTCCACCGTCCAGCAGTAACTCTTCAACGGGTAATTTAAACTCAGTTTTTTAACATCGTGGCTGTAAGAAGCAGAGTGGCAGATTTTTGGGTGGCGGCTTATTTAGAAGGCGCTGTTTAATATAATTTCCATAGCACAAAGTATAAAATTATTAAGTGAAAACGTAATACGAGAAGTGTGTTGACAATGGCTCCAAAAATTTCTAACAAAGTTCCTCAATATCTAATTAGAGTACAAAATTACATGTATTTTTACATGCAAATTATTTGACTTTCTCATAGATCATTTATTTTATTATTCTGTTACTGAGTTCTTACAATGTAAATTTTGAATCATTTGCCTAATCAACTAAATAATAATCTTTATGAATAACAATCAATTGCCACCTGTATGATGGAGCATACTTGAGAACGGCTTGACCGATTTGACATTTCTTTTTTGTTGTATTCGTAATTGTCAGGACAAGGTTTGTATGAAAGAAAATGTTTGTAACATCTATGGAAAAAGTCAGAAACTTGCATGTTATTTTTGTATGAATATCTCAATAAAAATATTTGGTTTGTTGCAAACATTCAATATCCCACATGGGTGAAGCTGGGCTAGTTGAGTATATTAATTTTTCTGACAAATTGAAATTTAATTTAAGTTCATAGCAATAACATAAAAATATGTAGCTGTATTGGTCTTAATTACTATAGATACATATATGTAGACATCCAAGCAAAAAGGGACTAGTAGTGTGGTATTCAGTTAAGACTACATTCGGATTTAGAATTGTCGATTGATAATAAGGATTAAAAAAATATTAAAAAACTGGCATATATTTTTTTATCAGACATTTAAAGTTGAAACTAAAAAAGCTTGTTTTGAGAAAAAGCATTTTTAGAGTTTGATTGAAAAAGAAACACACTTCCAGTTGTTTGTTTCGTAGATTTTGATTTATTAATGTAGATCAAGATATTCTGTATGAATTCAAGTTATAATTATAGAATTATATTTGTAACATTATAAAATAAACAATTACAATCTAAACAAAGGATTGATAGATAGTTTAGTAAAAAGGTCCCTTGTTGGTGTTTAGTACAAAGTGAGTAAATAAGACAACATCTATCTATATATATAAAAGGCAATGTATGTATGTATGTTCCTTATGGACTCCGAAACGGCTGGACCGATTTCGATGAAACTTTCAGGGAATCTTCAGATTGGCCTAGCGGGTGATCCTGTAAACGGGCAGTGAAATGGGCAAGGTTTGCTAGTAATGCAATAAAAATACTAAAATTAAGTATTCTTACTCTATTTAAGAACTAACAAATGAGCAAGAGGAGATTACTTTTATTATTATTTGAACAAAACAATGAATCATACAAATTACATAAAAAGTACCAGTTGCTAAAGTTCAACATAAAAATTGTTCTAGCTGGGAATCTTATTTAGATCTAACAAACGCTTTTTAACGTTATCATTATAAAATATAATTAATAGCATTAAATAAAGATCACTACACGGTTCTAAAACATTTTATTCATGCCAACCACTGGTACATTTTCACTAAACTTTTCTCTTCTAAAATTCGCTACTTAGAAACATCATATAAAGTCATTTACTATATGGACTTGTAGATAATTGGAATTAATTAAAAATCAATTAAAATCGCGAAAAGCCATTTTTTCACCCAACTTCACAAAACTGGGTATATCAACTAAATGCCGACCACTGGACCCTTTTTGCTTGGACGCCCACATTTCATTAATATTTATTGTAAAAAAACAGTAAAGAAAAACACTTTTATAAGAAAGCAGGGAGGAGTCGAACCAAATGTCTACATGATGTTTCATAAAGGGTAGAAGACAAAAATCAGATCCAAGTATGAGTCAAACTCGAACACTGGGTTTCCATACCTTGGAAGAAAACATACAAAAAGTTAGTTAGTTACATTAATTGACCATCAAAAGCAATACGCTCTAAGTTGCTAAAGAATATATGACTAAGTTTGTTCGTAAATCTTATATAATAATACTTACATACATGCATATCTTCACGCCGTATCCCTAACGGGGTCGCCAAGCGTCGCGGTTCTTACATACTTCTTTCACTTCCTCAAATCTCATCATTCTCCTCACACATTTTCGCCTAGGTATGCGAGTACTTTTGACATTTCCGTCAGCTAACACTGGCTATTTGATCTTCAAAAGTCAGCCTTGGTCTTCCTTGGCTTCTTTTAACACTCACTTTTGCTCTATAGATTTTCTTCGTCAGTCTTTCATCACTCATTCTTTCCATGTGCCCGAACAATCTTAGCATTCCAGCTTAGCATTGACAAAATAATAAGTAAAATTAATTTAAATTCATAGGTAATATTTATTGTAGCAACCCAAAAACTTTGTTATTTTAAAACTATTCAGTTATTTGTGGTTTTTCATCAAGCAACAATCTTTTTATAAAGTAACAATCAAATTTTCCCTATTTTTGTTTAAATGCAGGTAGCAGTGAACGTTCATCGCGTAACCACTCCGGTGGGAATGCCGTCTGTCCCCGGGAGACACCCATATGGCAGAAACCCATCACCAACTTCTTTATCACCAAAGATGGAGCCAACAGATCAATGGATAACGGAGACTTAGACACAAAAGAGGCTACTGGTAAATTATTACTAACTTTCAGGGCTCGGAACACTTAAATTGGTTTATAAAATGCTGGGTAATTCATACTGATATTTTTACACTCTAACAGGGTAGTCAGAGAGGACAGAGCGCCAAGCGTCGCGGTCCTTACATACTTCTTTCGCCTTCTCAAATCTCATCATTCTCCTCACACACTCTAGGTATTCTTTCTATATGCCAGAGTCATCTAAGCTCGAAGCCAGTGATTCTCAACATTTCTTTTTTCGCAGCGCACTTTTAACGATTTCGAAATTTGGCGGCATACAAAGAAAAAGATAAGTTAAAAACTTACCTATAATACACTGTAAAATAGCTTATGATAATAATTTTAAACGTAAAATATGATAATATGTACTACAAAAATAACAAGGATTAATTACAAGTAATACAAAAAAGCATTATAATTTTTATTATGTATATTTCTAAAATTTGGCGCACACAAAAGTGCCGCGGCTCAGTGGTTGAGAATCACTGCTCTAAGCAATCTAACTAAATACTTAGGAAATAATTAGTTTTTGTTTATGTTATTATACTTCAGATAATAATAATAATAAAGCCTTCTACTCGGACTATATAGTACCATATTTGGCGTTTACTCGTTTTTTGTACGTTTGCTTTCCAATCGGCAATGCCTTCCTACAACGTCGTCCATTTCAGACTATCCCTGGCAACTCTAGTGACTTGTCGAATGTCATCATCCCACCGTTTTGTATCTATCTGCCTCTCTGTCTTTTCCTTCTCTTGGATACTTCAGATAATAGAAATTTAAAGATTTACATATTAAAATTTAAAAAAACCAAAGTTTTCTTCAATCTGTTTGATTGAGTGGTCAGACGGCGTCGAAAGGTTTTATATAAGTGAAATCATCTCTTCTATCTATAAATATTATTAACTATACATAACAAAATCGCTAATTATATCTGTTTGTTTGCGTGTTTAGTTCTTTTATGCAATAGATTTTAATGCAGTTTTTACTATCATTTATTTATTTCATAGTTGCGTACATGTATTTTACAGTTACAAATGTTATGGTACAGTATGTAAACAATAAGTACAATACATGCACCCCGTTGGGGCGCTATAATATATATTATATGACGAGGATGAGCGTTTTTAATGAATTTCACGTATCGTCTTTATTATGAATGTAAAAAAACAAACCAAGTATAAAAGTACTTGCACACGTCGGACGACTGTGCAGAAGTTATTAATTAGATTAGTGTGTCGCCATCAGACGACACACGGCAAACCCATCTACAACGCACAATCTGAGAGGAAATCATTTACACTGTAGTAACATTTTTTTTATTAATAATTAGAGAATTTCTTCCGAATGATTTTTGTATAGGTGTATTTATAATAGATTCCACTCGAACGAAACCGGGGCGGGTCCTAGTTAAAATATATACATAAAATAGTTGAAATATCTCTTTTCTGATCAATTGTGTTACATGCATAAGATAAACTTGCACAAAGAAACATTTATGTGCATTATATAAACTTATTTACAGCAAGTACATCAAGAGCAAAGAAAAATGTCATACATTCAGATGATGAAGACGAACAGACAGACACAGACAAACCAATTAACAAAGAACTTGACGAAACTCTAGAATTGGAGCCTTTAGATGATGAAGACGAACAGACAGACACAGACAAACCAATTAACAAAGAACTTGACGAAACTCTAGAATTGGAGCCTTTAACTGGGGAGGCGAGCCACACAATTGACGAATATTACCCCGGAAATGGGGTGAAAGGTAAAGGTAAGGGGAAAAAGTCGAAGGGCAAGGAGAATGTAAATGGCAACATTAGGAGTTCTTTGAAGAGAGATTTTGAAGATATCGCCTTCGGAGAGGAGAGTCCACAAGTGACTAAGAAGGTTAAAGTTAACTAGAACTGATTTGAACCAGTGGTAAGATTAATAACCAAGTTATGTGGATAGAAATTGTATTTTTATGATAACAGTAATACAAGAAGTAACTTGGCTGTTCCATAACAAAACCTAGTACAGGGCATTTTTTAATTTCGTTTTTATGATTCTGTACTTAAATGACAAAAAAGGAACGCTTCTAGTTTCCTCTTGTCCGTCTGTATGCCTGTCTGTCCATATATAACAACTATTTTACTCTAATACCATTATACAAGGTTATTGTTAAAGGGGGGTATAATTCCGCCAGGCTTTCAACGTGTCAATGTTGGCTGCTATATTGCAGATATAATAATTACGGGATATGTTTATTTTGTTGTCCATACAAAAAAATATAATAAAAAAAATGTACAACCAATGACGAAAGAACTGATATTAGGGTTGCCTCGCATTTATTTTTTTTAACTTTGAGGTGTTAGACTAAAACTATTGACTTTTGGCGAAGTTGTAGAATATATTTCCGTTGTAATGGGTACTTTAAATACCCTTTCGAACACATCATTTCGAAATAACGTTGTATATGAGATTTGGATAATACATGTATTCTATGAACTGCTGCACAATGGTACAGTTATATGTTGAAAATAATAAACTTAAGATTAAATCAATTACAAAAGTATAGTAATTTTTCGTTCACATAGGGTAAGTTGGGGTTAGATCGTAAGCAGGGTAATAACCGTAATACTTCCTAATAATGTATCATTTTTCATTTTCAATGTAAAAATGATACATTATTAGGAAGTATACGATTTAGACGATGTTACCCCGCTCACGATCTTACCCCAACTTAGGGTAAGTTTAGGTAATTTAAAAAAAGTATGGAATTATGAATGCTCCTATGTATTCTTATTGCCTAATGTTCTATAAAATAATAACTTATTTTTCACTGAAATTAGCACTTCGAAGGGCTGTGTCCATTTCTTTTTACGCTTAAAAGTACATACAGTATTCACTAATTTTATAACTGACTAGTGGATCCGACAGACGCTGTCCTGTCTAAAATAAAAAAAATCGTAGAACGCGAATGCAGCGCCGGCCTACCGGATCCAATTGTGAATCTAAACCATCCAGGGACTCACTCGACCCGACAGACGTTTTCTACCCAAAATAAAAAAAACCTAGGATCGGATTGCAACGCCAATACTGAATTTAAACCATCCAGGGACCCACGAAAACACACACAACATTTCATCAAAATCGGTCCAGCCGTATTTGAGTTTTGGCGAGACTAACGAACAGCAATTGATTTTTATATAATATATCGGTGGAAATAATAAAAGGCACTCATTTGACTATACTATGGCAAAGCGTGACTTCCGGTTTGGAAGGGATAACGCGCTAACGGAACGTCGAGGCCGGCACTGAGCCTGTTAGACTACGGCGGCCGGTGCGATAGCATTTCTCCGACGGATCGTTTGCTATTATTAAATTTCCAATGTCCTACGTAATAATAGTTACAAAGAGTTTTCTGTCGTTTGCACATTAACTTTGTCTTAACGTTGTATTTTATGGAGTAGTTCGCCTCTTGTAAGATTAGGTACCTATTTCGCATGGCTGAGTCGCAAGACCACGAATTGACCTGTGTCTTTTCCGACATATGTATATAACATTTTTTTGACTATATTTAAACTATGACGGTTTATGGATACAACTTCATACTCGCGAGGAGATAGTACTATGTTCCTTGGATATAGTAATATTGATTGGACTAGACTACTTCCAACTGACCACACATAGCGCGGTGACGGTTAAAATTAAACTATCTTTGACTACCTCCATTTGACTAAACTGAATACGACCTCTTGGCGATCGTTTGATAATCGGACCTAATGAAGTGAGCCATAATAAGTTGCCGATCTTGTCACCGTGTGTCAAACTCACTTTCCTGTCTCTCTAGTAGCTATAGTGAGTGGCAACCTCGCACTGTCAGTGTATTTCGTGTCAGTTTATGAGTCGGTCATGAAATATTATTTGCAAAATACTCGTAAATCTTGGGCCTTACTAATAAACGGTGTTTAGACGGAATAGTTTTGACAGCCTTCTGTCGTAGTCAACCTTATGAAATAGAAAATGATGGGACTTTTTGGCGAGAACGGGAGAAGTGAAGTTGTCATTTTATTTAGATTTTCTATTTTTTCATTTTTGGGAATTTTAAAGTACAAAAGTGATAGTATATTGTGTTTTAAAGTTCTGAGTAAGTGAAAAGAATAAAGTAGGTCTAAATAACCATGTGTAGCTGAAGTTCTCGCGCTCTTGCAAGAAGTCCTATAAAACTTCAGTAAAGTTTACTATCGCTTTACTAGAGGAGTTTTACGATAACGATTCTACTTATACGTGACATTGGCAAATGCGCTTATCTGTGCGCCATGCTATGAAGAAAGAAAAAAAAAAGTTGTGTAGCAGAAGCGGTGAACAAGTAACACCAACGTATGACGTCCTAATATTTTATAAAATTTATAAACAATTTTCATTAAAAAATATACGTAAATTAAACAAACAAGAAATCACTCAAAAAAACGTCTGAACTACTCAGAGGTCCGGAGGTAAGGCAAACATTGTGAAATATTACAAGGTTATATAGAATCAAAGCAATAATATGCAATCCATATTAATATAACAATGGGGTTGGGTCTTGTCTGCTCGGCTTTTACGGTTAAATTGGACCGATTTCGGTGAAATTTAGAATGAATATAGATTAAACTAGGGGAGGACATATTCGTAGCATAGACTACTTTTTTACATGCACGCGGACGAAGTCGCGGTCTAAAGCTAATTCCTAATATTTGACATCTGCTCGCGGCAAAATGCGTAATACAATTTAAAAAAAAATGTAAAAACTCATGATTCCACAATATTTTGTAATTATTTTAAAACGAAATGTGTTACCATATGAAAAGGATTATTGCAAAATATTTTATTATTGCAATCTTTCAATTTGTTATCTTCAGTTCTCTCTCGTTATATGTATTTGGAAGATCTATGTATTGTTTATTTAAGTTTGTAATAAAAGACAATTGTATTTCATAGTTTTTATTGTTATAATGATTACATGTCACTTTATAGTAAAAAATTAGAAAAACATGAAAATGAAGTTTGAATAAATATCAATGTTATAAAATGTTGTTTTTATTCCTATACACTTATATTAAAATAAGGTACCGTTCCACTTATTAATAAATTTTCGTTTGATAAATAATTTACTAGAAGTTAAAAAAAAGCGAGTTATGTAAAGATTTGTGATGAAAAAAAGAAATGTTATTTCATTAAGTACAAAATGAATTTATTAAAGATTACTACAGACTCGGACCAAGAATGTTTCTTGGTCTGAGACTACAGATTATACTTTATTGAACTTGGTAATAAAATTTATAAATACATAGTTATAAGCGAGAACAATTTTTTTATATTGTAATGTATTTTTTAATTGTTTTATATCATTTGCAGAGGAGAAAAATTAAAATATGTATAGAAATAATAAATGACGGCCCTTATTGTTGTTTGTAATACTAAATAAATACAACGATCTTATTTACTATTAAAAGCAAATCAATATCAAAATACCTACGGCTTTTGAAATTCTAAAAGTTGTTGGCGATAGTTTTTTAAATTTTATAATGTGGCAAGACCAGTCCAGGCGCGTATCAAGTTCTTTACATTTAAATAACTGTAACTTTATGCCATATCGCCCTTCAGGGTAGACAAGATAAGTGCAATAAAATTTTACAAGTGAAAAAAGTACGTAAAATTGTTTCTCCATAAATATTTGTTTTTCATCACCAATTTGTTCCGATATACGAGTATATTTTCCAAAAAATTGCGTACGACCTCATAATAATCACCCATATTCACCCAAATATTGCTGTTGTGTGCGTGCCAAGGCGCGTGCGTATAGCACGCACAGATAAAACGCGTACGGTAGCTTTCTTTGAAGACATCCTACTGTTATGTGTATACACTGTGACTCAGTGTTAGCTGAAGGAAATAAAGAGATATCAACCAAAGGCTTCATTATAATTATATGCCAGAATTAAAGGTTCCTTGTTGATTATGAAATGCTAATAAGAACTGGGTCCGCACCTGTACCGATTTGTAACTCTGTCTATTCTTAAACTATCTGTTCTTAAATTAAACTCAACATTGAGCGCTATATATTTCATTCATATTAAAATATTTAATGAGCTGTTCTTGCTAAAACCTTTATAATTACGGTGCGCCATCTATATCTACTATACATAGTATAAAACAAAGTCGCTCCCCGCCGCCTGTCCCTCTGTACGCTTACATCTTTTAAACTACGCAACGGGTTATAATGCGGTTTTCATCAATAGATAGAGTGATTCTAGAGGAAGGTTTATACGTCATGTTTAATATTGTTTTGTGTTAATTTGTTGAAATATGACTAATAGTTCAAGATGTCGGAAAAAATCAAGCCGACTGAAAGCTTCCATCGAAAATGCTGTCTTATTCCAAAAGAATGTATGATGGAATTGTTCCTCTATATCAGGACCACAAAAAAGTCAGCGATGGCATATGTCTATATTATACGGATAGCCTTCTATAACCATATTAATGTTTAAAAAAGATGGATACAAATTATGTGGAGTTTGGAAAGCTATTTCGACCGATACGAGGAATTAGTATCTACATTGCACCCGTGCGAAGCCGGGGCGGGTCTGAAATAGTCACGCCACATGTAATGTATTGCTGCATCTTTGATTTAAAATAAGGCAAGTTTTTGACATTGAATGACTAAAAACTGCTGTCAAATATATCAACGTTCTTAATAATATTCCTGCAATCTTATTATTTTTATCTACTTCTGTATATTACTACACAATTGCCTTCAGCTGCGACGACGAAGTGTCGTACCTAAATAACTACAGCACGTAACTGCTCGTTATGTCAACATCTTTGTCGCGTGGTCACTAGGAAGTTTAATTTTAACTTGTTTCAAGTATATACTGTTGCACCGCAAATTCTGTGCACGCCTGGTTCAAATTTAAATTGCTATCTGAAATTATAATCACAACTCTGTCACGTTTACTTACGAGCGAATCCGTGGGTTTCATTTAGTCAATTCGTGTTAGCAAGAACAACTCTGACCCTTACAAGACTACAATAATACTTTTATCATAAATAAATCTAATATACTAATGCTGCGACCACACTTGCTTTTAGTCACGACATTATACTAATGCTGCAACCATACTTACGTTTCGTCACAACAATCGCAAGTGTAATTACTGCTTTATACACTACTATAAGACCGTTAAAACGCTAATACATACATACATATCCTCACGCTGTATCCCTAACGAGGTAGTCGGAAAGGACGGAGCGCCAAGCATCGCGGTTCTTACATACTTCTTTCGCTTCCTCAAATCTCATCATTCTCCTCACACTTCTTCGCCAATAAAATGCTAGATTACGTATTATTTACTGACTCCATAGTCTTGTAGTGGGGAGGGATACTGAGGGTAGATTCGACCCGTTGACTGTCTAGAGGTATACAGGTGAATTTATTAATTCGACAAATAAACATTCAAATAAAAATTCTCTTGGGATATATATCTTGGTATTGCTTTTAAGATAAATATAAATACATATCCTCACGCTATATCTAGCCAATCCTTTCCCTTTTAAGAAGTAGATTGAGCTAGTTACTGCTAAATTCAAATTGCAAAAGTCAAGTGGGTCATTTTTGGGCAACTATTCGTTTTTATAATAAAATTCCTCAAGAAATTATTTAATTAACAGAATAGCAATTTAAACTTGTTATTAAACGCACAATGATTGGAAAAGCATACTACAAAGTTAGCGATTTCATTGAAGAAAAAACTTTAATTTCTCTGCATACGCATTTACTGGCTTTATGAATATTGTATTATAAAGAACTATTGTAGAATGATGTTGAAAAAATGATCTGACTGAGTTTCTTGTCGGTTCTTCTCAATGTTCAGGTTTTCTTTTCGAACTGAACTAAAGTAGATTTGACGTTCAAAAATACGTTGCAATTGGGTTTACTTCAATAAATTGATTTGACTTTGACTTTGAATTAAAACAGAAGGACTAGAAGTAATTTTTAAACAAAAATATACTTCAAGTTTTGGCAACCCTATGAATGAGTATGAATTATGAACGCTGTTAGAGAATTCGACCTTTATAGGACTACTGATTCTGTGATCGAACTACAGCGAAAACAAAATGAGGGTAGTTGATTACTGTTTCCTATTGCCTATAACTGACTGCCTCGTTGGAATATCTATACGAAGATTATAAAGAGAGAGAGTGTATTTTGTAAATTCGTTTATATGTGGGGGGTTATCTCAGGAACCACTGCACCTATTTGAATAATTGTTTATTATTTGAAAGATACAATTCCAGATGGACATAAGCCATATATTATGTATTCAACCCGCGGGCGAAGTCGGGATATATCGCTAGTAATATATATCCAGAGTATCTCCAGGTTAAAATGTGAATAAAGTTTTTGATACATATCACCTGTATTATATTAAACATTTTAACGATCTTATAACTGGAGTGAGTTATGCACAAAATAGCCAACTGATAAATTACTTTATTACTGAGTTGTGTTGATAAGTTTAAAATAGGACTTTTTGGCGGGAACGAGAGAAGTGAAGCTATCATTTCATTTAGATTTTCTATTTTTTACATTTTTGGGAGTTTTAAAGTACAAAAGTGATAGTATATTGTGTTTCAAAGTTATGTGTAAGTAAAAAGAATGGAGGTCTAAATAAACATATGTAGCTGAAGTTCTCGCGCTCTTCCAAAAACTCCTTTATAACTTCAGTAGCTTTACTGAAGTTATCACTTTATTGGAGGAGATTTACGATAAGAAGAAAAAATTAATATACTTCGAACGTGCGTCATGTCGATACTACTTATTTGTTATTAACATTGGCAAATGCGCTAATCTGTTGGCCATGCCATGAAGAAAAAAAAAGTTTAAAATAGGATAATAATAAAAATTTGTCTATTCAGTTTCTGCTCACGCTGTATCCTTAACGTCCGAGAAGATGGAGTATCGATCAAATCTCCATCATACTCCTTGCATGCCTGCCTATGTATGCGAGTGCTTTTGACATTTCCGTCAAAAATCAAATACCCAGAAATGAGAAAAAATTTGAAATTTCCAATCGACTTTTTAATTTTTTTCAAATTACTTTGTTGAAAATTGCTACTGAATAAAAAATAAATAATGCCTGTCTGACATGTTTCTGGATATTTTTTTTCATCAGTTGGTTACATTCTGCATAACGCGCTCCACTCCACTAAATGCACTATAAATCTAATAGTAATCACTACTAATTATTACAAACGCTATTAAAATTTGGCTGCCTTATTTATTGTACACACTTCGCAACTTCATTGATTTATTCCTTGTATTGTTATATAATGGAAATAAAAAGAAAAAGCTACAAAATTATGTTAATTGGCGAACAAGACCCGATGTTTAAATCACATTTTGAGCCGTATAAGCCACTTTTTGAGCCATTTAAGCCATATTTTGAGCCTTTAAACCTCTTTTGAGCAGTTTAAGCCGTCTTTTGAATAATTTAAGACACTTCTACGCCACTTCTGAACCTTTAAGCCGCACGAACGTTCAGTGCGTGTGATAATTTCATTCATTTAATACCATCGGGGCTTATCCGTCAGTGCTATATCCATGATAACAAAATAACACCAATTTTTTCTTTTTCATTACAAATTAAATCACAATATGGAATTTCAAATGAGCTTAAAATTTCAACTTAATATAAAGAGTATTCAGAAATAAATACGTATAACTGTCATGGCGGCTTCCTTTGATGTATCGCGACATCTGAAAAAAAAAAAACGAAATTCAATATGGCGCATGAATAAAATTAAACAAGTATTTTTAGCGGAAATGGAAGAAACGAATTTGCTTATATGTTTTATTTCTTGCTGCTTTTTCCGAGCTTATACAGGGTGTTAGTATCAAACTATGATTAGAATTTATATATCTAATATTAGTTTTAGATCTACAATATCAAATCACACACCGCAACTTGTATTTTGTTTACGTATTTTTATATTTTAATATCTCTCAAGATATTGTATAGACTTAGGTGTTAATTTGCGGAAATCCATTTCATGTGACGAATTCCTAAAATCTTTAGCTATTTTTCACTCAAACTCCAAAAACCACCAATCGACACGTGTTTCGCCTCTCAAAGAAGCATCCTCAGGATATAACAGAGATCAGACTCGCTCAGCTAACCAGCACCGAATCAACAAATGAATCAGCTGCACTATAAACCAATTGCCCCCCTATCCACACCAAAGAGTGAGCGACCAATTAGAGCTTACCGCTAATGGCCCCGCCCACTTTCTCCAAATTATAAAGTAACATAAAATTCTTGTAATACATATCAATTAGGTCACAATATCAGACCACAGACGCAATTTGAAACGAAAATAACACATTAGCAAATCACAACACGTCACATTACACTACCAAATCATAACATTCGACCACAAGCCGCAATTGTTGTTTGTAGTCTCATTTTCAACCGACCACAGATCATAGCATCCGACCACAGTGCACATCATAAGTGTCCCAAACCGCAACATTGAACTACGGATGAAAACGTCACAACACGCCATCAAACCACAGACGACGTTCGACAGCAAGCCGCAATTGTTTGTGGTCTGATTTTCAACTTACCACAGACCATTAAACCACGGAATTATAAGTGGAGGAATACATGTAAAGGAAAAAGAGGAAAAGATAGAAAGGAAGATAAAATATATAACTACTCTGCGCTACAGTACGAAGAGATGTTATAAATAAGATCGCGATAGAACGGAGTAGATGCCTGTAGTAGAATGGATAGATAGGTGGAAATAGTTCTAAAAAACAAAATAATGTTATAGTATAAGTGGTTTCGCTATAAATGCGTGGTTTAAAAATAAAAGGAAACCGCGAAGTGGATCAAAAGGCGAGACAGGCGTCAGTGGTATGAGCATAGCTCCTCGTTCTATTCACCACACTAGAAACTCACTGGTTTTTACATGTAGCACCAAGAAAACTGGCTGACTTAACTAATTCTATATGTGTTTCCACCCAGTTTTATTTTATCATGGATTCTGGGTACATTAGAAAGAGAAAATTTAATACATTTGGTTTTTTGTAACAACATCAAGCCACAGCAGACCATCAAGAACGCCATAGCATGAGACCACGGTATCAAATAACGTTAAATCACATCCGAGCGCAGACCACACACAAATTGATCGATCTCCACCAGAACACAACCCCGACCATCGACTATCCTGACTTGGAGGGATCCGGAGATGTGAAGTTGCCATTTTATTTAAATTTCCGATTGATAGCGTTTTTGGGAGTTTTAAGGTACAAAAGTGATAGTATTTTGTGCGCAAAGTTCTGTACAAGTGCTGAGAATCGGAAATTTGAATAAATATGTGCAGCTGAAGATTTCGCGTTTTCCCAAGAAGTCCTATTTAACTCCAGTAAAGCCTACCACTTTACTGGAGAGTGTTAGGGACTTAGCAACAAGACAGACATTTTACATAAGAGATACACTAATTTCATACATGAGAATGGCAGAAATGTTTCTACTGAATATGAAACAAGTTACCAGTACATATATTAAAAAAGAAGACCAAAAACTTACTATATATTGGCGTGTAGACGTACAACGAGTGCGAGTGAGAATGTAATCTTTTATGATAGTGGCACGAGTAAGAAGGGACAGCGAGCGGGATGATATTGTAACTCTTTTTGAATGACAGGTCGTCACAAGTCGTCACGCTGTTGACTTATTTTATTATTTTGTGTTATTCCTGTTCTATTTCAAAGAAGTAGTGAATGTTCAATAATGGTTACGTGTTCTGTATATGATTGTGATATTACATATCGCAATAATCAAGGCAATCATGCATTCCATAGGTGACACTGACAAATTAAAAATCGTCACACGTCAACGAGCTCTGTGTTTGTCTATACTCTATACGCCAGTATATAGAAGTTTACGAAGAAAACCACTGACCTCTGGCGCTTAAACGGCGTCGGCCGGGCTCTGGAACTCGGCCAGCGCGTGCACGGGGCTGGGCTGCCTCTTCTGACTCCCGCGGCGGACCTTGGCGCGGACCTCCTCCGGCTTCTCGGGCCTCACCAGGGGCTTCTTCTCGGGCGCCTTCATGCGCCACACCACTATTGGGGACTGCTCACACACCCAATGGAAACGCATTCAATGCATTAAAAACTTATCAAAAATTGGTAAATTAATAAAAAAATAATAATAATAAAGCATATTAATATTGGTAAAAAATAATAATAATCGCTTCGAAAAAATGTAATGACGCTATAAAATAATTAAAAGATATATACAAAATTGAAACCACCTATATAAAGTTTATATTGCATGGAACACTCAACCTATAGAGTGGCAAAGTCATTTAATTTCAATTCCAAATACACTTGTTACATCATGCTAAAATATATAAACGTGAAGACAGCTTTATTAAAGATGTAAATGGATTGGTCGACTATTCATTTTTTTTTAATTTACTTATTGTCCTAAAAGTCCGGCTACACAGCCCAGTGTAACCGAATTCGTCCATTACCCTACACCCTATGGCAGCCATTCCCAAATTTATGTATTTGGCATTCTAAGCGTTTGCATCGCACTTTCAACTGTCTACATGATCTTACCAAGTCAAATCATTCAATGATTAGCGGCCCGCAAACTATTTCCTACTGCTAATTTGCTAACTAGCGCAGTCTAACTAGACTAACTGAGCTTTCTTGCTCTACTCAGGGCCGACCTAATCAAATAGGATAATTAGGCGATGATAGGCCTATGGTACAATATGGCGAGACACCGGATTATACCTACAGGGTTACAGGAAATTCGACATAATCCTTTTAAGGCATTAAAATATACGTCACTCTAGACCAGCCATTCCCAAAGTGGGCGATAACGCCCCCTTGTGGGCGCTGCAGGCCGAAAGGGGGGCGGTAAGAGACCCAGAAAAAAAATGGGGGCGTTGTGTAGAGGCCTGGGGGGTGATGTAATTTCATTTAGCTAGGAGGCATCTTAGACGAGTGCATGAGCTCTCGACTCAGTAGACAAAATAAGTTTGGGAACCAGTGCCCTATGGCGATAACATTAAAGTTGATTTTCGCAGTCGCGGTTTGATCATATTTTAGCGCGGAGAAATCTCAACATTTGCTTTTGCACATACTACCAGTTAAAGAACTGGTTTTAGAGATTTGAAATATTATAATTATCTATCCATATTATTTATTCTTATTTAACAATTTATGTACACATAATACAATACAAATAAAAGAAGAAAGCATGACAAGAAAATAATGTACAAAGGCACTGCTTATTTCATAAAGGAATCTCTTCCAGCAGACCTGCGATGGGAGACTTAATATTTAGAAGCAAATTTAGTGTGTACAACTTATATTTATACTTATATACCCATAACATATATATACACGCACATACACACACACATACATAGAAATACATAATTATATATACATATAAACAAATCTACATACATACTCAAAGACGTGTAAATATACAAATGAATAAATATATACTATATAAATACAATATGGAAAATCAGGACAGTGACAAATAATATTTTTTTAATCGTTTTTTAAAAATTGAGATAGAAGTGACATCTCGAATATCAGGCGGTAGCGAATTCCACAATCTAACAGCATGTAGAAATCATTCAATAGAAATCATTTTAAAATTCTGTAAAAACTTCGGAAATGCGACTGAATATTTGCGCAAAACAGGGTTTATTCAGGATTTTTTTTTGTCGAGATTTGTTTATCTAATCATATTTCCACGTTTAACGATTTCAAGATAAAGAGTTAAAGTTGTATGTATCCAAATATGTAACTCTCGGTCTTCTTAGATATCGAGATCCAGAGCGGATAGACGAGTGACAAGCATTTCGCATAATTGAAACGCTATCTGGCGTTATCGCTCGTCAAAAGTGCCGTTTGGCTTCGTTTTATGACGGCGGTTTTCACAAGACTTTACTTTTCGTTTGATAGAGTAGAAAGTTAACAACGTTTGGCTGCCAATTTGAAATTCGTTACGCTAGATTACGTGGTATTTGTCATTCTATTCTACTAGCGGTTATACCAATTGAGCCACACCAAACACACTAAAGTCTGCATTGGCGGACTCTTACTAACGGAAAAGGATATCTATCCTAAATCCGAACTGAACAACGTTCTTTTATGAACAAGAATTATTATAATATCAAAAAAAAATTAAAAAGAATGCAATTGGACAACTAAAAGTAGTTCTCTTGAACAACCACTAAAATAGGGAAAAATATAGAAATATTGTTAAATATTAAATTAATATAACAATATTGGTTTATGACAAACACAATATTTATGAATGAAATAAATATATTTCCGGCTAAACTTTACAATAACTACTGCTTCCCATTTTGGCACTTGACAACAAATATTGTTAACTAGTTCTTGAGAGCCAAAACTATGCCTGTGTAGATGGTGTTTTCGGTATTAATCAAATTTAAAAACAAAATTCGCTTTATGTGATATTATCTACCCACAAACGACTTCTGGGGGGTTATTCACAAGCGTCGGAAACTTTCCGTGGCGGAAAGGCCGTTCGTCGAAAAGCATAAATTCTATCCGAAGGCTTGGATTTGTAATTACGACTATATATAGTATGATATATACATAATATAAATATAATACGATTTCGGATTTGTGAATCGCGTATAGACAAAATCAAAGTTTCCTGTCGGTTACAGAAAGTTGTTTCCGACGTTTTTGAATAACCCCCCGCTGGCGGTTAGGTTAGAAGTCTAAGGGTCATAAGATCAGCGCAGTTAAAACTATGCATTTCGTAATCTACGATAAAATTTGATCCCCATTTAATCCACTGTCCTAATATCTAATGGAAATGTGAAAGGATTAGTAAAACATAGATTAATAACGATAATAATGGACATTTAACACAGCGCCATCTAGTCGTCCCAAAGTAAGCAGCACAGCGCTTGTGTTATGGGTACTAGACAACTGATATACTACTTATATACTTTTCTTTTGTAAATAAATACATATTATACATAAACACTCACTCGAGGCGGGAATCGAACCCGCAACCCCCGTTTACTTTCCGACGCGCTAAGCCGTTGCGCCACGGAGGTCGTCTTACACATGGTTAATATCATTCGTTTCGTTCACAGTTCGTTCGTTCTTTTTGAGATTCTTTGTCGATATTCGATAAATTAATTTGATCGTAATCGATTAACTGCCATTGATCTTACGGTCCTAAGGTGATCGCAAAGCGTAGTGACGCAATCGCCTTAGACTTCGATGATAAGTTTTTATTACTATTCGAAAGTTTTCTATAAAAAAAAAAAAAATTATATCACTGACACCCCAATAATACACGTCATTAATTGTAAGAACGCGTGAGCGGTAGTTATTGTAACGTGCTTCCATATTTTCGGAGTAATTTTTGTCAGAATATCAGGTGCGGCAGTGACACAAAAAAACAGTTGATTGACCCAAATATTACATTAAGGGTTGATTTTTAAATCTTTTGGTAACATTTAAAAGATGAATGACTTTGACGTTTTGACAGTTCTTGTATCGAACATCTGTCAAAATAATAAAGTAATTTGTCGGTTGTTGACTGACGATTGAAAAATCAGCCCAAGTGTAATTCCGCCTTAATATTAGCACTAAAAATATAATCCGCGCCATCAAAGAATGGAATTGAAAATGTATATTATCGCTCTTTCTCGTTTGACCCCGAGGGTATCCGAGGGCATTTGAAGTTCATATAATTTTAAGAAGTTA
This sequence comes from Zeuzera pyrina, assembly GCA_907165235.1. Taxonomy (NCBI): domain Eukaryota; kingdom Metazoa; phylum Arthropoda; class Insecta; order Lepidoptera; family Cossidae; genus Zeuzera; species Zeuzera pyrina. The sequence goes on along the minus strand of OU015647.1, from coordinate 9,830,430 downwards.
ACGTCTTTGGGCCACTATTTATTATAACTGTTATTACAGGTATTTGCGTTGAGTAGCCTCTGAGAAACAAAGCCTGTGACGGACAGACAGACAGACATCGAGATGAATCCGAAGGTATTCCTTTTTAGAACACAACAAAGAATACTGAACTCCCATTATTCAATGGCGCGGATTACATTCATGTGACGTGTTTTTATTAAACAAAAATTACATGCTTAACACAACCACCAACATCTACCAACATCAGCCAACATCTACCAACTTACGTAATTATTCTGTTCCAGTAAGCAAAACAGCATCAATACATTATATATTTTTGAGTCAAAAAAATGTATGCATCAAGAAAACAAATATTAACAGCATAGTTTTTGCAAAATCCAATTACATAAATACTCAGCATAAATGGAAGCATGTATTTTGTATACAAGCTTGCGAGTACACTCTCTGATCCAAAGCGTAGTCACAAGTTAATAATTACACTGTACGCTTATGTGTCCCGTGTGTAACAGAGTGTGTAGATGTGTCCCCGAGTGTGTAGTGTAACTTAACATATATCGTAAACAAGAAGTATATTCTCTGATGCAAAGCGTAGTCACAAATTAATAATCACACTGTACCCTTATGTGTTCCGTGTGTAACCGAGTGTGTAGATGTGTCCCCGAGTGTGTAGTGTAACTTAACATATATCGTAAACAAGCCTGCAAGTATACTCTCTGATGCAAAGCGTAGTCACAGGTTAATAATCACACTGTACCCTTATGTGTCCCGTGTGTAACCGAGTGTGTAGATGTGTCCCCGAGTGTGTAGTGTAACTTAACATATATCGTAAACAAGCCTGCAAGTATATTCTCTGATGCAAAGCGTAGTCACAAGTTAATAATTACACTGTACCCTTATGTGTCCCGTGTGTAACCGAGTGTGTAGATGTGTCCCCGAGTGTGTAGTGTAACTTAACATATATCGTAAACAAGAAGTATATTCTCTGATGCAAAGCGTAGTCACAAATTAATAATCACACTGTACCCTTATGTGTCCCGTGTGTAACCGAGTGTGTAGATGTGTCCCCGAGTGTGTAGTGTAACTTAACATATATCGTAAACAAGCCTGCAAGTATACTCTCTGATGCAAAGCGTAGTCACAGGTTAATAATCACACTGTACCCTTATGTGTCCCGTGTGTAACAGAGTGTGTAGATGTGTCCCGGAGTGTGTAGTGTAACTTAACATATATCGTAAACAAGCCTGCAAGTATACTCTCTGATGCAAAGCGTAGTCACAAGTTAATTCACACTGTACCCTTATGTGTCTCGTGTTCAACTGTGTGCGTATGTGCGCGCGCGTGTGTACGCTGTCTGTGTGAGTGTGTATGTGCGTGTGCGTGCGTGTGTGTGTGTGTGCGCCACTCACCGCGATGGTGCCCTGTCGCGTATACTTGGTGGAGGCCACGTAGGAGGCCTTCACGGTGAGAACGACCGCGTTCATCAGGTTCTTGGCCGCTTGGATGAGGGATGTCGCGCTGTCCAGCTGCCATTCACACAAATACATTAATAATAATAATAATAATAATGCGCCAGACAATACACACCAATCATCTGATCACAAGCTAGAGTATTCCCAGTGCTATGAGAACCAGACGACGACTACTGAGGGCGACTCCCGATACACTTAGACCAGAGACAATCTAGAAATGTTCATTTCCTATTTGGCCCGACCGGGAATCGAACCCGGAACCTTCCGCGCTTGGGTTAACGTCTAAACCACTGCGCCATCTAGGTCGTCTAATAATGGCGTCTGTATATCCTTGTGTATATTCGCACTTGTTCATGAACTTGCATCTATCCGGGGGTACACTTATCCGTGAACACGTATCCGTTGTGTGTCTGTTTCTATTTGTTTTGTGCATATTCCCGTATCTTATTACGTGTGACTGTTTGTTATGTGTGTCTGTGTTGTCTGTCGTCAATCGAAACATTGTATTACTGATATAATTATTTGTAAAATATTCGCAAGTGTTTTGGCTTCTAATTATTCACAAAAATTAAAATATGTCTCGTTCAGCTGTGCGTCTTTGTACTTTGACCTTCCCTAGACTCGCACTAGTACAAGTCTAGAAACTAACGCCGTCAAAAAACGGACACGCTCTAAAAGCGACAGCTGCGCCTGTTTTGGATATACAATAATATTCTTCAATTAGATTTGTAGGTAATACTTTCTTTTTACATTTACAATACAATAATATGGCAGTTACAAATTTTGTAGCTATGTACTATAAGCTAGTAGAGGAAAGAGGTAGAATTTTTTTTTTCTTTCTTTCTTTATGGCACGGCGCACAGAATAGCGCATTTGCCAATGTCACGTATTAATAAATAGAATCACAGGTAAATTAGTTTTGTCTTATCGTAAAACTCCTCCTGTAAAGTGATAGTAGGCTTTACTGAAGTTATAAAGGACTTCTTGGAAGAGCGCGAGAACTTCAGCTACACATGTTTATTTAGACCTACTCCATTCTTTTCACTTACACAGAACTTTAAAATACAATATACTATCACTTTCGTACTTTAAAACTCCCAAAAATGTAAAAAATAGGAAATCTAAGTAAAATGACAACCTCACTTCTCTCGTTCCCGCCAAAACGTCCTATTATTTACTTGCACAGACAAAAAAAAAGTGGTGATCATAGACAAAAAATATTTTTATGCCATAGGTGTTTATTGTAATTGTTGGTCCGCGGTCAATCCCACGCGTATGTCTGTCTGTCTGTGCACTCACCCCGCTCACGATGAGCTCCCCGGAGATGTTCTGTACATCGGCCTTGACCTTGCTAGTGATCTGTATCTGGTGGCAGTAGAGCGCGATCCGCTGCAGGTACGCCAGCAAGTCCTGCTTCGTCGACGACTCGGGGCACTGTGCTCGACACAGTAAACACAGTGTTAACGTCATTGCGCCACTGGCTAAAGCATGAACTCAGTATATACTGGTGTATAGACGTACAACGAGTGCGAGTCAGAATGTCATGTTTATGATAGTGCCACGAATAGGAAAGGGGCAGTGAATGGGACGCTATATAACTTTTAAAAATGATAAATTAATTATAAATTAATAATTTAAAAAAATCCTGATATGCAAAATGATAACTGCAAAATACAGATACCGTTAAAAAGCAATAAATAATTTTCATTATTCTATCTACCTTTTGGAAGACTCACGTATAGTTTAACGGTGGTGTTAGCAAAATAATATTTAAATGCGTCGGCGACCGCAATAGAAACAGAAGAGAACAACGTTACCTACATTACATAAAATCTTAGCGGTCCCCGACGGATTCATTTGTTGACTCCACTGTTACAGTATGTGTCTTCCAAAGGGCAAATAATATATTACAGTAAGATGTAATTATTTATTGCTTTTTATGGGTACTTGCTTATAATTTTTTGCTGGAATTTTTTAATATAGGTAATTGTCAGTGAGCCATTTTGAACTACAAGTCGTCACAAGTCGTCACGCTGTGGAGAAAGCTATTTACTTATTTTATTACTAGCTTTTGTCCGCGACTTCGTTCGCGTATAATTTATAGCCTATGTGTTATTCTGATGTATAAGCTATAAAAAAAAAAAAACTATATTATTATAAAGTTCATACGTCCATCCTCGCAAACTTTCACATCCTATTAATATTATAAATGTGAAAGTTGTATATATAACGCCTTGCCCGAAGTTATTAAGGATTCGGTAACTTTAGCCACATTTAAACACCAACTTAAGAAGCATTGAGAGAAATCAGACTAATACTATTAGTTGGGTATGTTTATACTCCGCGTCTGCCGTTGTCATCACTCCGATCAGATGCATAATTGTATAAATCATGCTGTAAATTATATTTTCTCATTTAAGTTATTGTAACATATTCTTATGAGAAATAAATATCTTTAATCCGAAAGTTTGTGAGGATGGATGTATGAATGCTTGTTACTCTTCCACGCAAAAACTACTGAACGGATTTTGATGAAACTTTACAATAATGTAGCTTATACATCAGAATACATAGGCTATAATTTATACGCGAACGAAGTCGTGGGAAAAACTAGTTTATAATATTAGTAGGATTGTACAGACAAATATTCGGACGATAAATGATATATTATTATTACTTACCTTTAGTGATTACATCAAATACCGAAGCATCACTACATTCGATATGAACGACCTTATACTCGTATTACCCATACAGTGTGTCTGGCAAAATCACCTAGTGTCAGTGTTTGCATCAAACCAATTAATTCAAGTCACCCTCCTCCCAAGCAATCACATTAACAACCAGCATCATACCTGTTCCGCGATTTCCCTGGTGAGCTTGTCCAGTTTAGTGCCGGCCTCGCTGATCTTCTTGGCCGCATTGATCACATCCATGGTAGTCTTGAGCGGACCACGACCTCTGTGGGACAGGACCACGTTAATATACCACCATATATTTGTGTTAGACATTGTTTTACAAAATAGTGTTATTGTAATAACGACCACCACTAGTCCTAAATGGTCCTTCATGGTAAAATTGTCTCGACTAACTTGATGTAACATCAAATGTGTTACACGTTAAAATGGACACTATTTATCACCTAATACATCTCACCTGTAACCCGGATGTGTGGCCTAGTAAAATCATCTTGGCTGTAGCTTGATGAAACACCGAATGTGTTACCCGTCAAAATTGACATTATTTGTCATCTAGTTAACCCATCTCAACTGTAACCCAGATGTGTTACCTAGTAAAACAGTCTCGACTGTACCCGCATGCTTATTACGTAACTTGCAGTCAGCATGCGACAGCCAATTTTGTAATGTAATTCGTACAGTGTTAATAGATACGCAATCGTCATACATGATACCAATTTTTATTACAATTAGGCACCGTAAATTTTGGGTAATAACCCCGCTGATGTAACACCGAATGCGCCACCAGTTCAAACCGCGACTACTTATCACCTAGTGAAGCCATCTCAACTGTAACCTCTGACGTGTTACACTGAAAAGTGGTCTCAGTGTAACGGGAGGTGTTACCTGGTAAAGTCCGTCATCTCCAGCATGATCATGCACATGTGCTTGGCCAACATGATGATGTCATTGCCCGCGTCGTCCCACTTCCCCACTTCGTTGTCAAACGTCATCTTCTCACGTCGGAAAAGCTCCACCTGTTGCAGGATCTTGCGTTTGTCCTCCTCAGTCATCTTGCGCATGGCTTCCTGTAATAACGAGATACTAATTAATTAGTTACTAGCGTAACAAATCGGTGCCACACGATATGACTAAATTGTCCGTATTGTAGAACGAAATGTGAGATTTGAGTAAATGGAAAATGTCTAGAACAAGTGAACGAAATTGTATATCTGGGGAGTGCGTTTTCGAGGGATGGAAGGTGTGAGTTGGATGTGGAGAGACGGGTAGCAGCTGGCAATAAAGTGAACGGTATAATCAAAACTTAAGTACAATAAAAATAACTTTACAAGTACGATACACATATGCAAATTAAATTTGATGGTTATTGAAGTCGGTGCCAAATCAATGTGCAACAACAGAAAGTTTATTAGTTTGGTAGGGTTGTAATACGAGTACCTTCTCCAACATACAAGTTATATTTATATAACAATAGGTATATATTTTATTATTTATTTAAGATTGAACAAATATAAACATTGCATTGTGCATTATATTGCTCTTACAAATCTCTATAGGTTTTAAAGCTAGTTTCCTTTCTTTTGATACGAATATTGTTATACTTTTCCCTCTCTTTCTTTTTCTCAGGCGCCATATTGAAATTTTATATAAATTTTATGTCACTCTCACAATTAATATGAATCTAATGACACCTTATATGTTAAAATCCATCAACCCGTTTAGGCTACAGTGTGGCAAGGAAATGGACATACATACTCACATACATACATACATACACTTGAAAAACAACCCTCCTTCGAAGTCGGGTAAAAATATAAAATACAACCAATACGAACTATATTTTTGGATAAATTTACAGCAAGAAAATAAATATTTTTTTAATATTTTCTAATCACATTCTATCGATACCAGTAGCGACATCTTTTATCTGTTGAGATGAACTATGAAATCTAACTAAACACTGACGAGTCGTTCAGTAGTTAATCTTCAACTGATTATATAATATAACTAGCGATCCGTCCCGGCTTCGCGCGGGTGCAATGTGGATACTAATTCTTCGTATCCGTCAATTTGTAATACAAATGAATGAATAATACAATTGAAGTTTGCGAGGATGGGAGTATGGATGTTTGTTAGTTTTTCACGCAAAAAGCTTTCCAAACTCCACATAATTTGTATCAAAATTTTTTAAACATTAAAATGGTTATAGGCGACTATCCGTATAATACAGACATATGCCATCGCTGACTTTTTTGTAGTCCTAATAAAGAGGAACAATTCCATCATACATTGTTTTGGAATGAGACAGCATTTTCGATGGAAGCTCTCAGTCGGCTTGATTTTTTCCGACATCTTGAACTATTATCGTCGTATTTCAACAAATTAACAGAAAACAATATTAACCTATACGTATAAACCTTCCTCTAGAATCGCTCTATCTATTGGTGAAAATCGCATTAAAATAAGTTGCGTAGGTTAAAAGGGATAAGCGTACAGAGGAACAGGCGGCGGGAAGCGACTTTGTTTTATCTATACATAGTAATGTATACTTAATTCGATACTTAATTCTTAATTCGTGATACTTAATTCAGAAAAATAAAATTCCTACAGTAAATATGAACTCACCCTAGCGTTGGTGATCCCGCTGATGTCAGGATACTCGTCTACACCGTGCTCTCCAGTGTGGGCGCTTGCTATCGACACAAGTTACATATTATCAGTGGGTTAGTTCTATTTGCTATAGTTAAAGAATAAGCGACATGAAGAGAACATGATTTACTTTTGAATCTTCATACTCATACGGGATCCCGCGGAATCTCACGGAAATAAGACCAGGGGGCTTAGACAAGTGGCTCGATGGTCTTAACGAATAGAATGACAAATATCACGTGATCTGGAGTTTTAAAGTTTGATTGAAAAAAAAACACTTCTACTTGTTTGTTTCTACTTAGAAACATCATATAACATTTACTATATGAACTTGTAGATGTAGATAATTGAGCATTAATTAATAATCAATTAAAATTTTGAAATTGCATTTTTCACCCAACTTCACAAAACTGCGTATATCTCGGAAACTAAATACCGACCACTGGACCCTTTTTGCTTGGACGCCCACATAATGTAGTAAAATGAAATCGGTCAATCAAAAGATACACTCAGGTATTTACGGATATCCGTTTCAAGTGATCAATTTGTATTATGTGTTTACAATGAAACATCTTTAAGAAATCAGAGGGATCCGACTCGGTGAGCTACACACTACCGAATTTGGATTTGGTACTATGTAGCTGACCGAATCTGATCCGAAAATAGCTGAAAAATAAAAATATATACGAATAAAAAAAGAAATAACAAGACTGGAAAAATATTTGAAATTCGTTGAAAAAGTGGCCTCTTTTATAAAACCGTTAAACAATTTTATCGCCACGATACAATAGGAAAGCAAAATGTATGCAGTCGTATGAAAACGCTTTTAAATATCCGTCGGCGATACCGTTTACGGTATGACGTCATCGTCGACTGGAAAAGCGTTTTTTTTCACAGCACAATAGAAAAACATTTTGCTTGCATGTTGTACAGTAGACAGTAAAATCGTGGCGATAGAATCGTTTAACGGTAATTTATAAAACGGCCATATAGGTGTTATAGGCTTTGAAACTCCAGTAGTGGGAACGGGTTGGGGATAAATTAGGAGATGACGCTAACGAATTATGACGTCATTAACTAGTGGTGTCATTCCCAGCGTTGGCAGTGACAGCCACTCCATTTCAACACTTGAGTATAATAAAATAATAATAATATACTCAGACATTTCACACGGCGCCATCTAGTCCCAAAGTAAGCAGCACAGCGCTTGTGTTATGGGTACTAACAACTGATATACTACTTATATGCTTTTCTTTTGTAAATAAATACATATTATACATAAACACCCAGACTCGGGGCGGGAATCGAACCCGCAACCCCCGTTTACTTTCTGACGCGCTTAGCCGTTGCACCAACGGAGGTCGTCCAAAGTATAAAAGCAAATAAAGGTTGTCGCTCATTTATCAACCCAGTATTCGACCAGTAGATACCTGTTACTGTACTGCAGTACCAAGCCGGAGTTACAATTGTTGCAGTATTCCTTCTAGTGGCTTCATGATGATAAATAATACTACTTTTTTTATAGAAAGACGGGGTAAGCAAATCACCTAATGGAAAGTGATCACCGCCACCCGTGGACACCCGCAACGATCCGAGAATCATGGCAATAAATATCGAGAATTCGTTAAACTCGAGGCACGGGCTCGCCGTCGCCTAATATATCACCAATTGATATGAGTACGTTTTCGAGGCATGGAAGATGTGAGTTGGATGTGGAGAGACGGGTAGCAGCTGGCAATAAAGTGAACGGTGCTCTGTCCGCATTAGTGGGCAGTGTGAATATATCTACAGCCAAAATGGACATACACAATGCGGTGTTGCTGCCAACTTTATTACACAGTAGTGAGGCTTGGATATGCCAGAAATCAAGTGCAAGTAAGTAGAAACGCAATCTCTTAGAAATATGTGTCACCCTTGCGGGCAGAATAAGCAATGAAGACATATGACAGGGATACACGATAGTGTTATTGTAAAAATGAAGAAAGGAATGCTTAAATGGTTCGGTCACATGGAAAGAATGAGTGATGAAAGACTAACGAAGTAAAATCTACAGAGCGAAAGCGAGTGGTAAAAGAAGCCAAGGAAGACCAAGACTGACTCACGAAGATCAAATAACCAGTGTTAGGTGACGGAAATATTAAAAGCACTCTCTTACCTAGGCAAAAATGTGTGAGGAGAGTGATGAGATTTGAGGGAGCGAAAGAAGTATGTAAGGACTGCGAAGCTTGGCGCTCTGTCCTCTCCGACTACCCCGTTAGGGATACAACGCGAAGATATGTATGTATGTTGACATTAGTGGATGACGAGGCGAAGAGGTGCCAGGCCGGGTACCGGGTTAATAATGTGCGTTGACCTTTACTTTTATAATTTCCAATATATTTCGAACATTTTTACAGATAAATCATTAAAATTAGTAAATCTTGGAATTATTATTAATATACTTAAATATCAGAGACAGGGAACTTGCATCAAAATTATAATGAGTTACTATGTTCATAATTCATTGATAAAAGCATGAAAAACTGTTTTATTAAAAAAATTATAAGTTTTTAGCAAAATATCTTATTTTTTAACTACGTAAGTAAAAGTACCGTAATTTCTAGCATCAAACGTCAAATAGTAATAATAATAATAAAATATACTCCCGACATTTGACACAGCGCCATCTATGTAGTCCCAAAGAAAGCAGCACAGCGCTTGTGTTATGGGTACTAGACAACTGATATACTACTTATATACTTTTCTTTTGTAAATAAATACATATTATACATAAACACCCAGACTCGGAGCGGGAATCGAACCCGCAACCCGCGTTTACTTTCTGACGCGCTTAGCCTTTGCGCCACGGAGGTCGTCAAATAGTGACGTCACTTCATCGCTCAGTCGTTCACAGGTACGTATTTTATCGGTGTAAACAAATGGAAATAAAAAAAATTGGAAACAAGCTATAGTAAAGCTGATTTGTGAAACTTTCCTTTGGTTAATGTGGATATGATAAGGTGTTTATTACGGATAATACTTTTGCGCTATTAACGAAATATATAGTGACGTCACATCACGTGACTCCCTCCACTTTTGGCGCGAATTTTACCATAATTAATTTCCCTTTTTTAAATTATTTGCGCATATTTTAACTTATTGTTTTTATTAAGTTAAAATATTAAATATGGTTGTCGTCACACTTGCGGATAAGATAAGCAATGAGAGATACGCAATATGACAGGGCTGGACGACAGTGTTATTGTGAAAATGAAGAAAGGAATGCTTAGATGGTTCGGGCACATGGAAAGAATGAGTGATGAAAGACAGACGAAGAAAATTTTAGTGGTAGCAGAAGCCAAGGAAGACCAAGGATGACTTACGAAGATCGAATAGACACTGTTAGTTGACGAAAATATCAAAAGCACTCGCATATCCAGGCAAAAATGTATGCGGAGAATAATGAGATTAGAGGAGGCGAAAGAAGCGCTCCATCCTCTCTGACTACACCGTTAGGGATACCACAGTGTTAGAAAGGTGTTGAATGTGTGTATATCGAGGCATCCTTTGATTTTGTGTCTCGAGAGAGCGGTCACGTGACGCTTTTTTGTCGCTTTTTGATAAAGATAAGGTAAGCGCGAAATGTTGAAAATATGATTTTGATTGCGATTTATTCATTTAGTAAATTGTCAGGGACAAAGAGACAATATCTATTTGTCTCTTTGGAAGGCACGCCACGGATACCATGAAGATAAATACATGCAAGTTCCCTATTCTCCCGGGGTATTTAGAAACAGTTCTGGGAGTACACAAATTTTTCCAATTTCTGGACTTTTCCCGGGAACGAAATAACTCCAATTATTAATTACACCTATTATTTCCAGTTAGACAAGGAGCACAGTCCAAGCAGCAGTCAGACATCCCCCCAGGGTCCCCATACTCACATCGGCTTCTGGTCTCCATAGTCATATCCTCGACTGGCTCGAACTCGGTGTCTGTGTCGAGATCGTCGCTGGTCTGGCGCACACACACACACATTTAGCGACACACATGCGACATGGACTTATGTTAACACGACATGCGGACATGGACATGCGATGATGGATGAGAAACACATTGATTTGAGATATGTCAGTTTGTGTTGAGGCAGTTGTACTTGCCTCTTTATGGTAATGGGTGAGAAACCTTCAAAATATAACCATCTCTCTGGGTGAGACCGAGTTATGTGGAATTCTTACCCATAAATACTTCCGTGGTCATAATCCTCGCCGTACCTCAATGGATTCGGGTTCTCCGAAGCCTCAACCACCAAACCACGGCTCGGGAAGAGGCTAAGCGTTAGATCAAATACTAATTCGCGTTTTGACATTGACAATTTCTAATTTAAAGTAAGCACTTTCTATAAAATGAGTTACAGGTTTTCTGAACTTTTTAATTTTGTATTCACCAAAAATGTAACAAAACACATTTGGCTCATTGAGACAACTTCTTCGCGATTAAAATCAATATATTATAGAAATGTACCGATATGATAGCAAACCGCACACACGAATGTACTGATTACAGCCAATATTCAAAACTGAGGGTAGACCAAAAACTACAAGTAGGAGAAAAAAATCAAAAATATTTTTTGTGTTGCCAATGCGCACCTAATATAAAATCATTAACGATATCTCGGCATCAAAAATTGTTTTTTATTTATTGACCTGTTTATTGATTGATTTAATATTTCTTGCGAGCCAAAACTATGCCCGTATAGTTGATGTTTTCGGTATTAATCAAATTGCAAACAAAAAATTTCATTGTTCGAAATCTTTTCTTCTCAAAAACAACTTCTAACGATTGGTGTAATTATTCGAAAATTTTCTATCAAAAAAACCAATTCTATCGCTGACACTTCAATAATATACTCATTAAGTATAAAAACACGTAACCAGTTGTTACGGCCAAATGCCTATATCCCTAACAATAATTATTTATATATACCCACAATTGTCATAGTATCTGTCATTTTCCGCCGCTTCATTTTACTACTTGTTTTTATGAGTAGTCTATGATCGACCTCTGACACCGTCGCTATACGATCGGGCTACTTAACCGCGTCGCGCTGGTCACTGTGACCCTATCTACTACGCAACATCCACTGAATTCGAAGGCCGCTAAATACAGCAAGAGTAGAGAGCAGAGGAGCTGCAGCTACCAAGTATTCGGATCATCTCAGGGGTGATCGTAGATGTTTGGAGCGGCTTCTTCTAAAGAAAGGTACCAATTGAACCATTTATCCATCCGCCTTGAATGCTCGTATTGACGGTTGTATTGCTCAATCGCTGCGGCATTCACACCAGTTTATCTAACGAGCTTCCCAGGAAGAGCTAAACGCTCCCTTCCCCCCACAACATCGCAATACTATGACAGGACGGACCACCTGCGCTTATGTGTTCTTCAACTTGCCTATAGTAAACGACTAGACCCTGCTCCGCGCTTATTGCGTAACTTGCAGTCAGCATGCGACAGCCAATATCGCACGATATCTGCTGTCAAAACAAGATTTTGTGTAATGTAATTTGTATAGTGACGCTAAATCTACCGCGAAAAGTGCATTTTACGGTCATAGAATAATAGACACGCAATCATCATACATGATATCAATTTTTTATTATAATTAGTCACCGGTCGCGCAGTGATCGCGTGGCTGTCGCTGAATGCAAATTTTTAGGTAATAACCCCGCCGATCAGGCGTAACCCTGAAGATTCGAGTTCTTGTTGCCTATTAAAATAGGCAGGCAACCTTAGGATCACGATCGATCAAAATAGATGCTCTGGTCGTCCATTATAGGTAATGCCAAGGACAACAGCGCTTGTGGTTCGCACTGCCATAGTCCTGTAAAGGTGCTTGGAACTCTTGGAAGCTATTCTGTCTCCCCCTGTAACGTGCTATATTACAGAGCTACGTGAGCTCCGGCATGTTGCGTAGAATCCAGAGCCTCTCGAAGTACACCGAGAACAATCACCAAGTTTTGTGGGAAAAAAATTTAACATAACTTACTGTTCTCCTGCTGGCTAAGTACATTTGAAGATTTCTCTTGCATTACTAAATGAAAGAGTACTTACGAGTTAAGTCACGGCCGCACGGAGTAGTTCCTGTTCTGTAGGCTAACCACAATTTCAAACGAAGTATCACTACAGGGAGAATTATAAAACACATTCAAATGTTATGTAAGGTGGAAGCGAACAACCACATCCTGACATATCTCACTACCACATGACAGCACCCACATGGAACACACAATATCTCCCTCTTACATTTACTACGTGTCTCCAGGGTGTAATGTTCATCGAACTCCACGTCCTCGGGGTCCAATTCCTCTTCATCCTATGGGTTATATGGTTACATAATAATCTCAACATAAACACTAACAGAGAAAACAATTTTGGCCTATAGTGTACTTCACTGAACAATAAAACTTTAGGTCTTATAAGTTTAACAAAAGCAGAACTTCCTTCAGAGTTATTATCCAAATTCATCTCAATTATTTCTAGCACTCAAAGTACAGTGCGACACTACAGTGGGTGGCAAACTTATTAGGAACATTAAATATTTACTTTAAATTCTATAAAATTATCTTTTTTTCAATTGTATTCAAATGTTATAGATATATTTTTTATTGTTTTCTAATTCTCGTTTGTTTCTTTTTTAAATTCAGATTTTTTTATGTTGATTACTGACAACACTGAAATTTTTGGATGACATTTTGTGTGAGCTCTCCATCTCAATGACCTTCGGAGTAAGTAAAAAGGGGATTTGATCAAATTGATTTCGTTACTTTTATGTCATACTTTAATCAAGATATCTATTAGCTGTCTTTTACCTGTAATATGGTTTCTGGGGGGATAAGGGGGATTTCCTTATCATACACTCCTAGAGATTCTCCATACATGTGAATGCAATTAAAAAAAATATTTTTATAGAGCTTAAAGCAAAACGCACTGTCCCTATTAATATGGCCACCCACTGTACATACATACATATACCCTGTGACGTCACGATGCAACTCTCGCTCAATCCGTCGCATGCTCCCTGTACAGTGCGAGTAATGCGACGCTACCTACATGTACCGTCCGTTACTGTGACGTCACAGTGCAACTGTGGTACAACCTTCACACAGACCGAGTGATATCAAATAAACAAACAAAATATCTATTTGTTATTAATATATATATTACAACAACTCACTAGGTTTTAAACTCGCTATAATATTCTGCAATCTTAGTCGCTGTTCAGTGTTGGTGACATGGTGTGTTAGTGAAATACTGATCGGTATCAGTGTAATGCCGATCGGCGTAATGCCTGTCAGTGTCAAGGTAAGCAGTACAGCACTTGTGTTATGGGTACTGGACAACTGATACTACTTATATTCTTTTATTTTTGTAAATAAATACATATTATACATAAACACCCAGACTCGGGGCGGGAATCGAACCCGCAACCCCCGTTTACTTTCCGACGCGCTTAACCGTTGCGCCACGAAGGTCGGCTAATTGTAATGACTGTTAGCGTAATATCTGTCAATGTAATGTCGATCAGTGTCTATGTAATTAACGTCGATCAGAGTCAGTGTAATGTCGATCAGCGCAAGTGTAGTGCCGACCCGCGGTAGTGTACGGCTGGCTCTACGGCTGCTCACCCTGTTCATGAGTACGGCGCGCCGTATCTCGCGCACGGCGTCATACACGAGGCGCGAGGCGTCGATGAAGTCGTTCTCGTCGAGCCCGGCGCCCGCGCCGCCGCCCAGCGCCGCTACGGCCGCATCCACGCGTACGGCGAATTTGGACATCACTACGGATGAATATTATACCGTGTGCATTACTTAGATACGAGTAGACAGAAGAGGTCTTACGTCGCGTAACTATTTCAAAAGCCAATATACTCGTAAGTCAGCCCATTCACGACATTGTCGACGCAAGTGACTATATTTCGATGGCGCAGTGGTTTAGACCAGAGATTCCTAAAGATACTAAGGTAAGATACTAAGGTTCCGTGAATGTTACATTGGTCGTTAAATCGTTGGAATTTTTTGATTACCGTCATTTGTGGCGACATTATTTTTTGCGCGGAAGTTGGTCATTGAATTGAAACATTGAATCATTTTTAATCTATAGGAGGTCCTACACATTAAAAATGCTAGATTTTAGACCTAATAATAGTTTTTATAGGAAGCACTGAAATAATTTCATTCATCTCATTATACTTTATTCCAAATATTTGTAATAAATGGTTTTCACTCTTATTTGAAATTGCGGTAGGTATTTTTTATTATTTTAGTTTGCTATAGGGTTTCATAAATTAAATGGGATTTATTGAGTGTTCCATGGTCTTAAAAGTTTAGGAACCACTGGTTTAGAAGTTGCCCCAAGCGCGGAAGTTTCCAGGTTCGATCCCGGTCAGGTCAAGTTTAGAAATGAAGTTTTCTGGATTGTCTTGGATCTGGGTGAACTGGGAGACGCCCCCAGTGGAGTGGTGGTCGTTGGTGTGTATTGTCTGAACCTTGTACGTACAACAATGAAACATATACCTGCTGAAATATTTCTTCTCTATGAAATATTGTGAAATTACCTTTTGACCTATGACCTCTACTACCTCCAACTTTTATCTACGAGGTGGAAAACACTGAACACAATTAAAAAACAATACAACTAAAAATGCGTTTTTAATGAGAAGTGGTTTGAAATAGATATGTTGTGTAGTTTTTTAGAAATGGGATATTTCCGGTTACACGCTCAACGATCGCAGAAACAACTTTCTTTTTCTAGTGTCTTTGAGAAATACTATGAAAAACAAAAATAGTTTTGCTGCCGATTAACTGAATATCGCGCATGCCGACTACGGAACCTTACACTGTACGTGATCCGATACGCAATTGGCCGGATTTCACCATTTTTTAAACTTCAAAAAATTTTAAGAAAAAAGCTTAAACCACCTTACAAAATAACTATAGAACAACTATAAATTTTTGGAATCGGTCCACAATTGACAAAGTTATCGGTGAACATACATAACAAAAAAAAACATACAGACGAACATAGAACCTCTTCCTTTTTTGAAGTCGGTTAATAACTATCCTTATTTACATTAACAAAAAGTACATACATATGTTAATATTTACAAACTTAAAACTACACATTATCTTAAATAATAAACTTCCTCAAAGTTGCCGCTTAGAAAGCTGTCATTGCTCAAGGTACCCAGCAGACTGGCAGCATTGCCTCTTTGAATAGCCAAACTGATTCGTTGGCGGAAGAAGCTGCGATGGGTTTCGGGGTCCCAGGGACCCAAAGTTTCGACTGCAAAGGGCGTAAATATGAAACTCTCAGAGAGTCGCATACTTACGCCGCTTCAAGTTCTCGGCAGTGCTGGCCGCGGCACCTGCTGACTTGGAAGTCGCCGGCACATGGGAAACAGCAAGTGTATCGACACAAGTGGCATCCCACACCAGCGATCTTCCAAGTTTCCAAGGAATGAGCGTCAAACCATCCGGTCTCCCGCCGTCGCTGCGCGCAATACCTACAGGCTCTAAGACTGCAGGAACGCCAGCGGCGACAAGAGCCCGCCGAATGACGTCATTCAAGGCAGCATGTCGTGACATGCGGCCCGCACTACGTAAACAGGATAAACCGTGGTGACCTAGTACATCGACGAGATCATCACAGCGGCAACGGTGAGGAAGGTTAGTCCTGGCCCCCAGACGAAGGGATACTATGAGAGAAAGCGTGGTATTGTCGATTAAAGTTCCTAAGTTTTTTGAAGGTATTACCTTCAACCAGTGTCCTGACTCCTTCTCAGAAACAGCTAGGAGGCAAGACCGATCTTTTTCGGTACTACAAGAATCCTATCCTATCCTACTATCCTTTGAATAACTTTATAAATACGATACAAACGTATATAATTTTTTGACGTCGGTTAAAAAAGGAGAAGGTACTCAATTCAACTGCATTATATTTTTACTGTATTTTCGGGCATAACTTCTTTGATTATGAACCGTTTTCAATGACTTCCCGTTTGGTCCAGTATATCTCCGAGGTGGTCCCATTTAAATTTCACTGACATTGGAGCTTGGACTTCGGAGATACACCAACTAATCATAACGATTTATATTCTTTATTTATATTGATGATTCTTTTACAATACAATATACTTTATTGCACCATAAATATACAAAAAAACAAATGATCAAAAACATAAAAATATAGTACAAAAGGCGGCCTTATTGTTGAACAGTAATTTCTTCCAGGCAACCTTTATTTTGTATACTATTCCGTTCTTTCTTTCGTTCGTTCCGTTTTGATTCTTTTGTATATTATTCCGTTCTAGAATTAGAAGGGAGTTGAAGACCTACCCTAGATATTTATTAAGCCCAAGGTCGCTCAAAAGGAAGCAATAAATATTTAAAAAAAAATTAAATAGACTACACTTGAGTTTTGATAAGTATAGTTATTTTGTACTTTTCAGTGGTTTTTTTATAACCATTGAACATCGCAGAACATACACGAGGGTATAATCAATGAATATACATATGTAAGTTTTCCTTCGCTCTGCTTTCGACTACTACTATAATGTATATCTATACTGTACAGTATAGATATACATCGACAACGTCTATCAAGGTCCGCTAGTACTAGCGGACCTTGATAGACGTTGTCGTGCCGGAACATTGAAATAAAAAAAAGTTTCCAAAAACCCGATTGCAGCGCTACCTACCGGGTCCAATTGTGAATCTAAACCATCCAAGGATCTACTCAAACACATACAAAATTTCATCAAAATCGGTCCAGCATTTTAGGAGGAATTCAGTGACAAACACGTATAAAAAAATATATATGTGACCAGCGACCCGTCCCGGCTTCGCGCGGATAGATATTAAAAAAAAAATACAGCCCATGTTACTCGCTAATAATATAGCTTTCTATAGGTGAAAGAACTTTTGAAATCGGTTGAGTAGTTTTTAGTTTATCCATTACAAACAAACAATCAAATGTTTTCTCTTTATAATAATATGTATTAGTATAGAGTATAGAAGATAATTAGTGACGTCACATAATGTCTTAAAATACCAGCCACATAGACGAGGGCTAATACATTAACATAAGTATTTACAAATATAAACAATTGCATCACAAGTCTGCCTTGACCTTGACCCTTGGTCATAGTTTAGACGCAAGATGTGACATTCACAGCATGGCCGCGCAGGGACGTAGTAAGGGGCGACTCGCATCGCAGATCAGACTGATGTATCGATGAGGACGTTCCCCACGGAAATAAACCAAAAGTAGAAATATTTCGGGAAATTCTCGGGAATCACTAATTTTCGGGAATTTCCCGCTACCGGAAACAACGCTGGTGGTGTGGTTTTCGCATATTTCAATAAACTAAAGGTCGCCCTGTGGTCGACAATTCAATTGTGTTTGTTCGCGACGTCATAGAACAGAACGACTGACTGCTTGTTCCCCACTACCGCCAAGATTATATAAGTAAAAACTCGAGCGCTCCACGTTTTCTATTGGTTTTTACCTTCACGACTGCAGCACGAAGTGTTCGAATACAAATTGATTAATTATTACTAGATATTATATATTAATGTTAATCGATTAATCGATGATTTAAGTAAAGTTTGGGGTGTTCCATTGCTATAAGTATCTAACTTACTATTTAATTTTATCGTAGCTAACAATTGTAAATATAAACTTATAATATAAACTCTCTGGCGACAATCTACTCTGTGCGACTGTTTAATCCAAGGAGACACATTACATATGATCAAAAACTACTATGAGTTTGACATTGACAGTCTTTTTGACATTGACTGTCCGTTTGTCACATCCGACTTATTTCGTCATCTTTCACCCGACACGATGAAAAGAGATAGAAAGATATGACACCTCGGACAGAGAACGAAAATGGATAGAGCCATAATAAATTTCTGCTCTTATCACTGTGTGTTAGACTTTTTGGCGGAAACGAGAGAAGTGAGGTTGTCATTTTATTTAGATTTTTTATTTTTTACATTTTTAGGAGTTTTAAAGTACAACAGTGATAGTATAGTTTGTTTTAAAGTTCTGTATAAGTGAAAAGAATGGAGGAGATCTAAATAAACATGTGTAGCTGAAGTTTTCGCGCTCTTCTCTTGCTCTTCAATTTACTGCAGGAGTGTTAGGGACAGTTAATGTTTCTCCAGAAGTTACGTCATTAGGCTGATGGTCTTGTTACCAATGCCTTAAGAAATATAAATAAATAAATAATCAGCATGTGTCGAACGAATTTTCGTCTTTTTTTTTATGAATAAGGTGCAAACGAGTCACCTTATGGAAAGTGACCACCGCCGCCCGTGGACACCCGCACGTCCGGAGGACTACGGGTGCGTTGCCGGCCTTTAGGGAAAGGACTTCTCCGTTCCACCGGAGGGAGATGGACCACCGGCACTCTCACTCACCGAACAAAACACAACAGCAATAGATGCTGTTATTTCTTCTTTTTATCTCATAGAGCGCAACCACGAGTTAGCTCTGTAATAAGTAGTGATGTGCCGGATATCTGTATCCGTATCCGCGGATATTCGAGGGAGAAAAAAGATCTGGATACGTATCCGTTACTTTTTTGACGGATCTTTTACCTTATTAATTTTCAATCCATAGATTAAATTATATATAACTCAAAACATGTCCTGTCAAGGAAAGCGTCAAGTGGCGTCAACTATCGTTTTAAGGTCACGCGCACTGACACCGATCGAGAAAGAAAGTTAAGATCCGTATCCGTACCCGCGGATCTTGACACCAAATATCCGTATTCGGATCTGTATCCGCGGATATACATTTTAAACGATCCGGCACATCACTAGTAATAAGTATGGCAACCTCACCGACTTCACATACAGAACTCAAATAATTATTTGCAAAATACTCGTAAATCTTAATTGTTATGCCTACTAGTGTTCACTAATATAACAAAACTAAAAAAAAACCGCTTTAATGGCAAACCGAACTAAAAAGTAGAAAATAATTTTTAAGTATCAAGAGCTTGTGTTACAGCAATAGAAAATTGCAACAATCAATTACGACTAATTAATTTGGAATAAGATTAAAATAAAAATTAAATTATTAATAAAATAATTCAATTAAAGTAAAAAAATCGTTGGGGGCAATTTACTATAGTATCAAGCACCCCATGCTTTTTTTACTATAATTGAATTTGAATTGTATGTATGTATGTACATACATACCTACATACATACAGGTGAAGCTACTATAAAGCATGTAAAAATATGTTATGTTCTGCTGTGTTTCGCTATACTCAGCCTTCCGTAGTCACGACTTTACTAAGTCTAGAAAGTATGTCAATAAAAAACGGACACGCTCTTAGAGCAAAAGATCCGTCCATTGAGCTTCCTGGTCCGAGTAGTACACAGTCAACCATCTCCCTTACGTCACACGGTAACAATATAATAGCTATTGTTAACCGCAAAGTTTTACAACGAACATGCAACAAGGCCGAAGAGATAATATCTTAGATAACCGCAGGCACAGACACGTTGCGAAACGTACCGCGGGTTTGAGGGAAGTCGCGTGGGTCATAAGGTCATACCCCTTGCCTGGTCTGAACATGTACCAATTTACCCTTGATCGGGACACCGACTGGCCCACTTTATCATCAAATAATATAATGTGAACAAAAGGTTATGAAGTTAACATACCCCTTGCCTGGGGCTGCAGTCCCGACATAGCGATTATTTTCGTAAACTACCGATCGATAAAAATAACGAAAAAAATCGCTTGCCATAATGATAAGCACGAACATATTGCGAGCTGTCAAATTTGGTCGTAAAAACATTATCAGCAATCGTAGAGTTGACAGTTAGATTCGATATGATTCCAATCACATTCGATAGTTTTAACGTCGAGACTTGCAAAAATCGTTAAAAATTATTCGTTATGACTTATCGACCGAAATCGGTTGTAAAGTGATCGCTATCGATGTCGAGACTGCAGGGGCTGGTCTGTGAACATGTACCGATTTACCCTTGATCGGGACACCGACTGGCCCACTCTATCATCAAATAATATAATGTGAACAAAAGGTTATGAAGTTAATATCCGATTACGAATTTATGGGGCGACGAGAACAAAAAGCGAGATTTATTCATTCCTCGTATGACAGTTGTAGATAGTGCTGCCATCTATTTTGTTAAATAAATAAGGTATATTTACTTCTCTGAGATAAAAAAAATTGTGCTTGTGACCACACGATAGAAGTGAAAACATATACGATATCATCATTTTAAAGCCAAGGAAGGCCATGGGTGACTTATGATTATGAAGATATATATAGCCTATATCTAATAGCCAGAGTGAAAGCTGACGGAAATGTTAAAAGCACTCGCATACCTAGGCGAAAATGTGAGAAGAATGATGAGATTTGAGGAAGCGAAAGTAGTATTGTAAGGACCGCGACGCTTGGCACCGTCCTCTCTGACTACCCCGTTGGGCATACACTGTGAAGATATGTATGTATCATTTTAAAATCTATACTAATATTATAAAGAATTCAACTTTGTTTGTTGTATGTAATGGATAAACTCACGCGCTAATCCATAAAAACTTTATTCGAACTTCAAATTCAAACGAAAAACAAACATTATTATTTCAAGGTTTTGTTATAGATCCGGGAAATGCTCCCGGGATTTTTGGAATACGTTTGAATATTTGAACAAAATCTCGAGAATTTTAAACCATTTTCTTGGTCACATTCATTAAATATTCCAAATCATTAGATTCCCTTTTTTAAACGTTGTTTGTTTGTATGTTATTAATAACCTCGAAAACTACCCAACCGATTTCAAAAATTCTTTTACCTATAGAAAGCTATATTATCAGCGAGTAACATGGGCTGTTTTCTTTTACAAAAATTTCTAGCCGTGCGATGCCGGCGGGTCGCTAGTATATTATAAGCAACTAAGAGAAAATGAGGAGAATGAAGAGTTGAGGAAGCGAACGAGGTATACAAGCATCGCGACGCCTGTCTTTGTCCTCTCCGACTACCCCGTTAAGGATACAGCGTGAAGATATGTGTGCATTTAGCGAACCATCATCAACTGTCATTCATTTTGTATGATCTTTGCATGAGCGTGTAACGGCCGCCTATGTCTTCCCTACAGTTGTTAAAACAGCATCAAAATAATCTAAGCAACTCGTTAATTTGTAGATGACTTGTTTTTTTAATCTAACACAAGAGACTGATATGAAATTAATTTTAGTATCAACTTGAGAGGTGGTCATTAGCTTTATAGTTCAATAAAGCCGGTTACACCTCACGACACGACTACGATACGATATGAGGAAAACCTTCGCATCCATGTATTCAGTTTCTCTGTATTTCATACAAATAATAAAAAATCAGTCAAGTGTACCTTCGATACTTGGACAAAGAGTTCCATACGACTTTTACAAAATAACGAGCGGTCGGTCCCAATTTCGGTCGGATTGAATACATAATATATAGCCTATATCCATCTGGAACAATGTATCTTTCAACTGGTGAAAGAATTATTCAAATAGATGGGGGTTCCGGAGATTACCCCTACATATAAACGAACTAACAAAGTCCGCTCTCTCCTTTATAATATTAGCATAGAAAAGCTAAACTGATTTCTGACGATCTATAACAATCGTTATTTTTCCTGTAAACTGTAATTAAGGATAATTCATTTCTGAAGTTTATCATATCAACAAATCAAAACAGCAGTTTTCATTTTTTTTTTATTTCCATTAAAAAAATTCTTTATTTTTAATAGAAAAATTACAACTTAAACCTACATAAACCTTATAGATATAGTTCGAGTTAGTAATGTTTTTAAGTTTTTTGTATACACATAAATTTCGCGTTTTAATATTTTAGATTTTGATATGTGACGTCACAAAATTTTGACTCCCCCTGCCCCTTGTCACATAATGTCAGATCTCATTGTCTCATTGAAAATTCTTAGATTTTGCACCACGATAATGCGCCTTCGCACAAGGCCATCATTGTGAACGAATTTTTGACCAAAAACTCAACAAATACCATCGAGCAACCACCTTATTCACCAGATTCACCTGCCGACTTCTTTCTTTTTCCTATACTCAAATTAACACTTCGTGGCATCCGTTTTCATTCGTTAGAAGACATAAAGGAGAATTCGCGGCGAGCACTGAACTCAATTCCGGAAAAAGCGTTTAAAAAATGTTTTGATGTTCGGATTATTCGTTGGCGTAAGTGTATCGTTTCTGAAGGAGCATACTTTGAAGGTGATAAAATAAATTTGGATGAATAACTAACATTTCGTGTATTATTGATCTTTTCCCGGTACTTTCTTGACAGAGTAGTACATAACAGTATGTCTTCATAGAAAGCTAGTGTACGAGGTTTGTGTGTGTGCCCGATAACACGCACGCGTCGTTCAACGAACTGCAATATATAAGAAGATTATGGGTGATAATTCTAGCACCAGTCGCGGTCGCTCCGTAGTCGCTATTAATCGTATACTAATTGCCGCCGCGTCACACAAGACGCTGTCAAACGCACGAGCGCTTCCGTTTGCCTTTAATTCGTTCGTCACATCGTCACAAATATAAAAATGTCTAATGGATATGCTGTGTAGTATTTGAAATATGGGGTATTTTCTGTTAAATTCTCAGTTGCAATAATTTTGCTTTTCACAGTGACGTTGAGAAAAGCTATTGAAAACAAACTTATTTTTGCTGCCGATTTGATGAATATTGTGCATCTCGACTACGGTTTTTACCTTCGCGGAAGTCAAATAAATATAGTTTGAACGGAACTTACGAAATACCCGCGAGGTGCAAAGGCGCTTAATTATAAGTGGTAACTTTACATCACCTGGCCGTCCATTGTAAATGTCAATGTTAATGATGTGTTACAAAACTGAACACTCGACATTTGACACGCAATCGCCGATCACGTGGAGATGCATGACCCGAGATAACACGTTACTTTCAACGAACAAAACGGAGGGTTATGACTTCAGCGGCGTATGTGTATGGAAAGAATTTCAGATCTCTGGATCCCTGTATCCCTGACGGGGTAGCCAGATAGGACGCAGTTCCGTCAAGCATCGCGGTCCTTGCCTATTTTCTGCTCAAACTACAAAAACCACCAATCGACACGTGTTTCGCTTCTCAATGAAGCATCCTCAGTATGTACCAGAGATAGGATTCGGTGCTGGTTAAATGACCGATAGATTATGATTTAGGAATTTAT
Organism: Zeuzera pyrina; assembly: GCA_907165235.1. NCBI lineage: Eukaryota > Metazoa > Arthropoda > Insecta > Lepidoptera > Cossidae > Zeuzera > Zeuzera pyrina. The sequence continues at coordinate 9,806,329 of OU015647.1, read as the reverse complement.
CACATGAAATGGATTTCCGCAAAGTAACACCTGAGTCTATACAACATTTTCGTAAGATAATATGCTCCGGCCCTTTGACTTTTATAGCTGACTAGCCTTGGTCTTCCTTGGCTTCTGCCACTCACTTTTGCTGTGTACATTTTCTTCGTCAATCTTTCGTCACTTATTCTTTCTATATGCCCGAACCATCAAAGCATTCCTCTATTTATTTTTACAATAACACTGTCATGCAATATTGTCAATTGCGCATCTTTTCATTTGTGGGCGTCCAAGCAAAAAGGGTCCAGTGATCGGCATTTAATTTCCGAGATATACGCAGTTTTGTAAAGTTGTGTGAAAAAATAGAATTTCGCGATTTTAAATGATTATAACTAATGCTCAATTACCTACAAATTCATATAATAAATGACCTTATATGATGTTTCTAATTAGAAGTATGTTTTTTTTTCAATCAAACTTTAAAAATGCTTTTTCTCAAAACAAGCTTTTTCAGAATTTCAACTTTAAATGTTTGATAAAAAAAATATTATGCCAGTTTTTGAATATTTTTTTAAACGTTATTATCAATTGACTATTCTAAATTCCGAATCTAGCCTTAATATACCTAATACTCCACTACTGGATTCTTTTTGCTTGGACGCCCACATTTTCAAATTACATAGGTTTCAAATCCATAAAAAATAAATAATTTTTCTTTTAATTACGCAGTCATTTGATTCACTGTTTTAATTCATTATCAAAAAATCTCTAACAGTCGTATAATTACAAACTTTTATGTAACTAGCCGTGTTAGTATGTATGTTTGTGTAGGTCAAACCTTGGAAGCTAAATTAGAACGTCCTAACGTTCGATTGGGCTTAAATTTGGTATACTTGCGTATCGATGACAATGCAATAATATGGTACCATGGAGGTGGTCTGATGATGGAGTCCAAAGGTGGCCATAGGAACTCCTAAACTAAACAAGATGAACCCATCGAGTTAGAGCTCATTTGTTTTATCTTGGTAAACACTCTGATATTCAGGGTTTGAAGATGCGGCGGTAAGTGGTCATAGGAAATTTTGAACTAAACAAGATAGACCCGTCCTGTTTGGGCTCGTTCGATTTCTTACTTTTATTGTAACATATTATGCTGCTGGTTTTCCAAAAAATAAATAAATAAATAAAAATAAATATACATAATTGTACCTAATATTATATTACATGAAATAATTTCAAAAGCTTGTATCGCGTAAGGAACTTATTGAGGGTGGCAGGCACCAAATATGGCACCAACTATATAAATTCTATTTAAAGATTTGACATCTCGCTTGCACCGACTATTAAATAGTGGGCGCAAGCGAGATGTCAAATCCTTAAATCGAGTTCATATAGTTGTTGCAAGCCATCCTTAGTTTAAATTCCTCTTTTTCTCTTTTCTATTTGCGCTACAAGCTTTTGAAATTATTTGATATAATAGAATATTAGGTACAATTATGGATATTTATTTCTTCACTGATTATCCTAACATCGTGCCTATATAAGTAGTTTTATTTTGCTATCGATCTATTTTATTATTTTCATACATACTTCACGCTGTATCCCTAACGGGGTAGTCAGAGTGGACGGAGCGCCAAGCGTTGCGGTTCTTACATACTTCTTACATTTCCTTAAATATCATTCTCCTCACACATTTTCGCCTAGGTATGCGAGTGTTTTTGACTGTTTCGTCGACTAACACTGGCTATTTGATATTCATAAATGCGCCTTGATCTTCCTTGGCCTATTTTAACACACCCTTTCGCTCTGTAAATTTTCTTCGTCAGTCTTTCATCACTCATTCTTTCTATATGCCCGAACCATCTAAGCATTCCTTTCTTCATTTTTACAATAACACTGTCGTACAACCCTGTCATACTGCGTATCTCTCCATTGCTTATTTTATCCGCTAGGGTGACACCGCACACAACAGATATTTTTATACATACAGAAAATGGAAATATTCACAACAATAATGAGATGCGTGTGTCTCAATTGTCACAAAAAGCGTGGGCTTGTCACGTTTCGCGTTTAAGTCGCTCAACCGCTACCTTGTGACGTAGCAGCCAGTAAACGATTAACAAAATAACGCGATCGATCGCGATATGTTGATAAATCGAACACGATATAATGTCGCGAATCGCTATTGTTGTCTTTGTCGCATAATCAGTGAAGTAAAAACTACTCCCAGCGACGCTACTTGTGCTACAAAAAGGTATTATACAGCATGGCACTGTAATTACCAATTTAAAACAATCGTTGCTGACATTTAGAACAGAGATAGATCAAGTCCTGGGAAAGGACATACAGTATTTTTTGGAACAAAGTTCTTTAACCCGGCTCGCGGGAGGCTTGAGTTGGTAGAAATCGTCACGTAATGAAAAAGCGTTACGTGGGGCGGGACCAGCGCGTTGAGCGGCGCTAGGTTTTTGTTTTAAATCATACATGAGTTTTATTGTCTCAGTATTGGAATTAAGTTTTGAGAAATTGAAACTGCAGCTAATGAATTTCACTCCTGGCGGGGGTCCCCCGACTGCACGTTTTATTTTTTTTAATTCCACGAGGACGAAGTCGCGGGCAATAACTAGTGATACAATACGATACGATACTCTTTATTGCACCAGTAATAGTATATTACAAATATATGAATGAACTAAGGATAGTACAATTTGGGCGAAAGTAAATAATACAGCTTTAAAAATTAATCCCTCCTGAAGCCGGGGCGGTTCGCTAGTATATATATCAATAAATAAAATAAACGACTTCCTGGATAGATCATCAATTCATTTATATCGAGTAATAACACATTACAGTGGTAACAACGCGGTGCGCAGAAGACACTTATTTGAATATTCAAATTTAGAATATTACTGTAAAGGTGAAGGATGCGTATACGCATGCATAGACCTGACAATATTTAGATACGGCATTATTATTATTTATTACTTAGAAACGAAATGGAAGCAGATAATGCCTCAATGGCGGCCAGTACTACATTTTTATTCGACTATGATGATACAAACAGGAGGGTTATTATTTTAACAGCGAATGTATGTTTGCAAGTAAATACAAATATCAAAAACCAAGAATCTTTGTATCTAACTGGATAGCGTACTGAAAACGTAGTTGAAGACAAATTGTATGACCTCGAGTAATATTTGATCACTAACGTTTCATTTCTGTCTTGGAAATAACTCGGATATACACCTACCAGTATATATAAGATTGCTATATATAGGTATAATAATAATAATAATACTAATAATATAATAATAATAATAATGCCCAACATTGCTTGTAAAGGTGTTTAATAATAATAATACTCCAGACACTTACACAGATTGTGTGACCCCAAACTAAGCAGTAAGCTTGTACTGAGTACCACACAACGAACTCTGGGGGAGTTCCCAGTAACACCCAGACTCCAAGCCAATTTAGAAAAGTTCGTTTCCTAAATTGACCTGGCCGAGGATCGAACCCGGGACCCTAGCTTGGAAAGCAGATGCATATGCCACTGCGCCAACGGGCCAGTCAAATATACCAAGATATACCAACAGTATAAGATGAAAAGACATGCGAGGGGTATAGAGGTGTTTCAACGTGAAATTTCTCGATTTTAACTACTACCTCATAGTGCGGCTTCCTGTTTAAAGACTGCTCCATGGTCAAAAACATAAAAACGATTCAATGTATGAAGTATCGTTGAATTCGTCTCAATTACGCGCATCACGTAGGCCAGGTTGTTTATTTATAAATTCAATATGGCGTCTGCAGTATTTATTTGCTTATTACATACAGATTACATTATATATAATTCTTCTGTACGTGTGTATGTGTCTCTGAACTAAACGGCCGGACTGATTTTGATGAATTTTTTTTTGTGCGTTTGAATGAGACGGCTTAGGTTCACAACTAGGTGGCGATGCCATTCGGATTCTATGATTTTTTTAAAACCGGACAGACGTCGTCCTCCCCGACCGTTGGCTTTAGCTGAATAACTCTGACGTTATATAACTATATACAGATTATTATTTCAGCATCAAATTAAATGAATTAAATGTTAGGCTAGTCGTTTCATTTCCTTGAATCGATATTGACTCAGGTCTATCACTTGACAACACTATTATAGCTGTCCACATTATTTAGAACTTTGATTCATTGAAACGTCATATCACTCTATCACAATGGATGGAGCATTTGCTCTAATAGCGTGTCCTTTAAGTGTCCTTTTTTAGTTGACCGACTTTTAAGATTTTTACTAATGTGGGTGACCAGCGTCACAGTGCACCGATACCCAGCTGAACATGACATATTTTCATTTTGACATTGACATATTTGACTGCCCCGTTGGCACAGTGGCATACGCATCTCCTTTCCAAGCTAGGGTCCCAGGTTCGATCCCCGGTCAGGTCAATTTAGGAAACGAACTTTTCTAAATTGGCTTGGAGTCTGGGTGTTACTGGGAACTCCCCCAGAGTTCGTTGTGTGGTACCCATAGTACAAGATTACTGCTTAGTTTGGGGTCACGCAATCTGTGTAATTGTCTGGAGTATATTATTATTATTTTTTTGAATTTATTAGCCAAAACATTTAAGATTTACGAGTATTTTGCAAATAATTATTTCATGACCCACTCATGAGCTGACACGAAATACACTGACAGTGCGAGGTTGTCACTCACTATAGCTAACTGTTTTACTCGTGGTTAGGCTCAATGAGATAGAGAGAGACAGGAAGATTCGTTTGACACACGGTGGTCACAGCGGCAATTCATTATGGCTCCGCCAATTACGTTTCTTGGTCCTATCGATTTAGAAGTTAGTCTAACTTTAACTATAAGTAATTCCGTGATGCAATGCAGTCAAATGTGAAGCGGTCAAGCGAGAACTCAATAGCGTGATGCACGCCATCGTAATACGTTAAATTGGGTTATATACGGTTATGAAATTTTCAGCTAATTGTGTGAAGGTCGCGCGTTTCGAGTTATTTAAGAGATGAGTAGACATTATCTACTGTAGATACATAACATTTGTAAATAATCTTTAATTTTAGACAAGCTCTTCGTTGTTCTAGGATATTGACTGGGTAGAAATTTGAAAAATATATAATTACTAGTTGTTGTCCACGACTTCGTCCGCGTGGAATTAAAAAAAAAGTAGCCTATGTGAGAAATACAAAAAAAAATTGGACGAAAAATTAAAAAAAATCTGGATCTCGACAACAGCGCCACTTACAGGGTCTAACTATAGCTAAGAACTATCCAGGTGGTCCCATAACTATAAAAATAAAATTTCATCAAAATCGGTCAAGCCATTTAGAAGAAGAATAACCGACACACGCACGCTGATATTTTATGTATGAAATTATACGCCGTGTTTTTTATTTCTAATCTAAGCCCAGTAGTTTAAAAAAAAGAGGGGAAAGGTCGACTTCAAGCCAATTTCCTCCTCTTTTTACTATCTAATGAATATTTTAATAAGTTACCTATATATGTAACATATTTTCTCACTGTAATACCAGTGTTACAACGAGATGTATCATCTACTAGCGAGCGGCTCCGGCTTCGCATTGGTAGAAATTTTTTTGAAAATGTTACAGCCCATATTACTCACTGATAATGTAGCTTTCTATTAGTGAAAGAATTTTCAAAATCGGATCAGTAGTACCGGAGATTACCCCGAACATCCAAACTCACAAACTTACTTCTTTATAATATTAGTGTAGATAGTATAGATGACAAATTCAGAAAGACGGAGTGACTCACGAATGAGTGATATAAGATTACGCTTTTCTTTTGATAAAGGATCCCTAAAAATATGAAATCTGAAGGAAGTGATTACGAACGGTATTGCACAATATCATTAGCATGTGCGTGCAAATTTATTATTCATAAGCCAAAATGCCTCCGTTGGCTGCGGTGGTGTTGGCGATTACCGTCGAGTTGGCTAGTGGTATCCTCTACGACACATACACTGGGAGGCCGGTGGGTCCTATCAGGGCTGCGGAGCTGAGAGCACGGCGTCTTATCCCGTGAGATTTCCATTTAATTTATTTATTTTTTTTGCTGTAGTCTGGTGATGGAGCACTCAACCTTTAAAAACGAAATATATAATAAACGAAACGAATATCTTATTCACCACTGCTCAGTTTATTTACACTAACAAATATCAACTCTCGCTCGCATTAAGCAGTACATAACCAATACTGGACCTCTGTATATTCCGACAGATATTTAAATATTTATGTAATTGCTTATTGCTCTATTCGGTGGTGTGGATAAAACAGCAAAAAATCAAACTATAAAACAGAACGCAGTAACCGCAACAGTTGTTTAGACGTCAATTGTTTTCATACAAAATAAATGACATTGCCGCTCTATAAGTAAGTGCTTCATAAGTCTGGTAGAAACTACTTATTATCGGATCAAAAATATCAAGCACTTGGTTAATAGCTAAATGCAATCTGCAAACCCAAAAACAAATATCAAGCATCTACCTGTACTAGAGGTCGCCCTGTGGTCGAAATTCGACTGTAAATATAAACTTATAATAAAAACTCTTTGGCGACAATCTCTACTCTGTGCGACTGTTTGATCCAAGGAGGTTACTTTACACATGATCACAAACTATTATGAGTTTGACATTGACAGTCTTTGACGTTGGCAGTATGAACAATGAACGTTTTATTTTATTTAATTAAGGGTGGCTTACACTAGCTATTTAAGCTCGATTTAAGAATTTTTATTATTAAGATATTATTAAGAACTATTTAATAATTGGTCAAAGCGAGATGCCAAATCCTTAAATTGAATTTAAATAGTTGGTGCAAGTCACCCTTAACGTACTTAATTGTAACACATATTACATAACAATTTTAACTTTCTCCTGTCCTTCTCGAAATAAACTTTAATGGAGACTTGCACCATTTAAACTCGATTTAAAGAACTGACATCTCGCTTGCACCAACTATTAATAGCAAGTGCAAGCGAGATGTCACTTCTTCAGTCAAGCCACCCTAAGTGCACTAAATTTCACACTCCTCCGTCCGCGCAATTTTCTTAAAAAGGGAACCAACATTTTCGCTTCACGTATTAATATATAGATTTATTTATATCCGCTACCTTATTACATAACCGCAGTCAGCGTTGGCTATCGTTTAGCCAAATCTCACGCGATAGAACGTGACATGTTGTTAAATAGAACACGATATAATATCGCGAATCGCTATTGCCGCCTCAGTCGATTAATCGGTGAACTAAAAACGATTGCTAGCGACATTATTTGTGCTACAAAAAAGTCATTTTACTGCACGGCACCGTAATTACCAATTTAGGCAAAACAATTGGCGCGCAACTGCGACGCAGGTGTGGCTCTTTACGTGATAGCACCTGCTTATCCCTATTTCGGCTAGGACAGTTTACTTATGTATCGATCCAGTGGCTTAACTACCAAGGCCCGTGGCAAATTCATAGGATAGGGCCCTCCCTTAATGTAAAAAAAACTCATCCAAAGTTACTATAACGCGAGCGCGGCGTCTACAAGTGGCAAGATTTTATGACTACTTTCATTGCGTTCAAATCTTGATACATGCATACTGTGTATATACCTTAATAGATAACTTAAATTAATTTAAAACAAAAACATTTTATGTAAATAAATTCTAGGGTCTTCCCGAGCCCCCGACTCTTTTGGAGGCCCTCTCCGGCCGAGGGTCCTTGGCATGTCGTCCGTTACGCCACTGTATTGATTATAACATACTTTTGCTTCCAGATGGTGCGCAATAGATATTGCGGACTGCAAGCCAGATGAACGTAGACGCTTGGACTACACTTGCAACAACCTAAGATACCCCTCGAGGGGTGCAACAGCCACCCCCTTATACCGCCTCCTACTCCCTCAATTCGCCGCAAATGGGGGCCTGAAACCAGCAGCCAGCGGGCGCGCATTGCCTAACGCGAGGACCTTGAGGGTGGCGCTAATGTCGGACGGGAGGATTCCAAGCAGAAAATTCACCCACATGATGACCCATATATTAGTCTTTGTGACGGGAGACGTCACGTCTATCCACGACACTGTCAATTACGTTTTGATGACACGTAACTGCTGCGATCCAGGTATTGAAATACATATTCCCAGGCTGTATCCCTAACGAGGTATACAGAGAGGATCGAGTGGCAAGCGTCGTACTCTTTATATGCTTCTTTTGCCTCCTCAAATCTCATTAAGTTCCTCTCACACTTTTGCCAAGGCATATTAGTGCTATTGCCTGCCCACACCTCCTTGGCAAACCTACTGGTATTACCTACAACGCCAATTTGGTTTTTCTCACAGGAGGTGAATCTGACCCTCGCTGCATGCCCATAACCGTCGCCTCTAACGACGTTCACTTACGACGGAGTCCTGTGCGTTGTCTGAACTTAACCAGAGCAATCACATTCCAACGGCTGGGTTGTGCTCCTGACACGCTACCGCCGGAACGGGTAAGGTCTTAGGCGAGTCCTCTTGAGGACGAGTAGTAGTAATCTTTCAAGATTCTATCTAACAACATAACATATCTTCACGCTGTATCCCTAACGGGATAGCCAGAGGACGGAGCGCCAGGAGTCGCGATCCTTACACACCTCTTTCGCTTCCTCAAATCTCATCATTCTCGTCACACATTTTCGCCTAGGTATGTGAGTGCTTTTGACATTTCCGTCTGCTAACCCTCTGGCTATTTGATCTTCATAAGTCAGCCTTGGTCTTCTTTGGCTTCTTTTAGCACTCACTTTCGCTCTGTAGATTTTCTTCGTCAGTCTTTCATCACTCATTCTTTTTAAGTGCCCGAACCATCTAAGCAGTCTTTACTTCATTTTTACAATAACACTGTTGTGCAACCCTGTCATACTGCGTATCTCTTCATTGTTTATCCTGTCCGCAAGCGTGACACCGCACATATTTCTGAGAGACCGCATCTCCACAGCATTTATTATACTTTCACTCGATTTCGGGCATATCCAGGCCTCACTACCGTACAACAAAGATAGATTATATCTAGTAGCTAGTTAATCTGTGGTTATATGTTACGTAACACTTGTAACGTCAGTTTTCCTTCTTGAACGATTTAAAAAAAGGAGGTTCTCAATTCGTCTGTATATACATTTTTGTTTTCTTTTTGCGTCTGTTCGGCCATAACTTCTATGTTCATAAACCGCTTTCAATGATTCTTTTTCCATCGGATTCAGTATAGCTTCATCGTGCATACATTTAATTGATAGTGACCTTGGACTTTGAAGATACACCAAATAATTTTAACAATTTATTTTGATAATTCTCTCATATATTCAAATAATTTAAGTTAACGTTTTCGTTAGTTTCAAAAACCTTTCATACGTCTGCTATCAGCGCCATCTGTTGACAATTTGTTTAACTAACATGCATGACAGATCACGATATTGTGTTAAATATTTGCGCTCATGTGCTAGTACCCATTATTTCATTTCTTGTTTCCCGCCATGTTATATTTAAGATGACGTCACATATACTAAGTCAGCCGCAAGACTACGATTATAACCATATCTCATTCATTCAAGTATGTTGAGACTTTACCCTAGTGTAGGTGGTAACTCAAACGCAGACCATTACACGTACATAGCACCAGGAAACAGACCACGTAACTACCTATACAAACATGACAAATAGACACAGACATGTAACATACATATCATGACACACAGACATACAACACGCCCGTAAATTACAAACGCAAGCACGCGCACATGCACGTATGCACGCACAAACACAGCAACACAGGAATACACACAGACACGCATAAATACACTGTTCTTGTGGCTTCAATAAGAAGCAACTTCTCCGCAGCTCAACGAAGCACCACCAATGTTGGAGTTGTCATTGTTATACGGAACGAACGAAGAGAGTGCGCGTCGTTCGAGGACCGGCAGCGGCGGTCTACTGCAGAGTGACAGGCTGCGCAGTGGGGGGCAAGAGTGGCTCCCGCAGGGAGGTGTCGTGTGTATCGGAAACCAACCTCCGGCAGAGACACGGTGCCATAACGGGGGTAAGAACCACCTCGAACAGTGTTGTGGAATGAATTCCCTAATTTTTTCCAAAGCGGCAGTGGGTTCTTAAAAGAGGCGTCAACAGACTTTTATAAGGTCGACAGGGCGCAAATGATACCCTTGGCGTCGCAGGCATGCATAGATTACGGTAACCGCTTACAATCAGGTGAACTGTGTGCTTTTATGCCACTGGTTTTATTTCGAGCACACACACTAAATTCAGAGAAAATATGTATAAATCAGAAAAGGGAAACTTATTACTTGTCAAAAAACGGACGCATGATAGTCGCCCGATTACGAGTATATATTTAGAGATCATAGCGGTACCGGAGTTGAAACTGACATCAAGTAATGAATATACGTTTCGCGAATTTGTGCACTATTGACCAGCAATAACAAAGATAATGCATAAAAACGGACCGAAGTGTTATGTTAACGACATTTGTCCAGTCTCATGATACGACCTAAGGCTAGTAACCCATTCACATTAATCACATATGTATTTTCGCAACTTGATAGAAAAGATAATGTCAAAGCAAATACAATAACCACATATTAAAGTATACTTTTATCCAGGGCTCTGAAACCGGTTTAGGTCATTGATCCCGAACCGTTTGGGTTACGGTTACCGGCATTTTAACCGATTAATGAGAAACCGGTTCCGAGCCTTGCTTTTATCAAATAAAACATTGTAGCAACTTTAATACTCATACGTGTCGAAAATATATTTATACAGTTTCAAGGTGAGATGGGTATTTCTTTGGTCAATATCTCCTACTTCTACTTCCTACTACAGTTGAATTTCTAGCACGCACTCAACTAATTTCTCTGTTTCAGCAAGTTCACTCTCAAACGCTTTGCTAGGCGGAAACCTCTTCAGCTTATGGTTTTTCCGCAACCATAACCGCCTCGCGCGCCGTCTCCAGACCCTCAACCCTTGCTGGGACGATGAGAGATTATTCTTCGCTGCAAGGGATATTAACATCGCCTACTATCAACACATGTTATATTACGAACTGATGGTAGCTTTGTTGGGTAAGTTAAGACGTTTCTAGGTTAACGTATGTTAAAAATTAAATGCACCTTAATTTGAGAAATATAAACAAGTACAATAAAAATAACTTTATAAATACGATACACATATCTATATAATTAAATTTGACAGTTACCGAAGTCGGTGCCAAGCCTACCAAACTAATAGACTTTCTGTTGTTGCACATTGGATTTGGCACTTCAATAACTGACAAATTTAATTATATAGGTACATGTATCGTATTTATGAAGTTATTTTTACTGTACTTCAGTTTTGATTAGTAAAGAATAGTTATTTTGTACTTTTCAGAGTTCTTTTTTTGAAGGCGGTTCAATTTTTTTTTTTATAATTTTTGTATTTGTTCCTTTTGAGTGATCTTGACTTAAAAATATCTAAGGCAGGTCTACAATTAACTTCTTTCTAATTCTGGAGGGCAACGATATACAAGAGAATCATCAATATAAATAAAGGTTATAACCAGGTCAGGATTATTTGATGTATCCTCGAAGTTTGAGCTCCAATATCGATTAAATTTAAATGAGATCACCTCGGAAATATACCTTTTCAAAGAAAAAGAAATTTTCGAAATCGGTCCACAATCGATGAAGTTATCGGTGAACATAAAATAAAAAACATACATACAGACGAACATAGAATCTCTTCCTTTTTTTGAGGTCGGTTTATAATAGTAGCATGCAACGATATCTATGTAGTATTCACTACGTTGAACGTTCTTATCGCCACGTGTTTACCGTCCACGGTACAATGGGGAAGCAAAATGTTGCAGTTGTATGGAGACGCTTTTATATTTTTTCCGTGCACGATAACGTCATTCCGTGGACGTTGAAAAAGCGTCTTTATTTTCGAAACAATACCTATTGTATTTTGGACGGTAAAAAAGTGGCGTTAAAAACGTTCAACGGAAAATTATAAAAGTGGCCATTGAGTGTTCAATATAATTGCTAAGTTCCATTCAAGTGAGGATCGGGAACCTCACTTAACTCACATGCGCTTTGACGCTTAGCAGTGAACAACGTCGCGTATTTTACTTCATTTTTAAAACACAAAGACCCCGACTGGCGCTGTCACAATCATACTAAATATTGTCTTTGTCTGCGTGCAAAGCGCGTGCGTATTAGCGCGAACACATACAAACCGTTCGCTAGCTTTCTATGAAGTCGTTATACTATCTATACTACTATATAAATCTCTTGCGTCTGTCTGAAATTTCAGATTTTTGTCAAATTAAGCGATAGATAGTCGTTTTATTACTTACTGATTTCAATTCTACCATTTTTAAAATTTTTGTCTGTCTGTCTGTATGTCCTTTTATAACTAAAGAACGGCTTGACTGATCTTAATGACAATCGGTACGCAGTAAGAACACGTGATTGCGCTCATGATAGGCTACATTTTTTTTTAATTCTACCCCTAAAGGGGTGAAAAGGGGATGAAACTTTGTATGGGAAATGGTAAACCACTGAACCGATTGTGATGAAATTTGGCAGGGAGGTAGTTTAATATTTTAATTGAACGGACACAGGCAATTTTTTTATCAAAAACTTATCCCTAAGATGGTGAAAACGGGGATGAAACTTTGTATGGGAAACGCTAAATCTTGATAGTGAGAGGTGCGGCGATAAGACTTCTTTTTATCAACAATACATAGGCTACTTTTTTATCAAAAATCTGTGAAAAGGGTGACGGGAGGGAGGGGGACGAAACTTTGTACGGGAAGCGAAATCGCTGAACTGATTATGATGTAGCATAGTTAGTGTTATTGTAAAAATGAAGAAAGGAATGCTTAGATGGTTCGGGCACATAGAAAGAATGAGTGATGAAAGACTGACGAAGAAAATCTACAGAGCGAAAGTGAGTGGTAAAAAAAGTCAAGGAAGATCAGGGCTGACTTATGAAAATCAAAGAGCCAGAGTGTTAGCCGACGGAAATGTAAAAAGCACTCACATATCTAGGCGAAAATGTGTGAGGACAATGATGAGATTTGAGGAAGCGAAAGACGTATGTAAGGACCGTGACGCTTAGCGCTCCGTCTTCTCTGATCTCCGTTAGGGATACAGCGTGAAGATGTATGTACGTATGTATGTATGGATATAGTTGACACCTGGGAACATACATAGACTAAACTACCCTCAAAAGGGAATGAAACTTTGTATGGGAAATGCTGAACCGCCGAACCAATTATGATGTTTGGTACAAAGATAGTATATTCCTGGAGACAGACGTAAGCTTAAACGTAGACTTTTTTTGTGTTTAAACATACTATGCACTTTTACATATAATTGAACCTAATCCGGGAAAGCCATGAAAAAATTTTCCGCGCAGACGAAGTCGCGGGTACAGCTAGTATTATACATATATTAGTACTGTTTTGTTAAGGTTTGAAGGTTACGTGCCTTTATTTTAATTTAATTTTAAAAAATAATCTTTTATTTCAATTATTAATTTTATGAAAAAAAAAATAGGTAATTAAAAGTGTATCAGGAATACTTTTCGCAGAAAATAACGTTTTTGACAGATGAAGACACCCCGACATTCTTTATCAGATAAGCGTGAAAGTAAAAATAATGGTTTTCCGGCAGGGTACGAGTTCCTACTGAGGAATAGGGTGGTGTACGATACAGTGGGCCACGTGGACGACTACGACGACAATCAGGAGCCGCGCGTTAGCATCGAATATGTTGTGGGCTCGCAGTGGTTCCACACTGTACAAGAGGGTCGACAGAAGTATGTGGCGTATACATTACATAGCTAAATTCTGCTCACAGACGACATACCCCACGAAATGTTTATGAATTTATAAGCTAACTATTCTGTCAAATAAATAATGGTTCCTCGGACCAAAATTTTAAAACGCCCAATCGACACGTGTTAGTCTATTGACGAAGCATCCTCAAGATATTGCAGAGATCAGACTCAGTCAGCTAATCAGCACTTGATTCTGCACAAACACATTCGGTGCTGGTTAGCTGACCGAGTCTAATGTCTGGAATATCCTTAGGATGCTTCGTTGAGAGGCGAAATACGGCTTGATTAGGGGCTTTGGATTAGTTATACCACTGGAATTTGAAAAAAGTCCATCCCTAAGAGTAGAAAAATAGAGGTGATTAATTTGTCACATTTAAAATCTGTGAACAGATTATGTTACAAATTGACACACATATGTAGTTTTGATAACACTACAACATTATGGAGAAGTGAAATTCATTTGATAATGGAAACGGAAGATGGACGAGAACTGCTCAACAGTTTACAGCAGCCGCATCGTGTTTGGGCTCATTTCATATGATATATGTATATGAGTACATGATATACAGTTGACAGTTATATATGAGCACCTACCCTCTGACCAATAGACTTGAAACGTATCTCATTCGAAACAGCAAGTTGATAATTTTTTACTACGACGACGAGTTCTTGAAATGTATGAGACTTTCTAGAAATAATGTTTTGCTTTTTGAAATTTTTTGAAAAATTTATATACGAATTTTCTTTACATTTCAAGAATGTCGCCATAGAAAAAAGTTATCAGTATGATACGTTTCCAATGAGATACATTTCAAGTCTGTTGGTCCAGGGGACGGTGTGTTCATTAGCCTTTGGGAATAAACAATTTACCATGACTTGGGTTTCCATGCCATTAATCCATCCACGCTTTTTTTTTTAAGATACTCTTCCTTAAAGACGATTGAAGAAGATAAACTATCAGCACAAAGTAAAACTTCCATTTCACTTCCAGAATGTACACTAAAAGCGGTAAGTTGTACAACGAAATAGCGGTAGTGGACCTCATATTAAGAACTGGCGCTCTCGCCATCAACAATACTATAGAAGGAGTCACCCAAGGTTCCTTCAGACAACCGGCAGCAGAATACGACTACGTAGTGGATCCAGACGTTAGTATTAACGAGTGATGGCGAGTTTATTAAGCTTTTTTTGGGGTTGCGTACTCAAACGATCACAATGGAACCCAGCATCGGTCAAGCCCTCAGGGTAGAGCGCGATCGTCTTACAGCGCCCTTTGGTTGAGACTTTTACGTCACATAAATTGCATTTCAGTTCATTTTAAATAAATAATAATTACTATTTTTTTTTAATCTACTTTTATTGCAAAATCAACACTTTATTAACACCTATTTTTTACTCGAAATTATTTTTGACATTTGGCACTATGGCGCTCCTTGCCACCTAGCGTCTAGAGCGACCGCTCCTCTGGCTCTACTACTGGGCCGGAGCTGAAGGGTTTCTATTACTAAACATACACAGTTTGTCCGTCTGTCTAAATATATTTTGTACCGTAGTAAGTAGCTAAGACTGGAATAAGGATCGGATTAGAGCATGAAATATATTTATCACTTTACAATCACTGGGATGGTGCAAGCAGTACAAAATCAAATTTTCTAGGGCATCACTTAGAGTTTAAGTGATCCGTAGATTTCATTGACTTTTTCTGACCATCTTTAAAATCTGGCATTTCCTGACTTCCACTGATTCTTTAGAAAGTGGACACTTTGTATGATAATAATAATAATGTACTCATACATTTCACACAGCGCCATCTAGTCCCGAAGTAAGCAGCACAGCGCTTGTGTTATGGGTACTAGGCAACTGATATACTACCATATATGTATACTTTTCTTTTGTAAATAAATACATATTATACGTAAACACCTAGACTCGGAACGGGAATCGAACCCGCAACCCGCGTTTACTTTCCGACGCGCTTAGCCTTTGCGCCACGGAGGTCGTCATATACATATCCAATTTTACAGGTCGGCTAGAAGTAGGAAGCTTGCTGTTCGAGCACTAACGGTAGATATCGCGGTGCTAGTGGAAAAACGTCCAATATTATATGGCGTTACATACCTCGGCAAAAGTGTATGAGGAGAGTGATGAGATTTGAGGAAATGAAATAAGTATGTAAGGACCACATGTTTGGCTCTGTGTTCTCTCACTACCCCGTTAGCTATACAGCGTGAAGATGTGAAGTCGTTTTTTAACTGATCTGCAAGATCAAGTAACTCCTAAGTTTTAATTTAAAATCGGTATATTGCTATAAATCTGCAGCACATCTTTGTATAGATGGGCGAGAGGGTGTTGGGCTTCCTGCAACTCGCATCTGACGTCGTCTCCAACGACATCATGAAGGAACGTGATGCGGGCTTGCCACCCTACAACCAGTACCGGCGGATCTGTGGGCTTCCTCTCCTCAAGACCCTCAAAGACTTATACAATATGATACCTAAGGACGTGAGTTGACTTCATTCGATTTTTGTTTGACGTAAGATCGATGTAGGAATCGAACCTTTGCATATTGTCTTGTAATTTGCGTGTCACTGGGAGATATAGTATCTCAGTTCGTTCGTATCACATTTGCAGATTTTTATCTATTCATGATGATGATGTCTGATTTCGCAACAAAGGTAGTTTTAAGCGAATATAGTTATGTACCCGTTACCTATACCCAAACGCGCAATGGCCTATACCATACCATGGATATTAATTACGGTAAAGAAAATTAATACTCAATTTAATATTAGATTGGATAAATACGCAAAATTAAAACTGCTCGGACAAGTCCATTGTTGCACGTTGAATTGGACTTGCCTATTTAGAGCAATGAAACTAGCACTGTCTCGCTTTTACATACGGTGAAGCGCCACGCGTTAAAGGAGGTGGATCTACTTTCCGCTTCACGCTCTGCTAGCGTGTGGCGACATGATTATTGTTTTGATCAACAATATCTATGTAGTATTAGATTGAGTGTTTGAAACAATCGGTATGTACCACTCAACTGAGTCTCGGGGACCACACCTTACAATTCACTTACAATTCGTTTGAGCAGTGAACAACGCAATGCACTTTACTTCATTGCACATTTAAAGCACTTGTGTAATACTTTTATAAGTAATTAAAAAATGGATGCTCGGTTTAATATTAGACTGCAAAATATATTTTATTACACGAACAATCGAAACGTTGTGAGCAGGTTTTGCCCATTCGGAGCGACGACACAATAGCACTGTCTCGCTTTTACTTACGACGTAGCTCTTCATTTCGCACCCCTTTCACCCAGCGCGTTGCGCCACTGTTATTGTTTTCGTGTCCTATTCAAGTGTAACGTATTCAAAAAATAGGTTCAGTAATCATTAACAAAAGTGATTAATATTCGAATTACAATAAAAAACGTAAGAATTATTGCTTTTAAACTTTAGTAATGGGAACAGAGTGGGGATATGTTGTCTCTGTCATTCCTAAAGCTGTACAATGTTATTGTGACTTTGTGACGCCACAGCTATGTAACGCTATCTGTCTTTAGCTCATTCCCATTTTTTTTTTTACTCCAGACAATTACACAGATTGTGTGACCAAACTAAGCAGTAAGTTTGTACTATGGATATCACACAACGAACTCTGGGGGAGTACCCAGTCACACACCCAGACGCTAAGCCAATTTAGAAAATTTCGTTTCCTAAATTGACCTGACCGGGATCGAACCCGGGACCATAGCTTGGAAATAAGATGCATATGCCGTTGCACCAACGGGCCAGTCAACTGTTCCTACTACTGAACTTTATCACCCAACAACTCAGTTTCTATCAATAAATATCAATTACTTTTTTCTCAATTGTAATCACAACGTTTCATTATTTTAAACAATATATAAAATATGCCACATTTAATAGGACTCATTTAGCCTATTCAATGGCTCATACACTTGCAGCAAGCAGAAGCAATACAGATGTTGTACGATGATATAGAAGACATAGAGCTTATGACGGGACTGCTGGCTGAGAGGCAAATGGAGGGAGCGCACGTGGGGCCGACCCTGGCCTGCATATTAGTGGACCAGCTGAGGAGGTGGCGCCAAGCGGATAGGTTCTGGTACGAGAATAGCGTGCATCCAGGGGCATTCACTGGAGGTACTATCATGATTATATTAATACGTGAAGTGAAAACTTCGGATCCCTCTTTAGGGTTCTATAACTCAAAAGGAAAAAAGAAATCCTTATAGGATCACTTCGTTGTCCGACTGTCTGTTTGTCAAGGCACTTTTCTCAGGAACATGTGGAGGTATAAAGTTGAAATTAATATCAAATAATTATGTCTGCAGTTCCTTGGAGTTGCAAAAAAATCAAGCTTCGAAGCCAACGCAATCAAAAATACGGCCATTTATGTTTCATATTTCGACACTCGTAAGTAAATCAAACTTACAGGGCATTTACCGTTGACCTAGAATCATAAAATTTGGCAAGAAGCAAGGTCTCACAGCACAAGTATCGAAAAAAATACGAAACAAAAATACGAGTGCAGTTAGAGAGTATTGGACAACGTGTGTTAAACTGCAAAGTTTATTTTTTAATCAGTCAGTCAGTGAGTGAGTAATGTGAGTCAGTTTATCAGATTTACCTCGCCGTTGCTGTCCGCACACAGCGTCTGGAGATATAAAATCTACAACAGTGTTACATTTTTATAGAGATATATAAACATTTTTTCCGTTATTTTTTTAAATTCTAAATTGGTTTTTAAATGAACATCATTCTGTTACTGGTATAATGTTCACACAGATCAACTGTTGGAGATACGTCGGTTCTCACTGGCGAGGCTGGTTTGCGACAACGGAGATGACGTGGACGAGATACAACCACAGGCTTACATCGTACCCGGACCAGGGTAAGGGAATTAGAAACTAGCAGTGGAGTCTCGACTATCCTGCACCATTATTACGTAACTGAAGCCAGTAAGCCATAGCTGCACGCTTATTAACTAACTTGCAGTCAGCATGCGACAGCCAAATATCGCGCGATATCTGCTGTCAAAATGAGAATTTGTATAATGTAATTTGTGTAGTGGCGCTAAATTTACCGCGAAAAGTGCATTTTACGGTCATGGCGCATTAGACACGTAATCGGCATACATGATACCAATTTTTTTATTACAGTTAGCCACCGGTCGCGCAGTGATCGCGTGGCTGTCGCTGTTTGCAAATATTTAGGTAATAACCTGCCGATTGTTATGCAATCACACGCGATACGTTGTTAGATGGAGCACGCGGGGTTATTACCTAAAAATTTGTAGACAGCGACAGCCACGCGATTACCTCGCGACCGGTGACTAATTGTAATAAAAAATTGGTATCATGTACGATGATTGTGTATCTATTATTCTATGACCGTAAAATGCACTTTTCGCGGTAGATTTAGCGCCACTATACAAATTACATTACACAAATTCTCCTTTTGACAGCAGATATCGTGCGATATTGGCTGTCGCATGCTGATTGTGAGTTCAGTAATAAGCGTGATGATCAATCGCGATACGTTGTTAAACCGAGCACGATATAATGTCGCAAATCGCTTTTGCTGCCTCTTCTGATTAAACAGTGAACTAAAAACTACTGCTAGCGACTTTATTTAAGCTTTTAAAGTAATATTACAGTATGGCGCCGTAACCAATGAAATGATAATGATACCAATGGACATCCACAATGAGGTGTTGGTTTATTGTACGGTAGTGAGGCCTGGATATGCCCGAAATCGAGTGGAAGTATGATAAATGCAGTAGAATTGCGATCTCTTACAAATATGTGCGGTGTCACCCTTGCGGACAGGATAAGCAATGAAGAAATACGCAGTATGACAGGGTCAGGCTACAGTGTTATTATAAAAATGAAGAAAGGAATGCTTCGATAGTTCGGGCACCTAGAAACAGTGAGTGATGAAAGACTGACGAGGAAAATCTACAGAGCGAAAGTGAGTGGTAAAAGAAGCCAAGAAAGACCAAGGCTGACTTATGAAGATCAAATAGCCAGTGTTAGGAGACGGAAATGTCAAAAGGCTGAAATATGTGAGAAGAATGATGAGATTTGCGGAAATGAAAGAGGTATGTAAGGACCGCGACGCTTGGCGCTCCGACCTCTCTGACTACTCCGTTAGGGATACAGCGTAAACATATGTATGTATGATACTGCCGCGCGACTGCGGTGCAGTTATCGCTGTCTGCGGTACGTTACATAATAACCTAGCGGACCTGTTATACAGATTCGCGATTACCCTGATTGGCAATTTTGTGAAGCTATTGTTACATTGTGTAACAAAACCGGTCAAATTCGTATCCACGTAATATATTGTCTTACATATTTGTTAAAAAAATTATGATGGATTCCTACCTATAGAACTTTAGTTAGCGGTTACTTAATTCACACCTATGTTTGGATTATTGTTCCTATACTGTATTGGACCATAGTTCGTATTAGCACTAATAACTAACAATATTTCTTTCCAGAAACGAAATAACCAAATGCTCCAACATCTATGCCCCCAGCATGGAACCCTGGCGAGATCACTCTTGCATCGGCAATTCCACAAAGGACAGCGACGCAATTTTCAACAGTCAATACTACTCCCAATACGGGAAAGTACCTAAAAACACCGTTATAGAATTGCCAGCAATAAACAAAAACCCTTACTCAAATCTACAAGTGAATATACGCAATAATATAGGAGTTACACCAATAATCAATCCTAACATAGGACCTATACCAATAAATCCTATAGAAACATTGAAAAATAATCCTTATGTAGTTGAAACGGGAATAAATAAAAATCAGAATGTCGACTTGGGAATAAGACAAGAAAATAACGTTGAATATACTCCGAGTCAAGTGCTAGGATTGAATAGTCCCTATTCCGGATTCAGATCTATTTTAGATGAGAATGTTGTGCGAACCTTGTTTTAGTCAAATGTTATATTAATCTAGAACTAAGTAAATGTAATTATAATAAAAATTATTTCTTTATGAAAGTATTTTTTATTAAAGTTCCGTGTCTCAAAAGGAAATTTAACAATTTATTGCACACAACAACATATGAAAAGAAAGTACATACAAAAAAAAGAAAAAAGGTACCGCTTATTTCTATATTTATATTAATAGACACAATTATTCGCTATTCGACGAATAATAAAAAAATGGCGAATAATGACGAATAGCGAATAATAGCGAATATTCGCGGTAACTCTAATTATAATATGCCATGTCTGAATGATACTATATCTATGTCGTGTCATAGATCAAGGCAGGAGGCGAATCATACAGCTACGCAATTGTGATTCTTCGGTTTGCGTTTCACCTAAAACTGTTAGTAATACATACATACATATCACGCTGTGTCCCCAACGGGGTAGTCAGAGGACAGAGCGCCAAGCGTCGCGGTCCTCACATACTTCTTTCGCTTCCTCAAATCTCGTCATTCTCCTCACACATTTTCGCTTACGTATGCGAGTGCTTTTGACAATACCGTCGGCTGACACTCTGGCTATTTGATCTTCATAAGTCAGCCTTGGTCCTCCTTGGCTTCTTTTACCACTCGCTTTCGCTCTGTACATTTTCTTCGTCAGTCTTTTATCACTCATTTTTTCTATATGCCTGAACCATCTAAGTATTCCTTTCATTTTATAATAACACTGTCGTGCAACCCTGTCATACTGCGTATCTCTAATACAATATATATAGATATATATATACTTAGATATAGTTTTAGATTTGTTAGTGATTACAAACCGATACTCGACTACAAATATAAGGGTACCCCCTCTGTCCAAATGCATACATAACCTCTCGACAGAGTTGAACCCGCGTCCTCGACGCACTGTATATAAAGACGGGGTCACATCATACGCTCTCAGTTTCGTGTCAGTGTGTGTACAATCTTTACAATGGTGAGCGTGTTTGGTGTTTATTTTGTGTAAAATACACGTTTAGTGTTAAATCCCGGGGAAAAATCCCGGAGAAAAAATCCCGTTTTTTTTTTGGATGTTTAGTGAATACAATCGCGAAATTGTCTAAATTCCAGATAATTAAGTCTTTTTATGTTTAGTGTTTATAAGGTCGAGATTAATATTAGAAAAAATTCGAACAGATTTTTTTTGTTAATGTAACCACAAAATTATTGCAATTGTTTGAAAAAATGTGGAAATTATTTATTTCTTTAATAATCACAATAATTTTATTTGAAAATATCAAGGGTTTCTCCAAAATTCTAGTTTTTTTAATAAATGTATTCACGAAATTACCTAACATTATAAAAATATCCAGGATTCCTTTTTTAAATTCACATAGAATGAAATAACATTTTAAATATTATCCCTAAAATTCCGGGGGACTTTTTTTTAGAAACGTTGAGCAAATGTAATAATGTAAGAAAAAATACCGAGATTTTTTTAATGTAGTTCTTTTAGTGTACATTTTTTTTTAAATAACTAAGAAATTAAATAACATTAGCTGTGATCCACGGTTTCACCAGTTACATACATAAGTAGCGTCCCGGCCTGGTTTCGCAGGGGGAGATTTTTTTTTGAAAATAAAATAGCCCACGTCACTCGCTAATAACGTAGCTTCTATACGTGAAAGAATTTTTGAAATCGGTTGAATAGTTTTCGAGTTTATTAATTACATACAAACAAACAAATTTCGCCTGTTTACAATATAATTATTAGTATAGATTAAAAAAAGGAATCTAATATTTTGGAATATTTAATGAATGTAACCAAGAAAATGTCGTAAAATTCTCGAGATTTTATTCAAATATTCAAACGTATTCAAAAAAAGCCGGGATATAAGCATTTCCCGGGATCTATAACGAAATCTTGAAATAATAATGTTTGTTTTTGTTCGAATTCGAAGTTCGAATAAAGTTGTTATGGATTAGCGCAATATCTAATAGCTCCTTCGTTGCAGTTCATTGTCAATGTTATGGCTTTTATCGAAATTTGTTGAGTGACACTATTAATAAGCATAATTTTGAGAAAGATACTTAGATGGTTCAGGCACATAGAATGAGTGATGAAAGCCTGTTGAAGAAAATCTACAGACCGAAAGTGAATTGTATTAGAAGCCAAGGAAGACCAAGATTGACTTATGAGGATCAAATAACAATTTTCGCTGACGGGAATGTCAAAAGCACTCGCATATCTAGGTAAAAATGTGTGAGGAGAATGATGAGATTTGAGCAGTCGAGAGAAGTATGTAAGAACCTCGACCCTCGGCGTTCCATCCTTTTTAGGAATACAGTGTGAACGCGATGAATGAAAGTGAATGTATGTTAATTGTCAAGAAAAAGTAACTCCGAGTAACGTCTTCTACATTTTTGAATTCGTGATGTGAAGCCTTTAATTTGACACCTCACACGATGATAAAAAAATTTACTTTCTCTTCGACCCCCAAAACTCACCCTTATATCCTAAAACTCAACTTACAAAGCTGACGTCTTTGGACCACCAATCACATGGAGCACTCAACCTATAGAGACGAAATATAGGACCATCTTATTCACCACTGCTCAGTTTATTTACACTAACAAATATCAACTCTCGCTCACATTAAGCAGTACATAACCAATACTGGACCTGTGTGTACATCTCTGTATATTCCGACAGATATAGAAATATTTATGTAATGGCTTATTGTTCTATTCGGTGGTGTGACTAAAACAGCAAAAAATCAAACTATAAAACAGAACACAGTAATCGCCACAGTGTTCAGACGTAAATATTTTCATACAAAATAAATGGCATTGCCACTCTATAGGTTGAGCGCTCCTTGACCAATAACTACAATTTTTTCAAACAGCTATTTACAGCTGTTTCAGTAAAATATGGTTATGCCATACAGATACACCGAAATTCCATAAATTAGAGGCGCTCGGTGGTCGAAAATCGGCCGTAAATCTATAGTAATATAAAGAGGTAAACTGTTTGTATGTAATGGATAAACTCAAGAACTACTCAACCGATTTCAAGCATTCTTTCACCTATAGAAAGCTACATTATCAGCGAGTAACATAGGCTGTATTTTATTTTCGAAAGATTTTCTACTCGTGCGCAGACGGGTCGGGTCGCTAGTATGAATATAAATTTGTAATATAAACTCTTTGGCGACAATCTCTACTCTGTGCAACTGTTTTATCCAAAGAAATGACATATATGATCACAAATTATTATGAGTTGGACATTGGCAGTCTTTTTAACATTGGCAGTATGAACGTAATACTGTGCCAAATCCCACTCCTCCGTGCGCGCAATATTCTTAAAAAGGGATCCGAAGTTTTCGCTTCACGTATTAATATAACTGTCTCCAAAAATGTTTTATTGATATGAAGCTCGTCAATGGCTACGATACAAAACAAAAAAAATTTTAACGGTTAACGAACGAGAAAAAGGTCCAGGGGTCTAAACAAGTGGCTCAGTTGTCGTAAACGCTAGTAGAATAGAATGACAAATCACTTGCGTAACGAATATTAAATTGGTAGTCAAACGTTACTAACTTTCTATCAAATCAATCGAAAATTGAATCCATGTGGAAACCGTCGCATAAAACGAAGCCCAATGGCACTTTTGACGAGCAAAACCTCTCGCTAGCGTTTGATTTTCGAAACGCTAACGCTTATCCACTTGTCTAGCCGCCCTGTACTGTTTTGTCTTTTATTTTTTTGTCTTTTTTATTGATTCTCTATTAAATTTAGTAACTGATTTTGTTAAGCAAAACACAAACATACAACATCAACATATTCACCCGACTGGATTCACATTTTTTATCGAGTTTTTATTAGTTATTAGATTTTCCTTACGACTTCGTTCTTACTTCTTTCGCTTATAACGTGCGCGCGAAGTTCAATAACACACAATATCTATATAAATTTATAGCCTATGTGTTATTCTGATGTATAAGCTATATTACTGTAAAGTTTCATCAAAATCCGTTCAGTATTTTTTGCGTGAAAGAGTAACAAACATCCATACATCCATCCTCACAAACTTTCACATTTATAATATTACTAACTTCCGCCCGCGACTTCGTTCGCGTATAAATTATAGCCTATGTGTTATT
Organism: Zeuzera pyrina; assembly: GCA_907165235.1. Lineage (NCBI taxonomy): Eukaryota > Metazoa > Arthropoda > Insecta > Lepidoptera > Cossidae > Zeuzera > Zeuzera pyrina. The sequence goes on along the minus strand of OU015647.1, from coordinate 9,781,318 downwards.
TTGATGTATAAGCTATATTACTGTAAAGTTTCATCAAAGTCCGTTCAGTAGTTTTTGCGTGAAAGAGTAACAAACATCCATACATCCATCCTCACAAACTTTCGCATTTAAAATATTACTAACTTCTGCTCGCGACTTCGTTCGCGTATAAATTATAGCCTATGTGTTATTTTGATGTATGAGCTATATTATTGTAAAGTTTCATCAAAATCAGTTCAGTAGGTTTTGCGTGAAAGCGTAACAAACACCGATACATCCATCCTCACAAACTTTCGTATTTATAATATTAGTAGGATACGTAGGACTATATATATTATATCATCATATATAAGTGAGGTAGTAGGATTACATATTTGGAATTGGCTGTTTATTACCTTTCAATGGATACCCATATTGTTATACTCCGGGATCTCTTACGGAACGTATCGGAAACCCTCTCGCGTCGATGCACCTCTCAGGGGCAGTTACAAAACCCTTACTGCGTTCTGCAGTATTACGACAGAGCGGGCTATACGTAGTATAGTTCTATTTGGGGACGCATGGATGGACTGGACCCCCATGCAAGTGTGGATCCACTGGTGGGGTCTTGGGGTCATGACCCTACCCCGGGCTGGGTTAAGGTTGACTAGTGATAATTTTGCTAATTATTGTAATCGAATTGTAGCCTGTCTTGACTAGATCTCGACTATATGAACCCCCTGACTTGAAAGCTGGGTCCGCCCTTGCCCCATGTACATCAGCTACGACTCTCTCTTTGCCTAGGCTTATGCCATTTAATAATCCAAAGAGGTCTCCGACATTGCAGCAATTTCGAAAACACAGACGCGTCTTATTATTATTTAAACATATAAATTAACATACAGACATGTCGTCAACCATTTCCTCAGTTCCATTCATTTTATTCACATGGCTGACAGGTAGCATTGTGTTTGACATTTCATTACAATCATTACGGAATGTGATTTAGGTGACAAGCGGAGCGGATGCGGGCGCGATTTGTTACAAATGTGTACTATTTCTGATTCTTACGACTTCGTCTGTGTGGATTTTATGCGTGTGTCAATGTCTTCTTTCCTCATATGTCAAAAATACAAATAAAAAAATTGGTCGGGAAATTAAAAAAAAAAACTGGGTCAGAAAATTATAAAAAAATTTATAGATCTCGACAACAGCAACACCTACCGGGTCCACTTATAGTTAAGAACCATCCAGATGACGCCGTAAGTATAAAAAATTCATCAAAATTAGTCAAGCAGTTTAGGAGAATTAAGAAAACACGTACACTGGAATTTTATATATTAAAATTATTATAAAAGCGAAAATGTCTGTTATGTTTTCACGGCTAAGTCGATGGACCAGTTTGGATGAAATTTGGTATAGAGGTGCCTTGAACGCTAGATAAAAAAATACGTTTTTAAAAATTCTACGTGAATTCAGTCGCAAACTAGGTATTATAAAAATAAAAGATACGAAATTGAGACAAATGAGATAAAATAATTGTGTCTTGAATGCGTAGCTGGAAGAAATGTGTAGAAGCGAATATCTTATCAACTACTGACTTGAATAAAAAAGTTTCTTTGATATATCTATATTATGAAGACATCAAAGAATATTCCACACGCTCACGTGACTGGAACTTTATTTCATCCCTCGGTTACATGTCCGAGTGTTAATAACTTTATTTTTAAATAATTTTAACTTTTAAATTTTTTTATTTAATCTTTATGTATTTCTATTACAAATAAAGGATATTTCTAAAATACATTAAAAACAAACAGAATTTTTGTTTTTACATAAGCTTATATAAGCTTTTTATATAAAAAGATCAAAAAAACTAATAAAGACCAATGTTTAGGGAAGATTATATCACCACGACTCTGAGTAAAATGATTGTGATGTGTGAACAGACAAACAGCACGAAATTTTTTATAACATAAACATAACATAACATAACTTCACGCTGTATCCCCAACGGGGTAGTCAGAGAGGACGGAGCGCCAGGAGTCGCGGTCCTTACACACCTCTTTCGCTTCCTCAAATCTCATCATTCTCCTCACACATTTTCGCCTAGGTATGCGAGTGCTTTTGACATTTCCGTCTGCAAACACTCTGGCTATTTGATCTTCATAAGTCAGCCTTGGTCTTCCTTGGCTTCTTTTACCACTCACTTTCGCTCTGTATATTTTCTTCGTCAATCTTTCATCACTCATTCTTTCCATGTGCCCGAACCATCTAAGCATTCCTTTCTTCATTTTTTCAATAACACTGTTAAGCAACCCTGTCATACTGCGTATCTCATCATTGCTTATCCTGTCAGCAAGCGTGACACCGCACATATTTCTGAGAGACCGCATCTCCACAGCATTTAACATACTTTCACTCGATTTTGGGCATATCCAGGCCTCACTACCCTACAACAAAGTTAGCACCAACACCGCATTGTGGATGGCCATTTTAGCAGTGTTAGATATATTCACACTACCCACTAATGCGGACAGAGCACCGTTAAATTTTTTATCATACATAAAACTCTTTAAAATGTTCATTTGTCCGCTATCTCTTGCAATATGATCACTTCTTTATATTTTAAGCGCTGTGTCGTAACATTGCTAAGGTTAAAACGCGTTATAATATATTTAGTAATACTCATCTCGACTTAATATTTACCTGCTATATTAACTAATTTATGCACTTGGATTCGCTCCAACCTTTACCTGTGTATCAGTTTACGTCAAATCAAACAGTCAATAGTCAACATATATACGATATTTCACAACAAAGGCTTATTCATTAATTTCATATAGCCACTATTTGCACGTTACCGAGACTCAAACACGTGTTTTTCATCTTTTGTTTGATTGTCTGCTTTTGTCAGAACTAATGTCTAAAACGGCTGAACCGATTTTGATGGGACTTTCGTTGAAAAGTAGTGGACTTTGTAAGAGTAATCTAGGTTATTTTTTTACTAAAATCATGTGGCACCGCTAGTAACAAACAATTAATTTAATTCCATCTAAACCTAGTTTCACCTACAAGGGAATTCAATTAAAATTTGTAAAAATAAGTATAAAACTGCTCCTATAAAAATAACCCTTGTCACTGGACAAAATGAGCAATAAAGAGATACTCAGTATGACAGCGTTGCACGACAGTGTTATTGTAAATATGAAGAAAGGAATGCTTAGATGGTTCGGGCACATGGAAAGAATGAGTGATGAAAGACTGACGAAGAAAATCTACAGAGCGAATGGGAGTGGTAGCAGAAGCAAAGGAAGACCAAGGCTGACTTACGAAGATCGAATAGCCAAAGTATTAGCTGGCGGAAATGTCAGAAGCAGTCGTATATCGAGGCGAAAATGTGTGAGAAGAATGATGAGATTTGAGAAAGCGAAAGAAGTATGTAAGGGCCACGACGCTTGGCGCTTCGTCCTCTCTGACTACCCCGTTAGGGATACAGCGTGAGGATATGTATGTGTATGTACCTCAATTTCTCTATCTATATACATAACTAGCGACGCGCCTCGGCTTTACAGGGCTAGAATTGTTTTCTTTCTTAATTTCTTAACCTTTTACTATAAATAAATATTAATTTCTTAACCTTTTAGTAGTCGCGGATTACTTCCAAATTCTTAAATCACACAGACCCCTAAATACAATTGCATGAAAAGAAAGAAAATTTATAATACCTTTTATTAGGTAGGATAGGACTCTGAAAGATAACAATAAGTTGTGTTATAATCGGTTAGGGAGAAGATTGCTGCTGTCTAAGTTGTATAAGTACGTAAAATTGAGTTGTTGCATTATATTGTGTTAATAAATGATGTTAGGCAGACTACCTATAGACCTCCGACAGTCATGACATGGATCCCACGTTCACAAACCCTCGGGGTTATTACCTAAAAATTTGCAGACAGCGACAGCCACGCGATCACTGCGCGACCGGTGACTAATTGTAATAAAAAATCGGTATCATGTATGACTATTGCGTATTTATTATTCTATAACCGTAAAATGCACTTTTCGCGGTAGTTTTAGCGCCACTATACAAATTACATTACACAAATTCTCGCTTTGACAGCAGATATCGCGCGATATTGGCTGCCGCATGCTGTGTGCAAGTTACGTAATAAGCATCCTGTCCTAAATGAACCTGTTATGCCCTCAGAAACTATTTCTCATCACCTTGCTGGTTGCGTACGCTGCGGCTGACGTGTCGCACGTCGTCTCCAAAAACCCGGACCAGGACGCCAAGATCTTGAAGCAAGAACTGGACGTGGGCCTGGAGGGGAACTACCAGTGGGCGTACGAAACTGACAATGGGATTTCTGCGCAAGAGCAGGGCCAGTTAAACAATCCTAACAGCGTGAGTCACCAATGAATTTAAATTTAAAATACTTCTATACTAATACTACAAAGAGTTACATCACCAGGATTCGTTAGCAGGATCGGTATTCATATCCTGAGGATGCTTCGTCGAGAGGCGAAACACGTGCAGATTGGTAGTTTTTGGAGTTTGAGCGGAAAATAGCTAAAGATTTTAGTAATTCATCACATGAAATGGATTTCCGCAACACCTGAGTCTATACAATATGAGGTAAACTTTGTTTGTTTGTATGTAATGGATAAACTCAAAAACTACTTAACCGATTTTAAAAATTCTTTCACTTATAGAAAGCTTCATTATCAGCGAGTAACGGGTGGTAATGTATTTTCAAAAAATTTCTACCCGAACGAAACCGGGGCGGGTCGTCTAATATATAAAAATCAATATTCTTGTTCATATTTTATGGGCTCCGTTCATTGGATTGCGATGAAATTTGGTATGGAGAGAGCTTGAATGCTGAGGAAGGACATAGGCTATTTTAAAATATGAAAACGCGAACGAAGTCGCGGGCTTCAGCTAGTATGTAAATTAAAATAAAATGCTGTTCGTTAGTAAGCATATCACTTGAGAACAGCTGGACAGGCAGCCATGCGAAATCTTAGGTTTAGTCATGAGTGACAAGTCCTCAGTTCCAAGTCCTCGTCAACAGGAGAACGCGGCGCAGCAGGCCCGCGGCCAGGCCCAGTGGACCGCGCCCAACGGTGAGGTGATCCAACTGCAGTACGTAGCCGACGAGAACGGTTACCAGCCACAGGTCAGTTCCAAGTTCAAGTACATAATACTTTTACTCAAAGAATTAGGCTGGCTCGTTGGCGCAGTGGCATAGCATCTGCTTTTCAAACTAGGATCCCGGGTTCGATCCCCGGTCAAGTCAATTTAGGAAACGAACTTCTCTAAATTGGCTTGAAGTCTGGGTGTTACTGGGAACTTCCCCAGAGTTCGTTGTGTGGTACCCAAGTACAAGCTTACTGCTTAGTTTGGGGTCACGCAATCTGTGTAATTGTCTGGAGTATTATTATTATTAAACACCTTTATGAGCAGTGTTGGGCAAAAATAATTGTAAAATCTATCAAAATATTTTTACAATTACAATTTTTTTTTGTAATTGTTTTATTTGGACTTTTTGGCGGGAACGGGAGAAGTGAGGTTGACATTTTGTTTAGATTTTCTATTTATTACATTTTTGGGAGTTTCAAAGTAGAACAGTGATAGTATATTGTGTTTTAAAGTTCTTTGTAAGCGAAAATAATGGAGGAGATCTAAATAAACATGCGTAGCTGAAGTTCTCGCGCTCTTCAAAGCAGTCCTTTAAAACCTCAGTAAAGCTTACTATCACTTTACTGGAGGAGTTTTACGATAAGAAAAAATTAATTTACTTGTGATTCTACTTATTAATACATGACACAGACAAATGTCTAAATTGTGTGGCATGCCATAAAGAAAAAAAAGGTGTTATGTTACAATTACATGAATTTTTGGCGGGATTTTATGGGGATCGGTTGGGCGTTTATTTCAATTATTTGCAAATGGTTTTTAGTAGATATTGTGATGTAAAATTGGTGTAGTTTTGCGTCCCAGCGTCTAGACTATTGTGCATTATTGTGGAATTGTTGAAGTAACTGCTAATTTAGTAGCGTGACGTTGAGATTTTTTTAATGGCTTAACCTGTCTCAGCGGATTCTATTAGACAGACTGCTTCAATATATTTGTCGCCAGAAACTCCAAGAGACATTAAAACGTGTTATGTCGACGTTTTAATGAAATAATATGAAGAATTTATCTATTTATTACTGAAGACATCGGCTGTATGGGCTAGATCCCTTTACCTACCGTCCTAAGGGAGAATCGTACTAAAAAAAATTACAATTACAGTTTGCCCAACACTGATTATAAGTTAATTCCAAACTCAAATATATCATTGGTTCAGAAAGTACCTACACGCACCGGCAAGAAATTTAGGTGTTACATGTCAGGTTATGAGTTTAGCAGTGTATATATGTCAATGTCAAAAGCACTCGCATACCTATTCGAAAATGTGTGAGGAGAATGATGAGATTTGAGAAAGCGAAAGAAGTATGTAAGGACCGCGAGGCTTGGCGCTCCGTCCTCTCTGACTACTTCGTTGGGGATACAGCGTAAAGATATGTATGTATGTACAAATCAGATGTCACAACTAGCATGCATTGTAATGACACGCGACTTGCACGCGAGAGCTTCATCATTGAATGAACCGAGGTTATAAACATAAGACAGCGAACTACGTGTAACTTGCAAAACCCGTTCTCTTTTTATAATATTAAAGCAGTGATTCTCAACCTTTTTTTGTCGCGGCACACTTTTAACGATTTCAAAATTTGACGGCACATAAAGAAAAAGATAAGTTTAAAAGTTGTTTACTTACCTATAATACACTGTGTAAAATAGTTTATGATAATAGTTTTGATTGTAAAATAAAATAATATGTACTAGAAAAATAACAGTACGTTTATTGAGGGATTAATTACAAGAAAAAAAAAATATAATTTTTACTATATACATTTCGAAACTTTGGCAGCATACAAATATACCGCGGCACAGTGGTTGAGAACCACTGTATTAGAGTATAGACATAGAACAAATATATATTTTATCTAAAATTGAAGTACCTGATGATTTCAAAATGGAGGCTTTTTCTCAAGCTCATAAAGTTATTTGCACGTCCGTAAAACCCGAGCACACGTTTTCAAAATTTATTTTTGACTGTGTTTGTTTGTCCGATTTAATCTACAAATTGATTTTGACGGGATTTCATTGGCAGATAGAAAGCTTTTCAGTGTTATCTAGGGTAATTTTTATCCTGGAAAACAATAAATATAACGCGGATCTAACATTGAATATTAAAAAAAAACAACCTAGGTTATGATATTTATATAAAAAGTTATAAATATGTTACGCTATCCTCCCCTTATAGTACTTGACAATGTATTTTAATTCCAGGGTTCTCATCTCCCCACACCGCCCCCCATCCCAGAGGCGATAGCCCGCGCTCTGGAGTACATTAGAGCCCATCCTCCCCCGCCTGAGAAGAACTGAGCCAGTTCTGGAAACTGCCGAATCACTTAGTCATAATTACTTATAAAGTCAAATATACCTTTAGATATGCATATGTATAACTCATAAGATTTATCTGTATCACTTGTTATAATTGAAAGGGTACGTTAGAACATTGTGTACTAGACCGGCGGGGTTATTAGCTATAATTTGCAGACAGCGACAGCCACGCGATCATTGCGCGGCCGGTGACTAAATGTAATAAAAAAATATATTACGTATAACAATTGCAGGTCTATTTCAAAAATTCTCGTATTGACAGCAGATATCGCGCTATATTTAGCTGTCGCATGCTGATTGCAAGTTAGGTAATAACCGTGCGGGTGGGTCAGATAAGACACAAAGAAACTACCGAATATGATAAGTCGTTGGCAAAATATGACGGGAATAAAAAGAAAAACATTTATGGGAAAATTTCCAGAATCTAGGAATAATTCTGGGAAATAGGGAATTTTCCTGGTAATTTGGGTTAATTTTCTAAATATGATATAGGGTGATATGGTGTATAGCATGAGCAGAGATTGAGATATAATAACGCCATAGACTGTAGCGGAAGCGAAAAATATAACCGCTGATCAAGGATGTCTCCTATTGTGTTATTTACACTCAATATATGAAGTTACTTTTGTGCCGTATTATTCGCACACCGATACGAGCAGTGACAGAGATGGACTGACGCAGAGGACTGTAGCGGAAGCGAGATAATTTGTCCATTGGACTCCATTGATGAGATTCTTGCGTAATTATGCGTACAGATGTGAAATAAATGAAAAAAGTAGGAATTTAAGGGGGAAAAAATCCTGATATTTGGGAATATTTTTGTGAGTTGGTAATTATCCCAATTTTAAGAATTTTCCGGGGAACGACACATCTCTATCAGCACAAGACGCTGTGGTATCTTTTTGCTTTATCGATGATCAGTCTGGCAGTATGTTGTTAAGGTTATATCTTTTTCTAAGCTTGAAGTCTCGCGTTCAATGGTCGACCAGATCAACCGGTGAACCTGGTACAAGACGCACAACATTTTATTACTTAGGGTTGCCAACGCATTTACAATCCTAGTGCCTTCTTAGCATTGATATTGTTATGCCTTGAAATGTCAATGGACCTCAATCCAGTTGGTCTATTTGCTTGTCTTTCCAGAAGTACAAAAAAAAAATTTAGAATCTAGTTTGATGTTGATGTGAAAGAGAAAGCGACACTGGATATGCCACTGTTTATCTGTGACGGGTAGTCTGATACAAATAACCTATAAATGCATCTGATTGCTGTATTGTGGTAAAATCGTGACGAGATATACTAGCAGGTAGATCGATATTTCATATGAATTGTACATATATGATTATGCTATATTAGTAAAGCTGTTTGTTGGTCAGCTAATTATTAAAAATACTCAATGTAATATAAAAATGTCACATGTGATAAGTACTTATAGTATAATAATATATATGGATGGTTTCTTTCTACAGGGTTAATTTAAAAATACTTATAACCTCTTAGTATTTTGTACTAAACATTATATCCAATAACTTTTCATTTACGACTTTGAAAAATTCATAACTTTTTCTTTCATACAAAAGTAAAAATACATTAAATGTGTCTGAAAATGGTACCTACTCTACCCGGTCGCTAAAGCGGCACACGCACACACGCACAGCGCAGCGCAGCGCTGAGGTCCGGTGCGCTTGCACTACACCATTGGAAATACGTACAGAGTAATTACGTTTCAGACAGTACAACAAAACTTAACAAATACTTTTTGGAGGAACGTATTGAGTCTTGAATAAAGTCGTAGAACAAAATTTGTTAGGTATGTTGACAGGAATTTTGCCTAAGAGGTTACTAGTATATTTAAATTAACCCTTTAGATTTCATAAACTTCTAATAAATTAAAAATCACACAAAAAAATTGGTTAAGACGTTAATTATTGAAGTCGGTGCCAACCCTACCGAAGTAGCAGACTTTCTCCTGATATTGGTTTGACACCCACTTCAGTAACTGACGAAGTTAATGAAATAGATATTTGTATTGTATTATGCAGTTATTTTTTTACTTGAGTTATGATAAGTAAAGGATAATTATTTCATAATTGTCAGCGTTATTTTATTATTCGTTTTGAGTGACCTGGGCCTAAATCAATATCTAGTATAGGTCTACAAATAACTTTTTCCAATTTTGGAATGGAAGTCAAATAAAAAAATCATCAAAAAACATAATCCGTCGAATAGTTCTTTGTCTAAGCAATATTCCATCATAAGATCTTAACTAAATTTCTATTGGACCACCCTGACATACCTTTTTAAATTAAAAACAATAATTAAAATCAGACTATTCTGTAAAAGTTGTGCGTGGTCCCAACACCACATACCTACTATTAGTAAATGTCAACAGAGGACACTACTAACACACATATCTACTACAAAGGGCACCACTACTAAATATTGACAGAAGGAGCCACTTAACACACTCAACAGAGGAGACACTTAACACACATACAGAGGGAGCCACTTGATGATGGCATGATACCCAACCTACCCTACAACCCAAGGTGTGGTGAAAAGATTCCGGCGATGACGTCATCACAACAAGTGACAAGTGAGACAAGTGACATTGACAAGTGACACATGACAGCGACACTCACTCACCAAACGAAACACAACAGCAATAGATGCTGTTATTTCACGCCGATATTCTGTCCAAGGGTATTTCACCGGGCGAGACCGCCCAATTCGTTCTGCAATGCAGCATGACTCTACCACTCTTAAATCCACTCTTAAATTTCAAAATTATAATGAAGTAGCGACCCGTCCCGGCTTCGCACGGTTGTACAGTGTGTGTGACGCAGGTCTTACAACTCCAGAATGTCTTTATATAGCATACAATGTTTAGAGCTGTTTTTTCATTAAATAACACAAACAGATGCCGTGTCGCTGCGAGCGATTAATGATTTTAGATCAGTGATATCCTCTAAGATATTCATTTTAATGATACGCTGCAAAGGGCTATTTTGATCTACATTAAATGCACAACGTATCTAAAGTATTTAATTGGATAAAGAGCATGTGTAACAGATAAAAATGGGTACCGTGGGTTATCCTTAGGAGATAGACATATACCATCCCAGATATTTCTGTAGACCTTTTTGAGATATACAATTCCGTAGTATATAATTTTGATCGATCTCTTAACGTTTAGCCAGCATTAGCAATGTGAGACCCTAAAAATATGTATTTAACGACAACACTACACAAATCATTTGAAATTCTCGGCTTTTTTCCACTATAATATATATTATACATATAAACCTTCCGGAACAAAATTTCTAAATAACATATCTTCATGCCGTATCCCCAACGAGGTAGTTAGAGGACGGAGCGCCAAGCGTCGCGATCCCTACACACTTCTTTCGCTTCCTCAAATCTCATCATTCTTCTCACACATCTTCGCCTAGGTATGCGAGTGCTTTTGACATTTCCGCCAGCTAATACTAATAACACTAGCTATTTGATCTTCATAAGTCAGCCTTGGTCTTTCTTGGCTTCTTTTACCACTCACTTTCGCTCTATAGATTTTCTTCGTCAGTTTTTCATCACTCATTCTTTCCATGTGCCCGAACTATCTTAGCATTCCTTTCTTCATTTTTTCAATAACACTGTCGTGCAAGCCTGTCATACTGCGTACCTCTTTATTGCTTATTTTGTCCGCAAGGGTGACACCGCACATATTTCTAAGAGATCGCATTTCTACTGCATTTATCTTACTTTCACTCGATTTCGGACATATCCAGGACTCATTATCATACAATAAAGTTGGCACCAACACCGCATTATGTATGGCCATTTTGGCTGAGTTAGATATATTCATACCGCTTACTAATGCTATAAGCACAGCCTCGTCAGAGCGTACAATAGGCAGTTTACTACTGTACCATCACATATCATACCACTCATACTAGCTTTCAATGTCTGGAGGCAACTGTCCAAATCAAGCACGAATAGCCAGGCAGACATCACGCAGCCCTGTCTGACGCCTACGCCTAAAAATTTCTAAATGATAGTGAAAACCGCATCAAAATCCGTTGCGTGGTTTAGAAGAAGTTAGCGGAGAAACAGACAGACGAAAACAGCGACTTTGCTTTAATACCATTTAGATATTTAAAAATAATTTAACTATGTCAGAAAATAATTTTAATTTCACAGTATTTCTCAAACTAATAATTTTGTGATCGCTAAACCCAAAATAGTGTACCGAAAATATTCCATATCGTACATAACTTATTCAAACCAATTTTCGTTTAAAGCGTTTTTTAAGGTCTACTTCCTTAAATTTTTCCAGTATTTTCCACCTCACAATTGAAAGTTAGAGGAGAGACACACTCCTTACCTCTAGAAGTACATATCTCACATACTGTTGATATAAATAGGTCTCTTTGAAACCTATCTAAAAAGACCCCATAAGCTTATGTGCACTGGATTGTTGTTTCATTATTCATTTATGTGTATAGAGTGATAACCATTTTTTTCGTAATTTCACTATACTGTTGCTTGGCTGTCCATAGAAAAGTATATCTTAAAGTAAGACGCATAAAATTACAGTAAGCAATTATATTACATCTAGCAACAGTTACTAGTAAAGTACTCACCCTGGTCCCGTAATACTGTAACTGCTTCAAGGACCCTCCGTGTATAGATGCATGGCTCGTAATTATCCATCTCTTGAGTCACCACCGAGCACACCCTGTATAAAAACATGTTATTGCACTTTGAGCTGTATGGGATTACTGTAGTTTTATTACTTACTAGTAAACCCGGCCCGTTTCACTGGGCGTTAGTTTCACTGGGCGTAAAAAACAAAAAAAACAAAAAATCTAGTGATCCGATCGCTACCAAACTTTACAGGATCACCCGCTAGGCCAATCTGAAGATTCCCTGAAAATTTCATTGAAATCGGTCCAGCCATTTCGGAGTCCATAAGGAACATACATACATACATCGCCTTTTATATATATAGATACTAGCTGTACCCGCGACTTCGTCCGCGTGGAAAAATATTCCATGACCTCTTTAGGTTACTGAGGTTACCCGAGGTACTCATATTGTTGGTGTTAAAAAAAAAGTTATTCTCTATAATGGAATCTGTCATATTAGATTTATGATTACGTCACATATCAAAAACCTGCGTATTCCATTTCATTCGATACCCATATTGTTAGTTTTGAACGAAAAAGTTATTTCCTTCTATGGAACATCCGCCATATTGGATTTATGATGACGTCACATATACAAAAACGTTCTCCTGCGTATTCCATTTCATTTGATACCCATATTGTGGGTAATGAACAAAAAAATTATTTCCTAATAGGGAACATCCGCCATATTGGATTTATGATGACGTCACATGTCCAGAAACGTTCCCCTGTGTATTTCATTTCATTTGATACCCATATTGTTGGTGTCGAACGAAAAACTTATTTCCTATTATGGAACATCCGCCATATTGGACTTATGATGACGTCACATGTCCGGGAATTTTCCCCTGCGTATTCCATTTCATTTGATACCCATATTGTTGGTGTTGAACGAAAAAGTTATTTCCTATTATGGAACATCCGCCATATTGGATTTATGATAGCGTCACATATACAAAAACCTTCCTCTGCGTATCTCACTTTATTTGACACCTATATTGTTGGTATTGAACAATACTCCGAGAAACCTAGAACATGACACCCATGTAGATCTATCAAAAAAAATAATATTCACCATCTTAGATTACAAAATGAACGTCATTTTCGTAATCAGCACCCCGAGGTACTTAGAATTTGACAGCCATATCGATTTATCCAAAAAAGTAATATTCGCCATCTTGGATTTGAAAATGAAAGTCATTTTCGTAATCATCACCCGAAAAACCTAGAATATGATACCTATGTCGATTTATCCAAAAAAATAATAATCGCCATCTTGGATTCGAAAATAAACATAATTTTCGTAATCAGCGCCCCGAGAAACCTAGAATTTGATACCCGTATCGATTTATCCAAAAAAAGTAATAATCGCCATCTTGGATTTGAAAATAAATATCATAACATTCGCCATATTGGATTTATAGTGACGTCACATATGTATCTACCTTCCCCTGCGTATTCTATTTCATTTGATACCCATATTGTTAGGGTTTAGCATTATAAAGTTTCCCTATAAAGTTTCATCCCCTTTTTCACCCCTTTAGGGATAGATTTTTAATAAAAAAGAAAACTATGTTTTTTTAATGGAAAAGGTGTATCTCTGTACCAAATTACATCTTAATCGGCTCAGCGGTTAAAAATTTCCCATACGAAGTTTTATCCCCCTTTTCACCCCTTTAGGAGTAGATTTTTGAAAAATAAAGTAGCCTATGTTCACCCCCTGGTATCAAACTATGTCCATGCCAAATTTTATCAAAATCTGTCCGGCGGTTTAGCGGTGAAAACGGAACAGACAGACAGACAGAGAGACTTTCGCATTTATAATATTAGTATATGGATATGGATAGTATGGATAACTCTAGGATGATTTTATAAAGTTACCATACGCGGTTTGTATGTGTGCGCGTTAATACGCACGCGCCGTGGTACGCACACGATGTCAACATTTAGGGAAATTATGGGTGATTATTGTAGCGCCAGTTGGGGTCGCACTATAGCCGCGATTAATTATGTACTAATCGCCGTCGCACCGCAGCATCACCAACAATCGTGCGACCGTTTCAAATTTATCTTTAAGTCATTCGTTATATCGTCACAAAATAAAATTCTGTATCACACTAATGAATATATTGTAATATGTTTGGATTCCTAAATAACGATTATTCGAATCTATTGTTATTCAACATAACTACAAGAAATTAAAAAAAAAAACATGCGTGTGTATTGTTTCTTCTTGTGCTCTTAGTTATGCATATGCTCACTTATGTGCACGGTTCTAGTGTAGTGGCGATATGACATATCCACGTGCATGGTCCGCGTTTTCCATGTGACGCTACCTTTGCACAAGAGTCGTGTTTTCCATGTGTCGCCTATTCCTGTATGTGACCCTTAAGCTTTGTATCCCATCATGTGTCGCCCACCATTGCGTGCAAAGTGTACTCCTAACCGTATATGCGACCCTGTTGCCCGTGTCAAGCATGTGTCATTTAATAATTGTGTGCGCGGATCATATCACCCTTGTCTTCTATTCTAGCGCGTGCAACCAATTGTCTTTTACACACTAACTATCGTTGCGCATGGTTCGTGTTTTCCACGTTTCCCATGCGTTGCTCACCCGCGCTCGTTGCTCGTGTCCCCATATCTCCCATGTATTGTAAAACAGCGCGGACGGTTCGTGTCTCTTAAGTCCCCCTACGCATGGCTCAACCGCACGTCCGACCCGTGTCCTCTGCGCGCCACCCTTGGCAAGCGTGGACCGTGCCCCCTATATCCCCATGCGCACCCACTCCACGCGTGCCACTCGTGTTATAAAGTAGCGCGCACGATTCGTATCTGCCATGCTCCCACGCGCTGCTAACTGGCGCGTGCAAGCCATCTCTCCCGTGTCCACCCCTTCCCCTAGTGTCTCCCCTCTGCTCCACCCCGCCCCCTCCCCCGTGTGCGCGGTCGGTGTCACCATGTGTCACCCCACTATCTTAAACTGTTGATCAGTGGGTGTACGTGCAGTCCCCTCGCTCCTCCCGTGCCCCCCTACCTATCTCGCCCTCGTGTGGCTCGTGTGAGTGCTGACCTGAGGGCGCGGCCGCGGATGGCGCCGGCGGTCCGCTCGAGCGCGTCGCCGTCGCCCTCCTGCAGCGCCACCACGCACTTGTTCACGTCCTCGAGGATGTGGCCCTCGCTCACGGCCAGGAACTCGTCCACCGTGCTCGCCTCGTCCACGGCGTCCGTCAGCACGCCCACGGCCGCCTCCCACGCGCGCCCGAACGCCGCCGCGTTCTCCTGCCGCCGCACGCACACACACATACACACACACACACATGGACACCATCGCTCACGGACACCCGCCACGTCCGGACAATCAACGGAGTCGCCTTATAATAGCGAGTCCAGTGCAATTGCATACAAACTATTTCGATGACGTTGCATTCAATTTCTAATTGCAATTTACGTAACGCTTTAGCATTTATTTCTTCATAATTCTGATTTCATATTTACGGACAGTCTGGTTTTAAATTTCGCGACGGACACATACTTAAAATTCTAAAGCTTTTACTAAATTAAAATAAACTTTTTCAAGAGAACATTTTCTTTTTTTAAAAGTTTTATAACAGTGCGTTGCCAACCCTTAAGAAAATAGGGAAAAGAAATTGTAATTGGCCACCGGTACTCTCACTCGCCGAACGAAACACAACAGCAAATGCTTTTTGTGCCAGATATTACTCTGACACAGCACTTTGTAAACTCGTGCGTAATCGTCACCTACTAACAAAATACCTGCATCGCTGCAAAGGAAATTGTCACGTACATATCCGATATAAATAGCTGTAACAATTAGTATAAAACATGAGATATAAACGACAGCTCTATGGGGTTAACACGCCGCAAAGTCCGCAGTATTATTTTACCAACATGAAGAAACCAAGAAGAAGCATTGTAACACTTTTATTTCACGCCAATATTCTATTGTAAGAAAATGGTATTTCACCAGACAAGCCGGCCCTATTCGTGCTGCAATCAACATGACTACTCTACCACTCCTCGACCACCACTCAATCTCAATCATACCACTCACGTCAAGCACTAAGACATCTATGCGATACAACGACGTAGCCTATGTTCCCAGGTGTGTGACCCTTATGCCCGTACATATACCCTCCACTCGATACAATGATATAACCCATATTCCAACTACATAACCCGTATGCCTGTACCCATATCCTCCACTCAATACAATGATATATATAACCCCTATTCCCAGCTCTGTAACCCGTATACCCGTACATATACCCTCCACTCAATACAACGATGTAGCCTATGTTCCCACCTCTGCAACCCGCATACCCGTACATATACCCTCCACTCAATACAACGATGTAGCCTATGTTCCCACCTCTGCAACCCGCATACCCGTACATATACCCTCCACTCAATACAACGATGTAGCCTATGTTCCCACCTCTGCAACCCGCATACCCGTACATATACCCTCCACTCAATACAACGATGTAGCCTATGTTCCCACCTCTGCAACCCGCATACCCGTACATATACCCTCCACTCAATACAACGACGTATGAACATACGTGGTACAACATACGGGCTTCAGAATTGGAAAAATGAGTTATGTCATTGTACCAAGTAAAGGGTATATGTCTAGGCATACAGGTTAAGCTGGAAACATGGGCTGTTATTGTATTGTCTATATATATATATATATGTTATAATATAGTGTATGCGCAATGTCAGCGCGGATGTCTTCGAATCAGTCGGGGACCGGCATTAAACGAATGCAGTTGTATGCTTGCTCTATATTATACTTTCAGAAATTTAATAATAAACCATTGTTTTCTTCACTCGGCAGCCCCTACACAAACATATACCCCACAATTAATACAATAACATAGCCCATGTTCCTAGCTCTCTAATCCGTATGCCCGTATGTTATGTTCCACTCAATATAACAACATAGCCCATGTTCCCTAAGCTGTTACTGAGTTTCTTTATCGGTTCTTCTCAGTGTTTAAATTTTCTTTTCAAACCGAACTAAG
The DNA here is from genome assembly GCA_907165235.1 of Zeuzera pyrina. NCBI lineage: Eukaryota > Metazoa > Arthropoda > Insecta > Lepidoptera > Cossidae > Zeuzera > Zeuzera pyrina. Next base: position 9,764,108 of record OU015647.1, on the reverse strand, counting down.
TCGATTTACTGTTCAAAAATACCTTGCTATTGGGTTTACTTAAATAACTTGATTTGACTTTGAAGACACACTAAAACAACCGCATAGTTTATGTTTTCCAACCACTATAACGCTGTAAATCATTTTAGATAATCCTTCAATGTTAACCAGACTCGACTGAATGAAAATGTAAGCACCACGATAATTGGCGATCCATCCTCTCTGATTCCATTACATAATGAAAGGTATCCTATCCAATATAGCCCCATTACTCTGGTTCACCGACAACCGCAAATCGTATCCCTTGTCTCCCATCCATTACATTAAACTCGTCTCCTCATTCACTATAATCCCGTATTCCAAACCCTTCACTCGGTACAACATAACCCATGTACTTCGATCACTACAGCCATGTAGAGCATGTTCCCCAACCATTATAATCTCATAGCCCATGTCCTCAAACCCCATAGCTTGTTTTCCTAATCACTACAATGAATCGCCAGTGTTCCCCAAGAAATATGTTACAATACTTCTTCTCGAGCTTCATGTTGGTAGAATAATATTGCAGGCTGTGATAGATGGTATATTTGTATTGATTCGGCATAGCGCTGTCGTTTACATCTCATGTCTAACACTAATTCTTACAACTATTTATATTAGAGATGTACGTAACAAGTTCCCTTGCAGCGATGCGAATATTTGGTTTGTAGATCGCGTACAAGACCCGATATGCTGTTTCAGAGTAATATCTGGCACAAAATATAACCGCAACGCATTTACCAATCGTTCTTCACTACATTCTATTCACTACTAACGACTCGCCCCGGTTTGGCATGGGTAGCAATTTTTTTTTTAAATAAAATACAACACGTGTTGTTTGCTGATAATGTAGCTTTGTATAGATGAAAGTATTTTTGAAATCAGTTGATTGGTTTTTGTGCTTATCCATTACATACAAACAAAGCTTACCTCTATATAATATTAATACTGACAACCTTTTGTGTCATATTGTCCAGTCGATATAGCTTTATAAATCGTAGTTCTCACTTAAACTCGCCAAAGTAAATCATAACCCTTACCTCTCGTCTGCTTCGATCACAAATAAAGAACTAGATCCACAATCTCCTGTAAAATCTAAACAAATTGTTGTCCGAATTGACGTATATATTTTTAATATCGTATAGTATTATCGGCAATATTGTGTTAATCTAAAGTAGACCTTGCTGTCAAACCATAAGGTTATAAACGCTCGTAAACGATTCTGGCATGACATTGAAAGGAAGTTTGTTAAATAAAATATTTAAAAAGCAATCTTATGTCTCCTGCGTAAAGTATAATTCACATAATCTATTTGCATTGCTATTTACGTCATTTTGATTTGTTACGTGAAAGTGTCAAGGATGACATGTATCGTCAGGTAATATTTAAAAATATGATTACGAATTTAATAAAAAAGAACTATCTAACGTTATTACTATAATGAAATACTGAACACGTAAATAATATAATTTATTTATTAACCGAAAATAAGAATTCGCGTCTTTTTTTAGCGTTCTAGATGTGTTGTTTTTGCAATTTTTTAAGGAGCACTTTGACATGTTCGCTGTTAGCGTTTTCGAATACTACTAAAACAGAAGTGCACTCAAATATTCATTTGAGTGCACATTTGGTTCGGACATTTTTGGAGCGTTGATTGTGTATCTAGTTTTTTATTCGTAATCGAAGCCCGTCCGCTACAAGCCCGTAGCCCCCAACGCCACAATGGCTACTGGCCCACCGGCCCACTGGCCCACTGACCTGCGCCACTCTGGAGCGCGGGCGCGCGGCCAGCACGCGCGCCGCATTCACCACTTGAGGGCACAGCGCCCCCACATGCGCAGCCGCGTGCCTCACTAGTTTCACACCTTCCTCGCTGCCGGACATGGAGCACACCAGACCGGCCACCTGCGCATACAAACGGTATTAGGGTTGTCGCCATTTATTTTGAGCAAAAATAGTATAACTGATTTTGACCTTTTAATTTTTGCAATCTATATATTATAAAAAAATATGTAATCTATTACGAGTCCAACCGGCCGTTCTATCCAACCGATTTGCTTAATTTTTTTTTGGAACGTAGTTATTTTGAGTGAGTTGGTAGAAATAGTCGCGTAAGGAAAAAGCGTTACGTGGGCCCGAACCCGTGCGTCGCGTGGGGTCACGTTCGTTAGCACTATACATAGATTCACAGTGATATTTCTGTCTCTTTCTATTATATACGAGTATATTGTGTGTGTGTGTGTGTGCGAGAACCGAAGATTTTTTTTTGTTTTCAATCATACGCGACTTTTATTGATCTCATTATCGCAACTTAGTTTTTCTAATTGGAAATCACCTAACTTTCACCTTTCTCAAGTTATACTCAAACGCCATTGCATCCTATACATTTCTTATTTTTCCATAGCTTTCTTTCTCTATAACTCCGGATCCAATTGAGGTACGCGGTTCGTTTTGTTCTAAGAACATTCGCTGGAACAAATTCTTTCATTTGAGCTTTTTTTGCCCAATTAAATTGGTTGACTTGGAGGCAAGCTAGGTTAAGTTCAAAAATGATAATTCACATCTGATGGTACAACTATTCAAGAATAATATTCAAAAAGCACTGAGAAAATTCTTTGATTGGTGATTATCGCAACGAAGAACTCACTAAAACTGTAATTTTTTCTAAATTTCAAATGGGCCAGTCAATAAGTTATTCAATAAGCTTCACAATTACTATAAGAGAACTAAATAAAGATAATAAAAGAAGGAATAGGGAAAGATGTGGGAGAGGAATGAACCAACGAGGACGAATATAAAAAGATATGCAAGGAAAAGAGAGGAAGAACATAGCACTACACGAGGAATGTACATGAGGAAAAATATAGATCTGTTTAAAAAGAAAGGCGATATTGAGATGGCCTGTTGGTGCAGTGGCATATGCATCTGCTTTCCAAGCTAGGGTCCCGGGTTCGATCCCCGGTCAGGTCAATTTAGGAAATGAACTTTTCTAAATTAGCTTGGAGTCTGGGTGTTACTGGGAACTCCCCCAGAGTTCGTTGTGTGGTACCCATAGTACAAGCTTAATGCTTAGTTTGGGGTCACACAATCTGTGTAATTGCCTGGAGTATTTATTTATTTATTATATTGATGGTACGGAAACCCGAGGTAGTGATAAATTGGTTATTTCAAAATTTAAATTACATAAATCAAATGTTTCATTTTTGGGTAAGTGCATTCGTTTTTATAACAAAGTTCCTCAGGAAATTACTCAATTAACGGAGAATAAATTTAGATTAGTTATAAGACGTACATTGATTAGACAATCACACTATAAAATAAACAATTTCGTTGAAGATGAAACAGTAGTCTGAAAATGATCTTCTCTGCACATGCATTTACTGGCTTAATGAAAATATTGTATTTTAATAAACCTTCTGTAAAATGAAGTTGAAAAAATGATACCTGATGAGTTTCTTGTCGGTTCTAGTCAGTGTCCAGGTTTTCTATTTGAACCGAACTAAAGTAGATTTGACGTTCAAAAATACCTTGTAATTGGGTTTACTTGAATAAATTAATTCGACTTTGACTTTGAAGGGACAATTTTTATCCATTGCTACTCGAGAAGGCAAAAAATGAAGACGCAGAGCACAAAAACGGTCGGATGATGATCGCAGGAGCAACAATGTCGGGTAGAGTGGTCAGTTTAAGCGGAGCGATGTAAGCAAAGTCCCTGACTTAGATGTAAGGCTGGCACTGACCTCGACCAGCTTGCTGGCGTGCTCGGTGAAGACGAGCGCGTACTCCTCGACCTCCTTCTCGTTCCCGTTCCGCGCCGCCTCCATCAGCACCAGCAGCGGCACGTTCGTCTCCAGGAAACTGGGGAAAATACTTACATCTATACTATATTGTTAATCTGTAACTCCCGTTCGCTAAAACCTCTACACAGGTTTCTTTGCGATACGGCGAGTTCACTTTTTATTCATATTAATTGCATTGGAAATTTTGCAGACAGGGATCTCAATTTTTCTAAGTGACTACGAGACGTATGAAAGTGATATTAGGTAATCTGATTCATCATTTCATTGGCTTTATTTTGACAGTTGCGATACACGATTGGTTAACTTTTGTAACGCAAAAAAAATATCAAAGAAACCTCTTTTAAAACAGGAATTTACATTTTTAGGAGTAACGAAACCCATTTATGTTTCTAAATTTTCTGTGTACTTTTAATCTAAGCATATTCTTCAAAATAACAGTTGGTTTTTTTTAAATTAATTAGTTTTTAAAATAAACGTTAATAACTACTTTTTACTATTTTTCGTAAGCTAGCGCACGCACTTTTGCATAGATCAAAAGGTCTATTTTGGATTAAATTCTAAGACTATCAATGCGTCGCCTTAATATAGTATTATATTTCTGTGACACATAAGTGAATATCTATACATACTAAGAATTTAAAATGATTAAAATTCCCTATGAAGCCCGCAAAACGGGATGAAACGCTTCTTATTTTTCAAGGAATGGAACTTCAATGAAATACCCTCCCAATCCTTGCGTGCTTCGCATTGACATGTTATTGAAAACGAATACCTAAGAATATTTGAGTGTGTCGTACACAGTGTGTTAGCAGAGGTAGTATTATTTAAAAATTTTGTATGAATTGTTATCATATTTATTACTAGCGACTCGCCCCTGCTTCGCATGGGCAGAATTCTTTTTGAAAATAAAATATGTTACTGCTGATAATGTAGCTTCCCACAGGTGAAAGAATTTTTGAAATCGGTTCAGTAGTTTTTGAGTTTATCCAATACATACAAACAAACGAAGTTTACCTCTTTATAAGATTAGTATAGACCAGCCTTTCCTAAAGTGGGCGATAACGGCACCTTGTGGGCGCTACAGGCCTAAAGGGGGGGCGGTAAGAGACCCAGAAAAAAAATGGGGGCGTTGTGTAGAGGCCTGGGGGGTGATTTGTAATTTCATTTAGCTATGAGGCATCTTAGACAACGAGTGCATGACTCAAAGTGGGCAGTAGACAAAATAAGTTTGGGAACCTAGAGTATAGACTATCTGCTCCCAAAATCTGAAACCTGTCAATTGATTGGAAACAAACACTTAATTAGACTAAATCAGCTACTGATGTATGAGGAGTCGATGGACGGGGATGAATGTTGGTCAGCGACGAATTGTGTACGATGTTGAGTATTAAATAGTAACTGGTAGTCACCGGTGACTGTGATCACTGTTCACCACTTACCACTGTCTACCATTTATTGTCTACGAGTGTGTAAACAGCGTTGAGTTTATGGACTATAATGAGTGATGGTGGTTGGATAGTGGCAGATGATGAGTGGCAGACACAGAATAGTAATATAAAGAGAAGTGTGACAGACAGAAGTGTGGCAGTAAAAAAAATTATTAAAAAAAATTAAACCGCCTTAAAAAAAAATGAAAAGTATAAAATAACTATACTTTACTAATCAAAACTCAAGTACAATTAAAATAACTTAATAAATACGATACACATATCTAAATAATTAAATTTGACAGTGACTGAAGTCGGTGCCAAGCCTACCGAATTAATAGACTGTTGTTGCACATTGATTTGGCACCGACTTCAGTAACTGTCAAATTAAATTATATAGGTATGTGTCTCGTATTTATAAAGTTATTTTAATTGTACTTGAGTTTTGATTAGTAAAGGATAGTTATTTTATACTTTTCAGTGTTTTTTTGAAGGCGGTTTAATTTTTTTTAATAAAAATTTTTTATTGCTCCTTTTGAGTGGTCTTGACCTAAATAAATATCTAGGGCATGTCTGCAATTAACTTCATTCTAATTCCGGAGCGTAACGATATACAAAAAAGTTATAACCAGGTCGTGTTATCTAGTGTATCTTCGAAGTCCAGGCTCCAATATCGGTGAAATTCAAAATACCTACCAATCTAAAAAAGAATTTTCGAAATCGGTTCATAAATAACGGAGTTGTGAGGTAACAAATATACAAAAAAAAAAACAACATACAGTTGAATTGAGAACCTCCTTCTTTTTTGAAGTCGGTTAAAAAGGAGTAAATCAGACAGAGCAGACTGATAGAAAAGAATGGCAGATGGAAAAATAATTTAGATAGTGAAGAGTGGCAGACGGTGTAGTGACGGACGGTGGAAGGTGGCTCAAGGCGAGTGCGAGACGGTGGTGGTAAGTGGTAAGTGGTAAGTGGTAAGCGGTCACCTGTCCGAGACGTGGTCGACGACGGCCTTCCGCAGCTGGCGGCGCAGGTCGCGCGTCTTGCGGCACATGTGCTCGATGGTAAGTGGTAAGTGGTAAGTGGTAAGTGGTCACCTGTCCGAGACGTGGTCGACGACAGCCTTCCGCAGCTGGCGGCGCAGGTCGCGCGTCTTGCGGCACATGTGCTCGATGGTAAGTGGTAAGTGGTAAGTGGTAAGTGGTCACCTGTCCGAGACGTGGTCGACGACAGCCTTCCGCAGCTGGCGGCGCAGGTCGCGCGTCTTGCGGCACATGTGCTCGATGGTAAGTGGTAAGTGGTAAGTGGTCACCTGTCCGAGACGTGGTCGACGACAGCCTTCCGCAGCTGGCGGCGCAGGTCGCGCGTCTTGCGGCACATGTGCTCGATGGTAAGTGGTAAGTGGTAAGTGGTCACCTGTCCGAGACGTGGTCGACGACAGCCTTCCGCAGCTGGCGGCGCAGGTCGCGCGTCTTGCGGCACATGTGCTCGATGGTAAGTGGTAAGTGGTAAGTGGTAAGTGGTCACCTGTCCGAGACGTGGTCGACGACAGCCTTCCGCAGCTGGCGGCGCAGGTCGCGCGTCTTGCGGCACATGTGCTCGATGGTAAGTGGTAAGTGGTAAGTGGTCACCTGTCCGAGACGTGGTCGACGACAGCCTTCCGCAGCTGGCGGCGCAGGTCGCGCGTCTTGCGGCACATGTGCTCGATGGTAAGTGGTAAGTGGTAAGTGGTAAGTGGTCACCTGTCCGAGACGTGGTCGACGACAGCCTTCCGCAGCTGGCGGCGCAGGTCGCGCGTCTTGCGGCACATGTGCTCGATGGTAAGTGGTAAGTGGTAAGTGGTCACCTGTCCGAGACGTGGTCGACGACAGCCTTCCGCAGCTGGCGGCGCAGGTCGCGCGTCTTGCGGCACATGTGCTCGATGGTAAGTGGTAAGTGGTAAGTGGTAAGTGGTCACCTGTCCGAGACGTGGTCGACGACAGCCTTCCGCAGCTGGCGGCGCAGGTCGCGCGTCTTGCGGCACATGTGCTCGATGGTAAGTGGTAAGTGGTAAGTGGTAAGTGGTAAGTGGTCACCTGTCCGAGACGTGGTCGACGACAGCCTTCCGCAGCTGGCGGCGCAGGTCGCGCGTCTTGCGGCACATGTGCTCGATGGTAAGTGGTAAGTGGTAAGTGGTAAGTGGTCACCTGTCCGAGACGTGGTCGACGACAGCCTTCCGCAGCTGGCGGCGCAGGTCGCGCGTCTTGCGGCACATGTGCTCGATGGTAAGTGGTAAGTGGTAAGTGGTCACCTGTCCGAGACGTGGTCGACGACAGCCTTCCGCAGCTGGCGGCGCAGGTCGCGCGTCTTGCGGCACATGTGCTCGATGGTAAGTGGTAAGTGGTAAGTGGTAAGTGGTCACCTGTCCGAGACGTGGTCGACGACAGCCTTCCGCAGCTGGCGGCGCAGGTCGCGCGTCTTGCGGCACATGTGCTCGATGGTAAGTGGTAAGTGGTAAGTGGTAAGTGGTCACCTGTCCGAGACGTGGTCGACGACAGCCTTCCGCAGCTGGCGGCGCAGGTCGCGCGTCTTGCGGCACATGTGCTCGATGGTAAGTGGTAAGTGGTAAGTGGTAAGTGGTCACCTGTCCGAGACGTGGTCGACGACAGCCTTCCGCAGCTGGCGGCGCAGGTCGCGCGTCTTGCGGCACATGTGCTCGATGGTAAGTGGTAAGTGGTAAGTGGTCACCTGTCCGAGACGTGGTCGACGACAGCCTTCCGCAGCTGGCGGCGCAGGTCGCGCGTCTTGCGGCACATGTGCTCGATGGTAAGTGGTAAGTGGTAAGTGGTAAGTGGTCACCTGTCCGAGACGTGGTCGACGACAGCCTTCCGCAGCTGGCGGCGCAGGTCGCGCGTCTTGCGGCACATGTGCTCGATGGTAAGTGGTAAGTGGTAAGTGGTAAGCGGTCACCTGTCCGAGACGTGGTCGACGACGGCCTTCCGCAGCTGGCGGCGCAGGTCGCGCGTCTTGCGGCACATGTGCTCGATGGTAAGTGGTAAGTGGTAAGTGGTAAGCGGTCACCTGTCCGAGACGTGGTCGACGACGGCCTTCCGCAGCTGGCGGCGCAGGTCGCGCGTCTTGCGGCACATGTGCTCGATGGTAAGTGGTAAGTGGTAAGTGGTAAGTGGTCACCTGTCCGAGACGTGGTCGACGACAGCCTTCCGCAGCTGGCGGCGCAGGTCGCGCGTCTTGCGGCACATGTGCTCGATGGTAAGTGGTAAGTGGTAAGTGGTCACCTGTCCGAGACGTGGTCGACGACAGCCTTCCGCAGCTGGCGGCGCAGGTCGCGCGTCTTGCGGCACATGTGCTCGATGGTAAGTGGTAAGTGGTAAGTGGTCACCTGTCCGAGACGTGGTCGACGACAGCCTTCCGCAGCTGGCGGCGCAGGTCGCGCGTCTTGCGGCACATGTGCTCGATGGTAAGTGGTAAGTGGTAAGTGGTAAGTGGTCACCTGTCCGAGACGTGGTCGACGACAGCCTTCCGCAGCTGGCGGCGCAGGTCGCGCGTCTTGCGGCACATGTGCTCGATGGTAAGTGGTAAGTGGTAAGTGGTCACCTGTCCGAGACGTGGTCGACGACAGCCTTCCGCAGCTGGCGGCGCAGGTCGCGCGTCTTGCGGCACATGTGCTCGATGGTAAGTGGTAAGTGGTAAGTGGTAAGTGGTCACCTGTCCGAGTCGTGGTCGACGACAGCCTTCCGCAGCTGGCGGCGCAGGTCGCGCGTCTTGCGGCACATGTGCTCGATGGTAAGTGGTAAGTGGTAAGTGGTAAGTGGTCACCTGTCCGAGACGTGGTCGACGACGGCCTTCCGCAGCTGGCGGCGCAGGTCGCGCGTCTTGCGGCACATGTGCTCGATGGTAAGTGGTAAGTGGTAAGTGGTAAGTGGTAAGTGGTCACCTGTCCGAGACGTGGTCGACGACAGCCTTCCGCAGCTGGCGGCGCAGGTCGCGCGTCTTGCGGCACATGTGCTCGATGGTAAGTGGTAAGTGGTAAGTGGTAAGTGGTCACCTGTCCGAGACGTGGTCGACGACAGCCTTCCGCAGCTGGCGGCGCAGGTCGCGCGTCTTGCGGCACATGTGCTCGATGGTAAGTGGTAAGTGGTAAGTGGTAAGTGGTCACCTGTCCGAGACGTGGTCGACGACAGCCTTCCGCAGCTGGCGGCGCAGGTCGCGCGTCTTGCGGCACATGTGCTCGATGGTAAGTGGTAAGTGGTAAGTGGTAAGTGGTCACCTGTCCGAGACGTGGTCGACGACGGCCTTCCGCAGCTGGCGGCGCAGGTCGCGCGTCTTGCGGCACATGTGCTCGATGGTAAGTGGTAAGTGGTAAGTGGTAAGTGGTCACCTGTCCGAGACGTGGTCGACGACGGCCTTCCGCAGCTGGCGGCGCAGGTCGCGCGTCTTGCGGCACATGTGCTCGATGGTAAGTGGTAAGTGGTAAGTGGTAAGTGGTCACCTGTCCGAGACGTGGTCGACGACAGCCTTCCGCAGCTGGCGGCGCAGGTCGCGCGTCTTGCGGCACATGTGCTCGATGGTAAGTGGTAAGTGGTAAGTGGTAAGCGGTCACCTGTCCGAGACGTGGTCGACGACGGCCTTCCGCAGCTGGCGGCGCAGGTCGCGCGTCTTGCGGCACATGTGCTCGATGGTAAGTGGTGAGTGGTAAGTGGTAAGTGGTAAGCGGTCACCTGTCCGAGACGTGGTCGACGACGGCCTTCCGCAGCTGGCGGCGCAGGTCGCGCGTCTTGCGGCACATGTGCTCGATGGTAAGTGGTGAGTGGTAAGTGGTAAGTGGTAAGCGGTCACCTGTCCGAGACGTGGTCGACGACGGCCTTCCGCAGCTGGCGGCGCAGGTCGCGCGTCTTGCGGCACATGTGCTCGATGGTAAGTGGTGAGTGGTAAGTGGTAAGTGGTAAGCGGTCACCTGTCCGAGACGTGGTCGACGACGGCCTTCCGCAGCTGGCGGCGCAGGTCGCGCGTCTTGCGGCACATGTGCTCGATGGTAAGTGGTGAGTGGTAAGTGGTAAGTGGTAAGCGGTCACCTGTCCGAGACGTGGTCGACGACGGCCTTCCGCAGCTGGCGGCGCAGGTCGCGCGTCTTGCGGCACATGTGCTCGATGGTAAGTGGTGAGTGGTAAGTGGTAAGTGGTAAGCGGTCACCTGTCCGAGACGTGGTCGACGACGGCCTTCCGCAGCTGGCGGCGCAGGTCGCGCGTCTTGCGGCACATGTGCTCGATGGTAAGTGGTAAGTGGTAAGTGGTGAGTGGTAAGTGGTAAGTGGTAAGCGGTCACCTGTCCGAGACGTGGTCGACGACGGCCTTCCGCAGCTGGCGGCGCAGGTCGCGCGTCTTGCGGCACATGTGCTCGATGGTAAGTGGTAAGTGGTAAGTGGTAAGTGGTAAGTGGTAAGTGGTAAGCGGTCACCTGTCCGAGACGTGGTCGACGACGGCCTTCCGCAGCTGGCGGCGCAGGTCGCGCGTCTTGCGGCACATGTGCTCGATGGTAAGTGGTAAGTGGTAAGTGGTAAGTGGTAAGTGGTAAGTGGTAAGCGGTCACCTGTCCGAGACGTGGTCGACGACGGCCTTCCGCAGCTGGCGGCGCAGGTCGCGCGTCTTGCGGCACATGTGCTCGATGGTAAGTGGTAAGTGGTAAGTGGTAAGTGGTAAGTGGTAAGTGGTAAGCGGTCACCTGTCCGAGACGTGGTCGACGACGGCCTTCCGCAGCTGGCGGCGCAGGTCGCGCGTCTTGCGGCACATGTGCTCGATGGTAAGTGGTAAGTGGTAAGTGGTAAGTGGTAAGTGGTAAGTGGTAAGCGGTCACCTGTCCGAGACGTGGTCGACGACGGCCTTCCGCAGCTGGCGGCGCAGGTCGCGCGTCTTGCGGCACATGTGCTCGATGGTAAGTGGTAAGTGGTAAGTGGTAAGTGGTAAGCGGTCACCTGTCCGAGACGTGGTCGACGACGGCCTTCCGCAGCTGGCGGCGCAGGTCGCGCGTCTTGCGGCACATGTGCTCGATGGTAAGTGGTAAGTGGTAAGTGGTCACCTGTCCGAGACGTGGTCGACGACAGCCTTCCGCAGCTGGCGGCGCAGGTCGCGCGTCTTGCGGCACATGTGCTCGATGGTAAGTGGTAAGTGGTAAGTGGTAAGTGGTCACCTGTCCGAGACGTGGTCGACGACAGCCTTCCGCAGCTGGCGGCGCAGGTCGCGCGTCTTGCGGCACATGTGCTCGATGGTAAGTGGTAAGTGGTAAGTGGTAAGTGGTAAGTGGTCACCTGTCCGAGACGTGGTCGACGACAGCCTTCCGCAGCTGGCGGCGCAGGTCGCGCGTCTTGCGGCACATGTGCTCGATGGTAAGTGGTAAGTGGTAAGTGGTAAGTGGTCACCTGTCCGAGACGTGGTCGACGACAGCCTTCCGCAGCTGGCGGCGCAGGTCGCGCGTCTTGCGGCACATGTGCTCGATGGTAAGTGGTAAGTGGTAAGTGGTAAGTGGTCACCTGTCCGAGACGTGGTCGACGACAGCCTTCCGCAGCTGGCGGCGCAGGTCGCGCGTCTTGCGGCACATGTGCTCGATGGTAAGTGGTAAGTGGTAAGTGGTAAGTGGTAAGTGGTCACCTGTCCGAGACGTGGTCGACGACAGCCTTCCGCAGCTGGCGGCGCAGGTCGCGCGTCTTGCGGCACATGTGCTCGATGGTAAGTGGTAAGTGGTAAGTGGTAAGTGGTCACCTGTCCGAGACGTGGTCGACGACAGCCTTCCGCAGCTGGCGGCGCAGGTCGCGCGTCTTGCGGCACATGTGCTCGATGGTAAGTGGTAAGTGGTAAGTGGTAAGTGGTCACCTGTCCGAGACGTGGTCGACGACAGCCTTCCGCAGCTGGCGGCGCAGGTCGCGCGTCTTGCGGCACATGTGCTCGATGGTAAGTGGTGAGTGGTAAGTGGTAAGTGGTCACCTGTCCGAGACGTGGTCGACGACAGCCTTCCGCAGCTGGCGGCGCAGGTCGCGCGTCTTGCGGCACATGTGCTCGATGGTAAGTGGTAAGTGGTAAGTGGTAAGTGGTCACCTGTCCGAGACGTGGTCGACGACAGCCTTCCGCAGCTGGCGGCGCAGGTCGCGCGTCTTGCGGCACATGTGCTCGATGGTAAGTGGTAAGTGGTAAGTGGTAAGCGGTCACCTGTCCGAGACGTGGTCGACGACGGCCTTCCGCAGCTGGCGGCGCAGGTCGCGCGTCTTGCGGCACATGTGCTCGATGGTAAGTGGTGAGTGGTAAGTGGTAAGTGGTAAGCGGTCACCTGTCCGAGACGTGGTCGACGACGGCCTTCCGCAGCTGGCGGCGCAGGTCGCGCGTCTTGCGGCACATGTGCTCGATGGTAAGTGGTGAGTGGTAAGTGGTAAGTGGTAAGCGGTCACCTGTCCGAGACGTGGTCGACGACGGCCTTCCGCAGCTGGCGGCGCAGGTCGCGCGTCTTGCGGCACATGTGCTCGATGGTAAGTGGTGAGTGGTAAGTGGTAAGTGGTAAGCGGTCACCTGTCCGAGACGTGGTCGACGACGGCCTTCCGCAGCTGGCGGCGCAGGTCGCGCGTCTTGCGGCACATGTGCTCGATGGTAAGTGGTGAGTGGTAAGTGGTAAGTGGTAAGCGGTCACCTGTCCGAGACGTGGTCGACGACGGCCTTCCGCAGCTGGCGGCGCAGGTCGCGCGTCTTGCGGCACATGTGCTCGATGGTAAGTGGTGAGTGGTAAGTGGTAAGTGGTAAGCGGTCACCTGTCCGAGACGTGGTCGACGACGGCCTTCCGCAGCTGGCGGCGCAGGTCGCGCGTCTTGCGGCACATGTGCTCGATGGTAAGTGGTAAGTGGTAAGTGGTGAGTGGTAAGTGGTAAGTGGTAAGCGGTCACCTGTCCGAGACGTGGTCGACGACGGCCTTTCGCAGCTGGCGGCGCAGGTCGCGCGTCTTGCGGCACATGTGCTCGATGGTAAGTGGTAAGTGGTAAGTGGTAAGTGGTAAGCGGTCACCTGTCCGAGACGTGGTCGACGACGGCCTTCCGCAGCTGGCGGCGCAGGTCGCGCGTCTTGCGGCACATGTGCTCGATGGTAAGTGGTAAGTGGTAAGTGGTAAGTGGTAAGCGGTCACCTGTCCGAGACGTGGTCGACGACGGCCTTCCGCAGCTGGCGGCGCAGGTCGCGCGTCTTGCGGCACATGTGCTCGATGGTAAGTGGTAAGTGGTAAGTGGTAAGTGGTAAGCGGTCACCTGTCCGAGACGTGGTCGACGACGGCCTTCCGCAGCTGGCGGCGCAGGTCGCGCGTCTTGCGGCACATGTGCTCGATGGTAAGTGGTAAGTGGTAAGTGGTAAGTGGTAAGCGGTCACCTGTCCGAGACGTGGTCGACGACGGCCTTCCGCAGCTGGCGGCGCAGGTCGCGCGTCTTGCGGCACATGTGCTCGATGGTAAGTGGTAAGTGGTAAGTGGTAAGTGGTAAGTGGTAAGCGGTCACCTGTCCGAGACGTGGTCGACGACGGCCTTCCGCAGCTGGCGGCGCAGGTCGCGCGTCTTGCGGCACATGTGCTCGATGGTAAGTGGTAAGTGGTAAGTGGTAAGTGGTAAGTGGTAAGTGGTAAGCGGTCACCTGTCCGAGACGTGGTCGACGACGGCCTTCCGCAGCTGGCGGCGCAGGTCGCGCGTCTTGCGGCACATGTGCTCGATGGTAAGTGGTAAGTGGTAAGTGGTAAGTGGTAAGCGGTCACCTGTCCGAGACGTGGTCGACGACGGCCTTCCGCAGCTGGCGGCGCAGGTCGCGCGTCTTGCGGCACATGTGCTCGATGGTAAGTGGTAAGTGGTAAGTGGTAAGTGGTAAGTGGTAAGCGGTCACCTGTCCGAGACGTGGTCGACGACGGCCTTCCGCAGCTGGCGGCGCAGGTCGCGCGTCTTGCGGCACATGTGCTCGATGGTAAGTGGTAAGTGGTAAGTGGTAAGTGGTAAGTGGTAAGTGGTAAGCGGTCACCTGTCCGAGACGTGGTCGACGACGGCCTTCCGCAGCTGGCGGCGCAGGTCGCGCGTCTTGCGGCACATGTGCTCGATGGTAAGTGGTAAGTGGTAAGTGGTAAGTGGTAAGTGGTAAGCGGTCACCTGTCCGAGACGTGGTCGACGACGGCCTTCCGCAGCTGGCGGCGCAGGTCGCGCGTCTTGCGGCACATGTGCTCGATGGTAAGTGGTAAGTGGTAAGTGGTAAGTGGTAAGTGGTAAGTGGTAAGCGGTCACCTGTCCGAGACGTGGTCGACGACGGCCTTCCGCAGCTGGCGGCGCAGGTCGCGCGTCTTGCGGCACATGTGCTCGATGGTAAGTGGTAAGTGGTAAGTGGTAAGTGGTAAGCGGTCACCTGTCCGAGACGTGGTCGACGACGGCCTTCCGCAGCTGGCGGCGCAGGTCGCGCGTCTTGCGGCACATGTGCTCGATGGTAAGTGGTAAGTGGTAAGTGGTAAGTGGTAAGTGGTAAGTGGTAAGCGGTCACCTGTCCGAGACGTGGTCGACGACGGCCTTCCGCAGCTGGCGGCGCAGGTCGCGCGTCTTGCGGCACATGTGCTCGATGGTAAGTGGTAAGTGGTAAGTGGTAAGTGGTAAGTGGTAAGCGGTCACCTGTCCGAGACGTGGTCGACGACGGCCTTCCGCAGCTGGCGGCGCAGGTCGCGCGTCTTGCGGCACATGTGCTCGATGGTAAGTGGTAAGTGGTAAGTGGTAAGTGGTAAGTGGTAAGTGGTAAGCGGTCACCTGTCCGAGACGTGGTCGACGACGGCCTTCCGCAGCTGGCGGCGCAGGTCGCGCGTCTTGCGGCACATGTGCTCGATGGTAAGTGGTAAGTGGTAAGTGGTAAGTGGTAAGTGGTAAGCGGTCACCTGTCCGAGACGTGGTCGACGACGGCCTTCCGCAGCTGGCGGCGCAGGTCGCGCGTCTTGCGGCACATGTGCTCGATGGTAAGTGGTAAGTGGTAAGTGGTAAGTGGTAAGTGGTAAGTGGTAAGCGGTCACCTGTCCGAGACGTGGTCGACGACGGCCTTCCGCAGCTGGCGGCGCAGGTCGCGCGTCTTGCGGCACATGTGCTCGATGGTAAGTGGTAAGTGGTAAGTGGTAAGTGGTAAGTGGTAAGCGGTCACCTGTCCGAGACGTGGTCGACGACGGCCTTCCGCAGCTGGCGGCGCAGGTCGCGCGTCTTGCGGCACATGTGCTCGATGGTAAGTGGTAAGTGGTAAGTGGTAAGTGGTAAGTGGTAAGCGGTCACCTGTCCGAGACGTGGTCGACGACGGCCTTCCGCAGCTGGCGGCGCAGGTCGCGCGTCTTGCGGCACATGTGCTCGATGGTAAGTGGTAAGTGGTAAGTGGTAAGTGGTAAGTGGTAAGTGGTAAGCGGTCACCTGTCCGAGACGTGGTCGACGACGGCCTTCCGCAGCTGGCGGCGCAGGTCGCGCGTCTTGCGGCACATGTGCTCGATGGTAAGTGGTAAGTGGTAAGTGGTAAGTGGTAAGTGGTAAGCGGTCACCTGTCCGAGACGTGGTCGACGACGGCCTTCCGCAGCTGGCGGCGCAGGTCGCGCGTCTTGCGGCACATGTGCTCGATGGCCCGCTCCAGGCCCTCCGTCTGCTCCGGCTTGCCAGTCTGCGACATCCGAAACACGTTACGTCACTACTGCAACTGTAGGGACTTTGCAACCATGATGGAACAGATCCATCAGCAGTTTTGTGTGCAATCGAGGACTATACGAGCCTCGTTTTTCTTCGCGAAATCAAACTTGTTCACTACCAAACTCAGTGTGGTTATTGATATAATTTCTATCTTGACCTTGGAGGTCCACTTATTTTGAACAGTAGTTAAATAAGGTTAAGAGTTATTTTGTCTCTGACCGTAATATTACTCTGTGCTAATTACTGGTCCGTGTTCGCGTGCCATCTATCTGCAAAAAAAGCAATAGTCTGTTCAAAAAATATAGCGCAACCTATAAAATCGAGCCATGCACTGCTTAAAATGATTAGATGGCACGCGAATAGACATCAACAACGTGATAAATTCCTGAAATCTTTAGCTCTTTTCCGCTCAAACTCCAAAACCCACCAACCGATACGTGCTTCGCCTCTCAACGAAGCATCCTCAGGATCTTCCAGAGATCAGACTCGGTCAGCTAACCAGCATGGAATCCGGTTTTTGGAGTTTGATCGGAAAATAGCTAAAGATTTCAGGAATGTATCACATGAAATGGATTTCCAAAGTAACACCTGAATCTGTACAATATCAATCACGTGTTACCGACTCAAGGTCACTTGCCTCTCCCGTCGCTTTCGACCAAATAATCCTTAGCGTCTGACATAGTCAGCGTTTGAACACGTCCCCATAATTAAAAAACTTGACTTCAAACGCGTGACCTTGAACTTGAAACGAACACTCACGTTGGCCATGTACTCGTGTAACAAGTCCTGCAGCGCCTGTCGCACCGCGTTGCACTCCGCCACGATGCGTTCACGGCGTTCGTCCCTGTAACATGTATATACCTTTAAATTATCCCGTCTGGAGTACAGGAACTTCTAACCTTTCAAATACATAAATCTACCCTTTGAAATGCACTAAGTGATACATATTATAAATCTCATAAATACATAATGGACGTTAATGATACAGGAACGGTATAATAGTGACTTCAATCACAACCAATTGGTACACAGTGCAGCAAATGATGAGGATCAACTGGTACACAGTGTGGGAAATGTGTACTGATTTAATACACAATGTAGTAAATGGAATCATTATTCAGTACAGAGTGAGGCAAGTGGTATCACCTGCTGCTTGTAACAACACGGTGTTACAAGCAGAATGTATGGGTATTATTCTAGCAGCGAATGCCATAATTGTCAGAGACGTTCAAGAACATAATATTCGTATAATATCTGACAGTATTACAGGCCCTAAAAAGTAACAAGATTACTTCTAGCCTTATATACGAGTGTCATTAATTGTTGGAGGGAATATACGTACAAAACACCGTAACTTTCCAATGGATCAAAGGACAGTCTATCGCGCGGAAATGATGCGGCTGACGAACGAGATAGGAGAGGATCGAGCTTATATGTAGTTAGCCCTGAACCCATAGCACCGCTGCGATATGGCTGGTTACGCACACAGGTTCGAACACAGGCGAAAATAGAACATGACATGTACTGGTCTAGTATCAGCGAATGTAGACAGGCCAGGGAAGACTTACCTAGGATAAACCCTCGGCTCTCGCGCTGTCTACTCTTAGCTTAATAAGAGTTAAGCTCTGTATCGTTGCGGGTGCTATGATTTGGACATGGTTCACATAGCAAACATCTTTTTAACTTGGGTGTTACTAACAGTCCTCTTTGCAGGGGGTGCTTAGAGACAGAAGAAACAGCCACTCAAGCGGTGGTAACCTACTGGGCGAAATCTTGGCATGCCAAGATCGCTCCCAGAGGCCTTCACCAACATTAAGGAGTTGGGCTTTCTGGAGGAGCTAGGATGGCAGAATAGTCAATCCTACCCACACGCAAAATAGGCGCTTTGGACGTCGGTTTGCGGAAACAAACCCGACATCAAGTATCAAGTAAAGATCACCAAACACATTGTGGACAGTATAACAAGTGTGTACTGATTTGATACACAGTAATAGGATGAAATACAACACACTGAAGTAAGCTAAAGACATGCACAAGAAGCATCTGAATGTGTTACAGTGTCCCATGCCAGGTGCTTCACATGCATGTCTCTTGCTTACTTCGCTGTACCCATTGGATGAGGAATACCCAGTACGCAGTGCACTAAATGGTGAACGCTATCTGATAGAACATAGTAAACAATGAGGACCACCAGATATATAATGTACTAGCTATTACCGTAGGTTACGTAAATGAAAATTTTGTACCCAATAGTAGATTTTTGTTTGAGATATGCAGGAACGATGGAATTGAAAATATAAATAGCCTAAAACCAGACTATAAATTCCGCATCGAATGGTCATAGTCCCATACCGAAACGTTAAGTAATTTCACGTGATTGAAGGACAAAGCAGAAAATCATTTTCATTATCTGTATGTCGCATCTTGGGACACAGATGCAGGATCAGACATTGTTTGTGGGCGTTCGGGATGTAGGTATTCAAACGAAGCAAAAGAAAACTCTTGACACAATTCACAGTTGGTTTGGTTATTACTGTTCAAACTGTACAAATTAACTTCTAACTAATTAGCGGGAAACGCGACACAGTTTCTAGGTTATATAATCAACCACCACGACGGACACACTCCGAATCACTGCACTAGAATGTGTCGTGGCTAGACTCAGCGTAACGCCACCAAAACGGCGCCTGCGCCTCCTTTCTGTTTCCGTCAAGGAAACGTTATCGTAGATGGCGCTTTAATGCGTCCTTACTCATGACTTACGCGACATACATATATATAATTCTTGTGTACATGTGTTTTGTCATTGAACTCTTAAACGGCTGAACCGATTTTGATGAAATATTTTGTGTTTGGGTCGGTTCCTGAATGGCTTACCTTTACAATTGGACCCGGTAGGTGGCGCTGCAATTGGGTTATTCTTTTGTACGCGTGTTTGTCAACTCTCAAACTGCTGGACCAATTTTGATTAAACTTTTTTGTGTGTTTCAGTGGGTCCCTGTATGGTTTAGATTCATAATTGGACTTGGTAGGTGACGCTAAAACCGGGTTCTAGGAATTTTATTTTTATGTCGGACAGGACAAGTCTGTTGGGTCCGTTAGTATATAGTACGTACGAACCTGGTGCAAGAGCTATCCGCCATGAGCGCAGCGCCCGATATGATGGACTCCAGCCTCTCCTCCAGGGACGGGCGCGTACGGACCTCGGAGTACGCCAGAGGTTCCATCACCATTCGCTCCTACAATATCACCAACATCGATACATATACTCGAAATTAAATTGTCTATGTTTTATTTATTGTATAGACGCAGGTGTGACTTTGTGGAAATCCATTTCATGTCATGAATTCCTACAATATTTATCCATTTTCCGCTCAAACTTCAAAAACCACCAAATGACACGTGTTTCGCCTCTTAATGAAGCATCCTCAGGATATACCAGAGATCAGACTCGGTCAGGTAATAAGCACCCAATTCGGTATTGGTATGAGAAGCGAAACACGCGTCGATTGGTGGTTTTTGGAATTTGAATGGAAAATAGTTAGATTGTAGGAATTCGTATATACATACATATCCTCACGCTGTATGTATAACGGGGTAGTCAGAGAGGACGGAGCGCCAAGCGTCGCGGTCCTTACATACCTCTTTCGCTTCCTCATTCCTTTCACAGGAATTCATCATATGTTTTGTTCGTGAAGGTGGCGTTTCACGAAACGCTAAGGAACATTATGATCTATTATATACATACATACATATCTTCACGTTGTATCCCTAACGAAGTAGTCGCAGAGGACTGAGCGCCAGGAGTCGCGGTCCTTACATACCTCTTTCGCTTCCTCAAATCTGATCATTCTCCTCACACATTTTCGCCTAGGTATGCGAGTACTTTTGACATTTCCGTCCGCTAACACTGGGTATTTGATCTTCATAAGTCAGCCTTAGTCTTCCTTGGCTTCTTTTAGCTCTCACTTTCGCTCTGTAGATTTTCTTCGTCAGTCTTTCATTACTCATTCTTTCCATATGCCTGAACCATCTAAGCATTCCTTTCTTCATATTTACAAAAACACTGTCGTGCAACCCTGTCATACTGCGTATCTCTTCATTGTTTAGCCTGTCAAGGGTGACACCGCACATACTTCTTCTTCTATACGTAATAATAATATACAGGAATGTCTTACGTCGAAGTCATCTAGAGCTTGAGCAAGCTCGCCGGGACCTTCGACAGGTTGACGATTCTGACCTGTAAATGAAATTTATTTAAAAACCATCTATGTACTAGAAAACTAGTGGGTTTTATACTGTTCAATTTGATTATGTACCATTTCTATTGTATCTATAACAATCATTTGTGAACTATGATAATCAATAATCGAATGGGATCTTTTTGGCGGAAACAGGAGAAGTGAGGTTGTCATTTTATTTAAATGTTCTATTTTTTACATTTTTGGGAGTTTTAAAGTACAAAAGTGATAGTATATTGTGTTTTAAAGTTCTGTGTAAGTGAAAAGAATGGAGTAGGTCTAAATAAACATGTGTAGCTGAAGTTCTCGCGCTGTTCCAAGAAGTCCTTTATAACTTCAGTAAAGCCTACTATCACATTACTGGAGGAGCTTTAACGTTTAAGATAACGATTTCACTTATTAAAATACAATCGTGACATTGGCAAATGTGCTAATCTGTGCGCCATGCCATGAAAAAAAAAAAATAAATAATCGAATCTATGTTTTTGACTTTAAATGATAAAATAATTACCTAATGAATTATACCAAATTGTGTATTTGCATGCTAATACTTATTGGCTGAATAGGCTGTCGCTTTAACTTCTAACCCTAAACACCATTTGTATATTCTTTTCAAAAGCAAATAAATGATTTATTATTATTATATTACTTTAAGTATGTTACCACAAGTATGTAAAGGCCGCGACGCTTGGCGCTCCGTCCTCTCTGACCCAATGCGGTGTTGGGGACACAGCGTGAAGATATGTCTGTATATTACTTTATGACTGAATTAAACTACATTTTGTTTGTGAGCTGTGCCTCGTGGTTTCGCTCGCGTTAGGATATTATTCCTGTATTAAAAAGTAGCCTAGATTACTCTCTGAAAAGTCCTCTACCTGTTAATGTAAGTCCTTTCAAAATCGGTTCAGTTTGGAGATTAGCCTAGACCACTGGTTCCCAAACTTATTTTGACTACTGAGTCGAGAGCTCATGCAGTCGTTGTCTAAGATGCCTCCTAGCTAAATGAAATTACAAATCACCCCCCAGGCCCCTCCACAACGCCCCCATTTTTTTTCTGGGTCTCTTACCGCCCCCCTTTAGGCCTGCAGCGCCCACAAGGGGGCGTTATCGCCCACTTTGGGAATGGCAGGCCTAGACAAACAAACAGACAGACAAAAATTTTAAAAAGAGTGTTTGCGTTTTATTTTGGTGCAAACACCGGCATAAGCTTAAAGAAAAGCCCTTATTTCAATAAACAGATACCAACTTTATTTATATGTATAAATACATATGTCTCACAGAAAATAAAAATCAGAGAAGGGAAACATCCGCTCGATCTTGGAACTATAGTTCTTGACATGTGTAAAAGATACATACATATATATCCTCAAGCTGTATCCCTAACGGGGTAGTCAGAGAGGACGGAGCGTCAAGCGTGTAATAGATAAGGTCCTTAAATATTTTTTAAATTTAATTCAAATAATGTCCATAAACTATGATTAGTAATGGAAATTAGCTAACAAATTTTTATAAACAAATTATATCAAATTTAAATTTACAATCAGTTCAAGAATCTGCCACTCTGGACCCCGGGCGCAAGAACATGAACCCGTACCCTGTGTCGCTAGAGGGCAGACCGGCTTCTCTTGGTCTTTAGGTGGTCTTAATTGATAGATGCTATAATTTCAAAATTGTAACCTATACAGTTATTTTTATATATTTGGCGCATTGGAATTGTATTTGTTTTAACTATCTTTTATATCGAGTTTCCAAGAACCGTATATACGTCGACAATGAAAAAATGAAGAAAGGAATGCTTAGATGGTTCGGGCACTTGGAAAGAATGAGTGATGAAAGACGGACGAAGAAAATCTATAGAGTGAAAATGAGTGGTAAAAGAGGCCAAGGAAGACCAAGGCTGACTATGAAGATCAAATAGCCAGAGTGTTAGCAGATGGAAATGTCAAAAGCACACGCATACTCAGGAGAAAATGTGTGAAGAGAATTATGAGATTTGAGGAAGCGAGAGAGGTGTGTAAGGACCGCGACTCCTGGCGTTCCGTCCTCTCTGACTTCCCGTTAGGGATGCAGCGTGAAGATATGTTATGTGTATACGTCGATACTTCCGCACTTTTCGACCCTTACCTTTAAGTGTCCGTGTCAGTTTATGTGTATGTGTCATTCGCCATTGCCCCAGTGCAATTTTATAAGTTGGACGCAGTTCGCGTGTTGCATTTGCTTTGACTTTATCTTCTATATTGAGTTACCAAGAAATGTATATACGTCAGTGACGTGCACAGACATTTTCAGTAGGGTAGACAAAAAGAAAACTCACCGAAATCGCCAGTTATAATGTGTATATAATAAAGGTTCATGTGATTTAATTTTACATTATTTATTTACTAGAATTACTTTGAAAGATGTTTCAACGGTAGTAAAATTGCTACTGCTATATTATAAAGCGACAAGAACAAAGAAAAGTCAATTAAAGTTAACACTAATACTTATTATAATATAATTTACTTTAACCTTACGTTTAGGTTAAATGTAATTTTATTCGAAACTGAATGCTAACGAGCGCCATCTAAATTGTCAGGGTAAACAGTGTGTTTCTCCTCAACCTTTACTTGTATGTGTCTCCACATGTCTGTTCGTGTCTCACAACTCACCGGCACTTGGCGTTCTTCACTCCTTACCTTTCCGTGTCCCTACGTGCCTGTCGTGTGTACGTGTTCTTCGTCGCGCTCCGGTGCGTTCTCTTGCTCTTAGCTGTGCGTGTCCACTATACGTGTCACTAAACGTTACCCCGGTCCGCTCTCGTTCTCCTCTCCCCTTACCTGTACGTGTCTCTATGGGCCCGTCCGTGTCCTCGTGCCCGTGTCCCCACGTGCCCGGCCGTGTCCCCACGTGCCCGGCCGTGTCCCCACGTGTCCGCCCGTGTCCCCACGCGTCGTGTGTACGTGTCCCCACGTGTCGTGTGTACGTGTCCCCACGTGTCGTGTGTACGTGTCCCCACGGCCCGCGCGAGCTGCGAGCGTGACTCACCGTCCCCGGGCGGCGCGGCCGGCCCGGCCCGCCCGTGGGCCACGGCCGCGATGGTGTCGACGGCGCGGCACACGGCGCGGACCACGTAGTCGCGGTTGGCCTTCGCCGCCGCCAGCTCCGGGTGACGCACGTACACCTGCGCACACACACACACGCGCACGCATTACATACACATACATAACTTCACACTGTATCCTTAACAGGGTAATCAGAGAGGGCGGAAAGCCAAGCTCCGCAGTCCTTACATACTTTTTCATTTCCTCAAATCTCACCATTCACCTCACACGTTTTCGCCTAGGTATGCGAGAGCTATTGACATTTCCGTCTGTTAACGCTCTGGCTAATTGATCTGCATCAGTCAGCCTCGGTCTTCCTTGGCTTCTTTTACCACTTTTACCACAAATTAACGTAGGCAATGGTCAATTCATTGATACTTCTACTAACTCTAATGAAATAGGAATTCTGGCGGTAATTTTTTTTTACTGGATTGATATTTAATAGTTGTTTGTTTCTAAAAATTAACGTAGGCACTCGTATTTTAATTATATTTAATAGGTCAGATCTATCCACTTTTGACTGTGCAATTTTGAATAAGTATGTAAAATCGGCTATGTATCTTCTCTTTTCAAGCGGCAAGAAATTATATTTTAAGCATCTATTTTCGTAGCCATGATTTTGATCTTTGCATTAATTGTAATAATAATAATTGTAATGTACACATATGAACATGTAATGTAGACATAAAGCAGTAATAAAAAAATATCCGTTGGGAAGAAGACGAATTTCATTAAACTCTACACTCTACAGAGCAATGTAGGTCATATACTGTGGGTTCCACACTTGAGAAGCATACTCAAGATGCTGTGTACATATGAACAATATAAGATCTTTAGAGGCTTAAGTTTTCTGTACTATCTCTTGTAAAACTTAACAATAAATAGTATCGACTATAAAACAGCATTAAACGAGCGATTAACCGCTAATCTTAACTGCTGAAGCTCACAAACATTAGCGCACACAAACAGTACTGAGTGACTAGACAAGTGGCATATGCTTCATACGATTGAAATGCTTGCTGACATTATCGCTTGTCAAAAGTGCCACTTGGCTATTAATACTGCGGGTCATGCGTGTACACCTGTACATTTGGCTAAAATATACGTTAGAGATAACTCTTATGTGAGTGTGGTATCGATGAAGGTACCCTGGATCATTTGTTTTTCTGCTGCCGAAGCTAAAATATTCTCTGTATGATATTCTTCCCCCCCCTATTCCTTGTCCTGTAAATTGTAAATTTGTTTTGTCTCTGGTAAATACTCCTTTTTTTAAGGTGTTGGATAAATTTTTATGTGATAATGACATCAAGCTATTATGTGAAGTTCATTTGTGTTATAATTTCTATACCACTATATTATAACTAGCTATACATTATATATAACTAATACTATTATACTATAACCAATTGTGTTTGTGTGTTATCTGTCCTTACATAATCTTATTCGTTTTTATTTGTCTGAAAAATAGCAAATAAAAAATTTTTTTTTCCGTATTATGCCAACCTCTTTATAGTGTCTTTTGCAATACGTGACATTGACAGAATTAATGTGCTTGTCACATTAGAAGCCATCACTGAAAATTTAATTGAATTTATTCTGCTGTTTTCACACTGTACCTTTCGTTCGATTGAATAAAAAATTAATAAGGTTTGACTACTAATTTAAAATGCGTTACATTAGATCACGTGGTATTTGTCATTCTATTCTACTAGCGTTTACGACAATTGAGCCACTTGTCTAGGCCCTCTGATCCTTCTATATCTTTACGATAGAACACTGTGATTATCTCGTCGGCACTTACATGTCAAGCACTTCTATTCAACTCTGCGGTAATCAATGCAACTCGATAAAACCTATGAAGGAGCCAATCACAGTGCCCGATTAAAAAGGAGAAGGTTCCCCATGTTTCTAATGATAATGATTAGTGAAGCAATATTTGAGATAATCTCCAACAGAAATCATTTTTTCAATTTTTTTTCCTTACCTTAGACGCTGTGAGCAACATGGTGGAATGTTTCTTCAGCACAGCACGAGCTGCTGCCAACTCGTCCTTCATTCGAGGCTCCTGGGAACAAATTAATATCAGTACTAACAGCTTATACAAGGAGATCCGGGAACTTCTCGATATTTCTTTAGGACCAACTACTGTAAAAGTTGCAGTGAGTATAAACTTAAAACAACCCAGTCTTTCCCTTAAAGAAGAAATGAAACCCTAAATACTTTCAGAATAAAAAGTAGTTTAAGATTATTGCTTAAAAAATCCTCTACCTTCCAGTGAAAGTTTCGTCAAAATCGGTTCAGCCATTTAGAAAATTAGGCCGAACATACACACAAACAAAAATTTTAAAAACGTATTTTGCTCTGATGCAAAAAACTTCATAAGGTCAGGAAAAAGCCTTTATTTCAAAATCACAGACAAACAATTCGATTATATTGATATGTGTAGATGCATAATGCTTCACCAAAATCAATTTGGATTAGTTTACGTCAAATTGGAAAGATAACTTTTGAATGTGTGAAGAGAATGGTGACATTCGAGGAGGCGAAAGAAGTAAGGACCGCGAAGCTTGGCGCTCCGTCCTTTGTGACTACTCCGTTAGGGATATAGCGTGAAGATATGTATGTAAAAAGAGGATGTAAATGTAAGGTTTGTTCTTAAAAACCCAGCTGAGAATTAAGCCCGGCTTGTAAGAGATTATTAGATCTGAACCGACCTTAAGCTCATGTTGTCTTTTCGCCGCCTGCGCAGCTAACTCATCAGCAGACCGACCGAACTGCCGGGCTGACTCCAAAAGCTCGGATTGAGATGAAGCCGATTTCAATTTGTCAAGGTCGTTCTCCACCTAAGTTATTTTATATTATATATTATAAAACTTACATTGATTAGACAATCATACTATAAAATAAACGATTTCGTTGAAGATAAAACAATAGTCTGGAAATGATCTTCTCTGCACATGCATTTACTGGCTCTCTGAATATTGGTATTTTAATAAACCTTTTGTAAAATGATGTTGAAAAAATGATACCTGGCTGAGTTTCTTGTCGGTTCTTCTCAGTGTCCAGGCTTTCTTTTCTCTTTTTTTTGAACCGAGCTAAAGTAAATTTGACGTTCAAAAATACCTTGTAATTGGGTTTACTTGAATAAATTGATTTGACTTTGACTTTGAAGTTAGTTATATAATTAATACTGTATAAGTGTGTAATATCATTTTAAAGATACATTTTCTTTACTAATATCATCACATATGACATTTTTGTGATCAGTACTATCACATTGTGTGTTATATTATGATGTTTGTGTGAAGTGTCCTCAATGTAGTATCATCATCTAAGACGGTATGTGATCAGTATCATCACATAGTGTGTTACATGATGGTTATCTTAATATTTCCCAGTGTGATATCACTACTTGAGATAATTATATATCACATAGTGTGATATATGACGTTTGTGTTAAGTTCTTTGGTGTAATATCACCAAAGAACTTAACAGTTATTATGTGATCAGCACTATCACGTGTTATATCATTGTTTTTCAACCATTTTTATGCCACGACCCACGAAAAAGCCAAAAAGTTAAGTATGGCCAAGTCTTGCGACCCCTTCACTATAACATTATAATTATAATAATAATAATTTATTCCAATCAAAATCAAAGTACAGAAAATGGGAAAATCCTCTGACTCCCGAACTAGTTGCAAAACTCTATCTCAGGAGCCAGAGATGTACCTAAAACTATGCATATGACAAGGAATATTTACTATAGAAATTGTACAAATAAAGCAAATGCATATATACTAAGATATACAAGGAATATTAGGGAAAAAAATAAGTCTTTAACATGTGACTTTTTTATTTAAGAGTTGTAAGTATGTGTGTGTAATAATATTTTAATTAATAGTTAATTCATAGGTTTAATTTAAATTCAAATGATAAAAACGCAAAACCGCTCATTACAAATATAAATTATCGCGTTTGTGTTTGCAAAGATAATCTACGTATAGAAATACTTTTAAGTGAGAAACAAAGCCAACCATCGTATTAATTAACTCATGTTCATGATTAATCATTTAATATAAGTTTATTTTTTCATGTTTTTTTATTTTAAATGTATTGTTCATAACTTGTTTACAATATGTGATTATAATGTTATCACTTGCTTAAACCTCTCGGGTTTTTGTGCAAGCGAGAGTTCGCAACTAAATTGTTTACAATTTTCTATATAAATGTGTATCAGCTATTGTTATACTTAACATATTTTAATAAACATAAGATTATTTTAAGATACATTATTTGAATTTCCTATGTAATATTTTTTAATTTTACTTTTATATTGCTGGTAAGTTACATATTTGGTTGCCAATTGATCAGGTAAATTATTTAATATCTTAGGTAATAAATATCGACTAGTTCTAGTTCCGTATAGATTTTTATACTTAGGTAGAACAAATTTGTTTGAATTTGACAGATTTCTCAAATGTCCTTTACGTTCATAAGCGCGTAATTGGTTAATGTTAACAATTTCCTCCTTCAACAAAGCCAGTATCTTTTTATATTGTACAGGTAAAATGATGCAATATTGGAATAATTCATTATAGTTATTACTGTATTTCTTTTTAATGTTATTAGGTACTATCATTTTCAGTAGTCTTATCTGGAGCTTATATATTTTTTGGAGGTATGTTTTGTGTGTTATTACATGGTAATATTTAATTTTATAACAATACACTAAAATTCATTCCTTTGGTCTTATTTTTTTACCAGACTGCAACCCCCTTTAATACAAACGCGGCCCCCCCAAGGGTCGCGACCCCCAGGTTGAGACATCTATTTAAAATGCAAATACAAAATGTAAAATACCTATTTTTATTTTGCATTTGAAATACTTTTTTCCAAAATGCAAAATGGTTTTGATCATTTTTTTAATTCATATTTCGTATTTTTCATCCTTAAATTCATAGTTACTTTATTTAAGAACACCCATCCTAATGTTGCCAACAATAATGCCAACATTGTAAGTCAAACTGTTTCTATGTCAATGCCAATACTACAATAGACCTGGAAAGATTTTCAGGTCTATTTTTGTTCGAGGAATAATTATGAGTCCACATAGAAGGAACATGAAAGATGAACTCTTCGAACAAAACTAGTGTTAAAATTAGTGAAATAAGTATTTTATTTGAAGAAAGTATTTTGAAAATACCTGTTTTGTATTTACTTTATTCGAAACCATTTTGTATTTGTATTTGGAATAAAAAAATAACTAAGCATTTGCATTTTGTATTTAAATCTTTTTAATAAACTATTTTACACAACTCTGGAAAGTAGGTGTAATATGATGTTTGTGTAAAGTATCCTAGTATAGTAACACCGTTTGAGGCAGCTATTATGTGATCAGTACTATTTCATAGCGTATTATATTATGTACGTGTTGTTTTCTCAGTTTTATATCATCACGTGCGATAATCACGTTAACAATATTATCACAGTGTGTTAAGATCAACTTTGTGTTTTCTTTTCCCAATGTAGTATTATCACCTAAAACAGTTCTGAGATGAATACTATCACATACACTATGTGATAGTGATACACTTGTAGGATCTATTTGGTGTTTCCTTCTCCCCATGTAGTATCACCATCAGTAAGTTACGTCATTGGTACCATCACATAGTGTTATATGAACTTTGTGTTAAGTTCTCCAGTGTAGTATTACCATCTAAGACAGTTTCGTGATGAGTACTATCACATACACCATGCGACAGTGATACACTTGTTGGATCACGTTCGCGTTTCCTTCTTCCCATGTAGTATTAGTACCTAAGACGATTACGTGATGGGTACTATCACATAGTGTGTTATATGAAGTTTGTGTTATGTTTTCCATTGTAGTATTACCACCTAAGACAGTTACGTGATAAGTACTAATACATACACTACGCGACAGTAATACACTTGTTGGATCAAGTGTTTTCTTCTCCCCTGTAGTATTAGTATTTAAGACAATTACGTGATCGGTACCATCACATAGTGTTACATGAAGTTTGTGCTAAGTTCTCCAGTATAGTATCACTACCTAAGACACTTACGTGATGAGTACTATCACATACACTATGCGACAGTGATGTACACTTGTAGTGTTACCACCTAAGACGAATACGCGTGTGCAGTGTGCGGTGTGTGGTGTGCGGTGCGCGGTGAGGAGTGAGTGACTCACGAGACGCAGCTTGTCGAGCAGCAGGCGCACGTCGACCATGTCGGCCAGCACGAGCAGGCGCGTCACGCACGACAGCAGCTGGCGCGCCGCGCGCACCATGCCCGAGCGCGCGGCGCTGGCGCACGGCTCCTCCGAGAACTCGCGCGCCGCCACCGACATGCCCGCGCCTGCACACACACACACGCACGTACACACACTCACACGCACGACTCTAGCACATACCCTGGCAGCCGCCTCCAAGCGCGGCACAGCCACACGACTGTGTCACTCCCGTAACGGCAGTATAAAAGCTGAACTCACGCACACATACGACCACACAGCTGTGTCACACCCGCACCGACCTCGAACACACCACAGTCACACGACTGTGTAACACCCGCACCGACCTCGAACACACCACAGTCACACGACTGTGTAACACCTGCACCGACCTCGAACACACCACAGTCACACGACTGTGTAACACCCGCACCGACCTCGAACACACCACAGTCACACGACTGTGTAACACCCGCACCGACCTCGAACACACCACAGTCACACGACTGTGTAACACCCGCACCGACCTCGCACACACCACAGTCACACGACTGTGTAACACCCGCACCGACCTCGAACACACCACAGTCACACGACTGTGTAACACCCGCACCGACCTCGAACACACCACAGTCACACGACTGTGTAACACCCGCACCGACCTCGAACACACCACAGTCACACGACTGTGTAACACCCGCACCGACCTCGAACACACCACAGTCACACGACTGTGTAACACCCGCACCGACCTCGCACACACCACAATCACACGACTGTGTCACACCCGCACCGGCAGAGTAAGAGCCAAGCTCACACACACACACGAACACACGGCGAAGTCATGTTCGCACCGGCAGTCTGCGCACTGAGCTCATGCACACAAGACTGTCACGCCCGCAACGGTAGAGTGGGCGCCAACCTCACGCAGTCAATACTGTGTCACAATCACACCGGCGAAGTGTGAATCGACAAAAGGTTGAGTACAAACCAAGCTCAAGCCTACACATGACTCTATCAGACACGCACCAGCTGAGTAAGTCGATCACCGACATGTCGGCGTCTACACACGCACGCACACACATACACGTTAACAAACATCAAAATACTATAAATATAATATACACTCATCAAAAGTGTCTAGGGATCAAGTACGTTTTAGAGTATCGCCGCAATTGAGGATTATTATTTTAACTTTTTTGGATCGTTATTGACTCTTTTTAGTGATTTTCACTATTTTAATGAAGAATTTTCTTTAAATTTTGATTAAAAATAGAAAATGAACTGTCAATCAGGATTCTTATAAAAGTGTGTAATAGCGTTTTTACAAAACTATTACAATTTCTACATCGGAACTGAAAAAAATTGCATCGATATGGAGCGACGACATCATTTGACACGAAAAGAGATCATTGGAGCCGTCGGAATATTGCGAACTGGTTCCAGGCAACGTACTGTGGCTGTCGCTCTTGGCACTACACAGAGAGTCATAAGCCGCATCTGGACACGCTATCGTATCACGGGCAGCGTGGCCGAGCGACATAGAGGACGATCTCGCATCACCACTCGCAAACAGGACCGGTACATCAAAAATATTGCTCGACGGAATCGTACTACGACCGCCATGATGTTGGCTACGAGGCTCCACACCTCTTTAGACTTCCTGATAAGCGACCAAACCATCCGAAATCGTTTACGTGAAGTGAGTCTGTGTTCCCGAAGACCGCTGAGAGTTCTGCCTATAGCACCCTGCAATCGTAGGGCCCGTTTACAATGGGCTCGCGAACACAGAAATTGGGAGGAAGAAGACTGGCGTTGTGTTTGCTTTTCCGATGAATCTCGTTTCGGTATGAGGCCGGATACAAGACGTACTCGAGTTTGGAGAACCTCTGGACGTTAAGAACGTTTGAAATTTTGTCAGCAAGTTCATTCATATGGAGGGGGAACAATAATGGTTTGGGCCGGTATTTGGATCGCTGGACGAACCGATCTCATTTGGATCAGGGGCAACCTCAATGATCAGATTTATGCGGAGAGGATTGTTTCAGACGTGATCATCCCTCAGCGAAGACGGTTGGATGATTCGTTTCGACTAATGCACGACAATGCACGTCCACACACGGCTAGAGTCGTAACACGCGCTCTTGCCGACGCTCGCATCAACGTTCTGCCGTGGTCTGCTCTATAGCCAGACCTCGACCCAATTGAGCACGCGTGGGATATGCTTCAAAGAAGAGCTCTGCCGAATATGGATGCCATGCATACCCCACAACAACTTTTTGACTTGTTAGAAAGAATGTGGGCGGCCATTCCTCAAAGTGATTTTGATGAACTGATTTTAAGCATGCCAAATCGCTGTGATTGTGTAATTCGTGTCAATGGTGGAAACACAGATTATTATTTTTTTTATCTTTACAATAAAAATTTAATAAATCCTCATTTTTGCCTTTTTTTTTGCCATTTAATTGACGACATTAACTTAGGTTAATTTCCCACAATTTGTAAAAATTGTAATTTTTCTTAATTTTTACAAAATATAGGGATAAGTTGTTAACTTAAACCTAGGAATTAAAGTAAGAAGCCAGTCTGGAAGACTAGATTTGATAAATATTAATTGGATAATTTTTTATAATTAAAAATGTACTTGATCCCTAGACACTTTTGATGTGTGTATATTAAGAATTATTAATTTAATCCTTAATGTCCTATACATACTAAAATGCTATATATCTATATATACTTGACGACCTCGATGACGAAGTGGTTTAGACGTTGTACCAAGCGCGGAAGGTTCCGGGTTCGATTCCCGGTCAGGTCAATTTAGGGAATGAACCTTTCTAGATTGTCTTGGGTTTGGGTGTACTGGGGGACGTCCCCAGTAGTCGTTGTCTGGTTCTCATAGTACAGAAAATACCCTAGTTTGAGATCAGATGATTGGTGTGTATCGTCTGGCGCATTATTATTATTATTATTATTGAATATACTAGGTGCTAACACACATGACACACCTATATATTCAAAAACAGCTCTCTAACAATATGGATAAAACTTTGTATTAAGATGTGTCATTTCCAAGTTTATCTAGAATATACGTAAAGGAGATGATGACATTCAAATTCATGTATGTAAGACACTAGACACTCATTAAAGCACTAATATAGATATTTATCGTTCTCTCCTAAAGTACCATTGTCTAATGGTTCACTTACCAGCCTTTCTGACTTCCTCAACAGCCGCTAACATCTCCTGTGTGATCTCCGGGTTCTCGTACGCTATGGTCTGCCCTCGCTCGATGAAGATCTCGGTAGCTCTTTCCACTGTAGCCACGAGAGCACTCGCACGCTTGGATTTCCCGGCTGGAATCAAAAATAATCTAGAAATTAGAAAAACAAACGGCCAGCCAAGTGTGAGTCGGACTAGCGCATCGAGGGTTCTGTACCACCATACAATATATTTACCAAAACAATATAAGTCGGGTTAAAAACAAACAACTTTGCAATTGCAAGACATTCTCCCATACTCATGATTAATATATAAATATAAGTTTGTAACGTGAAAAATACATACATACATATGTTCACGCTGTATCCCTAACGGGGTAGTCAGAGTGGACAAAGCACCAAGCGTCGCGATCCTTGTATACTTTCGCTTCCTCCAATATCATCATTTTCCTCAGACATTTTCGCCTAGGTATGTAAGTGCTTTTAGCATTTCCGTCCGCTAACACTGGCTATTTGATCACAAAGTGTAATATGTAATTACAAATTAGCAATTTTTGGACTTTTGCCTTTTATTGTACTGTGAGAACTTGCTGCTTACCAAAGATTCTAGGTCAGTGGAAAGTACTCTATAGGTTATAGTATGAGTAGATAAATGGCGCTATCTTTTAATTGTAGCAGCAGCTTTAAGCTTAGCAGCTTGAATTTTTTACACCTCCAAGAAACCATAGACCTGTGTTTGATATAAATTTCAACTTGATACTTCAACCTATTCAAGGGTTTTGACAAGTTGGACAGACGGACACACAGACGACAAAGTGATCCTAAATGTGTTCTGTTACTAATATTTGATGATGTGCTTCCATAAACCGACATCAGCAGTGCCTATTTTGCCTATCCTAGCCCCTTCAAGAAACCCAACACAGTCTCTATGTTGGTGAAGGCTTTAGGAAGCGATCTTGGCATGCCAATATGGGTTCTGTTTTTCGAGGTATAGAAATTTAAAAAATATGAATATTCACGCCTTCTTCTACAATACCCTCCTTTTCACTTCGCCGTAGCCGTGTAATGTTACTTACGTCTCTTCTTCTTGTTCGCACGGTCCTTGCTGTTGACGAGCGTGGTCACTTGCAGCACTAGCGGCTCCAGCGTGCGCTCCACCGAGGTGGTCCTGATCTCCAGGTTCTTGGGGTCCCACTTCAGGGTGATGGCGCCCGTCGTGCCATACGTGTCCGTCATGGTGGACATCTAGCTGAAGGAGACCACAGTCAATACATTTAAACTAATCAGAGCGCTAAGTTCTGTGGACTTACATACTTCTTTAATTTACTCATATCTCATCAGTCCCACATGCACACTAAATAACATTTCATTTAAAATTGAAACACCTACTTTAATATTTAAAAAAAAAAAATTATAAAAAAAATAAACCAACTTCGAAAAAAAACAGTGAAATTACAAAATAACTATCCTCTACTAATCAAAACTCAGGTACGGAAATAACTTCATATACATAATTCAAATTGACAGTTATTGAAGTCAGTGCCAAATCAATATGCAAAAACAGAGTCTATTAGTTTGATAGGCTTGCCATCAGCTTTAATTTCAGTTTAATTTTTTTATTAAATATTTTTATTTTCGAAAGATAATTTTATCACCTACAACTTTCCAATATAACTTTTTTATAAGCCCAACTTTTTAGACTTTCGCAATTTTTTAGGTTAGGTTCACCATTCTTCTTCTTTTAATATTATTGGCATGTTGTTTATACGAATTCTGCCAGTGTCAAGTTATTCATGAGAGATTCACTCAAAAGTAATCACAAAATCAAAATCATCATGAACATGACAAACTATATACTATGTCTTCCAGAAGTCTGAAAAAAGGAGAACCAAAACAAACATTTACCATCACCTTATAAAATAAATGTTAAAATTATGGACTGCTACATAGGAATTAGTAATATGGAATTATAGCTTTATGTTGTTAATAAAGATAAAATAGGCCAGGATCTTTACAAAGGGAGTAAATACATATGATAGCAAGGATTTGAAATTAATAAAAATCCAGAAAAAACAACGCTATCTTTCTTAGAATTTATTGTTCTACATAATAACTTTTTTATTTGTTTTATTTCTAGTAGATAAATTGGATTGAAGAGGTAGATTGATTGGACTGTCATTGCATGTAATGTTTTTGCCTTTAAGTGATAAAAAAAGTTAATTATATAATGAATTGTATTTCCAAGTTTTGTATTTGCATGCTAATGTTTATTGGCTGAATAGGCAGTCACTATAACTTCTAATCCTAAATATCATCTTTATATCACATACCCTATTCAAAAGCAAATAAATGATATATCGTTATTATCGGCAGTAAAAATTAATTTGTATATCATAATCTTATTTAATGACAGTGTAAAACGAAATTATTTCTGCCATCGCTGAGAGTGTAACGGAAAATACCATATCTAAAAACTACACCGCCTAATCTATGTTATTTGTTTCCATACTTCTTCGATGTCTTTATGATGATCAATAATACTGCGGAATTTGGTAGATATTATATATATACTGATTCTGAAATCCGGAGCACTTGCAACCGTAATTTTTCGCTGACTACATCACCAGCTTCTGTTGTCTAATGGACGCTTTATACTCATCCGAATACATTGCAGTTCGCTCACTGAGCAACGAATGATTGACGAAATTCTTTTAGACAATCACTCAAAAGTCATGACTGATGTTTGCATGATGCGAAAATAAAAAAAAAACGGATATTCATCAATGAATTTCATGCAAACATCAGTCAACGCTTTAGACGATAGGTTATCCGTCAGTCACACTCATGACTGTGGTAAAACTCACAGCAGAACCTACCCTCTAATGGACGGCTAACCAACATAAAGTTGGATAAAAATCTACAAAAAGTAGATATAATCTACATTTCGTCCCTAATGATGTAAACTAAACAACAATAACAATAATGCACCAGAGGATACACAACAATCATCCGATCTCAAACATCTCAAACTAAGGTATTTCCTGTGCTATGAGAACCAGACGACGACTACTGGGGGTGTCTCCCAGTACACCCGAGACAATCTAGAAAAGTTTTTTTTTTTTTTTTTTTTTAATTTATTTATAGTAAAGAACACAATAGTTACATCAGAAAAAATTCACGGGCACTTTAAACCCGGTAGGGTTTATATGTACCAAATCTGGTTAACATACATATTCCTCAAAGGCACGTACGACCGCACGCGTATAAACAAGATATTATTATATCTATTTCCAAGGTAGTTTATGTGGGTAGATTTACAATGTTGCTGGGATTGATTACCACGCGCGATGTCGTACCACCAATGAAAACTAACACAATCTAATACCAAGAGACATAGGTGTGCAACGAGTACTCAGCAAGAAATAAAACCGGTTTTAACACAAAATCAACACAGATGCAACTCTCAGTTACAGGATGTTTTTTTTTTAGAAAAGAAGTATGTTTTGATCATAGCAGTAAATTTTTTAGTATAAAATAATTTCCGTATATTAGAAGGCAAGTCATTTAGTAGTTTACTGACCATATAATTAGCCACTCTTGTACCATAAAAATTACAGTGCCTGGGTACATGATATTTATGTGCAGCTGTACTACGTGTTAATTTTGTATTATTGACATTTAGTATGGATAGTGATCTGCTCTTATTATTATTATACAATTTTAATAAAGAATATTGAAATTGCTTAGGCATAGGCAAAATCTTACAGTAACTAAACAAAAGATCGATGTCATTTTGATATTTAAGTTTTACAGTCGACGGCACCAATAACTTCACAAAACGCTTTTGTAATTTATATATTTCATTAGTGTAACTATCAAACGTTCTCCCATACGTGCTTAATCCATAGGTTATAATAGAATGTACCATAGTTTTATAAAGTAATAACAGTACAGACTTGGGCAAACGATACTTCAAAATTTGGAATTTTGCCAACAGTATTTTAAGTTTGTCGCACACATCGCTAGTATGATTTTTAAAATTAAATTTATTATCGATTACAACACCAACATATTTAATACTCTGAACCTCTTCAATAGGAAGACAATGACAACCCGCATGATCCATTCTATGTATACAATCATGATCGTGCACGATCACAATTGGACTGGTTTTACTAGCATTGCGAACAGAATGCACGTGAAGAAGTTTTGTTTTATCTGCATTCAATACTAAGCCTGCATCATGGGACCATTTGGTGATATTATCTAGATCATCCAAGTTCATTTTGTAAATTGACTCAACTGGGAATCGAACCCAGATCCTTCCACGTTTGGGTCAACGTTAAACCAGCATCATCTAGGTCATCAAATATAAGGAATGTGGCCTTTGTTAAACTCATAAATTCTTTATGATAGCATTTTCTTTAAAAAACAATAAATATTATTTAAATACATTAACAATTATGCCTCTTCAAAAATTAATTATAAATGTGTGATATTGTGTTAAACAACTGTGTATAGATTATGTAAATTAATTGTATATAGATGTATATAGATTAAGTCTTAAAATATGTACATATCACTACCTATTGATAATTGAATTATGAGAAGTTATTGCTTAAGTTATGACTCATTGAACACATATTACCGAAAACACTTGCAAGATATCTATCAATTATAGTAGTTTCAAACAATAATAAAATATGTATTTCAGTTGAAATTTAAAGTAAGAAGTTAAATAAAATCCTAGATAAAAAAATCCTAGATACATAAACAAAGAACAGCAGCGCTGAATGTAATGAAATGGGATCGATTTAAAAAGTTAATATCAATTAGAACTTTGTTTTTAAAAATGACTTCTAATTTTAGCGAGTTAATATATTGACAACAGTATGGAGGACGAATTTACCTGGTTTTATACGATTTTTCAAGAACTCAATCCAAATAAAAGAAAGAAATGGTAAAACACGAAATAGAACACTCAAATTAATAAATCGTAATAGAAACAGTACACAAAAACACAATATTTTCAACAAAAACTGAGAATTACAACAAGGTGTGTCAAAACCAGTTACAAGGAGTTGCCATAAAAAAAAAATATAGAATGAAAACAACACGAACAAATTGATTAGAAAATAACAGACACGAAAATAAAAACTTTGTGTGACATCTTTAAAACCATGAAATATGTTTCTAGATCCTAGATGATAACAGAAAATTTGAAACTACTTTATTACCTACATACATTTGATTTCATTTTTACAATATAAGCATTGCAAATCGTGCTGATGATAGTACCATCTTTTGGCCAATAGTTGTTTTATTATCCGTTATGTATTTTAGTTGAATGTAATTTTATTTTCTTATTTTAAGTAATTAAAAGATTTGAATTAAAATATAATATTTTATTTACATTAACAAAAAGTACATACATATGTTAATATTTACAAACTTAAAACTATACATTATCTTAAACAATAAACTTCCTCAAAGTTGGCGCTTAGAAAGCTGTCATCAGTGTTGCCGACTTAGTGGATTTTCCACTAAATCTGGTGGTTTGAACCCCCTTTTAGTGGGGGAAATATTGCGTTTAGTGGCTGGTGATTTTTCTGGTGGTTTAGTGGAATAGAATTTTTCCTATTTTTTTTTTATTTAGTACATAATCACGCCAGTATAAAGTGTGGACGTTGCAGTTCATAATATTGGGTCCTTACATATGAAATTAACGTTTTGTCGTACTGACCACTTTGATCTGAAATATCTCCTCTTTGGTTAAGAATTCCAAATTCATATTTATAAATTCATTTAGCTGGTACATTTGAGTTTTGAAAACAGTCATTCATTTGTTTTTTCCTCATTATTTTTTTCTTTGGCGTCGTTTATTACCGCACAATGGAAAACATGAAATATCGGTATATTTACGAGTACGAGTTCTGCCGTGGCACCAGTGCTGCAGAAACAGCTCGAAGGATTAATGATGTGTACGGTGCTGGTGTCGCAAAAGAAAGCACGGTACGTTTTTAGTTTCAACGTTTTCGTTCTGGAAATTTCGACCTTCAGAACCAACCCCGTGGACGACCGGAGACCAAAGTGGAAAATGAAGAATTAAAGGCTATTGTGGAAGCAGATCCATCACAAAGCACTTCAGAGATAGCTGTAGGCTTCGAGATAAGTGACAAAACTGTATTAATCCACTTGAAGCAAATCGGGAAAGTAAAAAAACTTGAACGATGGTTACCTCATGAATTGAGTGAATCGAATTTGCAAACACGCGTCGACTGCTGTGTTACTTTGCTCAACCGACACAATAATGAAGGGATTTTAATCGAATCATTACTTGTGATGAAAAGTGGATACTGTACGATAATCGGAAGCGCTCGTCGCAATGGCTGAACCCTGGAGACCCAGCCAAATCCTGCCCTAAACGAAAATTGACTCAGAAAAAGTTACTTGTGAGTGTTTGGTGGACTAGCGCCGGTGTCGTTCACTACAGCTTTCCAAAATCTGGCCAAATGATCACGGCAGATATCTATTGTCAGCAACTGCAAACCATGAAGGAAGAACTAGCTGCTAAACAACCAAGGTTGGTCAATCGCTCTAGGCCACTGCTGTTTCACGACAACGCAAGACCACACACTGCACAACAAACAACCACTAAGTTAGATGAGCTACAATTGGAATGTCTGCGACATCCACCGTACTCCCCGGACCTTTCTCTAACAGATTACCATTTTTTCCGGAATTTGGACAACTTCTTACAAGGAAAAAAATTCAACTCCGATGCGGCAGTCCAAACGGCCTTCAAAGAGTTTATTGATTCTCGCCCCCATGAGTTTTTCAGTAAAGGGATCAATGAACTACCTATGAGATGGCAAAAGTGCATAGATAACAACGGTGCATACTTCGATTAATTAAATATATTTTACAAAAAAAAAATCGACTTTATATTCCTCCCGTACAAAACGCCAATTTCATATGTAAGGACCCAATATTTCTAATTTATTTTAGGGGTATTTACTTTACTATGTGAGCAACACTAAATCTCTGTTGTCAAGTAACACGGGGATTTCCCTTAAAATATGTTGTTTATAGCAGTTTTCTGTCAGGTGAAGCGGGGATTTCCAGCAAAATATTTTTTATATTCTAAACTTTCTTCTTTCTCAAATTGGTCTTATTCACTGTCTGAAGTTTGTTCGCGAGGGATAGGTCACTTAATGAAAAATATGCCGAAACCTCAGTATTCTCAAAAGTTTCGGGATTCTTGGCTGCAAGACCCTGCTTTAAAAGATTGGCTTCAGATGATTGAAAGTACTACTGGCCAAGTAGCGAAGTGCAAATTTTGTGGTACCACTTTAAGGAGCCATTATGGAGACTTAAAATCACATGGAATGTCGAAGAAACATCAACAAAATGCAAAGGTAAGCTAACACGACTATTTTATTACGGTAAAGCATGGTCAATAATGTGTCCATGTGGTACCGCATTTAGCATTACCTCATATTATCTTCCTGAGGGTGTCGTAATACGTGTCTGAGGGATGTGAAAATGGCAGCAGTGCTTCCCATGAATGCAACATTTTGCATTGTAGTGTTCATAAATCCGCCTCGCCTACCAAGTTTGATGAGTGTTAGCATAGTAGACAGAGTGCATTTATTTTTTACACGACTGCCCAAAAAAAGAGTGTAATTTGTTTAGAGTTTAAAAAAAATTAGGGTATCGTTGGAATCCTTACATTCTTATCCCGAGTGACATAGGCTATATTTTTTTTTGGAGATAGCTGTCGTGTTTTTTTTTTAAATTTATTTTTTAAACTTATTACATTATTGTAAATTGTTGCAGATTATCACTGAGCAACCCAAATTACCATTTAAACCAGAACCCATTGGAAGTCAAAAAAAGGAAGAGGCCAGGCTTGCTTTGTTTACAGCCATGCATACGAGTATACGAGTAGTTGACCATTTAGGTGAGGTAATCAATCATAGCCATCAAAGGGAAATAGATAAAGTACAACTACACCGAACGAAGTGCACCGCGGTCATAAAAAATGTATTAGCATCACATTTCATTGAGGTTTTAAAACAAGATATTAAGGATCAATCATACAGTTTATTGATTGATGAATCAACAGATATTGCTGTTCAGAAATATTTGGGTTTGGTTATAATTTATTATAGTAAAGCACACCAAAAAATAGTATCTACATATTTAGACCTTGCAGAGCTGCATGAATGCAACGCTGAGGGTATTGTCTCCGCTATAAAAAAGACACTTAAACGATTCGATTTGAAACTAGAGAACTTTATGGGCATTGGTACAGACAACGCTTCCGTAATGGTTGGAGTAAATAATGGAGTTTTTGCGCAGTTGAAAGCAGAGGTACCACATTTGATTCTAGTGCGTTGTTTATGTCATTCCTTGCAACTGGCTGTTTCTGCTGCTGCAAAGCAATT
Organism: Zeuzera pyrina; assembly: GCA_907165235.1. Lineage (NCBI taxonomy): Eukaryota > Metazoa > Arthropoda > Insecta > Lepidoptera > Cossidae > Zeuzera > Zeuzera pyrina. The sequence continues at coordinate 9,722,924 of OU015647.1, read as the reverse complement.
TTTGCCGAGGAATTTAGAATTTTTAATTAGGGAGACCTATGATTGGTTTGCTCGCTCTTCTTCTAGACAAAGTGTTTATAAGGAGCTATACAAAGCAATGAATGATGGCCATAAACCACTTAAAATCGTTCAAGCATGTCAGACACGATGGTTGTCAATAGAATCAGCAGTCTCGAGAATATATACGCAATGGCTAGAGCTAAAAACTCATTTTTCTATAGCCAAGATCCACGAAAGGTGTCACACAGCAGAATTATTGCACTCTATGTATGCGAACGAGATGAATTACGCATATATTTCATTTTTATATCCAATATTAATTGAGATAAACAGAGTCAATAAAATGTTTGAGTCAAAAGATACAGACCATACCAAATTGTGCGATGAGTTGATCAACCTGATAGATATGCTTGTCAGCAAAGTCACGTTACCTATAAATAAAGTTAATATTTTCACTCAAAATATTCGTGATTTTTTGGATCAAAGATGTTATTTGGGATTCCGATTTGAAAAACAAATACAAGAGATGAGAGAAAAAGGATTACCAGCAGCAGAGGAAGTATCAATACGGAATCGGTGTATACAGTTTATAGTTAGTCTGATTGAAGAAATTAAAAACAGGCTGCCGGAAAATGTGACTTTGATGAAAAAGATTTCTCGAGTAAGTGTTCAACAAGCACTAAATCACAACAAAGAAGATCTAATCGACATAATGTCTCAATTAAATAAAAAAACAGACTTCATTGCAAAAGTTGATGATCAGTGGCGACAAATACATTTAATGAAATGGAGTGAAACCAAAGACACAAAAAAGTTTTGGATCGAAGTGTTGCATTTTAAAGACGCTCAAGGAGAAGCTAGATTTCAAGATTTAGCGAATTTTGCAATTTCTCTTTTAATATTACCACACTCCAATGCCGACGTCGAAAGATTGTTTAGCAGCATGAACATTATAAAAAATAAACAGAGGAATCGTATGAAGTTGAATCTTTTATGTGCAATATTAAGAGTACGCTGCGGTATGAGGGTGATAGGTAAATGCTGCAATGACTATGAAATTCCAATACACGTTATAAAAAAAATTGGCACCAATGAATCATATCGTTCCTTGGAAATTAATGATGATGGTGGCGGTGAAATAGACACATCTGATGACGATTTGTAATAATTTTAATATGTTTCATTTTCGTAATAAACGTTTTTCATATATCCCTGCTTATTTTTCTTTCATATTAACAATAAAAAAGATTTAGTGACAAATTTAGTGGCTTTTTAACTTTGGTTGTTTTTGGTTAGTGGTTTTCTGGTGGTTTTAGAAGTCGAATCTGGTGGACAGCTCGTTCACCTGTTGGCAACACTGGCTGTTATTGCTCAAGGTACCCAGCAGACTGGCAGCATTGCCTCTTTGAATAGCCATTATTTATTAGTTATTTTACATATAATACTCGATAAAACATTATACTTTTTGCATTGGTAACGTCATCTACACGTGATTTTCCGTAAAATGCTACTAAAATCCTGTGATCTGTAACAAGGTATCGTAGTTTCCCAGACAGCATATAAGTTTGTTGTATGCTTGATTTTTCTTCAATTATATTGCAAAGTCAAATATAACGAGGCAAATTTTTGGCATTTAATGATAAAAAATTGCTAAGTCAAATATAACGGCATAGTTTTTGACAATGTTGCTGCAACCATTACACAAGGGTATTACACACAATTGACTTCGGGTTGCTATGACATTTTATCTGTCGCGTGGTAGCTACGAAGTCTAATTGTAACTTGCTGCAAGTGTATGCAGTTGAACGTCAAACTTAATGCATGCCTGGTTTAAGTTTAAATTCCAACAGTTTAAAAATTATAATACTTACAACATACATGCCATATACTCACGCTATATTCCTAACGAAGTAGTCTGTGACGATGGGGTGCCAAGCATAGCGGTCTTTATATACTTTTTCGCCTATATACCAAATCAAATCAAATGATTTATTTACTTTTTTCTTTCGCTATGGCATGGCGCACAGTTAAGCGCATTTGACAATGTCACGTATTCACAATACATCACGTATAAGTAGAATAACAAGTACATTTGTTTTTTCTTATAAACTGAAGTTATAAAGGACTTCTTGGAAGAGCGCTAGAACTTCAGCTACACATGTTTCCTTAGACCTACTCCATTCTTTTCACTAATACAGAACTTTAAAACACAATATGCTATCATTTTTGTACTTTAAAACTCCCAAAAATGTAAAAAATAGAAAATCTAAACAAAATGTCAATCTTACTTCTCTTATTCCCGCCAAAAAGTCAAAGTTTTATTTGTGATACACAGGTTAGTGTACTTGTAATACAGGTGTTGAAAATAAAACAACCTTGATTTGATTTGATCTTGATTTAAAATGCTATGATTAGCCGATTTGGCATACAAATATAAACAAATAAATAAAAATTATTTATTGACTAATTTCACAATACACATATGAATATCCATATATGAACCTATAATAATTGAGACTAATACAGATACATATTTCTATGTAATTTATTACCGTTTATTACCGGCGATCGGCTTTCCCAAGAAGACGACCTTGCTGGTTTCCAACCATGTAGACAGTGGTTTGATTCTTGGGTCTTATCGAGGCTTAGAGTACAATAATATCAATATCGAGGTATAACTAGGTATACTGTACCTGTAGTTTAAAAAAATCAGGAAACAAGCTACAAGAGTCCAGGGTCTTACACGTATTATGTAAATGCGATTTATCTCACGGTGTTTCGTTAGCGAAGTAGGCAGAGCGGACGTTTAGCACTCCGTCCTCTGTAGGTTTTATGGATCTAGAAACGTTACTTGTAAATCCTTTATTTCTCGCACAATACAGAAATAAAACTTACGGAGACATAGCTTTTTGTTTCGATGAGTGTCAGAGGTTAATTAGTTACTAGTATACAGGGTTACTGTAAAATGCAAATAGAGACGCTTAGATGGTTCGGGCACATAGAAAGAAGTGTGATTGATTAACGATCGACGAAGTTTGAAGATCAAACAGAGTGAATGAGGAGAATAATGAGATTTGAGGGGACGAAAGTAGTATGTGAGGAACTTGATGTTACTGTGTTAGGAATACAAGACGTGAAGATTTCATTATGTATTGAAATAAAAACAAATTTTTCTCGTTTATGAGTTATATGATATTAATAGCGTCGTCTATGTCTTTGAAAGCATCAGTGTATATGCTTTCAGTTGTTGTTGTTGTCGTTGTTGTGGTTGTCGTACTCGGCTGTAGGAACAACTTTTTCATATCTGCCTTCACTTTATCCAAAACAAATTCGTCCTCATTTGTATTTTGTATAACATCTGTTTCCAAAAGTTTCCTTAGGGTTTCTTCATTCAGCGTTTGATTTTGTAGTGTTGCTGTTGTAGAATTTATTGGAATGTCATTTGTTTTTTCTGTACTGGTAACATTTGTAGATGTATCAGTTTTTTCTGTATTGGTAACATGTGTAGATGTATCAGTTTTTTCTGTACCGGTAACATTTGTAGGTGTATCGGTGATGTTTGGTTGAGATAGAGTTATTTCATTTGTTTCATTTATAATATTAATATTCCCATCAATCAGCTTTATTGTGTTATCGCTAATGTTTGAAATGTCAGAAAAGTTTGTGTTAACAGTTTCGAAACTCAAAGATTTATTTATAAGTGTCGTATGATTCTCTACACGTCTTTCTTCATTAATTTGTCCTGAAACTTCGTTTAATCGCAGTTTAACACCTTTGGTCGTCATTTTATTCTTACCTGATATTTCGTTATAATGTCTATGGCCTGCTTCCGTCCATTGCAAAGTTTTAGTGGTACCTTCCCAGAAATCCAATTTTCCAAATGCTTGTACTGCTTGAACTGTATTTACATTATGTTTCCTGGCTATCGTTATATTAACTACTTCTTTTGGTGTGGCTTTTGTTAATAATTCTGCTTTATTTGCTTTCTCAGTAATTGTGGCGTTATCCATTAAAATATTAGCGCTATTATCGTGATTTGTTTCAAGGGTTGTTGTTTCATTTATTGGTGTTATTGTGGAGTTATCAGTTAATAGAGTGTCGTTCATCAAAAACTTTCGAAAATCTCGCTTTCTAATGTAGTTATTTTCCTTTTTATAATGAGATCCGTGTCTTGTATTTAGTCTGCAAGAAAAATTGTAATCTTACAACTTAATTGTAGAAATTCTATATTTTAGGAGAACCGTACTCTTAAATATGAAAAACTGAACATTTGTGAGATCACTAATGCGCTTGTTCGTGTGTATGTCCATCCCTCTGTTAGTCAGCTAGTCGATTTACTCACAAACAAAATAAAATTTATGTACATAGGTACCTACACACCTACATACACATCCTGAGGCCGTATCCCAGACAAGGTAGTATGAGAGGATGGAGTGCTAAGCATCGCGGTCCTTGCATAGTTCTTTCGCCTCCTCAAATCTTCCTCATTACATTTTAAATATTGTCCTCACGCGCTTACGCCGAGTCACTTGTTTTATATAAAAGAGGGAGCAAACAAACAAGCAGGTCAACTGATGCAGAGTGACCAGCGCTGCCCACGGTCACCCGCAACGTCCGAGGAATCACGGGTGACCTCCCGACCTCTAGGGAAATAGGGAAAGGACAGAAAGGAGTGGGAGGAGTTGATGGGCCACCGGCACTCTCACTCAACGTATGAAACACAACAGCAATAGATGCTTTTATTTCACACCGATATTCTGCGAGAGGGTGGTATTTCACCGGGCGAGCCGGCCTAATTCACGCTGCAATGTAGCATGGCTCTACCACATACAAGCACACACAAAAGGTATGCAAGTGCTTTGACATCTCCTTCAGCTAATTTTTCTTTTAATTTCATTTTCGTAAGTCATCCTTGCTCTTCCTTGGTTTCCACTACCACTCTCTTACGTTCTGTAGATTTCCTTCGTCAATCGTTCGTCACTCATTCTTTCTGTATCCGAACCATCTAAATATGCGAATAGACAGCATCTAACTAGTAATATATCTTGTTAACCTACATACATATATGTATATTGTATTATATTGTGTTAATAGAATAGTGGTAGAATAGAATGACAAATACTATGTTATCTAGCGTAAAGTATTTTTAATTAAATAAAGTCAAAATTAATTAACTTTATGTTCAATCAACGAAAAATAAAGTTGTGTTAAACATGTGAGAGATTTTGGATATTATAAAATACCTATCCACTTTAATAAAAATATATTTTAAATTGTGTATAATTTCGGATATCCAACTGAATTTTTGTTCCAAGCAGGGTTTTTTTGTTACTTTTATAGAGTTGTTTTTACCAATCATGTGTCTAGGTTATAAGATATGAAGATAAGGAGTTGAAGTTATATGCATCCAAATATCTAACTCTCGGTTTCCTTTCATGTCAAAATCCAGGTCACCAAACTTTGTTGAGTTTAAATTTATAAAATCAAAATGTGTCCAAATACTTATTTAATAATCTGATTCTCTTTTCTGGTTTTATGTTACCAATTTACATCACTGTACTAAATTTCAGTTCAACAGGTGCGAAGATAACGGAATGAATTGATTGCGACATAAAGACAGACAAATAGACAGACAAACAGTCAGTCGGACAGGCAATTATTAGTGAAATGATACAACTGTAGATGTTACTTTTTATTTACTCCGGCTGCAAAACGTTAAAAAACACCTGTTTTATTAAGAGAGAGATTATGATATTTAGGGAAGGCAGCCGTTATCGTTCTAATACTTTTTCATATTATACAAATCTAAAACGTTTATATGAGATCTCTATTGGTAGAAACGTAAACTGATAACTGAAACCTAGAAATGAGAGAAATAAATTGGAATATCAAATTTTGAATCCATTCATTTTGTCTGCAATCCGACAAGCCCTGGCCGGTACCTAACTGTTTATAACTTACCTTTTAGGAGTTTTTACTTTAGGTACGGTATTTATATTTATAACTGCGTTGTGTTCTTCCACTATTTCTACAGGAGGCTTATAACTGTCTAGATCTATTAAAATTTTCTTAGTAGTATCTTTCTTTTTGTGGTTTTCCTGGTTTTTAACTTTTAAAATCTTCGAATAACTTTTTGAAAATGGTTTCTTTTTAGTTATTAAAATATGTGCATCAGAACCTCTGTTTTTGTTAGAATAAACATTTTCTTGTGATTCGAATATTTTAATTCGCTTCGAATGTTTATTGGCGTTGTAAATATTGACAGTAAACTTTTTAGCTGAATGTTTTTCGCTTTTCTTTTGCAATTCTTCTGATTTAATCTCTGAATCACTTTCGGTGCTGAATTTGCCTGTAGTTTTCAATTTTTGTTCAGAATTTCGATTTTTATTTAATTCTTCCTGCCAAATTGTTTGCATTGTATTAATCAATGGCCTCCTTTTCGTAACCATATACACAGACTTCTTGACGTCATTAGGACGCCTATTGCCTCTATAATTATGTTTCGTTGTAAAATGTTGTCTTTCAATAAATCTTCTCGTCCTCTGTGTTGAAATATGTGTTTCATCAGAGTCTTGATCCTCAATATCGATGTCATTTGTAACACGTGAATTCAGTTCTTTTGTTACTTCACTCTCTGCTGAATCTCGAGTGTCTTCCGTGTCTGTCGTATCTTCCGAAATATCTTTCTGTTTTAAATTATATTTTGTTGTTTTAATGTCTTCATGCCAAAGTGTTACCAAAGGGAATCTCTTTGTTGTCTTATATCTCTTCTGCTGTTTACTCGTCATATAAGGCGTTACGTGTCGGTTCCGTGTCCGCAACAATGTTACAGTTTGATCAGTTGGTCCTGCGCTTTCTACTGCAGAATCCATAACGATTTTTATCATGTTCGTTGTAGCGTTTGCACTTAACATGTTACCATTATTTGTTTTATTAAACAAGTTTTTTATAAACGGTACATACAAAGGCAGTAAAGGCAAAATGGACGCTAACGGATTTCGCTCTCTAGAAACGTTTAATAGTGTTTGCGAACGCGTTGTAAATGCTGACTGTAATGAAGTTTCTTTCTTTCTTTTTTTCTTTCTATTCTTTTTCCTATTGAAATTTCTTTTAAGCTTTTTCAATCCTAATTCATTTTCTGTGTTATAAGTGAACGTAAACTGGTTTGACGCACTAGGATCAAGAGCGTCTCTCAAATACGCGTCAACTCTTATCTTCAATTCTCTCCGAGCGTTCGGATTTAAATTCGAGTAGTAATCAAAGACGACATCTCTAAGCGCATCTCTGACTATCTTTCTTAGGTCAACGATGGATCTTCTCCTTTTAGACTTATAAAAATTCAAATTATTTAAAACGTTGTCGAGTTTTTTTTCCGAATTCTTAGTATATAGCGAGTTAATGTATTCTATTAAATATTTCAATTTTGGATTTGATATATTCATATTGTACGTTATCATATTCAGTCTTCTCTTCACAACTCTTGCTGGCAAATTCCTTAATTCCTCTAATTTATTAGAAAATGCACGTTTGAGTTCAAAATCATTGACGAGTTCATAAAATTTGCATCCTTTGTAATGGTATTTTCTTATTTCATCATCAAAGATGATGAATAAGTCTTCCAAATCTTTATCATCGTAAGATTGTAGAATATTAACAAGGTTTTCTAAGAAAGTGTTGAATTTCAAATGTTCTGTGTTGTGTCTTCTGTATGGGTTCTGATCATCTATTACATGCACTAATTTATCCAAAAATTTCTTTAAATCGTCTATAAGTCTCACATCATTATCGCGATTCTTCTTGTCGAACTCAAAAACAGTTTCGAGTGCAATATTCACGCTCTTTGGATTGATCGCTTCTATTAGGACTGGAAATATAACAAATACTTTTAGCTGTCCCGTAAGAGTAATACAAATAATAGAGGCATTTATAAGCTTGCTAGGAACAACATTGTAATTCATTTGGAGAAAATACCTACTTAGCCATCTGGACCCTAAAATAAAATACAGATTTTAGGGTGAATATGATGTATAATTCATTAATTATTTGGGCTCTCGAGGGGCGACGTCGTGGAAGTCACCGGCGTCGAATTAACGAAACTATCCGCTGACCGGGAGAAAAGAATATTAATACTCCAAATAGTTACATAATTTGCGTGACCAGAAACTACCGTATACACGTAATAGTATAATGTAGGCATAAAAAGCTAGCGATTGCGATGGATACATGTGCGTGCAAATATGCACGCGCCGTGACACCTACACGACGGAAATATTAAGGGAGATTATGGGTGATTGTTGTAGTGTCAGTTAAGGTCGCATCGTAGCCGCTATAAATCATGTAGCACTAACTAACTAAGCACTAGGCCAGAGAAGATGTACATACCGTGGAAAGGATTGTGCAATGGGTAATAGCATCGAATTGGGGTGGCTTGCAGTACCAACACGCAAAATATAAAACGATTTCGATGTTTTTTAAATTGACCTGACCGTGGATCAAAGCCGGGGCTCGAGGTTAGAAGGTAATTTGTACTCTCATCGAGCCAATCCCAGGTAGCGTAGAAGGTTGCAACTTGCAGCATACTTGATTTTACTTTGATTGCAAGTTGAAAAGTTAAAATATGACGAGGCAAGCTTTTGACAATTAATGATCAAAGGCTGCTATGTCAAATACAACAACAAAGTTAATAATAAGGCTGCAATGTTGTAATTTTAGTAGGTGTTAATTTTTGTTTATATTTTGGCACATACTTCTGTGTTTTACAACGCAATTACCTTCTGATACGAAGATGGAGTGTCATACCGGATTCACTCCAGCACAAACCAATCTGATTTTTACACCAAAGTATCTTTGTCGCGTAGTAACTAGGAATTCTAATTCAAAGTTGCCTCAAACGTATACAGTTGCACGGCAAATTTCATGCACGCCTGGTTCAAGTTTAAAGTAATATCTAGGATAGGCCTGTCATTTTTCTAGCGTCTTATGAGTATGAAATATATAGGTACATATTTACCAACTATATTTGAAATAATAATCAAACTTCCAACACGTCTCATCTTATGGGTTTCATTTTAGGTATGTTTCACATATTATGACTTCTAAAATAATAATTTTATTAGTATATTCATAGAAATACATTCGAATTTTATTACATAAATAATGCCTTTTTTATTACAACGGTTTTGAACAAACATAATGCAACTGAAGAATATTTTATATGTTTTATTATTGAATAATATTACGAACGGAAAAATTTTTAAGGGTAACTGATATTTATAATTATAAATATATTTTCTTACGCGATTCGATGAAGCTAAAAAGAGTCATGTATTACAACGGTCTTATAAGGCATCGTTTCTCAAAATGGGGACCTAGGGGTTCATTCACAAACGTCGGAAACTTTCCGTGGCGGAGAGGCCGATCGTCGGAAAGCATAAATTCAATCCGACGGCTTGAATTTGTGAATACGACTATATATAATAAGATAAGATATATACATGTCGGTGGAAATAATATAAGGCACTCATTTGACTATACTATGACAAAGCATGACTTTCGGTTTGGAAGGGAAAACGCGCTAACGGAACCAGTCTGACGAAACTCCATACAAAAACAGGTTGTATGAAATGTGTGCTAACTTTAATGGCAGCTATCTCTGTCTTTTTCGACCCCATACGGACGTCTCTTTCTCAATCTGTCGATTTAAAATTATCTTTGTCATTCTTTTCCGTAACTATATTAGTACTCTGTGATCTGTGTTAATTTCATTGTCTTATGTCTTTGCAGTCATTGATATTTATAAATTTTTCAAATATACATATCTAATTATTGTATTTACAACTCCGAAAAATGTAATACAGTGTTCCGTGGTATTGTATTAAGAAAAATGCATTACAAAACCTGTGAAATATGTGGTTTAAGACCTGGCCGGACTAACAATAAAAAAGTTTGTTTATAGCGAAATTTCCCTTAGATGAAGACAGGTTAGTATATATCCTTCATTTTTATGATGTGTATTGTCATAATAGCTTCTTATATGCCATTTATTTTAACCCTTTTGTAAAATCTTGATTGCAATAGTGCGGTTTATTATCGATGCTTACGTATATCGATATACATTTTAAATTTTTAATATGTGAAGTCGTAATTGACGTAAAGAATACTTTGATATTATATCGGAATATTCTTTGCGTAATCGCAGTCATTTTTTTAATAAAATATCAGTTTAATGGGTGCAGTGGTCTAGGCTTCAAAGTAGAACAAACAAAATCTATTTTACTTTTTTAATACTAGAATTCTACTAAAATATCTTGTACCTCTTTTCATTATTCACGGTATATATTTCTTTTGTTTACAGAAGCCATCTTTACATTCATGTTATAAATTAAACTTTAAATCGAAAACCATGGCAGAAGAAAAATTACTACGAAAATCTGTCACACTGAAGTAAGAATTACACCTGCATTTTATATTGGTGTATTTTTTTTATTTAATTATATAATCGTATATTTTTTTCAGTTAAGCAGCCAATATTCTTAAAGAGATTACATTAAAAACAAGAAAGAAACGAAACAATTTAAAGTTGTTAGTTTCTTAAAACTATTCAATAAAATGTACCTATGTTGAATAAAAATAAAACGCTTTACATAACACTTGAGAGTTTTTATTTTTAAATAAATCATTTCATTGCATATTAAATTTTATTGCATGTTAAACCTCAAACAGACAGGACATCACTATCACTTTCATAATGTTGGCAGTAGTGTACGACAGGTGTGGAAACAGCCATTATGTTTTTTCCTTACATTGGTAGTTGAGCTTAGTAAGCGGTTCATACAAATCTCATTTTCATATCTATTTAAGAAAATATATTTTAGTTATTATATTATTTTTTCTAAGGTTTTTAGTTTTAGGTTCATTAATTCTTTATGATATATCTTACTAATCCATGTGTAGTCTTAAGTTTGTAAATATAATAAATATTTTTAAGAAAGTCCCGACTCTTAAATTATCTACTCCTTGAACGGAACGCCGAGGCCGGCACTGAGAGCCTGTTAGACTACGGCGGCCGGTGCGATAGCATTTCTCCGACGGATCGTTTGCCATTATTAAATTTCCAATTATTTATGTAATAATTGTTACAAAGAGTTTCCTGTCGTTTGCACATCAACTTTGTCTTAACGTTATATTTTATGGAGTAGTTCGCCTCTTGTAAGATTAGGTACCTATTTCTCAAGGCTGAGTTCCAAAAGCACGAATTGCGCCGTGTCTTCCGACATACGTAATATAAATATAATACGATTTCGGATTTGTGAATCGTGTATAGAAAAATCATCGAAAAGTTTCCTGTCGGATACAGAATTTTGAGTTTCCGACGTATGTGAATAACCGCTAATCTAGAGTCGCGATCATGTATAGGGTTGCTATGAAATAGTACATACAGCACAGTTAGGAAAATATTGCAAATATTTTTGGTGGTGTTAATAATGTAAAACTTTGGTGAGTAAACATTAAAATGTTATCTAATCAGGGAGTTGTAAACATTTACTTGTTTATGGCTTGTGAAAAGGTCGCTATAAAATTTAATTAACCCGTATCGTTAGGACTAAGGTTGATATAAACATAGACTATGGTTTTAAGGTGACGCATTGGAAATTTTGGCGACAGGGATCTCAATTTTTCTAAACGACTACGAAACGTATGAAAGTGATATTTTGTTACCTAATTTTTCATTTCATTAATTTTTTTCGCCAGTTGCGATACCCGATTGGTTAACATTTGTAACACACAAAAAAAATATCGAAGAAATCTCTTTTAAAACAGAGATAAACATTTTTCGGAATAACGGGACCGATTAATGTTTCTAAATTTTCCGTTCGTAGTTTAATTTAAACATTTTCAATGCGTCATCTTAACCAAGAGTATTCAGGATCGGCCCGTTCATATGGGAGAGCTATGTGACGGCTTAGGGCACTCGTATCAGAGGGGCGGCAAGTAGAAAAGAATACAGTGCATTTCTTTTATTTACAACTGGAAAATACTCCAAATTTTTACCCAATTTTTTAGAGGAAGCGAAAGAAGTATGTTAGGACTGCGACGCTAGGCACTCCGTCCTCTTCGACTACCCCGTTAGGAATACAGCGTGAAGATATGTAACTATGTATATTTATAAATTTATTTATTTACTCTATGCAGCTTTATGTACGTCTATCTGTCTTTTATGTATATATTTATATTTATCTATTAAATATATAGAATGTATTATATTTGCGTATAGTATATGTATGTAATATACTATGTCTTGTGTAATATATGTTAGTGTATTTTATGGACATAATATGTATGTCGGTGGAAATAATAAAAGGTACTCATTTGACTATACTAAGTCAAAACATGACTTCCGGTTTGAAAGGGATACGCGTTAACGGAACGTCGGGGTCGGCGCTGAGTCTGTTGGACTACGGCGGCCGGGCGGCCGGTGCGATAGCATTTCTCGGATGGATCGTTTACCATTATTAAATTTCCAATTACCTACGTAATAATTGTTACAAAAAGTTTTCTGTCGTTTGCACATTAACTTGTCTTAACGTGGTATTTTATGGAGTTGTTCGCCTCTTGAAGACTAGATACCTATTTCTCATAGCTGAGTCGCAATAGCACGAATTACCCTGCGTCTTTTCCGGCATGTGATAAGAATATGTTTTTGATGTTATGGAAATAATGCGTATGTATAAAAAGGCATATCTTTATAGCAAGTGCACACAGTGTCTGTCTTTTCTACTTAGAATGTGTCACTCTTGCGGGTCTGCTGGAAGAAATTTCTTTAAGAAATAAGCTATACCTTTCGCTCGTTCTTTCTGTATACATCTTTCTTTTGTAATGTTCGCGTGTGTATAAATATCAATTAATAAAAATAAAAACAAATATTTTGTATTTATCAGCGTTTTTATTTTGAAATTTTTAATGTTTGTTTGTTATTTCAGAATGTCTAAAACGAGAATGATGTGAACTAGTGCATGAAGGAAAACCTTTTAGAGAAGGCGTTCGGAGTGCCGTTTACAACGCCTTAAGAAAAATTGTAGAATGAAAATCGTGATGGCCTACAGTCAGGAAGAAATCTAGTTTTTGCAAGGGAATGAGAAGATAAAATAGCTTCGTATGTTAAGTTCCTCAGTAAAATCCTAACAAAATAGAAAGGTCGAGAAAGAAAATAGAAAAATTACAAAAAGAAAAAAAAAACCGAAACTGAAAAAAAGACAAAATCGATTAATGTGTAAAAGACTGAAAAAAAGAATGCTTCAAGACAAAAACAAGAATGGTGACTTTATGACGTAGAAAATAGAAATAACAGACCTGCGTGAAGATGAAGATATTGACACTGATGAGGACTTGGAAAATAAATGTATACCTATTCTTTTTTTTTATATCAGAGGGGGCAAACGAGCAAGCGTGTCACTTGATGGAAAGCGATCACCGCCGCCCAGGGACACCCGCAACGACTCTGCGACGATTATGAACAAAACAACGAGCTGTGGTATAAGTGTGTGCTGTGTGATCTATGGGCTCACGCTGAGTACTCAGGATATGATTCTCCTGAGAGTTAAATCTGCGACTTACGCCTGAAGAAAGCTTGACCGGTATTACCAACCTAGTGACTGGTATTACCTGCCATGGAGCTGAATACCGGTCAAAGGCATTCATTTTTTAAATATTTATTATGCTAAATTTGTTTTATTTATTGATTTCAATTATTATGATTTTGTTAGAAGAATAGCGAAGATTTAGTCAGCAAAAAGATTAATAAAGAAATATTGATTATTATCTGATTTGTGATTATTACTCCGTAATTGACCGGTAATACCCATTCTTACCCTATTATTATTTATAAAATGAATCTACTTTGTTCGCCAGTACTCTGGAATTTAAAATTAATTCATATCCGACACGATTTTAACCGACTTTTTATTTCTTAATTTTTGTTACAGGCTCAAAAAAAAACTTTGTTAACACTATATTCAAACTTAATACAATACGAGACAGTGTCTTCATTGAAAAGTACAAACATATACATTCCAATAAGAATTATAAAATAAAAACAAAATTAGAAACAGAAACTATAAGTAGAAGAAAAGGAAATGAAAGAGCATTTGCAATAAATGATACAGCACCAACAATCAGTACAGCAGAGCGACTGAGAAGAAAGAAGAAGAAATATCTGCAAAAGACTAAGAAAGGTGATTCATTACTAAGAAACGTTGTAGACAAGGATTTAGCTGAATTTGGTTATCAGTTTGATGATAATACCTTAATAACTGTACTGAGAACAAATACAGAAAACTATAAGTATATTATAGAAAGTAATATTCCAATAAATCGAAAAGAATATGAAAATAAATCATTAAACGCATCGTACATCACAAACTTAGAAAAAGTAAGCATATTTCGCAGAGATAATTTTCATTTTCACGAAGGAAATAGAAGTCCACATCATGTAACCCATGAAACAACTTTTACACAAACACCTAATACTGTTAAGGCTATTGAATTAAGTGAAACAGGAATACTGTTATCGTTACCTAGTATCAAAACCCATGGACCTTCCATGGGTAATTGGCCTGAAATTAGCCCTAAACCTATAACCAAAAAAAAACTACCAGAAAATATAAAGTTACCAAGAGCTCGATCAGAATTGAAAGAAGCTACATCACAAGTCAATCAAATTAGCGTTACTGATACAAATTTCTCTGCGATCACGACCACAATTGTCCCTGGAACTGCTGCTGATATTAAGATGAGTCCAGGAGATCTTGAAAGAGAAACTGAACACATACCAGAATATAAAGACTTATTTAAAGTATCTACATTCAAAAATCCTGTGACTGAAATTTTGCCATTAAATCACCTATTCCTTGTTAAAAATGCAACTACAGCAATTACAACAGATGTGCCTGGAGTTAAAAAAGGTCCGTCAATTACTCCTAGTCTATCTAATACAACACAGCCCACAGCTAATGAAACGAGTATTTCAAATGATACAATAGCGTTGCCATCTGTAAGTGGGATTACCGGAGTATTTACGATTTCTCATGACCCATCCAGTACAACTCAACCCATTCAAAATGAAACCGGAGCTACAAATGTAACAAGTATTATAACTCCTGTTCATGGGATTACAGACATTTTTATGGTTTCTTCTGTCTCACCCAATGGAACTCAACCCATTGCTAATGAAACAGGACCTCTTGGTACGACAGATTTATTTCCAGTGCATGGAATCACAGGAGTCTTTATGAGTTCTCCTGAGCTATCGAATACAACTCAACCCATTGCTAATAAGACAGAACCTACAAGCGAGACAAGTAGTATAACCCCTGAGATAGGGAATGGAACTATTCCAAGTCTACCCAACTTGACACAGTCTACTTACGAAACGGGAAGTACAGTTACAAATCCTACATTAACTGAGACTCAAATAACATTATTTCAACAACTCAGTATGAATACAGAAGTAGATTACGATTTTAATACGAATGCGATATCATTGACGATGCCTACAACCACTAAAGGTAAATTTGCACGTTATATTTTTGAAATTGGGCAGTTTATAAAACCAGTATTTGGCCGGATGTGAATTCGACTTGCTTTTGAAGGATTTCATCTATACATAGCATAAAACAAAGTCGCTTCCCGCCGTCTGTTCCTCTGTATGTACGCTTAGATCTTTTAAACTACGCAACGGATTTTAATGTGGTTTTCATCAATCAATAGAGTGATTCAAGAGGAAGGTTTATACGTATAGTTTAATATTGTTTTTTGTTAATTTGTTGAAATATGACAATAATCTTTTTGCCAGTGTCACGTATTAATAAGTAGAATCACAAGTAAATTTGTTTTTTTCTTATCGTAAAACTCCTCCAGTAATGTGATAGTAGGCTTTATTGAAGTTATAAAGGACGTCCTGGAAGAGCGCGAGAACTTCAGCTATATATGTTTTACTTAGACCTATTCCATTCTTTTCACTTATACAGAACTTTAAAACACAATATACTATCACTTTTGTACTTTAAAAGTCTCAAAAATGTAAAAAAATAGAAAATCTAAAGAATATGTCAACTTCGCTTCTCGCGTTCCCGCCAAAAAGTCTATAAGTAACTTATAAATATGTAAAGTACATAATCTTATCAATATATTAAATTAAAAAAAAACCAACCAAACCGGCCAGTATAAAAAATAATTGATAGTACTTGTTCTTAGCTAATCACCTTATTTCCTTATTACTGTCTCTTTCTAGCTACCACCACGCAAAAACCGAGTGATGGCCATAATTTCTTCTCACAATTTCTTTTGGAGTTTTTCCGCATCGTCGCTACGAAGAACCCCGAGCATTTAAAATTGCTGGTAACAGCCATGCATGACAGACTGTCGATGTGAGATTTAAATTTATATTTAATTAATTACTTTATATCCTAGAATAATAATAACATTTAGAAACCGATGCACAAAACTGATGCAATTTATTTGCAGCATTAAATGCATTCGTTTACACTGCAAGTATTTGTCGATGCCCAGATAGCATATAATTATGCTGCATGTTTGATTTATTGTAAATTTCTGTTATTGTAAATTGCCAAGTCAAATAAGATGAGGCAACTTTTTGACATTTAATTATTAAAAACTGCTATGTCAAAAAAAAAAAACAAAGTTATCAGCAACTTTGCTATAATCTTATTAGTTTTAGTAGGAATCAAGTTCGTGTTTAAATTTCGGTAGGTAACTTTTGTGTGTTAGCACCAATCGTCTTTAGGTACGATCTTAAACTTATTATGTATAAGTACTAGTGCATAGTAGGTATAGACATTACGTAGTAATGTTACATTCTCTTTGGTATAGACGTACATAGAGCTCGTTGACGCGTGACGATTTTTAATCTGTCAATGTCACCTATGGAATTAAGGATTCCCTTGATTATTGCGATATGTTATATGATAATCACATACAGAACACGTAACCATTACTGAAAAATACAGTGCTTCTTTTAAATAAAACAGGAATAACACAAAATAATAAAATAAGTCAACAACGTTCTCCACAGCGTGACGCCTTGTGACAACCTGTCATTCAAAAAGTGTTACAATAGCGTATCGTGCTGTCCCTTCCCCGCTCGTACCATTATCATAAAAGATTACTTTCTCACTCGCACTCTTTGTACGTCTATACGCCAGTATATACTAAGTTTATGGTACAACGATGAAGTATTGTACTTGAACAGTACTGCAGCACGAAACACTATTCATTATATTAACATTGTGTCTTTATGGCGTGATAACAAGAAAGTCTAATATTAACTTACTTCAAGTGCATAAAGTTGTATGGAAAACTTGTAGGTATATAGTCGCATGACTGACTCGGCGTATGTCGGGTTCAATTTTAAATAGTTATCTTAGTGGCATGTTGTTCAAATAAAATAGTAAAATAGACTATACCTTGGATAATGGATAGAGCCATAATAAGTTGCTGCTCTTATCCATCGTATGTCAAATGAATTTTTGTCTCTTTCCATCTCATTGAGCGTAACCATGATTAAAACAGTTAGCTATAGTAAGTATGGCAACCTCGCACTGTCAGTGTATAACGTGTGAGCTTATGAGACAGTCAAGAAATAATTATTTGTAAAATACTCGTAAATCTTAGGTGTTTTGGCTGCTAGTGTTAGCTTCACTACATTCTAATCACGTCAATTAGTCATCTATGATAATTTTGTGAGATTTTGATAGAAAAGTGGGGTCAAAATACTTTGCCTACGTATTAATGAGGCTTTAAAAAAAGCTGGCGTTAGTCTTTGTGAAGTAGTTATCAAATAGCAACAAGCGATCGTGTACAGTTTATTTGAACGGAGGTAGTCGGAAATAATTGAATTATACCCCCGCCATGCGCTGTTAAATAGAAGTAGTCTAGTGCAATCGGTGTTAGTATATCTTTAGCTGTATCTGCGAATCGTCGTTGTTAAAATATAGACAAAATTAGTGTTCAGTGAGTTACTCAGTATGCAGTGAATTATTCAGTGAGTTTTATACATAGTGTTTTAATGAGTGATTAGTGAGTTTTATAGTGCATTAAATATACGTATTGATTAGTGTGCCTTTACTAGTATTCACAAAAATTAAAATATGTCATGTTCAGCTGTGTACTGTTGTACCCACTATGACCTTCCCAAGTGACGCGCAATAGAAAACATCTAGAAAGTCGGTCAACAAAAAAGGACACTGGAAACGCTTTCAGAGATTTCATACATTATGTTTTTTGATCCGAGGCCTGCACACTGTACATTAAAATGATGTCATAAATCACATTGGAAAAAATTGGAAATATTTGTATCATTGCAATATACAGGCTCAGTCCAAATAAAACGTTTGGTCTGAGTCCACAGATAGTAAGAACTATTGCCGAACATGTAGGTACATATAAATAAAATTGAAGTGTCTGTCTGCAATTTCGAAATAATAATTTTTTCTTAAGCTTACGTGAATATTTGCACGTAATCGAAATAGATACACGATTTTTTTTTAATTATTGAGTCTTTCTGTTTGTTTGTCCGAGCCAATCTCTGAAACAGCTGAACCGATTTTGACAGGACTTTTCTTAAAAGGTAGAGATTTTTGCAGAGTGATATAAACTACTTTTTATACTAATGAAACTAACGCACGTGAAACTGCAAGACAGATAGTTAATAATATTTTTTCAACTTTGATCAATATTGTCACTTTAAGATATTATATAAACTCAGGTGTTACTTTGCGGAAATCCATTTCAGGTGATAAATTCCTAAAATCTTTAGCTGTTTTCCGCTCAAAGTCCAAAAACCACCAATCGACACGTGTTTCGCCTCTCAACGAAACATCCTCAGGATATACCAGAGATCAGACTCACATTTTACGCTTACATACATTTGTTGATTGGATGCTGATTAGCTGACCGAGTCGATATTACTTCGTTGAGGCGAAACACGAGTCCATTGGTGATTTATGGAGTTTGAGCGGAAAGTAGCTAAAGATTTCAGGAATTTATCACAATGTTGTCATGTTTATGTTTTTTTAAATAACGCAGTATAGGAGAAGCAACTCAATGGACACACCAACTGGGTCACAATCTTCACAAAACCATAAAAGACTTTGCACATTACATCTATCTTGCTCCAATAGATGTACTACAAGGTATATAGAATAATCTCTAATATGATCTCGAAATATATATATGATAATATACAGGGTAAATTTATAAAAACTAATAAACTCTAACTCTAATTTTATACTAAACATTATCCCTAAAGCTTTTGTTTTACGACTTTCAAAAATTCATACAATTTTTCTTTCATACAAAAATTACACATTAAATATTTCTGAAAATGGCACCTACTCTACCCGCACGCTTATTTCGTAACTCGCAGTCAGCATGCGACAGCCAATATCGCGGGATATCTGCTATTAAAACGAGATTTTATGTAATGTAATTTGTATAGTTGCATTACCGCGATCTACCAATCTACCGCGAAAAGTGCATTTTACGGTCATAGAATAAGAAATACGCAATCGTCATACATGATATCAATTTTTTATTACAATTAGTCACCGGTCGCGCAGTGATCGCGTGGCTGTCGCTGTCTGCTTTTTAGTTAATAACCCCGCCGATCGCTAAAGCGACACGCACAGCGCGGCATTGAGACCCGGTGCGCTAGCACTGTACCGTTGGTAATACGTACAGAGTAAATACGTTTCAGACAGTACAACAAAATTTAACAAATATTTTTTGAGGAACGTATTGAGTTTTGAAAAAAGTCGTAGAACAAAAGTTGTTAGATATGTTGACAGGAATTTAGCACTAAGAGGTTATTAGTATTTTAAATTAACCCTGTACATATTTACGCGCTGCAGACAGACCAACTAATCTAAGCATTCCTTTGTTCATTGTTACCATGGACCAGTATTTAAACTGGAGGCCGCACTCTGAGGAGGTACTCGAAAGTCGAAAAATGTAGCCTTAAAACATCCCTATACCTCTCCATCCCTTTTCAACTTTTGCAGTTAGTATACCTACATAAAGCAATCTTATATGTATACTTATAAAGTAGTACGTGTATTTCCGAGCTATTTCCAGGAGTTAGAAAAAGATATAAATGAAACGTTAACGATCAAAAGTTACTCAAGGTCATATAATTCGTTTTCAAGTACCTCTTCAGAGTACGGTCTCCAGCTAGGTTCTAAGATTCTTGATTTTTGCGCTAGCACTGTCGTCCAACCCTGCGTATCACTTCATTGCTTATTTTATCCACGATCGTGGCGCTGCAGATATTTCTAAGATATCATATTTTTACTGCATTTTTACTTTCACTCGACTTCGGGCGCATCCAGGCCTCACTACTGTACAATGAATTCAGCATCAGAACCTCATTGTGGATGGATTGTGGACAAAACACCATTAATTTTATTGTCAGCTGCTACCCGTCTCTCTACATCTAACTAACATCTTCCATCCCTCGAAAATGCACTCCTCAGATATACAATTTCATTCGCTTGTTGACATCAAAAGGGTCTTGTTATATAACTATTTTTTTTGTTGTTGTTTAAGATTTATTTTTACAGAATTATCAGATGATAATGCGCACACGTTATATCGACATCTCCTCTTGTCGCCTCTTCTCTCCCCTCCTCTCCTCCTCTCCTATCTCCCTCACCGCTCAGCTCCGCTCACACCGCGCCTCTCCTCTGTCTCACACCCGGCTCGCCTCATCCCGTATCGTCCTGCACCTTATGATCTCTCCGCTACCTTAGTTTTGTTGACATTCATGTTCAATCCTTTCACTTAAATTCTTGTTTCATGCACGTAACTGGAGTCTGCAACTCTGCTTCTGATGGCACTATAAGCACAACATCGTCGTGCTGTGTTCAGCGTCATGCTGTGAACTTCAGTTCATA
Source organism: Zeuzera pyrina (assembly GCA_907165235.1). NCBI lineage: Eukaryota > Metazoa > Arthropoda > Insecta > Lepidoptera > Cossidae > Zeuzera > Zeuzera pyrina. Next base: position 9,701,958 of record OU015647.1, on the reverse strand, counting down.
TTAACTCCATTAATTCTTCATTTATATGCATATTATGTGGTTTTCGTTCACAGGACAAGTAAAGTTACTCTACCAACAGATGTTACATCGCCAGCAATATGTCACTAAAGATATCAACGCGCTAATAGATTACTACAATAAAGTTTTAACAGATGAAGAAGAAGACAAACTTATCAGTTCTATAGAAGACTTAGAAGAATTTCCCAATGGCACAAAAAATGCTGATGTGGTTGTTAAAGAATTTGTGTCTAATTTAATAGTGAATCCTTTTGAAATGAATTTTAATTTAGATACCAGTATATTAGCTGACAATTTAAATAAAATTATCGGTGAGAGAATCAGTCCGGCTCCACAAATGGTGCCTATAAATAAGAGAAGATTTAATAACGAAGTTAACGTTGAACGTAATTCAGATATAGAAATAGCTGATAATACACATGCTCAAAAACAACCTAAGAATAAATTAGTAGATGGTGTTAGAACCTTGGAGACTTTGGAGGTAGCGTTAGGTTAGTTGTGAAGTGCATACATACATACCTATCTTCACGCCGTATTCCTAACGGGGTAGTCAGAGAGGGCGGAGCGCCAAGCGCCGCAGTCCTTACATACTTCTTTCGGTTCCTCAAATCTCATCATTCTCTTCACATATTTTCGGCTAGGTATGCGAGAGCTTTTGATATTTCCATCTGCTAACACTCTGACTATTTGATCTTCATAAGACAGCCTTGGTTTTCCTTGGCTTCTTTTACCACTCACTTTTGCTCTATAGATTTTCTTCGTAAGTCATTCATCACTCATTCTTTCCATGTACCCAAACCATCTTAGCATTCTTTTCTTCATTTTTACAATAACACTGTCGTGCAATCCTGTTATACTGCGTATCTCTTCATTGCTTATTTTGTCCGCACAGCACCCATTTCTAAAAGATCGCATTTCTACTGCATTTATCTTACTTTCACTCAATTTCGGGCACATCCAGGCCTCACTACCTTACAATATAGTTGGCACCAACATTGCATTGTGTATGGCCATTTTGGCTGAGTTAGATATATTGTAAACTACAATATTAACGAAACTAATCATGTAGCGTTAGATTAGTTTTGAAGTATAATATTAACGAAACAAATCAAGTAGCGTTAGATTAGTAGTAAAGTATAATATTGAGGAAATTAATCACGATTGAATTAAAAGTTTCAAAAATCTTGTCACAAGAAACAAAGTAGGTAGGTGCCTTTAAGAACCCTGAATATGTAACCATTTTATTTGCTCTTAGAAAGACTTATGTTTAACGGTGCTGTGAAAAAAATAGTAAATGCGTAGGGAATCGCTAAAATGTTTTTAATCGTTAAAAAAAACGAGTGTAATATTGTTGGAATTGTACAATATTTGTATATGTTACACTATGTGGATTCTTAAACAGGCGTGCCAAATTTCGTAAGTGTATGTGTGTATGTATGTTTGTCCACGTCCTTTTCAGAAACTAGAAATCGAATTGCAAAAATCTTTCGACTTAGATACAGTGTACGTTTAATAAAAATTGATCCAAAGTAATTCTGAAGGAGACGTAAGAGAAAGAGCACTGTCGTCCTTCTCGGGGTCGAATGGATGGACGATTGGGGACTCCTAATATTCTGATCGGTCTCGACCCCGCAAACCTCTCGAATCGCCTCTTGCAACTGGCAAGGAACACCATTATTGGATTTGTTGTTCAATGCTGTCGTAACGCGAGCAGTGGTGTTTTTGTGTTTCATGCGGTCACTGGTGTTAGTAATATTGTGAATTTTAATTGTGAAACTGATGTTAGTAATTTGTGAGTTACGTCTAAATAAACTATCAGTAGGCTAGTAACCTTCATTAGACTATTTCACACCGCCATGTTAACACGTAGATAGTTCTTTTTATCACCGCTCCTGTTAATGCTTATAAAACAATCACAGGTGTTCAATCGATGTGGTTAGTTTTGTCGTAAAACTCGCAATCGGAGAAATATTTTTATTTTCCGATTACGACTGTTCTAGTAAAAGTACTTTTTATTGCCAAAAAAAGTTAAGTTATCACTCTGATGCATATTGGATTATGACGAGATCGGACTACTATGATTCCAACAATAAATTGTCAAATCGATGGTGGTGTTCGGTCTGTAGATTTGAGTAACATACACATGAATTTACAAATAGCCCCGTTCTATACATTAACATCTTCTTTTAATTTCGCCATAGTTAAGTAAAAAACTAATAAGCGTTTAATTGTAGTCAGGACGTGTAATTTCATTTAAAATTTAAATTTTTCAGGTCATAATAACATACCAATGAAAAGGAAAGAAAATAAAGAGATTAAATCGAAACGCAGACAAAAAACAAATAAAAAGAAACAAACAACAAAATATAAAGTCAATGAAAGTAACAGACATCCTCGAATTTATCACAAATATATACAACGAAAAGCAACAACTCGACAGTTACAGAATAATTACTATAATTACGAAAAGTATTTATGCGAACATAAAAATACTAGAAAAAAACATAAATATTCTAATAAAAATAGTTATTACGAATTAGACAATGAATATTTTACATATGATACAGGTTTATCATTTAATAGTGAAGCCACGAATTCTCTTGAATATAAAATAAAAACGGAGGTTGATGACAAAAATCTAAAAAGACCAAATGAAGAAATATTTAATACGATCAATATGAAAGATAAAAACACTGTAACTCCAAATGTAAAACGGAAATCTTTTAGCAAATCTCAAGTAAATTCAAATAAAAATAAGAGTGTTACTCTAATTGAAACAAATTTAACTAAAGCCAAAGAATCTATTGATAGCGAAGAAAGCATATTAATAAATAATCTTCACGACGCCTTAATATATAATAATATTAAGCGCTCAAGGAGAGCAATGGATTTCAAACCAAAAGTTAAAAGCATTAATACACTTTCTAGTTACAGCGACGAAGAAATTGTTTTTAAAAATAATATTTATAAAACTTTTAATGGAGATGATACTGCCATAGAGAAAAGGGCGGTAAATAAAATGCAACAAGAAAATAATGTTACTAATAAGATAGATGCAATATCTTTTTTGAGTTATAGTGAAGAAGGGAGGCTACTAGTCAGTAATTTTAATAAAGCTGTGAAAAATACTTGAAATACGCATTGTAGTAGTAAATTCGTCTTTGAACCGTGGACTTCTTGAAAGCAGGAATTTCATTTTTCTGTCTTATTATGGGTTAAACCAAAAACATTAGAACTAATCAGAACCAATATTGAGTTTGAACAATAAAATTATTTCGAACGATATCACTATGATCATTGCTATACCTTTCACTACTCACTAAGAAGAGAATTTAAAAAAATATGTTATATAGTATTGTTGATTGCAATAGTGACAATAATTTCCTTCAACATACCTCATTTTAAACATACATGATTTTTATAAATTTTCTGAGTAATACCTACTTTGGGTGATAAAGATGAGCAGACGGCAATTCCTTGACAAATATTTTCGAAAGAAAGAAAAATAACTAAAAGTAACTAGTTAATAATTAATGTCTAGTAGTGTGATAAAGATCGTGATTGTCGTGTCCTTTTTTGAGACAGAATACTATTAAATCATTTGATTTTCGTTTTTTTTTTTTCAAATATCGTCCAATTTACTACGGTTTTACAGACTTGTATTTGGCTTACATTTAGTAATTTTTTTTATTTATTTGTTATCTATGTAATACATTAGCTACTTGACAACAGATGGCACTGAGTTAACATAGCGCGGTCGACAATTCTCGAGAATTTGTAATTCTCACGTACTAAGTAAAAAGTAAGCCATAGATGTATACCCACAGGGTAAAAACAAAGTGAAGATGGCGTAACTAGATTGTATAACAAGGGACCCAGAGTAAAATAATTTTATTTTCCGGCGAGGCGCTATTTTTAATTCAAAACGGTGTGAAGGATTCTAGAGTAGAATCCCGAGCGCAGCGAGGAATTTAATGTATACGTCGCCCGAGATAAAAATTAATGTTACTACCGAGTACAAATAAACGAGAGACGTTATTCGATATGTAAAAGTACAAAGAAATTTTATATTTTTAAATTTTTAATTTCCATTTTACATTTACATTACAATTAACATTTTTCAAACAATATTTTCATTTGACATTTCGTGTTTTTTATGCAAATTCATTCTGCCCTCTGTGAAAATCTTTTAGAAAAAAAGAGACTTTTTGGCGGGAACGGTAGAAGTAAGGTTGTCATTCTATTTAGATTTTCTATTTTTACATTTTTAGGAGTTTTATGATGGTATATTGTGTTTTAAAGTTCTGTGTAAGTGAAAAGAATGGAGGAGATTCAAATAAACATGTGTAGTTGACGTTTTCGTGCTCTTCCAGTTCTTTTTGACTTCAGTAAAGCCTACTGTCACTTTACTGGAGGTGTGTTAGGGAACTTAGTGATAGTGTTTTTTCAGAAGTTCGTCATTAGGCTGATGGTCTTGTTATCAATGCCTTAAGAAATATAAAAAAAATTTAAAAAAAAACATGTTTTGGACATCGACCTAATTTTGGACGCACTTATCGAGAAACCAATCATCGTTTTTCGAATGGAATGAAATGACTTTTCCTAGAAATTGATAGAAAATAATAAAATCGATGAATACAATCACAGACTATGTTACAATGACAATTACGTACAAGAGATTATCATAGAGAGTAGATTAACACATAGACAGTGGTTTCACAGATTACATTGACACCGCTTAGACACGTTTACACAAATATATACCTACACTACAGGGTTCCTTAGCCAAATGGCAAAAACCGGAATATTTATATTAAAGTTCTGTCCATTTGTCCATCTGTCTGTCTGTAAGTGACTGTTGACATTATATAAATGAAAGAAATATAGGTATATTTTATGAATCGCTTCTAAATGTGTATTTTAAGTGGTTAGAAAAAATAAAATTCAGGGTGACACTCCATACATATAATAATATACTCAGACATTTCACACAGCGCCATCTAGTCCCAAAGTAAGCTGCATAGCGCTTGTGTTATGGGTACTAGACAACTGATATACTACTTATATACTTTTCTTTTGTAAATATATACATATTATACATAAACACCCAGACTCGGGACGGGAATCGAACCCGCAACCCCCGTTTACTTTCCGACGCGCTAAGCCGTTGCGCCACTGAGGTCGTCACATCCGTCACATCCCACAGTTTAACCAACAATTAAACGTTTACCAGGCGTGCTTGAAGTTTGCAAAGCAACCGTATAGACTTGAGGCAAGTTAGAATAAGATTTCCTAGTTACCAAGCGACAAAGATACAATAGCAAATAGTCTTTTGTGCTGAAGTTATTCAGGTACGACACTCCATCGTCGTAACTGAAAGCAATGTGTGTATTGTGTGTATTCACAAAAGTAGATACCAAAATATAAACAAAAATTTAATACCTACTAAAAGTTTAAGTTTGTAGCAATATTGTTGCAAACTTTGAAATCGTATTTGACATAGCACCTTTTTATCACTAATTGTCAAAAACTTGCCTCATATTTTAAATTGGCAATTTACAAACAAAGAAAAATCAACCATGTACCCTTCAATGCTATCTGGGATGTAACTGTTGGATGGAAATATAAATTCCAGTGCACAAAAGCGTATAGGAAATTTTTAAATAAGTCTTGAAAAATGATACAGAGGTTTTTATAAGGTAATTTGGTATGTCAATAATTGCCGAGGTTTGCGCTTTTAAAGTCGTAAAAAGTGTCTTTAAGTTCTCAACTATGTGATGGAATATTCTGACAAACGTTCAGGTGGTAGAACTTTAGAAGCAATTCCAACGACGATTGGTTTGTATAAGATTGTCAAGCCCGCCCATTAGATGCCCGCGACTTCGACCGCGTTTTTTAATATCTATCTCCATACCAAACATCGCAATCGGATGAACGTTATGGCAGCCCATAAAATATGAGCAAACAAACATTACATACATATCTTCACACTGTATACCTAACGTCAGAGAGGACGGAGCGCCAAGCGTCGCGATCCTTACATACCTCTTTCGCTTCCTCAAATCTCATCATTCTCCTCACACACCTTCGCCTAGGTTTGCGAGTGCTGTTAACATTTCCTTCTTCTAACACTAGCTATTTGATCTTCATAACTCAGTCTTGGTCTTCCTTGGCTTCTTTTACCACTCACTTTCGCACTGTAGATTTTCTTCGTCAGTGTTTCACCACTCATTCTTTCCATGTGCCCGACCCATCTAAGCATTCCTTTCTTCTTTTTTACAATAACACTGTCATGCAACCCTGTCATATTTACTGCGTATCACTTCATTACTTATCCTGTCCGCAAAGGTGACACCGCACAAATTTTTAAAAGTTCGCATTTCTACTGTATTTATCATACTTTCACTCGATTTCGGGCATATCCAGGCCTCGCTTCCATATAATTAAGTTTGCACCAACGCCGCAATGTGGATGGCAATTTTGGCTATGTTAAATACATTCACACTGGCTACTAATGCGGAAATAGCACCATTCACTTTATTGCCAGCTTATAACCGTCTCTCCACATCCAACTCACATCTTCCATCTCTCGAAAAGGCACTCCCCAGATACACAATTTCATTCACTTGTTCTAGATATTTTCCATGTACTAAAATCTCACATTTCATCTGTACCGCTTCCCTTTCAAACAGCAGAACCTCAGTTTTATTCACATTCAATCCTTTCACTTCACATTCTTCTTTCGTGCACGTGACTAGTGCCTGCAACTCTGCTTCTGATAAGCACAGCATCGTCAGCGTTCAAAAGCCGTTTACCACTGTACCATCACATATCATACCATTCATTTTACCTTTCAATCTCTGGGCGCAGCTGTCCAAATACAGCGCGATTAGCCAGGCAGACATCACGCAGCCCTATCTGACGCTAGTACAGGCTTCGAACCAGGGCGACATGTCACCATCTACCTTTACACATTACCTCACAGCCTGCAGTAAGAGGTCCTCCACGCCATATTCAGGTAGAAGACTCCACATTAATTTTTATATATTAGATGTTGTGTAGTTTGAGTAATGGTGTATTTTTCGATACATGCTCAGCGACTGCAGAAATAATTTTGTTTTTCGCAGTACCGTTGAAAAATGCTATGAAACACAAATTTATTTTTGCTGTCCATTAAATGAATATTGTACATCCTGACTAAGGAACTCTTCACTGTGCGTGGTACGACCCACACTAGACCAGTTACCAGTTTTTTGTTACATCAATTATTAAAGCCAGGAAATGTCTGTTAGCATCGATTTCAGAACACAGTATTCATTGTTTCCATGTAAACTCCACTCCGCTACGGTTATTTATATTGACAACAAAGCCTATGCCTACTCGTGGTCAGTTTGCTGAAAAAAAAATTGTCTATTCATCCATTTCCGCTGACATGGCGCCTTTATTGACAACTAAATATTTAGAAAGACATTGTTAGTCTATATGAAAGTTTTCTTACAGATACTAAATAAAAGAGACGGTGGTGTAACTTTGCGAGTCACATCTATTCCTATTGGATGGGTGATCTATTAACATATAATAAGACGTAGTGATGCTTCGGTGTTGTACACGATCGCCGAGTTAAAGTAAAAAAGCTAATTTAAAAATTTTGAAATTTCCGACATAAAATCTGGAGATTTAATTTAATTAACTTTAACAGTAAAGTTAGCAAAATGATAAATGAATGTATCGGGGACGTTCACATGATGCATGGACAAACTCAAATTAAGTTTACGGATTTATTCACACAACATATGTTAGGTTATTATTCAGTTCATTCATTTTATCAGAATTCTTTGGGTGGGAAAATTTGTAACCATTATAGCTTTCGATTTAAAAAAAAATGTAAGTAGCGCATTCCAAATTCGAAATTCCAATATTCGTTGGTGTTCTATTTTTTATTGCAAATCACACGAGACGTCCACCGACGTACGAATTACATGCTTTCTGATAATAGAAAAAAACAACTATAATTATTCACTAATACAAAAGGTATGTGCTTAAATATATACCTTATTCCTTCGTAATATAGAATAAAAATAACATTTTATGGAGTTTCTAAACGAAATACTTATTATATACGTCGCGTAATCGAGCAATCACGGACTAAGCATTTCCGTTTTATTCATAGTCAAAGAATTGAAAAAAATGCGAAGGATTCTGCGAAGCACGCGAGCTACTTAAAAACTACAAAGATAACCGACAAGTATGGTTCCCATACCTCTGTTAACTATAATAAAGATTAAACACAACACACGCCTACGCCATACAACATCCATTCATTGGAATTCAGCCACAATAGGTATACTCGCGTTTTTGAACGCATCCGTTTTATTGGCGCCAAAATGTTGACGCATCAATGACAGCTAGCGAAGTTTCCCGCGAGACGGTTTTTTAGATTATTTTTTGGATTTAATGAAACTACTGTAAAATAGAGTACTTATGAGTATTTTTGTTGTGTACATAATTGTATTTAATTAAATCGAATGTATTTAACCATACGAATGAATTTTCGGTTTACATAGTTTTTTATTTACGTACTATTCGAATGATCAAACGAATGTACTCGGTTAATGCAATTTTGAGTAAAATACGTGTTTCTGTTCGGCCGCACCACCGCAAAAGTAGTAGGCTTTCTCTGGGCACGCCTATGTACGCGATAAGTTTCTTGTAAAATGAACAAATAAAGGTTTTTCCGGTATAATTATAAAAGAGAGGTCGCCCTGTGGTCGAAATTCGACAGTAAATATAAAGTTTTAAACTCTGTGGCAATAATCTACTCTGTGCGACTGTTTGATCCAAGAAGTATGGAGGGTAGATGTAAGGAGAACTGTCTCATATGGGGGGGTTGGTTGAAAAAGTGTCCAGCTGTAAGCAGTAAATTACAGTTCGAAAACTGCCCAGAATAGCGCTAGAGTAGCTAAGAGAGCATGAACAAAAAATCGCTTTGAAACACGTTGAGTGATTTATAATAATCGTGAGCTTTTAATATCTTTTAGTGATTTTATTGTGTTGACTGTTATAAAACTTTTGAAAATAATAGAAAAATAATGGTGAAAATTTACCCTCTAGCTATAGTAGCGTCACCCTTATTTAACGCCTTTCTATGGACACTTTTTGATACACAGAGATGGCTCTCCTTACTTCTACCCTCAATACCAAGGAGGTTACATTACGTATGATTCCAACTATTCAAGAAAATTATATAATTAATAACCAACACGGTAGTAGAATATTCGATTCTTTATTGAAGCGATTATTTTCATTCCAACTAATATAGTTCCTTTTTACAATTGTTTACAATCGAATAATTCGAATAGCTGTTCAAATAAATCATTCACATTCACCCAACTCTAATAGCACTAAGGAAAGTTAGCCGTAACCTCGGGCCGTAACATTGCAAAAAGGAAATATCCGTTCCCTGAATAAGGAATGTTTGCGCAAAACCACCACAAATAGACTTTAACGGACGAATGGCAAATATGTATGTATACATTGTGCGAGTATGCTGTATGCCTTCAGCAAAAGCAAATAACAAGTGTTCCCAGAGGATGTCTTTCTTTGGACTGTTTGGACTTGTGTTTTATAAACACCTGTTAATAGCCACGTTATAATTGCGTGATACAATCTATACGTACAAATGTACAGATACCTATTATATAAATATTATAAAATGGGTAAGCGTTAGATTAACTACTGCTTACGTGTTTTGATACTTGATCAATTGATCATAGATACTGTTAACTAGTTCTTGGGAGCCAAAAGTATATAGTACAGTTTATGCCTTAACTTATATCGTATAGCTTATATTTTCGGTATTAATCATACGTACATATGTACATACATACATAGTTACATACGTATCTTCACGCTGTATCCCTAACGGGGTAGTCAGAGAGGTCGGAGCGCCAAGCGTCGCAGTCCTTATATACTTCTTTCGCTCCCTCAAATCTCATCATTCTCCTTACACATTTTCGGCTACGTATGCGAGTGCTTTTGACATTTCCGTCATCTAACACTCATGCTATTTGATATTCGTAAGTCAGCTTCGGTCTTCCTTGGCTTTTGCTACCTGTCGCTTTCGGTCTGTAGATTTTCTTCGTCAATCTTTCATCACTCATTATTTCCATGTACCCGAACCATTTAAGGATTAAGGTATTAATCGAGTTCCAAAACCAAAGTTTCATCATATGAAATATTTTCTACCCAAAAACGACTTCTTACTGTTACTTACTTAGAAGTCTATGGTATTCTAAATTTTGGTGTTCATAAATTTTTTTACATATAAAGTTTTCTATTCGAAAACAAATTTTATCACTAACATGTTAACATAATACATGTCATTGAGCTTGAAAACATGTAAGCAGTAATTAATCTAACGTGCTGCCTATAAAATTATTCTACGGTTAACGCGCTGATATTATTTTGAATAAATTCGTTATGGAAATAACTCGAACCATCGGGGAAGGTCGTAGGCTATTTTCTTTGCGAACGAAGTCGCGAGTAATACTTATAATTAATAACGTTACATATCCTCACTCTGTATCCCTAACGGGCTAGTCAGAGAGGGCTGAGCGCCAAGCGTCGCGGTCCTTACATACTTCCTTCGCCTCCTCAAATCTCATCATTCTCCTCCCACACTTTCGCCTCGGTATGAAAGTGTTTTTGACATTACCATAAGCTAACATTCTCGCTAATTCATGTTTTTAACCAATTTAAAAAAAGGAGGAGGTTCATCTGTACGTATGTTTATTTTTAAGGTATGTTCACCGATAACTTCGTCAATTGCGGACCGATGTCGAAATGACTTTTTATTGGAAAGGATATACTTCCTAGGTGGTCCTATTTCAATTTCATGGGTATTGGAGCTTGGACTTCGAAAATACTCCAATCAACACCAAATAACGCGATTTATTTACTTTATTCTCTTGAATATCGTTCAGAATTAGAATAGAATTGGAATTATGATTAGAATTAGAATTATCAGAATTGGAAAGAAGTTAATTGTAGACCTGCTCTAGATATTTATTTAGCCCAAAATCACTCATAAGGACAAAATAAAAAAAATTTGAAAAAAAAAATTAAACCCCTTTAAAAAAAAGACGCTGAAAAGTACAAAATAACTATCTTTTTTTAATCAAAACTCGAGTACAATAAAAATAACTATGCATACGATTAACATACCTATATAATTTAATTTGACAGTTACTGAAGTCGGTGCCAAATCAATGTGCAGCAACAGGAAGTCTATTAGCTCGGTAGGCTTGGCACCGACTTCAGTAACTGTCAAATTTAATTATACAGGTATGTGTATCGTACTTATAAAGTTATTTTCATTGTACTTGAGTTTTGATTAGTAAAGGAGGTTATTTTGTGCTTTTCAAGTGTTTTTTACCACAACTTATTAAATACGTTAATATTTACAAACTGAAAACTATACATTATCTTATATAATAGACTTCCTCAAAGTTACCGCTTAGAAAGCTGTCATTGCTTAAGGTACCCAGCAGACTGGCAGCATTGCCTCTTTGAATAGCCAAACTGATTCGTTGGCGGAAGAAGCTGCCAGCCCGGCGGTCTCCCGAAGCAACGACCAGTCTCTTACAAATATCAGAAACCAGTCGATGCGCTTCGGGGCCCCAGGGACCCAAAGTTTCTACTGCAAAGGGCGTAAATATGAAACTCTCAGAGAGAGTCGCATACTTACGCCGCTTCAAGTTCTCGGCAGTGCTAGGCGCGGCATCCGCTGACTTGGAAGACTTATATAACTATAATTTAATAGTTTCCACTATATGCAAATTAAAATAAACTGTTTCACAATTTGAAATTTAAAAAAATAATGTGTTATAGTTATAATTTATAACTTGTTACAATAATTTTTTCAATGTAAATCATACAAGCTGCTTTGGAAAAAATTACGTACGGAGTTGTTCGATCTCAAATAAAGAACACGGAGTTGTATTTCAATAATACAAATTATTAGTACATACTATTGTTACGGATATGTCAAAACCGCTCGCATACCTAGACGAAAATGTGTGAGGAGAACGATGAGATTTGAGGAAGCGAAAGAGGTATGTAAGGAGCGCGACACTTGGCGCTCCGTCTTCTCTGACTACCCCGTTGGGGATACAGCGTGAAGTTATGTTATGTTATTATATTTTTTCAATTTATTATATTTTTAATGAAGTGATAACATTTAATTCATTTATTCGAACCTCAAAAAGAAACAGGAACCCTTGTAGCTACACTTCATTCTCTGTCTGTATGTCTTGTCAAGAGCCTTTTCTCAGGAACGCTTGGAGGTATCAAGTTGAAATTAATATCAAACACATAAGTGTTTCATATTAATTTCAACTTCTACGGTCTCATGAAGCTGTAAAAAAATCAAGTTTCTAAGTCAACGCAATAAAAAAATACGGTCATTCGCAAGTAAATCAAAACCTATACTTCTTCCGGTACTTCCTATTGACCAAGAATCATGAAATTTGGCAAGAAGCAAAGTCTCACAGCACGAGTAACGGAAAAAGTCCGAAAATTGTTAATTTGTAATTATTTGCCATTACAAACTTACATTTGCAGTTGGAGTGTATGGGAGACCGTGTCTTTGAACTGCAAAGTTAAGTTTGTCTTCGAATCCGACATACTTATTGGTAAATACATAACACGGATATAAACGGTGGTCGGTGGTAGGTACCTATCTCTCGGCGCGCGAGTCCAACTAATACTTAGCCGGTTTGTTTAAAATGGCGTTTCCATTATTACTCTACCAATTACAAAATACTTTCAAATGAATCCTATACTAATTGCGTAATTAGGTATAATTTGATTGATTTTTTCAAGTTAAAAGTAAAGTTTATGCGTATATTATATATATTATTCATATATTAGCAAATAATTGGTCACGTAAGTTTTGAAAAAATCGTTACGGCGATTAGGCGACGCATTGGAAAATGTTGACGGAAGGGATTTCAATTTTTCTAAGCGATTACAAAACGTATGAAAGTGATATTTGATAACCTGGTTCTTCATTTCATTAACTTCATTTTGCCAGTTGCGTTACACGATTGGTTATATTTTAATAAAAAATATCAAAGAAACCTCTTTTACAGACAAAAATTTAAATTTTTCAGAGTAACGGGACCGATTTATGCTTCTAAATTTCTGTGTAGATTCTACAAATGCCAGTTTTTAAAGTTAGTTTTTAAAATTAATTATAGCTTTTAAAATAAACGAAAATAACTGTTTTTTCGTAAACTAGCGCGCGCAAGTGAGCACATAGTAGTTATGTATGGGCACAAAAGGTCTGTATTAGATTAATTATTGTTTATCACTGCGTCACCTTAACGTATACACCCTTAGACATACTATAGTACAACATACGAAAGAACTTGAGAACTTTTTTGTAAATCTAACGTCCATATGTTCCTGACCACCTCGGTTTTATGTGGGCGTGAGAATATGGTTTTGACCACGTGTAAAGTTTAAGGTTATGGGTGGAAAGAGAACGCTATATGTCACTGTCTCTCAAGTACGAAATTACGTAATCGCATTTCTTGAATTTATGCTGTGGTTATGTGTTAAACATTTAAAATGAGGAGTGAATTATCGAAGCGATAGATATAATAATGATCCGCGACTGCGCAACCACTAGTCAAACAAATATATGATGTGAATGTTCTGAGCTATAACAAAAACTAATAAAAATTGATAAAGTGTGACTTTGACTCACGCGCAGAGATTTAATTAGATTTCTGGAATTCCATAAAACCTAGAACTTTCGTTGTTTTTTAAAACTTCCCTTATATGTATTTATTTATTTTTAAGTTCCCTATTTCTTTAGGTAAAGCTTTATACATACATACATACATATCTTCACGCTGTATCCCCAACGGGGTAGTCAGAGAGGAAGGAGCGCCAGGAGTCGCTTTATACTTTATACTTTATTAGTCGTAATGCTTTATACTCTCTGAAATTAAAAAAATCCTATCAGTAGGGAGTGGTCAAGTGCGAGTAACCAATTTTCTCCTTCTTTAATTCACATAAATATATTTAAACATTAACTACGCGTTTCAGATTTGTTTGTTACGTTGTTTCTGAGAAAATCTGTGACAGATGGACAGACGCATGAGTGATGTTACAAGGGGACGAAACCCTAAAAACCTGCCAAGTGTAAGTAGAATATTATCGGAACTAGTATTCTGTCAGTACTGTCAGTTGTTACCAACGGCCTACCGCAAAACAATGCTTGTCATTAAGCTTTCCTTTCTCGTGTTAAAAAATGTATCTATTGTAATATAATCCTGATATTTTTCTTTTAATGGACCACATTCTCAATGTACTCATGATTTTTTCAAATTTTTCTGTGTTGCTTTTGGAGATAAGGTAGGTGACAGCAATTTCGACTCTTATTTTCGAAACTTAAAGTAACGTATATGTATTTGGCCACGACCAATACCACGAAGGTAAAGAGTTCTCATTTGTTACCTTATGCGACGAGCTCAAATATTTTTTTAACTTTACATTTAAGTTTCCAAAACGAAATCTCAGAAACGGAAATTCGAATTTTGAAGTTCACGTCTACTTTTGGCTCACAACGTACTAAAATATCTGTGTTCCAAATTACAGTTGGTTACGTCAAATAGTCTCCGTGTAAACGGTTGTGACAGACAGACGAACACCGAGGTATCCATGAGTGTTTCTTTTTTATCAATTTTGGAACGGAACTCTAACTAAGAAAAATTCAAAAACATCTGTTACACGAAATATAATCTGCTCCGATTTTGGCAAATATGGCTAAGAACATTCTCAAGTATTCCAGCTTACAAACAAAAACTATACAATATGTTGATCGATTTAAAAGCTACGATGACACAAACCGACAGATAGACGACGGGCTCTTTTGTAAATATAACATCACTGGATAATAATGACGTAGAAATTATAACACCTTAAAAAGAAAGTTAAAATGGATTTACTTAGCTTTCGTGATTTCAATATTATTTGCAAACCTTTTTTTGTTGTTATAAATGAATAGAAAAATTATTAAACAATGGTTTTATTTTAAAAGCACACATCTCGATCACGGTGTAAGAAAAAAATAAAATCCTTAAATCATACCTCTATGTAAAATAAAAGTAAAAAAGTATGTAAAAGATAAGATTCGAAAACGCCTAATTGAAGAGTACCGTTCGGTCTCTCAGTTATTTTTCGTATGTTTCTCGATAACATTGTAAATCACATTAACAAAGAACCTGTCGACTTTACTTATAACAAATTATTTTATAGGTATGCAGGTACAAGTCAAGTAATTATCATGACGTGTAATAAATAAGCACGGACATATATACATATAACAGTTAGCATTGTGTTTAGTATTTAGTTGAGTAAAAAAAACATCAGCACAAAAAAATATTTAGGCAAAACTATCAAAATATTCGGTTAAATGTAAATTCCGAGACACGCATTGAGGGTTTTGTACGATGTTTATGGGTCAATTAACTATTGTTTGTTTCATTGCTGTCCCTGAATTCCTGACAAAAATACCTGGTAAAATATAGTTAAGCATTCACACAGAAATATAGTATTTAAAAGCAGCTTCTTCCGCCAACGAATCAGTTTGGTTATTCAAAGAGGCAATGCTGAGTCTGCTGGGTACCTTGAGCAATGACAGCTTTCTAAGCGGCAACTTTGAGGAAGTTTATTATTTAAGATAATGTGTAGTTTTAAGTTTGTAAATATAAACATATGTATGCACTTTTTGTTAATGTAAATAAAGGTATCTATACATAAAAAAAAGTATTTAAAATAAAGCTAGTATTTATTCTGATTACCCTTTCTTTTGGCGTGACGTTTCGACCAGGTTGCATCGGCCGTGGTCTCGGTCTCAAGCAAACGTCAAATCAAAATAAAAGATAATCGCGTTAATTTTCCGTTTTAGATATTCTATAATGCAACGCGAAAGTTTAAAAGTTAATATTTATCCCATTAATACATTAAGCTAACTTTTGACAATTATTGACTATGTTATTCCCTACTGTAGTGATTGTTCAAAAGACAAAGCACTTTCAGTTGTCCAAGGGACAATTTTACTATTCATTGAGGTTTTTTTGATTTTATATTAATTCCTATTCATAAAAGTACGTTGCTCAGTACAGATTTATAAACATGTAAATTATTATCTATCCTGTTCAGTTTTTAAAACAATAATAAACAAAGAAAAATATTCTACAAACTAACCTACCAGTGGCTATATAAGTGGCTATGCAGGTCCTACCAGACCTGTATCACTGCGACCAAAATTAATCTATTGTGATCGAACCTACCAGTACAAAAATAATTAATCAACTCATGTAAAATCTTTGTTAGAAAAATAATGAGAATCTAGTAGATATTCAGACACCTGTATAAGATTTGGAGATCAATAAGATTTTCGTTATTTTTTCCCGTAAACTTGAGATAGGGCTTCATATTTCTTAAAATTTATGAAATTTTAGGTTCAGTAATTTCTGAGGCTAGAGGTAGGAAGAGCACCCAATTTAGCCCTTATCGAAGTTTTATATGAATATTTTAAAACCTTGACAAATGCGGACACGTTGTATCGCTATGTTAAAATTCAAGTTCGTATGTCACATAGTACACACATTCACGCGGTATCTCTAACGGGGTAGTCAGAGTGGACGGAGCGCCATGCGTCGCGGTCCTTACACACTTCTTTCGCTTCCTCACATCTAATCATTCTTCTTACACATTTTCACCTAGGAATGCGAGTACTTTTGACATTTCCGTCGGCTAATACTCTGACTATTTGATCTTCATAAGTCTTCTTTGGTCTTCCTTGGCTTCTTTTACCACTCGCTTTCGCTTTGTAGATTTTCTTCGTGCGTTTTTCAACACTCATTCTTTCTATGTGTCCAAACCATTAAGCACTCCTTTCTTCATATTTACAATAACACTGTCATGGAACCCTGTCATACTGCGTATCTCTTCATTACTTACCCTGTTCGGACTATACTATACACGTTGTAGTTTCTGTTAAAATCGATTGTAGCAAACGGGCGGATCAATGATGCTATAACAGTTGTTTTAATCCTTACTAGACACGAAATTTTGTAAATAAAATATTGTCTTCTTATCCTCGAAACAACCTGACTTATAATTCTTAAAAAATCAGAGAAAAAAAATCTTACCTGAAGCTCACAGAAAAAAAAACTTCTACTTCTTATAGATTTCTTGAAATTGATTTCATGAACTTATCATTTTATAGGAATACAGTGTGAAGATATGTTTTTGTGTGTGCTTTTGTGCGTATGCGTGTGCGTGTGTGCGTTTGCGTGTGTGTGTATCATTTAATCGTTTTATAAGTAATTTCAAGAAATAATGATAAGTTTAAAAGTACATTTTTTAATGAAGTTTATTATAAGGAAGTTGTATGTTTGTATTAGTATCTCTAATAGTCCAAATACCTATAGCTAGAGGTGTTAGCAAGACGTGCTTTGTTGTGTCTTCACATATTCGAGTCGAATGGCAAATAGGGTCAAGCAGTGTGTATGTATAATTTTATCAATGAAACAGGCAATAAAATCACACTTTGATACATAACGCTAAAGCGTTACGTCTCAATGGTTGAAAAATAGGAACACTTACGGAATTACATCGTTGTTTATTTGTCTGTTCATCACAGTCGTTTTCTTGAAGACTATTACCTGTAAACAGCTACAGTTCGGAACAATTATAGTAAGTTATGCCCCGAAAACATATGTTAACTTCAGAATCGAAGTTTTTACTTTTGGGAGTAATTTTTGGGGGCTGGAAAGTAAAAAAAAAACTTTTTTAAGGTCATCTCCTAAGGTTTCATATGAAAGCTTTTCAAAATACATATTGAAAAATGTAGCTGTCACTGTATTTTATTTTTTCACTTTCTGAAAATACGGGTCAAAACGTGATGAAAATTGCTGAACTCTTCGCCTTATCTCCAAGATTATTACTGAGAAAAAAAATCATGGTGATTCAGAACAAGATGATATTGATTATTGGGATTGCATTGTATGCAATACTATCCATTTATATTTTACATAAATAAAACATAAAAAAACAAAGCTCTATAACAAATGTTTTTTGGATTGCAGTATTTTTAATTAAAAAGCGAAAGCTCTACAGCAAACTTTGTTCTGCGGTTGGTGGTTGGTAACAAACGACTATATGGAATACTAAGTGTATAAATACTTCATATGAAGCTCGTTTATTTAAGAATAAATAATTACAACGATTATGTACAAAATCTTTTATAAAACATATCAAACGACACAGACGTGACTACACGCTAATCTGAAGAATTAAACAGTTAGTTATAGAGAATATCGAGCGATTTGATAATGAAATCCTTTTCGATATAAATAAACATAATAATAAGCATAAAAATCAAGTATGGCATAGCAACCGTCAAACCTGTTGTGAGGAACTTGACCGAGCGAAGATGGCGGACGAAGTTTCGCGCCAAAATCAGCTGTTTACCACGTGAGAAAACCGTATTCTCTACAATTCTGTATTACCAAAAAGCATTTATTGTACTTTGCGTAACAAAACGCTTTGTTGTCACCAAAACGAGATATTTAAAAGAATATTTTCAACAATAACAATTAAAAAATCTTATTTGTTGTTGGTTTTCAATTGTTGGTAGAAGCTGGTTTTGGCGCGAATCAGCTGAGCGGACGCACACGTCAGAATGATGTCTTTACTATGAAACTCATAACAAAAGCGACGAATTTCATTTGTAATTAGTAAATTCGCTATTAACATGAACATTTCTTAGTGAATGCTTATTTAAACTTAATAAGAAATTAGAATTATTCAAATTTTTTTTATTATGTTTATAAATCCATTTTGATTTTAAGAGATTTCATTGAAAATATTACATTTAACCTCAAAGAACAGATTTGAGTACAAATCAAAAATAACTGCCATTTTTTGCAGTATTGAAGAGTAGTAGTAACAAATTTATCTTGATTATTTAATTACAATTCAATTTTAATGCTTTTTTATTGAGATTGAAACAAAAAATCGCCAAGGTCATTGACAGGTACGCGATAACAAAGCGATGTGGGGTTCGCATGGTACGGGAACACAGAAATGGCAAAATCAGCTGAGAGGCGCACTTTTTCAACGCCGGCCGGCCACGTTTTTTGCTCCTTTATTATTAAGGAACAGGTTCTCTGTGCTTTGTCGCCGCCGCATTCCTTTATTTTGGCCTGTTTTCTGGGAACGTCGATAGGCGAAAGCTTGGTTATTTTTTTTAGTTAAATTATGGTCCAGGGCACGCAGGTAGGTCGTATAAGGGCGTACTCCACAATAGTTCCGGGCTGTATAATTTAATATTGTTGCTTAGGTACTGGACCATTTTAACTGTATTATGGAAAATCTTCTACAATATTTATTAAAGCGAAATACCACTCACTCATCTACTGACTGATTAGTCAAAATCCCAAGTATTGTTAAATAATAATAACAATATTACAAAAAATATTTCGTGGCTATGCGCCCATATTATAACGTAAGTAGGTAACAATCTGTACTCTCGCGTCTCACGTTTACACGGCTAAACTGCCAGACCGATTATGATGAAATTTGGTTTAATTTTAAAGTTGTTTAGATATTTAGTGGTACTATCTAATGGTAATAATTTTATTTGCGAAAATTATAATTTTTTAAATACATGTGATTTCAATCAGAAATAGCTTGGTAGTGAAATCTATTAATTTTTATATGACAATTGTAGTTTGAATTTGCTGCTCAATTATTGCATACATATATGCATAGAAGGTTGCTGATAGTTTGATTTTACTTTTATTATAAATTGCCAAGTCAAAATATGACCAAGCAAGGTTTTGATAATTAATGATGCTGCTCTGTCACATATAACAACAAAACATTTGACAATATTGCTACAATCTTAATTTTCAGTAAGTATTAAATATCTGTTTACATTTTGTTACGTACTTCTATGTATCACCACCCAATTGCCTTCAGGTACGACGATTGAGTGTCGAACCTGAATAACTTCAGCACAATCTGATTGTTAAGTCAATATTGTATCTTTGTCATGTGGTAACTAGGACATTTAATTCAAACTTATTTCAAGCGTAAATAATTGCACGGCAAAGTACACACGTCTGGTTCAAGTTTAAATTGCTATCTGGGACGAAACAAATTACCTAACCAACTTCTATAATTCTAAGTGTATTTCAATATCGTATGATAGGGTTACACTACGGCGTTGTTGTAAAAATGAAGAAGGAATGTTAACATGGTTCGGGCACTTAGAAAGAATGAGTAATGAAAGACTGACGAAGAAAATCTACAGAGCGAAAGTGAGTGGTAAAAGAAGCCAAGGAAGATCAAGGTTGACTTATGAAGATCAAATAGCCAGTGTTAGCAGATGGAAATGTCAAAAGCACTCGCATACCTAGGCGAAAATGTGTGCGGAGAATGAATGAGATTTGAGGAAGCGAAAGAAGTACTTATGTAAGAACAGCGACGCTTGAAGCCCCGTCCTTTCTGACTACCCCGTTAGGGATACAGCGTGAGGATATGTATGTATGTATATGTATTTACATTTAGTTTATAGAAGTAGAGATATTGAAGGTCCTTAATCAAATCCCAGTGCAAAGCACTTCAAAGTACCTTCCAAGTTTACTGAGTATTCCCAAAACGTGTTGTTTTATAACCAATGTATTGTGTTATCTGTCACCTATTGTATTTGGTTTCATCATATTAGCCGAAAAACGTCCACTGCTGGATAAAGGCCTCCCCCAAAGATATTTGGTTTGTACTATAAATATACCTTAGCGGTGGTATTATTTATGGCGCTCATTGTAAGTAGGTATGCAGACGGAAATGTCAAAAGCACTCGCATACCTAGGCGAAAATGTGTGAGGAGAATGATGAGATTTGAGGAAGCGAAAGAAGTATGTAAGAACCGCGACGCTTGGCGCTCCGTCCTCTCTGACTACCCCGTTGGGGATACAGCGTGAAACTATGTATGTATTTTAAGTAGGTAAGATATAGAATTTTACTCCATGAAGCTCTTTCTAACTAAAGACGACTTAAGGCGACGAGATTAGAAGTCTAATTTATGGTAATCGATGTACACTTTTTTTGACTATTCCAAAAGGTATTTTTTAACTACTTATTCAAAGTGAAATCGATTTAGGTATTTAAGTAAATCCAATTACAAGGTGTTTTTGACGTCAGATCTACTTTAGTTCGGTTCGAAAAGAAAACCTGTACTCTGAGAAGAACTGACCAGAAACTCACTCAGGTATCATTTTTTCAACATCATTTTACAATAGGTTTATTAAAATACGACATTCAGAAAGTTAGTAAATGCACGTCCAGAGAAGATTATTTCCAGATTATTGTTTTATCTTCCATGAAATCGTTTATTTTATAGTATGATTGTCTAATCAGTGTGCGTTTTATAATAAATCTAATAGTGTTTTCTGTCGATTGACCTGTGGAACTTTATTATAAAAACGAACGCAGTTACACAAAAATGAAACATTTCACTAATGTAATTTAAATTTTGGAATAACCAATTTATTATGACGTTGGGTTTTCACAGTATTAATGTCGCCTTTCGTTTTAAACAAATAAAGTTTATTATTGTTAATACCACAATAAATGTAAAAATATCATCTCAATACTACACCTAGAATGTATCTAATTGTCACATATTATATCAAAGAATAAATAATCTAAAGTTCTTCGAGGCTTTTTGAAAATTGTACCATATATACCAAGAACCGACAAGAAACTCAGTCAGGTATCATTTTTTCGTAGCGTAAGAATATTTATAGTTTTCTCACAGAACCAAGCATTGGCACAATTACGCGGGTATAAGTTGTTTTTTGAATCGCGTCTGCAGTGCAAAACTGACCCATCATGATAAGTATCAAATTCAGGAGGCTGTTTCAAATATACAAAGCAAAAATATAAAGTAGAACAATATATTCATGTATACATTAAATAAAAATATATATATTAAATAAAAATATCTATAAGTACTTCTGTAGGTACTAATATTACAAAGAGAAAGTCAAAGTCAAATCAATTTATTCAAGTAA
Source organism: Zeuzera pyrina (assembly GCA_907165235.1). Taxonomy (NCBI): domain Eukaryota; kingdom Metazoa; phylum Arthropoda; class Insecta; order Lepidoptera; family Cossidae; genus Zeuzera; species Zeuzera pyrina. Next base: position 9,679,780 of record OU015647.1, on the reverse strand, counting down.
ACCCAAATGCAAGGTATTTTTGAACGTCAAATCTACTTTAGTTCGGTTCGAAAAGAAAACCTGAATACTGAGAAGAACCGACAAGAAACTCAGTTGACAAAGAAAATTGCCAAGAAACAATTTGTGTGTTTGTTTGTAATGGATAAACTCAAAAAGCATTCAACCGATTGCAAAAATTCTTTCATCTATACAAAGCTAAATTATCAGCGAGTAACATGGGCTATATTTCATTTTCAAAAAAAATTGTACTCGTGTGAAGCCGGGGCGTGTCGCTAATATACTATAATATTATAAAGAGAAAAATTTGTAATGGATAAATTCAAAAACTACTTAACTGATTTCAAAAATTCTTTCACCTATAGAAAGCTACATTATCAGCGAGTCACATGGGCTGTATTTTATTTTAAAAAATTTCTATATCCGTGCGAAACCGGGACGGGTCGCTACCGCTAGTATGTTACAAAAAAACCCGACTACATGGGCGTACGCAAGGAGAGGCAGGGGAGCTGCAAAGCTACCCTCCTCTGGCCCTGGACTACCACTCCTAGGCCCTTTATTATATTTGTTCTAAAGTAGGTATGCAATTGCACATAAATGACATTATCTCCAAAACTACAGACCAAATCATCCAGCTGCTTCATTGTAGGCGAGTATTTTCGCCGTTCGCTGTACACACCCTATTTGGAGTCGTTATTATCGTATAGTCTCAGGAGTTACTTTGCGGAAATCCATTTCATGTGATGAATTCTAGAAATCTTTAGTTATTTTCCGCTCAAACTCCAAAAACAACCAATCGACACGTGTTTCGCCTCTCAACTAAGCATCTTGAGGATATACCAGAGATCAGACTCAGTCAGTTATCCAGCACCGAATTCGGTGCTGCATCAAGCAGCGTCAAGGGACCGCAGATATCAAGTTGTTGATGTTAATTTCAACGTGATACCTCCAAGAAAAAGAGTCTTTAGAGACAGACGGACAACGAAAAGTGATCCTGTCCTAAGGGTTCCTTTTGCCTTTTGAGGTACCTTAAAAAGAAACCCTAGAAATTACAGTTAGTATGTATTTCATCTTATTTACAAGTTTTATTTAAATACATGTGTCAAGCTTCAGTTACATAACTTTTTTGTTGTGTAAAAGTAAGCTATAAATTCTAATTCTATAAAGACCAAGGACTTTTGTGGAATTATTCTTGTAAGTTTTAGATAAGGCATTAAATTCCCTAACTTATTGAAAGCATAGTTATCTATCGTAACCAGGTACTTCCTCTCTAATCGAAGATACGCAAAACACAGTTCCGCTGTGGGACCGTAGCAATGAAGCTTTTATCAAGGCTATCAGTCGACCGATAGGTGCTGATAACGGTGATAACGGTGACGTAACAATTAATAGGGTAACGGTCGAAATAGACCACAAACCAGCAAGCCCATAGATGAGACACTTGAGCAATTCTATTATCTTTATCTGTATATACAGATTACTCCAAAACTTAACGATAAGTTGGGTACAGGCAGGAGTGTTACAGTGATCGGATAATCGGGCGCTTATATACCTAAACTTCTTTTCTTGAAAGAATAATATGGATATTCCTTCCTGAATTAATAAGTAATCCCGGATTCCCGGGATTAAACAATTTTGTAAAAACAACTATAAGTAACTTAATGAAATTATAGCAATGGTTATTTTGATTTAGTATCTTTATTTTATTCAAAATAAATCTAAATAAAATTACAATGAGAGTTTAACAAGGAACAGCCGTCTTGAGAGTACGAGAGGGTATGTAAGCACTATTCAAAGAAAATATATCGTTTTCACAAAGAGTTCGGACTATTTTGTATACAGGTAACATTTTTAGCAATCAGGAATTTCAAACGATTCCGGGATCCGGGATTCTAAAAGGCATGTCCATATTATTCTTTCGTAGGCATAAAAATGAAGTTTAGGTATATTAGCGCCTGATTATCCGATCACTAAGTTATATAACATCACTATTTGTCTCACTCTAACTTAAGTACAATGGCGGAGCTATTTGTCTTGCACATAACATGTAAATCTGGTCTTAAGCACTGAATAATGTTTTCCTTAGGCAAAGCGATTAATTTCACTTTGGCCCATTTTGTAAAAAAAATATTATTAACATTTTAAAGCAAAATTAGTATAGTACCATTGCACCATTTTAAAATTTAAATTAATTGGGTCATTTTTTAAAATTACTAGCCATTTAGTGCTGTACTTTTTTTTCACGAGATGAAGTGTCAAAGTCAGCAGACGAAAAATTTTTAACTCGCGATTTAAACAAAGGTACCAACCTCTATTATTTCTCTAAACTACAGCATTCATAGTTTTATTTAGGACTGTAATTAATAACAGGGCTATTTAAGCTTGCGTTACAAAAATTAGAACCGATAAATTCGAAAATTTGTAAGCACAGCACCTAAAAATATGGGATTTAGTTGTCAATTTTAACGATTTCAAAAAATATTGCGAAAAATAAGAGCCTCAGATTTTTTTCTAAACTGTCATAAAGTGGACATTAATCTGTACCCAACTTATCGTTGACTTTGGACACCCAGTATAAAATTTAATGTTTGTATGTATGTAATCGTTAAATTCCAACTTCCGATCACCATGAAAGTTGACACGTACCATATATGTATTTTGTGATGGAGAAGGTTTTGACGCTATCCTCTTTGTTGTAAGTCGCCACCACGCGGACGAAGTCGCGGGCATAGACTAATAATATATAAATTATGGTGTGTGTGTCTTCGTAATTCTTCTCCTTCTGAACTGTTTGACCGATTTCGATATTTTAAGTGAAAGCTACTCCTACTACAGGCGCACTTCGCGCTTTGGCTGCTATATTGCAGAAATAATAATTACGAGATACATTTATTTTATTGTCCATACAAAAAAATAGAATAGAAAAATGTACAACCTTATCGTTATGTCCTACTTTCCATATGTTTGTTAGCGACGGAAAAACGCTTATATTAGGGTTGCCTCGCCTTTATTTTTTTTCAACTTTAACGTTTTACACTAGAACTATTGATTTTTGGCGAAGTTGTAGAATGCTAATTTTCCGTTGTCATGGGTACTGTAATATCCTTTTGCATTTACACATCCTTTCGAAATAATCTTGTATATTTTATTAAAATGTGGTATGTTTTTCGTGTGGTCTTAAGCACACACCGAATTTTTCTTGTACGAAAGCGATCATCTGGACGGTTCTTAGCTATAGTTGGACTGGTAAATGGCGCTGTTGACGAGATCCAGATTTTTTTTTCCTTTTTTTTAATTCCACACGGACCAAATTGCGGGCAACAGTAAGTTATACAAATATTCTATAACCAAAACAGACATCGAAATGTTGCAAGGCACAGAATGTCCATCGAATATTCGAGACTCAGTCAGGTATCGTTTTTTCGACATCATTTTGCAATAGGTAATATTAAAGTACAATGTTCGGAAAGCCAGTAAATGCATGTGCAGAGATGATTATATCCAGAATATGGTTTCATCTTCCAGACAATCTAGCTGTGCTTCGCAGTTTTACCCGCATTAAATTTGGTGTTTTTCAGGTATAAAAAGTAGTCTAGACTACTCTCTGAAAAGTCTTCCATCTACGATCAAGGACCCGTGAAAGTCGGTTCAACCGTTTCTAAGATTAGTTTAGACAAACAAACAAACAGACAAATATTTCCAAAAAGTGTGTTTGGGTTTTGTTCACCTACAAATAAACATTACACATATGAGCTTAAGAAAAAAATGTTTGAAAACAAGCTTTTATTAAAAACACTGTACTAAATAGTAAAAAATTAAAATTAAAATTGATCATAATACCTAGGTTCATTATATAGCCGCTTCTTCGGCAAATCATTACATAGGCGTACGTAGGTGAGCAAGTTATAAGACGCACCTATGTATGTAGGAATATAAACGTAGATTATTTCAAAATATCTGAGGAGAATGATGAGATTTGAGGAAGCGAAAGAAGTATGTAAGGATCGCGACGCTTGGCGCTCCGTCCTCCCTGACTACCCGTTAGGGATACAGCGTCAGGATATGTATGTATTATTTCAAAATATTAAGTACAAGATTATTTACAAAGAATGGGTAATAGCGAAAGGGTATTAAAGTACCCATGACAACGGAAAACTTGCGATCTACAACTTGGCCAAAAGTCAATAGTTCTGAAGTAACACCGCAAAGTTAAAAAAAAATGAAGGCGAGGCAACCCTAATATCAGCGCTTTGACGTTGTTTTGAACATAGGGCATAACGATCGGGTCGTAAATTTTTTTAACCGACTTCAAAAAAGGAGCAGGTTCTATGTACGTATGTATGTTTTTTTGTACATGTATGTTCACCGATAACTTCGTCAATTGTGAACCAATTAAGAAAATTTTTTTGTTTGAAAGTGGTTCCATTTAAATTTCACCGGTATTGGAGCTTATATTCTAAAGATACACCAAATAACACTAAATAACCAACCTGGTTATAACCTTTATTTATGTTGATGATTCTCTTGTATATCGTTGCGCTTCATAATTAGACAGAAGTTAATTGTAAACCTGCCATAGATATTTATTTAGGTAAAATTAAAGCCAAAAGCCCAGGTAAACTAAAATAAAGTTTCCGTTAGTTAGCACTGGCTGTATAAGTACCAAATCTACTGAACTCGTAGATTTTCTGTTGTTGCACATTGCACCGACTTCAATAACTGTCAAATTTAATTATATAGGTATTTATAAAGTTATTTTTGTGCTTGAGTTTTGATTAGTAAAGGATGATTATTTTGTACTTTTCAGTGATTTTTTTTCAATTCATTTTTTTTGTATGTATACCAAAATAAACGTATCCCGTATTTATTACATCTACAATATAACAGTCAACAGTGACGCGTTGGGACCCGGCGGGTTTATACTCCCTTTCACAATAACCTTGTATATGCATTTTAGAAGCAATTTAAAAACTGACAGATATTCACGAATCACGATAGTAGTATACAGGGTGTATATGAAAACGGAACACCTTCTTGAACATGCTATAGTATACCGAGAATGCATCTTGATTACGCTTCAATAGAGTATTATTGTGTAATAAAAACAATGATACAGGTCAAATCACAATTTACTTCAGTTGTGCTTCCCCTTAACACGACAAGTTGTTTATTTCCCACACCGAAATTTAATTTTTACAATATTTTACAAATCCACAGAAATCTCCTTTATTTATGTAAAGATAAGGTTGATATTCCTGTGTATGTGAAAATAACGTATTTTTAAATTAGTTCATGATCGTAGCGATTTGTAAACAATTGTTAAGGGGCATATGCATTATTATTGAAGTTGGTTTTTATGCTTTATTTCAATAACGGATGAAATTATTACAAAATAAAAAAATATGTTCGATTTAAAATCTGTAACTTTACACGTTCCAGCAACTTCTATGAGAAATAATGGTGTTAACACCTGAAAATTTAAATGGTCATAACTCTTAAACGGCTACATTTTATTCGATAATTCTTTTTATAACTACATACTAAAATTATGCCCTTTCATCCATTAAAGTAACTGTCCCGTTTTCATATATACCCTGTATATATACTAGCGATCCGCCCCGGCTTTGCAAGGGTGCTATGTTCCTCTAATTCCTCATATCCGTCTAAATACCTTTCCAAACCACATAATTTGTATCAATTTTTTTAAACATTAAAATGGTTATCCGTAGGATATCCGTATAATATAGAGATATGCCATCGCTGACTTTTTTGTAGTCCTAATAAAGAGGAACAATTCCATCATACATTGTTTTGGAATAATACAGCATTTTCGATGAAAGCTCTCAGTAGGCTTGATTTTTTCCGACATCTTGAACTATTATCGTCATATTTCAACAAATTAACTCAAAACATTATTAAACTATACGTATAAGCCTTTCTCTTGAATCGCTCTATCTATTGGTGAAAATTGCATTATAACCCGTTGCGTAGTTTAAAAGATGTAAGCGTACAGAGGGACAGACGGCGGGGAGCGACTTTGTTTTATACTATGTATAGGAGATAACAAAGCAAATGGTCACAGCTTAGGCTCTACGAGTTAACGAGTACAAAACGTATTTGGATGAATAAAAGCTTCTTAGAAATTCAATAGACAATGGCTTTGATGGCGTTTAGCGAATAACTAAGTTAAAACTAGGTAGGTATATTATAACTTCGTAATTTATTTGCCATTATAGACTTACAATTGTAGTTGGAGGGTATGATTTGTTTTCGAATCCGACTTATATTTTATCGATAAATATGTAACATATTTACATTGTATATTTGTGTGTTACCTATAACCTAAATAACCCTAGGTGTGTGAATCCGACTCGCGCTTGACACTCGCACATTCACCCACGTGGTGTTAAATGGCTGACAGTCACGAGTAATATCTGTTTCAATTTTTTTAAGTAAAATTAGTTTTATGAAAATTTACACTCGAATTTTTAATGGGAGCCACACTTTCATAGTTGTGCCCTTGTGTGTAGTGTGCGTGGGTGGCAATACATTAGAATTCCTGTACCAACTTAAGTAATAAAAAATTAATACCGATAAAGAGCGCATCCGAATCCGACACACAATAGTAGGTAACTTGGTACAATGGTAATCCCTGGCATTATCGGCAAACTAGGAGTATAATTCAATAAACTAATGTTCCACAATGTGTTCGGAAAAATGTGTCTAAAATCAGAAATAAAAAATAAACTAAAACACTATCTATCATACAATAAAATAGCGAAAAGAAATTGTAAACCGCCTCTTGGTACACAACAAAGTAAATAAATTATACATGTTTAAATAAAAAATCTTTAAATATACATATGTACACATCTTCACGCTGTAACCCTAACAGGATAGTCAGAGAGGACAGAGCGCCAAGCATCACGGCAAAGAATGTATAGAAAGAAGGGCGACTCCGCCTCGTAACTGAATTTGCCAACTCTCGGCCGGATCTGTAGGGTTTTTCCTTTGGGTGTGAGATGCGGAGAGCGTCTCGTTTAGTTATACATTTAGTATATAATAATAAACAATGCACATGGATGTTTTTCGTGTTTGTTAAATTTAATTTCTTGTAGTTATGTTGGAGAATGAAAACTGTATTCGAATAACTAAAATTATTTCAGTATCTAAGGCCATTATTATACGTTCGTTTATACGATTTAGACATTGTCGTATTTGCGACGCTGTGAGGAACGAATTAAAGGCAAACGGCACGCTTATTACGTAACTTGCAGGCAGCATGTGACAGCCAATATCGCGCGATATCTGCTGTCAAAACGAGAATTTGTGTAATGTAATTTGTATAGTGGCGCTAAAACAACCGCGAAAAGTGCATTTTACGGTCATTCAAGGCAGATAGGCAACCATTATATATGATACTAATTATTTATTATAATTAATCACCGGTTGGGCGGTGATCACATGGCTGTCGCTGTCTGGAAATTTTTAGGTAATAACCCCGCGTTTCAATAACTACCCATATTCACCCGAAATATAGCCATTGTTTGGGTGTCACGGCGCCTCCGTATTATCACGCTCACATACAAACCGCGTACGCTAGCTTTCTATGAAGATATCCTACTATATGTTTATACTGTTATCACGGTCCTTATATACTTCTTTCGCTTCCTCAAATCTCATCGTTCTCCTCACACATTTTTGCCTAGATATGCGAGTACTTTGGACATTTCCGTCGGCTAACACTGGCTATTTGATCTTCATAAGTTAGCCTTAGTCTTCCTTGGCTTCTTATACCACTCACTTTCGCTCTGTTAATTTTTTTCGTCAGTCCTTCATCATTCATCACTCATTCCTTCTATGTGGCCGAACCATCTAAGCATTCGTTTCTTCATTTTTGCTATAATACCCGTGCAACCCTGTCATACTACGTATCTATTTATTGCTTATTTTGTCCACAAGGGTGACACGGCACATATTTCTACGAGATCGCATTTCTACTGGATTTATCTTACTTTCACTTGATTTAAGGCACAAGCCTCACTACTGTGCAATAAAGTTGGCACCAACACCTCACTGACTTAGATATATTCACACTGCCTACTAATGCGGACAGAGCACCGTTCACTTTGTTGCCGGCTGCTACCCGTCTCTCTACATCCAACTCACATCTTCCATTCGTCGAAAATGCATTCCCCAGATATACAATTTCTTTCAATTGTTCTAGACATTTTCCATTTACCCATATTTCACACTTCGTCTATACATCTTCCCTTTTAAACACCAAAACCTTAGGGAAGTCATTATCTAAAGTAATATTACAAAGAGGTAAAAGCTTGTAAGTTTGTACGTAGGAGGTAATCTCAGAAACTACACTACTGTATTTAAAAATTATTTCACCTAAGTCTAGAATGGTTCTTCGGGGTGGACATAGGCCATCGACCTACTACCTACTAGGCTGTATATTATCTCGCTTTCCACGTGGTTGAAGTCGTGGGCAAAGCTTTATTTTATTATCTGTATATAGTAGTAGCACGGATTAATTAGTTACTAACGTAAAGTAGTAAGTACGATTCTCCCTTAGGAGAGAAGGTAAAGGGATCTAGCCCATACAGCCGATGTCTTCAGTAATGAATAGATAATCTCATCATATTATTTCATTAAAATGTTGACATAATTCATTTAAATGTTTCTCGGAGTTTCAGGCGACAAACAGTCTTTCTAGTACGATCCGCTGAGACAGACTAAGCCACTAAAAAAATTTCAACACCACACTACTAATTATGCACTTATTTTAACATCCACATATTGTACAACAGTGTAGATTCTTGGGACATAAAACTACACTAATTCTACATCACAATATCCACTAGAAACTATTTGCACATTGATTAAAATAAACGACTAACTGCTCCCCATAAAATCCCGCCGAAAACGCCTGTATATCGTTCCCAGATATTGTTCCAATTTTTTTATAGCTTATAAATTGTAACCTTAGATTAAAAAAAATTGTAACATAGGTTGCAACTGTTTTAAAAAGTAATTTATTTTTTTAATTAAGTACATATTAATAAATATTATATATTTGTAAGAGACTGGTCGAGGCTTCGGGAGACCGCCGGGCTGGCAGCGTCTTCCGCCAACGAATCAGTTTGGCTATTCAAAGAGGCAATGCTGCCAGTCTGCTGGGTGCCTTAAGCAATGACACCTTTCTAAGCGGTAACTTTGAGGAAGTCTATTATTTAAGATAATGTGTGGTTTTAAGTTTGTAAATATTACCGTATGTATGTACTTTTTTGTTGTTAATACATTAAGTATTACATAATTTAGTAATTTAATTAAGTACATAATTCAGTCTGAGGTAGGTAGGTACATAAGTACTTTTATTAGGTATTAATAAAGTATAAAGTGCCACTATTTAAGTTAAGTACATTTAGGTATATTTAAATGGTTAACCTGTTAACTTAGATTAAAGAAACCTGTAAATTATTTATTTTGTTCTCGACTACATTACAATTAACTTCAATGCAAGTAGTAACTATAATAATAAAATAAAATAAAATAAAAATAAAACTCGTTTATTTCAGATAACATCGAAATCCATAGAACAGTAACATTTACAGCACATAATTAAGAAAAAGTACATACATACGTTAATATATACAAACTTAAAACTATAGACTTCCTCAAAGTTGCCGCTTAGAAAGCTGTCATAATTGGAAATTAAAATACAAATAATTGCATTGTTATTTTTCGTATCGATTTGTAATCTAAGCGCGATTGAAATATGGTAAAATCAACCTCGGTGGGAGAGGAACCTGGAATACTTACGTACCTACCAGATTTAAAAGCTAACGTCCACAACGGTATCCTAACCGACAACGCGTCTTTCGCGCGCTTTCGCATTCAACACAGATAAATATACTGTCTGATATAAGATGTTGACGTTATTTCCATCGCATATGGTTCAATTTAAGTAACATATTCTGATTTACGCGCGAAAGCATTTGGTGATCGTGTACACTTGACAGATAAGATATTTTTCAATGGGCCGACCGCGGTGTTACAGATAAAGACTGGTTTTCTTGGAAACATGTTTTTTTTTTATTCATAATTTCGTGTCTATGTTTTGGAGGAATTGTCGATAATTATTAAGACCAATGATATTACATTTACAACTTAATTTACAACAACATCATTGATTTTGACTACTTGATTTTGATAACACGTAATATTACATATTTATCATCTTCACAACTTCTGATACCAATAGTCTAGAGCTCTAAGAGCTAGAGGCAGTTCTAGTTTTTCAATATTAGCACACTGCGTGGAATTCATATAGCCTGAGCGAAGGTTAGGTCGTATAATATGACCTAATCTTAAATATTTACTATTTCAGTTTTTAGCAATGTGACATATATTGTTAAAAACTTTATTTACATTAACAAAAAGTACATACATATGTTAATTTTACAAACTTAAAACTACACATTATCTTAAATAATAAATTTCCTCAAAGTTGCCGCTTAGAAAGGTGTCATTGCTCAAGGTACCCAGCAGACTGGCAGCATTGCCTCTTTGAATAGCCAAACTGATTCGCTGGCGGCAGAAGAAGCTGCCAGCCGGGCGGTCTCCCGAACCCTCGACTAGTCTCTTACAAATATCAGAAACCAGTCGATGGGCTTCGGGGCCCTAGGGACCCAAAGTTTCGACTGCAAAGGGCGTAAATATGAAACTCTCAGAGAGAGTCGCATACTTACGCCGTTTCAAGTTCTCGGCAGTGCTGGCCGCGGCACCTGCTGACTTGGAATTCGCCGGCACATGGGAAACAGCAAGTGTATTGACACAAGTGGCATTCCACACCAGCGATCTTCCAAGTTTCCAAGGAAAGAGTTTTAAACCATCCGGTCTCCTGCCGTCGCTGCGCGCAATACCTACAGGCTCTAAGACTGCAGGAACGCTAGCGGCGACATGAGCCCGCCGAATGACGTCATTCAAGGTAGTATGTTGTGACATGTCGTCAAATTAAGTAAGTAGAAGTAGAACTGTTATTGTGGACTATACCACGGGGTAAAGAAACGAGCGAAGAGCCCACCGTATGGTAACTGGACTGAGGCCCGTCAACATAACAGTATCAAGGCTAAGGAAACACTATTGCAAACGCGGTGGTAACTCTGAAGATGAAGATGTTGTGATTCTTGTGCTCTTCCTGAGTGTAGTCTTCTGTGCTCTTGTGACATAAACAACAATGCAAGTACTGTTTGGCCGCATAGGATTACCATAAATGAAATATACGAATGGCGATCTTAATAGTCCTCATATATTTCTGTTCACGTACTAAAAAAAACAACTTGTCTTTCTGTCCGTTAACAAGACTGTTGTCACGACCAGTTTAATGCATCATTCTCACATAAATTAGTAACACACTAATAGAAATGAGAAATATAATAAAAATAAATAATAATAATATGTAGGTATACTAATCATTAACGCCGTTATGTATATATTAATTAAAGTATTTACAAGCAACGAAAACGCATTATAAGAACATGTTTGAGCATTTCTCTCAAAAAGTACAATCAATATTTAAGGCGACGCATTGGATATTTTGATGGCGGGGATCTCAGTTTTTCTAAGTGACTACAAATCGTATGAAAATGATATTTGGCAACCTGATTTTTCATTTCATTGATTTTATTTTGACAGTTGCGATACACGATTGGTTGGATTGAACTTTTGTAACAAAAAAAACTATCAAAGAAACCTCTTTTAAAATAGAGATTTACATTTTTAGGAACGAGACCGATTTATGGTTCTAAATTTTCTGTATAGTTTTAACCTAAACATATTCTTCAAAATGCAGGTTGATTTCTTAAAATTAATTATAGTTTTTAAAATGAATGAAAATAACTATTTTTTCGTATTTTTCGTAAGCTATTGCGCGCACTTTTGTATAGACCAGAAGATCTATTTTGGATTAAATTGTTGTTTATCAATGCGTCGCCTTTAATAATTAATTAGGTAAGTAATATTAATTTGTTGCAATAAGTTGTTTCTTGTTTTGTCACTATAAACCAGTAAACACTTTTTCAAACTCAAATATAGACTTAGAGAATATACAAGCCGGAGTTCTTAGTAAGTGAACCAAATATGGTCAAAAGTAATAAAATAATAATAGGATAAGCTTCGGATAGAAGTATCGTTTAATTGTTACGCTACCTATGTCGTAAACATAAGAGCTATTTTAGCTTAATAGTAAATTGTAAGTAAGAGTTTAATTCCTCTCGTTAAGTTAATTGTGTTGGAATTGAATAATTGGCATTTCAGACTCCATTATTTAAAAAAAAAAATTGTGCTTGAGATTGCTACAGAACTAAAATAATGCCTGTCTGGGACAATCAGCAGTTTCTTTTGTTCAAAATCCATGCGGTTAAACTCGCAGGCAAAAGTTAGTTCATACGTAATATAATTATTACTTCGGTAACTAATAAGCCTCAGTTGTGACTTGTGACAGTTCCTCCAAATTAGGTAAATAAGAAATAACACCTAAAAACTATGCGGTGCATTAAAGGAATTCCTACACCGACCATATGATTTGAAGGAATTCTCGGTAACCTGCACGCCAATATGTATTTTACATCGAAGTGAATTGCATTTTGCATCTTATGCCGATAACGTTGAGATGTTTTTTTATTTCTGAACGGTATCCTTATCTTTGTTTGTATAGTTTGCTTTTAATTCCAAAAATAACTTAAAATAAATTTTATTAGCAATTGCGTACAGTCCTATTTCGTATTTCCTCTCTCTCGAAAACCATATGATCGCTTTTATTGATGTGTGTGTAGCGTACGGGATTTTTTTGTCTTACATTACAAAATAGACGCTTATTTCCTTACCGGTAAAGTTGAAATATCTGTGGATAACGAGATCGTTGTGTGCGTCGAAACAGGATTCGTTTCCCATATGATTTTTGTATGACATTCCTTGAGGTATATTTTGTAGGTAATTAGGATGTATGGCTTTAGTTTTAAAGTCGAAAATCGTTTTTATCAAGCTGAAACCGCTCCGTGAGGCCAGACGGGTCGGGTACAAGTATTGTCGCCATCTTCGCTTTGAAAATTCTACGAAATCGTCTATTTATTTTATTACCTGTTCAAAGAGACCCATTTCTTTTTAAAATAATGTTCTTTTACAAATTATTTACGATTATTAACAATCTATGTATATAAATAACAATGTAACTCTACGTATTGCTAAGATTCCATCTCTCAATCAATCGAGCTTTTTAACGATTATCGTGGGATTATCTCATGGTTATCTTTATGTTCCTCAAATTACTGGAACGACTTAAAGAATTCCTAAAAAGGAATGAAGGAAAACTGGCCAGGAGTATTCCGATGCCGTATGGACTGCGCATAGGCAACAATTTCAGACAAAGTAATCTTTTATACAAATAAATTAAAGACAAAAGACCGTGATACACGGAAAGATATGCCAAAATTGCAAGGATTTCGTTTTTATCATTTTGGTTACAGGACCGTAACATAAACAAATATAACACGACAATTACATGGTCTTAAAAAAACATTAAAATGTGCTATGAGCTTCTAACGCTACAAACCAATTTTTAGAAATTTGTGTCTTAAATTTATCTGAATGATAAACGAACATGGTACTGCGAATCAGGTGTCAAAGAAACAGTAAAACATATTCTACTTTATTGTCCAGCAAATGATTATGATAGGGTTAATTTGGTAATGAGGATAGATGAAATAATCAAAGAATATAAGTAATTATGAAAAGTAAGTGTAATTATAAGAGAAACATGTTCTTGTAAAAAGAATAGTGTAAAAAGAAAGCAGATGAAGTAATGGAAAGAAGCAAGGCATAAATTAATTCTAACTGTATATAGTAAGTATATATTCTCAATCAGCATTTAGTATTAAGGCTTAGAATAAGAATTGATAAATAATAGAAAAATATATAGGTACAGCTGTATTTTAATTTGTAGTAGAACTCAGTATTTTATTTATGGTAAATGACATAGTGAGTCTTAAATTCCTAATAGAATAGCACAAATACTGTAAGTTAGAAGTGTTGTAAATAATTAAAAATAGGAGTATAGTGGAAATAAATGATTAGTATATATCAAATTAAAATAGATACAGATTTAAACAATGTAATGCAGAATAAGCAAGAATATAAAGATCAGATTAAAACTGTGAAAATAAAGATAAGAGAATAGTTAATAAGTAAAGGCGTTGGTTGAAGTAAATACCTGTAGCTGTTAAACCTAGCAATATAAATAGGAATTAATGTACGCATATGAGGGACTACGATGTTTATAATAGGATAGATTAAGGAAATAAAGATAAAAATGTCTCTGATTAATGATTATGTTCGAAGTAGAACAAAAAAAACCTGGTACTAAGCTCAGAGTATGAATAACATAAACAGAAATTTATTTTATATGGACAACCGTCTTTAGTAAAAGAGGGACACCTTAATACATGTATATTATTATGAGGTCCCTTAAAAAAAATTAGTTATGTCAACCAGAATTAACTAGGAAAAGCAGCAATAAATGCAGTAAGTCTCGCTCGGCAAATAGCTATACGGAGTTGCCAGTATCGAATTAGCATGAACCAATATACGTAGAAGTTGTTGGTTATGCAGTTTAGTTGAAGAATTTTTTGGTTTTTAAATAAACGAAGCTATCTATTACAGATAGCTTATACAGAATAAATAAAATATTCTTGCGAAAGGATTTCTAATAATTAAAAACTGTTCGTTGATTGGTTTGCTGTAGCAGTGGCTTAGCGAGAATGGCAAATGAAATACGGGTAAAACAGACAAGTGGCACCCACATGAGCAATCATGCGTATTTCTGGCCAAGCTATGCTAACCTAATGATACTCATTTAAATTCAAACACACTTAATAAGTGTTATTTAGCACCTTTTTTTTGAAAATCTGCTCTGCAAATTAACGAGAAACTCAAGTATCATTGCAGTATTCGAAAAACCAGTAAACGCTATTAACATAATTTATTACCATAATTAGCAAATTCGCAATGAAATACTACCAAAATAGTAGTATTTTTTGCACACCGCTCGCCACTAACCAGGACAGCGACGAGTTCGGAGGGGTGGCAGGACGAGGGTCCCGAGCTGTGGGAATTTGAAATTTGAATCAGTCGCTGCCGGACCGCCGTGGTCGTTACTTCGTTGGTAGTGCGCTCTTGAAATTTCAACATTTTTTTTTTGTGAGAGAGTATAATAAGACTGATTGCTTACTAAAATGGACTTGTGATTATTTTGTGTATATTATTATTAATTTTTAAGTGTTCACGAACTTTTTAAAACGAAAATGTGGGGCGAAAGCAGTAAAAAGTGTGAAATAGACTGCCAGTGTTCGGGGTAAGTGTGAAATGTTTTATTTTTACTAAAAATGATGTTATATACTTATTTTTCCATGTATAAATACAAATATATATCAGCATAAAAAAATCTGTAACTTGGCAGAATAATACAGACAGTCCAAACAGGAACTAGTAGAATTCGCGATAAGCGAACTGTTTATACTAATTTTTTTATTGTATTTCCTTAGAAAACAAATTACAAAAGTAAACTGGAAAACTCCTCGAGGTTTAGAGGTTTAAAATTTAATAATCAGCCTGTTTTGACGTGGACACCTACCTAGGAAATGTTAGCTAAATATTGTTGTTTCAACGTTTTAGAAAAAAGTATTAGGTAACGTACAAAAGCTGAAACGTATTCAATATGCCTAAGCCGTAGTCTATGTGGATTAAACATTAAAAAAAAAGGTAATCGTAATGTCAATGAACTGGCTAAAATTGCTAAAAATCTGTACTAAAAATACACGAGCCAATTATCATTTATCACAACTCCATTCAATAAAGTCTTGTTTTGATCTCCATTTATCTGCTGGCCTACTTTTTAAATAATACATTAATTAATTGCGTTTAAATTGTGATAACAACAGCTTCGTTTATTGCTTTTCATTGAACTAGTGACTTGACTTGCCCCAACTTTCAACAAAAGCAAATAGATTATATGTATAAAACTGTAACAAAATTGTCTATGCATTCAAGTTATATTATGTGATTGCAAATTTGGATTTCCTAACCATAGACATGTACAAGTAGATGCAATATATTTAAGGGAATTTTGTTTAAAAGTATAGATTTAATTTGGTTATCATTAGGTCATTATTAAATACTTTTCCGCAGGAATGACAAAGACCACACACCTCTAAATATGTATTATAAAACGAAATCACAACCTGCGTTTGTTTGAGTGTGCAGCGGTTTGCAGCATCATGTATAATCAAGGTTTAGAACATTTAATGTGGCTAGCTTATAATACATATAAACACATTACAGAAATATTGAGTAGTTTCATAATTAAACTACTCGATATTTCTCTAAAATCAAGATAAGTAATTAAGTCCCTGTGCGAGCGAAACTGGGCGGATGGCGGGTCGTAATGCCTTTTGTCACTTCTTCTTTGACTTCTGTTGCTGTGTAATTTTATGTACAAATTAAAAAAAAACCTAAAAGATGAATTGATGTTCAAAACGCGAGGTAATTGCAAACTGAAATCATTCTAGTAATCTAAGTACTAGACTCGCTAACCATGGCGCAAACGGACGGGTTATGTCTAAACATTTTTTTTTTAAATTTCCTAGTATAAAATAGTAAGCATATTATTTATAATATATTGAAATCAATTAAATTTGAATAAATTGTACCTACGATATAAAGATACACCAAGAAATTCGTTATTTACAACTATTCAATTCGCAAATTATTACACGTCGAACGACATATTGTCTGTTTATATTTGCGTCCCGTTCGCACGCCCGCGCTATCCACGTGTCAGAGTGGAACAGGGAAACCTGATTGGCGGGAAATTAATGTCAACGGCCTAAACTGCCTCCTTTGATGGAGAACATAAATGATTTAAATAGACGTCAGTTCAATCATAGATTTATTATCAACTATATTCACCGTAGAGTTAAAAACTGCCTAATTTCTTTACAATTTCACTAGTTTGTGCCTACGACTTCACCTGTGTGGTTTACAGACGAAATGTCTAATAGTCTAATACAATTACATTATCTATGACTGTGGTCACAGCTCACAGACTCCGATACCTCTCGATCGATTGAGCCGTTTATATTTATAACCGTTACTGTTATATTTATAAACTGATTCGGCAAATTCTTTTTTTATTTGAAAGAATATACTTCCAGATTGGTCCCATTTAAATTTCACTGGTATTGGAGCTTGGACTTCGATGTTACACCTAATAACGCTAACCATAAGCTTTATTTATATTGATGATTCTCTTGCATGTCATTGCGCTCCAGAATTAGAAAATAAGTTAATTGTAGACCTGCCCTAAATATTTATTTAGGCCAAGGTCACTTAAAAGAGAGAAATAAAAAAACTGAAGAAGATTAAGTCGACTTCAAAAATAACACTGAATAGTACGAAATAACTATTATCCTTTAGTAATCAAATCTCAAGTACAATAATAACTTTATAAATACGATACGAACACTTATATGTATAATTAAATTTGACAGTTATTGTAGTAGGCGCCAAATCAATCTGCAACAACAGAAAGTCCATTATAAAATTATTTTCGTACTTCAGTTAGTAAAGGATAATGATTTTAGTACTTTTCAGTTTCAGTTTTCGGTCTCTTTAGTTTTTTTTTTAATTTTATAGGTTATGTTGGACACTATTATAGAAATATTTAAGAAAGTTATTTGAGTAACGTAATTACTTAAGTCCCGTCCGAAGTCGGGTGGGGTCGTTTAGTCGTTAGTAAAACACTCGATCAATAATACTTGATCTAAGAAAACATAGAACAAAGTTCAATGTCATCAAGCCTACACTTGTGTGTGTGTGTGTGCGTGCGTGCGTGCGTGTGTGTGTATGACGTAATATATTAAGGTGTATGATGTCTAGTAACTGAGATTTGAGACTGACAAATAAATATCTACGTAGCGTGGTTTAAATTAAAAAATAAAAATTGTGAAAAATATAAACTTTTGTATTTGAAAGACTGACGAAGAAAATCTATAGAGTAAAAATGAGTGGTAAAAGAAGCCAAGGAAGACCAAGGCTGACTTATGAAGATCAAATTGCCAGTGTTAGCAGACGGAAACATCAAATACACTCGCATACCTAGGCGAAAATGTGTGAGGAGAATGATGAGATTTGAAGAAGCGAAAGAAGTATGTGAGGCCCATGAGGCTTGGCGCTCCGTCCTCTCTGACTACCCCGTTGGGGATACGGCGTGAAGATATGTGTGTATGTATTTGTATTTAAGTGTCAGAGTGAAGTCACTTCACAGTATATTGATCGATGACCGATCGCCACCGAAGGCAGTGCGAAAATTCATGATCGTAGCTTATAGCTTTGGTTTCGCTCCTATTTTCGGCAAGTTTGCTGCCAAAACCAAAATTAAATTTGAACCAAAATTGTCCAAACCGATGTTGGTTTGGACTATTTCAGTGGATTCTATTGCTTTCATTGAAGCCTAATAACACCGTCGTTATATTTTTCTCTATCTACTAATAATAAAGTAATATCTACAATAACACGGTTCTAGTAATATTTTATAATATAACAGACAACCTATATTTAAAATTAAAAGTTAAATATAGTTTTATATTTTCACAAATGCCTCTGAAAAATATTTCTTATAACAGCAACTAGCCATTAGACCTCTCATAATGATCTGAAGATCTTCATCTTTTTTTTTTCTTTCTTTATGGCATGGCGCACAGATAAGCGCATTTGCAAATGTCACGTAATAATAAGTACAATTGCAAGTAAATTAGTTTTTTCTTATCATAAAACTCCTCTAGTAAAGTGATAGTAGGCTTTACTGAAGTTATAAAGGACTCATTGGAAGAGCGCGAGAACTTCAGCTACACATGTTTATTTAGAGCTACTCCATTCTTTTCACTAACACAGAACTTTAAAACACAATATATTATCACTTTTGCACTTTAAAAACCATCAAAAATGTAAAAAATAGAAAACCTAAATAAAATGATAACCTCACTTCTCCCGTTCCCGTCAAAAAGACAATCTTCGTCTTTTGAACGTTGTGTTGCCATTAGACTCAAATATTACAAATCAAAACCGGAAATTCAACATTTTAATTTGTTTTTGGCTTGGCAATACGTCTTCGTCAAAAACTTGAGTGAATGAAAATTACTAGTTATACCGTCTACTATGAAATAACTTGTTTGAATGACGATTATTTATCTAGCTATTGTCTCTGACTCCACCCACGTGGTTTTTTAACATTCTGTTCTAAAATTGAATAATTGAAACACAAGGAATAACGGATAATATCTTTGTCCATCTGTTTGTTACAGCCTTTTTTGTTCCTTTAACGTCATCAGCTGTTTGGCATAATTGACAAAAGTCGAATTTTCATTTTTGGAGGTAGTTTTGGAAACTTCAAACACAATTTCAAAAATGTAGAACACGTGATGAATTCCTAAAATCTTTATCTATTTTCCGCTCAAACTCAAAAACCACCAATCGACACGTGTTTCGCCTCTCAACGAAGCATCCTCAGGATATACCAGAGATTCGACTCGGTCAGCTAATTCGGTGCTGGTTAGCTGACCCGAGTCCAATCTCTGGTATATTTCGAGGATGCTTCGTTTAAAGTAGAACACGTTATTTTGAGTTTTTCTTTTAACATTTTTACATATTAACACAGATCTACCGCTAATAGATATTGTGTTGAAGTGGCAACTATAGTCTTGTTTGTAAAAAGTTTAAACTATAGTCTTTCTCGCTTTGACGACTTATGATTGTCAAATCGGCTTTTGCAACCTAAAATAATGCATTCTACCACAAAACCTTCAACAAAAGTTTCAACAAAAATAGAGGTGAGGCAACCCTAATATCAGCCTTTTTCCGTCGCTAGCAAACATTTGGAATATAGAGCATAGTGATAGGGTTGTACATTTCTTTCTCCATTAAATTAATGTTTTTTTTGTATGGAAAACAATGTTTAACATATCCCGTAAACATTACATCTGCAATATAACAGTCAAAGTCAAATCAATTTATTCAAGTAAACCCAATTACAAGTTATTTTTGAACGTCAAATCTACTTTAGTTCGGTTCAAGTCAACAATGACACGTTGGGACCCCGGCGGTTTATACCCCCTTTAACAATAACCTTGTATAAAGAGAAAATAATAAAAATCAGCCAAGTGCGAGTCGGGTTTGTGGTAAGGATCCCGAACTGAATGAAAGGAAACATACCTATAAAAGTGAATGAGAGTCAAAATAATTAAATGAATGAATGGATTAGCAATAACTAAATAAATAAATATTTTTAGCCAAATAAGTACATTACACAAATTCAGCGGTAGTACGAAACGCTTGGTGCGTGAGTTCGGTTCGTATTGACCAGTTTTTAACACTTTTCTATGTTATATTAGAAATTCTCGTGTATCATGTTTCTAGACCCAGCAGTTTGACCTGTGTTGATATAACAGATATTTTATTACATATAAGTAACTGTGCTTCGCGGATGCATACGTGGTAAGTTCTGCATTTTTCCTATATAAAAAGTAGCGTTGATTACTCTCTGAACAGTCCTCTACCTGCTAATAAAAGTCCCGTCAAAATCAGTTTAGCCGTATTGGAGATTAGCCCGGACAAATAGAGAGATAATAATTAAAAAAAAGGGTGTTTTGGATATGGTTACGTGCAAATAACCTTTAAGCTTGAGAAACAGCCTTTATTTCGTAATCAGTAATCACAGATAGACTCATACGTAGGCAAAAATGTGTGAAGAGAATGATAGGATTTGAGGAAGCGAAAGAAGTATGGACCACGAAGCTTGGCGCTCCGTCCTTTCTGACTACCCCGTTAGGGAGGATATAGCGTGAAGATATGTTATGTTGTTACAGATAGACACTACAATTTTATTTATCTATTTTTTTAATTTTATTTTTTTTAAATGAAGAAGTACACGGATTTCTCACGTCTTTCCAAGAAAAAAGGTCAACATACTGGTCTATATCTCAAGGTTACATTGACGGCGTGACGTAACACATATAACATACAACATTTTTATAATTATTATTACAAGGAGCAGATTCTATAGAAATAGAACTAAATTTATTCAAGGATTCTATGTTTTTGCCATCTGTACAGAAAGAAACAACCAACGAGCGATTAATTTGTTTTATTTTGATAAGTTACAATATATCTAAACAGTATGTAACAGAAGAATAACTCATTAAATTTGGGTATTTTATTAAACACTGTTTTTTAATCCTTATCTCAAAATTGCTTTTTAAATAATTGCTGGCTGCAAAAAATATGAATCGATCGTTCAAGGACATGGACTCACGCACACTAACCTAATTAAAAAAAGAATAGCCAAGAATGTACCGAATTTTAGTTTCGTTAATGGTTTTAAAAATAATTTATTCTTAATTCTAATCTATACTAATATTATAAAGAGAGAGAGCGATATTTGTAAGTTTCTGTAAATGTGGACGGTAATCTAAGAAACCACTGCACCTATTTAAATACTTTGATAGGTACGTGATTCCTGATCGCACGACAGTGTTATTGTAAAAATGAAGAAAGGAATGCTTAGATGGTTCGGGCACTTAGAAAGAATAGTGATGAAAGACTGACGAAGAAAATGTACACAGCGAAAGTGAGAGGTAAAAGAAGCCAAGGAAGACCAAGGCTGACTTATGAAGATCAAACAGCCAGAGTGTTAGCAGACGGAAATGTCAAGGGCACTCGCATACCTAGGCGAAGATGTGTGAGGAGAATGATGAGATTTGAGGAAGCGAAAGAAATATGTAAGGACCGCGACGCTTGGCGCTCCGCCCCCTCTATGTGCAGCGTGAAGATATGTAAGTATGTATTATTCCTGATCGACAGGTCATTCTATATTAAGTATTCAACCCGAACGAAGTCGTATGGACTGCTAATATTTAATAAAAGGACTCCAAAATTTGATTCATCGAACATAAAACTGTAGTCTGAAAATAACCTTTGTACACATGAATTTAATCTCGATGTAGAAAAAATGATACATGGGTTTCTTGTGGGGGCTTCTCAGTGCAGATTTTTTCCGAACCGAAGAATTTGTTGTTCAAAAATACCTTGTAACTTGGGTTTACTTGAATAAATTAAGTTTACTGATTATTTACATACAATTTTTCATTTCTCGTTTTTTGTTATCAGTTTACATACATACATACATATCCTCACGCTGTATCCCTAACGGGGTAGTCAGAGAAGTATCAGTTTAAGTTTGTAACAAACGGCTTAGTAGCTGTAAGGATAAAGGAACGAGTGCTGTGACATGCGGACAAACCAACACCGGCATGCTTATTACGTAACTTGCAGTCAGCATGCGACAGCGCCGACAGCCAATATCGCGCGATATCTGCTGTCAAAATGAGAATTTGTGTAATGTAATTTATGTAATGTTATTTGTATAGTGGCACTAAATCTACCGCGAAAAGTGCATTTTATGGTCATAGAATAATAGATACGCAATCGTCATATATGATACCAATTTTTTATTACAATTAGTCACCGGTCGCGTAGTGATCGCGTGGCCGTCGCTGTCTGCAAATTATTAGGGAATAATCCCGACGAGAGGTAATAAAATCGGGCCCGGGCGTAGGGCCAGAGTCCGCTGCCTACAACCCATAAGTGAAAGACAATTCTCAATAAGAAATGAAAAGCGTTGGAATTATTTTTAAGCTGAACAATATCTCATCCGAATGGCTTAAGGCCTTTGTTGGGAAACACCGACGGATATGACAAAATGTACGCATTTTCGTTATTTAACTTTTACTTAAGAACCTAAAAAACGTTTCATCCTAATCTCATTATAAATCACTTTTATTTTAAGCTTTAAGATTATTAATAGGTGTATTAGGTTTGGAGGTGGACAGACAATATACGGGTCCATTGTCTGTATTGTTAACCGCAGCTATCGTAAAATATCTTTTCATTACTATGGATCTTTTCATAGTCTTTTTTTGCCATCGGCTACAAAAAAAATACAGGCTACTAACAACAATACCTATGTAAAGTACCACTAGATTGAGTCTTCGAGAAACAATCGCTATGTTACACTCGGGGACTGACAATGACATAGATAAAATTAGTCTTACACTTACTCGATCCGGATATTTAATACTGGCTATTGAAAGTAAGGCATAGATAAGAGACTTTTCACACTTGCGCTATATTCACTCTTACTCGATAAAGGTCAATGCTCATACCATCTGGCACCTGCAGGCCTAGACAAGTGGTTCTAAAATATCGTAAAGGTAGAATGGAATGGCCAATGTATGGAATTGACATTAGCAAACGAAATACCACGTGATCTATCGTAAAACTGGTAGACGAACGGTATTAACATTCTATTCAATCAAACAAAACTTAAATTAAAACCAAGTGACACTAGTGACAAGTACCAGCTTTCGTTTCGATAGTACGTTTCGTTTGACATTTCAACCGTTCTGATCAACATTGATTGGTCACTCCACGTCACGTCAACAGTTGGTTGATCAGGCGACGATGAGTTGACGCCGAGTGGAGTGAAGTATCTGTAGCGGTGCTGGTGGTGATCGAATGAGCGACAACCGCAAGTTCAACCCACAGTGGGCTACTAACAGTAAGGGTGGCTTGTACCAATTCTTTAAACTATTTAAGGATTTGGCATCTCGTTTGTACCAACTATTAAATAATTGGTGCAAGCGAGAAGCCATCCTTAGACTGTAAATCGACGGTGGCGGTGCTGGTGATTAATGAATGAGCGACGACCTTAACCCGATTCATAATAGTGGCTACTAACAGTAAGACACAGATAAAGAACGTTCCACACTTGTCCAATATGTCCAATTCATTGTCCTGGCTACTCAAAGTAACTGAAAGATTTTTCAGGGTAACCAGTTTATGCAATTTTTTAAATAGTGATGTAATGAAGTCGAGATAAAGGGCTATGTTGTCTTCATTATTATTATTAGCGGCAGCGTCTAAAATATGTGTATATTTGCAGCAATAAGAAGAGAAAAGGATAAAAGAGTAAACAAAGGAAAAATAAAATATGATTTTATTTATTAGAATTATTTAATACATTATGAAACGGCGGCGTAACAAGGCCATGTCAGCACCAAAATTAATGAATTAAATGTTTGACTAGTTGATCGATTTAATTGAATCGATATCGACTCGATTCTATCACTTGACAACATTATTTTAATTGGCCACATTATTTAAAGCACACATTAAGACGTCAAATCACTTTTACAGTTACACAGTTAGATAAAAAAATTAAACGTTAGACAGATTTACTCGTGCATACATTAGAGGCTATCACTGGAAGGTTGAAGTTGAAATCAGACTTACTCGTATAATTAAAATTTAAAACGTTGAAATGTTCGTATCATTAAAGAAATTCAAAGAAAAATCAAATTAGGTGCTGGAACTCGTTTACAGCTCCTCCTTAAAAATTACATTAATATATACATATCCTCACGCTGTATCCCTAACGGGGTAGTCAGAGAGGACGGAGCGCCAAGCGTCTTCTTTCGCTTCCTCAAATGTTATCATTCTCCTCACACATAATACATGTACTTTAAATAAAAATTTAACAAAAGTACTATAAATCTTTAGAACTACATTGCGTAAAACCAGAGATTATGTGTAAACTGTGGCATAACCCTCTGCATACACTTTGCAATTGATAATTTTTTTTTATTGATTTGATGAAACATTTCCGTGGCTATGACCGCGTAAAATCGTAACGAAAGGTCAAAATACGTTGCAAGCACATGCAAGTCTTCACTGAAAGTTTATTGTGTGTGGTACAAGTTAAGAACGAAACGCGGGTAAGTTAAAAATGCTTTCTGGATGAAAAAAAATAAAAAAGAGATGTTATATAAAGCCGTTGTCTGTCTATCTTTAGGTTTGTCGCTGGCATTGTAATTCGAAAAGATAGAACAATTTCATTTTTTTAAGTTATATGATTTAGAGTAGGTTGTTAGATATGTTTGATGTTAATCAGACCTCATTATTAGTATTTAGTCGTTAAATTGGGAAAAGAAGCAAAGCACATGCAGTCATCTTGTTGTCTGAACAGTTGTATTTCTCGGAGAGATAAAGTTTGGAACATTCATAATCTTAGCTTTTAGTTTCTAAAATAGAACTTTTTTAGAGTACGTAGGAACTGCTGTGCTGAACATTTCTTCGTATCTACTCTTTAGGAATGCAGCGTGATTTTTATGTATCAAACACATATCATAATCATAACTTGGTAATATTATTTAAATGGTGACCACGCGCTCAGCTCTCCCAATACTCAACGTTCTGCACCTCGCAAAATGTGCGTTCGTTTGTAACATTAAGCATCGTCTATAGACTTGCTGATCTGCACTGTCAAGTTAACAATCGCTAATCGTTTACCTCATAGACAGTGACAACCGCGGCGCCCGCGCAGATACCGTGACGCACCGTTAACACACGTTAACATTACGTTGTAACGTTAATAGGGTGGGTAGGATAGATAAACATATGGTGTTTTACGCGATAACGATGGCAAAAGGAGGGTATTGTTTTATTTGGGGTGGGTTGTACAAGTAATAAGTATTTCGCCGCCGACAGGCTAGCGTCAAATATATGAACAAACGAGATATCAATAGAATTGTTGCAGTTTGAGATACAATTTGTGACGTCATCATATACGTTGTGACGTCTGTAATAGTCTTAATTCAGTAATTCAGTCTGGAAATAGTCTTCTCTGCACATGCATTTACTGGTTTTCGGAACATTGTATTTTAATCAACATATTGTAAAATAAGTGATATACAGACATAAGTGAAATGTTTTATTTTTGGGTAACTCTGTGTACGTTTTTATAACAAAATTCATCAGGAAGTTGCTCAATTGACAAAAAACAGTATTAGATTTGTTATAAAACGCATACTGATTACACAATCATACTATAAAATAAACGATTTCATTGAAGATAAAACAATAGTCTGGAAATAATCTTCTCTGGACATGCATTTACTGGCTCTCTGAATGTTAATTTTTAATAAACCTATTGGTTATTGTAAACTGATGTTGAAAAAATGATACCTGATTGATTTTCTCGTCGGTTCTTCTCAGTGTCCCAGCTTTTCTTTCCGAACCGAACTAAAGTAGATTTAACGTTCAAAAACACCTTACTTGAATAGATTGATTTGACTTTGATAACTTCACGCTTCGCGCTGCTGTTGTCACGGAGTAGACAATGGAAGGTCAAGCAACGTAATACCATATTTATATCGATTACAACTTTCTTTCGTCTTATCTTTCGCCAATAAGATTAAATAATGTTACACACATGCATATCATCGTACTGTATACCTGACAGAGAAGTTAGAGAGGACTCAGAGGGCCGAGTGCCAAGCTTCGCGGTCCTTATATACTTCTATCGCCTCCTCAAATCTCATTATTCTCCTCACACATTTTCGCCTTAGTATGCGAGTACGTTTGACATTTCCGTTAGCACTGGCTGTCTGTATAAGTACCAAGTCTACTGAACTCGTAAATTATCGGTTGTTGCGCATTGGTTTGGCACAGACTCAATAACTGTCAAATTTAATTATATAGGTATTTGTATCGTAATTATAAAGTTATTTTTGAACATGAGTTTTGATTAGTAAAGGATTGATATTTTGTACTTTTCAGTGTTCTTTTTTTGAAGTCTGTTTTTTCTCAAGTTTTTTATTTCTTCCTTTCGAGTGACTTTAACCTAAATAAATATCTATGGAAGATCTACAACTAACTTCTTTTCTAATTCTGGAACGAAATGGCATACAAAAGAATTATCAATGTAATTAAAGCTTATAATGAATTCGGATTATTCGGTGTATATTCGAAGTCCAAGCACCAATACCAGTGAAATTTAAATGGGGTCATCTTGGTGCTATACTAATCTCAACGGAAAAATAATAATTGATATCAGCCCACAATTTACGAACTTATCGGTGAACATTCATAAACAAATACTTACTAACGAAAATAGAACCTTTTTGAAAGCTGTTAAAATCAACCCTCCTTTTTAATTCGCCATCGTCGAGAAAAAACGACATGGCCTGGTGGCACATTCTGTAAGAATATTTTCCTAGGTCAGCTTAGAAGCAAGGTATAAGACAACAGTATCTAGTTCCCAATAGTTCCGGCGCGCGCTACCCTCCAATGAAATAAATTTATAATTACATTCATTGCGAGGGTGAGACATCTGGCAGGGTGAATGACCTCGGGGTGGTTGGTATTGATCGGTTCAGTTGCGTACGCGCATTGTTAGTTTTTAGAGATGCCGCAGTTGTTCTTTATATAGGTTTGAAATCTTCAAAAACCGACCAAAAGGTTGTCAGACAGTATTGACTTCCGGTTCCGTAGGAATTTCCAAATTAGAATTTCAGTTAAAAAAAATCACATTTTTTATCATTTTTGGTTATGGTTGATCCATTTAAGTCATTGTACCTTTAAGCTTACTACTAGCAAATATCGGCGAGTAAATCTATTGTGACATACAAACAGACGTGACTAGCTTATATGAGATCTATTTCATTTACTTCGGCTACGGAAACGTAATGTTAAAATTACTAAAATATACATACTAATCTTTTTCTGTACAATTTTTCCCTTGAGTGGAAAGGCAAAGGGATCTGTGCCCATAACAGCCGATATCTTCAGTAATAGATACATATAATATATTCTTCATATTTCATTAAAATGTTGACGTACTTAATACATTTTAATGTGTGTTGGAGTTTCTGGCGACAAATGTCTTGTAAATATTAGATGCCTAAATAATTTTATTCGAATCCAGAGATATCATTATAAGAAATTAAATTTAACAAATATGAAAAACTTATCCGTGTCCATTATTTTTAATTATTATATACTAAATGTACAACTAAACGAGATGAGCCGTATCTCACACCCGACGCAACAACCCTACGTATCCGGCCGAGAGTAGGCGATTTCGTTACAGATGAGTCAGCCTTCTTCTCTTCAGATTCTCTGCCATAGGCCTCTCAGCTCACTTATTACCATGTAAACTATTTGCTCATTTGTTTTTCCAGTAGTATAAAAGCCTATTTTGGAGACATACAATTAGCGTGATTGTCTGAACACACACGTGCACAATACACAAACTTCTCTTTCTTGGATTGGAGCCTTTTATTTTCTTCATTGCCATTGTATTGGAAAATTATGGCAATTTAAACCATTTTTACAACTGGTAATAAATACCTTTCGAAAACTAAAAAAAATGGTATTGTGTAGTACTGGCTGTTGAGTGTAGAAAAAAAAGTACTTAACTTTTTAAAATTCAAGCACAACTTATTTATTTAACTACTTATTAGCTGACATGAGTATAGTTTACATAAAATATTGATGTTACGCAATTTAGGGATTCTGAACATGTCTACTTTTAATAGGTCTGCAAATTATTACAATATAATTTGTTTTGGTAATACTTTATCACAATTTACGCAATATATTTAGTCTTTATTATATCAATTAATATCAATCCATGACATATATCTGGCACTCTAGCTCATGTAAGATAAGTTTTTCAGTTTTTTTTTTATTTTGATTGAATTATTTTAACTAAATATGTGTATATCTGACTTTTTAGCGGGAACGGGAGAAGTGAGGTTGTGTCACTTTATTTAGATTTTCTATTTTCTACATTTTTGGGAGTTTTGAAGTACATACGTGATAGTATATTGTGGTTTAAAGTTCTATATAAGTGAAAAGAATGGAGTAGGTCTAAATGAACATGTGTAGCTGAAGTTCTCGCGCTCTTCCAAGAAGTCCTTTATAACTTCAGTATAGCATACTAGCACTTTACTGGAGTAGTTTTACGATATGAAGAAAAAATGAAAACTTCGAATGTTGATGCTACTTATTAATACGTGATGCCATGCCATGAAGAAAAAAAGTGTATATCTCGAGTAAGGCTTGTTGCAGTAAAATTGAAAATGCATGCTGTGTTTACCTGCAAGTGATGTGCACTTAGCATTTACTATTAATGTTAAATCTCTTTCACTTGGTGTGACAATTGTTAGTGAATTTAAATTAAAAAAACCTAGCTTCAATCACAAAATCCAACTCATATTTTCTCAAAAACACGTCAAATACAACAATAGTACAAAAAAGACTTTAAAAAGCTGACGGAAATGTTAAAAGCACTCGCATACCTAGGCGAATATGTGTGAGGAGAATGAGATTTGAGGAAGTGAAAGAAGTATGTAAGGACCGCGACGCTTGGCGCTCCGTCCTCTCCGACTACTCCGTTAGGGATACAGCGTGAAGATATACATGTATGTATTTTTCGACGACAACATCAAAATCCCAACATCTTATAATCCTGACATTCCGATTTTTCTCTCTGGCAAGCCTTTGTAGATAGATAAATAGATAATTTTATTCGCTACACACAATACACGTACAATTACAAAAATACATATACAATTTAAATAATACAACGTAATAAATATTTTTCTTTTTGGCGTTACACGACAATAGACAAGCACTGCAGCAGCGAAATAGCTGCCAATTCAGCACAATGTCAAGTGACACGCACATGACGCTGATTTTCAGTTCAGTACCTATTCGTACTGATAATATTAAAATATATGAAATATATCAATTATAGATTAATTACATAATGTATCAACTGCACTTCTAGGCTATTCACACCAAGGTTTTGACTATTAACCTTCTAACAACAATGCCATCACACCTAATTCAAACAGTATGATTTAATATTGTAATAAAGCAGGAAGAGAAGTCGCGGCCTTTAAAATCTATAAAACGTTGCGTTCTGATATAAAACAGATGCGTTCATTTTAAGATAACTAGAATAAGTTATGTATAAAACAATAAATGAATAAATGGGCAAGTAGGGAGGAAATAATAGCGCATCGAACAATGATTGGGGTTTGATAGCACCTGCTTTTGCTCGCTTACTAGTTGCATGTATTCGAGTGATATCTAACCTAATAATATGAAACCTTAAGGCGACGCATTGATAAACAATAATTTAATCTAAAATAGACCTGCTCTATGCAAACGTACGCGCGCTAGCTTACGAAAAATACGAAAAAACAGTTATTTTCGTTTAAATTACAAACTCTAATTAATTTTAAAAAATCATGTTGTAATTTTGAAGTGTGTTTAGATTCATCTACATAAAAAATTTAGAGGCTTTAATCGGTCTCATTTGTCCGTAAAAAGCAAATCTCTGTTTTAAAAGAGGTTTCTTTAATATTTTTTTTTATGTTATAAAAATTAACTAACCGTGTAATGCTATTGTCAAAATAAAGTCAGTGAATTGAAGATTATGGTTACCAAATATCACTTTCATATGTTGTGTAATTGCTTAGAAAAATTGAAATCCCCGACATCAAAATTTCCAATGCGTCGTCTTAAGTTTACAGGAAAATATAATGAACATCTTAGGGATTATGAAATTTTTTGCTCCTCCAAGGTCTCGGCGTGGATATAACGTAGAATATGTTGAAGTATAACGAAAATACGGAGTTTCGCTAACTCGTGTATAGACGACTTATTTTTTGACATTCAAAAATACCAACTCGCATAATCATAAATAAATAATTATTAAGTGGCAACACCTTCAAAATAGTGTTGCCATCCGTTAGTGATTATGACTAGAACAGTTAATCACGAATATTGACAAAAGCTAACACTTAATTATATTAATTAAGTTTAGTTAATATTTTATATTTCGTTGACTGCAATTAAACAGTTTTTTATTTAAATATTAGCAGCGATTCGCAGTTTCACTTGCGTTTTTTCCGGTATAAAAGTAGCCTAGATTACTCTCTGAAAAGTCCTCTACCTGTCAATGAAAGTCCCACCAAAATTGCTTTAGCCGTTTCGGAGATTAGTCCGGACAAACAAACAGACAGACAAATATTTTAAAAAAGCGTGTTTACGTTTTGGTTTCGTGTAAATACCCATATAAGCGTAAGTAAAAACCTTTATTTCGAAATTAGAAACAGATATTTCAATGTTATTTATACGTATAGATGTATAGAATAAAATCCTTTATTAATTCTCTAGTTTTGTCTATTTCATATGAGATTTATCAATTTCATTCTCTAAAATTTTTTGTAATGAGATTAAGAAATTAGTACTGAAGTCATATTATACAACTCTATATTATCTATGACTTGGTATTGGTAGCGGGTTTGAAAAGGAATGCGTCCTCTCCTCTGGCGGTTAAAAGAATGCGTTCGGAAATTATTACGTGTGACAGTACAGAGGATAGTGAGACTGAATTCCAAATAGGATGTCTCTGATTCGTTTCTCATCACAATTAGTTCAGGAAAGGAATCCATTTTGAAACATTAACGATAAGTATAAAAATACATTATGTAGAGAAGAATGATGAGGTTTGAGGAATGAGGAGGGCAAAAAAGAATCTAAAGACCGCGAGGCTCAACGCTTCCCTATCCTCTCTGACTACCCCGTTAGGGCTACAGCTTGAAGATATGTATGTATGTATGTATTTTCCGCTTGAGCTTAGAAAATTTAGAAAGCTTAGAAAATAGCTTGAGCGACGGTGTCTCCGAAATTCACTCGGATAAAGTCGCGAGAAAAAGGTAGTTTAATATAAGTTATTGTTTCCAAACGTGCACCGTAATAGCGCCTACGCACGCACGCTCCCATCTCCTCATCTCATCTCAACGGACAGCGGTCCTTTGTAATACACTCGTAATGTTCCTGGCCGTACCTACACATTCGAAATTCGAATGTCGTACTTTGAACTGGTTCTTCATTTTTTAAATTGTCTATTGTTTTTTTATTTTTACTGTTCTCAAGCGACCAGTGCGCGTTAGCTGTCTACAAATGATCTCAATCATTTTAAAATTATTCTATGTTTGTTCAAGTATTATTCAAAGATTACTTATTGGATTTGAACAGATATCGCACTGTTTGAAGGATTAAGATCCCAATTTCTAATTGCGTGTAGATTTTAATAATAACAGTAACTGATTTTCAATTTGAGCGACAGACAAGTGTTTACATGTTCTAATCTATTTAAGTATATTTTGATGAAATTTGGTATGGAGATAGATTGAATCCTGGAGAAAGACATAGGCTACTTTTTTTTTAATTCGGCGGCAACGGCTAAATCTTCATAAATAAAAATAGTTTATTTGTGTTTGTTCTCTGTGTTCCTAAACTATTGATTCGCACGATTATTACAAATATGCAGTCTGCATGCGACGGCCAAATATCGCGCGATATCTCCTGTCAAGACGAGAATTTGTATAATTTGTACAGTGGCGCTAAATCTACCGCGAAAAGTGCATTTTACGGTCATGGCGCTTTAGACACGGAATCATCATACATGATACCAATTTTTTATTACAATTAGTCACCGGTCGCGCAATTTACAAATTTACAAATTTTTAGGTAACTTTGGTGAGTTGTTTTGTGCACACCCGCCGATGTTTTTGAATTATTTAATGTAGTAAACAAAACACTACGCGAAAGAAGTCGCTACAGTTAGTATACAATAAAAATCAATGTTAGCTCGTGTATCACCTGATAGACTCGAATACCTTTAAATGAGCTATGTTCCACAGGCTATTGTAAAGGTTTAGAGAGAAGTTAGAGCAGTTTTCAAGTTAAAGAAAAAGCAGCTATACATTTACCGGCTACCTTATTACGTGAATGCAACCAGTACGATCGATCGCGATATAATTATAAAATCGCGCACTATGTAATGTGAATCGCTATTGTCGCATCTCTTGATTAGTCAATGAACTAAAACCTACTGCTAGCAGCCCCATTTATGCTACTACAAGTCTTTTTATCGCATGGCACCTGAATTACTAATTTAAAATAATAGTTGTGCGACTGCGGCGCAGCTATCGCTCTTGATAACCCTGCGGAATAAAAAGTAGCCTAGATCCTCTATCTGCCTTTGAACCGTCAAAACCGATTCCGCTGTTTCGGAAATTAGAAGGGCCCGGACAAATAGACAGACGTACAAACATTTTAAATTTCTTTACGTGGTTATGTTTTGATATCAGGCAAATAATTATATATATACATACTTCAATTTTATTTATATATATATAATATATTTATGTTCTGTTGTCAAAATATGAACTTGTAACTGCAAAACAATTTTAATATGATTTATTTAATTTAATATAAGTTCTCGATTATGAACAGCCAGTATTTCACTTTCATTACTAAGTAATTAAAAAAAAACAACTGCGAAAGTATGTAAAATGGTATTCCAAATACAAAACAAGATATGTATATTGAATTTATGTTAGGAGTTGGAGGCTATGAATAATATAGTGTTTTTTTATTTTAAATGGTTTATTAACAAAATGTTTTTTCAAAATTTTTCGATACCCACTTATAATTTTTAAAATGTTATGCATTGTTCCTAATAACACCAAAACAAATCTAATGATACCTTGTTTGTCAAAACTAGAAGAAATACATGTTACATAGATACATATAATGTAACACTATCCACTTCGTCTTACACGGTCGGATAGAACAAAACTAGTTAAAAATCATCTCCACACGTCCTGATGATACAAACATTCGTGACTACAGATTGAAGCCTATAATGTAGTAAGTGCGACAAGGATACGATTTATTAACGATAGAGACGGCGAATAACGGTTGAATGAAGCCTGTTTCACTCGGAGGTCCTTTTTAATTTTTTTTTTAATAGGCGTGATTCTTTTTTGTCTATGGTTCGTGGTTAGGACTAGTTTGCCTCTGGAGCGTTTAGCTTGATGATGAAGGTGAATGCCTTTCTTATACATTACATTTTTTTATAAAAATATGTGTACCAGCCAATTGCAAATCGTAGTGTTGTCATTTTTTATTTATTACCAACCGTAAAACACAAATCGTTGCTGACTTTTCTTTTGATGTAAATAAAATTGTCACAACGCAATAATTACACCTCAAACACAATATTTATGGTTCTTTTTTTCAATTTTTTGAGATACTTTTGCAGATAATATAGACAGCGTTGTTAAAAAATATGACAAATGAACTTGTTATAATTTTCGAATTCGTGATATGAATTGTTCATTAGTAGTGAAAACTTAATTTTCGAAGCTCACGTCTGTGTTTTGGGCACTATGTTCTTACTTTAGCTATTCTAAATTATTTCCTACTGTTAACGTCGTGACAGACAGATAGATACTCAAGTGATTCCAAGTTTAGAGCAGAACACTATAATTTACCCAAATTTACCTTACCAAGTTATAAAAATTAAAAAATAACTAAGAAAAATGAAAGGTCTGCTTTAAAGGTACAGAAAGAGATTACTTCATTCGGAATTTTTAAAATTATTTGTTTTTTTTTTGTCCAAAAGGAGGGTGGTAATGGTTAAAGTCTGATCTCTTTAATATGTATTTTGAAAATTCAATGACAATGAATGGATCTAAAAAAATATGATAATTTTTACAATCTGTGATTTCCTATTACATCATTGATGTGATGGCCGTGTTCGACTTTGAATTTCGAATGGAATTTTATCGTTCAATCTGGACTGACATTGACAAACTTATGTTATGCCTAGATCATTAGAATGGCAACAAAATTAGGACTAAAATCGATTAATAAAATATAAATGGCAAATTTTTTTGGAGAAAACTAAAAACTTGTTCTCTTTTCGCCTGGTTCCTAAAATCAAAAAACGAATCGTTTTGTTCTACCTACAATAATATTAACCAACCACCGCAAAAACTGTACTTACCTACTCATAACCTATTCTTTGTAAGTGGAACTTCGAAAGCCTACAAACGACGAATGAATGGCCGACCAACCATCAACTATAGATAAGCGAATTGTATATATAGATGACAGCTTGACGCGTTCCTACATTATTTTGAGAATATCAAAGCTACTAAACGTAATATAATTTACAACCGGTCAAATTTCGACGATAAAAAAAATTTTTTTTTTTTGTGTCTCTTCTGAAATATTTTAAATATATTCACTTATAAAGTACACAACGCAACTTACTCAAATCATCTTACAATATTTACTAACGGGTCTATGTCGCGTTTATGCTATAAGGCTAATTACCTATTTATTTAAATCAATTTTCGTTGAGTTTTTTAATTTTTTTTTTCAACTTTTTGTGTTTCTTCTGGAATATTTTGAATATATTAACTTAAAAATTACATCGCAAAACTTATTCGAATCAATTTTCGTTCAATTTTTCAATTTTTTTCAGAAATTTCCACCTATAATTAAAAAGTTAGAGGAGTTACACTTATTACAACTTCAGAAGTGCATATCTCACCATTTTTTTTTTTTTTTTTTTTTTTTTTTTTTTCGTCAGGAAATGCTTTATGCATTCCATCCTGCCATGGGGGATGGCAGGGGGATATGTGGGACTCCACGGCTGTGAGGTGCAATGCCGGGCTACCCACTAAAACCTGACGGTGTTCCTCGAGAGCCTTTGTACCGGGGCCACGGGTATACTTTCGTATTCTTCCGCGACCCCGGCGGGCAACGGCCGGCGCTAAACCACCGGCCTCGTCTCGTTTTGGATGGGAGGACAGAACTCCCACCCTAAGTGCTTGAGAGGCGCGCGGGAACACCGCGCGCGCCATCTCGAGGCTATCTGAGGGGTGGCACTCCCCCGAATGCCACCCCAAGCCTCAGTGGGCTCTCCGCCGCTCCAGTCGGCGGCGGAGGAATCGCACGCCAGAGGCGTTGGTCACTAGGGGAGGCCACTAGTCCGTGGCCATCCCCTCTACACCCGGCCTGGCAGGAGCCACACGGGCGGCGACAGAAGCCGCCCTTTCGCCCTTTTTGGGCTTGGCCCCCGCACAGGCTTTCCCCCCCGTTAAGTGACCGGCAGGCAGACCGCTCGCGGCGCACAACGTGCAGTTGGGCGCCGCATTGCACCCGCCGGCCTTGTGACCCTCTTGGCCGCAGCGGTAGCACTGCCCGCTGCGGTCCACGTCCGACGTGCAGGAGACCCGCACGTGCCCGATCTTGAGGCACCTATAACACCTCAAGGGCCTCGGCTCGAGGAGTTGCACCCCGGCCGAGACCCATCCGACCAGCAGTCGGGCACCCGCCACCTTCTTCGCAGCCTCCACTGGGCAGCGGACCCAGGCTGCCCCGAGTCCAGAAGGGGCGCGGCGGATCTCTCCCACCTTTAAATCATCCACTGAGACGCCTCCAACCTTTGCGACGGCTGCGGCCACCTCCGCAACCGTCGCCGAGTCATCCAGACCCGACACGCGCAGTTCTGCGCACTTCGTGGGCCTGGAGACTCGCACGACCTCCGGGTTAAGGCTCTCCCGCAACTTATTTGCAAGTGAGTCCGCTTTCTCCTTATTATCAGTGCCCGGCAACTCGAGTATACCGGCACCGGTCGCCGCCTTCCTGTACCTCATCTCTGTTATACCTAACAGAGAGAGGTCCACTTTACTTTTCGCCTCCATAAGAATGGAGGCGTACGTAGCGCCTTGTCGCTCCGCCTCGGGCGAGATCGTGAGGACAACAGCCGAAGTCCGCGGAGTTCGGAGCTTCGGCTTCCTCCTCTTGGACTTGGCCTTGGGCTTTTTGCCCTTGGCCTGGTCCTCTTTGGGCGGG
The DNA here is from genome assembly GCA_907165235.1 of Zeuzera pyrina. Taxonomy (NCBI): domain Eukaryota; kingdom Metazoa; phylum Arthropoda; class Insecta; order Lepidoptera; family Cossidae; genus Zeuzera; species Zeuzera pyrina. The sequence goes on along the minus strand of OU015647.1, from coordinate 9,643,033 downwards.
GGCTGAGAAGTCCCCCCCGGAGCCTTCTTCTTGCCCCTTCGGGCAACTACGCTGTACGCCTCCTCCATGGAGGCCGGTGCCGGAGGCAGCGGACGGGACACAGGGGGTACCCCCGCCCCAGACGACGCCGGAACACTTTTCTTCCCTTTTCCCCCCTTCCCTTTCCCAACAACGCCGGAAACCGAAGGAACGACGCTGGAATTGGGAGCAGCAGATTTGCCACTCCCCGACCTACTTGATTTTGGCAGCGGAGCAACGCATTCCGGCTCCACGCTCGCCTCCTTTTCCGCCAGAGATGCTGGCCGGAACCGCTTCTCCGGCAGCAACCGATCCTCCAATGCCTCAAAACGGGCATTTACCATGGCGCCCACCTGCGCGACAATAGCTCGCGTCAATTCCTCCTGTGTGGGCGCCACGGGTTCCCTCGCTGCCGCAGACGAAGACGGTCCGGGGCGGTTCATAAATTCAAACATCTCTGTTTTTAGCTCCGCCATTTGAGAGCGGAGCTCCTCTAATTGCCAACGCAGGCGCTTGTTCTCCTCCTGCAAGCGCCTGGTCTCCTCAGTTGAAGATCGAGAAGTCAGTTCCTCAAACGTCGTTTTGATGGAGGCGACGACATCTTTAAGGGCCTTAATATACGGCCCCTTCAAGTTTTTGGACGTTTTGGCCACCTTTTCAATGGCGGCCAAGTCCTTCGCCATGATTTCTTGAAGGTCTGACCGACCCTCGCCACCTCCATCAGCAGATGTCGCGGCTGCCGAGCGCGATGCCCTGGCGCGTGCGAGCTGTCGCGTCGTCTCCGCCATCTCCTGCTCGGCACGCAGCTCCATCTCTTGCCTCTCGGCGTCCACGAGGGCTTGCTTGGCCTTCGCCAGGCCAATGTACTGGCCAGTGGTAGGCGGTCGGCCCCTGCCTCTCTTCGCCAGATTTTTGGCTGTTTTTCTCTTCTTCCTTTCCCTGTCCTCCTGGAGGTCTTGGTACCAAGGAAGGCACTTTAACTGTTCTCTGGTCGACTCAGAGTCCGACGATGAGTCGACCATGCGCTCCCACGAAGAGGTACGTTTTCTGCCTGCTCTGGGCGTCCTCGACCCGCGCGAGTCCAAACTCTCGACACTGCCACTACGAGAGTCGGACATGAAAATCACCTCCGGTTCCTGCTTCTTCTCCTCAACCACCTGTTCCACGTCTTTTTTATTTGTTTTGGTTGTATTCATATCATGATCGTCCCACTAGGGGACACGAGTTATGAGACGAACTAAATGACCACCCCCGGGTGACGCTCATTCCGAGGGCTAGGGTATATACTGTGGGGGTCCCCAGGTACCCACAGGTTTTTACGTGTTCGCTCACGGGTTTGTTTCAAGTTTTCCTTCTCTTGGGCCGGCCAATGAAGGCAAGCCCGTCGTCGGTCCGCGCAGCCACGACGTACCCCCTTAGCACCGACACGGGGGTCGTTGAAGTGACTGCGCGGGGTCCCGGGGAGGGCGGCTGGTGCAGGTCCGCCCTCCATACGCCACCCGGCGACAGGGTTAGTGCCGCCGAGCGCGATCCACCTTGACTTTGCGTCCTCCGCAGAGGACGCAAAAACCAACAATGCGCAAACGCGCGCGACAACCATTCCCCTCTGAAAGCAGAGGGGTAAGGTGACGACAACGATCCCCTTTTCGTCCTCTGAGAGGACGATTTTCCCCCCGGTCCGGGCCAGGCCCTTTCGGCACTACAGCCTCATCGGCCCCGACCCGGTACTGAGGGCGCCGCCGAAGCACCACCCTCAGGAGTGTTTATCGACTCTCCAGTCTAGATCCGCAGTGTTCAGTGAAAACAGGGTCACCTCGAGAAGGATGTAGACATGAAGTCTACGCACTGCGGTCTTGGGGTGGCAGGCTAAGGCTCCACTTAATGGGAGCTATAAGCGCCTGTTGGTCCACCCCCTGTGGTGGGTCACCCACACCACTCGGCCCCTATCTCACCATCCATTAACTTATCTAAAGATATCCTAGACGATTATGTGCACTGGAACTTTCTTTCATCCCTCAGTTACATGTTTGGAATACTACCCCTATTTTTTTTTCGTAATTTCAGTACACCATTGTGCAGCGGTTCATAAATCTAGAAAATACTTATAATCAATTCGCCTATGTATAATCAGTTCAATAATATATTGACATAAATTAGTACATACATCTCTTAACGTTAGTATTTACATACTTGGACTTCTCGAAGTTGTCGCTTAGAAAGCTGTCATTGCTTAGGGTGTCCAGAAGACTGGCAGCATTACCTCTTTGAATAGCTAAACTGATACGTTGGTGGAAGAAGCTGCCAGCCCGACTGGAAGGTTTGATAAGGCTACTATCAATAGCTTATAGGAACCCAACTTTGAAGGCGTTTCATAATCAAATGCTTCATAATCAATCCGAATATGATTTTGTCCCATTCGGTGTCGAGACCCTTGGTCCGTGGGGTCCTAGCGCCATAAGGCTTTTTAAGGAAATAGCAAAAAGGTTAGTTGACATCACAGGAGACCGAAAAGCTGGCAGTTACCTCTGACAAAGAATTAGTCTAGCTATTCAAAGGGGGAACGCTGCCAGTATCGTTGGAACCTTGCCTAAAGGGACTCCTTTTAAAAATATATTTTAGTTATTATATTATTTTTTCTAAGGTTTTTAGTTTTAGGTTCATTAATTCTTTATGATATATCTTACTAATCCATGTGTAGTCTTAAGTTTGTAATTATAATAAATATTTGCATGCTATGTCGTTAACAGATTGTGTAAAACTCGTTGTCTTTTTGTGTACCTACGTCAACTGTTGTATAGTCTCACGGTGAGATCATATTGAGAATGCTTATTTCTCTATTTTTCAAATTCAACCTCTTTATCTTAAAAAAAAATCCGTAAAAACAATGATTTTTTTATCAAATCCGTGCGAAACCAGGCGAGTCTCTTAGTCTAATGTACATACTATAAAGATGTCGAAATGGGTACTGATTGTAGACCTCAATGTTTACAAAACCTATAACAGGTGTTGCACCTTTCCTCACAATACCATACTAACTTTTAAACAAATTGACAAGTCAATATATAGGAAGCCGAAAAATCTTCATCGGGTACTCATTTCGTAATCTATGCTTTCTATTGACATATGGAAATGTGGCCGGTATCCCGTTCTAAATTAAAACTTTAACAGCGTTGTGAACTAGCGGTTACTTTTGAATTCCACATTTGAATGTTCAAATACGAACCGCGTTTTTTAATTTTTATTTTTAAAACAATAGTTTTTTTTTCATAAAGGTGGCAACGATCGCACGGTCCACCTTGTTAACAGTTACTAAAGTGTTGCCAAATCTGTGAAAATCTTTTCACCCCCCTTCTAAAAACCTCATCCACATTTTAACCCAACACGTATACTATTTTGAAGGAATGTAAATAACATAACGAATTAACTGTAATTTCAGGTATTCATTCCATTAATTCAAGAAATAACGGTTATATAGTCATTAGTCGTTGACTGCCCACAAGCCTGAATGATAGTAATAATTAATTTTTCTTTGTAATTGAAATCATTTTTTTAAATAGTAAAAATAGGAATAATCAATGGAATGTAATTAAAATTTATTAACAATAAAAACGCTAAATAATGATTAATCGTAATAACTACTAAGGACTAATCATAAGCTTCTCAAATTAGAAAAAAAAAGAATTACTCTGATTCCAGTAAGCATGACATCTTTTGTTTTTATTGACGGGAAATAAATATTTATTAAAAAAAAAAAGTAGTGGATAAAATTAATAATTAAATGCTTGTAAAAAAAGTCTAAAACCATGTATAAATAATTCTTCATCGAACGGTCAAAGTCCCATACTGATTTAGTCGTTCGTTAGGGGTAGCCAGATGGGCGCAATTTGACAGTGTTTTCCCGACAATTCACATGATCTCCCCACACTCATAGTAAAAAAAAATCCCGACAAAAATAATTACGTGAAGTTAATAAAGTTTCAGGAGAAAATATTAAATTAATTCTGATTATCGCCGTTATAAAAAAGTATTTATACAACTTATAAATATAACTTATATAAGTAGAAGAGTAAAGACAAAGATGGCTTTAAGGACTAATCATATGAAAAATAAATATTGCTATAATTAATGCGGGATATATTAAGATATTCGAATAGTCGAAGAGTGAGTTCGAGTGAGAACTTTTTGGCGAGAACGGGAGAAGTGAAGTTGACATTTTATTTAGATTTTCCATTTTTTGCGTTTTCGGGAGTTTTAAAGTAAAAAAATGATAGTATATTGTGCGTTAAAGTTCTGTATAAGTGTTAAGAATTGGAAGATTATATGTGTAACTGAAGTTTTCGCATTTTTCCAAGAAGTCCCATTTAACTCCAGTAAAGCCTACTATCACTTAACTGGAGAGTGTTAGGGACTTAGCAACAAGAAGACAGACATTACACATCAGATATACACCACTTTTTTACATGAGAATGGTAGAAATGTTTGTACATACATACACACATACATACATATCTTCACGCCGTATCCCCAACGGGGTAGTCAGAGGACGGAGCGCCAAGCGTCCCGGTCCTTACATACTTCTTTCGCTTCCTCAAGTCTCATCATTCTCCTCACACATTTTCGCCTAGGTATGCGAGTGCTTCTGACTTTTCCGTCGGCTAACACCTAGCTATTTGATCTTCGTAAGTCAGCCTTGGTCTTCCTTGGCTTCTTTTACCACTCACTTTTGCTCTATAGATTTTCTTCGTCACTCTTTCATCACTCATTCTTTCCATGTGCCCGAACCATCTAAGCATTCCTTTCTTCATTTTTACAATAACACTCATACTGCGTATCTCTGCAGAAATGTTTGTAATAAATATGAAATGAGTTTTCACTATATTATAAACCAGCGACGCCCCTCGGCTTCGCACGAGTACACATTTTTTGAAAATAAAACACTGCCCATGTTACTCGCTCATAATGTAGCTTTCTATAGGTGAAAGATTTTTGGAAATCGGTTACGTAGTTTTTGAGTTTATCCCTTACATCCAAACTAGGTTTACTTCTATAATCTGTATTAGAGAAGTATAAGTGAGATTTTGATTCGAGAGTACGTATGGGTTAGTGAGGCCGAGTTGAGGAAATAGGGTTGAATATTGTAAAGCAAAATGTGAGCCTTTAACGGCGACTTAAAATTATTTAAATGTTTTTGTTAATTTAGAGAAAATGATACTAGTTCGGTAGGGTTGGCACCGACCTCGGTAGCTGTCTTCAATTGTATAGGTATTTGTACCGTATTTATGAAGTTATTTTGTATTTGAGTTTTGATTAGTAAATAATTATTTTATACTTTTCGATGTATTTATTTTGAAGTTGGTTTAATTATTTTCTTAAAAACTTAAAATATTATTTTTCATAATAACGATAGTTATTTAAACTTCCTTTTACATTTTAATAATAATTCCTATGGTAAATAGTAAAATTGCGTTTAAGTTCCTGTTTTGTTAATTAATTTGCGGCAATGCTGTCGATACTGTGTAGTAGGATTAATTAAAAAATACTATTAGTAGCTAAATGAGGAAATATATGCGTATTTATTAAAAGACAAATATTTATGCCTGACGCGTATATGGTATTTCCGTTAATTTACGATAAAAACTTTACAAGCAGTATTTTATTTTTTGAAAATTTCCGTCTCACTAGATCCCCCACCAGTAGGTAACTCGCAACCTCACTTGTTACTTGAAGACGGGTCGTTTCCGCAACTCGACGTCCATTGCGCCTATTTCGCGTTACGATGAAGAATTGGCGCTACTCCTGCCATCCCAGCTCCTCCGGGAAGCCCAGCACCTTAACGTTGGCGAACACTTCGGGCAGCGATCTCGGCACCCCAAGATGTTTTGCTCGGTAAGCTGCCACTCCGTTGCCCTCTAGTAAAACACGAGCGATTGTTTCATCTGTCTCTAGACACCCCCTGCAAAGAGGACTGTTAGTGACACCAATATTAAAGAAATGTTTATTATACGGACCATGACCTGTTAGAGCACCCGTTATGGTACGGAGCTTTGCTGTCGTTAGACCTAGTAGGTCCCTACCTCCAACCTTAATTACCTTTGGTATAGTAGCAAACACAGAACCACTACTACGCTTGATATGGACGCTACTAGCTCATCCATCCAGTAAATGACTCTCAACCTTATTTAACCTTTAATCGTATCAAACACCGAAACACCACTACGCTCGATATGGACCCTACTAGGTCACCCATCCAATAGGCGACTCGTAACTTCACCTAATCTCTGTAATTGTTCCAAACTGCGATGCATCGCTGTGAACGACTCTGTTGTTTGTTATAATTTTTCAAGTGTACGTTAACGTGGGGCTCACATGTTAGTTTAAGACATAAACCGTTTTGATCTCTTAAAAAATCGGTCAATTGCGTCTTCTCGGGTACAAAGGATTCCGTAGGATATCTAAACTATATCTGTATATGTGAAATCTAAAATCTTTAGCTATTTTCCGCTCAAACTCCAAAAACCGCCAATCGGTCAGTAAGTTGACCAGTTTGATCTCTGGTATATCCTGAGGATGCTTCGTTGAGAGACGAAACACGTGTTAATTGGTGGTTTTTGGAGTTTGAGTGGAAAATGGCTAGATTTAGATTTCATATGAAATGGATTTCCGCAAATTAACACCTGAGTCTATACAATATATCTGTATACTTCTGTATATATACAAATTTATGTTTATATGTATGTGACCGCTTAATCCCAACACCGTTCGACCGATGACCATGAAAGTTGGCACGTATATGTATTTTTTCATGGAGGAGGTTGAAAGTCTTTGCCTTTGTCGTAACGAAGTCGCGAGCAAAAGGTAGTCTAATCGAAATCTAAACTAATATTATAGAGGAAAAGTTTGTAAATTTGTATGTAGAGGCGGACTAAGCCATTAAAAAAAATGTCAACATCACACTACTAAATCAGCACTTATTTTAACAATTCCACAAACAGCCTAGATACTCGGGGGCAGAGCTACGTGAATTTTACATCACATTACGGACTAGAAACATTTTGCAATAAAATAAACGTCCAACCGCTCCCCATAAATTCCCTCCAAAAGCTCCTGTTAAATAATAATTGTAAAATTATAAAGTTGAATTCTGAAAACTATAACACCTAGAAATATTATTATATTACGTTCTTCCTATAAATAAGTTACGCCTTGCGTTATCTTTTTAACTGACTTCAAAAAAAGGAGGAGGTTCTCAATTCGTCTGTCTCTTTTTTTTTCATTTTTGTATGTTTGTTACCATATAACTCCGTCATATATTATGAACCGATTTCGAAAATTCTTTTTTTGTTTGGTAGGTAATACTTAGAGGGAGCACCATTTAAATTCCACCGATATTGGAGCGTGATCTTCGAAGATACACTAAATAACGCGACCTGGTTATATATAACCTTTATTTATATTGATGATTCTCTTGTATATCGTTGCGCTCCGGAATTACGAAGAAGTTGATTGCAGACCTGCCCTAGATATTTATTTAGGTCAAGATCACTCAAAAGAGAGAAATAAAAAAAATTTAATAAAAAAATTAAACCGCCTTCAAAAAAACACTGAAAAGTATAAAATAACTATCCTTTACTAATCAAAACTCAAGTACAATTAAAATAACTATAAATACGATACACATACCTATATAATTAAATTTGACAGTTATTGAAGTCGGTGCCAAATCAATGTGCAACAACAGAAAGTCTATTAGTTTGGTGGGCTTGGCACCGACTTCAGTAACCGTCAAATTTCATTCTATAGGTAGGTATGCGTATCGTATTTATAAAGTTATTTTAATTGTACTTCAGTTTTAATTAGTAAAGGATAGTTATTTTATACTTTTCAGTGTTTTTTGAAGGCGGTTTAATTTTTTAATACAAATTTTTTATTATTAAGATTCTAGAATCAGTAGCTACGAGTTATGAGGAGGAATGGTCACTTTTTTTTCGTTCCTTATTTACAAATTTAAATCGTGTTTAAATAGTTGGTGCAAGCCACCCCTAAACTGTTAATTCGAAATTTAAAAAAATTGGATGCATTTATTTATCGTTTCATTAAGCCGTATTTTATGGAGGGCAATCGAACGTTTGTAAATTGATCATTTGCAAATGGTTTCTAGTGGATATTGTCCTAGTTCGACATGTTAATGAAATAATATGAAAAATATATCCATTTAGTACTGAAGACATTGTCTGTATGGGCATAGATTCCCTTTGCCTTTCCTCTCTGGGGAAAAATATACCAAAAAAAAAATTTTAACAGTAATTAATTAAATTACACTGCTTTTTTGTCCGACATTGTTGCGAAACCTTTAAATTATTACGCGTCGGATATGGCCGGTTTTTCTCGCTTACGGAACCCTAATGTTACGCAAGGTTAACGACCTCTTGTTAAGTTTATTTAGTGAAGCTTTTTATCAGCACAGGATGTCAGCCATAAGCCGACGACGGGCTTAGCGAGCTAGTTATATGTTGTGAAATGGTATATGTCTCATTTCAATTGCCACTTGTTGACATTAAAATTAACTGTCTGTATATAAAAGAACTTCTGATGACATCTATCTACCTATAATACTTAGGACGATTCCTTTTGTTGCATGTCTGTATCGCTTCCTACATGATTGTGTACGAAATTGCCAAACTAGGATCTTTCATAAAGCTCTTGAAGTCAAGTTTATGTCGAGTCTTTTGCATTATGCCTACCTTTTTACACACTAGCCTAAGTAGCATATAAGGTTGCTCCATACTTGATATTTCTCTGATTGTAATTGGCCTACTTAAAAAAAAGAACAGGCAAATTTTTTACATGTAATGATTGTAAGCTGCTATGTCATATTTGTATGACAAGAAGTTATCGACAATATTGCTACAATCTTACGATTTTAAGTAGATATCGAGTGTTTATTTATATTTTGGAACCTACTTTTGTGTAGTACTGAATAACTCCAGCAAGAAACACTATTTAACATTGTATCCTTGACGTGTGATAACTAGCAAGTCTAATTCAAACTTCCATACACTTGCGGTGCAAACTTAGCGCACGCCTGGTTCAATTAAATTGCTACCTGGGAGCTGACCTAACAGACATTGTCCTGTCCTTTAATACATTTGTTTGTATACTATACTACACTAGCTTTTAGACGCGACTTCGTCCGCGTGGTGGCGACTTACATCAAAGTGGATAGCATAAAAATCTCCATGAAAAAATGCATATAATTGCCAACTTTCATAGTGATCGGTCAACGGTTTTGGAAGTTAACTATTACATGAAATGATTTATTTATTTCAAAATATTGTTATAACAAAAAAGTACATACATACGTTAATATTTACAAACTTAAAACTAAACATTATCTTAAATAATAGACTTCCTCAAAGTTGCCGCTTAGAAAGGTGTCATTGCTTAAGGTACCCAGCAGACTGGCAGCATTGCCTCTGAATAGCCAAACTGATTCGTTGGCGGAAGAAGCTGCCAGCCCGGCGGTCTCCCGAAGCCTCGACCACTCTCTTACAAATATCAGAAACCAGTCAATGGGCTTCGGGGGCTCAGGGACCCAAAGTTTTGACTGCAAAGGGCGTAAATATGAAACTGTCAGAGTCGCATACTTACGCCGCTTCAAGTTCTCGGCAGTGCTGGCCGGGGCACCTGGTGATATGGAACATATATTACGTAATATATGTATATATAAACTAACCATTTTGTTATATATACAGTTAATAAATAAAAATTAAATGCTATTCGTTGCTAAGCGTAAAACTTGAGAACAACTGGTCCGATTTGGCAATATTTTTTACATGTTCGTAATCATCCGAGTAAGGTTTATATAGAAATAAAATTGGAAAAGTTACCAGGAAAATTCGAAAATACTAAAATTACTTTCTTCTGTAAGATATTTGTAAGAAATCAGATAAAATCCCAATAATAATCATTCGTTTTGCTGCGCTGCAGTACAAACCGCCTAGGACCCTAGGCTATCATGTAAAGACAACGATAGCCGCGCCGTAGTCGCGCGACGGGTGTCTTAAATTGGTGTCGCTTACAATTAATTGCGTGATTACGATGTCATGCGATTAAATAACTTTTTGTAGCATAATACGGTGGCTAGCAGTAGTTTTAGTTCACAAATTAATAATAATAATAATAATGTACTCAGACATTTCACACAGCGCCATCTAGTCCCATACTAAGCAGCACAGCGCTTGTGTTATGGGTTCTAGACAACTTGTATACTTTTCTTTTGTAAATACATACATATTATACATAAACACCCAGACTCGGGGCGGGAATCGAACCCGCAACCCCCGTTTACTTTCCGACGCGCTTAACCGTTGCGCTACGGAGGTCGTCGAAATTAATTAATCAACAGATGCGGCAATAGTGATTCGCGACATTGACGCCAAGGATCTAAATTTTTCTAAGTGACTACAAAACGTATGATAGTGGTATTTAGTATCCTGATTCTTCATTTCATTGACTTCATTTTGACAGTTGCGATACACGGTTGGTTAACCTTTGTAACACAAAAAAAATATCAAAGAAACCTCTTTTAAAACAGAGGTTTTCATTTTTCGGAGTAACAGAACCGATTTATATTTCTAAATTTTCTGTATAGTGTACTTTAAATGTATTCTTCAAAATGCCAGTTGTATTTTTTAAAACTATTTATAGTTTTTAAAATAAACGAAAATAACTGTTTATTGTATTTTTCGTAAGCTAGCGCGCGCACGTTGGCATGGAACAGAAGGTCTATTTTAGATTAAATTTGTGTTTATCAAGGCGTCGCCTTAACAATTTTCCGTAAGATTCGGCTACTGCTTACTGGCTATAGTTACGTAATAAAGTAGCGAGTCAGACATTTTTGTGACATTTTTCTGTCTGTAGGTCTGTAAGTATCTCGTATAAGTGCGGTCGTGACATACGTATAAATGAACACTTGGTTATTACTTGTAATTAACGGAAGAACTAATAGAGGATGTGTTATATCATAGTTCACAGACATGTGTACGTGTCGTTACTTATAACATTGTTTTGAAGTATTCGCATTGTATTATTATTAAGGCGACACATTGGAAATTTTGACGGCAGGGATCTCAGTTTTTATAAGTGGCTACAAAACGTATGAAAGTGATATTTGGTAACCTGATTCTTCATTTCATTGACTTTATTTTGACAATTGTGAAACACGATTGGTTAACTTTTTAACACAAAAAAAATATCAAAGAAACCTCTTTTAAAAGTTTTTTTTTTTTTAGGAGTAACGGGACCGATTTAAGTTTCTAAATTATCTGTATAGTTTTAATCTAAACGTATTCTTCAAAATGACAGTTGGATTTTTTAAAATTAATTGTAGTTTTAAAATAAACGAAAATAACTAATTTTTCTAACTTCAGAAAGTCTATTTTGGATTAAATTATTGTTTATCAATGCGTCGCCTTAATGTGATATCAACACAACATGCATATCTTCACTCTGTATCTTTAAGAGTTCGTCTGTGCAGACTTTGGTGCGTTTTATGACCTGGATCTCGATATCTAAGAAGACTGAGAGTTAGATATATGGATACTTACAACTTCAACTGTTTATCTTGAAATCGTTAAACGTGGAAACATGATTGGAGAAAAAAATATCGACAAAAAAAATCCAAAAAATAGCCCTGTTTTGCGCAAAGATCCAGTTGCATCTCTGGAACTCTACAGAATTTTAAAATGATTTTCACTAAAATGGATAGGTAATTACACTATCTCAAATCTCTAAAACCAGTTTCTTAATTGCTAATACAGTTTTATTGCAAATTACAATTATGTGCAAAAGCAAATGTCGAATTTCTCCGTGCTAAAATGTGATCAAAGCTCAACTGCGAAAAGCAACGTTATTGTTATCGCCATAGGGCGTGGGAGTAATGGACGGATTGGGTTGCACTAGGCTGTATAGGCGGACTCTTAAGGGGGGTAAGTAGAAAGGCCGGCGCCAAGCGTCACAATCTTCACTAATCTCTCGTCTCCTCCTCCTTGTCTCATGGTAAAATTCGATTTTACCATTCTCCTTTTCCCGAGATATTTCTTTCGACATTTCGGTCAGGTAACATCGGCCGATAAAATTTTTATAAAAAATTTAAATAAGTCGATAAATTCTGTTCTTATCCCCACAATAGCATCCGCCAGCGTTTATTATGTAAGTATAAATTAAATATACTGTGAAATAAACATGTGTACAGATAAAATAAGCAATGAAGAGATACGCAGTATGACAGGATTGGACAACAGTGTTGACAATGAGTTTGAAAGGTAGATGAAAAAAATCTAGAGCGAAAGCGAGTGGTAGCAGAAACCAAAGAAGACCAAGAGGCTCACTTATGGAGATTACATACTCAGGGTGTTAACTGACAGAAATATCAGAAGCACTTGCAAACCTAGACGAAAGCGAGTGAGGACAAAAATGAGATTTGAGCAGGCGAAAGAAGTATGTAAGACCGCGACGCTTACGCTTGGCGCTCCGTCCTCTCTGACTAGCCCGTTAGGGATACAGCCTGAAGATAAATAATAAAAATAAAAATTATAAAACTAAATTTAGCGTAAAATATGTTATTGATATGATATTTGAACAACGCAAAGATTCTGTAAAGTTCGACTTACGAGGATTTATAAGGGTTTCATTTTGAGGTAGGGAAACCATAAATCGAACAATGGTTACCATAGACAACGAACTGCATTTTTAATTTCGGATTGGCAAACGCCCTATTCAAAGGTCATGACCTCTCGTCTTGTGTTCGCGACAGCACATTTCCCGTGCGAATCTGGATGATCTGATTTGTCTATTGTTATTTTTTTTTAACTTCTCAAGCTTCGCAGAGATTTAATTGGGGGCGAAATATTTAGGGTCTCACTGCAACTTTACAGGGTGAATCCGAAATGATTCGACTTCAACTCAGTTCAATGGAAGTTCACTATTACTTTAGCAAGCCGTATAAGAGATCTGTATGAAGCAGGTATCAAATCAGTTAAATCGTCACTTAAAATATACTTAATTAATGTTAGACTAATTTACGAATTTCTATATACAATTTTGTAAAGATAGAGGGTGTATTGAATTCACGGCCTCTGTGTTTTAAAAGATGTGCCAGTGTCCGAATGTGATGTTGTTTGTCTAACACCAGCACATTTCTTAATAGGTACCAATTACAGACATTCCAGAATCGAATCTATTACATAAATCAGAAAATAGGTTAAATTTATTTCAAAAGATAGAACGAATTAAACAACGATTTTGGTCGATCTAAGTTTAACAATAACGGTTTATCAGAGCTACAACCAAGAAGCAAGTGGTTAGAAGTTAAAACTAATTTTAAAATTTAACGATATTGTACTGTTGAAGAGGAAAACACACACCTACTTATCGACCTCTGGGAATGGTGATTAAAGTTAACAAGCACACAGGATAACTTAGTCAGATCCGCAACTATACATACATACATATCTTCACGCTGTATCCCTAACGGGGTAGTCAGAGACGACGAAACGCCAAGCGTCGCGGTCCTAATACTTCTTTCGCCTCCTCAAATCTTATCATTCTCCTCACATATTTTTGCATAGGTATGCAAATGCTTATGACATTTCCGTCGGCTAACATTTGAGCTATTTGATCTTCATAAGTCACCCTTGGGCTTCCTTGTAATAATAATAAATAATCTACATACATACTACTGCTATTGTTAGGGTAGACAGGTTATCATTTTCCAGTACTATACGGATTAGTGCTGTACGTATATTATAATTACCTAACAGTTTTGTTTGAAACAAGAACGTATAAACGATAACATAACGGAAATTGTTACATGTCTACATAACAATATATAACATGACCTACATTAGGTATAACATTATCTGTACTTTGTTAAAATTAGTTATTAAAAACGAACTTAAGAACGCAAAAACTAAATTTATTTATTTATACTTCATTGCCTAAATATTTGTACAAAGGCGAGCTTTTAATGCTACATAGCATTTCATTCCAACTAACCTTTGGTAGTTGAGAGCAAGCAAAGGGTATAGTGCCACTAAATGTTGCATAACAAAGCATTATATAACACATCTTCACGCTGTATCCGTAACGGGGTATTCAGAGATAACGGAGCGCCAAGCGTCGCGGTTACATACCTCTTTCGCTTCCTTAAATCTCATCATTCTCCTCACACATTTTCGCCTAGGTACGCGAGTGGAAATGTTGCAAGGAATGAAATAACTCACGTATCTATAAGCACCCCCTTTTTAAGTATATTGCGAGTAGTGTGCGATTTGGCATAGTTAAAGTTTGTGTAGTAAGATAAAATTTATCTATATACTAGCAAACCCGGCCCGTTTCACTGGTCGTTAGTTGAAGTTAACATAAATTAAACAGTTTTTATAATTATTTTGATACCGCAAAAAAAAACAAAAAAAAAAATTCTACTGATCCGATCGCTACCAAACTTTACAGGAACACCCGCTAGGCCAATCTGAAGATTACCTGAAAATTTCACCGAAATTGGTTCAGCCGTTTCGGAGTCCATAAGGAACATACATACATACATCGCCTTTTTTATATATAGATAATACTTGTCTATACTATTATTATAAAGAGATAAACGTTGTTTGTTTGTATGTAATGGATTAACTAAAAACTGCTCGACAGATTTCAAAAATTCTTTCGCCTATAGGAAGCTACATTATCAGTTCAGCGATTAACGTAGGCTGCGTTTTATTTTCAAAAAAAATTCTACCCGTCCGAAGCTAGGGCGCGTCGCTAGTTACAAATACATTAAATTATTTCGAAACCGTTCCGAGCCCTGCTTTTAGGGTTCCGTCTTTCTTCTCAAAAGGAAAAAGGAACCCCTATAGAATCACTTCGTTGCACGTCAAATACTTATGTCTGCGGACCCTTGGAGCAGTAAAAAAAAGGTTCTAAGTCGACGCCATATATATTTTGACACTCGCAAGTAAATCAAAAGCTATAGGGTACTTCCCATTGATCTAGAATCATGAAATCTGGCAAGAAACACTTTCTCACAACACAAGTAAAGGAAAAAATCCAAAAATTGTTAAGGCGACGCATTGATAAACAATAATTTAATCCAAAATAGACCTTCTGGTCTATGCAAAAGTGCGCGCGCTAGCTTACGAAAAATACGAAAATGTAGTTATTTTCGTTTATTTTTAAAACTATAATTAATTACAAAAAATCCAACTGGCACTTTGAAGAACATGTTTAGATTAAAACTATACAGAAAATTTAGGAACATAAATCGGTCCAGTTATTCCTAAAAATGTGAATCTCTGTTTTAAAAGAGGTTTCTTTGATATTTTTTTTGTGTTACAAAAGTTAACCAATCATGTATCGCAACTATCAAAATAAAGTCAATAAAAGGAAGAATTACCAAATATCACTTTCATACGTTTTGTAGTCACTTAGATAAATTGAAATCCCTGCCGTCAAAATTTCCAATGCGTTGCCTTAATTTGTGGTTATATCATATGAAAAATTATTGTTTTGCGATTACAAACTTAAACCTGCAGTTGTAGAACTGTGACGTTTATCGAAGTATGGGCGAAAAACCGTGGATGCGCAAGTCAGGCTCACTTACCGGTTTTGTGTCAATTCTCTTTACGCTTCTAGTTGAATCGACATATCAAAAATGTAAAAATAGTTGTAAGGTTTGCGATTTCTTTCAATAAGTATATAAGTAGTTGTCTTGCATACGGACCCAATTTAATGAAAAAGTGTTTTGACATTAATAAATGTAAATAAATTTGCGTTAGTAGCAAAAAATATGCAAATATATTCAAAACAAGTATCTATCTTCATTATTTCCTGAAATCACCGTTGTTTTCTCACGGTAAGTACGAAATAAGCCCTAAAGCGAACATTATTCAAATATGTATATTATGTATCTAATTTATTAGCCATGTTGAATGTCTTATTTTGGCGGGAGTGTTGACTTATCAAAAAAAAAAAAGTGAACGTACTGGCCAGTTACAATATGAACATTTTTAGAAACAAATATTTTGAAGTTTTATTATTTCTTGGAGTTTTGACCAAGGAACTTTTATTTTGGCAAAGGTGACAGCAATATAATGCCTATTTAATTGTAAGAACATTGTTTCTTCTATCTTTTCATGGCATTACTTGCGTTATAAGATATATTAATTCTAGGTCATTCACATACTACTTAAAATAGTAAGTCAATGTAATGAGAATCGTACTTACATTATGTCTATGGCTTGTAATGTTCACTAAAAATCTTTGCTTCTGTTTACTTTTTAAACAATGCCTATTATTGTTCTTAGCGCGTTGTTTCAGCGGGTGACGTAATTTTAACGGTTTTCGCGTTTCTGGCGCATGCGCTGCGTTAATCAGCACCCCTGCCGCGCGCGCACTTGACAACTATAACATACTGAGCACTGTCAACAACTTATTATGCCAGATGCAACTTTATTGTGCCACGAATAAGGTTTTACTCAAAGGTTTAACTCTCGTTCTATTTATAAAACATCCAATGTTCAAACTTTGTTAATCTGTTACAAAATTTCGTGACCTAATTTTTTAATATTAGCAGAATTATGTCGTGTTTTAATAAAAAATATTTAAAGGTAATCATTCGTGTATTATTGAATTCATTTACAAGTACATTAAATATAAATTATTATTGATATTTATACGTATTACATGTTACATTAATATGTGACAAGGCGATAATTAAAAACGTAAATATATTTAATACGGAAAGCTGTTTCGATATTTTAAGCATAAATAAAATGATTATTTACTACTGTTTATTATTTATGTAAATAATATTATTTGATTAAAAGTAATTCAACCGAATTTTATTGTTAGATTTTTTTTTTTTTTTCAATTTAGGCGGAATGTAAAGATGCTTGTATAGGCTGTATAAATTATGACCTTCGCCAAAAAGGACGTAATGAAACGTGATGAATGTTGTGTGAATTAATGCTAATAATTTATCAGAACGATAACAGATATCGAAACTCATTACAACCAACCAGTTGTTTTGAATTAAAATTAAACCGTTGACTATATCTAAACGGGACGCAACCGATAATTGACTTTAAAATTATTATTTTTAAAACAAATTTATTTTGTATCTTTGCCCAAGTCAAAGTTCGCTGAAAAGTATCGATTTTTAATCGACGTAGCTTTGCGTCCCAAGTACGTACGCTGTTGTGCATTATGTAGAATTATTGAAATAAGCACTCAATTAGTAGTGCGATGTTGAGATTTTTTTAGTGGTTTAGTCGGCCTCAGTGGATCCTACTAGAAAGACTGCCTCAAATTTTGTCGCCAGAAACTAAGAGACATGTTAAAGAAATGAAGAAGTATCTCATTTTATTACTGAAGACGTCTGCTGTTATGGGCATAGATCCCTTTGCCTTCCCTCTCAAGGGTAAATTGTACAAAAAAAAGTATAGATTTTAAAGATGCATAAAAATTAGATCTTACGATTTAAACATGATTAGAACATTATTCTGAGCCGATTTTTATGCTGAGATTCTACAAGTGTTTTGACACAATGAGTGTAACTGAGGTTAGTTTTTGACTTTTGTGGACACAAACATACGGAAGCTAAATTTGTATACCTATATATAGATTACGACAGATTCATTATTCTAACTCCTCGTTTTATCGAATCGGTCAAGCAACAGCTCTACATATTATACGCAAATATGTACATACAGACTGATGACGTACCTATATACATTACTTTCCATCGTTAGTTGGCTATATAGAAGCCATTACATTCGATAACCGTTAGAGCGAGAATGCTAATAAATCATAACGGATTACAAAATTGTAAAAAGTTTTTACATCTTTGCCGCCTTTCTTGGAATGTCGAGCCGCCATCTTGGAATCCTAAAACAGGATGCGATTGAAACATTTGTAACTTGTAACCAATCTTTTGAAGGGTACTAATGGACTTATTAAGATAACGCGCGACCTGGCTGAATGGATTTTAAATTGCGAACATGATAAAGTTTCGGATTTCAAAAAAAGTTGTAACTTTTTTATTGACGCCGACTATTTTGTTAAGTTTACTTTTTAAAAATTTCACGCTATTGTTTTGTAATATTGTTTTGGAAATACCAGTCTAATTAATAAAATGGCTTAACATCTTATAAGTAACATCTGGCTTATGAGGCCACAATGAGAGGACAGTATATCTAATTCCTATATTATCTAGGTCTTCAACGCCAACAAATGATTAAATTTCTTTGTTTGTAGTTTTTGTTAAATATGTAGTTGTCTTTCAGTTTCATAACTTTTTTTTTTTAATTTGAAAAATATGGCTGCGTCACATTATTGCTGCATATTTTCTTGAAATAGCCGTCTCAAGCTCTTGAATTTGACGCTTACTGATAATTTTTTTAAACCCTTGACTTGACATCGCACTACAAACGCTATATTTCATTTTTCAAAAACCAACCTAGTCTATATCTCGCGCGCAATCGAGATAAATTCAGTGATACCTTATAAATTGAAATCGATTAAGAGATTTTGGCTTTGCGAGTGAACACGTAAATATAAGTACATGTAGATACGCTGATAAAATTGAATAAAATCATAACCCTCCGTTTTTATTCGCCGTAGTCGGGTAATCAGAGAAGATAGAACGTAGTTCTATATATATAGAACTATTTTAGTGTTAATAATATAAGCAGTTGATAAACCGGCGGTCACCCAACTAACCTACTAAAACAAGTGGCCCAATTGAGAATTGGTCGTATTGAGGTCAAGGCACTCTCACAGACTCGTACTCTCAATTAGACTAGCTTCAGCGTGCGGTTACGCTTCCATTAATACTAAGTCTGACCAAAAACATATATATAAAAAATTGGTTTTTTTTTCCAACTTTATTGCCATAAGTCAGGACATACATATGTTAACTTATATTTACAAACTTAAAACTAAACATTAACTTATATTTGACTTCCTCAAAATTGTAGCTGAAAGCGGTCATTGCTTAGGGTCCTCAGCAGACTGCCAACATTACCTCTTTGAATAGCCAAACTGATACGTTGGCGGAAGAAGCTGCTAGCCCGGCGGTCTCCCGAAGCCTCGACCAGTCTCTTACAAATATCAGAAACCAGTCGATGGGCTTCAGGGCCCCAGGGTCCCAAAGTTTTGACTCCAAAGGGCGTAATTTGTCATATTATACAAGTCTCACTTAGGGTTGCCGTATTCTATCTTAATTCCGGGACAAAAATAAAAGCAATTACTTACATAAATATGTAGTGTATACTTATCATCGCGCTTGTCTTCCAGAAGGATAGGCAGAGAATTACGACTATTTTATTATTTAGCTATTAGCTATTATACATATTTATCCTGACTTTTGCAAAGCGACGTTGACTGCACGGGGCGGTCGTATCGTTGCACTTGGACTAAAGACCTTAGATCCGCTGAGCCGCCCCAGCGCGAAACCTGAAATTTCTATTTTTGATGCTGTTTTGAAAATTACGTGACATACATATCTTCACGCTGTACCTCTAATGGGTTAGTCGGAGAGGACGGAGCGCAAAGCGTCGCGATCCTCATACGTACTTCTTTCGCTTCTTCAAATCGCATCATTCTCCTCACACATTTTTGGACTTTTTGACATTCAAAATAAAGTAGGCGTCGAAATTTTTGTCCCCCACTCCTAAAATTACGTAACTCATATTCAAACTTTATTTTGCCAGTTGCGTAACACGATTGGTTAACTTTTGTAACAGAAAAATAAATATCAAAGAAACCTCTATTGAAACAGAGATTTACATTTTTCGATCTAACCGAACCGATTTATGCTTCCAAATTTTCTGTATAAATTAATCTAAACACACTCTTCAAAATGCCAGTTGGATTTCTTGAAATTATCTCTGATGCAGTAGGTCTATTTTAGATTAAATTATTGTTTATCACTGCATCACCTTAAATAATTAACCGCCGAAATAGGGGTGTTATTTTGACAACGATGTCAGTCAGTGTCTTTGATGTCGTATATCTCAAACAAACGAAAGCGCAGTATCGCCAACGTTTGTGAAAATGAACTCGGGTTTTTTTTGTGTCGAGCGTTTTCGCGTAGTTATTTATTTATTAAATTAAAATACTAATTCAGAAACCTTCGCGGGCGTATGCAAAACAACTCACCAAAGTTTTTAACGCATGTAGGACAAACATAAAGAAACTTTTTTTTTTTTTTTATTATACATATATGGATGTAATTTCAGCACTATTCCGTTTTCAATAGACACTGCGCCTGTCGATATTCTTTTTTTCAATAGCCTCTATGTCCTTCAAACACGCCAGTAATTTTCTTGAATGAAATTCCTTCCTTGGCACGATTACATTTAGCCTTGAATTATATTTAAATGGACCTTAGATACTACTGCAGTTATGAAAATAAATCTGCTTATTATTTTTGGCGTCGACAGTTTTAAATATTTAATTTCAGTTATTTGTGTCACAGTTATAAATAGTTTTTATACCTAATGCATCACAAGGATGGATGTGAATAAATCTGCGTTATCTTGAGTCATTCTCAGGAATTTAGCCGTTAGGATGACATTTGTACGACCATGCAAGGTTACTTGCATTTATACACACATACATACACATAATATGTATAGGTTATTACTTTGCATTTCGCACCCAATATCAAATTCAAGCTTAAAAAGGCCATTCTCAAAATACATTCAAATGTGATATAATATCAATATTTTTCATAATTAATTATTTAAAAAAAACTAAATCTTATAAACAAGATGAAGTTAGGATTAGTTAAATTCTTTGCCCGAATCAGTCAATGAGCAAGGAAAAAACATTGAATTCAATGAATTGCAGTTCTTATGTTTTTTGCAAGTTTTTGTTAATTCCAGTCGTGTTTTTTATTTTTATAATTATTAATTTACCTGCGCCGTTCATATAAACCTTTATAAACACTTAAACCTCCTTGTAATTTAAGCTAATTACGACTTTAACACTGGCCAACAATGTATTGAATACGCATTCAATAAAGGTTCCACAAAAATTTGCACAAGTTACATGTAAAATTTAAAAAAAATTAACCAAAATGCCCTTTATTTAATTTTTTGTTTTCAATTTCTGGTTTTGAGGTATTGAACACTTTTCCTCTCTGTACCGAACAGCTCAGCAGGTGTGAAGATGAGGGAATCATCAGCTGTGACATATACATAAAATAAAGTACAGACAGACAGTCATGACTAAACAATTACAGGTTCTATTCTTGACATTTTGATTACTGAACTTATGTAAGCAATGCGATAGCAACCTTTCATCTGGTTAGTAAATAGTAAGTACTAGATGCAGCATAAATCATAATTATACATAATTTATACTCGAAAAATTCCCGCACACGTACTTTTTGTACAACCTCTTACAAATCGTACAAGTCACGCATCCCTTTTTTGCGAACACCGGAAATTGATACTCCTCTTTCAATGGCTTCTTTTCATTTCCGGTCACTAGTGTCCATTATTTATATCGAAAATAAAACACTTCATTTGTTTAAAACAATAAATCGTTCAATAAATATACTTGCCTATTATCATTTTTATTATATTTTGTGTTTATAAAACATTAAAATAAATAAATTAAAATGTCACATGTAATAATAATTTAAATTCGTTCCGTTTTCGAACCGTATAAAACACGTGCACTATGGGTTTTTTTCATGTGCGGATCCAAGGGCAGCGATTAGACAAGGTCTTTTTTATTCGACGTGTGATGTCTATTATGTCATTTCCTAAATATTCTTGTTAAAATAAAAGATTTTTTTGTAGTCATGTATCATCAGTTACTGAAGTCGTTATTACTGGTTTAAGGAAGTGAACGAATGATTTAACCGCTTGACTACTGTCTTAAATTCCCCGAACCGCCACATACTACCCATTTGCTAATTTTGGAAAATCTTATAAAAAATCTTACATAACTTTATAGTAACAACAATTGTAATTATATAATGAGAGTTAAAAAATAATGAAATAACTTTACCTTACATATTTTATTTTAAGAACTAAGATAGCACTATCACGATTAAGATGAATATGACGCTACCTCATTAGCTTCACTAGCCTAAATGCCCTAAATGAAAGCATTTAGGCTACAGGATGGGCGAAAAATTTGACATACATACAAGATTTAAATAGTAGGTACACTGGTACATACCTACAGCCGAAAAATCTTTGAACAAAAAAACCGAAAAACATTATTCTAATCTGAAGCAGTTGGTATAAACTGTGCTAGTTAACAAATAAAGATTTTTCTTCATTGCCTTTTGATATTGTCGCTTGTTTATTCTTAAACTATTTATTAAAATAGCAACACACACTGGCCTCCCACGTCGACTATGCCATATGTCAGATGCGCGCATTCGTTCATGAAAAATACATGATTACATTACATATACGCTATAATATCAGTTTACAATTTGGCTAACGAAAGATTATTAACAATAAATACTTATATAAAATAGTTAACCTTAATTAGGAAACCCTTAGTTGCGAATCGTGATTTAATTTTATATTATAGCATGTCGCTTTACAATAGACACTGCACCTGTTATTCGTTTTGTTGATAGCCACTATGTCCTTCACACACGCAGTGCAGTAATTTTCTTGAATGAAATCCCTTCATTGATGGCACGATTACGACGTCCGGAGTGGCTAGCGACCACAGGATTTAAGCTCCGCTTGCTCGTACCCTCTTAACACTTGAGGATATGTGGTAAGAATTACATCCTGTGTGCGCAGTTTACGTTTTGTCAACAAAGACTGGTGAATGACCTCGCCTGTAAGGAAAAATTGTCAAATGACCTTTTTGAGTTCCGTAACCAAAATAACATAAAAGAAACCCTTATAGTTTCGTCGTGTCTCCCTGTTTGTCTGTCTGTATGTCACAGCAGATTTATTCTATGATTTAAGCTGTGGCATGGAGACTGGTAACCAACGATTTGGTAACCCAAAACCATAAATGGCAAACAAAAACTTAATGTGTTCAAACGCATTTTTTGAAGTTATACTTCTTTCGGCGCGTTTGGCAAAAACAGACGAGTGTAATTTTTTAGCGTGTGACGAAGTTCGCGCGCCTATGTAACATATAATTTATTATTTTTTATTTCATTCATTTCAAGCAGCCAGTTTTATTTTTTCGCGGCCAGTTTTGTTTTTTATATGTAGCCAGTTTTGCTAAAAACGTCAAAGAAGTATAACTTCATACGTGCGTACATGAGTAGACACATACCTTTTTTTTTAAATTTATTACTTTGTTATATAATTTAAACTTCTAATTTGTCCGACGATAGTACGGAGCCCCTAAATTAACCTGCCCGGTTTTTTTATTTTTATTATCATATTATGTTCAATACAAGCTACCTATATCTTGAATTCAACTTAACAGAGTTGAGTACGAGTATTTATATTTTAAATTTGGCTAAATGTTATACTAAATGTTAATCCTATCAAAATCAATATAATAACTTCGATATTATTTACGACCAAACAGATAAATAGGCGGGGGTATTTCCGGTTCCGAAACAAATTGATCAATGTTTATTCTTAAATAATAATTACAAATCTTGAGATCAATTAAGCTCTTAACTTATACCTACTAAGCATTGTGTGCTTAGTACAAGTTTATATGGTAATTAGAGAGAACTGAGTGACAAGCGTCGTGGTCCTTACATACTTCTTTCGCTTCCTCAAATCTTATCCTTCTCATCACTCACTTTTGCCGAGGTATGCGACTGTATTTAAAAATAATTTTCTCCTGCAATAACTAGGCCGAAAATAGAATTTGGTAAAGTATTTCAACTTATAGACAACGTACTCACATCATACAGAAGATTAAAAACACGCTGTAACGAATATAATGTGGAAATGATATACAATAAATATCAACACCCAATTATTTAACGCAATAATGGCCATCGCAATCAACGCACCTTGTTGACTATCATAGACAACTTTTTTTCTATTGATTCTGTAATCCCTGAATACACCCTCTATTTGAATTGAAAACAACACAATACTCCTGCATCAATCGAGCGATTCTTTTCCGTATTGAAAGGGTACTCTGTGGTATCGATCGCTAACGGTCTGCCGCAGAGGAAACATACGAAAGTTCTGGCCGGCGTGGGGATGTTTATGGATTTAGATAAACAAAACCTTTTTGTATAATGTCCTATGATATTCCAATTATTGGGAAGCAAAAGGAATTGATACTGGACAATTAATGTCTTAAGTATATTTAAGAATTTAAAAGTATAAATAGATAATAATCCAAATAAAATATGATATAAGTACTTGTAGTAGTAAAATTGTCAACGTTATTTTTTAAATTGAAGATTAGGTAGTTTTTTACGAAAACAATAAAAAATGTTCAGTAAATCTTTTATGAACTTTATAAGTAATAAATGATTATAAAAACTCTGCGTGTGGTATGATTATGAATGAACGACGCATGTCACACACACAACAAAAAATAATAATTTTTTCATATCCTAATTTCAACCTTTCTGTTTTAGTCATAGAGTCGACAATTACATTTTATTTTTGTTTCTAAAACATAGCACGTGTCAATCGAAAGTGTGTTTTGAAGATTTTTAACACGATTTTGCTAGAAAATGCTTTCAATGTTATTTTTGTAGGTGCATTAAAAGGATACCTATATTTTTTTGTAGCTGTAAGCTTATTAACATTGTTTTTACTGCTTATATTACTTACTGTTTGAACTCTATCTAATCATTTTTAATATACAAGAAAAATAAAAAAATTTTTTTTTGTTTTTTCGTCTTTTGTTTTTTGTAACGTACAAATAGAAGCATCATCTTTACATAATAGTGAACATCACAAGGCGGTTCAACACCGTTACTATCTGTAAGAAAAAACCAAGCATAGGGGTCAGAGGTAAATGCATTGAAAAGTAACTTTTGGCGCGTGCGTGGGTGTTACAGCTGCATTCACAATAAGAAATTGCGACAAGTGCATCAAATCTTGTACGCAGCTGCCGCTTACAGCTGCTTTCATAATCGCACCTTTTAAGACGAAGGTATAACTTTATTCTGCCCTATTTTTTTTTCGCGTACGAACATTGACCTTTATCGGAACTAGAAGGGGAAGTAAATTAAACATTGTTACTTCGGCAGATGGTTTTCGCATAAGATAAGATTAAGGAATGATTTGTGTGTTATTTGGATATTTATTTTTATCGATCGATTTCTAATTACATTTTAATTAATTTCTTTTTAATAAAAAAATGTGGCTGTTGCACTGGCTGCATACGAAAAAAAATATTGTTTTTTCAATCCGGATCCGGAAGCGCACGTGCGCGCGCTATTCAGCCAAATAGATCTTTAAAATCATCCTATTCACTTTCATGTTTAATAGCGGGAAAGTGTCTTGATGATAGTGGCACAATACGACTTGAAGTTTGAAAATCGAATTCTTTTAAAAAACAAACAGAAAAAATCATACAAGAAAAAATACCCATAGGGTAAGTAGTGTTGTCCGTTGTGCGTTACCACAGGGACGCGCCTAACGGTTTTCTTATCGATTATTTATTTCGGTAACATCGTGGGGAGATCAGTGCGACAGTTAGACTGTAATGATTTTAGAAAGTAGGCTATTCCGTTATTGTTCGTTAAAATTTAAAAATACGTCCATACATACATACATAATAATACTTTCATTCACGGTTATGTTACTCAGATATACGTTTAAATATTTTAATTTACAATATTAACAATTTATTATTATCTGGTACGCATTTACGGATGAAGGTCTCCTCCATAGTCCGTATATTTCTCAGTCCATGGCCAGTTTCGTTCAGGCGATGTTAGCAACCTCCAAATTGTCGTGCCTCCAGCGTTGCCTGGATCTCTCACGTAGTCTGCGAGAGTCTCGTAGGTACCAATGGAGTATCTGTTCTGACCATTGACCATCTTACGTGCTATTTGTCTCGTCCAAAGCTATTTCAGTTGACATGCCATAACCCATAACTGTCGCAAATACGTATACATAGAAGTACAATAAATAAATTGTTTATTAATCAATATGAATACAATCGGCAACAATTACAGGTAATCTATAACGTAAAAATAATAATTATTAATGCTATAGCATAATTATCTTCATCATCATTATGGAATTAAACAGTTTATTAATATTCACTGGACTATGTCTGAATCAAAAGGATTAAGGCCACGCATTGGAAATTTTGACGCCAGGGTTCTCAATTTTTCTAAGTGACTACAAAACGTATGACAGTGATATTTGGTATCCTGATTCTTCATTTCATTGACTTCATTTTAACAGTTGCGATACTCGGTTGCTTAACTTTTGTAATACAAAAAAGAATATCAAAGAAACCTCTTTTAAAACAGAGGTTTTCATTTTTCGGAGTAACAGAACCGATTTATATTTCTAAATTTTCTGTATAGTGTACTTTAAATGTATTCTTCAAAATGCCAGTTGTATTTTTTAAAACTATTTATAGTTTTTAAAATAAACGAAAATAACTGTTTTTTCGTATTTTTCGTAAGCTAGCGCGCGCACGTTTGCATAGAACAGAAGGTCTATTTTAGATTAAATTATTGTTTATCGATCGCCATCGAATTTGGTGGTTGTTGACATAAACTGTTACATATTGAGATTCACTAATATCGTACATTTACAGTAACTAGAGGTCGGCCTATGGTCGAAATTCGACCGTAAATATAAACTTATAATATAAACTCTGGCCACAATATCAACTCTGTGCGACTGCTTCATCCAAGGAGGTTAAGTATATGTGATCACAAACTATGAGTTTGCAATTGACAGTCTTTTTGACATTAGCAGTATGAACGTAAACGATGAGTGATTTATTTAATTGAATGTATTTCTAACGCATATTATATAAAAATATTATCTTTCTCCAGTCCTTCTCTATATAAAGTTTAAGTGTACCAAATTTCACACTTCTCCGTTCTCACAATTCTTTGAAAAAGCGAACCAAACTTTTCGCTTCAAGTATTAATACATAGGTACGTAAGCTCCTTGGATCAAACAGTCGCACAGAGTACAGATTGTCGCCAAAGAGTTTATATTATAAGCTTATATTTACGGTCGAATTTCGACCACAGAGTGACCTCTAGTGTATTTGTAATTTATTTTTATATTGTAAAGAGAGAGAGAGAGAGCATAGTTTAAGTTTGTCTATATGCGGAGGATAATCTCCGGATTGCTACTAATACTGCTACTCGTTTTGACACTTGACAACAGATATCGTTAACTAGTTCTGGGGGGCCAAAACTATGCCTTTGTAGATGATGTTTTCGGTATTAATCAAATTTTAAAAATAAAGTTTCGATTTAAGAATTTTTTCTACTCAAAATCGACTTCTGGCGGTTAGGTTAGAAGGCTCATTAGAAGTTTTAGACTTCAATGATAAGTTTTTTTTATATTCAAAAGTCTTCTATCAAATAATAAATTATATCAGACACGTCAATAATACACCTCATTAAGTATAAAAACATGTAAGCAATAGTTATTGTAAAGTGCTTCAAAATTCTTTCACAATTTGAAAGGTACTTTATTCCAGACTGACATAGGCTATATATTCTGTATTCAACCTGGCCGAAGTCGGGATGAACCATGACTATTATGTAATTACATGACTTATACAGGAACTTACTAATAAAATTTTTAGTATTTTAATCAAGTTTACACATTTTAACAATTGCTAAGTTACTGCCAGTATACTGTAACTTACACTATAAGTGCAGTACTCTGTAACGGTCCCTTACAGACTGTAAGGGACCGTTACAGAGTTATTTCAGATCATAACATCAACAGGATGTCATGGTTCATTCGTGCCGATATCCTTCCGTCAACCTTGACTCATAATCTATATTTAGAGACAGATGCGGTTTGAAAACGATGTTACTGACAATTTTTTCTTGGTACCGTAAATCAATGCAACGGTTTCTCGGTTATTACGTTTATTTTTCCTGTCATGCTAGGCGGAGAGCGAACGAAAAATATAATTAACAAAAGACATGTGCTGTATGAGAATGGTTCGTTTTGACACTAAAAATTAGGAATCTATAAAGATATTATTATTTTATTGAAAATTGACAGCGCTTTGTAATTGGTACAAATCGCATGGTTTAAAAGAAGTAAGCGGAGAAACAGACAGACGCCGACAGCGATTTTGTTTTATGCTATTGAGAGGTACAGATAACATACATAAAGAAAATAGACCTACCGCAAAATATGAAAAATACGAAAAAAACAGTTATTTTCGTTTATATTAAAAACTATAATTAATTTTCAAAAATCCAACTGTTACTTGGAAGAGTTTGTTTAGATTAATTTACACAGAAAATTTAGAAGCATAAATCAATTCCGTTAGACCGAAAAATGAAAATCTCTGTTTTAAAAGACGTTCCTTTGATATTTTTTTTCTGTTACAAAATATAACCAATCGTGTAACGCAACTGGCAAAATAAAGTCAATGAAATGAAGAAGCAGCTTACCAAATATCAATTTCATACGTTTAGTAATAAATTAGAAAAATTAAGATTTATGCCGTCAAAATTTCCAATGCGTCGTCTTAATGTACAAACATATTACTTACCATGTCATTGTATGTACACATGTGATTATTTCAAAGCGGACTCTATAAACTGGCTTTTTATACTGTTATTCAAAAGTGGATGCTCCACTTGTGCCCACAAAAGATGCTAACCCTGATTTAAATAAACATTATCACTGCAGTTAAACCCTTACAAGACCGTTTATTCAAAAAAATATCGTGAAACCATAAGCATACAATGCAATTTACAATGCCTATCGCGATGCATTATGTACATATGTATAAGTAGGGTTATGCATTTCAGTTTAACGAACAATACGTGTTCCTGATAACGGTTATTGATTCTTAACAGGTTATCATAGCTTTATTATATAAACTGACTAAAGAATATGGTATTTTTAAATGTCAAAAAATAAGTCAGTCGCGAAATACACGAGCTAGTGAAAGCACGTCTTTCAATCCTCAATATATCCTACGTTAAATATATGGCGTAGCGAAAAAAATACACCTTTGAGTAATATATAATTATATGTATACATACATAACTTCACGCTGTATCCCTAACGGGGTAGTCAGAGAGGACGGAGCGCCAAGCGTCTCGGTCCTTACATACTTCTTTCGCCTCCTCAAATCTCATCATTATCCTCACACATTTTCGTCTAGGTATACAAATGCTTATGACATTTCCGTCAGCTAACATTTGAGCTATTTGATCTTCATAAGTCACCCTTGGTCTTCCTTGTAATGTCGCTTGATATAATATGGTGATAAATAATCAAACGGAATACTCTGTATATGAGTCTTGACCTTTTTTAGGGTTCCGTACCTCGAATAGAAAGAAGGAACCATTATAGAATCACCTCGTTGTCCGTCCGTGCGTATGTCTCTCTGTCAAGACCATTCTTCTCAGGAACACGTGGAGGTATCAACTATCAAGTTGAAATTAATATCAAATACTTACGTCTGCGGCTCCTTGGAGCTGTAAAAAATCATGCTTCTAAGTCAATGCAATAAAAACGTACGACCATTTGTGCCTTACATTTTGACATTCGCAAATAAATCAAAACCAGATATAAGATCTCGCATTATAATAAAAGAAAAAAATCAAAATATTGCGAATTTGCAATTAAATCACATTTTTTTCCCATTACAAACTTAAATTTGCAGTTGGATACTATGGAAGAACGCGTCTTCAACTACAAAGTTAAGTTTGTTTGTGAATTTGACATATTTTTTTGGTACTTAAACACATAACACAAAGACAACATTATATGCATCTTATATTATCACATATATTGAGTATATACTCGACATATATATAATCAGGGTATCCTAGTATGGGGACTAGAGCAATAAGTACTCAATTACGCGTTGTGGATTTTCTTTTTATTGACATATAAATGTCTATATGCCAGTACGGAACCCTCTGTGCGAGAGTCTGACTCGCACTTTTTTTTCATTATCAAGTTTCGACTGGTTTTGTCCGTTGAGACGATCGTCACTACTCTGCCAGGTAACTACGTCATAATCATACTGTATTATTGGTAAACAATAAGTCGCGTCATTCATGTTCTTGTCCCCTTGTCTGGACGACGACCTTACCGTTACTTGGCGAAAAAAAGTCTCCCTTGATAAGACGTTATAACTGCAGCCAGTGCATTGTTAATGCAGAGGGAATGAATGAATGGAGATGCAGAATAATGGAGGGGGGTAGCAGGGGGTAGCAGGGGGTAGCAGAATAGAGATATTCGTTAAAAACAGTTTTTATAAACTTTGGTTTTTGCAAAAGAAAATTGTGTAACTATTTTTTTCTTTTTTTTAAGTGTGCCATAGATATTTCCATAGAACATGCAATACGCAAAAATGTGACTGCAAATCTTTTCTTTTTTTTAATTTAATTTTAATAGCCTTTGTCACACGTCGAAACGACGTGTGTCTTATGTGTTCAATGCAATGAGATACACATGTACTTCCTTAGTCATTGGTTCAATGTGAATTATAACAATACAGTAAAGAGATTATACAATACAATGTTTTTCGTAACATGATTGATGAGACTGATTTTTCCAACTTTTATTAACGAATAGGAACATGATGTCTCATTATAATTTTGATGCAAGTTCTCTATCGGCTTAGATGTATTAGGGTTTTAGGCGGTCGTTATACGCTAGGTTGGTGTCAGCATGGAGCACTCAACCTATAGAGCCGAAATATCGGACCATTTTGTTCACCACTGCTCGGTTTATTTACACTAACCAATATGAACTCTCCGCTCGCATTAAGCAGTACTTAACCAATACTGGACCTGTGTGTCCATCTTTGTATATTCCAACAGATATTTAAATATTTATGTAATGGCTTATTGTTCTATTCTGTGTTGTGGCAAAAACAGCAAAAAATCAAACTATAAAACAGGACGCAGTAACCGCAACAGTGTTTAGACGTAAATTGTTTTCATACAAAATAAATGACATTGCCACTCTATAGGTTGAGTGCTCTATGGTTGTCAGGTTATCCACGTCTGAACTCGATCTAGGTCCAAAGCTTTGAATTAAGGCGACGCATTGATAAATGACAGTAATTTAATCTAAAATAGACCTTCTGCTCTATGCAAACGAGCGCGCGCTAGCCTACGAAACATACGATAAAACGATTATTTTCGTTTATTTTAAAAACTATAATTAATTTTTAAAAAACCAACTGTCATTTTGAGGAATATGTTTAAAGTGAAGTATACAGAAAATTTAGAAATATAAATCGGTCCTGTTGCTCCGAAAAATGTAAATCTCTGTTTTAAAAGAGGTTTCTTTGATATCTTTTTTTTGCGTTACTAAAGTTGACCAACCGTGTATCGCAACTGTCATAATGAAGTCAATGAAATGAAGAATCAGGATACCAAATATCACTGTCATACGTTATGTAGTTACTTGGAAAAATTGAGATCCCTGATGTCAAAATTTGCAATGCGTCGCCTTAACGTGTAATGCAGGAATTGATGGTTTAGTGTTTTAGTTCTTCCAAGATTAAGTGACGAATATTTGACTGCAAACTGAAGCAAAGAATCTTATATACCTACATAATTACACGTGTACATTATACACTACACGAGTGTTTTAAATATTTAGACGACGCTTCTAACGATTTTTTACATATTTATAAACAAAATCAGTGTATTTACCATCTTATATCATAATAGGTGAACCGTTAAATAATTTTACTTACAAATATTTCGTTGCCCCGTCCCTTGAAAAGTGTTTTATTATGTTGAATATTGATTAGATAACCGATTTTAGACGCTAGTTAGCTATTGTTAAATTATTCATATCATAAATAGTCTTTACACACAGCTTCGCTTGCGTAGAACGCTGATAAATTACCTCTGTATGCGAAGTTCGAAATTGATTGAATCACTAATTTTTCGGTAAAAGAAAAAAAAATGGACAGTGTTTAGTTTGTAGGCTTTCACAACGAAATCAAAACGGAAAAGTCATTGCGTTATCTTTACACTTACTGAAAAGGTACAGGGATATAAATTAGTAATTCAAACCCAGAAATTAAAAAAAAGGATATATCGGACTCAAATAAGTATATATTTTTTAAAGTGTTATGAAACCTAGCTATAATTCATTCAAATTATAATTATACAAAAGCAATAAACTAAGTTTTATTCCTAAATATTTATTTTACTTAATTTTTTTTAGAATTAAATGGGCATAACAGTTTTATTCCTATGCTAATTTCACGACTGACAGTTAAAAAGTACATATCGCGGAGCAGAGCGCGGGAAACGCGGTAAAACTATGATGCATATTGTTTTTTATTTCTACCTCACAAACTATACAACCGTTTTAAGTAAAATCAGCCAAAAGTTGTGCAATATTATTTAGAAAATAGTTGATATGTTTTAGAAAGTGTACGTGTGAAAAAGTTACGTTAATTTTGACGAGTTTCCGACGTTCCCATAACCTTTGGTGTCAATTCTGTCCTTTCGATTATAAAATCAGTTCAGTCTTATTAGGGTTCGAGGAAGGGCCCAGAGGTATGTCGAACCAGTTTTTTCGATTTATTTACGGGTTTTGATAGGTTATATCGGTTCCTTAAGGGGCAAACAAAAAAAAGCTACATTGTTGTCAACCCTTAGCAAGCGAAATGCTATTGTTATCTCGTTACTGTTATTTATATCACAGCTGATGAGTAGTGACTCCTTTTAAGTGCTATTTTGTACTTTATTGCCTTAGTAATAAGATATAGACACATTTCTTTTGGTATATACAGTTTTTGTCATCGGTTCCATGTTAAATATAATCTTAAGTTATTAGAAAAGATTAGTGAAAGTTTATTCAAAAATGGTCAAGTATAACAGCCAGAAAAATGGCTTTGTTTATTCAATAAAAGAAACCATGCTACCTGTTCAACTTCTCAATACCATAACTTAAAAATAATACATAAATTATGTTGTAGGTAGTCTATATTTTTGGTATTTTTTTTTTCATTTTTACTTAAAAACGACTTCTTACAGGTTTTTTTTGTATTATATTTTTTTGATTACCACATTTACTTTTAAATAATGTCTCTAGGGTTGTCATGTCAGTGTCAACATTTCTGTTGAGGGTAATAGACTTTTGTATATTATTTCAGGTTAATCACAGACAAATTTAAAATAAACTCTGGGAACAGTGCAACCAAACGAAGAAGAGAGGACGCTCTCACAAGCAACTATAAGAGTAAGATGAACCCACACACACTGAACTTCTCGCAGTCACCAAAATCACCGCTGTCAGTGCCACCCAAACGCCGAATACTTGGAGAAATACAGAACACATTCGCAGGATCACCGTTGAGAACCATAATGGATCAGAACATGCAAAAATCGCCACAAATCGATAGGAGTTCCTTATCGCCTCTCACGAGTAGGTGTGAGCGGAGTTTCTTCAAACGGAGTACAACGAAAATTTCAAGGATAGTTGAGGAACGATCAAGCTTTAAATCTAACAAAGAGAATGAGTCACTGATAAGCGAGACCTTTATAAAGCTAGATGTAGAAGAGGAAACCAGGGATAGTTTTGCCCAAAGTCTTCGGTCTCCAAAGAAAATTGTTAGCAATTGGTCCAGGACTGAGGTAACTTTTTTGTTTTTGGAGTTTTATACTTTTAAGGGTAAAGTGGAACCTTTATAAGATACTAGCAGTCCGTCTTGACTTCACACGGGTTGAATACATAATAGCCTACTAGCTTTTGCCTGTGACTTCGTTCGTGCGAAGTTCAAAAACAATATCTTTATAAGTTATAACCTATAGCCTATATGTCATTCTGATGTATGAGCTACATTATTGTAAAGTTTCATTAAAATCCTTTCAGTAGTTTTTGCGTGAAACAGTAACAATCCATCCATCCATCCTCACAAACTTTCGCGTTTACAATATTAGTAGGATAGTAGGATGTCCATCTAGAATTCAAATGGTGAAAGAATTATTCAAAGTGGTGTAATGGTTTCCAAGATTACCCTCCACATATAAATACACTAATAATATCTGCTTTCTCTCTGTGATATTAAGTACCAGCCATATATCTGTCCTAGTAAATTTTTACAGAATGCAACTTTCCTGTTTTGTCTCCTTTTAGATTTAATTATTTTAATTAATTTAATAATCAAATTATTATGTATATGAGGAAAAATATAGATCTTTTTAAAAAGAAAGGCGATATTAATGGTATGGAAACCCTAACTACTACTAACCTAACCTATTACATAAGTCAAATGTTTCATTTTTGGGTAACTGGACTTGTTTATATAATAGAGTACTAATCAACAGAAAATAGATTTAGATTAATTATAAAACATACATTGATTAGACAATTGTACTGATGATTTCGTTGAAGACAAAACAATAGTCTGGAAATGATCTTCTCTGCACTTGCATTTACTGGCTTTCTGAAAATTGTGTTTTCTCTTTGAACCGAATTAAAGTAAATTTCACATTCAAAAATACCTTGTACTTGGATTTACTTGAATAAATTGATTTGACTTTAATACTTTTGACCAATTTCAATAAAAGAAGGTTCTGTTTTTCCTTAATATTATTATGTGTGCAGGATATTTACAAAAATTGCATCTTTATGCAATCTAATATAAATTGAGTATTAATTATCTTTTTTACTTACCATGAACTACCATACTAAGTGTAAAATCTTTATCTTATTGATTAATCATTGTACATACATACATATCTTCACGCTAACGGGGTAGTCAGAGAAGACGGAGCGCCAGGCTTCGCGCTCCTTTCATACTTCTTTCACTTACTCAAATCTCATCATTCTCCTCACGCATTTTCGCCTAGGTATGCGAGTGCTTTTGACATTTCCATCGGCTGACACTCCGGCTATTTGATCTTCATAACTTAGGCTTGGTCTTCCTTGGCTTTTTTTACCACTCTCTTTCGCTCTGTATATTTTCTTCGTCAGTCTTTCATCACTTATTCTCTCTATGTGCTCGAACCATCTAAGCATTCATTTCTTAATGTTTACAATAACAGATAATTATTATGTACAGATGGAATTTTTAAACAGATCAATAAGCGATTTATGAAATTTCTAATACTCCAATATCAGTCAGATAGACCCATAGTCTTTTGATCCTTCGGATCAATTGGCGGTAAAGAAAATGTTTGTGAAAATGACCTTTTTGTTGCTGACTGTACATTTTTTTTAAAATCCGTGAAACTAGATCAAAATATTTCTAAAAGTTGAAGATTACGGTTGAGGATTACGGATATTTACGGTCGAATTTCCACCACAGGGCGGGCCGACCTCTTGTATTTATAATTGTCTCGTTTTAAAATAGACATTTGTTCGTTGACCTGTACAACATCGACCTTGCGATCATCCTACTCTAGGTCTTATTTACATATTTGTATGCAAATAATTTATTACTATATCCTTCATAATAATCACAATTTTAAGTTTAACTGCCTTAAACATAACGCCTAGTGAATTTTATTAGCAATTGTGGCAGCAATAAAGAACACACATTCGTATAGTCACTTTAACATTTAATTTCTCAATAATTAATAATACACATACATACATATCTTCACGCCGTATCCCTAACGGGGTAGTCAGAGAGGACGGAGCGCCAGGCGTCGCGGTTCTTACATACTTCTATCGCTTCCTCAAATCTCATCATTCTCCTCACACATTTTCGCCTAGGTAGCGAGAGTTTTTGACATTTTCATCTGATAACACTCTCCTTGGTCTTCCTTAGCTTCTTTTACCACTCACTTTCGCTCTATATATTTTCTTCGTCAGTCTTTCATCTCTCATTCTTTCCATGTGCCAGAACTATCTAAGCATTCCTTTCTTCATTTTTAAAATAACGTTGTCGTACAACCCTGCCATACTGCGTATCTCTTCATTGCTTATCCTGTCCGCAAGGGTGACACCGCACATATTTCTAAGAGATCGCATTTATACAGCATTTATCATACTTTCACTCGATTTCGGGCATATCCACGCCTCGCTACCATACAATAAAGTTGGCCATTTTCACACTGCCTACTAATGCGGAGAGCACCATTCACTTTATTGCCAGCTGCTACCCGTCTCTCCACATCCAACTCACATCTTCCATCCCTCGAAAACGCACTTCCCATATACACAATTTCATTCCCTTGTTCTAGACATTTTCCATGTACCCAAATCTCACATTTCATTTGTACCGCTTGCTTCCCTTTCAAACACCAGAAGCTTCTACTTCTCTCGAATATGTTCAATGAATTTAATTAAACGTGACTTAAATCTTTTATGAAGGATTTGTTGTTAAAATGGACTATTCCTAAGTCTCATATCACTTCTTTGTTTTTACAGCTGAACTTCTCGAATACGATCCAATCCACATACAAAATGGAAAGTACAGAGGTCAAAGAGACCTTTACAGCAGAAGAAAACCTCCACAAAGACTTATCTGTACCAGAAAAAGAGATGGAAACAGATCTGGACCCAGAATTTGAGACATTACATGACCTGGAGCAAGAGTTCGATGCTGATAACTTTGATCAGTGCACAAAATACGAAATTATATCGACCGACAGCCCTGACATCATATCCAGAGGCCGTTCTGCCACCTCTAGGAAGATCAACTCGAGGAATTTTGAATTTGGGGCACCGCTGTCTGAAAATGAACCATCCACATCCTTTAACCGACCAAGTTTAAACGCTACAAGAATGCTAAAATTTGAAGAGGCCTTTGAGTTCCCGTCACCACCCATAAAGAAACCATCACTGAATTTATCAGTAAAGAAAAGCTTGAAATTTAATGAAACTCCTCCGAAAAACGCTCTGAAGCATGAACGCAGTGATTCCAGCATCGGTTCCATGTCTTCATCCCCTTCTTCATCAAGATTGAAGATTTTCACATCGGGGTCGACAACATCAATGGAGTCTGGGTTCATATCGGAGATGGATGAGCCGTTCTTCGAGTTTGAGGACCAGTCTAACTCCCCGGGTATAGAAAATATTGACCAATTATTGTCAGGACAGATAAGAGACGATATATTGAACAAGGGCTTTTCAATGAAGAGGCCTAGCATGCACCGAAGTCTTAGTTTTAATCCAGCATCTAAAGTTAAAATGTCCTTATTGTCTGTATTGGAAAGTCCTCAAAAAGGGAGTGAAATAGAGAATGAAGCGAAGAAGAAAAAGTGTGCTTTGGAAAGAGATGGAGAGAGAATACACAGGCCTGTTTTACAGAGAGCATTATCAGAGAACAACGCGTCGATTATGTCAGCTTTAGCCAGATGTAAGTATCTATAACGTAACATATATTTTAATTAACATACAGATAATTTCTACTCTGTGTGACTGTTTGATCCAAGGAGGTTATGTATATATTAATATGAAAAGCGAAAACTTTAGTTCCCTTTCTAAGAAAATTGCGCGGACGGAGAAGTATGAAATTTGGTACACTTAAAGTTTATAAAGCTAATATTTTTATATAATACGGATTAGAAGTACATTAAATTTACTTACGTTCATACTGCCAATGTCAAAAAGACTCAATTTCAAACTATAATAGCTTGTGATCACATGTACGTAACCTCCTTGGATCAAATAGTCACACAGAGTAGATATTGTCGCCAAAGAGTTTATATTATAAGTTTATATTTACGGCCGAATTTCGACCACAGGGAGACCTCTAGGTAGTATTATGTACTATCCAAACCAATTTTTGCAACTGTAATTAAATTTTGAATTGTTTTAGTTTATTTCTCGTTCATTTTCAAATTTCTAAATGTCAAATAAGTATAGCTGCGCTAATAGGATTCAAACCTGCCATATTATGCCATATGCCAATTCGGTAAAAACCCGAATCGCCCAAGCGAGACTCGTTAGACAATTCAACCCTCTTCGCATTCGTCCTCATTTTGCCTTCAATGGAATTTCACTGAACCAAACATACTAGGAGCAAAGTGAAGTGATATTAGATGATAGTTTCTCGGGATGACTTTAAGAAACATCTCAGTCGGTATTTCGTCTTAGTATATTTTAACTTCCGACATAATTACGTCAAATTTAACTTGTTTTATTTAGATTAGATTGTTATATTTAGCGAAACGTCAAAAAATTAATTTACGATAGTACGAGTCGCCGCCGCACTCGTCGAGGCGGCGCTAGTGTCTCTGTCGACTTTAGAGAATATTGGTCGCTTGCATAAGAGACATTCGAGTGGCGGCTCAATTTACACACATTCAAAGATTTCTAACACTGTCTCGTATAATTACACGCGTGCATCTGTAGTGGTGGTGAATGCTGACACAGCTTAAAACACACACACAAGTTAGAAAAGGACACTGTCTTTAGCCAATAGCAGCGCAGTAAAAAGAAATTGTCAACAGTTTTTTTACATGCTTTATATTAGCTTCATCTGTATGTATGTATGTATGTAACGGAATCTTTCAGCGTAATTGTTACCAATTTCCAGAAGTCTGATCAGCTTGAAAATTTGCACAGGGGTCAAGGACTGATGACAATACAATTATTTTATAACTTTGTTCTAATGTCCTGACTAGAATCAGGATAAAAAGAAATTTAATTAAAATTAATGGTACGATTATGGTACCATAGATGTCGCTACGGAACGTTTCTACATGCATTTTGAAATTATTACATTATTAAGTCAAACGTATTACAATGGACCGCACTAAGTTTTTTGAAATAATTTGAATTTTGCGGAAAAAATTATATTTTATTATTTACTTATTAGTTATATATAGTGTTAGTCGCAATGATAAAATGTTAACGTGATTTATTTTTAACACATTAAAAAAAATAACATGTAACTTCAATAAAAACGTTTTATTTCGACAATTGAACAGAACTGTTAATTTCTTGGAGAACGGCGAGTCTACCTCGGTTTATTGAAGTCTGCTATTGGGACTTGCCATGTAACGCTCCCTTCTCCCCCTAGCGGCGGCGGACCCAGACTTGATCGGGGACTTCAGCCAGCCCTTCGCGCTGCCCATCACGAGCGGGAACCACGACGACCTCAAGTCCATCTCGTGCCACACCCTCGCGGGCCTCATCAGGGGCGAGTTCCGGGACTGCGTCCAGGACTTCAAGGTGAGGCCAGCGGACGGAATTTATTGTCTTTAACTGACGAAGAAAGGTGGCTCTCAAATCGACGCATATATCTGTTTATAACCACGCTTAACTTTTTACAGTCGTCCGGTTTTGATGATTCTTTTTTTGTTGGATAGGGTATATGTCCAGGGTGGATCCATAGTTTATTTAAGATTTGATGATGGAGTACTGTTTAGATAAAAACTTCTCAACGGTTTATATATTCATTTCTTAATAAGCAAATAAATCCCTTCCCTTCAATATATGTATTCACTCTTCCAAAAAAATATTTTCAAATATCTAACTTGCCAGTTCTACATTTAATTTTTCTGACTTTGAAAGGTAGAATGGGAAAAAAATGGTACAATATGTTGACCAATGTGGGCCAATGGTGTTGGTGCAGGTATTGGTCCTCGAATTCGTGATCAGTCTACACGTTAGAAGGTTGGTCAGTTATTGTCGGTTCAAGCTTCAAGCCAATGTGTGGACGATAATAATACTCTTTCAAATACTCTTTCATATCAAAGCGAAAAATTATTTATAAGAGGCATGAGGACGATATTAAAGAATCAAATAATAAATGGTTTTAGATAAAAATATATGTTGAAATGATTCTAAAAAACGAT
Source organism: Zeuzera pyrina (assembly GCA_907165235.1). Taxonomy (NCBI): domain Eukaryota; kingdom Metazoa; phylum Arthropoda; class Insecta; order Lepidoptera; family Cossidae; genus Zeuzera; species Zeuzera pyrina. The sequence goes on along the minus strand of OU015647.1, from coordinate 9,603,117 downwards.
TCAGTTTTAATTTATGCATTGAGATTAATAACATTTTTAATAAAATAATAGTATAAAATACTGCAATCGGCCATGTTAACTGAAACACCAATCAGAGCGAATGACGTCACGCCTAGATAATATAACTTTTGGTTTCTATCTAATTTGTGAATGTAACCCTAATAACGTAATGTAGAACAATATTTACCTAGGCGTGACGTCACAAGTAGACGCCATGACACCTGCTAGCGTTTTCGCGCTTAATTCAAATTACATAGAAAAAAATGCAATAATTGGCGTTAAAACTTAGTTTATTGCTGAAATAAATGTATTTTTCGGAAATACTAGACGTGTACCTACATTATAGAAGGGGATTTCAAAATCTGTCATCATGCATATTATATAGCCTCAGCCATATAATAGACATTCTCCCAAAGGGAGCCCGTTACAATTTCGCCAAAACCAACAGCGATCGCGCTTCAACATATGAGCATATCAGCCATATAACTCAACTCAACATATAATAATTATTTTATTGCCAAAAACAACTACCTGTTATACAGCGAATATCCCTATCCCTACACTAAACGCAGCCTGTATCGTGGGGATTAGTGTACGATTTAACCACTAGTTTGTGCCTTGTTTATTTACCAATTACAAACATTAATTTCTTTTATTACATGTCTGACCTCTTATATGTATAACTCAACTCAACATATAACTACAATATCTACCAAGGTGACCAAAAACTCTCAGTTATATTATAGTCCTGAACATTGGACACAACCCACAACCATTGACACAATATATTGGCTAATGTGAAATATAAAGTCGTACCTAAATATCCTACGGGACTCTGCATATGCGCTAACTGAAATCTCACTTGACTATTTGTTTCTTGTCTTTCAGGTAATCGACTGCCGCTACCCTTACGAATTCGATGGCGGCCATATATTAGGGGCAGTAAATCTCCACACACCCTCTCAAGTCCTCACCTTGGTCAACAAACCCCTCCTGCCGAAGGAACCAGACTCGAAACGCAGCATTCTTGTATTCCATTGCGAATTCTCCCTCGAGCGAGGTCCTAAATTGTGAGTATCGCCTAAATATTTCCCGGTCTACTGAATAGACCACGGTCTTTTCAGTAAACCTAGGCGTATCTTAGTATATACACTAAAAGCTACTTTACTGAATCTTTTAAATAACAAGTATTGTATGGTCTACTCAGTAGACCATACTATATTTTTATTATTCTAATTCATCGTAATGCATAAGAATCTAGAAAGTGTAATAATAAAACCGTTTCTGTTTCAGATCACGTTTTTTACGTTCCTCTGATCGTGCCAAAAACAAAGAGAACTACCCTTCACTTCATTACCCTGAGATTTATTTGCTCCACGAAGGCTACAGAAGTTTTTATAAACGGTATCCTGACCTCTGCTTGCCTAACGGGTACACCGCCATGTTGGATCCAAAGCATAGGCACCTGCTCCGGCAACATAGAGTCGATCAGGAAAATTCCACGGGTCCTAAGTCAGTAACTATGAGAAGGCACAGACTGTTTTGAAGAGAAAAGACTTGAAACTGGACTTTGAAAACTTCGAAATTGACTTATTACTTTGTATTTCGATGTGTGCAAGTCGAAAACGCCGAGGTCTTTCGAGTAGACCGTGATTTTCTCTCGGTCTTCTCAGTAGACCATCATCGTTTTCTGTTTGGTAGATTATGGCGTGACTGTTTAATGCAATTTTTAATATTTTTTTACGTCGATATCAAATTTCAAAGTACTCATGAAGTGTAGAGTATTGAAAAATTTAATAGAAGTATTGTGGCATAGTTATTGATTTTATAGTCGATTTATTTAGAAATAATTTACTAGTCTTAATCGATGTAAATAATGAAGAATTGCCATATTTTTTATAAGTTTTTAGTACAAAGTATAGGCTAGCAGACGTTTATCCCACCTCTAGTAATTGTATGCCATATTTTTATAAGCTTTTGTCGAGTTTTTGCAATATTTTAATTTAAATTATTTAAAACGTGTACGTAGTATGGTTTTAAAAGAGACAATAGGACCGAATTAGTATTTTCCTTCAAAATTAATTATAGGAAATCGGTCTATTCAGTAGACCGCAGTCTTTTGAGTAGACCACGCTCCTTATCGTGTACAACATCCAATATAATTTAAATACGGAAATTTAACTATGAAAACACAGAGTATTCATAGACTGGCTATCATTAGATTATCTGACAAAACAGTAGCAAATCTGTAAATATTAGTTTTAAAATATAACCTTTCATTTCACATTTTCATTCGGAATCGATGCTATAAAGTCTGATGCACATGACAAAGGACATACTCATTCAACTAGAAATTTAAAAAAAGCGATCATGCGAGGACTTTAAAACATCATTTTTCGCATTATACTCCTTTAATAAAATTTAAAAAATTAACCGTGACTATAAAAATTCACTACATTGATTTTAAGTTTACATTATTTAACCACTACAGTAGAAGTAATTAAAAATATCCTTGTTCCTTTGTTGTAGTTGGGTAATTATTTGGACGACAGACTTCAATTATGTTAACTCTTTATATTGTGCAGAAATAAATAGCTTTAAATTAACTTTGTGCCGTGTTTTAGACCTAAGATTATGAATTTTTAAGAAATAAGATACTTAACGCACGGTCTTTCGAGTAGACCGCGGTATACTCCCGGTCTACTCAGTAGACCGTATTGCGAAACGTTCGTATTCAAATGCCATTTCGTACTAAAGAACATTTGTAATTTTAATTTGTTTTAATTTCAAATGAAATAAGTACATTTCTTTAATATATTCATATAAAAATCTAAGATATTAATAACATAGGCTTCGTTATAAAATTCATCACCAGAAAGACTTCTAATTTATTACGGTTCCGTAGTCTAGGAAATTATCCCTCCGCCTGTGTCACAGCCTAAAAAACACAAATGACACGAACTTGAAAATATATTTTTTTTCCATACAGTGGTATACCTTTGAAATAACAATATCTTTGAAATTTTAACTCTCTTCGGTCATGAGATAGTTGCTTTGAAATAATTGTTAAAATCTCACCCGTCACCTCCCTTAGTTTAAATTGTCTATACAATTAATTTAAAAACATCACCAATGCATGTTATAGCTAAGATTATATAAGCATTTGCAAAGATTATTTTTGAATAATTTTAATATAATTGTTCCCGAAGAATAAAGCACAAGGTCAAATAGCCCTTATCGCGACGGAATAAAGTTGATAAGACTACGGAACCATAGACTGAGCGCGCTCGAAACGTTCTCAGTCGATTTATATCTTAACTTTATTCATGAGATAAATTTAAATATCTTTAAGTAGATAAGTCTGAAAATATCGATTGTATAATGAACTCTAATGGCGCGAAACTACAAAGCAATATTGAATAATACGCTTGGAAATTAATTTTTAAGTTGAAATTTATTTTTTTTATATTAAATTATAATTATGACCGTTTAAAATAGTACATATATTATATGTAAGTTTAAATACTTTTAATTATTCGAATTTGACAGTATGCCAAATTAAAAAATGTCGAGACGATCGCTGAAGTAACGTTGCGCGCGGTCTCTTACTGGATGGGTGATCCGGTGGCGTCTATATCATGCTGTCGAGGGCACGTTAAAATTGTAATTTGTAATGTATATTTTATTTGTTTATTTGATAGCATTTGCAATTTTTTATCTTAACCGGATGTGTCCACAAAGATCACAAAATGATGTGATTGACTTTTTAAAATGTCTATGAATAAATGATAGCTACATAATGTGATATAAACCATAAACTAAGTATATACTGGCGTATAGACAAACATATATCTCGTTGACGCGTGACGATATTTAATTCGACAATGTTACCTATGGAATCAATGAAAAATACAGTACCTACTTCTTTGAAATAAAACAGGAATCGCACGAAATAAAAACAAGTCAACAGTAGCGTCATCCACAGCGTGACGACTTGTGACGACCTGTCGTTCAAAATGTGTTACAATAGCGTCTTGTTTGCTGTCCCTTTCCTACTGGTGCTACTATCATAAAAGATTACATTCTCACTTACACCGTTTGTATGTCTATACACCAGTATATACTAAGTTTATGATATAAACTAAACTATGTTTGCCCCCTTGCCTTTCCTGGATAAAAAAATATATGCTTTGGACAGGAATCCATAAAAACTATCCGGTCACGTGAATTTTAAATTTCCAAAATAGAATTCCAATGGTCACGCTGAAACAGGAAATAGTTGATGTGTTTAATGTTTTCGACAGATCACTTGTAAAATGTACGCTTACTAGTTTCGTAAATATTAAATTTAATTATGTAAATACTAATATAGATAAATAAATCGATTACGATTCGATTATGATGAAATGAGTAGGTGTCAGTTTTAGAATATTCCTGTAAATTGAAGTTACAAAGTGGTTGCAATTATTTTGTATGTTCGTAAAATAGCTGTCAATAGTTTTAATTATAAATAAAATTTTATAATAAATAACTTGTTTTTTCATTTAGATTAGTATTATTTCAATCGTTTTAAAATTTTTTAGGAACCCCAAAAAAATTAATTAAAAAAAAGGAAAAATTAAAAAAGGTATTTGGTATAAAAAGTAGCCTAAATTACTCTCTGAAAAGTCCTTACCTGCTAATTAAAATCTCGTCAAAATCGGTTCAACCTTTTCGGAGAATAGTTCGGACAGACATTTAAAAATGTAAAAAATACCGTTTGATTTTGGTTATCGCCTCCTATTCGCGGGTAGTTCAATGTTGCTCTAGAGTCTAGACCAGCCTTTGCCAAAGTGGGCGATAATGCTCCCTTGTGGGCGCTGCAGGCCTAAAGGGGGGCGGTAAGAGACCCAGAAAAAAAATGGGAGCGTTGTGTAGAGGCCTGGGGGGTGATTTGTAATTTTATTTAGCTAGGAGGCATCTTAGACAACGAGTGAATGACTCAGTGGGCAGTAGACAAAATAAGTTTGGGAACCCCGGTCTAGACGATGGCTAATTACAAGTGTCTTATATGGTTATTGCCTCACATGTACGAGTAGCACAAAGGCATAATTAGCCGGCACTTATTTTTTTCTTTACCTAACCAATGCGGAAATAAATAAATTGAAACTTCTTTTGGGAAGGTAGGGCAAATTAGCTTAGATCTGACGAAAACAATCGATTCGACCTCAACCGGCAATTGAAAAGAAAGAGTGGACGGATCGTTTTTGTTCTTTCAAATGCGTCATAATACGTAATAAAATCATCTTAGATCTCATGTTATACTTCCGATAGGGAATCGAACCTGAAACATTCGGCTTGGAAATTGAATAGTACTGTCAACTGCGCAATTATTTTGTCACTACTTGACAATAGATGGCAGTTCCGTAATGGAAGTAACGAAACTAAACATTTTTGTATGAAAAATAGTGGAGGCGCAGAAAAATTCAAATAATTGAGACTAATATACTTAATTATTTTTATATTTTGATTTACATAAATTATTTTTAGCCACCAACTTTATTATACATTGCTAAATACACACTAAAAAGATTATATTAATCGGTAACATTTTTATACCATTATTGTATATAAATAAATAATACGCATAATAAGTTTATCAAACATTCAACTCTTAATTACAGCGTTATCTATTTATTTTTTCTTACATGTATTTGCTTCTAACAACAATTTCTAGTACAAGTATATTTCAATAGATGGCGCGTACATACATATATTTCTTAATTATAAAGACCGCATAACGACTTAAATGTAGAGAAATAAAGTCAATAAATCAATATAAATAGTAATTGTAAAATACCTGTATATAGGTATTTTACATTAAAATTAGGGAATATATTGCATTATTTATCTGATAAATTGGTTTTACCAGGAATCTTAAATTATACGATCATAGGGTTATAAACATTTGTTAGTATAGCAATATGCTGTATCATTCTTAGATTCTTGGTTATATACTTATATCATGTTGTGACTTCACATTAGTGACATAAATAATTTTTATAAATTATAACTTTCTACTTTTATATTTTCACATCAGAGTAATGATAGCACAGAAGCCAGCCTAAAATATAACTTCATTAACGGCCGTGTACTTTATTGAAACGGAGCGTAATTTCAAACGCTAAATTTTTTTTGTCGTGGCCCCAGATCACAGAACAAATATACTTCGCAGCTTCGCTAAAAGTTAGTTCCTTATTCCATTGATGCATTACAAGTACCAAAGTACCGTTGTGTACTTTAGCGGTGTGAGCACGGAATTAATAAGAATGGAACGTTTTATGGCGTTTTGTGAGGTTTTTTTTACGAAAAGTAATATGGGTTATAGCTTATAGTATAGTGTATGCAGTGACAATGTGTCACGTGACTGGCGCGAATTTTTAGAAGTAATTTGTATTTTTTAAATAAATAATTTGTATAAATTAACTGTTTTTTGTAATGTTTATCTTTACGGTAAATACCCAAAAAGTAAATACATTCAATATCCCTATTATTTTATTTGGTTGCAATTTTAATCCAGCTTCTACGCTATGGTTACGCTATGATAATGACATATTCTGATTTCCAGTATTTTTTAAGGCGGAACCGTCAATCTATCTTCTTTCCCTTACTTGATCTCGCTTTTTACATCATCCTTCGATGACTCTTCTATAGACGTTTTTGACAACTGTCTCAGAATACTTTCAAATATTTTCGGCGCGCTTCGTGTATTCGGCAGCGATATATCAGTCTGCGTCGTCACTGTTTCGTTTCTCTTTTCCTCTTTAACATCTAGCGGTATCACTGTCTCTTTCAGATTAAGGGTCATCTGTTTCTTCTTTATCTCCTTCTCAGCTTCTTCTCTGTTTATTTCTTGTATTTTGTCCTGGTTCTCGTCTTTTTCTTTGGATCGTCTTTCAATAGCTTTAGTAAGTACATTACCAAGTATGTGAGCGCACTTTATAATATGTTGGGTCTCTCTTGGCGTTAAATGCAGACCCTCATTTCTAATAATACTGTTCAAGTTTTTTATATTTTCTGGAGATCGTTTTCTTGAACTGTCTGAGAATTCTGTTGAGGACATAATAAAATGAGTAATTTAAAAACTAGAAAATCAAAATTAATATAGACCAAAACTTAATAATTGTCAGATGACGTCTTAAAAAGTGTTTATATATTTAGAGGTGGAAAGATCCTTAAAATATACATCGACGCATCGATATTTTGGAAAAAATAATCGATGGTTAAATAATAATAATAATAATACTCCAGACAATTACACAAATTGTGTGACCCCAAACTAAGCAGTAAGCTTGTACTATGGGTACCACACAACGAACTCCCAGAACGAACGGAGTTCCCAGTAAGTCCCAGACTCCAAGCCAATTTAGAAAAGTTCGTTTCCTAAATTGACCTGACCAGGGATCGAACCCGGGACCCTAGTTTGGAAAGCAGATGCATATGCCACTGCGCCAACGGGCCAGTCATCGTTAAATTACCGTTAAATGACCGTTGTGTTGAAATTCCTCATTGAAAATGTACAGTTGTCAATTGTAAAAATATATCTACTTGACCTTCTTTTCTCAACTTTAATATGTATCGTCGTTTTCTCACTATTACGGACCATAAACTTAGTATATACTGACGTATAGACGAATATACAGCTCGTTGACGGGTAACGATTTTTAATTTGTCAATGTCACCTAACAAATGTTTCTCTTGATTATTGCGATATGTTATCACGATCACACATAGAACACGTAACCATTATTGAAAAATACAGTATTTCTTTGAAATAAAAGAGAAAGAACACAAAATAATAAAATAAGTCAACAGCGTCATCTACAGCGTGACGACTTGTGACGACCTGCCGTTCAAAACGGGTTACAATATCGACTCGTTTGCTGTCCCTTTCCTACTCGTGCCACCGTTATAAAAGATTACGTTCTCACTCGCACTCTTTGTATTTCTATACGCCAGTATATACTAAGTTTATGGTTTTCTCACTATTATGCGACATAGTAAAATTTTACAATCGCGACGGCTCCACATAAAGAAGAAAGAAAATATCGTTTTAAATACGACTTAAATTTTAGACGACCTCCGTGGCTGTGGCTAAGCGTGTTCAAGCCACCTTCATACCATATTTAATCGCAATTGGATTAACGGTATAGCAGCCCATAAAATACACACAAACCATCATTGATTTTTATATAATAAATTGCGACCCGCCCCGGCTTCACACGGGTAGAATTTTTTTTAAATTACATACAGCCAATTTTACTCGCTGATAATGTAGCGTTCTATAGGTAATAGAATTTTTTAAATCCCATGAGTAGTTTATTTTTTGAATTTATCCATATATCTCTTTATAATATTAGTATAGATATAGATTAGTATAGAAATATAGATGGACTCAGGTGTTAGTTTGTAAAAATACATTACATGTGATGAATTCTCACAATTTTCGACTATCCTCCGACCAAAATTCCAAACAGCGACAGTGTTTTGATAGATAGATAATTAGATTCGCTGCACACAATACACGTACAATTACACAAATAGGTACATATACAATTTAAATAATACAACATAATACATTTTTTCCTCTTTGCGTTACACGACAATAGACCAGTCATGCAATTCTGTAAAAACTCGAATCACCCAAAGCGAGACTCGCTCGACAATTCACCCCACTTCGCATTCGAACTCACTTGACCTTCAAATGGAATTCTCTAAAACTCTAAACCAAACATTCTAGGAGCGAAGTGAAGTGATCTTAGATGCGAGTTTGTCGGTTTGTCGGCGATTGCTTTAAGAGTAAACATCTCAGTCGATATTTCGTCTTAGAGTATTTTAACTTCTTCTGAGATAATTACGTTAAATAAAACTCGTTCCTCTCGCTGTATCCTTAACGGGGTAGTCAGAGAGGACGGAGCGCCAACCGTCGCGGTCCTTACATACTTTTTCGCTTCCTCAAATCTCATCATTCTCCTCACACATTTCTGCCTAGGTATGCGAGATCTTTTGACATTTCCATCCGCTAACACTGGCTATTTGATCTTCATAAGTCTTCTTTTACCACTCACTTTCGCTCTGTATATTTTCTTCGTCAGTCTTTTATCACCGTACTAACATTCTTTTTATTAAATGAAAGTTTTCTCTCTCAACGAAGAATTCTCAAGATATTCCAGAGATTGGATTCGATTAGTTAACAAGTACTGAAATCTTATTACTCATATTTATATTTCCTCTTTAATATTTAATACCAATCGCCTGTGATGGATAGACTTACCAAACTCAGAACTCACTTACCAAAATCAGCTAGATCAATATTTTCCGTCCGATACGGAGTCGGGCATTGATCATAGTAACTCTTCATGGGCACCTTGGCTATGGAATTGTTGTAGTTCGCCCAAAAGTTGTTCCACTCCCCATTACTATGCCTTAACTCTTCGATCTTCGTGTTGTCCATCTCGGAGCAGTCCTGCCAGCTGCTCGCACAGCAGCTGTCGAAAATATGACTAGTAGAACAAAGAGAATGTAAAATTACTGCGTAGTAAAATTCGATGGGCTATTTGCTGGAACTTGGGGATTATTCACAAACGTCGGAAACTTTCCGTGGTGGAAAGGCCGATCGTCGGATAGCATAAATTCAATCCGACGGCTTGGATTTGTGAATACGACTAATACGACTATATATAATATATATATATAATATAAATATAATACGATTTTGGATTTGTGAATCGCGTATAGACAAAACTATCGAAAACTTTTCTGTCGGATATGGAAAGTTGAGTTTCCGACGTTTGTGAATAACCCCGCTGGTCCACTAGTTGGCAATCTGATATCTGTCTCGTACTTGGGCTGACAATATAAATTGAAACAGTTTAACGGCTTTAAACATACCCAGCTAGCATGTATACGGTTGCTACAAGCTTGATTTTCCTTCGATAGTGAATTCCAAAGTCAAGTATGAGGCAAATTTTGACATTTAATGATTAGAAACTGCTATGTCAAACATGATAGCAATGCATTTGACAATATTGCTGCAATATTATTTTCCGTAGGTGTAAAGTCTTCGTTTAAATTTTGGCATCTACTTCTGTATATGACACAATTGCTTTCAGCTGCGCTGATGGAGAGTCATACTTGAATAATTCTAGAACAACACACCATTAGGTCAACATTGTATCTTTGCCGCGTGGTAACCAGGAGGTCTAATTTAAACTTGTTTCAAGTGTATGCAGTTAGAAAACAAACTTAATGCACGCCTGACTCAAGCTTGAATTGCTATTGGGGAATTAATACAGCACAGGAATTCTCATCTCCCATTTATAAAGTCCCGTTTCTTTGTAGTAAAAAATATTGCTGGAATTATTCAGGTGCATCGTAGTTGAAGGTAGTTTTGTCGTAATAGGCAAAAGTAGGTATCAAAACATTAACAAAATATTTATATACAGGTTTAATTTAAAAATACTAATAACCTCTTAATATTTTGTACTAAATATTATGCCCAATAATTTTTGTTTCACGACTCAAAAATTCATAAGTTTTTTCTTTCATACAAAAATAAAAATACATTAAATGTTTCTGAAAATGGCACCTACTCTACCCGGTCGCTATAGCGGCACACGCACACACGCACAGCGCGGCGCTGAGGCCCGGTGCGCTTGCACTACACCATTGGAAATACGTACAGAGTAATTACGTTTCAGACAGTACAACAAAACTTAACAAATACTTTTGAAGAACGTATTGAGTTTTGAAAAAAGTCGTAGAACAAAAGCTGTTAGGTACGTTGACAGGAATTTTGCACTCAGAGCTGTTTTATGTATTAGTATTTTTAAATTCACGTGTATACTGAAAATAATAAAATTGCGGAAATATTGTCAAAAGCGTTGCTATCATCTTCGACATAGCAGTGTTTAATCATTAAATGTCAAAAGCTTACCTATTACCTAATTGACTTAGCAATTTATAATGAAGGAAAAATCAAGTGTGCAGCAACTTTACATGCTATCTGGGAAGAAACGACTCATCACGTAATGAAAACTGTAGAACGACTAATTTTTGCCTTTTACACCAGACGGTGGCGCCCACAAGTGACAGTTTGCCTCCACCTTGAAATAACTCAGTACCTTAAAAAAAAGAACTAAGAGACCACTCACTCATATGGGCTTGCGCAGGGATCAGCAAATTTTAAGCCGGAAGAGTCAGCCGCAATAAAAATATCGATTTCATGAATTTGAAAGAGCCACATTTTTTATTTGTGCCTTACTTGTATACTTACATATATACTCGTGTGTGCTGCGTTTCTTTCCGCTTTAGTTTTTAATTTTTGTTAAGGGAACTTAAAGAACCGCAATTGTCTCTTGAAAGAGACAATTGCGGTTCTTTGCGGCTCGCGAGTCGCGGTTTGCCGACCCCTGGGCTTGCGGATAGCAAATCGAAATCATACAGTGATATAATGCTTTACCTAGAGAAGTGTAAATCTTGGCTTTCCGAAGCGGCCATTCCGAGGTGTGGCCTTGGAGACACATCTGCTGAAGATGGTCCAGAGTATTCAGGAGACACTGAAGAGTAGTCCAGCTCTGTTCCACATCTAACCAATACATTGTAGTCTTATTTCATTGCACGATCGTATATTGAAAAAAATTATTGACAAAGAAAATATGAGGTATTGTATTTTAAACTGACAGCGATGGCAAAGTAGGGATAAGACTGAAGTGGCGTTACAGAGCTGTGACATCACAAACTTATGCCCAATCTGTCCTAACGATTTAAGTTTAAAAGTAAATACGATGGTATCTGAATATATTATTAGTACCTGGGCGATTGAGCTTTGCTCGTGAACTGTATATTAAAAAGTGGCAAGTGCGAGTCAGTCTCGCGTATTGAGGGTTCCGTACCATTATACAATGTTTTCGTGTTTTGATTTACCAAAATGAAGTCGGGTTCAAAAACAAACTTAACTTTACAGTTGAAACACACGCTTTCCCATACACTCTAACTATAAATCTAAGTTTGTAATAACTACAAACATACGGGTTTCGGATTTCTTTCTTTACTTGTGCTATAAGACATTGGTTCTTGACAAACATGATTCCAGGTCAACGGGAAGTACCCTATAGGTTTCGATTCCCTTGAGCGTGTCAAAATATGGAACATAAACTGCCGTATCTTGTGATTGCGTTAACTTAGAAGATTGATTTTTTCACAGCTCCAAGGGATTGGAGACCTGAGTATTTGATATTGATTTCAACTTGATACCACCACGTGTTCTTGAGAAAAAGGGTCTTAACAGACAGACGGACAACGTCAACGGACGACGAAGTGATCGTATAAGAGTTGCTTTTTTCCTTTGAGGCATGCAACCCTAAAAACAAGAAAAATCTGAACACATCGCAGGGTTCAAACCCGCACACTTCTGCGTGGCAGACCTACGCTAAGCCACTGTGCTATTGAGCAGGTAAACTTTGCGATAAGTGTGTGAAAGTACGAGAAAACGAATTTTGCCAGAATTGAGACCTAGCTACATCGATTATTCGATACCGTAAGCCCCTATACTGTTACTTTCATCGAAATCATTAGAGCCTTTTTCGAGAACGTAATTACAAATATTACGCGCAAAATAAATAAATAGTATGCGATTATTTATTAATTACATTTCAAATAAATTTCACAGTTTTGTTATTACCTACTTCACTTTTCTTTTAACTTATCAGAGTTTTCAAGTAACGATTGCTTGCTTAAGGCGACGCATGCAAGGATCTCAATTTTTCTTAGTGATTACAAAACATATGAAAGCGATATTTGGTAGTAGAATAGAACGGTAGATATATTTAAGAGAAACACGGCTAATTAGCTGTCTTTCCGTATAAGGGCTTCAGCCCGCCGGCTTCCTAGGTCTGATGACCTCCGCCGGGGCACGTGGTAGAGTGCAAAACGCGTCCCCAGTGCCCCGGCATCAGGCGCCCCGGAGGAACACCGTCAGGTTTTAGTGGGTATACTCGGCTTCGTACTATCAGCCGAGGAGTCCCACATATCCCCCCGCCTCCCCCAGGCGGGACGGAATGCATAAAGCATTTCCTGACGCAAAAAAAAAAGGTCTGATGACCTAGTTTCGCCCATGCAACTTACCTGTTATACGGACTGGCACTAGAAGATGTCTTGTAAAGACTGTCTCTGCTGCAGGAGAACATGCTGTCCCGACTAGGTTTGCCATTGTCGAAAGACTTTTGACTCCTCCTCATGGAGTCCACCTTCTGGGAGTATATCTGGCTCTGCAGTGAACCGCTGCGAGGCTTCTGAAAGTTCTTCGGACAGACTTTCGGAGTGGATGTGGCCAACGCTGTGAATTTCTGTTTGATTCCGTATTTTGAGTTTGTGTCTTCGAAATCTGATACCTGACGGCGAGAAACTAAGTCAATATCGACGTGTTTCAAGGTCAACATTGAAATGTTCAAGGTTAAGTTTCCATGTGGAGGCAGAGAAAATATAGCAGCTAGTTAACATGGCCGAGATAATAACACTTCAGATTATATTTCACAACAGCATTTTGAGTTTAAGTATAATTAAGTTAATAATTAACCATCAGGTATTACTATATACAAAAATTATAGTTTAAAACAGTAAAATAACACGTTTTTTTCACACACTGAAGTAGACAAGGAAAATACGCCTATAAAGGCGTATTTTTTAGTTTATTAAACTACAAAGAAATTTTTTTATTGAATCGTTAAAACAAACCTGAGGCCAAACTCGAGGAGTTTATTAGAAGCCATTGAAGAGTCCTCTATCCACCTCCTCGTTTCATTATCAGATTAGCTCGGTAAAACCAAATTATTGCATCGTCATCGGTATTACTATAAACTTTTTGTAAAATGATGTTGGAAAATGATACTTGACTGAGTTTCTTGTCGGTTCTTCTCAGTGTCCAGGTTTTCTATTTGAACCGAACTAAAGTAGATTTGACGTTCGAAAATACCTTGTAATTGGGTTTACTTGAATAAATTGATTTAAGTTTGAGTTTGAGCAAATTTAGAAGTTGGTTGAATTTGACTTCCAACCGAGATTTATTTACGTACATAATTACAGATGAAGCTAATATACGCTTTTATAATTAACCGATGAACGATTTTAACGGCACGATTTTACCGTTCACGATACAATAGGTAAGTAAAATGCTTCCCTAATGTGTCGTGGAGAAAGACGCTTTTTCATGCGACGAAAACGTTACGCTGTGGACGACGTCCACACGATAATGTCCAGTAGACGTTCAACGTCAACGGTTTAAAAGCATCTTCATAGAACTGCATACGTTTTGCTGGCCTATTGTATCGTGAGCGGTAATATCGTGGCGATAAAATCGTTCAACGGTAAATTAAAAAGAAGCCAATACGACCGTGTTAAAAATTTATCAAAATTACACAAAACATATATATTTAAAAGCATCCAGATATTCTGAGGAGCATAGCCCTCTATAGCCACCGCAATTCCTTTGTCTAATGCGATCATGATATTGCATCTTGCTTTTGACATTATGTGCCTTTAAACTATGGTATGGTATGGTATGGTATGGTCAGAGCATATGTGTACAGAAAAGAAGGCCCACTTCCGCCTCGTGCGTAACAGAATTGTCAACTCTCGGTCGGACACGTAGGGTTGTTGCGTCAGGTGTGAGATGTGGAGAGCATCTCCTTTAGTTCAAAAGCAGTCGCTGTTTTCGTCTGTCTGTTTCTTTGCTAACTTCTTTTAAACCACGCAACGGATATTCATACAGTTTTCACTATCATTTAGAGATTTTTTCCGGGAGGTTAATATGTATAATACATGCCACAGACAAATTAGCCTAAAGACAGGAAATGAAAGGGCACCGTTTTCTGCCATCGATGCGCACAAACGCTCATATAACTTCAAACACAAACGCGCGCTCCTTTAGTATTAACCAGAAAGCAGATCCGTGACCTGTGTCTAATTGTTTTAAAAAATATAGTATAAATTACTTAAACAATGCCAAATTGCGCTGTAAAGTGGTGTGGTAGTGACAGTCGTAAAAATAGTTTCAAAAAGGATAATATCACGTTTCATCGGTAAGTATAAAATTAATAATAAAAATTTATATCACAAAAATGCAGAGCTCTCACTATACTGGTCGCTGGTAGCTTTGAGTCAGCGTTTATCCTTGTCTAGCAAGCTATAATTACATGTTGCGTCCTCACTCTTCCAAGATGGCACGTGTAAGTAGGGACGCGAAAAAACGTATCGATATATCAATATATTTACCATTAATTTTGAGAATTTATAATGACTGCCACTCTTTGAAATTATATACCTAGTTCCATTCATACTATCCATACTATATAATAATATAATATATAATATATATAACATATAATTATATTATATAATATATTAATATATAATATAATATATATAACATATAATTATATAATATTATATAATTGTATAATCCTTAACCATACTATCCATATCCATACTAATATTATAAATGCGAGTCTCTCTGTCTGTCTGTCTGTCCGTCTGTCTGCTTGGTTTTCACGGCTAAACCGCTGTACCAATTTTAATAAAATTTAGCATGGACATAGTTTGACACTAGGGGGTGAACATATGCTACTTTATTTTTCAAAAATCTACCCTTAAAGGGGTCAATAAGGGGATGAAACTTTGTATGGGAAATTTTTAACCCCCGAACCGATTAAGACGAAATTTAGTATAGTACATAGATAAAACCTTTTCTATTAAAAAACATACTTCTTTTTTCCAAAAATCTACCCCTAAAGGAGTAAAAAGGGGTTGAAACTTTGTATGGGAAATTTTTAACCGCTGAACGGATTAAGATGTAATTTGGTAAAGAGATACAACTTTTCTATTAAAAAAACGTTTTTTGTCAATTTAATTTTTTGTTAAAAAGTTTTACATTAGGAGAAACACGTACTACCCAAACGAATTTGATTTGCATTTCTATTCCAAATTTTTGATTTTTTTGTTTCGAAGTAAAGAATCTTGTTTTGATTATATATACATATTTTATTATTTCTATTTTTAAAATAAGCTTATGAAAATAATTCTTGTATTTATCGATATATACAATATCTACGAGTACATCACTATTTCGTTTAGTACGTGACGTTACCTTGCCGCCCGCTTACGTCTCATTCCTCTAACCTTGACAGAATAGTTCGCTTAGAAATTGGTAAACATTTCAGGTCTCTAGGGTAGTTTGTCTGTGATGCATGCATATTGTAGTGGAGAAAAGCCGAGAATTTCAATTATTTGTAATGATGTCATAAAAACATAATTTCGGGGCTTACATTGCTAATGCTGGGTAAACGTTACGAGATAGATCAAAATAATGAACTACGGAATTGTATATCTCAAAAAGCTCTACAGAAAAGTCGGCAATGGTATATGTCTGTCTCCTAAGGATCACCCACGGTAAACATTTTTATCTTTTACATATTACTGAAAAATAATGGGTTATTTACGAAGCTATTTTAAACAATAAATATTAATCCTTATCCAATTAAATACGTTAGATACGTTGTGCATTTAATGTAGATCAAAATTGCACTTCGCGGTATATCAATAAAATGAATATCTCAGAAGATATCACAGATTTACAATTATTAATCGCAGCGAAATGGGCGGTCGGAGCGTTGAGTGTTAAGGTGTTATTAACATGGACAACTAGGTATATTAAGTAGCCCTTTCGCGTTAGGGATGTCGGAAGCGCCGAAAAGTATCGATACGTATCGTATCGATACATTTTTTTAATATGAATATTGATATCGATATTTCGAAAAAATAATATCGATATGTCGATATATCGGTAAGATTTTATAACCATTTTAACATTTCATTAAATGTTGAAATAATACGTATTTATTATCGATTCCATATTTAATAAGTGCAGTGTTTACATGTTATATTTCAAAATTTTCGTATTTAATTTATTTCGTATTTTGATTGTATTTAGTAATTAAAGTCCTACTCATACATTAGAAAAATATCGTATTCGATACGTTTTCGATACTTGATATTTTACATCGAAAAATCGATATATCGAATAACAATATATCGTCTGAAAATATCGTTATATCAAAAAAGAAATATCGATATATCAATACATCGATATTATTTCACCATCCCCACTTCGCGTGTAACATGTAACCAAAATCTGTTTGCATTGTCTAATGAAAGATATTGTTACTCTAAACATTGTATATAAAGAGATTCTATAGTTATACGAGCTGCGTCACACATGCTTTACAACCGTGCAAGGCCGGGGCGGGTCGCTTGTCTAGTATATAATAATAAAAAACAATACACACAGATAAGTTTATAATAATAATAATAATGTAACAATGCGCCAGACAATACACACCAATCATCTGATCTCAAACTGGGGTATTCCCTGTGCTATGAGAACCAGACGACGACTACTGGGGGCGTCTCCCAGTACACCCAGACCCGAGACAATCTAGAAAAGTTCAATTTCTAAATTGACCCGACCGGGAATCGAACCCAGAACCTTCCGCGCTTGGTAAAACGTCTAAACCACTGCGCCAACTAGGTCGTCATTCGTCGCTTTTCTCATGTTTGTTATATTTCATTTCTTGTAGTTATATTGAAAAATGATCTCTGGATTCGAATAACTTAAATTGTTTAGGCATATAAGGGAATTATAATGCATTTGTCAGATAATGATGTATTATATAGATATATATTATTATTATTACATAGTGGACGGTATACGACTGTTGCGATGGTATACCTCTGTTTTACGGGAAGGGACAGCCAAGCAACCCTTATGTGCGGGAGGTGTAATTTTTTATGTAGGTGCGCTGGTATAGATAGTTATGAGAAACTTCTATGTAATATTAAAGTGGACTGTAACCTTTTTGAAGATAATATGTACTACTTGCAAACGCTCAACTGCACAGTTCACAGGTTCGGAAAAATAGGAATCATGCGCACTTACCGATCACCATGGATGGTTGTCCTTGTTTTAGCTGATCTTCTGCCCGTGCGCACGGGATCCGTAACCCTTCAGTACAGTTATGCACGTATCAACCAATCAACGAATTCCGACACTCACAACACTACATTCACAATAATTAGTATCGTAATAGACAGTTCAAAGTGCTGTTAGAAAACACTATAATTAATTTTCCTTAGCGATGTGCGTAAGATGCACGAGCGTCCATGATCACACGTTAAGAAGTTTTTTATCATGTTTCGGGTAATTTGTAATAAAATGTCACTCATCAGTCACGACATAAACGAGTGAGACACTGCGATGTGATGTGCGCATGCGGAACAAGGATGGGTGTAGAATGCATGGATAACCACGCAATTGAGACGTTTGCAAGTAGCGTTCATTAAACCTACACTCCCCGTCTACCCCGTTGCGGACACCGCGTGAAGATATGCATTTATTACACAATATTATATTCTATAGAGCAACTGGCGCGACCAACACCCCCGGCCTTGAGGTATCCTCAAGAAAAAGAGAGAAGTCCATAACATTATGTATGTGTTATGAAATATGTAAAAGTATGCGAGTGTAAGAGCGAATGAGAGTAAATATAATACGATAAGTATATGAAATGTGTTATATTATAAATTATACAATACACACATGCGCGCAACAAAAAAAAAAACTAGTTTTATAACTTTATAAATTAAACTAAGTAATTTAACTGCGGTTTACCGTAAAATAAGCCACAGTCAACTAAACTAATTAAGCGAATAATAAATAATAAATTGCGACTTATAGCTGCTACTGGTTAGGTAGCGGACAAAGTCGGACTACGGGACGTTGAAGTAAACTATTTTTTGTTTTCACCTCAACAACCCGAACTACGCCATCGTTACCCGGGAACAATCGGGTGACCACACCGAGTGGCCATTGTAGGGGCGGTACGTTATCGATATTGATGAGCACAACCGTACCTATTGCAATTGAATGTGCGGAAGTATTCCACTTAGACTTAGCTTGCAGTTCCACTAAATACTCACTCCTAAATCGCTTCCAAAAAGATTGAACTAAAGAGTCCATTAGAGAGAATCTCGTTAAAAGATTTGGTCGCTCCTTACTGAGATCAGCGGCAGGTAAGAAACCAAGAGGTGCGGACGAAAGAAAGTGTGCGGGTGTGAGAGCGGTGGGTTCCGAAGGGTCAGAACTTAACATATATAATGGGCGAGAATTAAGAACTGCTTCAATCTGATTCAAAACTGTAAGCAGTTCCTCATAAGTAAGAATTTGCTTCCCTATGACGCGAAACAAATGATTTTTAACAGATTTTATATTTGATTCCCAAATGCCTCCGAAATGAGGAGCATTTGGAGGGTTAAGTTTCCATACAATGCGGTTATTAGCGAGTTCGTTAGCAAAAGTTTTATAATAATCATCTGATTTCAAGAAAACATGCAGTTCGTTTAAATAAGAACGAGATGCTATAAAATTTGTACCGTTGTCGCTGTAAATAAATTGACAAGGGCCTCTGCGCGACAAGAATCTCTTGAAAGCATCCAAAAATGAAGCAGAAGTCAAATTAGAGGCTAATTCGAGGTGAACTCCTTTAGTCACCAGACAAATAAATAAACATATGTAAGCTTTCTGAGTATGAACACCGCGCCTACGAGATAAAGTTATATGCAGCGGTCCTGCATAGTCAATTCCTGTATGTGTAAAAGGTTTACATTGTTCCAAACGACAAGCGGGCAAAGCGGACATAATAGGGAATGTAGGTTTAGGATTCAATCTAAAGCACATATTACATTTATGAATTCGAAAACGAACAATATTGCGTGCCGAAACAATCCAATAACGTTGTCTTAATATAGACAGCAATAATTGCGGACCGGCATGGAAATTTTTAAAATGATAATGATCAATTAATAGCTCAATAATATGACCACCTTTTGGTAGCAATAAGGGATGTTTTTGTTGTGTAGGTAACGATGAATTTTGTAAACGACCACCAACGAAAAGTAGACCGTCTGACAAAAATGGTGATAATTTTCTTAATGTAGACGAACAACGATTGCCCTTTTGTATATTTTTGATGTCACTAGAGAAAGAAGTCTGCTGTACAACCTGAACAACGGTGGTTTCAGCGGTATATAAATCTGAGGCAGTTATAACCTCGCCACGTGGTAATTTTTTGATAAATCTCAAAATATAAACAACGATCTTAAGAAGCTTGGCCCATGAAGAACATCGCAAACTCAAGGTCACTAATGGGTGATCAGGTTGATCACACACAGTATGAGAAACTGTTTTCTCCTCAGGCAAAGATGTTCCATCATGCGATACTTTGCGAATAGGCCATTCATGGTACGGTAAAACTGTCCATGGAGGTCCTTGAAACCAAATCTTATGCGTAATTAATTTGGAGGGTAATAGTCCTCGCGAAATACAGTCTGCAGGATTTTGAGATCCAGGGATGTGATAAAAATTATCTGCGGATAAAAGAGATTGACACTGAGATATTCTATTTGCTACAAAAGTATTGAACCTGTGCGGTGAAGAGGAAATCCAACACAATGCAACTTCAGAATCTGAAAATGCTAATATACTATCGATAGGATATTTTAATTTTGTGCTATCGTAAACCCTACGCACTAACTTAGCGAGTAATACGATTGCACACAACTCCAAGCGAGCTAACGTGATAGTCTTGACTGGCGCAACTCTTGACTTGGAACATAATAGTGTCGTCTTTGGTGGTGCGGTTTGATTGCGAACGTGAAGATATATTACACAGCCATAAGCTCGTTCGCTTGCGTCAGCAAATGCTAATAAATAAGTTTGAGAATTGTCTTGTATTCCTACATGACGCGGGAATTTTAAATGCGATATGAGCGGTAAATCTGAAATATACTGATGCCATAAATTAGCAATGCGAGAAGGGGGAACATCATCCCAATCAATTTGTAAAAGCCATAATTCCTTAATTAATAATTTTGCAAAGACTATGACAGGACCCACTAAGCCTAAAACGTCATATAGTCGAGCGGTAGTAGATAAAATTGAACGCTTTGTACAATTTTGCGGTGGTTGAAAAACCTGGAACGTAAAATCATCTGATACGGGATGCCATCGAAGGCCTAAAACCTTGAAGACCTCCCCATCATCAAAGTATATGACTTCCTGTTGCCTATGAGATGCGGGTATTTGCTCTAATAATTCAACCGAATTGCTAGTCCATTTAACCAGTTCGAAACCTCCCCTTTTGAACATATCTATTAATTGCGTAGCTATCTGAACGCCTTCACACACAGATGAAGCCGAAGAAGCTAAATCGTCGACATATATATCACGCTCAACGACTGGAGCTGCTAAAGGAAAGCTCTCTCGTTCGTCATTTGCGAGCTGCCGCAAAGTGCGTATAGCCAGAAATGGCGAAGAGCGCATGCCGAATGTAACGCGGTTAAATTGGTATGTTTGTAAAATATCATCGGGAGAGAAACGATATAAAATTCGTTGAAATTTGCGGTGTTGCGGTTGAACTTCAATACATAAGTACATTTGCTTTATATCAGCAAAGAAAGCGATTTTAAATATACGAACGTTCAATAAAATGTGAAAAATGTCTGTTTGTAAATTTTGACCCGTATGCAAAATATCATTAATTGATATATTATTATCCGTTTTGGCACTGGCATCAAGAACTACTCGTAATTTGGTAGTACTCTTGTCCTCACGAATAACAGGGTGATGAGGAAGGTAGTAACAAGAGGTAGAAATGTCATCAGGCGTAACAAGTGATAAAAATCCTCTATCTATATATTCCTGTATAACATTATTATAGCGCTTACGCATATCAGGCGATTTAGCGAATCTCCTTTCAAGAAGATGAAAGCGTTTTTTTGCGTTTATAAGCGAGTCCCCTAACTTATCGGGGTTATCGTTAAAAGGTAAGGCAACAACATACCGACCTTCAGAATTGCGGGTAGTAGTAGATTTATAATAATCCTCACATAATTGGTCATCAGCGCTTAAAAAGGTTTCGGTTGGCAATTCTTCTAGTTTCCAAAATTTTTCTAAAATCTCGTTTAGTGGGTTTTGATTAAGTGTACAAAACGAATTAAATGGAACACGTGACGGCGCGGATGCGACCTCTGCG
The DNA here is from genome assembly GCA_907165235.1 of Zeuzera pyrina. NCBI lineage: Eukaryota > Metazoa > Arthropoda > Insecta > Lepidoptera > Cossidae > Zeuzera > Zeuzera pyrina. The sequence goes on along the minus strand of OU015647.1, from coordinate 9,580,936 downwards.
TCGCCCATGATGATAAAACCCAAGGTCGTCTCTAAAGCCATAGGTAAATTATCACCAATGATTTTCTCGTTGAGCAATATTTGACAATATATATTAACACCCAGCAAAATATCAATGTTGCCAGGCTCATGAAACTGATCATCGGCCAATAACAAATTCGACAAATGAGGCACTTTATCGATATCAACGTAAGCATCCGGTAAAGCTCCTGTAATATTCGAAACTATTAAAGGTTGGATGTGATATACGCGATTATCTCCGAATCGAGAGGTGAACTCGAAAGAAGTTGAACCTAAAACCTTCTGAGAGGTACCTCCGATTCCATAAACCTCAGAAAAGCGGCGTTTTGTAACAATAGGTAATGAAAGACGCTTACAACATTGTAAAGAAATGTAGTCACTTTGTGAGCCAGGGTCTATTAGACATCTAGCCAAATATTCTTGACCAAACTTATTTTTTATTTTAATTTTAGCGGTACCTAATAATGTAGTATACCTTGACCGATTATCAGATTCACGCGAAACATTGCACGTGGAAACCGAAGCAACACTACCCTGCGATTGCACCAAGTTACTATTGCTAGAAGTCGATGAGTCATTATTGTTTACTTGTTGCGGACGCGAAGATGCGGACGGCATATTTTTCTTAATTTCAACTACAGATTTTGTATTAAAATGAAGTAAAGAATGGTGACGCTGTGAACAATATGAACAATTACGCTGCGATTTACAATTTGAAAGTTTATGCTTAATACTCAAGCAGTTAACACAAAACCCGTTCTGCTTTACAGTACTATATCTATCGTGCGGAGATAACTTAAGAAATTGCGGACAATTATATAACTGTTCATGTTTAGAAATACTGCATATAACGCATTGTTTTAAAGTGTCCGTATTAACAAATGATTTAGTGGGGCGGTGACTTGTAGACGATGAAACGTATTTGTTGCGAGTACTATGAATTAAATTTGTGCGACAAAAAGCCCTATTCTGCTCATGTAAAAATTGAATAAGCGAAGCGTATTTTGGAATTTTTTCCTTACGACATAACATTTCGTACGACTTAACTGTCTCAGAATCTAATTTTTTGAGTGCGATATTTAAAAACATAAAATCGGTTAAGTCCTCGATATTTAATTTTTTAAGCGCATTGACAGATGCGTCAAATCTATCAATAAAAGTATGATAACCGTTAGGTAAGCTGAGATTTATTTGTCTTGAATCTAATATTTGATCGATATAAGACGAAGCTAGCGCGCGTCTGTCATCGTATCTTTGTTTCAGTGCATCCCATATTACTGAGTAATTTTCAGCCGTGGGTGCTAGGCCGGCGCATACAGACTGCGCCTTATCGGTTAACTTTCCGATCAAATAATAAACACGCTCAGCGTCCGTTAACGTGGGATTGTCATGAATTAGCGCTTTAAAATGTTGGTAAAATAACGGCCAACGTTGTATGTCACCATCGAAAGAAATTATATCTATTGGTGGAAGAGGCGGTTTTAATTTAGAACAGCCTTTATTCGTGGAAGTTTCGGGAAGTGATACTAATGCCAATACATGTTTGATGCGACAATACAATTCTTCAAATGACTCCCACGACTGGTAATTAATTTGCGAGTCGGGATTTAATTGTAATAGAAGAGTATTATACAAGTCTAGTGTTTTTTCGAATTCACTGCGAATGTTATCAATATTAGAGGCAGCGCTAATAAATAACTCCCTGTCATCTGAAGCCTTTTGTGCATTTTTTGAATATTCAAATATGGTTTGCAAGCGAGCGTATATTGAATCGCGTTTAGCGGTCAATATCTGCAACTGAATATGACCTTCAGTTGCCTTCACATCACTAGCCTTCGAAGGCTTCATAATGAAGTAAACAAATTAAATAATTAATAAACAAAATAGGCGTCGTATACTCAGTGTAAAATTATAAAGGCGTTGAGTAGAACGAAAAATTTAGTATAGGTATATAAATGAGAGATCCTTATAAAATGCGGGCGGTATATAATTATATACAGACGTAAGTATCTTATACGTATGGTATATTATATTATGTGCGAAAAAATTAGTATTTATATGCGGTATATTTATGAGAGACCTTTATAAATGCGGTACATAAATATATACGAACGTAAGTATCTTATACGTATGGTATATGATTATGTGCGAAAAAATAAGTATTAATATGCGGTATATAAATGCAAGATCTCTATAATGCGGTACATATATACGGACGTAAGTATCTTATACGTATGGTATATGTATTATGTGCGAAATATGTGACCACGGTAGAAATTACTAGAAAATATCGGGATTAATAAATACAGCGAGTTGAGAGCGATATTAATAAATAAGCGGGTAGGTTCACGGTTACTATTCTACAGAGCCCAACACAATAGAATGCAGATGAAAAATGCTATTCACTATATCATTTATTTATCATTCTGTTATTAGTTACACAATACATTTAGGTCGACTACACAACTAAATATATTAACCAAATATATTGCGCGTGCGTATTATACAAATTATAAGAAAGATAATGTAATGTGTGTAGGTATGTAGTAAATTGTAAGTGCGTAGAAAAGTTAAACGGCAAAGTTATGGCGGCGTAGTTACGTTTACTGGAATTGTAAAATATGCCTATAAGTATGTGCGTTTTGGTGAAGATAGAACAAATATTGTGTACGTAGGTATGTATCAGGAGTATATGGAACGTATCCTGGTTCAAAATGCTATATCTTGCTTATGTACATATCCGGCGAAGATGGGCCATATCTTGGACGGTATACGACTGTTGCGATGGTATACCTCTGTTTTACGGGAAGGGACAGCCAAGCAACCCTTATGTGCGGGAGGTGTAATTTTTTATGTAGGTGCGCTGGTATAGATAGTTATGAGAAACTTCTATGTAATATTAAAGTGGACTGTAACCTTTTTGAAGATAATATGTACTACTTGCAAACGCTCAACTGCACAGTTCACAGGTTCGGAAAAATAGGAATCATGCGCACTTACCGATCACCATGGATGGTTGTCCTTGTTTTAGCTGATCTTCTGCCCGTGCGCACGGGATCCGTAACCCTTCAGTACAGTTATGCACGTATCAACCAATCAACGAATTCCGACACTCACAACACTACATTCACAATAATTAGTATCGTAATAGACAGTTCAAAGTGCTGTTAGAAAACACTATAATTAATTTTCCTTAGCGATGTGCGTAAGATGCACGAGCGTCCATGATCACACGTTAAGAAGTTTTTTATCATGTTTCGGGTAATTTGTAATAAAATGTCACTCATCAGTCACGACATAAACGAGTGAGACACTGCGATGTGATGTGCGCATGCGGAACAAGGATGGGTGTAGAATGCATGGATAACCACGCAATTGAGACGTTTGCAAGTAGCGTTCATTAAACCTACACTCCCCGTCTACCCCGTTGCGGACACCGCGTGAAGATATGCATTTATTACACAATATTATATTCTATAGAGCAACTGGCGCGACCACATAGATATAATATATTACTTCATTGTAATGTATATTTGATTGATAATAATGAACTATAATTTGTTATTTTAATATTCTCACCTTGATATATCGATTTAATATTCGAATAATTATTTATGAAACAATAAAGGGTCATTGTGATCATTGAAAGTCATAATAGCTCCCTATTTTCGTAACTCTTTGAAACTATGTGTTGCCTATGAAAATCAGTATAAATTTTATTTATATATTAATAAATAGCTATTAATTATGGATCACATATACCTAGTATGGATATATTTGTAAATTACAAAAGAAATATAACTTATACTGATAAGAGTTATGATTAAAGTGGTGGGGAAGGTAGTTTCTAATAGTGATTGTAACTACAGAATGACACATTGCTGTCGGGACACTAGAGCACTGGTTCCCAAACTTATTTTGTCTACTGAGTCGAGAGCTCATGCAGTCGTTGTCTAAGATGCCTCCTAGCTAAATGAAATTACAAATCACCCCCCAGGCCTCTACACAACGCCCCAATTTTTTTTCTGGGTCTCTTACCGCCCCCCTTTAGGCCTGCAGCGCCCACAAGGGGGCGTTATCGCCCACTTTGGGAATGGCTGCACTAGAGCTAAGCAGATAAGTATCGAAATAGAATATTAAGTTATTCATTTTGTTATATAATATGATGTTATAGTGTGTACCTAGTATTGTGATATTTGCAATTATGTATAATATGATATTAGAATATAATGTTTTAGAGAGACAATCACTGTAATAAAAACTAGTGAAGTGTAATTGCTTATATTTCAATACTTTATTAAACAATAATACCTGACTGAGTTTCTTGCCGGTTCTTCTCAGTGCAGATTCATTCTGAACCGTGGTTGATTTAGCTTGAATAAAAATGATTGGATTCAAGTTTAATGATGTGTTTCCTTCCATTTACCCATTATTATAAATATTTCTACTCCTATTATTATTATTTAATTCTTTTGAATAATTGCCTATTTTATATAATATTTTATAACTCTCTATGTTCCCTATTTCTAACACATTCGTTTGTGCCAGATATTACTCTGACACAGCAAATCGTAAACTTGTGCGCGATTTATAAATGAAATATCCGCATCGTTGCAAAGGAAATTGTCACGTACATATCCGATATAGAAGCTGTAAGAATTAGTATTAGACATGAGATGTGAACGACAGCTCTATGGCGTTACTACGCCGTACAGTACCAATATATCATCTACCGCATAGTCCACAGTATTATTTAAAATCATGAAGACCGAGAAGAAATACACAACAGTGGTGACCCGACAAACGTCACGCAACCGACGACCCGACGTACGTCACACACCCGAAGAACAAATATCGGAAACCTCAAGTAGAAGTTAAAATAATACTGTGGCATCGCTTGCATCTGATCACCTAACGTCTGTCATGTTAGTACTGGCTCCCAGAAGCGGTCCGCGGGTCGGGCGGTTACGATTTGCTGTGTCAGAGTAATCTGGCACATGTTTCATGCGATTTAATGCGAATTATAGACAAACGAAAGCGTTCTTATAGTTGAGTTCCATGTGATCCAGACAACTGTGTACGCTAACTTTCTATGAAGACATCCTAATGTTATATTCCAATACTTTATTAAACAATAATACCTGACTGAGTTTCTAGCCGGTTCTTCTCAGTGCAGATTCATTCCGATCCGTGGTTGATTTAGCTTTAATAAAAATGATTGGATTCAAGTTTAATGATGTGTACCAGATTACTCTGACACAGCAAATCGTAACCGCCCGACCCGCGGACCGCTTCTGGGAGCCAGTACTAACATGACAGACGTTAGGTGATCAGATGCAAGCGATGCCACAGTATTATTTTAACTTCTACTTGAGGTTTCCGATATTTGTTCTTCGGTTGTGTGACGTACGTCGGGTCGTCGGTTGCGTGACGTTTGTCGGTGTCACCACTGTTGCGTATCTCTTCTCGGTCTTCATGATTTTAAATAATACTGTGGACTATGCGGTAGATGATATATTGGTACTGTGCGGCGTAGTAACACCATAGAGCTGTCGTTCACATCTCATGTCTAATACTAATTCTTACAGCTTCTATATCGGATATGTACGTGACAATTTCCTTTGCAACGATGCGGATATTTCATTTATAAATCGCGCACAAGTTTACGATTTGCTGTGTCAGAGTAATATCTGGCACTGACACTGGCACTGTTATGTTCATGGTCTTGACGTCGAATTTGACCTTGGAATGACTTGCCTGAGATAAATCCAGTGAAACGTCATCCTCCAATGACGTTTCTCGACTTTTCGACGAGTGGGATGTGTTGGCCGGCCGGTCGGTTCTCTTGGGGGAGTCAAAAGTCCTTTTCTGCTTGGTGATAGACTCCGCTGATGGTCGCCGGTGGTATGACCCGGGGAGAGAGTTGGCGCGATCGCCTCTGAGGTTCAAGATATAGAATAGTTAATTAGATAACATTGGAACTAAATAAAGGAGGAGCAGAATTAGCAATTCAAGCTATAACTACTTAATATAGTTGAATCATTTGTTGACTGGTCTTCGGGAGACCGTCAGGCTGGCAGCTTCTTCCGCCAACGAATCAATTTGTTTAAGATATTGTATAGACTCAGGTGTTACTTTGCGGAAATTCGAAAATTCCTAAAATCTTTAACTATTTCCCGCTCAAACTCAAAAACCACCAATCGACACGTGTTTCGCCTCTCAACGAAGCATCCTCAGGATATAACAGAGGTAGGATTCGGTCAGCTAACCAGCACCGAATCCTATCTCTGCATTTGATGTTAGTTTTTGGAGTTTGAGCAGAAAATAGCTAAAGATTTTAGGAATTTATCACATGAATGAGTTTGTCTATTCCATGGAGCACTCAACCTATAGAGCAGCATTCATGTCATTATTTTGTATGAAAACAAATTACGTCTATGGTAAACACTGTTGCAGTTACTGGCGTTCTGTTTTATAGTTTGATTTTTTGCTGTTTTAGCCATAACACTGAATAGAGCAATAAGCCATTACATAAATATTTAAATATATGTCCAGTTTTGGTTATGTACTGCTTAATGTGAGCGAGAGTTGATACTTGTTAGTGTAAATAAACTGAGCAGTGGTGAATAAAATGGTCCGATATTTCTTTCCTATATATTGAGTGCTCTATGGTCTATTCAAAGCAGGAATGCTGCCAGTCTGCTGGCCACCCTAAGCAACGACAGCTTTCTAAGCGGCAACTTTGAGGAAGTCTATTATTTAAGATAATGTTTAGTTTTAAATTTGCAAATATTAACGTTAGGATACTGTTCCGGGCGGCCGGAGCGTAGAAAACATTGAAAATCAAATAATTTAGTAGGGACTGTTTACCCCCTAAGTTTATAGACTTAAGAATTTACAATAAATTTTTCCTAATTTTGTTTTATTTTCCAATAGTTATAAGTTTATCGTGTAATAGATACATAATAGATTTTAAGTAGATATATTGTAAGCCGACGCTCTGACCGCCTCGGGAGGGAACGCGGGACGCAACACGCATGCGCACTCTGCGCACTAGGTGGGCACCGATTGGTCGGCCGCAAACATAGTATTATCGCTGGCGATCCCGCTAGTTGCGGCCCTCCCGAGGGAGGATATATAGAGCGCCGGTAGGCCGTAAAATTCATTCCGTACATTCCGCTCAACAAGACAACATTGTGAAAATAAATAGAAGAAAGAAAAAAGGTGGTTTTCTTCCAATCCAGTGATAGAAAAGTACGGGCAGTCAACAGTATATAATAATAGCAGCACTCGTCCCGTACAGATACCTATGTATGTATGTACTGATTTATGTCAATAAAAAAAACGAGCAAGCGAGTCACCTGATGGAAGAGTGACCACCGCCGCCAATAGACATCCGCAAAGTCCGGGGAATCGCGGGTGTGTTGCCGGCCATTAGGGAAATAGGGTAAGGAGGGAAAGGAGGGAGTGATGGGCCACCGGCACTCTCACTCACCGAATGAAACAACAGCAATAGATGCTGTTGTTTCATTGTATTTCACGTTGATATTCAGTGAGAGTCGGCCTAATTCGTGCTGCAATGCAGCATGGCTCTACCCCACTAAAAAGTGTTTGGCTAATAAAAATGTGTCATGTTTAACTGTGTATCGTTATATTATAACTCTTCCCTAGCCTCGCACATTACTAAGAGTCTAGAAACTAGGTCAATGAAAACCGGAAACACCCTTAAAAAGATCTGTCAATTTTGATCTTGGTCCGAGGTATACAGAGATGTAAGTACAATTCATTATTTTGTGTAATATTTGGTAACCCAATGTGGAAGGTAATGATATCGGATACCAGTAAATCTAAACTCACTTCTTCAAGATTTGTTTTCCAGTGACAACGAAGTCCACATTCTGAATCTTAGTCGTTTTCTTCGGCGTCCCGGTACAACTGCTGGCTTCTCTCTTCTTAACTTCTTTTTCTTTCTTAACACTATTCCTTCTAGACATCGAGCACGAGTTCCTTCTGGATCCAGCTCGGCTTCCCCCGTCGGGGTCATACTCATCAGGCCAGCGGTCATTACGTTGCATAATCTAAGTACAACAATAACGAAATTATTTATATGTACTATGACTATTAATAGTAACATTAATATAATGTTAGTTCCACATTAATTTTAATCACAAATTACCCACGTGATATTATGTAACATTTTAGTAACAAGAAAGAGGGTAGAATGTAATTCCTGCGTGTAGTAGGGCTGCATAAAAGCCTGATTTTGGTCGTGTAAGAGGTCAGTTATTGAGAAGCCGTCGAATAGTCAAGTGCATAATAGTTGTTATGAAGAATTGATAACGTGTTCATAGTGGTCAGTGCTCCCGTTGCATTTCATATTTAACATATCAGAAGTGTGATTTTACCACGTGCCTAATGAGCGGTTATTCTGCTTGTCATCACATTGTTTAGTGACAATGGCGAAGAAGGTTTATCAGTGTAAGAAAAAAACAGGTGGTATTTAACATTATTGGAATTATTAATATTGTTCAATATTCAAATACATTTATTTACCATTATGTGTTATTAAATTTCATAGACGTTAGTTCGTCAGTAAGAAAAGTCCTAACACATAGTCACAGTATGGATTTTTTTTGTCTTAAGCCATACAATCTTAAATTAAAGTTTCAATGCAATTTCAAGATAAAGTAGCTGGATAATAAACACGAATGTCCAATATTATTCTATGTATTTGATAAATCCTGATTGTATGATGACATTGTTCTGCTTGTTGTTGCCACTCCCGTCGCACTATTGCGCGATGTCTTACACTATGCATGAAAGAAGACTGTGAAGTGAAAGGATTGAATATGAATGTGAACAAAACTAAGGTTCTGGTGTTTGAAAGGGAAGATGTAGAAAGTGTGAAATATGGGTAAATGGAAAATGTCTAGAACAATTGAACGAAGTTGTATATCTGGGGAGTGCGTTTTCGAGGGATGGGAGATGTGAGTTGGATGTGGAGAGATGGGTAGCAGCTGGCAATAACGTGAACAGTGGTCTGTACGCATTAGTAGGCATTATGAATATATCTAACAGCCAAAATGGCCACCCACAATGCGGTATTGGTGCCAACTTTATTGTACGGTAGCGAGGCTCGGATATGCCCGAAATCGAGTGAAAGTATGATAAATGCAGTAGAAATGCGATCTTTTAGAAATATGTTCGGGTTACCCTTGCGGACAAAATAACTAATGAAGAGATACGCAGTATGATAGGGTTGCACGACAGTGTTATTGTAAAAATGAAGAAAGGAATGCTTAGATAGTTCTGGCACATGGAAAGAATGAGAGATGAAAGACTGACGAAGAAAATATATAGAGCGAAAGTGAGTGGTAAAAGAAGCTAAGGAAGACCAAGGAGAGTGTTATCGGATGAAAATGTCAAAAACTCTCGCTACCTAGGCGAAAATGTGTGAGGAGAATGATGAGATTTGAGGAAGCGATAGAAGTATGTAAGAACCGCGACGCTTGGCGCTCCGTCCTCTCTGACTACCCCGTTAGGGATACGGCGTGAAGATATGTATGTATGTGTATTATTAATTATTGAGAAATTAAATGTTAAAGTGACTATACGAATGTGTGTTCTTTATTGCTGCAAGAATTGCTAATAAAATTCACTAGGCGTTATGTTTAAGGCAGTTAAACTTAAAATTGTGATTATTATGAAGGATATAGTAATAAATTATTTGCATACAAATATGTAAATAAGACCTAGAGTAGGATGATCGCAAGGTCGATGTTGTACAGGTCAACGAACAAATGTCTATTTTAAAACGAGACAATTATAAATACAAGAGGTCGGCCGGCCCTGTGGTGGAAATTCGACCGTAAATATAAACTTATAATATAAACTCTTTGGCGATAATCTACTCTGTGCGACTGTTTGATCCAAGGAGGTTACATTACCTAAGATCACAAACTATTATGAGTCTGACATTGACAGTCTATTTGACATTGACAGTATGAACATAATGACTGATTTATTTAATTAAATTTACACAACACAAGAAAATTTACATTAAAATAATTTACATTACACAAAGAAAAATATACATAAATACATTACAGAAAGCTAATATTTTGATATGTCAAAATATTAGTTTCTTTTGTCCTTTTCCATATAAACTTTAAGTGCACCAAATTTCACACCTCCGTCCGCGTAATTTTCTTGAAAAGGGAACTATAGTATACGCTTCACATATTAATATATAGATTTAAATAATGGTATTATTAATATATATAAATAAATAAATGTTTCTTTGTATGTTTGTCCTCTATGCGTTCCATAAATCCGATTGTGATGAAACTTTGTGAGTTGAGTGAGTGGGTGAGTTATTAGATCACGTCGAGAAATATCTAGCGAGATGGTAAATGGGAACATCTATAACTAGTATGATCTTTATACCTAATGATGTTATAAAGTATTCGCTCAAATATGAGCTTATAATGGTCTTATAACAATAGAAAAATCCCGAACACGAAAAGTAATATAGGTAGATTGATAACACTACAAAATTAACGACATGGTGGTTCGTTAAAATATTTTCACTCAACCATCGATCACTGCATTACACGTTAATTCAAAGCGTTGGACTATCAGTTGGACCTGAATTTAATCGTGGTTGAACCGATAGCCAACGCAACACCCTACGTATCTGGCCGAAAGTGGGGAATTTCATTACGCGCGAAGCGGTAGTCTGCCTTCTTTTATATATATTCCTGCGCTTACTGTCACTTGCATATTTATTTTGTTATTAAGGAGACGCATCGATAAACAATAATTTTATCTAAAATAGACCTTCTGTTCTATGCCAACGTGCGCGCGCTAGCTTACGAACAATACGAAAAAACAGTTATTTTCGTTTATTTTAAAAACTATAATTAATTTTAAAAATCCCATCTGGGATTTTGAAGACTACGTTTAGATTAAACTATACAGAAAATTTAGAAACATAAATCGGTCCCGTTACTCCAAAAAATGTAAATCTCTGTTTCAAAGGAGGTTTATTTGATATTTCTTTTTGTGTTACAAAACTTAACCAATCGTGTATCGCATCTGGCAAAATAAAGTCAATGAATGAGGAATCAGGTTACCGTATATCACTTTAATACGTTTTGTAGTCACTCAGAAAATTGGGATCCCTGACGTCAAAATTTCAATACGTCGCCTTAAGTACAGCGAGTGATCCATGAGTGCAGTCCACACCCCATAAACCTTTTCGAAAATAGATTGACCAGATAAGTTAATTTAGATAATGAAACACATATTAATTCCGTAATCACCATTCCACTTTTTATTAGGTATTTATTCTACTACATATCGTAGTAGTAACGACCTCCGTGGCGCAATGGCTAAGCGCGTCGGTAAGTAAACGGAGGTTGCGGGTTCGATTCCCGCCCCGAATCTGGGTGTTTATGTATTTATTTACAAAAGAAAAGTATATAAGTAGTATATCAGTTGTCTAGTACCCATAACACAAGCGCTGTGCTGCTTACTTTGGGACTAGATGGCTCTGTGTGAAATGTCTGAGTATATTATTATTATTATAGACAACCACCTACTCGCATAGACCCACTCTTACCACAGATCACAGAACATCGATCATCTATTTTTTTTGTGTCACTGCTAGGATTGCCAACTTTTCTTCGGCTGATTATAGTATTTTTCAGAATAAGGTTGTTAAAAATATAGTAAACTTAAATAAATGTATTATTTTATAGAAAGAAAGATTACAGATTATTAATTAGAAAGAGTTACAAATAGAGAAAAGTATATTTTTGTTACTTATTTATTTTTATAAAAGCTGTATTTTTTTAAATTACTTGCATTTTTTTTTAAATTTTGTCTACAATAAAAGCGTCGTATGCTTAATCGCATTCAATTTTTAAATTAATGTAGATCAAAAGATCATTTCAAGACAGAGGCGCATTCAGTTACAATGCGAAAGGTACCTTAATCTTAAACCGCGTTAATAAATTTTGAAAAGTGAGGACTTTGATTATTATTAATATCGGTGAAATTGCTTATCTGGGGAGTGCGTTTTCAAGGGATGGAAGATGTGAGTTGGAAGTGGAGAGACAGGTAGCAGCTGGCAATAAAACGGTGCGCTTTCTGCATTAGTAGGAGTGTGAATATATCTAACACCGCCAGAATGACCATCCACAACGCGGTGTTGGTGCCAACTTTATTGTATGGTAGTGAGGCCTGGATATGCCCGAAATCGAGCGAAAGTATGATAAATGAAGTAGAAATGCGTTCTCTTAGAAATATGTGCGGTGTCACTCTTGCAGACAGGATAAGCAATAAAGAGATGCGCAGTATGACTGAGTTGCATGACAGTGTTATTGTAAAAATGAAGAATGGAATGCTTAGATAGTTCGGACACATAGAAAGAATGAGTGATGAAAGACTGACGAAGAAAATCTACAGAGCGAAAGCGAGTGGTAAAAGAAGCCAAGGAAGACCAAGACTGGCTTATGAAAATCCAATAACCAGAGTATTAGCAGACGGAAATGTCAAAAGCACTCGCATACCTAGGCGAAAATGTGTGAGGAGAATGATGAGATTTGAGGAAGTGAAAGAAGTATGTGAGGACCGCGACGCTTGGCGCTGCGTCCTTTCTGACTACCCCGTTAGGGATACAGTGTGAACATATGTATGTACAACTGGTTTTCAATCTATCACACGCGAAACACATCAAACTAAGATTAATATGGTTAATATTTGATTATTATTTTTGCGTTTTAATGCTCGATTATAATAAATTGTGATTTTGCTTTCATTTCATTACAAAACATGTATAGTACTGACTGAAAAAGACAGTTCCTCTGTCCGATTTCTCTTTTTGACCACGTCGTACCCTGCGATCGCTTTCTTTCTTCTCATTAAGTGCTTTGCACCCAGCAAATAGGCACCTTGAAACTACCAGTATTTACTGTGATTCAGGAAAGTCTGTTTTCTGATTCACATACTACGGCCATATCGAACTCAATATAAGCTTCGTGCAATGGACAAATGTTTTCACTACACTCATTGCGATAATGCGAACATTCGACGAAACCCGATAGTGTGGTCGTCAGACTTTTGAGAAGAAATCTGTAAGCAGTGGGACGTATCGTACGATTTGTAACCAACACACATACACTGTGATATAAAAAAATTACTTACTTTTGAATTTATATACTTTTCTATAATGCAAACGAAATTAATATTTTGGTCTCTCTGATCGGACCACGGTGGCGGACTGAGCGACCTCGAGCGCGAAGTGGCACGCATGGATGGATAGAGGTAGGCACTTAGTGATAAGCGGAGCGGGGAGCGATTTTCAAGGACTAAATACACACATGTACTGAGTAATAAGACAGAAACAAAAGTTGCATATTCTCCTTTTGGCAACACTGTAATTGGATGTGTTAGGTAAAAAGTAATAAACCACTCATGAGACTACTTTATGGAAATTAATAAAAATTTCGTTATTTGACAAAAAATGAACAAATAAAGAAAATGTACTGTAATTCACTGAACTATTTGCCAATATTGGAGACTATAAGCATGGGAAAGATGAATGAAAGTATAACAGGCCTCTGGCTCCTGCAATAATTTAATAATTTATCCCAAATAATTACACAAATAGTGTGTGATCGCAATGTGTGTACGCCTCTGGAGTTCGGCAGCAAATTAATCTGAAACCATTTACCAACTTTGTATCTTGTTTAAGGCTCCCTACATTGTAGGTCTGGATTACTCCAATGCAGCAGTAGCTATAGCTCTGTCAAATCCCCGAACACAATTTTAAAAACAGTAACAATAAAATTATGAATAAGAATATCTTTGTTTTCTTTACATCTTACCTCGTAAATACAACTTCAAATCCATCAACTGTTTGGTCTCAAACTAAACCTAGACGTGTACTGTGGGTAACACAAAGGACTGGGGGATCTTCTAATAACACACAGACAGCAAGACAATATAGGGCACCAATATAGTGACCGGGCACCTAACCCCGGACCCCGGCTTGGTATACAGGAACGAATTCAGGCAATTACATAAAACGAACCAAATATAAGAATCTAGACAATTATACAGTCCTCTTAAGGCGACGCATTGAAAATTTTGACGCCAGGGATCTCAATTTTTCTAAATGACTACAAAATGTATGACAGTGATATTTGCTATCCTGATTCTCCATTTTATTGACTTCATTTTGACAGTTATGATACACGGTTGGTTAACTTTTATAACACAATAAAAATATCAAAGAAACCTCTTTTAAAACAGAGATTTATATTTTTCGGAGCAATGGGTCCGATTTATATTTGTAAATTTCTGTATAGTTTACTTTAAATCACTTTTAAAGATTAATTATAGTTTATAAATTTTTTAAGATTAATTATAGTTTTTAAAATAAACGAAAATAGCTGTTTTTTCGTATTTTTCGTAAGCTAGCGCGCGCATGTTTGCATAGAACAGAAGGTATATTATTGTTTATCAATGCGTCGCCTTAACGCTTCGCTTATACGATGTATCCTTGCCTTTAATTAAGGGTTGTGTACACGTGTTTACTGGTGCATGCAAGTGGTTATCAATATCGCGGAGCCGCCGTCGAAGTACTCAGAGAACATTCTATAAGTTAGTAACGCTTCACGGCTTCGCTTGGGCTATTGTATATCTATAGCTCTGTAGACTATACCCGTGATCTTTAATTGTTTGAAATCTGCACACAAATTTCTCCTGTGAGGGGACAGATTGGATTATGTGGTGCTTTTGGTCGTCCTCGGCTAGTCGTCGAGAGGCTCCGGGGTATTTTACAAAACGCATCGGAGCTCCTTTCGCGCTGTGCCGAAGCACTTCTCGAGGGGCAGTGACAGAGTCCCCTACATTCTCATCACGACAGCGTGGACCATACAAGCACTGTCATCTCGGGGTCGCGTGGAAGGTCGACCGGTAGGGTTATTAGCTAAAAATTTGCAGACAGCGACAGCCACGCGATCTCTGCGTGACCGGTGACTAATTGTAATAAAAAATTGATGTTATGTATGACGGTTGCGTGTCTATTGCGTCATGACCGTAAAATGCACTTTTCGCGGTAGATTTAGCGCCATTATACAAATTACATTATACAAGTTGTCGTTTTGACAACAGATATAGCGGGATATTGGCTGTCGCATGCTGTCTGCAAGTTACGTAATAAGCGTGCAGAGACCCTAGTAAGATCGGCCGCGACCCCCAAGGCCCTCTTACGACAGGCGAGGAATACCGTCCGGGCTACGGGCTAATAGAACTCTCATCAAGTGATTTAAGTCTTTGAAAAAAAGGGACACTCCTTCGATTCCTAGCACGGTAAATGTAGAAAACAAACCTTAGTAAATGAATAATTTTCTTTTATTTTTTAATTCAACATTAATTTATTAAATTATCTTTCTTTACCTATTGTGTTAATTACTACTGAACTCAATTATTGCGCGACCGACATACTCTTTGCCGGTTTTTAATATAAGCATTCGTATATTCTATAAAGGTCTGCTGGAAGAGGTTTCATCATGAAATAAGCAGTGCCTTTGTACAATATTTTCTTGTCTTGTTTTCTTCTTTTATTTGTATTCTGTGTACATCAATAGTTAAATAAATAAAATAAAATAAATAAAAAATAAATACATATTTATATACACATCCTCACGCTATATCCCTAACGGGGTAGTCAGAGAGGATGGAACGCGAAGCTTCGCGGTCCGTACATACTTATTTCGTTTCCTTAAATCTCATCATTCTTCTGACACACTATCGCTGAGGTACATGAATGGTTTTGACATTTCCGTCAGCTAAAACTCTGGCTATTTGATCCTCATAAATCAGTCTTAGTCTTCCTTGGCTTTTGCTACCACTCAATTTCTCTCTATAGATTTTCTTCGTCAGTCTTTCATCACTCAATCTCTCTATGTGGCCGAACCATCTAAGCATTCCTTTCTTCATTATTGCAATAACGCTGTACTCTATCCTTGTACTACTGGGTATCTTTTCAAATTTAATTTAAAAAATATACATACATACATACATATCCTCACGCTGTATCCTTAACGGGGTAGTCAGAGAGGACAGAGCGCCAAGCGTCGCGGTTCTTATATACTTCTTTCGCTTCCTCAAATCTCATCATAATGTATGTAGTGTATAAATACATATTTAATTGAATTGTGCCAATATATAGACGCGGGTAACCTCAAATATGCACATTTTCTTAACATAAATGATAAGCAGTATATGAGAGATATAAATTGAAATGTGGTGAGATATGGATGTGGGTATCATCAAACCGGTAATGCCATCTTCATTGATAACTCATTGTAAACTTTCGCCGTTCGACCACATCCGAGCAAGGCCGAAGGGCGCGGTCAACTTTCACTGTCCACGAGAAAACTTGTAGGGCGAGCAACATTTAGGGAGGGTTGTGGGACAGTCCCAAATGTAATTATTGTTGGTTTATCTTTTTTATACTGTGAGAAAAATACCAGCAAGCAGCCCAGCGGTCAGTGCCGGTTTTAGCATTACCGGCGCCCTGGGCGAGATTTCTACAGCGCGGTGCTCGACTTCTCTCCAATTCACACATGTAGAAAGGAAATGAAAAAAAATTAATATAAAAATAAAAAATAAAAATTTAATAATATTTCAATTGAACTTTTTCTCAAAAAGCCCCACTGCACTCTGCCCTAACGCCGCTACCGCGTATGGATAGTGGACTGAGGCTCATAGGCGTTAATAATGTCAAAGTTAAGAGAGTACTTCAGATTGCAAATGCGCCCTGAGGAATAAAACCCTATACTATATTATAAAAAGTTTTTTTTTTTTATCAGAGGGGACAAACGAGCAAAGTATAGTGTAGTGTATCCATAATAAAAGGCTACTGCTTAGTTTGAACCCGCAAACTGATTTATTTGTCTATAAGCTGCAGATGAGTGAAGACAAGATGATAAATATCCAGATATATCATCAGATATTACTAAGATTTACTGAAGATCAATTTAATGAATTTTCAAGTTAAAGACTAAATTAGCGATGTAAGAAATACATAACATAACCCGTGGTGCGTGATGTGCGATGACGTTGTTCTTTAATGTTGATCGTAATGAAATCATAACGATGATGCGGCCCTGCACTTAGTAACAAAGACATAAAATGCTCGTTACTAAATATGGCACGTACCATACAGAAAGAAATTATATATATTCTAGTGCGAGTCTAAGTCTTTAGAGTATTTGCTGTTGAGAGTGGTTTAAAATATTTATAAAATAGCAAATTAAAGTTATGTAATTTCTAGAGATTTATATTTATAGTTTTCTTAAAAGCAAGTATATATAAGTATATTATATTCTGTGAAACTTTTAGATTTAGATTTTAGTAAAATCTAGGTTACAATAACAAAAATAAGTGATTTTTGTTTTAAAAGTTGTGTTCAAAAAACCGATCTTCTTAATCTTTCTGTATTTTAAAGTGTTAACTGGTGCAGAATATAAATTACGTGGGTTATTAGAATATAAATTAAGTATCACTATTAGAAACGAGGTTATACGCACATAGTTTCTGAATAGTCGATTGCTACAGACAAACGAACAGATTATGAAGGTTCCGCTTTATACTTTTAAGGTATCTTTTTCTTATGTTATCTTACTGTATCTGCAACGGGGTAGTAAGAGAAAATATAATGCTAAACATCGCGGTTCTACGTACTTCTTTGCCCTCTTCAAATCTCAACATTCTTCTCACACACTTTCACCTAGGTATGTGAGTGCTTTTGCCATTTCCAACATCTTACATTCCAGCTATTTAAACTTCATAAGTCAGCCTTGGTCTTTCTTGACTTCTGTAATCACTCACTTTCGCTTTGTAGATAAAACCGTATACAATGTTTAAAAATAACGTGCGGTTACTTACTACAATTGTTCCAAAGAGCTATCTCGTGTTCACGTTGAAGACTCTCTGACAAAAACTACTTCGGCAAACGGACAAATACCAACGTTTAATTTCTGTTATTCCATATTCTTTCTTTTTTCTTAACTCTTCGTGAAATGGCGAGTGTTTCAAACCAATAAAATTATTATTGAATATGTCCGTCATATTAAGGAACTCATAGTCACAACAACAAACCAAATATTTTTAAATTATGTAAGCACTGGACGAAGATTCCTCTGTAATTGCCATGCTCAAATATAAGGAAGTACAGTCGTCTAAAATAATATGTGGGCGTCCAAATAAAAAGTGGTCGGCATTTAGTTTCCGAGATATACGCAGTTTTGTAAAGTTGGGTGAAAAAATGGCATTTCGCGATTTTAATTGATCATTAATGAATGCTCAATTATCTACAAGTTTTATAGTAGATTACTTTATATGAGTTTTCTAAGTAGCCACAAACGAAATGTGTTTTATTTCAAACTTTAAAAATGCTTTTTCTCAAAACACGCTTTTTCAGTTTCAAAAAATGTCTGATAAAAAAAACATATGCCAGTTTTTGAATATTTTTTTAATCCTTATTATCAATTGACTGTTCTAAATTCCGAATCTAGTCTTAACTCAATACCCTATACCCTCAATACCACTATTGGACCCTTTTTGCTTGGGCGCCCACATGTATGTAAATTTTGCCAACGATAGGGTCGCATGCTGTATACATAAGATTAAACAGTATAATAAAATTGTATAAAATAATAAGTATAGAATCTATTAATCATTTCAGGGTTCTGTATCAAAATATTTCAAAACGAACCCAAATCATACGATTTCGTCTGTCAATCTGTCTGTAAAAACTGCTTATTTCAGTAACTATTAATGCAATATACTTATATACTTATATTTGTGAAACAATTTAGCTTTTAAACAATGCTTACCTTCTCTTAATTTTCCTCAGACATTCGCCGAGGTATGCTACATCATCTATACAGAGTATAAAACAAAGTCGCTTCCTGCCGTCTGTCCCTCTGTATGGACGCTTAGATCTTTTAAATTACGTAACAGATTTTAATGCGGTTTTCATCAATATATAGAGTGATTCAAGAGGAAGGTTTATACGTATAGTTTAATATTGTTTTATGTTAATTTTTTGAAATATGACGATAATAGTTCAAGATGTCGGAAAAAATCAAGCTGACTGAGAGCTTTCAGCGAAAATGCTGTATTATTCCAAAACAATGTAGGATGGAATTGTTCCTCTTTATTAGGACTACAAAAAAGTCAGCGATGGCATATGTCTATATTATACGGATAGCTTTCTACAACCATTTTCATTTAAAATAATAATTATGTTTATTTATTCAAATAATACTACAAATTCAAATAGTAAATTTATGCTTTTTTCCCCAAGAGGGAAAGTTTTAGTTTTTAAGATCCATTCGTATCAAGAGACGTAGCGTGTGCAGCATGGTACTGTGTCAGACACGGCACAGCCATATGGTTTAACATACGACTTGACCGATTTTGATGAATGGAAACAGACGAAACCCCGGAAAAGAAGTCAGGCTACTTTTTTAATTCCACGCGGACGAAGTCGCAGGTAATAGAATAGCTGGTATAATATATTATTTTACGTCATGGTAAGTAATTAAAACATATACATATATGAATCTATACTATACTACATAATACATACTATATCAGGGGTGGCCAAGCTCCTTGAAAGTCCGAGCCATTTTTTAAAATTTGAAATTTTTTGCGAGTCGCAATTAAATACATATTTAAAAGGTGTGCAAAAAAGGTATTAAAAAAATTTTTTTTACAGAAATTATATTTATTGAAAACATCAATAAAAGTACAAAACATGTGTATTAAAAAATATTAAAAATTAAACACATTCATTTTACTTCTCTTGATAAAATTCTTTGAGATGCTGGTTAGTTAATACTGGTCGGTGTTTGGATTTCACGAATTTTAAAGTGGAATAAAATGATTCACATAAGTACGTTGTTCCGAATATTGAAGTAATTCGACAAGCAGCCTTTTTTAATTCAGGATACTTCGATTCTATATTTTTAAATAACATGATAATTTTTTTAAATATAATACACACAAAAATGAAAAGGGAACTCGGGTACATTTATCGAGAGCAAATAATCCTTCAAAGAGCCGCATGTGGCTCGCGAGCCGCAGGTTGGCCCCCCCTGTACTATATCATAAAGAGGTAACCTATTGTTGTTTTGTAATGGATAAACTCAAAAACGACTCAACCGATTTCTAAAATTATTTCACCCATAGAAAGCTACATTATCAGCGTGTAAACATGGGCTGTACTTTATTCTCAAAAAATATATATCCGAGCGAAGCCGGAGCAGGTCGCTATATTGAATATAATGTTAAACAACAACTTCAAAAATCTTTCATGCCCATAGATTTAGTATATTATGCCAACTGTTTTTATATATTATCTGTGGGTACAGAGTCTGTAATTAATGTGTCTTTTATGGGGAGTGGTTAGGTGATTATTTTATTTGAAAATTGTTTCTAGTGGATATTGTGATGTAAAATTGGAGTAGTTTTGCGTCCCAAGTATCTCTACACGGTTGTGCAATATGTGAAATAGTTGACATAAGTGCTTATTTAGTAGTGTGATGTTGAGATTATTTTAATGGCCTTGTCCGCCTCAGTGGATCCTACTGTAATATATTTGTCGACAGAAACTCCAAGAAACATTAAAATACACGTCGACATTTTAATGAAACGACATGAAGAATACATCATTTCATTACTGAAGACGTCGGCTGTTATGGGCATAGATCCCCTTTCTTTCCCTCTCAAGGGAAAATTGTTAAAAAAAAATCTAGTGCTGATATTCTCTTTGATAATAAATAAAAAACCACATCCGTTTTCATAGTAATTACTTTATTCAAAGAATTTCTGTCTCCAAAATCATTAAAACATCACATATAACATCATATTGAAATTAATTGAAATGGATTCGCGTAATAATTTTGAACACAGTAATTTCTTCTTTCTGGTTAACGCTGATTATGCTGTTACAAGTTGTGTATGTATGTATAATACGTGAAGCGAAAACTTTGGTTCCCTTTTTAAGAAAAAAAAGAGGAGTGTGAAATTTGGTACGCTTAAAGTTTATATGGAAAAAGACTGGAAAGTTAAAATTTTTACGTAATTTGTATTACAAATAAGTACATTAAATTAAATAAAACGTTCATAGTTTACGTTCATACTACCAATGTCGAAAAGAATGTCAATGTCAAACTCATAATAGTTTGTGATCATATGTAATGTAACCTCCTTGGATCAAACAGTCGCACAGAGTAGAGATTGTTGCCAAAGAGTTTATATTATAAGTTTATATTTAAGTTTAATTTCGACCACAGGGCGACCTCAAGTATTATGTAAATATGTGTGTAACTGGAGCGAGTCGTGTAGAAAGTTCATTTCGGTGACTGTACCTGAACTATTTCGTAAGATTTTGTGTTCAAAACCATTAAATCTGGAAACGACTGGAATAAGAGGCCATCGACCCATGAAATTACACAATATAATACTATTTGCTGCATGTGTTTGGACTATAATATTTGGTTTGGTGATATCATGAGAAATTTTTGAAGACCACGATTAAAACAGAGTATATTTCTTTTTTTATTAAAAAAATAAAAAAATAAAATAAAAAAAACTTTTCTTATTAAAAAAATAACATGTGCGGTAAACTACACCATTGCGAACAAAATAAGCAGTGAAGAGATACGCAGTATGTCAGGGTTGCACGCCAGTGTTATTGTAGAAACGAAGAAAGGGATGATTGGATGGTTCGGGCACATGGAAAGAATGAGTGATGAAAGACTGACGAAGATAATCTACAGAGCGAAAGCGAGGGGTAAAAGAGGCCAGGAAAGACCAAGTCTAACTTATGAAGATCAAATAGCCAGTGTTAGAAGGCGGAAATGTCAAAAACATTGGCATACCTAGGCGAAGTGTGAGGTGAAGCGAAAGAAGTATGTAAGAACCGCGACGCCTGGCGCTACGCTCTATCTGACTACCCCTTTAGGGATACAGCGTGAAGATATGTAATGTAATCAGTACATACATATCTTAAAGTTAATGTTTAAAAACTTAAAACTAAACGTTATTTATCTTAAATAATAGAATTCCTCATAGTTGTAGCTTAGAAATCTGTCATTGCTTAGGGTGCCCAGCAGCCTGGCAGCACTACATCTTTGAATAGCCAAGCTGATTCGTTGGTGGAAGTACCTGCCAGCCCGACGGTCTCCCGAAGCCTCAACCAGTCTCTTACAAATATCAGAAACCAGTCGATGGGCTAGGTCCCCCCCCAGGGTCCCAAAGTTTCGACTGGGTGTAGAAGATATGAACTGATTTATGTCAATAAATTATACTGTGTTATTTATTATTTAAAAAAAATATACATAATATGAAAATGTGCACTTATTCTGACATTAGGATAACCTGTCTCATAACTAGTCTGTTCTTTTACTTACATTTTTTTTTTATTCTTACAAGAGTAAGTTTGTAATGACATAGACTGAAACATACAACATGTATGAATACATACATACATATCTTCACGCTGTATCCCTAACGAGGTAGTCAGAGAGCTCGGAGCGTCAAGCTTCGCGGTCCTTACATGGTTCTTTCGCCTCTTCGAATCTCATCATTCTATTCTAGCTATTTGGTCTTCGTAAGTCAGCCTTGGTCTTCCTTGACTTCTGCTATCACTCACTTCCGCTCTGTAGATTTTCTTGGTCAGTCTTTCATCGCTCATTCTTTCTACGTGTCCGAACCATTTGAGCATTCCTTTCTTCATATTTACAACGACACTGACGTGCAACCCGTTCATACAGCGTATCTCTTCGTTGCTTATTTCGTCCACAAGGGTGATAAAATATGATATAATTACAAATTCGCAATTTTCTCCTTTTATTGTGCTGTGAAACCTAGCTTCTTGTCAAAGTTCATGATTTTATGTCAACGGGATCTTCCTATAAATTTCTTCGGGATCTCTCCTATAGGTTTTTTTTTTGTATATAAATGGCCGTATCTTTAGATTGCGTTCACTTAGAAGCTTGAATTTGAACCTACAATGTACCATAGACTTGTGTTTGATATTTTTAATTTGATACCTCTACCCTTGCGGTCAAAATAAGCAATGAAGAGATACGCAGTATGAACGGGTTGCACGACAGTGTTATTGTAAATATGAAGAAAGGAATACTAGGTTAGTTTTAGTACCAAAATGATTAAATTTATTTAAACAAGATTTTGATTATTGTATAGCTAATGGAAAGGAATGCTTAGATGGTTTGGGCACATAGAAAGAATGAGTGACGAAAGACTGACGAAGAAAATTTATAGAGCAAAAGTGAGTCTAAAAGAAGCCAAGGAAGACCAAGGCTGACTTATGAAGATCAAATAGCTAGAGTGTTAGCCGACGGAAACGTCAAAAGCATTCGCATACCTAGGCTAAAATGTGTGAGGAGAATGATGAGATTTGAGGAAGCGAAAGATGTATGTAAGGACTACGACGCTTGGCGCTCCGTCCTCTCTGACTACCCCGTTAGGGATATGGCGTGAAGATATGTATGTATGTTACCTCTAGGTGTTCTTGAGATAAAGAGACTTGACTAGTCCGATAGATGGACACACGGGTAACGAAGTGTTCCCATAAATGATCCCATAAGGGTTTCATTTTTTCC
Source organism: Zeuzera pyrina (assembly GCA_907165235.1). Classification (NCBI taxonomy): domain Eukaryota; kingdom Metazoa; phylum Arthropoda; class Insecta; order Lepidoptera; family Cossidae; genus Zeuzera; species Zeuzera pyrina. The sequence goes on along the minus strand of OU015647.1, from coordinate 9,557,202 downwards.
TTTTAAGTACAGAACCAGTAAAATGAATATCTGACTTATAAATTTATAAATTTCTTCATATCGTTGCTGAATTCAGAGTTGTCTCATCTTGTCTGCTTGTTCTGCACAAAAACAAGAATGAACATTTTCGTTTGCTTACATGAAATTACTTCGATACCCATTTACATATAATCTTAAAGCACTGTACGGCACTAAAAACAATTTTGCACATAAATTTTTATGTTCATACCCATTTCATAACCATAAAAAAATTACTTTACTGCAAACAATAACACAGCTTAAGTAAACACGTAATTTTGGCGCGAACGGCCGTTATCTGTCAATATGACGTCATGGCGCCAAGATTATTGTGACTTTTAAACGTAGAAAGCTTCGACTTGCATGTTGAACAGCCAAGGTGGTACCTACTTTCGTTTTCTCCATATTTTATTATAAATATTAATATTTAAGATCTTTGGCACACTTTGACTCATCGTATCCTTCAATCCGGAATGAAAGATCGGCCAAGCGGTAGTCGTACTGCAATGTTAATGTAATGCCCCTTATGTACAGTACAACTATCACAAACGCCAATCGCAAAATAAATTTTGTTACAGACTTATTTATGCATGGGACACTCAACCTATAGAGACGAAATATCGGAACATCTTATTCACCACTGCTCAGTTTATTTACACTAACAAATATCAACTCTCGCTCGCATTAAGCAGTACATAACCAATACTGGACCTGTGTGTACATCTCTGTATATTCCGACAGATATTTAAATATTTATGTAATGCCTTATTGTTCTATTCGGTGGAGTGGCAAAAACAGCAAAAAAATCAAACTATAAAACAGGACGCAGTAACCGCAACAGTTGGTTAGACGTCAATTGTTTTCATACAAAATAAATGACATTGCCGCTCTATAAGTCGAGTGCTCTATGTAATTATGTATATATTTGTATTTTTAAAAGACACACAAAACAGACAGACAACAGAAGAGACAACGTATTTTTTAGAGCATAAGTGGAAAAGTATTGACAAAATATGTACTTAACAAAAAGTAATATTCTAACTGATCATTTTTCAGTTCGTTATTGGCCATACTTTAAATTACACAAGCCAAGTGGGTCATTTTTAAGTAACTGCTTCGTTTTTATAATAACGGAAATCCTTCTCAGGAAATCACTTAATTCACGGAAAAGATATTTAAACTTGTTAAAGATACAAGTGTATGTTTAATAGCAAGTTTTTATTGTTTATTTTATAATTTATGAGTGGAAAAACATTATAAGATAAACATTTCGCAGAAGACAAAACCGTTCGCTAGGGAATAATATAGAAATAAGCATTTACTGGCTTAAAAGGCGACGCATTGGAAATTTTGACGGCGGGGATCTCAATTTTTCTGGGTAATTACAAAACGTATGAAAGTGATATATGGTAACCTGATTCTTCATTTAATTGACTTCGTTTTGACAGTTGCGATACACGATTGGTTATCTTTTGTAACATAAAAACAAATATCAAAGAAACCTCTTTTAAAACAGAGATTTACATTTTTCGGAGTAACGGAACCGATTTTTGATTCTAAATTTTCTGTGTAGATTAATCTAAACACACTCTTTAAAATAACAGTTGTTTTTTGAAATTAATAATAGTTGTTAAAATAAACGAAAATAACTGTTTTTTCGTATTTTTCGTAAGCTAGCGTTGATAAAATGATACCTGACTGGCTGTCTTGCACTACCCACAATGTTTTTGGCATGATTAATCGAAGAAATAAATTAGAAACTGCAAGATATTTTTAATACAAAAAATTATAACCATTTAACAGTAATTTTACAGTTAATGGTGCCAGCATGAAGAAACGAAGGGACAAATAATAACAAATAATAATAAACGGACTATAGTAGTAGTACGATCGGCCCTTAGGAGGTCAGGTAAAGGGATCTTAGCCCAAACAACCGACGGGTTCAGTAATAAGATTGGCCCTTAGGAGGTAAGGTAAAGGGATCGTAACCCATACAACCGACGGCTTTAGTAATAAGATTGGCCCTTAGGAGGGAAGGTAAAGGGATCTTAGCCCATACAACTGACGGCTTCAGTAATAAATAGATTAATTCTTCATATTATTTTATCAAAATGTCGACGTAATACATTTTAGAATGTTTCTTGGAGTTCTAGCGACAAATATATTGAAACAGTCTTTCTAATAGGACTCCCTGAGGCGGACTAAACCACTAAAAAAATCTCAACATCACACTACTAAATAAGCACTCTTTTCAACAATTTCACATAACAGCACAACAGCGTAGATACTTGGGACGCAAAACTACGCCAAATATTACGTCACAATATGCACTAGAAACCATTTGGCGATAAATAAAATAAGCGCCCGACTGCTCGTCATAACATCCCGCCAAAAACTCTTGACACATCAAACACTGACATTTGCATCGTTTATTTCTACCAATTATAATGTTTGTAAAAGCATCCTGTTTAAAAATACGTATCATGTACTGCTTTGCTTGAATAAAATGATTTATTCCTTTGCAGGTGATTTCAATGAGTAGTTTTGTAGTGAAAAGAATTAATTTTAAACAAGTTTAGTATTAAATTACCTATTAATTCTGTAGCCCGTTTATGCATATTTTCCGTTATTTAAGTTGTTTTGAGGTCGTGGTTAAATAAGTTTGAACTACAGCCAAACTCGCTGCGCAACTTGATCGGCAAAACTCACCATAACTTGCCAAATACGAGAACGTAGAGACTATTCAGGAAAGTCTCGCCTATGTTCGTGTGGATATAATAGAATAGTAATTATAATAAGCTAAAACACATAATATTACAACAGCAGAACATCTCCGGTCTCGGCCTATCTCGTCAAAAACTCTCGTCGATAATGTAGAGCGCGCTTAATGTAGATATTTCGCGTAACAAAAACATAGATGACAAATGAGTTTCCCTTATGCAATTCAAATTCAATATTTTAACTAGATTTCACTGATGACGTAAGATGATGATGTCACGGTCAACAAAACTCAAGTATCCGTGCTTATTACTCGACGACGGTGAGAGAAAATGAAGTGTTATGATGTTAGCTACGTATACAAATACTATGTACATATGTATGTTAATTGTTTCTTCACAGAGCCGAAATCACTTGGCCGATTTAAGGTAAAATAAGTCATTTAATTTGTCACGTATACCAGCGTTTTATAGGCTAAAGGTTGTTAAAAAAAATGCCGTGTCTATGGCACAACTAAAAGCTAAGAACTAAAAACAATTTCTTCTAACGCCATCATGATGGATAGAAAATACAAGCGCTTCAGGAAGTAATTGCAAAAATGTACTCGTTAACATAATGGAGCAAAAAAGTACGATGTAAAATTGTGGCACTGCCACGATGACGCGGGAGGCTTTATCACTGTCCCCCGAAAAGTTCTTCGGGTTTTTGGCATAGCGTTAGAAAAGCTCCGGTGAATTCCATAGGCAGGTCTCATGCGACAACAAAAAAAAATTACACGCAAAAAAAAATTACTTACACCTAGTATTACACCATGACTAGAATCAAATTAGAATACATATATAGATAAGAGTATATAATCCTAATGAATGTGTGTGGTAGAGCCATGCTGCATCGCAGCACGAATTGGGCCGGCTCGCCCGGTGAAATACCACTCTCTCACAGAATATCGGCGTGAAATAACAGCATCTATTGCTGTGTTTCGTTCGGTGAGTGAGAGTGCCGGTGGTCGATCTCCCCCCCTCCCCCTCCATTCTCTCCTTTCCCTAAAGGCCGGCAACGCACCCTGGACGTCGCGGGTGTCCATGGGCGTTAGTGCTCACTTTCCATTAGGTGACTGGCGCGCTCGTTTGCCACCCTTTCATAAAAAAAAAAAAAACGAAAGAATGTTCCTCAAAATATCACAAATGACCTCAAATTACATCACACATAATTAGGGCTGCCATATTTGGTTAGGGTCTCATCGGGACGCCCTGGAATAGGAAGTAAAAAAAAAATACACAATTTTAAGACAAGACAAAAATATTTATTTGCTTATTTAGATCTTAATTTAGTATTTGCATAATTTATTAACACATTTTACGTAGTGATAGCGGAAGAAGTACTTGGTGTATTAATTGTATGTTTATTATACTTTTCTACTTATCTTCCTACTTTTCTACTTATCTTTACATAGTATAAAATAAAGTCAGTCCCGCTGTCTGTGCGCTTAGACCTTTTAAACTATAATAGGTACACAACAGAGGGATTTGTGCGGCAAACGAAGTTGCGTGGGTAGTTAATTAATTATATTTATTTGCGCAGATATCGTGACTGTTTAATGTTTGTCGGGACGTGTCGCTACGCGTCGGGACAGAGGACTCAATAACGGTGACAGTCCCGATATATCGGGACGAATGGCAGCCCTACACATCATAATGTCTGATATTAGGTCCTTCTTTCATATTTCGATTTGCAATTTAATATCCAAATTACATACCTATTGGCTTAGTCTAATCTTTTTGGGTATTAGATTGTTTCGTTCATTCACGCGGTATCGTGGCTAGAAAACGTTTTAAATATTGATATGAAAGAAAAAAGTGAAAAGATATTTACGATCGCGTCACCATCATAAAGCACGCCCATTCCAAATTCAAAATATTAAAACAAGTTCATACACTATCACTTTCTTTCGACATAGAATATGCAAATTGAAATTCACCAAATTCTTTCCGCATCCGCCACACCTCACGCAGCTAGCGTCCCAGAGACAAATAAAAGAGAAAAGTTTAAACAAGCATGTATTAAATATCCTGCTTCGAGTTTTATTATTTATTAAAAACACCAAAATCGATTTTAAAATTAACGTCATACAACCGCTTTTACAATACTGGCCGGTAGAGATGCAGCTGTTGACTTAAAACGATGATGAAAACAAACTCTGACGTTCACATTATTTAATTTAGACTCTATGCGATAGGCTTGCGGTTGATTATGACTTGTTTTTTCTGTTATGAGAGAACGGCTACAAGTTCGACATACTGGTATATGGGAAATAGCACCCCACTTTCTTCTGCGAAGATCTCGTCTCGCAGTCTCGTCTCTCCGCCGTCGAGCTTTGGACGTAGAAAAAAAATGAACTCCGACCTTGTCTTAGGTGAAAAATAAAAAACTATCGCGCGAGTGTGTGACAGTTGTGATTTTTTAATTTTGACTTGGTGTTGTGGCTACGGGGATAAACTTTAACTTTGCGTGCCTGGATTTTTGTTTTTAATCGAGAAACGATGGTAAGAATATTATTTAAAATATTTTTTTCACTTTCAAAATTTGTATTTTAAATTATTACAGTTTTAAACATATTGATCGACCTGTTTGTGATTCCGGGTGATTCCATTTATAATTTAATTTAAGTTTTATTTTTATTAATTAAAGCAATTGAATAAATCAATCAAAAGCATTCCTTTGTAATCCCAAAAGACTAATCATGAATTTTCCAGAAGAAGGAACGACTTTTGAGTAGATACTATAAATTTTTATAGAATTTTCTACCCAATAGTTGAAAAATTAGAAAAAAGGGCACAGCTTTTGCGATTGTACAAGCGCAATTCTCACTAACTATAATTTTACATCTATATAAAAAAGTTTTTTTGAGAAGTTTATATCGTTTTTGGAGAATTTTCATTCATCCCTCAATTATTAAAACAACATTGACTGAATACTTGCTAATTTATAAATCTACCTTCCAAGCCGACGTATATATATATATATCTATATACATGTTGGATTCCCAACTGTTTCAAAACGAACTGCTCTAACCAACCGCCTCGGGAAGTTCATTCAATGAAAAATTTAAATAGATAAGAGACGAATTGCAATACTTTTTTATATTGCTTTGTTGCCTGTTTGTGACTATAAGCTACATTCATGGTTAGTGATGGATATTTTTCATAATATGGAAAAATTTGAAGAAAAATATGGGAAAAATTTGGGAAAAATTTCAAAAATTATTGAAAAATACGAAAAATCCTTGAAAAATTTCAATGACCCATCATTAAACATAGCACCAGACAATATGTATTTAGTTTGGAGTCACTCCATGCTCACAAAATTAGTGATTCGTGATTATTCTAGCTTGGACCATGGTTTGGACAGTAGGTATGTTAACTCAATTAATTTAATAATGTTTTGTAGTAGGTATGCGATGTGAGAATTCATATTATACGTAGAGAAATTCCATTTAAAAAACCTGTCACCAGCGTGTATTTTAATAAATTATTTTAATAAATTTATTTTAAATTCAAAAAAACTGAAATGATCAATCGAAATATTACTTTAAAGTACTTTAGCAGTTCCTGTCACAGGAGATGTATTTTAAAATAATAAATAAAAAATATGCACATACATACAAGCTTAATGTTTACGTTCTTACACACTTTTGCCTCATTTGAAAATAATAGATCCGAATTATCCATTAAATAATTTTTATATCTCACGGCTTCCCGGCTTCGTTCAGGAGGGATGTGAAATGTTTCCCACCTACCAATTTTTTTTATTGATATTTTTATAAAAAAATTCCACACAAACCGACAGTTCCGGTAGATTTTCTCAAATATTTCTTTCATAAGCACAGACAGTACGATTCGTATTTACAAAGCTCGTTTAGTTCCTCGAATGTAATAAAAATAATTTACAAAAAATGTTTAATCTTAAAAAAGACTAAGTAATTTCCTTTTCATAATTATTATTTATGATATTTCACCGAATACATTGTAGGTAATTGTAAAAATATCATACATTTAAACCACACTAATATTTCTTACCAAACCGAATACAATTTCTATCATTTTGTAACATGATTCACAAATGCATTTTTTTTCGGATTCGTAAAGTCCTTTCTGATGACATTCTGATAGTTTGTGAATAGCATTTTCCAATCCGTCGGATTGAATTTATGCTTTCCGACGATCGGCACGCTTATTACGTAACATGCAGACAGCATGCGACAGCCAATATCGCGCGATATCTGCTGTCAAAACGAGAATTTGTGTAATGTCATTTGTATAGTGGCGCTAAATCTACCGCGAAAAATGCATTTTACTTACGGTCATACAATAAAAGATACGCAATCGTCACACATGATACTAATTTTTTATTACAATTAGTCACCGGTCGCGCAGTGATCGCATGCCTGTCGCTGTCTGCAAATTTTTAGGTAATAACCCCGCGGCCCTTTCCGCCACGGAAAGTTTTCGCCGCGTTGTGAATAACCATGCTTAATTACGAACACAACAAAAATTAAAAATCAGCCAAATCGTTAGAGCCGTTCTCAAATAATGATCTTTCATATTACATGCGGCAACTCATTTTTATTTATATACATTTCTGCAGGATTATTATCTAAAAATTTGCAGACATCGACAGCCACGCGATCACAGCGCGTCCGGGACTAATTGTATTAAAAAATTGATATCATATATGAGGATTGCGTATCTATTATTCTATGACCGTAAAATGCACTTTTCGCGGTAGATTTAGCGCCACTATACAAATTACATTAGTCAAATTTTCGTTTTGACAGCAGATATCGCGCGATATTGGCTGTCGCATGTTGACTGCAAGTTACGTAATAATCGTGATAGTTTTACGTTGCTAATTGACGCCTTTAGAGCAAACAGCTCAGGAAAGATGTCGGATATATCGGCTGTGGCGTATGAACGGACAGACGTACATACATGACGAAACTTTAGGTTCATACATACATACATATCTTCTCGCCGTATCCCTAACGGGGTAGTCAGGGAGGACGAAGCGCCAAGCGTCGCGGTCCTTACATACTTCTTTCGCTTCCTCAAATCTCATTATTCTCCTCACACATTTTCGCCTAGGTATGAGAGTCCTTTTGACATTTCCGTCAACTTTAGGTTCATCATTGGATGTAACATTAACTCTTAGCACGAGAACAGGTTTATAATGATACTGATTTATGCTAATGTTTATCTGTCTGTCTGTCTGGTCGGCTTTCACGGCTAAACCGCTGCACCGATTTGAAATGTAGAATGGAGATAGATTATACCCAGGGGAAAACATAGGCTACCTTTTTTACATTTCACGCGGACGAGGTCGCGGGTGATATATAAATTAAATAATTTCATAAATACGATACGAATACCTATATAATTAAACTGCGGGCTGACCCGACTTGGCCCGGACTGAATTTATACTTATATTATAAAAAGGTAAACTTTATCTGCTCGTATATAATGGATAAACTCAAAAACTACCCAACCGATTTCAAAAATTCTTACACCTATAGAAAGCTACATTATCAGCAAGTAACATGGCTGTACTTGATTTTCAAAAAATGTCTACCCGTGCAAAGCCGGGGCGGATCGCTAGTACTTAATATATAAGCTATGTCCATCTGGAATAATGTACCTTTCAAATGGTGAAAGAATTATCCTAATAGATGCAGTGGTTCCGGAGATATCGCTCCACATATAAACGAACTCACAAAATCTGCTCTCTCTGTGTATAATATTAGTATAAATTAATAAAATATGTAACTGGTGTAATAGATTATCAAAATGGCCATTAGAAATGAGAAATGATTAGAGAAACCTAAAAAAAAATATTTTCAAATATCTATATATGAAGCCCCCCTACTTAACATAATTCGTCGACTTTCATTTTTTTTAAGATATTGTACAGACTCAGGTGTTACTTTGCGGAAATCCATTTCATGTGATAAATTTCTGAAATCTATTGCTAGTTTCCGCTCAAACTTCAAATACCACCAATCGACACGTGTTTCACCTCTCAACGAAGCATCCTCTGGATATTCCAGAGATCAGACTCGGTCAACTAACCAGCATCGGATTCGGTGGTTCGATGCTTCGTTGAGTGGCGAAACACGTGTCGATTGGTGGTATTTGAAGTCTGGGCGGTAAATAGGTAAAGATTTCTGGAATATCAGGAATTGAAGAAACAAATAGTCAGAGTGTTAGCCGACTGAAATGTCAAAAGCACTCGCATACCTAGGCGAAAATGTGTGAGGAGAATGATGATATTTGAGGAAGCGAAAGAAGTAAGTAAGGACCGCGACGCTTGGCGCTCCGTCCTCCCTGACTACCCCGAGGAAAAAAGAGTGAAGATATATTTGTATGTATTTCAGGGATTTATCGCATTCATTTTTTTTTCACAATGTGACGTCTGGTTGTCGCCATATTGAATCTTGATTACTGTCACGTCTTTAGTAACAAGATTAAGACAAATCGTTGACGTAAGAGTCATCAAAATTGATCCACGCTTTGGTCTCTAGAGCGCCACAAAGCAACAAACATACAATCCATACTTAAAATGATAAGCACATTACCCTCCTTTGCGTCCCGTAGTCGGGTATCCATACCGTTTGTAAAAATCGTAAGAAATCCTCTCGCACCTGAACAATTTATTCAAATAACACCTAATTATTTCATTCGTAATTAGTATAATAACATCTAATATATGCACGCTAATTTTAACTTTCACATTGAAGATAGATTACCATAATTTTTATATAAAATTCGTTCGCGAATAACAATATTTTGCTGCTCGCGTTTAAAATACTTTTACACGACTACGGCAAGGCCGAAAGTGGGTAATTAATTTCACTCAATCGTGAGTTCCACATACATAATACGTGTAGTAGAGCTATGCTGCATTGCAGCATAAATTGGGCCGGCTCGCCCGGTGAATTACCACCCTCTCACAGAACATCCACGTGAAATAACAGCATCTATTGCTATTGTTTCGTTCGGTGAGTGAGAGTACCTCTCCGACTACCTCGTTACTGATATAGCGTGAAGATATGTTTGGTATATATACAAGTGAAAAACTATTATAAAACTTTTTGTTAACATATGTGAGAGAGAATCTTTTGGGCGTAATGGTAGAGTGCAGTATTTTAAACTGCAAACAGCGAGGGCCAGTTTGATGAACATAGGTTGTCAAAGCGAGAAAGAGTGGCCACATCACAAATCTATTCTGTGGGCCACGTCAACGCAATATCTGTCAATACCCATTAGCAGTAGATCTGTGCTTTGTATTAGGGATGTTACGGAAGTGGTTTCGGAACCGAAGTCGGAGTCGGAGTTTTTAAAGTTTTTAAATCCATGATAAAATAGAATTGGGTGGGAAACAGTTAGAATTAGTTAGGTCTGCCAGGTTTCTTGGTTCAACAGTAGATAGTAAATTGCAATGGGCTGATCATATCGGGGCATTGGCTAGTAAGCTCGGTTCCACGATATATGCCATTAGACGCATTAGGCAATTGACGGATGCGGATACGGCTAGGTTGGTGTACTTCGCATATTTTCATAGCCTAATGTCCTATGGCCTTTTGGTGTGGGGATCAGCGGCGCATATTAACTCGATTTTTATTTTACAAAAAAGAGCGATACGTGCTATTTACAGTATGGATGCACGAGGGTCGCTGAGAGATCGTTTTAAAGACATTGATGTACTGACCTTGCCGTCCTTATACATCTTTGAAATTATTATGTATACGAGGAAAAATATAGATCGATTTACAAAAAAAGACGATATTGGTGGTATGGAAACCCGAGGTCGTGATAAATTGGTTGTTCCAAAATTTAAATTACATAAGTTAAATGTTTCATTTTTGGGTAACTGCATTCGTTTTTATAATAAAGTTCCTCAAGAAGTCACTCAATTAACAGAGAATATATTTAGATTAGTTATAAAACGTACATTGATTAGACAATCATACTATAAAATAAACGATTTCGTTGTAGATAAAACAATAGTCTGGAAATGATTTTCTCTGCACATGCATTTACTGGCTCTTACAGGAAAAAATTATACCTGACTGAGTTTCTTGTCGGTTCTTCTCAGTGTACAGGTTTTCTTTTCTCTTCTCTTTGAACCGAACTAAAGTAGATTTGACGTTCAAAAATACCTTGTGATTGGGTTTACTTGAATAAATTGATTTGACTTTGACTTTGAATTTGGTTTGTCGGAACCGGAACCGGAGTCGGAGGCGGAAGCGGAAAGAGTGTTAAGGGCAAGTCAAATAAAGCAAAATAATACAAACGTTATTCTGCCTGTTTAATTTCAGTTCAAAATATAACACATCTGCTTACCTAGGCGTTGAAAATAAAAATACTCGAATATTCTTAAATCTTAAACAGTACTAGTAGTAAATTAAATAAAATGGAGTGACAAAAGAAGCATATTATATATTTAATGAACAAAAGCTTTATCACCATCCCATCTATTTTTCAATTTGTACTTACTACTGAGCCAAATGAAAGAGTAATCACCAGAAACTACATAGGGAGGGTGGTTCTCCGCGCGACAAGCATAAACTTGTTCGTACGTGCTAACCGCGGCCGCCGCCGCTGCTGTGCTTCGACCTCCAATTATAACCTCCGATTTAAGTGTCGGAGCCGAAGTCGAAATCGTAAGCGTAATATCAATCGGAAGTTCCGACTTTTCGGAATCGGAGTCGAACCTGGGTAACATACGTACCTACTTTGTACCTAGTAAATAAGTGACATTCACATTGACATTGCCCAAGAATGACTCGTTCCCACGCAAATAAGTCTTTGTCCAACAAATTAAGGCCGGAGAATTTTTTACTCTATTCAAAATGAACAAAGAAATTATTTTTCCTTCACGATACTTATAATTATATTCATTGTCACATTGAACAATAGGGCATCGGAAAGATATTGAAAAAGAGAAATAAAATATATTAATGAGTCGTAATGAGTAGAACTAGTATTTTTTTGTCTGGTACTAAAGTTACTACGAACTACAGCTCATCATATTTAAAATTATTACTAAATTATTATCTCGTTTACGACATGAAGTTCCTTAGCCTTGACAGTACAAGTGCTCATGGGCCCGAGTCAACTTAGCATCATGGCCATGTCTTTCTACTAATTAAAAAAAAGTACAACTATTCCAATTGAATTATTAATTATTCTTATTTTGTATAACTTTAAATAAAGTTTAAGAACGAATTCACTATAAATGATTAATTGTATGTATACTGTGATTATCGTATTAATTGTTTGCACACAATTAATTGTACGTTGATTAACTAAATTCAGGCATTATCAGTTACTGCAACTGTCAGCCTGTTAAATAAATAATAATAATAAATGAGCGTACAGCTTTTCCCCATAAAAAACGATTAAACCAAATAGATGAAAGCGTCCACGGCTGTATGAATGTAGTTTCCTTTGCCTGCACGGGAGAATTCATTACTTTACAGCCATATTGATCGAATTTCGCATTATATACGCGTCGGAAAGCGGTATCAAAATCAAAAAACAAAATTCAAGGATATCTTAGCAATGGCCGACCCTTACATTTAATTTAAATTTCGGTGTCGCTTAACTACACTACTAAGCATTAATTCTAAGATTTAAAACATTGCTTTACTTCGTCGCGCTCGGTTGAAAAGACGTAAGAATCGCGCATGCGAGGAAGAAATCAACAATTACTCTTAATGGCGCGAAAACAATTTATCGAAAAGGTCGTGCTCGCGAGTTTTGTGTCAGTGACGCTCCGTAATGGCCGTTTCCCGCCAACCGGACGTGACACATTGAATGACAGTTTATTTTTTCTATGGCGTTTGTTATATTGTGATTCGGCGTTTTGTTAGCCTTGAATTAAAGAATTTAATTTTAACTATCAACGCATTTACGAGGTTAAGATGAAGAAATGATTAATGAATGAGAAATAGACAAGTGCAGGTTTCAGTCGCATTTAGAGGGTTCTGTGCGATCTATGTAAAATGCTTTGTAAAAGTAATATCTGGAGATCTTAGATCTTATAGAATCTATGCTTTCGTAGTGTTCCTTGTTAACTTTACAAACTCCAAATGCAGTTTTATGGAATAGCGTCAGATTCCACCAATAAATTAAAAGAGATACAGTTTATTTACTTCGATTGCAAGTTTTTTTTATGCGTAATCGGATTTTATTACGTTTATTTTTTTAATTGAGTCAGTTAAAAAACCAGGTTTATTGTTGGCGGGAACATGAGAACAGTTAACAATTAGGCCGGCCACAAACGTACTGTTTTCTGATCAGGAATTCATATTCGGAGACCTGAATGCACGCCTTACATACAAGATGTTCAGTAAGGCGCACATTTTGGTATATTTTATGAACGAAAAAAAATCGACGTTCGTTCCGAAATTCAGCCGCGCGTTCGGTTCGGAAGAACGAAAGAAAAACGAATAACGTCATCCCGAACGCAGCGTTCGCATACATTTTTGCATTGATAAGCAATAATTTAATCCAAAATAGACCTTCTGGTCTATGCAAAAGTGCGCGCGCCAGCTTACGAAAAATACGAAATAGTATTATTTTAAAAACTATAATTCATTTTAAAAAATCCAAGTGTCGTTTTGAAGAATATGTTTAGATCAAAACTATACAGAAAATATAGACACATAACGGGACCGCCGTTACTAAATAACTTGAAAAAAATTGAGATCCCTGCCGTCAAAATTTCCAATGCGTCGCCATAACTCGCCGCACACGAACGGAAACTCCCATTGGGAACCGAGCTAGCGCAGCCGCTATCTATACGTGTAGGTTTCATAGTAATTTTACAGTCTCTGCTGTAAATAGTTTTTGTCGATGAAATCCATTGATGAGTTTCATAATGCCTTTTTTAAGCTCATCAAGGATTTCAATGACTTCCTGTAAAATTTTAAGAATTCTTCTAAGTGTGTTCGTAATTTTGCTTGTTTGGGATAGAATTGACTCTCTTTTGTTACTTGAGTAGCCAATAACGACGTTTCCACTTCTTCTTCTTTAGTTTTAGCAATAAGTTCGTCGTCGTCCATGTCGAACGTGCTTTCACGAAAGCGTCTCTACGTACTGGCCAGTATATAAATAAGTTACTCTATGGTACTTACTGACAGTATAAATTTCTAATATCAAATATCGAACGTCTGTGCTAAGCTTACGGAATACCGAATCGGAATTCTGCATCAGGAAAACGAATACGGAAAGCGTATGTCTGCGGCCAGCCTTAATTTAGATTTTCTATTTTTGAATTTTTGAGAGTTTTTAAGTACAAGAGTAATAGTATTATGCGTTAAAGTTCTGTGCAAGTGAAAAGTATGGAAAATAAGATAGAACATTATTAAAATGGAATACGTACTAAAAACCTATTCGCGAGAGTAGAACCATGTTGAACTCACGCTTGACTACATTTAAGGCGACGCATTAGAAATTTTGACGGCGGAATCTCCATTTTTCTAAGTGACTGCAAAACGTATGAAAGTTATAATTGGTAACCTGATTTTTCATTTTATTGACTTTATTTTGACAGTTGCGATACACGATTGGTTAACTTTTGTAACACACAAAAAAAATCAAGGAACCTCTTTTAAAATAGAGATTTACATTTTTAGGAGTAACAGGACTGATTTATGTTTCTAAATTTTTTGTATAGTTTTAATCTAAACATATTCTTCAAAATACCAGTTGGATTTTTTACAATTGATTATAGTTTTTAAAATAAACGTTAATAACTACTTTTTCGTATTTTTCGTAAGCTAGCGCGTGCACTTTTGCATAGACCAGAAGTTCTATTTTGGATTAAATTATTGTTTATCAGTGCGTCACCTTAATACAAATAATGGCAAGACGAAAGAACTAATCTGCACTATTACAAGACAAGTACAAAGCCGTCTATATATGGAAAATATTCATAAGAATACTTGTAATTAGAAGCTTCTATGAATGCAAAACAAAATGTCCGTTCGTACAACTCATTTTCATAGACAAAAATATTGGTTGTTGTTAGAAACGTTACGAAACATACGTTTTCCTTTTTTAATTATACATTCTTACACAAGTGTTTGGTCATTATTGCCTTTGAATACACAAAAAGAATATTAAGTAGGTATATTGTTTCTATGCAGATCGAAGAGAGAATAAACCGACTTCGAAAACACTAAAAATTACAAAATAACTATCCTAATCAAAACTCGAATACAAAAATAACTTCGTAAATAGAAATACCTATATAATTAAACTAGCGGGGCGTCCCGGCTTCACCCATGTTGAATACATAGTGTAATATAACCTATGTCCATCTGGAATAAAGTACCTACCTTTCAAATAGTGAAAGAATAATAATAATGTACTCAGACATTTCACACAGCGCCATCTAGTCCCAAAGTAAGCAGCACAGCGCTTGTGTTATGAGTACTAGATGACTGATATACTACTTATATTCTTTTCTTTTGTAAATACATACATATTATACATAAACACCCAGACTCGGGGTGGGAATCGAATCCGCGACCCCGGTTTACTTTCCGACGCGCTTAACCGTTGCGCCACGGAGGTCGTCGAATTATTCAAATAGGTGGGTGGTTCCTGAGATTACCCTCCACGTACAGACTAACAAAATCCGCTAATAATGAAAAACTCAAGAAAGTAACAAGAATAACTCTATACATACGACAAATACTTATACAATTTTTATCAGTTACTGAAGTCGGTGCCAAGCCTACGAAACTAATTTCTGTTGTCGCAAATTGATTTGGCACCGATCATCTGTCAAATGTATACCTACTAAAGTTACAAAGAGTAAACTTTGTTCGTTTGTATGTAATGGATAAACTTAAAAATTACTAAAGTGATTTCAAAAATTCTTACACCTATAGAAAGCTAATTATCAGCGAATAACATGGGCTGTATTTTATTTCCAAAAAACTTCTAGCCATGCGAAGCCGGGACGGTTTGCTAGTTTAATTATATAGGTATTTGTATCGTATATATAAAATTATATTCGTACTTGAGTTTTGATTAATAAAGTATAGTTATTTTGTACTATTTTAGTGTTTTTTTTGAAGTCGGTGTTTTTTTATTTAATTTTTTAATTTCTCGCTTTTGAGTGACCTCGCCTTAAATAAATATCTAGGGTAGGTCTACAATGATGATAATAATAATAATAATAATGCGCTAGACGATACACACCAATCGTCTGACCTCAAACTAGGGTATTCCCTGAGCTATGAGAACCAGACGACGACTACTGGGGGCGTCTCCCAGTACACCCAGACCAGAGACAATATAGAACAGTTCATTTCCTAAATTGACCCGACCGGGAATTGAACCCGGAACCTTCCGCGCTTGAATGCCACGTCAAAACCACTGCGCCATCGAGGTTGTCGAATTAACTTCTTTCCTAATTCTGGAGCGCAATGATATACAAGAGACATCAATATACATGTATAAGCAGTTAGCAGTATTTGGTGTCTTCGAACTCTAGGCTCCAATACCAGTGAAATTTACATGGGACCACCTCGGAGGTATACTGTTACAAACAAAAAAAAAATTCAATTGACAACAAACTATTGACGAAGGTATCAGATATAAGATAACAGATAAGATGTAAAATAACCAGTGAAGAGATACGCAGTATGACAGAGTCGGACGCCATTGTTATTGTAAAAATGAATAAAGCAATGCTTAGAACAGCCATACTCAAACTTTTTTGTTCTCGGGCCACATATCCATAATAACTATTTCAAGTGGGCCACATTACGATTAAAATGAAATAAAAAGCACAAATGTAAGTTGCATTTATCCAACTAATAAGATCGTCAAAATAGTTAATTTAACGATCTTTTCTAGATAGGGCTTGTGATTACTGCATCCTACTCGTAAACGTTATCCAGGTAGGATTAATAAGCGGTCTCTTTTACATACACACTGATATAGTATTTTTTGCATTTTTCGTTTTCGAATAGGTACCTAAAATTTATGTATGCGTCTCACCCACTCTTACCAGCCAATTATTAGATATCTTTGCCGATTTTTGAAAATGAGCGCATTTGGCTTGGTAGGTTTTTTTACTTGCCAATACATTCAATAAACCTCGGCGGGCCACATGCGGCATGCGGGCCGCAGGTTGAGTATGGCTGGCTTAGATGGTGTGTATGGTGTATGGAGAAATGAGTGATGAGCGATTGACGAAGAAAATCTACAAAACGAAAATGAGTGGTAACAGGAGCCAAGGAAGACCAAGGCTTACTTATGAATATCATATAGGCAGCGTGTTAGCCGCCGGAAATATCAAAAGCATTCGCATACCTAGGTGAATCTGAGGAGAGTGATAGACAGAATGAGTGACGAAAGAGTAACGAAAAAAATCTAGAGCGAAACTATAGCTGAGTGGTAGTAGAAGTCGAGGAAGACCAAGGCTGACATATGAAGATCAAATATCTAATTTTAACCGACGCTAATATCAAAAGCATTCGCATATCTAGGTGAAAATGTGACAGAAGAATGATGAGATTAGAAGAAGTGGAAGAAGTACCTATATGAAGACTGCGATGCATTTTTTTTGCCTACGCCGTTGGAGATACAGTGTGATGTATGTATTTATGTATGTACAACTTTATGAATACCGTATGAAGCCATTTCTCTACCGTCGAGCTCATATTGTATTTTTCGTAATCCATACACTATCTGTATGTATTGGAAATTTTGACGACAAGGATCTCAATTTTCTGAAGTGACTACAAAATGTATGACAGTGATATTTGGTATCCTGATTGTTCATTTCACTGACTTCATTTTGACAGTTGCGATATACGGTTGGTTAACTTTTGTTATATCAAAAAAAAAAAATCAAAGAAACCTCTTTTAATACATAGATTTACATTTTTCCGAGCAACGCGACTGATTTATATTTCTAAATTTTCTGTATTTTTTAAAATTAATTATAGTTTTTAAAATAAAAGAAAATAACCGTTTTTTTGTATTTTTTGTAAGCTAACGCGCGCACGTTTGTATAGAACAGAAGGTCTATTCTAGATTAAATTATTATTTATCAATGTGTCGCTTTAACTATTCCGTAATCCATAGAATCCATAGACCTGTAGTCCAAGCCGCGAATAAAAACTAATTTTATCATAAAAACGAAGACTAAATTAAATATTATAAAATTGTGAAAGCACACCTCATCTTGGACGAGGTGAAAGTTGAGTATGAGAGGCGGATGACCCGCCAACCCGCCATAGAGCAGTTACGAGCAGATGCGCTGGTTACATAACGAGTCGTTGCCTACGTAATAATGACGGACAATAATAATCATTGTTGTCATTACCTTTATTGTACACATATATTACATTTATTTATTATTAGAAAATATATAAACGAGTAACGTATTAAGTAGTTCAAAGTATAACTTAAATAAACTACACTAAAATAGTTAATGTTCATTTTAAATTAATATTCATAGTCTACTTGTAATAAAATTTATTAACTTATATAAACCACGGGCAGATGTCATTAGTAATCATTGCCAGGATGATGAAAAAAACTGTATAGAGAAAGGAAATTGTATTCGTTAAAGCTATTAATTTGATATTATTTTATGGTTACTATAACTAGTAACTATTTTATAGTTCATATCATTACACTTTTTTTTGTTAGTATGTTTTTAATAAAGTTGTAACATTATAATGAGTTCGAAATTTATAAAACAAAACCTCGATTAAGGATATAGTAAAACCTTACAAACGAGTTCAAATAACTGTAATGCGTTGAATTGTTGCTGGAGTCAGAGGCTATAAAGACGGAAACACGCGAAAGTCGTATACAGGTTTTTGTTAATACATAGTCGCGTTTTTATTGTATAACTTAATTTAACTTTTTTTAAACATGAAAACGATTTTTCTTTTTTACAATTTTCCCCAACGTGTTGCATGTTTTGAAATGATCTTTTCAAGCTTTTGAATTCGATACCCGTCATGATGAGGTCCGATGGCATTTTTCTAGCCTTTAATCTTTTGTTTTACTACAGACACCATATCGAAAAATCAATCGAATAAAAACAAGCCTATGTCAGATGTGTAACTGAGACGAATCTAATGACTTCTCATACATTGAAATCAGTTAGTGGTTTTGGCTGTTTGAAAGAACAGATGAATACATACATACTATACATACAAACGCTGCTAAAATCATAACCCTTTATATGTACATGCATAGTCGAGTAAAAAAATTGTATTATATCCTCCAGTTTTTCTGTCGGATATACCATAAAAATAAATCAATTTTACGACTGAATACCGAAGATGTATTAACGCCGTTAGGTTCGTAAAAGTAGACTTTCTATAATAAAAATAATTACATTTGCTCATTTATAAGACAAAACGGATCTTTGTCTCCCATTAAATAGGCGATTTCTAAGAAGATAATCAATAGACCAGCTGCAGCCTAGCTCATTAACTCTACGATTATAAAATAGTACCAGAGCCGTGTCTGTCTGTACGTTGAAGATAAGGAAATGATTGGGATAGATTTATTAAGCTCTTTCAAATAAAAAACAAATACATTTAAAATTTTTGCCTAACTTTTTGACCATCACTGAAAGCTTCAACAATTGCGCTATTTGGTTAAAATCTGCTTTATTAGCACTAATTTGTGACTTTTTTAATGAAAAAAGGGTCATACCCTTCGACTCTTATATGACAGTTAGAAAATTACAGATTTGCTTTTACAATTTAAACTCTGGTAAACTTTTTCTAGGACGTTGAACGTTATCGGTCTTTGTTTAAAACTCTTTCAAAAGAAAGTACCAGTAAAACAATTTTAGATAGCTTTGGATCTATTACTACTAATACTCGTATAATTAATAGTCATTATTTTATTCTAAAAAATGTTGTTTCTAAAATATGTAACAATCGCTCGACAAATATCTATATTACCAATTAAATTATATGTTAAATAAAATAATTGTCTGTCAAGAAATATGGTAAACATACAGGTTACATTGTCATATCAATGTAAATAATTTTTTAATGTCGAAACTCTTAGACAAATATAATTTTACAGCTGTAAAATTTATACAAAACGTGGAAGCTACGTAAATGAGAAGCCGGGCTGTGAACAATTATATCAATAATACCTACATGACCATTCTACGTCTTTCATACTCTATGCTCGCTTACACCGGATTTTACTTTCGTTGTAACTTGTAATACACGTGTGAAAGCAGTGTGTGAATAAAATGACCTTCAACAAGACCGCGACCTGCGCGTTTTCCTGTTATTAACACAGCGTTTGATGTCTTGTTTGTTTTTTTCAGTATTCCTTTCCAAAATTAAAAAACACTGAAAAGTACAAAACTATCCTTTACTAATCAAAACTCAAGTACAATAAAAATAACTTTATAAGAACGATACACATACCTGTATATTTAAATTTGAGCCACAGTTGACGAAGTTATCGGTGAACATACATAAAAAAAACATACATACAGACGAACACAGAACCTCCACCTTTTTTGAAGTCGGTTAAAAAGTGCGTTACTCAACACGGATTTATAAATAAGTAAATTATTATCTGTAATTTAAAGTTATTAAAACTTAGCTGCCACTGATAGAATTTGTTTATTGATACGTTACACTGCTGTGAAATCACTAATCAATACCAACTATCAATTTTGAGTGTGAAACACGGGAAAAAATCCGGAGCAAACGAATTTTCCCAGAATTGAGACCAAGCGTGGTCGGTTTTACGACCTGTAAACCCCTACATTGTAAAGTTAAACGCATTTCCAAATATACAAATATTGCTCGTATTATAGTATAGGAGAGAAAAACGCGTAGACGAGTTCTAACACCCACAAATTAGAATACCGGAAGCTATATTTTATGTTAGTAACTATTAATCTGTGGCTATATGCTCTTAAACATATCTAGTCAGTAGCGTTGTAAGGGCAGGGCGCAGTTGGGCGGTCGCCCAAGGGCGCCACATATGAAGAGGCGCCAAAGGCGACTACAATACATAAAAAAGTGAGAGAGAGAGAGAGAAAGAAATCCAAATTATCGTTTGTTTTTTTATTTTTGCCTTTATATTTTTTTTTCAATTTTTATCCACGTGTCAATTGGAGAGTTAAGAAGGGGCGCCGTAAAAATCTCGCCCTGGTCGCCGGAATTGCTAAAACCGGCACTGTATCTAGTTTATTGCTTTTGCAATATGTCTGTTCGTATTGTTCGCGTGTAGTGCCATTAATCTATTTTTTATACAATTTATGATCACGTATTAGATTTGACTGCGTTTTTAGTGTTCCTTTCTTCGATTACAAATAAAAAAATTACGAATGTAAAAATCGTTATACAGTGTAACCTTAATATCACGAGCCTGAATATAACGATTTCCTCGATTTAACCCATTTTTCGAAATTCCCTAGAACTGCCTGTAAGAGCTAGTGCAAAATATACCTCTACATTACGAATACATTTGTCAAAAACCTCTTTATAATGAATTTTCAATCATTGCAGAATATAAATAGAAAGTATTCGTTACCTCTATTTAACGAATTTTGTCAACTCATAACTTTTACATAACGTATCCTACCAATTATTCACATTCAATTCCACAATAATTCAATCAAAATGTGTTTTCATTTATTAGTAGAAATAGTTCGCTATAGACATACACTTAGAAGTATACACTTAGAAAGAATGAGTGATGAAAGACTGACGAAGAAAATGTACAGAGCGAAAGTGAAAGGTAAAAGAAGTCAATGAAGACCAAGGCTGACTTATGAAGATCAAATAGCCAGAGTGTTAGCAGACGGAAATGTCAAAAGCACTCGCATACCTAGGCGTGAGGCGGTGTGATGTGTGAGGAGAATGATGAGATTTGAGGGAGCGAAAGAAGTAAGGACCGCGACGCTTGGCGCTTCGTCCTCTCTGACTACCCCGTTAGGGATACAGTGTCAAGATATGTATGTAGGCAAAAATAAAAAATGATAAAAAAACAATTAAATAACTGATATTTTGAACCTATTTTTCTCTCTATTTTCAAATTTAACTTTGCGTCGTCGGAATTTGTTGCGAGTAAGTAATTGCAGGTCTGACATGTTACTGGCCGGTTTTTACAATTGACAATTTAACGGTCACGTATCAAAGCAATTTATTTATTATTTAATTTGTTACTTGTGTTAGATAATAAAAAGGAAGTAACAGTATGTAACACAACGTAACAGTAATAAAAGACATTCGAATGTATATGTGTACGTGGAGTGAATATAATCCAATGACCGCTTTTGTAATTTACATTTGAACGATTATATCGGCACGATTATATCGTCCACGATACAATAGGGATGTAAAATGTATGCAGTTGTATGAAGACGCTTTTACAGTCGACGGTGACGTCCATGGCATGAGGTTATCGTTGACGGAGAAGGCATCTTTTTCCGCGATACAATAGGGAAGCATTTTG
The DNA here is from genome assembly GCA_907165235.1 of Zeuzera pyrina. Lineage (NCBI taxonomy): Eukaryota > Metazoa > Arthropoda > Insecta > Lepidoptera > Cossidae > Zeuzera > Zeuzera pyrina. The sequence continues at coordinate 9,534,925 of OU015647.1, read as the reverse complement.
CATATCTATTGTTTCGTGAACGGTAAAATTATGACGATAAGATCGTTCTACGGTTAACTATAAAAGCGCCCATCGTAGCCATTATGTATGCAGACAGTACGTATTGGAGTAGTTAAGAACACATGGGATTTTTTGGCGGAAACGAGAGAAGTGAGGTTGTCATCTTATTTAGATTTTCCATTTTTCCCATTTTTGGGAGTTATAAAGTATGAAAGTGATAGTATATTGTGTTTTAAAATTCTGTGTAAGTAAAAAGAATGGAGTAGGTCTAAATAAACATGTGTAACTGAAGTTCTCGCGCTCTTCCAAGAAGTCCTTTAATCATACATACATATTTCCACGCCGTACCCCTAACGGGGTAGTCGGAGAGGACGGAGCGCCAAGCGTCGCGGTCCTTACACACCTCTTTCGCTTCCTCAAATCTCATCATTCTCCTCACACATTTTCGCCTAGGTATGCGAGTGCTTTTGACATTTCCGTCGGCTAACACTTTAGCTATTTGATTTGAAGTCCTTTATAACTTCAATAAACCCTAATCGCTTTACTGGAGGAGTTTTACGATAAGAAAATAATGATATAGGTACAAATAGAATAGTGTTCGTCTTGAATTATAGCAATACTGTGACGTGTGCATTGCATTGCCTAACTGTTCAACTCATCAAGCGGCAAATGCGCTAATAGTCCAATCAAATACCTAACCATTGAAATCGAAATTTCGTTAATAACGCTGACTTTTTGATATAATGTTCATAAAAGTGTGTAAAACACGCATGTAAAATTTCAACTCGCTAGCCCTCAGGCTTCGCTAAAAAAACTAATAAAAAAAAAGCCTGAAAAGCGTTGTTTTTTAACCCCCGACGCAAAAGAATGGGTGCTATAAATTTGACGTGTCTGTGTGTCTAAATGGACCGATTATGATGCGGTTTTTTTTTATGATGCAGGTTTTCTAGCGGTGGTTCTTAGACATGTTTTATCAAAATCGGTTCAGCCGTTTGAAGAATATAAGCTCTCTTTTAGTTTTTAAAGGGACGCGAGCATCTTCTATTAGTCTAATCGATGCGAAATTTAGTATACTGTGACTTCAATAATGTCACAATAACATAGTACCCTTGACCAGATGCTGCAGCATCATCTGAAGTCAGCAGAATATCCAGCTCCTCGACACTTATAGTAGAGGTATCATGTTTAGGCTCATTGAAATGGTCTCTATGAATAAGTTAAAGATATCTATCATCTATATACGAGTATATAGCGTCGTCACGTCGGGTAACCGCTAAGTGATTAAAGTAATAAAAAGAGAATACAACTAAAAATGTTAAAGTATGTATGAAATTTAAATACAAGTAAACTTAGCGGTCCCCCGACGTGACGACGCTTGGATATATTACTATTTCTATTGAAACTTATCATAAATTGAAAGGGCTATGAGGGACATGTTATTTTTTTACTTTTTGGAGGTTTAAATTTTTAATTAAATTTTTTTGTTATAGTTTGCTTTGGGTTCCATAAATTAAAAGGGATTAATTGAGTGTTCTATGGCCTTAGTTTAGGAACCGCTGCTCTAGACATCCGCAAGTGGACTAATATTTAGCCGGCTCGTGGCAAATTCGATGTCACGGGTAATTTACGGTTAGTTTACGGCTAATTATGGAATCTGTTATATTATTGCCCGATTTCGTCACGCCAGACAGAAGCTATGAAGCTCTCGTTCGCGTCATTTCGTTTTCATTCATTTAAATATTGAATCCTCTGGCCGTGTTTGAACTTTCGACGGCACTTGTCCTACTACTTTCACTACAAAAATGTCGCCACACTTGCTCCATACGCTATAGTAAATGAAGGCGCAGGTATGCGTAATAATTACACTGCCTTTGGCAAGTTAGGCATTTTATTTGAACTATTTGAACATCCTCGTGGATGAGTTAAAGAAGGTGGCCAAGCGTGAATTTCGCTCACGCACAAAAAGCTCTGCAAGATATTTGTGAAATGCAAATAAATTTAATTTATGAGGTTGTGTAAAACTTAGGACTTTCAATAGATTTTTTACTCAAATAAAACTTGCGAGTGCGATTTACTAACGTGGCGTCATATTCATAATTACTGAGCGGCTCGACAAGTGGTAAACGCTTCCTATCATTTTGTATAGATTCAGATGTTACTTTGCGGAAATCCATCGCATGTGATAAACTCCTAAAATCTCTAGCTGTTTTCCGCTCAAACTTTAAAAACCACCAATCGACACGTGTTTCGCCTCTCAACGAGGCATCCTCAAGATATACCAGAGATAGGATTCGGCCACCTATGGATTCGGTGCCACTTATAGATGGATTGGATTCGGTGCTGATTAGGTGGCCGAATCCTATCTCTGGTATATCTTGAGGATGCCTCGTTGAGAGGCGAAACACGTGTCGATTGGTGGTTTTTAGAGTTTGAGCGGAAAATAGCTAGAGATTTTAGGAATTTATCACAAGTTTCAATATAAATAGTAGTAGTAATATATCCTAGTGTCGTCACGTCGGAGGACCGCTAAGTTTACTTGTATTTAAATTTCATACATACTTTATCATTTTTAGTTGTATTCCCTTTTTTATTACTTTATTTACTTAGCGGTCCCCCGACGTGACGACGCTTGGATATATTACTACTACTATTTATATTGAAACTTATCACAAATTTAAAGGGGTATGAGGTACATATTATTTTTTTACTTTTTGGAGGTTTTTTTTAAGTCGAGAGTTTTTAAAATTTTTAATTTAAGTTTTATTTTATGCTTTTAAACACTACGATCTACACCCTATCCCCACATTCACGCAAATACTTTCCGGGACGATACACGAAATTGCGACATGAGATCGTGCCTCGCCGAAATCTGAGTATTCTGACAATACTTGTCTGATCCATCATCAGACCCTGATCACCATCTATCTTTCTATCTGTCTATAACCTATTCATAGAGCCCATTTCAATGAGCCTAAACATGACACCTCTACTGTAAGTGGCGAGGAGTTGGATATCCTGCTGACTTCAGATGATGCTGCAGCATCTGGTCGAGGTTACTGTGTTATTGTGACATTATTGAAGTCACAGTATACTAAATTTCGCATCGATTAGACTAATAGAAGATGCTCGCGTTCCTTTAAAAACTAGAAAAGAGCTGATATTCTTCAAACGGCTGAACCAATTTTGATAAAACATGTCTAAGAATCACCGCTAGAAAATCTGCTTTCAAATAAAAAAAAAACGCATCATAATCGATCCATTCGTTTAGGAGCTACGATGCCACAGACAGACACACAGACACGTCAAACTTATAACACCCCTTCTTTTGCGTCGGAGGTTAATAAAAGATACCTGGAATTTAAAATAAGATTCGGGAATTCGATCCCGGCCCTTATTTCTAATCCCAGGATATCGCAATTATACTTAGTCAATACCGGGATCCCGGAATAATTTTGGTATAGAGGGGTACTTATCTAACATATAAAAATCAATGTTTGTTTGTTTGTATTTGGGCTGCCATAGCGTTCATCCGATTGTGATGAAATTTGGTATGGAGATAGATTAAACCCCGGGGAAGGACATAGGCTATTTTAAAAATAAAAAACGCTGACGAATTCATGGGCATTAGCTAGTTAACAATAAGAATCTTAAAGAAAGAGCTCTTTAAACAACAAATCGAAATTTAGAAAAATAAATGTAATTTACGGTATACACCTAGCAAACTTTGCCCCACTGAGTTGCCTAACATTTCGTAACAAATAAAAATGACTTAATATCAAGCAAGCATTACCACGTAACCCTATGCACATGCTTGGCTATCATTTTAAATTAAAATACCAGAATTTTTATTGCAAACAAGTATCACCGAGTAACTTATTGAACTTGCTTGTCAATCTTAGAATATTTATTCACGGATGTTCGGATTATTACCGAACACGCAAATTACATCGGCAAACGTCTCTATGTCGCGTTTATACTTTAATCCGCACGCTTATTGCGTAACTTGCAGTCAGCATGCGACAGTCAATATCGCGCGATATCTGCTGTCAAAACGAAAATTTGTGCAATGTAATTTGTAGTGGCGCTAAATCTACCGCGAAAAATGCATTTTACGGTCATAGAATAATAGATACGCAATCGTCATACATGATACTAACTTTTTATTACAATTAGTCACCGGTCGCGCAGTGATCGCGTGGTTGTCGCTGTCTGCAAATCTTTAGGTAATAACCCCGCCGGTCGAAACGTCAGAATAAAATAAGTAATTTGCCTTAAAGTATAAACGCGACATAGATCCGTGAGTAAATATTGTACGATGTGTACAAGTTGTGAAAGTTTAAATACATTAATTGCTTGTCAATCATTATAAATGAAACTACAGGTATTTTAATAGCGAAAAACATCCCCAAATAGCCCAGTAAAATGTAATGATGTACTCAGACATTTCACACAGCGCCATCTGGTCCCATACTAAGCAGCACAGCGCTTGTGTTATGGGTACTAGACAACTGATATACTACTTATATACTTTTCTTTTGTAAATACATACATATTATACATAAACACCCAGACTCGAGGCGGGAATCGAACCCGCTACCCCCGTTTACTTTCCGACGCGCTTAACCGTTGCGCCACGGAGGTCGTCAAAAAAAGTAAAAGTAGAAGTTGCTTGACTACGATTTTAGTTCAATATATAAGTGAGCAACTATCGCAAATTAACCCGGTGAGCTATGTTACACTAAAATGATAGGCCTGCATGCTCATTGGTTTTGCTTTACGCGGTCTATTTTGCAACTTTTAAAAAATATGTCAATCCCGAGAGTCTCGGGATTAGGAAAACTTAATCCCGAAAATTTCGGGACTGAAAAGTGGTCGGGACCGATAAGATTGATTCCTTTATTACAAATATTTGAAATAAAAATTAAAGTGATGATGATGTAACATTATTTCACTGCCTCCTATAAAAACTATTAAATAGGTCTGAAATTGAGCATTTCTATTGCGTAGGACCTACAATAGAATAAAAATCGTTCAGTATTGTCAGTATTTATGCTTAGATCAAGTTTAGCGTAAAAAATAATGTCGACACAAATGACGGTAGCCAAAATATTACAACGATTTAACGACCGATGCAACACTGGCGGAACCTTAGTGTCTTTTACGCGGAACCTTTGGGATCCGTGAAATTCGCTTTAGAAATCGCTGGTCTAAAGGACTCGGACGTACAAACATACATATCTTCACGCTATATCCCTAACGGGGTAGTCAGGGAGGACGGCACGCCAAGCGTCGCGGTCCTTACATACTTCTTTCGCTTCTTCAAATCTCATCATTCGCCTCACACATCACAAAAGTGACTAAAATTGAAGTCAATGTTAAAGCTGTAATGACAAAAAATATAATACAAACACCTACTGACTTCTCATTGAAATTGGCACTACTTGTATTTAACTAAGCATTAAATTTTTAGATAGTAACTAAATGGTTTTTTTATTTGAACAGTTCTTCATTCATATTATAGTGGTGCCTTTTCTTTCTTTATGAAATCCATGATGACTTCCAAATTCGAATTTCGAAGTGAAAACTTCAATAGGCACGTTCGGCGAATTTTAGATGGGTAAAATGATATGGTTTAGCGTCACCGACATGCTACGCGCGTCACCGACATGCTGCGCACGCGCAGCTAGGACATATAATACACAAATGCATTGTATATACTGTACTATAAGCCATCTAGAGATATATGTACCTATAGATGTATACCTCATATTTATTTTTTTACATTATTTCATAATTTTAAGTTTTTACTTCTATCGGCAGTCCTTAATCACTGCCAATTTTTTGTTAGGTGGGTCGCGGTCCAGTCAACTTTGGGAACCGCTGACCTATACAATATTTTATATTTAGGGAATAATCAGTTAATATATGATACGTTGAGGTTCTGATTTAATAAAACTGTTACCAAACCTTAATTAACGCTGGCTCTTTGTCTATTTTTAAATGCAATTTTACGTGAAATTCTATTTTATTAGCACAATTCGTTGTACTCCATAGCACAGGCCTAATGTGAGTTTGAATCACATAATTTGTATAATGCCAGAAGTATTCATTTATGTATTTTTTCTTACAGGTTCCTCGACGGAGAACATTAGGAGCGGTTAGAACGGTAATTACAAATTTAGATATAGACACATTTATATGACATCAATTCATCACGCACCATTCACTCTTCATAACAATTGATAAAAAAAAACATAACACAGAAAATTTACGAGTAATGAGATGTAAGCGCTTACAGCTCTGATTTTCAGAGGTGCCCGCACAGAACACATGTATAATATAAAATTACCAATAATATCCTACATATCCTATAATTCGGTGTCACACTTGTGCACAAAATAAGCGAAGAGACACGCAGTATGACAGGGTTGGGCGACAGTATTACATTGTCGTGCAACGGATAAGTATGAACAATAATAATAATTAATTATAAAGGAATGACTTAGATCATCCAATCCCAAAGTGGGCGATAACGCCCCCTTGTGGGCGCTGCAGGCCTAAAGGGGGGCGGTAAGAGACCCAGAAAAAAAATGGGGGCGTTGTGTAGAGGCCTGGGGAGTGATTTGTAATTTCATTTAGCTAGGAGGCATATTAGACAACGACTGCATGAGCTCTCGACTCAGTAGACAAAATAAGTTTGGGAACCAGTGGCTTAGATGGTTCGGGCACATGGAAAGAATGAGTGATGAAAGACTGCCGAAGAAAATCTACCGAACAAAAGTAAGTAGTAGCAAAGGCCAAGGAAGACCTTTGACATTGATTTGACTTTGAGTTTGACTATGTTACGAAGACCAAATAGCCAGAATGTTAACTGACGGTAATGTCAAAAACACCCGCATATCTAAGCGAACATGTGTAAGGAGAAGGATGAGATTCGAGGAGGCGAAAGTACGTAAGCACCGCAAAGATTGGCGTTTCGTCCTCTCTGACTACCCCGTGGGGGATACAGCGTGAAGATTTGTATGTATGTAGAAAGTGTGAATTATAAAAACCCTTTTCATAATTTCATGTACTATCTCTATAATACTAGCAATATTTGTAATCACGTTCTCGTAAACGGCTCTAACGATTTCGATGAAATTTACAATATAGCGGTTTAAGGGGCGGAAAGTCGATCTAGCTAGGTCTCAACTCTACAAAAATTTGTTTTCTCCGAGTTTTCACAAATTAAAACTTGCCGCGAAATATGATTGGTAATTTCGCAGCAGAGATTACCTTTCAATATTAGAGTGGTTAGAGCGTAGGTTTATTATTTTCCTGTTCTGTGTCTCAGATATTTCGAGAAGCCCGCTATTGGATACGAGCAACGCTACATTGTTGCGCTACATTTAATCCTCGAAGACTCTAAGGGTTATAGTTATTTTGCTGTAGGTCTATAATATTTACAGTAATATAAATAAATATGTAAGAAATGTACAAATTGATAAAGGTGTATATATCCGCATGTAAAAAAAAATACACAAGATGAGGCATACAAAAATAAGAGAAACGAGCAAAACAGCTCGTTAACTCCGCAGCGAGCTCCAAAACCACGCTCAGAAAATAAAAATGAAATGGGCAGGACATGTGGCGCGTCTGAAAGACCACAGGTGGACCAAGACTGTCACAATATGGAAAGCCTTAATGGGCAAACGCATCAAAGAAAGGCTTTATGCACGTTGAGAAGATGACATCAAAAAAATAGCTGGACCACAATGGCAACAGATAGCACAAGACCGAGAAGAATGGCAATCTTTGGAAGAGGTCTTCACCTGAGAGGGGTTCCTGATACACAAGAGAAATCTATATATTTTAAAGCAAAAACAAAAATATTAAGTTTGCATAGTTATAATAAAGTATATAGTTAATATTCCGGTGAAGGTCGCCGGAAGTCGTTTGATTTCCGGCAGCACAGGATCGGTCTTTGTGGAAATCTTTGAGGGAGGCCTTTGTCCAGCAGTGGACGTTTTTCGGCAGATATGATGATGATGATGCATTTAGTTACTATCGGGAAATAGAAGACTTTATTTATTTATATCCGCACCTAAGTGTATAATATCCCTATAAATTGTATAAAGGCGACGCATTGGAAATTTTGACGGCAGGGATCTCAATATTTCTAAGTGACTACAAAACGTATGAAGATAATATTTGGGAAACTGATTCTTCATTTCATTGACTTTATTTTGCCAGCTGTGTTATACGATTGGTTAAGTTTTGTAACAAAAAAAAATTAAAAAACAATATCTCTTTTAAAACAGTAATTTACATTTTTCGGAGTAACGGGACCGATTTATGTTTCTAAATTTTTGTGTATAGTTAATTCTAAACATTTTGTTCAAAATGCCAGTTGGATTTTTCAAAATTAGCTATAGTTTTTAAAATAAACGAAATAAACTGTTTTTTCTATTTCTCGTAAACTAGCGCGCGCACGTTTGCATAGAGCAGAAGGTCTATTAATTAAATTATTGATTATCACTGCGTCGCCTTAACTCGTAAACATGATGTTGTGATCATGTGTAAATACAAAACATATCAAGCATAGAGCGTAGAACGTAGGCTTACCACGGCAAAGTATGTGGGTTCAAATCCTGCAATGTGGTCACACTTTTTTTATATAGGTAGGGACTTTATTTTTAAATATGTACCTACTAACAATAAAATATTTCGTAGCACGCACTAAGTACCTCGCCATTTCTGTTAATTACATTTAAATGCAGTCCTAGGAATTTCTGTATTTGGCATTCTAAGCGTTTGCATCGCACTTTCAACTTTCTACATGATCTTACCAAGTCAAATCATTCAATGATTAGCGGCCCGCAAACTATTTCCTACTGCTAATTTGCTAACTAGCGCAGTCTAACTAGACTAACTGAGCTTTCTTGCTCTACTCAGGGCCGACCTAATCAAATAGGCTAATTAGGCAATGATAGGCCTATGGTACAATATGGCGAGACACCGGATTATACCTACAGGGTTACAGCAAATTCGACATAATCCTTTTAAGGCATTAAATTATACGTCACTCTAGAGCACCCATTCCCAAAGTGGGCGATAACGCCCCCTGTGGGCGCTGCAGGCCTAAAGGGGTGCGGTAAGAGACCCAGAAAAAAAATGGGGGCGTTGTGTAGAGGCCTGGGGGGTGATTTGTAATTTCATTTAGCTAGGAGGCATCTTAGACAACGACTGCATGAGCTCTCGACTCAGTAGACAAAGTAAGTTTGGGAACCAGTGCTGTAGACACTCTAGAGGTAGAATAGTACATCAAAACAATAATCGTGAAATTGTATAGACTCAAGTGTCAATTTGCGGAAATCCATTTCGTGTGATGAATTCGTAAAATCTTTAGCTATTTTCCGCTCAAACTCCAAAAACCACCAATCGACACGTGTTTCGACTCTCAATGAAGCATCCTCAGGATATACCAGAGATTGGACTCGGTCAGCTAACCAGCACCAGATTCGGTGCTGGTTAGCTGACCGCGAAATACGTGTCGATTGGTGGTATTTGGAGTTTGAGCGAAAAATAGCTAAAGATTTTACGAATTCATCACACAATAATCGTGTCCCTACGCGCTGGCAGAGCGGGGCGCGGGAACTGCCGCTTCGCCGTAAGTAAGAGTGAGACAGTGCTATCGGGTAGTCGTTCCAAATGAGCATGATTTCAATATTACATATAATAAGAGAAGTTAAATTCGTTAAAAATCCATTTTAAATGTATATTTTGCAGTCTTATAATAATCTGAGCATCTTTTTTTTAATTATTTGTAAAAGCATTACATAAGTACATTAAACATGAATGGAATACTTGTTGCAAATAACTTAAACATATTATTTCATCAACTTATTAAAAAAAAACAAAAAAGGTTGCACATTGCACAATTCGAACCCGCGCACTTCGGCGTGGTAGACTAACGCTCTAATCATTATGCTATTGAGAACGTAAACTCTGCTACAAAATTAAAAAATTTTAGAAGTTTAGAGTTTAGAAGTTTTAAATGGGTAAAAGACGAAGAAAAGGTTTTTCCCAGAATTGAGACCTACCTAAATCGATTTCTCGCCCCCCTTAATCCCTGTATTGTAAATTTCATCGAAATCACTAGAGCCGTTTTCAAGTAAGCGATATCAAATATATATGTACTTATATATACATTATATATACAAATATGGCTCATTTAATATAATAGTGGATATATTGATAAGTGATGAATGACTGACGAAGAATATCTACAGAGCGGAAGTGAGTGGTGGCAGCTGCCAAGGAAGACCAAGGCTGACTTACGAAGATCAAATAGCCAGAGTGTTAGCAGTCGGAAATGTCAAAACCACACGCATACCTACGCGAAAATATGTGAGGAGAATGATGAGATTTGAGGAAGTTAAAGAAGCATGTAAAACCGCGACGTTTGGCTCCGTCCACTCTGACTACCCCGTTCAGGATACAGCGTGAAGATATGTTATGTATGAATTATGTATGTACCAAATATTATCTTTGTAATACACATTACAAAATCATAGTTTGTTAATTCATGTTACATTTTTTGTAGTAGCATTGACAGTGAAAGTTGGTACAGCATATAAACAGCTTATATGTGTGTAACAGTATCCGTAATTTATAGTAATGTAATCGATATTATAGAAAGGAGTTTTACGACTTTTTAACCGATTGCGAAGGAACTGAAAGCGGAGTAATGTGACGCATAAATTATATATACGTGAGTTAATTTATTTATCGCATTAGTAGTTCCATAGTCAAATCGTTTTTAGGATTCTGTATTTAACGAAATCCTTATAAGATTACATGGCATTTAACTGAATTAATATACAGCCTACGTCCGCATCCACCCTGCATCCAAATTTACTTAATTTACCTCTTTATAATGTAACAGATTTAGATTAATGGCCGTATTTTACCTCGGAATTATCATACTCGCTTGCTGTCAGTCCGGCCACTGAAAGAATGCGTTCCTGACAGGTCGTGGTTGAATGGACGACGTAACTTTGAAATGGCGTTGAATTTACGATAAAAATATTTTTGTTTATTTGCCAAACTAACGTATAATTATCATTAAAAACTATATTATTCTGCCAACTCACAATAAATGTTAAAATTTTGCGCTTAATTTAAGTTAAATAAATAAGACAACAATATAACTCATTATTTTTGAAGTGATGTGCCAAAAATAACAGGCAATCGTAACGTTATCTGTCGTTATGCTATAAAATAAAATTTTTAAGATATTTTTATTGTTGATTTTATATTAAATATATTTCAGAATATTACTTTCGCATTTTAATTTCTTTGCGCTAGTTACATTCAGAAATTAGAAGCCAGACAAACACGTATTAAAACTTATGTTACTCTTTTCTTGGGTCGGCTGAAGAAATAATATAACAGTGTTACTTTTTGTCCATCTCTAGTAATGACTAACTGACAGATGTCGGGAACGCATTCTCTCAGTGTCCGGACAATAACTCGCTTTTCGCAGGCTATCGGACCACAAGTTTTCGGGAGAGCGAATACAAGTCTGTATGATGTCGTACAATATTCAGGTTAATTTAAAAATACTAATAACCTCTTAATATTTTGTACTAAACATTATCCCCAATAACTTTTGTTTCATAGATTCATAAGTTTTTTCTTTCATACAGAAATAAAAATACATTAAATGTTTCTGAAAATGGTACCTTCTCTACCTGGTCGCTAAAGCGCCACACGCACAGCGCGGCGATGAAGTCGTATATATTTTTAATATCGTACAGTAATATCGGCAATATTGTGTTAATCTAAAGTAGACCTTACTGTCAAACCATAAGGTTATAAACGCTTGTAAACGATTCTTGCATGACATCGAAACGAAGTTTGTTAAATAAAATATTTAAAATGCAATCTTACGTCTCGTGCATAAAATATAATTCAAATAATTTATTTGCGTTGCTATTGATTATTTGAATTTGATTTGTTAAGTGAAAGTGACAAGGATAAGACATATATCGTCAGGCAATATTTAAAAATATGATTACGAATTTAATAAAAAAGAGCTGTGTAACGTTATTACTATAATGAAATAATGAACACGTAAATAATATTATTTATTTATTAACCGAAAATAAGAACTTGCCTCTTTTAAGCGTTCTTTCTAGATGTGTTGTTTTTGTAATTTTTGAAGAAGCACTTTGACATGTTCGCTGTTAACGTTTTCGAATACTACTAAAATAGAAGTGCACTCAAATACTCATTTGAGTGCACATTTGGTTCGGACAGTTTTGGAGCGTTGATTGTGTTACCTATCTAGTTTTTCATTTGTGATCGGAGTATCTGGGTAATTTTTCGATCTGTTAACTTCCTCAAAAGCTGCGAACAGCTCAAATATCTGCTATTGTTATCCATAATTATATCAATTAGATTAACACAAAAATCATTACATTAATTCATCATCATCAATCATTAATCTATATACATACAATACATATCTTCACGCTGTAATCTCTAACGGGGTAGTCAAAGAGGACGGAGATTAATTTATGTATATACTTGTCGGTGGAAATAATAAAAGGCACTCATTTGACTATACTATGGCAAAGCGCGACTTCCGGTTTGGAAGGGATAACGCTCTAACTCTACGGTACGTCGGGGCCGGCGCTGAGTCTGTTAGACTACGGCTGCCGGTGCGATAGCATTTCTCCGACGGATCGTTTGCCATTATTAAATTTCCAATTACCTCCGTAATAATTGTTACAAAGTTTTCTGTCGTTTGCACTTTAACTTTGTCTTAACGTTGTATTGTATGGAGTAGTTCGCCTCTTATAAGATTAGGTACCTATTTCTCATGACTGAGGTGCAAAAGCACGAATTGCCCCGTGTCTTTTCCGACATACTAATATTATAAAGAGGTAACATTCTTTGTATGTAAAACTCAAAAACTAACAACTGACTTCAAAAAATGCTTTCACCTATAAAAAGCTACATTATCAGCAAGTAATATGGGCTCTATTTTATTTTCGAAAACATTTCTACCTGCGCGAAGCCGGTGCGAGTCGCTCCGGCTTAAAGTACATTCGAGCATTATCACAATCCGCGGGGTTATTACCTAAAATTTTGCAGATAGCGACAGGCACGCGATCACTGCGCGACCGGTGACTAATTGTAATAAAAAATTGATATCATGTATGATGATTGCGTGTCTATTATTCTATGACCGTCAAATACACTTTTAGCGGGAGATTTAGCGGCACTGTACGAATTACATCACACAAATGCTCGTTTTGACAGCAGATATCGCGCGATATTGGCTGTCGCATGCTGACTGCGAGTTACGTAATAGGCGTGCCGAACACGGCGGGTGAGCGCTGTATTCTCTTTCCAACATAACATTAAATTAGATTACAAGTAATAGTACCTTCTCCATATTACAGTAAAATTCCTTGTGCGGATAACAGAAGTTAACAAACCTGACATTGACACAATATACTCATGGTTCACTTGATTTAAGCTACAAAAAAATATTGTGAGAAGCATTCAATTTAGTGTACAGGAAGTCCTGTCAATTGATCGTACCGTAAGCAATAAAGACAGCATGATTTTTAATCGAAAATTAACTTTAATGATTTTCTTGCGACTGCACTTAAGTAGCTTCAAAATGGAAATTATTAATTCACCGACTTCAAAAAAAGAGAAGGTTCTCAATTCGTTAGTATACATGCTTTTTCATGTACATATGTTTGGGTATAAGTTCTTTATTGAACCGATTTGAATCATTCTTTTTCCGTAGGGTTCACTATAGCTTCAAGGTCTCATTCTTACACTGACATTGGAGTTTGGACTTCAAAGATACACCAAATAATCCCAAGTGCATATAACCTTTGCTTACATTGATGATTCTTTTCTATATCATTTCGTTCTAAAATTAGAAAAGAAGTTAGTTGTAGACCTTAGTAGAAAAAATTAATCATACTAAAAAAAAGGCATTGAAAATTACAAATTAACTATCCTTTACTAATCAAACCTATATAATTAAATTTGACAGTTATTGAAGTCGGTGCCAAAACAATGTGCGACAACAAGAAAGTTTAATAGTTTAGTAGGTTTTGGTACCGACTTCAATAAATGTCAAAAATTACATAGGTTTGATTAGTAAAGGATAGTCATTTTGTGATTTTCAGTACTTTTTTTGAAGTCGGTTTAAGTTTTTATTTTATTTTTTTTAAATTGCGTATCATTTAAATTAAAATTGATGTAAATTTGCGAGTAAAACTAAATCTCATTTGGAACATATATAAGCCATAGTATGAAATACTAGTTCTTACTCATTTTATACAGTATGTGAAAAAACCCTGTCCGATCTAGAAAGGTATTATTAGATAGGTTAGGGTAGGTACTAAGATTCGGTTCTATTTACGTAATTCTTTCCAAATATTATACTAAATAAAAGGAAATATACCGAATAAAACAAAATAAAATTTAATTTATCACGTCTCGCGAATCTTCGGGTCAGTTCGACACGTTTAGTCAGCATGCGACAGCCAAACATCGCGCGATACTTGCTGTCAAAACAAGAATTTGTATAATGCAATTTCTAAAGTGGGGTTTAAAATACCAAGAGGAGTGCATTTTACTGTCACGGCGCAATAGACACGCAATCGTCATTCATAATACCAATTTTTTTTTACAAATAGTCACCGGTCGCAATGATCGTTTGGCTGTCGCTGTCTGAAAATTTTTAGGTAATTACTCTAGACCAGCCATTCCCAAAGTGGGCGATAACGCCCCCTTGTGGGCGCTGCAGGCCTAAAGGGTGGCGGTAAGAGACCCAGAAAAAAAATGGGGGCGTTGTGTAGATGCCTGGGGGTGATTTGTAATTTCATTCAGCTAGGAGGCATCTTAGACAACGACTGCATGAGCTCTCGACTCAGTAGACAAAATAAGTTTGGGAACCAGTGCTCTAGACTCTAGGTTCCCAAACTTATTTTGTCTACTGAGTCGAGAGCGCATGTAGTCGTTGTCTAAGATGTTTCCTAGCTAAATGAAATTACAAATCACCCCCCAGGCCTCTACACAACGCCCCCATTTTTTTTCTGGGTCTCTTACCGCACCCCTTTAGGCCTGCAGCGCCCACAGGGGGCGTTATCGCCCACTTTGGGAATGGGTGCTCTAGACTCTAGGTTCCCAAATTTATTTTGTCTACTGAGTCGAGATCTCATGCAGTCGTTGTCTAAGATGCCTCCTAGCTAAATGAAATTACAAATCACCCCCCAGGCCTCTACACAACGCCCCCATTTTTTTTCTGGGTCTCTTAGCCCTTTAGGGCTGCAGCGCCCACAGGGGGGCGTTATCGCCCACTTTGGGAATGGGTGCTCTAGACGAAAAGCGAGAAGAGACGTATAGGTCTGACCTATTGGCCGCTTTTATAATTCTCCGTTGAACGTTTTTATCGCCATGTTTTTTCCGTCCACGGGGCCATGGGGAAGCAAAATGTATTCAGTTGTATAGAGACGCTTTTATATTTCTGTGCACGATAACGTCATGCCGTGGATGTTGAAAAAGCATCTTTATTACCGACACAATAGGGAAGCATTTTGATTACCTATTGTACTTCGTATGCTAGAAACGTGACGATAAAAACGCGCACCGATTAATTATAAAAGCGCCCATTGGCTATACACATTACACACTGACTTAGACTTCCGAGATGATCTTACGCACGGTATTGTTTCTGTTATCATTAATTATGTATGTCATCTGTACATACTAAACCACAACCAATTACAGTCCACTTTCATTTTAAGTCATTTAGGATCCTACAACGACCCTACGTGAGAAAGCTTAGTGTTGTCGCATTTTATAAATTTGCTACCTACCGTTTTAACACTTGGTAATATACATTGTTAACTAATTCTTGCGAGCCAAAACTATGTCTGTATATCTGATGTTTAACTACTTTTGGAGGTTAGGTTTCTTTAACTATTCGATAGTCTTCTATCAAAAAAATCCATCACTGAAACCTCAATAATAAAACCTCTTTTGGCATGTATATAAACACATAAGGAGTAGTTAATCTAAATTACTTTAATACTTAAATAATTTTAAATTGCACTACTCATCACTTATCCATCATTACATCACTTCTTCCTGATTTTAAATTGCAATAACATTTTTATTTTAATAAATAATGAACATAATTTTGTTATTTTTTGAGTAATGTTATTGGATACCTATTTTTTTTTGTTACGCGGGAGTAATTCGCGGGCAGATACCCAGTCTCCTGAGAGAGAGACTGTTGCCCGATTTCACCAAAGTACCCTAATACTTAGCGAACCCCTAAAAAGAGATAGGGGTTCTCTAAGGCTCATTATGCGTTTCGCGAAACGTTAGGAGCCCCTATGCGTTAAAAGATCTCCTAAAAGAAACTCGATTCTCGAACCCATAAATTATCCGACAGTTTTGTGTTAGTTATTGGCAATATTATGGAGAATACATTATTATATTATGTAGAAACTTAGAAGTAAAACAATATTATCTGTTTAATCGATAAACTTTTAGAAACGAATATTAGTCACTATGGAAACAATAAAACTTCGCATAACTGTCTGACATAACTAGGTAACCGTTAAATTGGTGAAAACAAATATTATCTAAGAATCGGTTTAGGGGTCTTTTTAATTTAGCGGGTACGTAGTTATGTGACGACTTAGATAGCGTTGGTGAAATCGGGCATGAGTTATGTGCGGGTCATTGTGATTCCTATATGTCCTTTACGGATCGGTCAGGGTTTTATTTTACATACTGTATATTCCCCAAAAATATCGAACGAAATCCTCTGTACGCAAATGAATCTCGTGCTTGACCGACTCTTAGAAATCATTAACGACGACTTCTAAACTTCATAGTACTCTGTAAATCCATACTCTTGAATGGACTAACTGATTTATACACGTTATTATTATATGCGATTTATTATTAGTGACGACCTTGACGGCGCAGTGGTTTAGATGTTGCATCCAAGCGCGGAAGGTTCCTGGTTCGATTCCCGGTCGGGTCAATTTAAGAAATGAACTTTTCTAGATTGTCTCGGGTCTGGGTGTACTGGGAGACGCCCTCAGTAGTCGTCGTCTGGTTCTCATAGCACAGGGAACACCCTAGTTTGAGATCAGATGATTGGTGTGTATTGTCTGGCGCATTATTATTATTATTATTATTACAGTTTTCGAGAATATTATATCTTTAGCGGAAATAGATCAGTTATTTTTTGCGTTAAGTTTTAAGATTTTTTATTTTCATTATGTAAGAGGAGCGACCCGCCCCGGCTTCTAAAAAAAATTCTTCGGGTAGAATTTTTTTTTAAATAAAATACAGGCCATGTAGGTGTAATAATTTTTGAAGTCGGTTGAGTAGATTTTGAGTTTATCCATTACATACAAACAAACAAAATTTATCTCTTTATAATGATAGTATAGATTCTATAGACGAACAACACTGATGACGGGGGTAACTCAGAAAGTCTTGCAAAAAAAAATGTTCTACGTTTTGAAGGAGGTCTGTGTTTGATACAGCAGTCAAAACTTCTGAAGACCCTTTTGAAACAAATAATTCAGCATTAATTCAGACCTCGGAACAAGAAATATAATTGTTGGATTTTAAATGACAATTTTACTGTCCCTATCCATCGAAATTTGAAATTCACGCAAAGTCGTGAATTAGACACTTAACAATGATGCGCACACACAATACTAGAGGTCGCTTAAAAATAACAGATTCGATCGATGAACCGCCGGCCGGCTTGAAGCAATTTTACTTCAATTATAAAAATAATAATTAAAAACGTGAAAAGAGTGTGTGTATGTGCTTGTGAAACAAGAGGAAAGACTAATTAGAAAGAGCACAACGGGCGGTTCTTAAAGTAACGTTTTGCAAACCTTATAGGTACCCCACTGATGCTCCCTACAAAGAGTGTAAAGTGCTCAGAGTAAGGCAATTATATATACTACGGGCAGCCATTGGTATTCATAGTGCTACTGTTAAATCTGTGGACTACGGCAATCTGATCAAGCGACGGGTTTATAGGGTTCCCCTACCTGTAACTCGTTCTGCCTATGCGAGAAGACTTCCGCTATTCCAACTTCCAAACATTTATAACAACGTTTGCCGTGCTCTTACGGACTTGAAATTTATGACTACTAACAGTGCAAAGCGTGAGTTACGGAAGTGGCTAAAGGGACTTACTTATCAGCAAACTGAAGACCTACTTGTAATAAGAGACTCTTTGATAGCGTTGCGAAACACACACACATAAATACACAAACCCTCATTCACACACATGCGCGTGCACTATACACACACAAAATACACACCTATTTCTTTTGCATTTTAGATTATTGCATCTTTCATTTAATTTGCTGTTATTATGTATGCTTCATCAATTTTAACTTTCACCTATATGTATTTACTTTGACTAACAAAATAGTGTATTGTATCTTTTTGTAGCTTAAATTACAAATATATTTGTCATTTATTTGCTTCATCAAATTTTATATGTATTTACCTTATATTAGTTAAATGATGTTATATGTATAATTTGTAGACTATTAAGTGTCAACTGACATCCGCGATACAAGCTCGCGCTTAGTGCGGAGGTCGCTAGTAATTGAAGTCTTTTTAATCTTATTTTGTACCCTGTTTTAGTAATTAAGTATGTTATATTTGTTGTGATAAATAAATTATTATTATTATTATTATTACTTTCAACTATAGCCGCAGATTTGTGAGTCGCAAACCTTTCTGTCGAGGTCTGGGTTGGTAAAAAATTAGAACCACAAAATTAGCAGCCAATAATGAACTGAGTCATAAGACGTTGCCGCTTTTCTCGCCGTGTCAAACGAATTTTTGTATCTCTTTTATCTCATTGAGGTAACCACGAGTAAAACAGGTAGCTATAGTAAGTATGGCAACCTCGCACTTCACGTACATTATCGAAATAATTGCAAAATACTCGAAAATCTTAATATAAGTATTTTGGCTACTACTATTCACATTATTGAAGTCACAGTATACTAAATTTCGCATCGATTAGATTAATAGAAGATGCTTGCGTTCCTTTAAAACTAAAAAAGAGCTGATATTCTTCAAACGGCTGAACCGATTTTGATAAAACATGTCTAAGAACCACCGCTATAAAACCTGTTTTCAAACAAAAAAAACACATCACAATCGGTCCATTCGATTAGGAGCTACGATGCCATAGACAGATACACAGACACATAGACACACAGACACGTGAAACTTATAACACCCTTTCTTTTGCGTCGGAGGTTAAAAATAGAAATATGTCATGTTCAGCTGTGTATCGTTCTACATGGGTCTAGGGAACTAGGGAAGGTTCACCTTTCCCTAATCACGCACATTAATAGAAATCTACAAACTCGGTCAACATAAACAGGACACGATCTTATAGGAAATGCTTCGTTCAATTTGATTCTTACTTCGAGATGCAGATCATACTAGATAGTAGATACCCGTCATTGAAAAAACTTGTCTGCACTTCTTGATCGCTTTGGTAGGCGTTAATACATTTCGCATCACTTCCTGAGTGGCCTGGTAATGCTTACTTACTGAAAATCAAAATCTTATCACAGCCGTAATTTACTCAACCACTTTTACTTCCACTTTCGTTGTTCACGATCCACTTAGATCAACGCGATCTATAGATCATTCCTATGGCATCGTGCGTGAGAACATTTGAAGCTAGTTCGAGGCATTTCGAAGTAATCTTTTCAAATGACTTCGCAAAATTGATACAAATTGTCCGTTTACAAATCAATTTTATTCGAGCGTGTATATCTATTACACTCGTATACACATGCGAGAATAATAAGAGTTCAAATTACTCAGTAACTTTGTTTCATTTTTCTTTTTGTAGTTATTATAAAACTACCCAGATAGGGCATAGGGTTGCTGCGTGCATGTATTTTCTTTAATATTGTAAATTGCAAATTTAAGGCGACGCATTGATAAACAATAATTTAATGCAAAATAAACCTTCTGCCCCCTTATTCACAAACGTCGGAAACGTCCGTATCCGACAGAAAACGTTTCGATGATTTTGTCTATACGCGATTCACGAAACCGAAATATTAGCATATTTATATTACTTATATATATATATATATATCATATTATAAATAGTCGTATTCACAAATCCAAGCCGTCGGATTGAATTTATGCGTTTCGACGATCGGCCTTTCCGCCACGGAAAGCTTCCGACGTTTGTGAATAACCCCCCTGGTCTATGCAAAATAGCGCGTTAGCTTACAAAAAATACGAAAAAACAGTTATTTTCCTTTATTTTAAAAACTATAATTAATTTTAAAAAATCCAACTGTCATTTTGAAGAATACGTTTAAATTAAAACTATACAGAAAATTTAGAAACATAAATCGGTCCCATTACTCCTAAAAATGTAAATCTAAAAAAGAGGTTTCTTTGATATTTTTTTTTGTGTTATAAAAGTTAACAACTGTCAAAATGAAGTCAATGAAATGAAGAATCAGGTTACCAAATATCACTTTCATACGTTTTGTAGTCACTTAGAAAAATTGAGATCCCTGCCTGCCTGTGTTGGCGTTCCGTCCTCTCCGATTACTCCGTTAGGGATACATAGTGAGGTTATGAATTCTGGGGAGCTCCCAGTAACATCCAGACTCCAAGCCAATTTAGAAAAGTTTGTTTTCTTAAATGTATGTATGTATGTTTTTGACAAGCAAGTTTTTGACATTTAATGATCAAAGAGTACTATGTCAAATGTGATATCAAAGTTCTTGACAAGATTGGTGTTCTTATCAAGTTTGTTTATATTTTGTTCCTACTTCTATATATCATCCAATTGCCTTCAGCTGCAACGACGGAGTGTCGTACCTGAATAACTACAGCACATAACTGCTCGTTATGTCAACATCTTTGTCGCGTGGTCACTAGGACGTCTGATTTAAACTTGTCTCAAGTGTATACTGTTGCAAAGAAACTGATTTAAATTTAAATTATAATCTGGGTAAAAGCTGCCCCGTACTTTTAATAAGACCTTACAAAGTATGAAGTAACCGTTTTCCTAAAATTCATCGTCGGAATTGAAGGCTCTGAAAGTTCATTGCACATAGATAGAATGAGTGATGGAAGATTGACGAAGAAAATGTACAGAGCGGAAATGAGTGGTAGCTGAAGCCAAGGAAGACCAAGGTTGACTTACGGAGATCAAACAGGCAGAGTAGAAAGAATGAGTGATGAAAGACTGACGAAGAAAATCTATAAAGCAAAAGTGGGTGGTAAAAGACGCCAAGGAAGACCAAGGCGGACTTATGAAGATCAAATAGCTAGTGTTAGCCGACGGAAAAGTCAAAATCACTCGCATACCTAGACGAAAATGTGTGAGGAGAATGATGAGATTTGAGGAAGTGAAAGAAGTATGTAAGGACAGCGACGCTCGGTGCTCCGTCCTCTCTGACTACCCCGTTGCGGATATGGCGTGAAAATATGTATGTTATTAGCTCAAAAAAAACATTTTTCAATGCGTTACATTATGAAAATTAATCTCAGTTTTTGATCAAAAGTTGTACCTTGTGCCTCATTCATTTGAATACCCATTTCAATAGGCAAAAGGCGTTTATTCTGCCGAGCAAAAAGGCATCCGTATTATCTACTTCCCATCTACATTCATTAAAGAAAAAGCTTGTGATTTACAGAACCCAATTACTATACGAGTGTGAGGTAATAACAATAGAGTACAAAGACAATATAAGCTGTAGTGATGATGGGAAAAGCTCGAGCAATTATTATCGAGTAAGAAAATAGGCAGCTTTCTTGTACTTAGCTATCAGTAATTAGAATTATAAAAAGAAATAGAGCGTTTTGAAGTTTCTGTAGCCAAAATAGCAAAATATTGCATACATATCTTCACGCCGTATGCTCAACGGGGTAGTCAGAGAGGACGGAGCGCCAAATGAAATAAATAGCAAAATACACCTTTCATAATTTCGTATTTTCCGTCTCTGTTCGCCCCACGGCTGATTTATTCCATAATCTATACATCTACTGAGATTTTTATTACAACGAATTAAAACTGTTAACACAAACCCAGATGCGGTTGCCAAATTAAACAACATCAGAAAGTCTACTAGTTTGGTAGGCTTGGCAGCGACTTCAGTAACTGTCAAATTTAATTATATTGGTGTTTCTATCGTATTTATAAAGTTATTTTTGTACTTGAGTTTTCATTATCAAAAATAATTATTTTGTACTTCAGTGTTTTTTTTGAAGTCGGTTTAATTATTTTCTTAACAAATTATTACTTTCTCTGACGACTCTATCAAGGCGGCAATTACCAGAGCGTCTAGACAAGTGGCAAGTGTTTCGGAACCGGAGTTATTGCTCGTCGAGAGCGCCATTCGGTGACGTTTTATACAGCGCTTTTCACATGACTTTACTTTTCGTTTGATTTTATAGAAAGGTAATAATAACGTTTGACAACCAATTTAAAATTCGTTACGCTAAATCACGCGGTATTTGTCATTCTATTCTACTAGCGTTTACGACTATTGAGCCACTTGTCTAGGCCCCCTGGTGTCGCTTGCATTCTGAAGTACCTATAGCGATAAGTGATACTTGATGACCATTCCGACATATAAAAATAGTTTGAATTTGAAGTCGATAATAATATCGACATTTCCCATCACTATTAATGTAATTAACTTTCTTGAAAAAATTGGGAACGGCGAGTGTTTGTAAAAGTACCTACCTACATTACAATTAATGCATATTGTAATGTCGGTCTACTCATTTTAATAACGTTTAAAAAACCGGTCGAGAACGTGTTAAATATGCCATAATTTGAGATTCATAACGATTTCTACAGTCGATATTTAATCTGTACTAATATTATAAAGAGAGAGCAGATTTTGTTAGTTTGTATGTGGAGGGCAATCTCCAGAACCACTACACCTATTTGAATAATTCGTTTACTATTTGAAAGGTACATTATTATAAACTTTTAAACATTCGCGTTGCTTTATAGAATATCCAAAAAGCAGGAAATTAACGCGATTATCTATTAATTTGGCTTGGCGTTTCGACCGAGTTGAGTTTGCTTGAGACCACGGCCGATGCAACTCGATCGAAATCGAAACATGAACTTAGTATTTACTGGCGTATAGACGTATAAAGAGTGCGAATGAAAATATTATAATCTTTTATGATAGTGCCAGTAGGAAAGGGACAGCGAACGGGATGTAACCCGTTTTGAACGACAAGTCGTCACGCTGTGGAGAACGCTGTTGACTTATTTTTTTATTTTGTGTTATTCCTGTTTTATTTCGAAGAAGTACTGTGTTTTGCAATAATGGTTAGGTGTATAAACTTTTAAACTTTCGCGTTGCATTATAAAATATCTAAAAACACGGGAAATTAACGCGATTACCTTTTATTTTCACTTGACGTTTCGGCCAAGTTTCATCGGCCGTGGTCTCAAGTAAACTGTCGCAGCAAGCTTCACTCCGTGTCAGAGGCAGATTTTATTTCATCTACCCCCGATATTTGTAAATAATTATTAGGGTTCCTACACACAACACTCACGGTGTCCACACACTTAACCGGATGTGAAAAACGAGGTTTTGTCATTTGAATCACAGGATTCCATGCTGTTGATAAATTGTATCCGCTTTCCCGATTGAAATTTTTGTGTCTCTTGATTTCAATTGCTTGACGCACGACTCTTGGATAAAAGTGGCGATCGGTGGAAAGGACTTGTGGGCGATAAAATTCTATCCAATGATTCGTATCCGATTGGAGAAGATGTTCCGCTATCGCTGATTTGGTAGTTTGCTGGTTTTTTACAGCTGCAATGCAATGTGTGTAGGAACCCTAATAATTGACAAATTAAAAATCGTCACGCGTCAACAAGCTCTATGTTCATCTATACGCCAGTATATACTAAGTTTATTGGTCGAAACGTCAAGCCAAAATAAAAGGTATATTCTAGATAGACAGGCCACATATTATGTAATTTAACCTGCGCGTAGTTGGGACAGGACGCTATTTAAGAATAAAGTTTAAAAAATTAAAAAAATAAAAAGAAATTGGGGTTTAAAATAAGTAACTAATAAGTAATGGGTTATTTGCGAAGCTATTGTGACCAATATTATGTAGTATCCTTACCTCGAGAGGCGACCTCCGTGGCGCAACGGCTTAGCGCGTCGGAAAGTAAACGGTTGTTGCGGGTTCGATTCCCGCCCCGAGTCTGGGTGTTTATGTATAATATGTATATGTATTTATTTACAAAAGAAAAGTATATAAGTAGTATATCAGTTGTCTAGTACCCATAACACAAGCGCTGTGCTACTTACTTTGGGACTAGATGGCGTTGTGTGAAATGTCTGAGTATATTACTTTTATCCTATTAAATATGTTAGTAATTTTTATCTATATGAATATATTAGAAGATTGAAGTGGCGAGCTTGTACTCCTATCTATAACTAGCGTGTCTCGGGCAGCTCAAGACTGTAGCGGATTAGTAACGAAAACGCCGTTAGATACGTGCACCATGTTATCTAATTTGCAGTCAGCATGCGACAGCCAAATACCGCGCTATATCTGCTGTTAAAACGAGAAATTGTATTTAATGTAATTTGTATGTTGGCGCTAATTCTACAGCGAAAAGTGCATTTTACGGTCATAGAATAAAAGATACACAATCATACATAATACTAATTTTTTATTACAATTAGTCACCGGTCGCGCAGTAGTCGCATGGCTGTCGCTGTCTGCAAATTTATAATTAATACTTTTTAATTTTTTTAATTTTTTCCCGAATATTGTATGTTGATCCTATTGTAAATCATAAGCAGTGATCGGATAATCGGGCGCTTATATACCTAAACTTCTTTTCTTGAAAGAATAATATGGATATCCTAATAAAATCACAATGAGAGTTTAACAAGGAACAGCCGTCTTGAAAGTACGAGAGGGTATGTAAGCATTATTCAAAGAAAATATATCGTTTTCACAACGAGTTCTAACTATTTTGTATGCAGGTAATATTCTTAGCAATCAGGAATTTCAAACGATTCCGGGATCCGGGATTCTAAAAGGCATGCCCATATTATTCTTTCGTAGGCATAAAAATGAAGTTTAGGTATATTAGCGCCCGATTATCCGATCACTGATCATAAGTGTATATTGTCTGTGTGTCGAATAAAGTTTGTCTATTGTTTAATAACCTTGTATAATAACCCCGCAGAGCTCTTCAGTAGCTTCCGACACTTATGATGCTACATTAGTGGATTACACTTAGGGTTGCTACCTGTATTTTATTATAAAGTATTGTACGTCATTTCGGGTAAATGTACTCTATACTTTATGAGAACAATAAAGTACGCTAAAATACTTTATTTCGCATAATTTAATTTCTCTGGGATTCATTTTAAATATAACGTACAAAAAGAGGTTGGTCGTAAGTATTTTTGCATAAAACGAAACGACAGAGTTACTGAAGACGATGCCGTTCTCGATTGTTGCCGAATAGATTCGATAATTGACGAATATACACTGTGGCGCTCATCACTAAACGTCCGTTTTTTAACTCAACCTAGCCTCAAATGTCAACATAGCATTTTTATTTGAATGTCATTGTCAAAACTTGTTTGTTTTGTGGAAGTCGGATTGAGTGCAATAAAAATATGATTAATAGGTTTTATAGCTATAAGTTATAGTAAATCGTGGACAGGGACAACCTTATTAACAAGAAGCGAGATGAAAGAAACAAAGCGTCTCTTTATCTGATAAAAAATGAATTACTTATTTACTTCAACTTAAATATACACTGTGAAGATGCTGTGTAGGTATTTAGCCGTGATAATTATTTGTTAAGAATTGCTAAAAGTAATGAAAAATATGTTTTTATGCAAAATAACACAAGTAAAATAAATCGTACTTTATTTTGACACAATGTAGTTTTTTTTTCTTCCTTCAATATCCAATGTACTTTCTTTGTACAAAAAAAAGGTGGCAACCCTAATTACACTCATGCAAAGCTGGGACAGGTCACTACTGCACTATACAACAAAGTCGCTATCCGTGTGTCTGTTTGTTCTCTTATTTCTTCTAAATTACACTACAGATTTCAATCCGGTTTTTACGATAATTTAGAGAATTTCTTCCGAAAGGTTTTTGTACAGGTACATATATTACAAGAGATCCAATCCAGGCGAAAACCGACGCATTGGAAATTTTGGCGGCAAGGATGTCAATTTTTCTTAGTGATTACAAAACGTATGAAAGTGATATTTGGTAACCTGGAAGCCTAGACAAGTGGCTCGAATGTCGTAAACGCTAATAGAATAGAATGACAAATACCGCGTGATCTAAAGTAACCAATATGAAGGTATAGTCGTGTGAAAACCGTAGTTTAAAACGTAGCCAAATGGTACTTTTGACGAGCAAACACGCGAGATAGCGTTTCGATTGCCACTTGTACAGCCGCTCTGATCTTCATTTCATTGACTTCATTTTGCCAGCTGCGTTACACGATTGGTTAACTTATGTATCAGAAAAAAATCAAAGAAACCTCATTCAAAATAGAGATTTACATTTTCGGACTAACGGGTTTGATTTATACCTTTAAATTTTCTGTGTAGATTAATGTAAACACACTTTTCAAAATGCCAGTTGGATTTACATACATACATATCTTCACGCTGTATCCCTAACGGGGTAGTCAGAGAGGACGGAGCGCCAAGCGTCGCGGTCCTTACATACTTCTTTGGCTTCCTCAAATCTCATCGTTCCCCTCACATATTTTCGCCTAGGTATGCGAGTGCTTTTGACATTTCCGTCGGTTAATACTGGCTATTCGATCTCATTAGATAGTTTCGTCCAGTTGGATTTTTTAAATTATAGTTTTTAAAATAAACGAAAATTCGTATTTTTCGTAAGCTAGCGCGCACGTTTGTATAGAATATAGAAGTCTTTGGTCTCTAATACATCAAAGTAATATACATAAATACATACATATACTCACGCTGTATCCCTAACGGGGTAGTCAGAGAGGACGGAGCGCCGGGAGTCGCGGTCCTTACACACCTCTTTCGCTTCCTCAAATCTCATCATTCTCTTCACACATTTTCGCCTTTAATTTTCATATACACAAATGTGTAATATATACACAATATTTAACTTGTAATAATAATAGTCACAGCTATTATGCAATATATGTTTATTGTACGGTAGTGAGGCTTGGATACGGCCGAAATCGAGTGAAAGTAAAAAATGTAGTGGAAGGAACTCTTAGAAATATGTGCGATGTCACCTCGCGGATAAGATAAGCAATGAAGAGATACGCAGTATGACAGGGTTGCACGACAGTGTTATAGTAAAAATGAAGAAAGGAATGCTTAGATGGTTTGGGCACATTAAAATAATGAGTGATGAAAGACTAACGAAGAAAATCTACAGAGCGAAAACGTTGTAGCAGAAGCGAAAGAAGACCAAGGGTGGCTTATGAATATCAAATAGCCATAGTGTTAGATGACGGGAATGTCAAAGTACTCGCAAAGATAGGTGAAAGGGTGTGAGAAGAATAATGAGATTTGAGGAAGCGAAAGAAATATGTAAGGACCGCGACGCTTGGCGCTCCGTCCTCTCTGACTACCCCGTTAGGGATACAGTGTGAAGATATATACTTATGATTAAAAATTGATAATTTCCGTTGCAATATAGTTTTTGTGCAAATTTGTTTTTGTGCAAATTTGTTTTTGTGCAAATATCCATAATACTCTGATACATTTCTACGCTTAAGCTGGAATGATTTTGATAAATGAAGGTAGATTAAGCCCTGGGGAAGGACGTAGGTCACTTTTCTCGAAGATATTGTACAGACTCAGGTGTTACTTTGCGGAAATCCATTTCATGTAATGAATTCTTAAAATATTCAGCTATTATCCGCTCAAACTCCAAAAACCACCAATCGATATGTGTTTCGCCTCTCATCGAAGCATCCTCAGGATATACCAGAGATCAGACTCGGTCAGCTAACCAGTACTTTTCTTGAAGTGAAATATCTATTGGGGTACATCTTGCGGGTAAAAACTCGTATGCAGATAGGGCAAAAGGCACGATGTTCCCTCCCAGATAGCATGTAAGTTTGCCGCATTATTGAATTTTCATTGCTTGCAAATTGCCAAGTCAAATATGACGAGGCAAGCTTTCGACATACAATGATCAAAACTGTTGTTGACAATACTAATAATAATAATATCAGAAACTAGGTTTGAAGTATAATCTCATAACTGAACCGGCGATCCTATACTACAAATATAATCCCGAAGTGGTATTGGAAAACAAAACCTATAAATTGTACTACAACAGAGCTATACTCACCGATCGAACCCACAATAGACCCGACATAACCCTCATAGACAAGAGTAAAAAACAGCCCATATTACAGACATTGCAATACCTAACTCCCATAATTTACAGAGCACCATAGCAGAAAAAATATCTTAGTACACAGAACTTAAAGATGAAGTAGTTAGGATTTGGAATTTACAAAACACCACAATAATACCCATAGTTCTTTCCAGCACAGGCATTATACCCGAACAAATTCATCAATCCATAAAAACATTAAAATTACTACCACGGACTTACAGCCGGCTACAAAAAGCTGTAATACTTAACACATGTATAATTGTTAGAAAATTTTTACATCATGCAGTGGACCAAACCCCTCCTGTCGTGCACTTGGGTTACTTTAGTTCATGAGCTGACACGAATTACACGGACTGTGCGAGGTTGCCATGCTTACTAATTGATATTATATTGATTATTGATAGTATAATAGACTATTGTCGATATTAGTAGTAACGAATACTCGAAGCCAAAACAGTTAAGGCGGCGCATTGGAAATTTTGGCGGGGATCTTTGTTTCTCTAAGTGACTACAAAACTTACAATATTTACTAACGGGTCTATGTCACGTTCATACTTTAAGGCTAATTACCTATTTTATCCCGACGTTTCGACCGGATTGCACCGCTCGTGGTGACGGCCAGACTGATGAGGATGAATGACGTCTTCGTAGCGTGCGGTTTTTTGCAACTACCCACACTCATTCAATGCATTTCTTACTTTTTGTTATTGTCACTGTCGGTACTTCGACACACTACACTAACGACATCTACATCACCATCCGCGACATCTTCAATCCGTGGTAGCTTCATTGGTGAACAGAGCGTACGACCTATGTGACCCTGAACATAGATAGTGAACTCACACATGTTCAGGAGGTACTAAAGCAAAACGGATATAGAGGGCACATACGACATCCGCGGAGAAGGGAGCGTCGCCTCAATATCGGCAGAGTGCCAGCATTTTTGCCGTATATAAAAGCAGTAACGGACAAAGTTGGAACAGCACTAAAGAAATACTCCATTAAGACTGTGTGTAGTCCGCACTCTAAAATGGCAAAGCACCTGCGTACTACGAAGGATGTCATTCCCTTCCAGACGCCTGGGGTCTACAAGGTGGATTGCAGCTGTGATAGTTCCTACATTGGACAAACGAAAAGAACAATAGCAAAAAGAGTCAAAGAACATATCACAGCTGTCAGAAAACGACAGACAAATAGGCCAGCCATTGCCGAGCACTTGCTGGAGTCAGGACCCAATCACTGGATTGAATTGCATCAGCCACAGGTCCTTTCCACCGATCGACACTATTATTGCAGACTAGCACGAGAGGCGGTTGAAATCAAGAAATACCATAATTTCAACCGGGAAGATGAATACTGCTTATCAACATCATGGAATCCTGTCATCAGTGAGTGTGTCCGGAGCCGGAAAACCGGACATCGCCAGTGTGTAGATATCGTTAGTGTAGTGTGTCGAAGTACCGACAGTGACAATAACAAAAAGTAAGAAATGCATTGAATGAGTGTGGGTAGTTGCTAAAAACCGCACGCTACGAAGACGTCATTCATTCTCATCAGTCTGGCCGTGACCACGATCGGTGCAATCCGGTCGAAACGTCGGGATAAAATAGGTAATTAGCCTTAAAGTATAAACGCGACATAGACCCGTTAGTAAATATTGTAAGATGACTACAAAACGTATAAAAATGATATTTGGTAAACTGATTCTTCATTACGTTGACTTCATTTTAACAGTTGGGTTATACGATTGGTTAACTTTTGTAACACAAAATAAATTATCAAAGAAACCTCTTTTAAAACAGAGATTTAAATTTTTAAGAGTAACGGAACCGATTTGTTTCTAAATTTTCTGTATAATGTTTAATCTAAACATATTCTTCAAAATGCAAGTTGGATTTTTTAAAATTAATTATAGTTTTTAAAATAAACGTTAATAACTACTTTTTCGTATTTTTCGTAAGCTAGCGCGCGCACTTTTGCATAGGCATAAGGTATATTTTGGATTAAATTATTGAATCAGATCATATAAAATATTGACAAAATCCTGACCATGTGGCAACCCTAGATACAGGCCCGGCGCAACCTGTCAGGCCACTGACATCAAAAGCGTGCTATTTGTGTTTTATTTAGGGTACGATACCCCAAGAAGGCTAAGTGCAAATCGCTCTCCTACTGAATTACAACGACCAAACACATATCAAATAGATTAATGTGGTCGCAGTGATACAGGCCCGATGTGACCTGCTTAGCCACTTATATCAAATGTACAATGTATTTCATTGTACTATTTATGTAATATTTAGGGTACAATACCCCAAAAGCTAAGGGTAAATCGCTCTCTTATTGGATTACGACGACCAAAGATAGTACATACATACAAATGCTCACGGTGTATCGCTAACGGAGTAGTCAGAGAGGACGGAGCGCCAAGCGTCGCGGTTCTTACATACTTCTTTCGCTTCCTTAAATCTCATCATTCTCCTCACACATTTTCGCCTAAGTATGCAAGAGCTTTTGACCTTTCCATTCGCTAACACTCTGGCTATTTGATCTTCATAAGTCAGCCTTGGTCTTCCTTGGCTTCTTTTACCAAAGAAAGTAATAATCATAATGCGCCAAACAATACACACTCATCATCTGATCTCAAACTAGGCCATTCCCTATGCTATGAGATCCAGAGAACGACTACTGGGGGCATCTCCCAGTAGACCCAGACCAGAGACAATTTAGAAAAGTTCGTTTCCTAAATTAACCCGGACGGGAATAGAGCCCGGCACCTTCCGCGCTTACATGGAAGACCTAAACCAGTATATTTTATTCCAGCCGCTGTTCCTGTGCTTGTTGCTGTCCAGTGTCCTGGCTGATGACGCGCCGCCCGGCCTCGTGTCCACGGACAGCGAACAGGACCTCGTCGCTGAAGCCACAGGTGAGTTCTTTGAGGGTCGAAATAGTTTATCAGGGGAGTATGGTTTCATCCTCATTAGGCAACAACTCAGAAAAAAATATGCGAAAAGGAAAAATGCTCAATTAAACATTTCATTGAATAGAATTTACAAAACACTATATTATCGAAAAAATATAAAAATCGATATTTGTTTGTTGGTTTATAGGTTGGCATACCGTTTATCCGAGTACGATGAAATTTGGTATGGCGATAGTTTGAATCCTGAGGTAGGTCATAGGCTATTTTACAAATAAACACGCGGACGAAGTCGCGGGCCTCAGCTAGCAAAAAATAAAATATGCTTAATTCGACCGAGTTTCATCGGTACTACATAGATATCGAAGCCCTCAGCAGATTTTTTCTCGATAAACTGACAACTCTATAATTATTGCTTGTGTGCATTTTTCCAGGAACACAACAAGCTCAAAAACGGGAGGCGGCTTTGTCCAACTCATACGGCGAACCTCTACCGGCAGACGCTTACGGACCCCCCAAGGAATTAAACTCTAGTAAGTCATCAATGTTCCTTCCACACTTCTAGTTTGGGAGAGAGATATATAGAATGAAGAAGTACATCAAAATCGGCTGCCCCTTAGCCGTAAAAACGGAAGAGACAGGAAGATCTTTACATTTATTCATAAGATTTGATAGTGCCATCTATTGACGAGTAGCTAATATCAATGCATAAATATTTTAACTTACTGGTACCTAAATATTCTATGAGATGGCGCTAATAAAAGTATTTTTTGTAGTTCAATATTCTGGAATTTTGAGTGAAACAAGTTTTTTCAGAGATAACTCTATCTATACTTAAAATTGCGACGACACTAATTCTTCTCCTCTTAAATAGCTTGACCGATTTGATGAAACACTTTTGGTACTTACGGGGTCATCTGGATCGTTCTTACTGTAGTTGGACCCGGTAGGTGGCGATGTTGTCGAGATCCAGATTTTTTATTTTATATTTTGAACACGCGGAGGTAGATGACATTGACACACGCATAAAATTCACGACGACAAAGTCACGCGCAGCAGTCAGTTCTAAATAAATTAGGAATGAAAACATTACGAAGCTTCATCTTATTCGTTACGAGTTGTTTGCGAGGAACTAATATATACAGGGTGTATATGAAAACGGGACAGTTACTTTAATGGATGAAAGGTCATAACTTTAGTATGTAGTTACAAAAAGAATTATCGAAAAAAACGTATCCGTTTAAGAGTTATGACCGTTTTAATTTTCAAGTGTTATCCCCACCATTTCTCGTAAAATTGGGTTGATCGTGTACAGTTACAGATTTTAAATCTTAGGTTTTTTTTTATTTTGTAATAATTTCATCCATTACTGAAATACAGCCTGAAAACCATTTTCGAAAATAATGCCAATAACCCCAATGGGGGTTTTCAGGCTGTATTTCAGTAACGGATGAAATTATTACAAAATAAAAAAACGTTTTTTTCGATAATTCTTTTTGTAACTACAAACTAAAGTTATGACCTTTCATCCATTAAAGTAACTGTCCCGTTTTCATATACACCCTGTATACATATATAAGAATTGTGTGTTTAAAGTAATAGTATTTATATATATTACCGTTCGAAAAACCAGTTTGACTAAACATTAATTTCGTGGGTAAAGAGCTGATAATATTATTGAAGAATCCTCCCTGGAAGAATAACGAAAACATAAACTTGCCAGCTTACTTTTCCGCGCAGGTCGTAATCGTCTGTCGAGTACTTATAGCATAAACGGTGAAAATATAGAATTAGAATAAACAAATTATTGTTATAATGAATCGTAATACTTAGCTCTACGAGTAACAATGGATGTCATCATTGTAAATTCATTGCACAAAAGAAGTACACAGAGACGGTAGTCAAAAAAATTACAATGACAAAATGCAATGTTTATCTCTTTAAGAGATTTCTTCCAGCACACCTCGCTGATATAGAAAATGAACGAGGGTAGGATGTGCTTAAAAATAAATGTAAGAAGACAAAATATCACCGAAATAACTAAAATAATAAGTATAATTTAAAGTTAATTTATATACGAACCAATATAAAATTTTTAGGTACATAATACATACACAAACATACATATATAGGTACATAACAAATATAATACACACATCAATTAGTTTTTGCTTTATGTATTAATTTTACAACTTTTTTAGATAAGTAGGTATATCTGAATAGTACATTTTTCTTATTATTAATATTTATCATTTATATCCAAATCAAGGGGAATTCTTTAAAAAGTAACTCATCTTAGGGCATCTGTCATATCAGATTTATGATAGAACAAATTGTCCTATATCTTCTATTTCTATATTCTCTTCTATCCTATTTTCTATATATATATCTTGTTCACTCAAATCCGTTCAGAATTTTTATAATTTAACTTATGTTAAGGCCTATAAATATATACATACATACATACATATCTTCACGCTGTATCCCTAAGAAAGCGCGGAGCGCCAAGCGTCGTGGTCCTTAAATACTTCTTTTGCTTCCTCAAATATAAATTCCTATAAATAACATAACATTCGTAATTTGATTTGAAAAAAAAAATTCAGACCGAAGTACATTTTTTCTATTTCACTTCGCCGTGCGCGAGTGAAAAGTCCAGTTCATCATAATAACAAGTTTTATCATCAGTTCTAGATATCCAGCTCCCAGCACCAGTCTACGGAGTACCTGACCACCAGAACACGCCACCAGGAGCGTACGGGCCACCATCGCCCGTGGTCTTCCCGACCCAGATCTACCAAGGACCTCCACCTCCGATCTCGAAACCAAAGCCCATTTACGGCCCGCCGAAACTTTATGGACCGCCCAAACAAACTTACGGCCCACCGAAACCCATTTATGGACCGCCCAAAAAAACGTATGGTCCGCCAAAGCAAATAATCCCAAAGCCAACTTATGGAATCCCATTGAAGCCGCCAAAAATTATATTCCCTAAGCCAACGTACGGTGTACCAAAGCCAGTGTATGGTCCACCAAAACCCATATACGGACCACCAAAACAGACCTACGGACCACCTATCCTGCCTAATATACCAAATCTACCGTTGCTAGATCTACCACCAGTCTCGCTACCTCAAAATTTCGGCATCGGAGCCAACCTAGGCAGTAACATCGATCTAGGGCATCACCTACCAGCTCCTGTATATGGAACCCCATTCCCAAGTTTGCCGTTGGACTTAAAACCAAACTTCCCGATTCCAGCTGACACTTATGGACCACCAGGTCACGTCCTCGGTCCCGTTGGACCCAACGATCAAGTGGTCGTACATGATATTGGTAGCATCGGACACTATGGACCACCGCAGCCAGACCCGAACCCAAGGCCACCCCACCCTGGAATCCCCGCACCGCCTACACCCCCACATGTGTTATATGACGGTTGGAAGCCGATTCCAGGAGTGTCTAAACCCACAATTGAACACGTGGAACATCATATCCAACACGTCGATGACCAATATGGTCCGCCGCCACCACCACCACCAGTGATCCAGGATGTTCATATCAATCTGGACGCCCATTCGCTCCCATCCTTCAATCAGCCCCCACCTTTCGCAGGCGCGCAAATAAGCAGTGGATATTCTAATGTCCACCAAGATGCTTTATCACAAATCGACTTAAACGCCTTCGTTGGGGGAGACTCCAACCACATTGACCAGTCCAAAACAGTCTTCGAGGCTCATTACACGGAAACCAATCCTCACCAAGACCTGGCAATTGTTCAAGCAGCTATAGGAAACGAGAAACCACATGACACTTACGGGGCTCCACCATTAGACTCACTCTCTGGTGGTCCATATCCAGCATCTATAAGACAACAAGGCGCTAAAGGATTGGTTCCTCCTTCGCCAGTTTACGGTCCACCCAGTAACCAATATGGAGCACCACGGCCTTCACCAAACCTCCCAATACCTTATGGAACAGTCTCAGGAGGAGGCCATACTGGCGGAAGCAGTCCAAAACATCCAATAAAATTTAGGGAATCAGTTCCAGATGGTCTAATCCAGCAGATATCACACACAACTCACTATAAAGATACGCATGGTTTAGAGCATTACAAATCTGGACCAACATACCTTCCGCCACCTATAAGGGAAGTAAAAGATGTAGACCAACACACAGGAAACCACGGCATCCACGACGAAGTGGCCATCTCAATAGAACCATCCAATCTGTATAGTCTTCCTCACTCCGGCAACCCAATTAATTTCCAACAGCAAAACAGCTTGTATGGGTCCCCCATAGATTCTTACTCCGCACCATTATTAACAGTAGGTGACCATACTGCATCTGGGTCGAGCAGTAACTCCGTAACAGCCACGTTAGATGGGAAAATTCTAGCCAATATATCAAACTTAGATGCCGCAGCTATTCTGAAACACTGTCCTTATCATGAGGCTATTTTAAAAGCTGCACAATTAGGTGAAAAGATTCCTTCGGAGCTCGCTTCTAGCTACGTAGCCAGTCTAAGTTCTTTGGGCTCAAGCCTCAGTAAGAGCCAGCAGACTCTGATATCGCCGCAAAACAGTTTCAATACGCCGTTGCCTGGTTCCGAATCCGTTTCGTACAATAGCAAGGACTTAGCAACTGCTTCCCACACTTTGGTCCAAACAATCCTCCCAAGTAATGACATAAAGAAGGAGAAGACAGAGAAGAACAGCGTTCAGAAGGCCAAGTCGTTGAAAGACGAAAGTAAAAACAATTATAAAGACGAAAAACTACAGTACGTATCCCAACAAATACTGCACACGTCAGAGAAGATCAAAAACCTCAGCGAGGTGGCCAAAGAGCTGCAGCAGAAGATTGTGTCGACGAGTCAAAACATACACCAAGTTAACGGTCAAATTAACCATTACGGTGAAATACCAGTCAAAGGGAAGTTAGGCACTTATTCTCTACAAATCCAGTCCGCTGATGGCCAGGGAAAAGCACAGCCTTCGATTCCGCACGAACAACTTCTCTCAGAAGGATTGTTACATAGCATCCTTGAAGCTATAGAACAGCCCAGCCAAAACAAAAAGAACCGCCACATAATTCAATTCCAAACTCCAAGTATAAATTTCTCTAACTTAGACGTCGACGGCTTAGTGTTACCAGCAGGATATGAGCCTGTAGACAGAACAAAAGTACAGAAAGAGCAGAAAGAGGCAGATCAACAGATCCAAGCTACAAATAAAGACATAAAGCAGATGTTAAAAAGCGAAAGCCATAAACATAGAGGGGATATACCACATACTGAATGCGATTTGAGAGCCGAGAGTTCCATAAAAAGGTTCAGCGTTGTACCGCCCCCAATGAAGGTCGATAACAATGATATCGATGATAACGATGTAGCGATTTACTTCGATGAGAAAACCGATGAAAAATCTCAGGAACCTGTCACGGAAATTTCAGTAGCTACTAGTATAAGCGAAGATGCAGAATATAGTAAAAGCTTTGGTGAGAAAATCCCTAAAAAGCAGTCCTGAGCGGATGGTTTCGTAGAAGAATCTAGTCTGATTATGATCCGTTTACATTTTGTTTAAGATTAGGTCGTGTACGTCCCAGTGCTAGACATAGACCTCATTCAAATAAGGAACGTGTGCAGAGAGATGAGAGAGAACAGTGCACACCTTTAGGGCGATTGGGGTTTTCTGATTTTACTTCATAGTCATAATACTTTCACAAAAATACACTGTAAAGATATTGATTTCATCATGCTGAAAGTGAGTGATCACTCGCTTTTAAAGCACTTTTCGCCAGTGGACCGCGCGCCGCTCGCGATTGCTTCACATGAAGTTTCTTACCAAATTCTCAATAATTCGTCCACCACGCGGCGTCAACTTACCGTCGTCTAATTGACCACCCATTGTGGACGCCGAGCTCCGAGGCGGGGCTGGTCTCTCACGACTCTATGAAATTCAGTACATCATCAATTAATCATCATAGTCCATCAAACACGAGCCTCAACACGCCAACTACCCCACGAGCCCGATATCAGGCTTCCCGCACCTTATACGTCACTTTACACAGATCGTAGCGTCATCTAGCGGTGACTGCCCTACGTTTGCTTAAACGCGGGGCTCTAATCCTCGTTGGCTCCACTAGCACTAGACAAAGTGTAAACGGATTAATAGAACCAGTGGGCTTTTGAATTGTTAAATTATAGAAAAACGTATGATAACTCATATTCATATTACCTGTTTATGAAATAATGACATTGTAAATGGCGGCGGCACGAATTCGCCTAACATGGAATCCACTGTGTCACTTTATTTACTTGATATAGTGGATAAATGTGTCGCTATCTTCCAATTGCTTTCTTCAGATCGCTATACCGGTAAAATGTAAAATACAAAAAAAAATATAACCTAGGTTTTTCTAGAAATGAATTTATATAAATACATTTAACGCGTCGTAAAATAGTTATCCAGCCCACTGGCGCCATTTTGGTATGTCACGCCATCCTGAATTTAAATTGCAACGCCATCTGTTGGACAATTTGAGGCCCATCCAAAGTATGAGTGCTCTATATGCTATAGATCATGGCAGACGATATTGGATGAGCTCCAAATTCTAATTGAATTTTCGAGCAAATAAATAACGCACACTTTTTATAAATTATGGTCACGGAGTCTAGTCCTTTAGAGCCACATTTTTTTATTAGAACACGGACAAATCGTAATGGACACGTCTCATCTAACCTTAATATATTCATATAGCACGCTGTATCTTTGAGTGGACAGGAGTTGGAGGGCTATGCATCGCAATCCTTACATATATCTATGGCTACTATAAGCCACGTCATACTTTTCTTTTGCTGATGTGAAAAGTATAAATGGTATAAACAATAAATATAACCTGTAGCAATTTGCCATGAAATTACCTTCTTTTGAATAAATAAGACGTGTTAAAATACGTAAATTAGTTTCCTACATAGATTATTGATCTAAAAAACGTTATTCGATTTTTATTTCATACTGGCTGTATCCAGTGACTTCGGTCGCATAGTCTTTTATTTACAAAATAACTCATAAAGCTTTGCGGGAGTACACCGAACAACTTACCAAATTTTCATCGCTATTGGATGAATGGTTTAGGAACGTATAGATGACAAACACACAAAGAAACATTCATTTTTATACAGCATGTATATTAAAACGGGAAACCTTCTTAAACATGCTATAGTATACCGAGAATGCATTAAGATGCATTAATCAAGATTAAGCTTCAATAAAGTATTATTATGTAATAATAAAAAAGATACAGGTCAAACACAATTT
Source organism: Zeuzera pyrina (assembly GCA_907165235.1). Taxonomy (NCBI): domain Eukaryota; kingdom Metazoa; phylum Arthropoda; class Insecta; order Lepidoptera; family Cossidae; genus Zeuzera; species Zeuzera pyrina. The sequence continues at coordinate 9,496,186 of OU015647.1, read as the reverse complement.
GCTTCAGTTGTGCTTCCCCTTAACACGACAAGTAGTTTATGTCTGTTTCATTTAATTTTTAGCTAATTTCACAAATCCACAGAAATCTCTTATATTTATGTTACGATAAGGTTGATATTCCTGTGTATGTGGAAATAACGTATTTTTAAATAAGAGTTCCTGATCGTAGCGATATTTAAACATTGTTAAGGGACATGTGCATTATTTTTGAAGTTGATTTTCATGCTTTATTTCAATAACGGATGAAATTATTACAAATAAAAATATGTTCGATTTAAAATCTGTAAAGCTGCTTTTACGAGAAATGGTGGAGATGACACCTGAAAATTTAAATGGTCATAACTTTTAAACGGATGTTTTTTTTTCGATTATTATTTTTGTAACTACATACATAATTAAGTTATGGCCTCTGAGCTATTAAAGTAACTGTCCCGTTTTTATATACACCCTATATATTAGAAGATAAACATTGCCTCACTTTATAAAAACATTGTTAAGCTTTTAAGCGAATTGACTGAAGCTGACCATATGCAACTTTTTAGTTACAATCATATTAATAGATAAAAATTTTACTAATGTGCGTGACTAGGGAAGAGTCATAGTACAACAATACACACCTTAACATGACATATTTACGTCATGAATTACTAAAATCTTTAGCTATTTTCCGCTCAAACTCCAAAAACCACCAATCGACACGTGTTTCGCCTCTCGACGAAGCATCCTCAGGATATACCAGAGATAGGATTCGGTCAGCTAACCAGCACCGAAAGGATTCGGTTTGAGCGGAAAATAGTTAAAAGATTTTAGCAATTCATCACATGAAATGGATTTCCGCAAAGTGACACCTGAGTCTGTTACAATGACATATTTATATTTTTGTGAATTCTAGTGGTCAAAACATTTAAGATTTACGAGTATTTTGCAAATAATTATTTCCGTAACAGTTGCGTTACACGATTGTATAGTGTGATATATTCCTAAAATCTTCAGCTATTTTCCGCTCAAACTCCAAAAACCACCAATCGACACGTGTTTCGCTTCTCAACGAAGCATCCTCAGGATATACCAGAGATAGGATTCGGTCAACTAACCAACACCGAATCAACAACTAAATCAGCTGCACGACCATTTAAACCAATTGCCCCCCTAACAACACCAAAGAGTGAGTGACCAATCAGTGCACCACTAATGGCCCCGTCCACTTAATTTGGACGAGTCGATATTTGTATTGAAATTAAACTTAATTTTAAGAAGTAAATATGTTTAACAGTGGCGAATAAATTGATTGTATAAGTCGGTCATAAGCAGACACGAATTACACTGACAGTGCGAGGTTCCCATATTTGCTATAGCTGTTTTACTTGTGGTTACTCAATGAGATAGAAAGAGACACGGAAATTCGTTTGGCACACGGCTATAAGAGCGGCAATTTCTTATGACTGCGTCCTTTATGGTTCTTGATCCGAGAAAGTGAACGAATTTTTAGATAATAAATTGCCCACAGAATATAAAAATTATCCACGTCAAAACAATTCATTTGATAATCGCCATATTGAGACAAATGCTGCCACCTAGTGTTGAATGGCGGAAATTTGCTCGTAAATTCTATTTTAATTTTATTTATTTTATAAAAAATATATTAATAACATAGTATAAGAATACCCAGTATTTTGAGAGTAATTTTTCTATTATTTATTGAATTGGTGAATATTTTGGTATGTTTGTATTTTTGTGCTATTTAGTTCTAAGTTTGAATAAATTATGTACAGAAACATTTGTTTTATTTTCTTTTATCTTTAATAAAATAGAATTTTTCTCAATATTTATAAGTGATCACAGAACGTATGAAAGCGATATTTGGTAACCTGATTCTTCATTTCATTGACTTTATTTTTCTAGTTGCATTACAACTTTGGTTAACTTTTTAACCAAAAAAAAACAAAGAACTTTCTTTTAAAACAGAGATTCACATTTTTCGGACTAATAGCGGGGTTATTAACAAACGTCGGAAACTCGACTTTCCGTATCCGACAGGAAACTTTTCGATGATTTTGTCTAAACGCAATTCACAAATCCGAAACCTTTCCGAAACGACATGAATTGACAGTTCATTTCGCGACGAAACCTTCGGATGCTTCCCACGACTTTTTAGTGACAAAAACGTTTCCGAGACGAGTAAATTAATGTAATATGTGTATAATAGATGACGTCTGTCGTCAAAAATCTAGACTTCTAGACAAAATTCGTGCCCTTTTTAAATACATGCCTAAGCATTAATTTACCTTATATTTTTATAACATATTTTATTAGCTACACAATCCATAGCTAAACATTGTTTGAGGTATTTTTAGAAACAACAACAATCAAAAGCAAAAACGCTATTGTACTTTCTATTGTAGTTATTATTAATTTTGACTAAGCGACATCTAGTATAATTTATTTGAACTTGTTGAACGCACAGACGATAAGCACAGACAGTATAATTCGTATTTATAAAGCCCGTTTAGTTCTCTGAATGTAAGTAAAATAATTTACAAAAATGTTTAATCTTAAAAAAGACTAAGTAATTTCTTTGTCTAAGTTGTTTCTCTGTCTGTTTAAATGATATTTTACCAAATACATTGTGATTGTCAAAATATTATACGTTTAAACCGCACTAATATTTTCTACCAAAACGAATAGAATTTCTACCATGTTGTAACATGGTTCATAAATGCATTTTCTTTCGGATTCGTTAAGTCCTTTCCGATGAGATTCCGATAGAGTCTAGGTTCCCAAACTTATTTTGTCTACTGAGTCGAGAGCTCATGCAGTCGTTGTCTAAGATGCCTCCTAGCTAAATGAAATTACAAATCACCCCCCAGGCCTCTACACAACGCCCCCATTTTTTTTCTGGGTCTCTTACGGCACCCCTTTAGGCCTGCAGCGCCCACAGGGGGCGTTATCGCCCACTTTGGGAATGGGTGCGATAGAGTTTGTGAATAGCATTTTCCAATCCGTCGGATTGAATTTATGCTTTCCGACGATCGGCCCTTTCCGCCACGGAAAGTTTTCAAAGCGTTGTGAATAAGGGGGCTGGTCTGACATATGCCTCTAAATTTTCTGTGTAGATCAATCTAAACACAATCTTCAAAATGCCAGTTGGATTTTTTAAAATGAATTGTAGTTTTTTTATGTAAATGAAAATAACTGTTTTTCGTATTCTTCGTAAGCTAGCGCGCGCACGTTTATACGGGGTTTGTATATGGGCACAGGGGCGCTATTCACAAACGTCGGAAACTTTCCGTCGCGGAAAGGCCGATCGTCGAAAAGCATAAATTCAATCCGACGGCTTGGATTTGTGAATACGACTACATATAATATGATATATATATATATATATATATAATATAAATATAATACGATTTCGGATTTGTGAATCGCGTATAGACAAAATCATCGAAAAGTTTCCCGTCGGATACGGAAAGTTGAGTTTCCGACGTTAGTGAATAACCAGCAGAAGCTCTATTTTAGATTCATTATTGTTTATCAATGCGTCACCTAAGCGGAGAGATTTGCGATTACTTCTACGTGACAGCTAGTCTATGAACTATTTTATATGATAAATACATTATTTATGAATAGAACAAATACTTAACTATATATAAGTATTTTTTGTTATTTTTTAAATTCAGTAAAGGCAGTGAGAATTAAAAAGCATGTGTGTACTCATGTACGTATGTAACGAAATCATACTTCTTTGAAGTGAATAAGCAGAAAAAACAAAACTGGCCACATATAAAAAAATAAAATTGGCCACATATAAAAAAATAAAGTTGGCCGCTTGAAAAGAATTAAATAAAAATAAATTATGTAGACGTAAATTGTTTTCATAGAAAATAAATTAAATTGCCACTCTATAGGTTGAGTGTTCCATGAGGTTACATAATTGTAGGTAAGAAAAATCGCAAATAAAATTTCTTAATAAAATATAATTATCAATTCATTATCAATACATAATTAGATAATACTAATAAAAATTATACAATAAAATTGAGTCAAAGTCAGTTTGAATAAAATTAACAATAATAATTACTCTAAAGTCTAAACCGTTAAAATCGTATGAACCCATACTAACCACTAGCCTCGAACTGACCACACAACGGTCTGGGGCAGCTCCCAGTAACACACAGACTATAAGACAACTCGAAAAACTTCGTTTCACAAATTGGCTTGACTGGGAATTGAGCTCGAGGCCCAAAGCTTTCGATACATGCCAGAAGACTAGTCGAATCACAGATTTATCACTAATAGATATTGTGTTTCACACGTCACGAATTGTTAGACTGTATAATATAGAAAAGGATGGGAATATACATATTTCATCTCTATCGGTATGCTCAATGTTTTAAGACTGTTATGCGGTGCTTTTGACAGACATAAGAACCAAACAAATCTTTGGCTGCGTACTAAGTTTTTTTATTATTTTTGAACCTTAGAAGTGAAAAATTAATATAAACGTTTTTGTAAATAATAATATACTGGGACATTTGACACAGCGCCATCTAGTCCCAAAGTAAGCAGCACAGCGCTTGTGTTATGGGTACTAGGCAACTATACATACATACATATCTTCACGCTGTATCCCTAACGGGGTAGTCAGAGAGGACTGAGCTTCAAGCGTCGCGGTCCTTACATACCTCTTTCGCTTCCTCAAATCTCATCATTCTCCTCACACATTTTCGCCTAGGTATGCGAGTGCTTTTGACATTTCCGATGCACTTAACCGTTGCGCAACGGAGGTCGTCAATGTATGTGAGATAGAGACTCTTATGGGCATGATGCTAGAATGAAGTATTTCAGGCTGCAAAAGCCGGTTTGACTGAATAATTCATCAAAAAAGCGAGAAAAACTGTAGTGGCCATGCTAACACAATATCTATTAGTAATAGATCGTGTTACTCGTAATAGCACATATACATAATATATTATAAGTAGTATATTGTATAACAATTCTAGAGACATTAAAATTTATATTTACAGTTAAAAGCTATAATTTATTAAAGAATACTATTCAAGGCATTGTTGAGTCTCAGCTAACATCACTGTTGTGCGAAATGGCGTTCAGTGTCAGCTCCCAGCTTGGACCAGCGGAGGGGCCTGTGGGAGGGACAGTGGAGGGGACCGCGGGAGGGGGAGGGAGAGGGGGAGGGGGCGCGTGCGGCCCGCGGCGGTTTGTCTGCGAATAAACAATTTGTAATTTTTTTTATATTTCTTAAGACAATGGCAAGCAAGCTAGGGATGGCGCTCTTAAATCGATTAATCAAAGAATCGGTAAAAAAATCGATTTTTTTGATCGCTCCTGAGAAGTGAATCGATGACAGACACCCAAAAATAGAGTTTCGATTATGTTTCTGTTTTGGTAAGAACGCATCTATAGAGTAGAGAAAAAAAGTTGGCGCAGAATTTTTTTTTTAATAAATTATACACATCGAACTCTGTTGCCACCTTAGCGTTTTCAGAGATAGATTTAGTGCTTTTTTTGGGTCATTTAGATTTTATATTCCCATGCATAATCTAAAAAACTGAAGAGATTCACTTTTGAATATACGATCTTTTGGACATCGATTTGTTAGTAAATCGAATCAATGGGATATGATTCGAATCGATTTAAAAAAAAATAGTCAACAGATAAGTGTTCAGTTAAATACGTATGTATAATGTATATAAGTATAGAGAGGTTTGTTCGGAGTATTTTAAGTGTACATTAAAAAAAAGTCTGACCACATTGTAGAATTAGAACTCGCGCCAATTCGGCATGGTAGAACTCGCAAATCGATTTCGCAACTTTCTCGATAGCACAGTGGATAGAGCGATATCCCCTGTGCTATTGCGAAAATTGCGAAATGCGAGAGCAACAGAAGATTGGGTTCGACCAGATCGGCCAAAAAATTAAGTTCCGACTGCAGTTCCGATTTCAGCCAAAATTCGGCTGAAACTTCGGCCGCGCCGAAACTCAGTGTTAACTTCGAGTGAGTTAGAGGCTCGTGTGTAATCGCCGGTGATTTCGCCGGCTTCGAAGCTGTTAAGGCGACGCATTGGAAATCTTGACGGCTATTTGATCTTCATAAGTCAGCCTTGGTCTTCCTTGGCTTCTTTTACCACTTATAAAAATAAATGAGAGGCATTATTCATGATATATTAGAAAGAAATTTTATATCTTTGAAATTTTGATTTCTTTTGTTTTCTGACTCGCGGTTACCGCAATCTAGGTAATCATCAGTCAGTAACATTTTTCATACAATATTTTCATTTGATCAACTCGTGTTCCTTACTTATATTCATTTCTGCCCTCTGTGAAAGCTTTTAAGAGACAAGATCTATTTTTGGTCGCACTTATCGAGGAACCAGTCGTCCTTTTTGGAGTAGATGGAATAAAAATGATATTTAAATGTCGAACAAATCCGATTCGTTTTCTTTCAATTATGGTTTTGAGTTACCTTACGTCTCTGTGCTAAATACCACAGCGAGTGTCAAGGCGAAGCATTGGAAGTTTTGACGGCAGGAATCTCAATTCTTCTAAGTGACTTCAAAATGTAGGAAAGTGATATTTGGTAACCTGAGCGTCTCGACAAGTGGCAAGCGTTTCGTTAAGTCGTTACGCTTGGTGGCGTGATTGCTCGTCAAAACTGCCCTTTGGCGACGTTTTGTACTATACTTTTCACACGTATTTACATTTCGTCTGACACATAATGTTCAGTATTCTGTTTATATCTTAGCACCAAATTCAGAAAGTATTCAAAATTCAAAATTTTTACCAAGTATACTAATAAATAAAAAGAGAACAGAGATTGTTGGCTGTCTCACTCGCACCATCGGTGTAACCAACACTCACGTAAATATGGCGAACGATGTCGAGCGCTCGTTCCGCGGGTCCCGACTAAAATTATTCACTACGTCTACGGAACCAAAATTTCGAAGGAAATTGGCGCTGATGAGAAGAGTGTGCCGAACCGCTCTGTGGAGGACTCGCTGGGGGCCCCCTTGGAAGTGGACAAGTCGCGGCTGCTCGGTGAGTTTGGTCAACTTTCTCTCTCAACTATTGTGCTATCAAAGTAGGTATCTAAAATAATACATGCGGTATTTTACCCAACACATAAGAAAGTTAATAACGTTTGACAACCAATTTCAAATTCGTTACTCACCATTTTCGAAAATAATGCGTATACCCCAATGGGGGTTTTCAGGCTGTATTTCAGTAACGGATGAAATTATTACAAAATAAAAAAATACGTAAGATTTAAAATCTGTAACTGTACACGATCAACCCAATTTTACGAGAAATGGTGGGGATAACACTTGAAAATTAAAACGGTCATAACTCTTAAACGGATACGTTTTTTTCGATAATTCTTTTTGTAACTACATACTAAAGTTATGCCCTTTCATCCATTAAAGTAACTGTCCCGTTTTCATATACAACCTGTATAAATAAATTATTTAACATGTCTAGTAAGTGTCATTTTCGATATCGGCCGAAACTGAGGCCGAAGATTCTTTTCGGTTTTGGGTGAAAATTCTGTTCTGGTCGAACACTGATTTCAAAGAATTAGAATAAATCGATATGAACTCCACTGACCCATTTCATCTAAATAATCGTATCAAACACATCACAAGAGCAGCTCACCTTGACCTTGAGATGCACCAACTTGTTGTGGTTGTAAAGGGCGGCCTCGTACCCAAAAGTGGACGGACAATGGCCACATTTGAACGGCCGCTCGCCAGTGTGGGTCCGCATGTGGCCCTCTAGGGTCTTCTTCGTCTATAATGGGAAACGTCAGACATATATTAACTTTGGTTCAGTATTAACTATACAGAGATCTGAAGTTAAATTTAAAAAGAAAATAAAAAAAAAACTCAGTGCGGTCCATTGTAATACGTTTGACTTAATAATGTAATAATTTCAAAATGCATGTAGAAACGTTCCGTAGCGACATCTATGGTACCATAATCGTACCATTAATTTTAATTAAATTTCTTTTTATCCTGATGATTCTAGTCAGGACATTAGAACAAAGTTATAAAATAATTGTATTGTCATCAGTCCTTGACCCCTGTGCATATTTTCAAGCTCATCAGACTTCTGGAAATTGGTAAAAAGATTCCGTTACATACATACATACAGGTGAAGCTAATATAAAGCATGTAAAAAGCGAAACTTCTTTGGCGTGAATAGAAAATTAAAACTGGCCACTTGAAATGAATGAAATAAAAAAAAACTGGTCGCATATGAACAAAATAAATTCGTTGCTAATTTCATGTTGTATAAGATCGACGCGCAAAGCTCCTATTGCTAACTACATGGTGTTACATTGATGACGTAACTTCCGATGCCTGCTGAACTTCTTTCTTTCTTTCTTTATGGCATGGCGCACAGTTTAGCGCATTTGCCAATGTCACGTATTAATAAGTAGAATCACAATAAATTAGTTTTTTCTTCTTATCGTAAAACTCCTCCAGTAAAGTGATAGTAGACTTTACTGAAGTTTTATAGGACTTCTTGGAAGAGCGCGAGAACTTCAGCTACACATGTTTATTTAGACCTACTCCATTCTTGTCACTTACACAGAACTTTAAAACACAATATACTATCACTGTTGTACTTTAAGACTCCTATAAATGTAAAAAATAGAAAATCTAAATAAATTTACAACCACACTTCTCCCGTTCCCGCCAAAAAATCCTGCTGAACTTACACTATGATCTTTTTCCCCTAACGCGCCAAAAGAAATATTAGGGCAAATTTACATGAAGTCAGTCACTGAGTTCTAATTCAAGACAGGCCAGTACTGTTGAACCGGTACTGCCATCGTGTAAATCGATCTCAAGTTATTACAGCATTGACGCTGACTGGCACTGACTTATTTTGAATACGAAGTCAGTAATTGACTCTTTATAAATATACCATAATTTCAAAAGTATTGGGTCCAAGATACCACATTATACACATTTTATTTATATAGTAGTCCTATTATAGTCACGGTAACACATTTTGAGGTTTAAAAATTTTTACTTTCATAAAGTATTACATTCACTTAAGTACATGAGAATATTATAAATTATAATACAGAAACAGAAATACAACATTGGATAAACGTATGAAATATATGTCATTTTATTTTTTTAAATAGAAATAGTGGGTAGATATAAATAATTAAAAGATAGTAGGTGGATATAATTTTAATCATATAGGTCGCGTTACAATCGCGATTACGGAAGATTTGAAGCTGTGCAAAATTTAAAGTTATTGCGTTCTGAAGTCGAAATCTCTATGGGTACTCACCGTGTACGCTTTCCCGCAAGTGTCGCACACGTGGTTCCGCACAGAGCGCAGATTCCTATGGACCATGCGGATATGCGTTCGGAGGACAGGTCGGGAAGAACATGCCTGCCATATCAAATAACATATCTATGAAAAAATTAAAGACTTCAAAAAAAAAACTGAGATGTAAAAAAAAACTATGCTTTACTAATCAAAACTCAAGTACAAAAATAACTTTATAAATACAATACATACATACATATCTTCACGCCGTATCCCTAAAGGGGTAGTCAGAGAGAACGGAGCGCCAAGCGTTGCGGTCCTTACATACTTCTTTTGCTCCCTCAAATCTTATCATTCTCCTCACACATACAATACAAATACCTACCTATATAATTAAATTTGACAGATAACTGTCAAATGTTCATTAGCACAGACTTTAATAATAAAGTCGATCCTAAATCAATGTGCAACAACAGAAATGTGGTCTGTTTGGTTGGCTTGGCACCAACTTCAGTAACTGTCAAGTTTAATTATATAGGTATTTGTATCCTATTTATAATGGCTTGGCACCGACTTCAGTAAATGTCAAGTTTAATTATATAGGTATTTGTATCCTATTTATAATGGCTTGGCACCGACTTCAGTAACCGTCAAGTTTAATTATATAGGTAGTTGTATCCTATTTATAATGGCTTGGCACCCACTTCAGTAACTGTCAAGTTTAATTATATAGGTATTTGTATCCTATTTATAATGGCTTGGCACCGACTTCAGTAACTGTCAAGTTTAATTATATAGGTATTTGTATCCTATTTATAATGGCTTGGCACCGACTTCAGTAACTGTCAAGTTTAATTATATAGGTATTTGTATCCTATTTATAATGGCTTGGCACCGACTTCAGTAACTGTCAAGTTTAATTATATAGGTATTTGTATCCTATTTATAATGGCTTGGCACCGACTTCACTAACTGTCAAGTTTAATTATGTAGGTATTTGTATCCTAATTAGAATGGCTTGGCACCGACTTCAGTAACTGTCAAGTTTAATTATATAGGTATTTGATTCCTATTTATAATGGCTTGGCACCGACTTCAGTAACTGTCAAGTTTAATTATATAGGTATTTGTATCGTATTTATAAAAGTTACTTTTGTACTTGACTTGTAATTAGTAAAGGATAGTTTTTTGTACGTTTCAATGTTTTTATAATATTTTGAAGTCAGTTTAATATTTTTCTTAAAGTTTTTTATATTTCTCTCTTTTGACCTTGGCCTAAATAAATATTTAAGGTGGGATTACACGATATACGGAAATTTGCTGATTTTTGGGACATCACCCAGGGTGAACTAAGAAAACTACGTACCGAATTTAACTCGCAATAATTAGTTCATTATTTTTACTTTAACACAACACCTTTGGAATTTCCAAAATACATACAGGAACTGAATGAAACAATTTTTTTTCCGGGACAAATCCGCTGGCTATGTGGTAATTTTTCTACTTACTTTGGCGGGCAAGCCTTCTATAATAAAAAAAAAACAGAACTTTCGTATTTCCGCAAATAATAAGTTCACTCTTCCAAAAAAATATTATTTAAAATATTGTTTACATTAAATCAGTAAAGTGAAAAAAAAACAGGATTTGAAAAAGTCTTGCTCACTCAAAAAGCACGTCTACCATTTTGTATAAATACATCGACATATCGAAACGCGCGTTTGTCGGGCTCACAGGCCCTGGGAGATAGTAACTACAACTTTTTTTCATTTTTATGTGTTGCCATTATCGTAACTTTTCGCCATCATAAAGATAATACGTACTAGGAAACTTAACTTTAAAAAATAAGTAATGTTTCTACTTTTTTTTGCCATCTACAATTATATTTATTTTTGCAATAAAACATCATTATTCATTAGTACAGAATCAGAAATAATTACTGCAACAATTTAATGTATGACAAGTTTAAAAACGAAAGATAACTGAAATTAGTTTACTAACAACACTGTAATTAGCAGTCAGTTCAGTTGTCACTTGCTTGTCAGTTGTCAAATGTTATAAAAATTATAATTTATAATAAAAATTTGTTGCAAAATAATTAGAATATCCTGTAGTAGAAGTCTTTATTAAAAATACATACTTCAGTTGTTGGGATCAAAAACTGCTGTAACTATTAAAACTATCGATCTGGTGGTTTTACTTATTACTATGTGATATTGGCAATTTCGCAAATCACAAAGGCACTATTCTAATATAAAAGAAGAATAACAGAAGTGAAAGAAAAATCAACTAACTGAATGGTCTTCGCAAGCAAAGTACTAAGTAATGTTTTCAAATTACACTTCTCATTTTATGTGTAGGTACCATGAAGTTAATATACATGGCGGAAGGTATATTATGTTTATAAGACGTAATTCACTGCAATGAACACGTCGTAATTTATCAAAATACGTTTAGGTTATATAGAAAGTAGGTTCTTATTACCTTATTACTATTAATAATATTACGTAGATGTTGGTAGCGTAATTTTTATTTAGACACTTATGAACGCATGAAGGTGCATAAAAAGGTGCATAATTATTAATTCTTCATTACTATAAAACCATAGAGAAAAACATTTGATCTGTACATAAAATGCAAATAACCCTAAATAGATGTAATACCAGGCAATATAACATCACTGATTTATTATAACACTAACAAGCCTAGAGTATTTTTTTCATGAATTGTTACTTTATGGTATAAGGTGCAACAAACTATGATAACTATGTACCTATAGAAAATATTTTTAAAATTCCATGAAACACCTTTTGTAAAGACTAATGTCGGAAGCTAAAACAAAAGATTTTAGACCACTTGTGATTTGGAAATTTGGAAAGGGATACTGACAATCTTTTACAAATTATGACTATGTAGAGGTGAAAAATTATTTATACGAGGCATGCCTTTTAAGTTTTGTCGTTTGAAGAAAAAAACACAACTAGAACCTTATAGTACTTTTTATTGTTTTTCAAAGTATTCACCACGTAGCTTAATACACTTTTCCATTCGCTCAAACCAGTTATTATAACATTTATTCCACTCTAAAGTGGGGGTGTTCAAAATGGCTGACTTGAAAGCGTCGACTGCTTCTTCACCGGATTGGAACCTTTGACCACGAAGACTTTTCTTAACTTTAGGAAATGTAAAGAAATCGTTAGGGCTTAGGTCAGGACTGTATGGAGGATGGTCAAGAATTTCTACTTTTTCCTGCTTCAAATACTCAATCGTTTGACGAGCGCTGTGTGAACTTGCGTTGTCGTGGTGCAGGATGATGCGTCGCTTTGAGTTAGATTTTCGAAGTTCGGCGATGACTTGTGGTAAACAAACTGTGGTATACCACTCTGCGTTAACCGTTCTACGATCTTCAAGTGCAATAGTCGCAACATGGCCGGTTTTTCCAATGAACGTGGCCACCATCTTCTTTGAAGTGCTTCGAGAACGAACAACTTTAGTCGGCTTTGGCTCATCTTGAAAGACCCAGATTGTAGATTGTTGTTTGGAATCAGGATCGTAGGCATAGATCCAAGATTCGCCACCACTGATGATGTCGTAGACGTGATTTGACTCTCCTCGGTTGAACCTTTGCAGAGTTTTCTTACACCATCTGACGCGGGCCGCCTTGTGATCGTCGGAAAGCAGATGCGGTATCCAACGGCAAACTAGCTTTCTCACACCAAGCGCTTCATGCAAGATCTTCTGAATGGTTGTCCCTGAGATGCCTAATAGAGCCTCTATCTCTAGATACGTCACATGACGATCTTCGAGAATTAGTTGTCTCACAGCAATGATGTTATCTTCAGTGAAGGTGAATTTTGGGCGTCCTTCGCGAGATTTGTCACTAACACTAGTATGTCCACGCTGGAATTCTAAATACCTGCGTTCGACAGTCCGCAGACATGGGGCTTCATCACTGAACACAGATGTTAGCTCTTCAAAACACTGAAGCCGTGTCAGGCCTCTTCTAAAGTTGTAGAAAATTATTGCACGAACATTTTCCTTAGAAAGATTCATTTTCGTACGTAACCTGACAGATTCCAATCGACGCTGTGACTAAACAATAGCATTAATCCTAATACTTTCAACTGTTTTGAGATTCAAAATTTAAACACATTCGAATATAAAACAGTTCCAAATTCAAAATTGCCGGGAAATATGGAAACGACAGAACTTAAAAGGCATGCCTCGTACCAAATGTCAATTAATTGTCTTTTAACTTACAATTACAATTAATTATCTTATAAGATATTTTCATAACAAATTTTCTGTTTTATCGGATATTTATTACTAAGTATTCTGTTTATTGATTTTAACTTTAGTTCTTTTAAAATGTATAACATGATGTACCTGAAAGTTATATTTTGCTTACACCTCTAAACAGTAAATAAACAGAGTCGCATTCCTCATGTGTTTGTGTATTTGCATATAACTTCTTAATTTCTAAGTAGATTACAATGAAATTTTCTCTGTTATTTACAATATTCGATAAGGAAGGTTTACATGTACAGCACATTCACATTTAGATTAAAGAAGCTTAGTATTGTAAATTAAGTTTATAGATAATTTATATTGATTTTTCATAAACAAGTCTCCATATGTAACTGGTGCAGGTCAAAAGTAGTAAATAATCCAGATATAAGTATAACAAAATAAACCAACTAAGAAGAATAATGTCTCGTCAATAAACAAAAAACATAATACTTTATCATCTTCGAATAAAAATAAAAAGCAAATTTTCTATAATCTGTAAATTTTAATTTCAGATGCAAAAATTAGAACATATAAGGAAAAATGAAGAAGACCTGAAGATGATGTTGTTAGACTAAATTTATCAGTGAGAAACAAAGGGTGCGAAGAGAAAATATATTATAAAGCCTATGTTTGTGTTAACTACTAACAACAATACAATGAGGAAAAATTAATAACTAGTGTTTATTTAGATTTTAATACATTCTTGCACTGGAATCATTGAGTTATTATTTACATGATATTTATAATATTGGTTTCACTTACAGGGTCTGTTTGTTTACTTCTTGCTTAGATCCAACTTAGTTTCTATACATTCATCACAAATAATATTTAAAAATTTAAAATGAGCATAATTTATGAATAAGCTATGCCCGAGTTCATTTTTCTATTACATGCTTCTGTATTTTTGTGTTTTGTAATAGTACATACATACATACACACATTCACGCTATATCCCTAACGGGGTAGTCAATGGAGATGATTTTATATTAGTCTTGTATGTAAATAAAAAAATATGGGAATGTTAGTAAAACAAGGCTTTTAATAAATAATAATTCATTTGCATGAAATTTACTTAATTAGGGTAATATTTTATGGAAAAGTCCTGTTTAATATTTTTTTAAATACGCTTTGTGTTCTCCTTGTGTTCATGATTCTATTACATGTTTGTCTTGTATTAATCATACAAATAAAAACAGAAGAAAAAATAATTCTTCATAAAAGATATGCAAATAAATTGTGATTATTGCTTATTCATCATTTACTAATTAATTACAAATATTACTTATTATTGCTATTTGTCAAGTCAATTATGTAACTGAATGGTGATGTGTAATATTTGGCAATATTTCATGAATATTTTACTTATCAAATTTGAATAACACTCAAAACATCATAATATAGCTATCATAAATCATGTTGAATTAAGTAGATACATGCGATTATAACATTTTGAAAAAAGACTATAGGAGGTATCTGTCAGTATTTCGAATTCGAATGATATTATTATTTTCTATGTGCTCTTTATTATGCACGCTTCTCTAAATGCAATAACAACTTTTTGAAAGGAGACTAGTATTGGTATCTGTCAATATTTTGAATTGTAATAATATTCCTATTCTCTAATCAGTAAAAATGCTATTACTAACATAGTACATAATATGCATATTTATGAAAATATAGGTAGGTCTGTATGTATTGAAAGTAATGTGATATTAGGACAGGAGTGGAGTACGAAACATATCTAATTATAAATATACACACCGGCACAATTAGCGGAACAGAAAAAAAAGTGAGACTATGAGGTAATAACGCATATATTTGACGAAAATGTAATTAGACACAAAATAACAAATTGATTAACATCTTTTAACAACGACTTTGAAAAGTCTTCGTTATTTGTTATTGAAAAATAAAGAAATTTGAAATAAGTGTAATTTTTAGATGATTATGAACTATCACAAAAAATAAAAAAAAGTAAGCATTAAATGATTTAACAATAAAATTAAAGCAAAATTAATAACGAGTGTTTCCCCCTCTTGCTCTGATTACGGTTTCCATTCGTCTGGGCATGCTACAGATTATGTTATCGATGATTTCTTGAGGCAACCGCTCCGCATCACCGGTATACCTACGTGGCTCAGATATGCCTGTACCGATTGTGCACTATGAGCACGAGCATTATCTTGCATTAGAATAAAGTCGTCACCAATAAATGGGGCAAATGGTACAACATGTTCTTCTAAAATGTCTCTGATGTATCGATCTGCTGTCATGGTCCCTCCTGTGACTATCACTAACTCCGTGCGAGCTCCCAAACATATCCCTCCCCAAACCATAATCGAGCCGCCACCATAAGCCACTGTGTGTTCAAAATTAGACTGTATGTGGCGTTCTCCTTTGCGTCTCCATATTCGCTGTCTCCCATCGATCTGTTTTAAAAGAACTCTGCACTCATCAGTAAAGAGAACCTGCTGCCATTCGTTCAAATCCCAATGACGATGTTCTCGCGCATAGCTTAATCGGTTTACGCGGTGACGTCTCTCAAGTTTTGGGCCTTTGGCAGGTATATACGACCCTAAACCAACTTCTTCAAATCTCCTGCGAACTGTACGCTCACTTACTCGTACTCCTCGAACGTCTTCCAGTTCATTTCGAGCTTGTACAGCCGTTAATCGCGTATTCCTACGAACTCCAAGTTGTAAAAAACTGTCATCTCGCCTCGATGTACATCTTTTTCTACCTTGACCCCTCCTCCTCACAAGAGAATTAGACGATCTGTACCGCTGGATGCTGCGATGAATCGTTGATACTGGTCGACGAAGCCTTGAGGCAATCGATCTGTAGGTATGGCCATTTCTTCTCATTTCATCAGCCCTAATGATTTCCAGTGATGTTAAGTCAGGCATAATAAAGAGCTTTTAATAAACAAAATTGCCTATAGAATAACAAATTTATAAAAAACCATTAAGTGCAATTTTTCAAAAAAATTACAATTACGTAGTTATTACTCGAACAAGTTGACAAAACGTATTGTTCGGGAAAATAAAACAAATGAATGAAAAAAGTGTATGTCATCTAATTTTCTATTTTCAAATTTGACAATAAATTAAAAAAACATCATAACTGGCCAGTTCCTCAAGTAAAAGATTTTAAAATCCTGCTTTTTTTGTGTTCCGCTAATTGTGCCGGTGTGTATATAACTATGCGGAAGTGTCGGATGTTTTTTATTTCATACCGACCCTAGGTTAAATCATTTTTTTCTGAATGTTATCAAAGAGAATGTAAAATTACTATTAGCTACGAATAATATTCTGAGCGTCATAATTTTTAAACAATTCTAAAGAAATAGGTAAGTATTCAGAATGTTTATTTTAATTGGGACAGTATGGGGAAATCCAAATCCGTAAGAGATACAAAGAAACTGTGTTAGGAACCATTCGGTCTTTTTTTGTGAAAACAATTTCGGCATTACCTATTTTACGGTCAAGCGTGAGTTGTCCATAAAAATTAATTAAATTGACAAAAATATTTTTATTTCATTGTACCGGAAGAAAAAATTCTGGACAATAGAAGTTGGACAAATTTAATAAAAAATTTTTTTCATAAAACACAGTATGGGGAAATCCAAATCCATAGAACATATAGGGGAAACGTCTTTAGGACCATTCGATCTCTTCTGTGAAAAAGATTTAGCATTATCGATTTTACGGTCAAGTGTGAGTTGTCCATACGAATTAATTAAATTGGCAAACAATTTTTTATTTAATTGTACCAGAACAAAAAATCTGGACAACAGAAATTGGTCAAATTTAATAAATGTAGTATGGGAAAATCCGAATCCAAGGAAGATATTGGGGAAACGTCGTTAGGACCATTCGATCTCTTTTGTGATAACAAATTTGGAATTACAAATTTTTTGGTCGAGTATGAGTTGTCCTTAAAAATGAGTAAAATTAACTATTTTTTTTTAATGTAGATTTCAATTTTATTTAAGAATCATTTCATTGCATCAGAAGAAAAGAATCTAGATGACAGAAGTTGGTCAAATTTAATACAATAAACTATTCTTTCACACGATAGAAGAATCCAATGTACTAAATTACTAAACTCTACACAATAGGTATCATTTGCTACAAGGTAAACGTCAATTCGATGAAAATACTTGGAAGTCGTTATACACAGATATAAGTATTTTCGTCATCTTACCCATTAGATCCGTGGATCCTAACCTTTTCAATATTGTTACCCCTTTGACCTCTTAGGAAAAATGCTTTTAGCCCGACCCTAAAATGTTACCAATACAAACAATACAAGCAAATACGAACATTTTTATTAATCACAAATTGCACATTAGTCTTACAATTTACGTGCGGTACTTACTGCGCGGCGATCTATCATTTTTTATTTTTACTATCTAGCTAGGCATTTTATTGGACTAGGTCTTAATTATTAGGTTCTTTGTTACCCCCGCAGAATAGCTGATTTACCCCCGCGGGGGTAATTACCCCTAGGTTCGGAAACCAGGCAGTAGATGAATCTAAGGGGTTTGTTCGGAATAGCGACCTTCCGGGCATCCTGTTTTTAGCTTTCATAGAAAATACCAGTCGTTCTTTTTCACTTTTTGGTTTACATTCGAAATTACTGTTTCGATATTGAGTTTCTTGTCGGTTCTTCTCAGTATCCAGGTTTTCTATTTGAACCGAACTAAAGTAGATTTGATGTTCAAAAATAACTTGTAATTGAGTTTACTTGAATAAATTGATTTGACTTTGACTGGTATTTCCTGTTTTGATTTAGGTTTTAGTAATGGTTTACATGTTTCTTTGTCAACACGACGAATCCTCGTAAGATAAATCTTACTTTCACCGGATTGCCGGATCTAGTTTCATCAGAATTACACGCGGTCATCAATGACAATCTATCGGAGTGTGTCCATGACGGCGGAGGTTCGTCCAAATACGCGACATGCTACGTCGAAATCCTACGAAAATGTGGATATTGACAAGGAACTACTAATATCTTTAATACAATCAAGGTTCAAGCCCCGTATTAAGAGATAAAACTATAGAATATAAAGATAAACGCTTTACTTCTGAGTCATGGAGAGGAATATATGTAATAGTATATCATACAAGAAGATTTCACAGAACCGTCTGATTCGGTAAAAAAACAGTATGATAATTAATTCTACTTATATTTAGTACTAGTAGTAGCAAAAATACAGTGTTTTTTAAACTGAGACAGTAAGGGTGAACTCCGAATCTGTGGGAGACACAGGGGAACCCTCTTATAAACCATTTCATCTTTTTCGTGAAAACAATTTTGGCATTACAATTATTTTTATATGTTAAATATTTGTTATTGTAAATGTTAATATGTAATTAATTTTTTTTTGTCTTCAAAGTCGCCATAATACACGTCTTTGTGACACAATCGAAACGGGGGACCTAGACAAGTAGCTCTATTTTCGTAAACGATAGTAGAATAGAATGACAAATACCGCTTGATCTAGCGTAGTAACCAATTTTAACTTGGTTGTCAAACGTTATTAACTTGTGATAAATTCTTAAAATCTCTAGCTATCTTCCGCTCAAACTCCAAAAATCACCAATCGACACGTGTTTCACCTCTCAAGGAAGCATCCCCAGGATATACCAGAGATAGAATTCGGACACCTAACCAGCACCGAATCCGAGGGATTGAGTATCCACGCCTACGTACACATTAACGTGCATGCTATTCGGCTGCGGGCCAGTCTCTAGCAGGTCCAGCCAGCGTGATGTACGAAGGCCGATTCGTGTACCTAGTGTTTTACATGGCAAGTTTGCAATGTGGTTTCAGGCCCACGTATGCTCGTATAATACGACGTGATCGAACTTCTAAACGTAAGTGTGAGTTTGCGTGTAGCGAACTTTATTGCTTTATTCCCATGTGTTACACCATGAAGAAACGTGCTTAATTTATTAAAAATTTTTAGTATGAATTCATAATATTTTTAGTTATTACAATTAAGCCTTTATATCTATTGAAGAAATAATAACTCGAATAGTTTGATTGTCAAAGTCAAAGTCAAAGTTGAATCACTTTATTCGAGTAAACCCAATCACAAGGTATTTTTGAACGTCAAATCTACTTTAGTTCGGTTCAAAGAAAAAAGAAAAGAACCTGGTCACCGAGAAGAACCGACAAGAAACTCAGCCAGGTATAATTTTTTTAACATCATTTTACAAAAGGTTTATTAGAATACAATATTCAGAGACCCAGCAAATGCATGTGCAGAGAAGATCATTTCCAGAGTACTGTGTTATCTTCAACGAAATCGTTTATTTTATAGTATGACTGTTTAATCAATGTATGTTGTATTACCATTCTAAATCTATTTTCCGTTAATTATAATTTTCTTTTTAATATAATTGTTTATTGTTGCACCTTTGTACAAATTATCAGTTTTATTTTATTATAAACGGCGTGAGATTTATAACAAAAATTATAACGACTTTCTACATACAGCGAAATACGAATCCTTATAACTATTATTTGCGATACTATCATTCCGTCGTTAATACGTGTTTATGTAACACTGGCTGTTGCCCACGACTTCGTTGGAGTGGTCTTCAAATTACTAAATTACATAACGCAAAAACCTTCGCAGGCGTACGCAGACAATTTATCAATTTTTCATTACAATTCGATGAATGGCTTAGAACGCATAGAGGACAAACATACAAAGAAACATTCATTTTTATGTACAAGATTTGTTTCTAAATATCCTTCACTACGTGGTTTGAGAATCATAATGAAACTCCATGAAACGTTATTGAAACGATTCATGGAGTAAAATATAAATATTTAAATATAAAATAATACATTGTTCGGATGCATTTTATAGTTAAACGTTATTGTGAACCATAACCCCTAAGTGAATAAGGAAGACTTTAAACAGTAATCTGGTCTTTACCCGTCTTATTGCGGAATTACCCCAGTATTAAAATTTTGTAACAACTTTTATTTGTAATTATTTCCATTTTCATTACAATTTTGGCGGTTCAATTACATGGAAATTGCAAAATGTATAACTTATTTCCCGAAACGGTTTTGCTTTTCTAATAAATTAAATTATATAAAATTAGAAAAAAGAGAAAATGGTGAATGCTCTCGGGTTTTTAAGAATCCTTCCGCATTTGCCCCAATTGGGGCAAATTTATTTCGAAATACCCCAAATACCCAAACATTTGAAAAAGGAAAAACTTAGAATATTTAAAAAACGCTTAAATGTTAAATCTGATATTCTTCTCGATACTGCCATGCTGTCCTGTTCGATAATATTATTGTGAATCATGTAGATCTCATTACATTCCAACAACTCCATCTTCAGATCTTGCTACGTTGACATTCATCAGAGTAGGCACCTCATTGAGTTCAGTGAAATGAGTACAAATTTGAAGGGTCTGTTATTAGACAGCATGCGATTTCTGTAATCATCTCTCAATTTCATCATCAAATAACATCATCTGACCACCGATTTTATTAAAAAACTTGTAAAAACAGAGCGAAGTAACCTAAACTTGATAGGATTATTATGAGTCATCAAGTGATTCTCGTTACCTACCATCGACTCCATAATCGCATTCTGATATTTTAGTATTAACAAAAGTTTTCATCAAGACCGGTAACATAAATGAAAAACTTTCGAAGGGTCTGTTATGTGACGACAGCACGCGTTTTCTATAGTTATCTCTCAACCACAT
This sequence comes from Zeuzera pyrina, assembly GCA_907165235.1. Taxonomy (NCBI): domain Eukaryota; kingdom Metazoa; phylum Arthropoda; class Insecta; order Lepidoptera; family Cossidae; genus Zeuzera; species Zeuzera pyrina. The sequence goes on along the minus strand of OU015647.1, from coordinate 9,474,845 downwards.
CATCTAGTGTTGATGTGGTTGAGAGAAAAATGTTCATAAATAACGAAACGCAACTTCTCGCATTTTCGGAACGATAATAATACTTATGTCTATACCTACATGTGTACATTTTTCTAATTATATTACTATGCTTTTATATTATTAAGACTTATACCAATGGAAATTAAGTATATATTTCTAAATGTTATAGAACCTAAACGCAATGGAGAAGGGTTGAATGACACGAGCGTAATATTATTAGCGTATTGCGTATGTGTTGTCTACGAACTGGCATATGTGTGAGTGTGGGAGAAATTTGTATAATTAAGTAGAGCAAATGCATACGATAAGCTAACGCTATCTAGCGTGAGTTATATGTTATGAAAAGGAGATTAATGCCACCTTAAGGTAGGTCTGTAACTAACTTCTTTTCTAATTCTGGAACGGAATGATATAGAAAATAATCATCAAAATAAATAAGCTTACAAGCAGTAGGGATTATTTGGTATACGAGTATATATTCGAAGTCCAAGCTCCAATATCAGTGAAATTGAAATGAGACCACCTTTCAGCTATACTGAACCCAACGGAAAAATAATAATTTAAATCTGTTTATAAACGAAGAAATTATGGCCAAATATATAATGGAATTCGTTTATTATGACTTAGTTTACATTGACTAACCGCTTAATATGAAATAATAGCAATGTGAAAGTTCGTTTTCATATAAAATTCTTTGTAACAGTTCAGATATAATGACTTCGCTTGTTCTCTTATAGCGACATGTCTCTTATTATTGCCTATTTTTAAGAAATTATGTCCAGTTAAACGTGAGTGGTAAAAGAAGCCAAGGAATACCAAAGCTGACTTATGAAGATCAAATAGCTAGAATGTCAGCCAACGGAAATGTTATAATCACTCGCATACCTAGGCGAAAATGTGTGAGGAGAATGATGAGATTTGAGGAAGCGAAAGTATGTAAGGACCGCGACACTTGGCGCTCCGTCCTCTCCGACTACACCGTTAGGGATATGGCGTGAAGATATGTATGTATGTATGTCCAGTTATAGTGACCAACATGATTCCTAACACCTTCGCTCGTGACCCTCCACGTCCCTTTCCGTAAGACGAGGTTTGGGTTAGATTTACAATTTTTAGTTTTTCTCTCTATTAAACCAAATACCTAAAAGAAGTAGGAAGTCGTTTATTCTCAACACTATGCTCTGTATGACGTCCGCTTAGTATGACGTGTTTGTCACTTCCCATCGATGTCATTATAAATGGATTCTACTGTATATTGTGCAACAAGTGCGATAAGTTGTCCACCCACTCGGATGAAGATGAAGTCATTATAGAAGTCATAGTTGCAGATACTATTTTTTATTATTAAAATGTTAATTATTAAAAACTTTCCTAGGGATGGCGGTCTGAGATCGATTAATGAAAAAATTGATCGATCGATCTCGAGTAGAGAATTGATTAAGTGAATTGATTGCGGACAGCCAAAAATGGAGTCTCCATTATATTTGAATTGGTAAGAACGCAACTATAAAATAATGAGCTAGCATAGAGTTTTTTAATAAATTATACATACATATATCGAACGCTGCAGTCACCTTAGCGCTTTCGGAGCCAGATTTAGCGCTTTTTTGAGTCGTCTAACTTTTATCTATCCCACGCAAAATTTAAAAAAACTCGTAGAACGATTTTTGAGTGTCTGTCGTCTTTTCACTGGATCGATTCACTGCTCGAGATCGAATTATCGATTTTTCCATTAACCGATCGCAGATCACCATCCCTAGGAAAATTGTTCCAACAAATTGGAAGGTATGGGCACATAATGCGGAGATAATTTCGGTACAAAGAAAAATTAGAGAAAGTAATAACTTTATTCTTATTTATTATTATATTAATCTAAAACTTCGAAATCAAAATTTTCTTTATCTTTCACACTGACGTCAATGGCTATTAAAATCGGTTGATTTTTTTTTAGATATTAATTTTACATTATTTCTTTAAATCGTGAATTTGCGTGTGCCAAGCAAAATTGTAAAATGAGTAGCTACTTATCAACTGCAAAAATATGCGTTTAGATACTGTTTATCCTGCATGAGTAATAAAAAAAAATGTACATAATATATGCTGACAAATTGCAAATTTTTTTTGAAGTCAAATAAAAAATTTAAAAAAAAAAATACCACTACTTACAAAATTGCACCCCGCCATAGTGCAGTGAACGGGGGTAGTCTTCAAATGCACGGCCACATTGTGCTCGTGGAGCCGGGCCGCCTTCACGAACCGCTTGTCGCACAACGGACACGCGTACTTCAGCTTCGCCGGGTCGATGTGTTTTAGATTATACTTCATATGCTGATAATATGACATTCTGTTCTTGAAGTTCATATCGCACTGCCGACAAATACAACTATTTTGACTACATCTTATTAAAATTCAAGTCGACACATTGGAAATTTTGATGTCGGGGGTTTCAATTTTTCTAAGCAATTACAAAACATATGAAATTGATATTTGGTAACCATAATCTTCAATTCACTGCCTTTATTTTGACAATAGCATGTAATACTATTGTTATAAATATTGTTATAAAAGAAATTAAAGAAACCTCTTTTAAAACAGAGATTTGCTTTTTACGGACAAATGGGACCGATTAAAGCCTCTAAATTTTCTATGTATATGAATATAAAAACACACTTCAAAATGACAATATGATTTTTCAAAATTAATTATAGTCTGTACTTTATACGAAAATAACTGTTTTGTCATATAAGACCTTACAGAAAACAGATTAGTACTAAAGAAACTTAAATAAAACGCTAATCTTCACGCTGTATCCTTAACGGGGTAGTCAGAGAGGACGGAGCGCCAAGCGTCGCGGTTCTTACATACTTCTATCGCTTCCTCAAATCTCATCATTCTCTTCACACATTTTAAATATAAGTTTATTAACACACTAGCAACCCGTCATAGCTTTGCACGAGGTAGAAAAAAAAACAGCCCATGTTACTCGCTGATAATGTAGCTTTCTATAAGTGAGAGAATTTTTGAAATCGGTTTAATAGTTTTTGAGTTTATCCATTACATACAAACAGGCAAAGTTCACCTCTTTATTATATTAGTATAATATATAGTAAACTACCTTTTGGCCACGACTTCATTCGTGAGAAGTGCAAAGACACACAATATATTTATAAATTACTAGCAAACCCGGACCGTTTCACTGGGCGTTAGTTGAAATTAAAATAAATTAAACAGTTTTTATAATTATTTTGATATTGCAAAAAAAAAACATAAAAAAATTCTACTGATCCGATCGCTACCAAACTTTACAGGAATACCCGCTAGGCCAATCTGAAGATTCCCTGAAAATTTCATCGAAATCGGTCCAGCCGTTTCGGAGTCCATAAGGAACATACATACATACATCGCCTTTTATATAGTATATAGATAGCCTATGTGTTATTCTGATGTATGGAGCTATATTATTGTAAAGTTTCATTAAATTCCGTTCAGTAGTTTTTGCGTGAAAAACAAACTTTCACATTTATAAAATTAGTAGGAAACATATATAGCATAGAAATAAAAGTTAAATATCTCCAACGTTCAAAGTTCTAGTACTGATTTATAATATTATAACATAACAGACAAATAAAATATATAAATACCTATATTGCATATATAAATAAATAAGCCTTTTATTAATATGCTAAGAAATAAAAAACAACACGAGGAACAACGATCCAAAAAGATGAACATTCCCGTACCGGGAATCGAACCCGAGCCTCCTGGGTGAAAGCCAGGTATCCTAGCCACTAGACCATACGGGAGATGACAATTATATTGAAATTACTCTTCATGTTTAAGTTATATAACATTTATTACTATTACAATTCATTTGGAATTTTTTGTACATTTTTTAATATAACAATTTAATTTTAATTAATATTCTTAAAAATAGGAACTATTTTCTTACATGTGCGATTTTTAAATATAAGTTAACGCCATCTATTGACATATAATGACTTAGGCATTTAGTTTAATGCTAATATATACTATGTCCGCTAGATGGCGCTGTGCATAAGAAATATGTACTGCCAAATAATTTACAATTATGAATGTAATTTAGTTTAATTTACTTCACACACATATGTAAATAGTAATGAAAATACTTATGTATGTGTAAGGTTTTTAGGGAGGGAAAAATTAGTAAAGTTATGCAGAAAATTGGAAAATTCGGAAAATACTGAAAATACTTTTATCTATGTGATTTTTGTATGAACTCCAGACCATAACTCACGGATAACAGGATAATACCTATTGAACCAACAACAACAGTTGGCCGCAAAAAGGAAAAAACTGTAATAAATAATGAGGCTTGAGAGAGAAATAGGCAATAACGTAATAAGGCAATACCTACCTACCCACACATGACGGACTACATGGCGGATGTCCATAATTTTTTTTTTTTTTGAAAATTACTTTTTTGCTTAACACCAACAGTAATGGCATCAAATGAAATGCAATACGCAGAGGAAGGTTTCTGTATATGTGACGTCGTCATAAATCCAATATGGCTGATACTCCGCGATTGGAAGTAACTTTTATCACGACCTCCAACGACATGGTAATCCCAGGTTCCCGATTAACGTGGGTAACCCAGAGAAGTCACGGAAAATTTTTCCACGCGGACAAAGTCGCGGGTACGGCTAGTTAACAATAATTATGTTATGTTATGTATATGTGAAAACAACAAGAGAAAAATGTGATGAATTCCTAAAATCTATAGCTATTTTCCGCTCAAACACCAAAAACCACCAATCGACACGTGTTTCGCCTCTCAACGAAGCATCCTCAGGATATACCAGAGATCGGACTCGGTCAGCTAACCAGCACCGAATCCAGACAGACAGACAAAGCAAGACAGAGCAGTTTAATACAATACAATACACTTTATTGCAACAGTACAAATATACAGTCACAAAGAAAAATATAATAAAAATGTACAATTTAGGCGGCCTTATTGCTAGAGCAATCTCTTCCAGGCAACCTTAAGGTAAAGAGAAAAAAAAACAGGGAAAACCTGTGGGTGGTGCAAAAATATTAATAAATATACATATACATCCATTACAAATATTATATAAATATGTAAAAATTAATAATGATGAATTACCAACATAGTATAAATAATCACATTACAAATGAAATGACATTACCCTGCATCCATCTGCACCTTTATACAGGTAAATGCAAGGCAATGTCCAGAAGCTATAGAGAAAGATAGTAAATTTTGAGTTCACGTTGAAATTGAGCAAGTTTGTTAGCACTTCTTAACATCAAGGGGAGCGAGTTCCATAAACGAACCGCTTGAACGCTGTAGGAATCAGAAAAGAACTTTGTAGTGTGAACTTTAAACGTTCTTTAATTTTAAACTTTCCTCGGGTTCGATTCCTGGTACATGAAAACTTTCTTTAATTTTTAATGATGATATTTAGAAAAACTTGTTTATTTTTATATTGACACGTATATAATTTTGATTGCAATGTAATGAGTAATGACTATATAATAATTAATAACATTTTAAATCCAATTTAATGACATAAATTTAACTCCAATTTTAATGACTATAATAATATTTATCTGAGTTATTTGTTTTGTTATAAATGTTTTTGTAACGCCAGGCATGAGGCGGAGCACAGAGGCTCTTATAGTATATTGTAACATTAACACCATATTTTTACCTGTGTCTCACAAAATGACTAAATGAATAAATAAACCACGCTGTTGAATGGCGACAGTGTTCCGCATGTACTGATGTTAATTAACTTCTATTTACCCAACTTAAAAAAAAGTTTTCAATTCGTCTGTATATATTTTTTTATAAATAAATCTTTGTTTAAGGACATATTTTGACGCTTCTTTTTCTGTTGGTTCCAGTATATTTATACTATTATATAAATCTCTAGCGTCTGTATGTAATTATTATTGTACTGACCAATTTTGTGATACATAGTCATTTTATGACTCACTGACTTCGATTCTACCATTTTTTAAATTTTTGTCTGTCTGTCTGTATGTCCTTTTATAACTGAAGAACGGCTTGACCGATCTTGATGGAAATCGGTACGTAGTAGAAACATGTGATAGGCGATAGGCGCTCATGATAGGCTACTTATTTTTTAGGAAATTTGCCCCTAAAGGGGTGAAAATGGGGATGAAACTTTGTATAGGAAATGGTAAGCCGCTAAACCGATTATGATGAAATTTGGCAAAAAGATAGTTTGACATCGGAGGCTACTTTTTATAAAACATCTATCCCTAAAAATGGTAGAATCGAACTCAGTGAGTCATAAAATGACTATGTATCACAAAATTGGTCAGTAAAATAATAATTATAGACAGACGCTAGAGATTTATATACTTAGTAGTATAGATTTATAGTTATTTTTGTACCTGAGTGTTGATTAGTATAGTTATTTTGTATTTTTCAGTTTTTTTATTGAAGTTTTTAATTTTTTTCTTAAAAAGTATTTTATTTCTTCCTTTCGGCATAAATAAATATCTAGGGTAGTTCTACGATTAATTTGTGTTTAGTATTGGAGCGGAATAATATACAAAAAACATTAAAATAAAAAAACTAAACCGACTTCACAACAAAACACTGAAAAGTATGAAATAACTATCGGTGCAAAGTCTACCAAGCTAATAGATTTTCTGTTGTTGCACATTGATTTGGCACCGACTTCAATAACTGTCAAATTTAATTATAAGTATGTGTATCGTATTTATAAAGTTATTTTTGTACTTAAGTTTTGATTCACGTAGTTACCAAAGGCTAATAATTTCGTACTTCTCAATGTTTTGTTTTGGAATTGATTTAAATTCTTTATTAATTTTTTTTTATAAAAAAATTTATTTACAAAGTATAAGTAAATATCTAGGGCAGTTCTACAATTAACTTATATTCTAATTCTGGGGCAGACAACAACACACACAAGCACACACATACGCACACACACACGCACACGCACACACACACACACACACACACACACACACACACACACACACACATACACATACACAAGAGAAGCAACAAAAGAAGAAATAAAAGCACACAAGAGAATCATCAATATAAATAAATATGGTACATGGTGTATCCTTTCAAATAAAAAAGAATTTTCCAAATCGGTTTATAAATAACGGGGTTAAGAGGTAACAAATATAAAAAAAGGTGCACAGTACCTGTAGACAGTAGAGGTGCGCGGGCGCATCGTGCGTGACCAGGTGCACCTCCATGGCCTTCTTGAACAGGAACCGCTTGCCGCAGCGCGGGCACGCGTGCTCCTTCTCGCCCTTGTGGATACTGCACGCACACACACACACACACACACACACGCACACGCATATTATGTGTATTTTATTTTAATATAATTGCAACTACCTGTAGATAACTTTTGCTAACATCTTGTTTCAATTCATTTAAAGACTAACGAAGAAAACCTACAGAGCGAAAGCAAGTGGTAAAAGAAGCCAAGGAAGACCAAGACTCACTTAAGAAGATCAAATGTTAGCTAGAGTGTAGCTGACGGAAATGTCAAAAATGCTCGCATACCGCGTACGTCGTATGCTCGCATACGAATGGCCCGTTGGCCCAGTGGCATATGCATCTGATTTCCAAGCTTAGGGTCCTAGGTTCAATCCCCGGTCAGGACAATTTAGGAAACGAATTTTTCTAAATTGGCTTGGATTCTGGTTGTTACTGGGAATTCCCCCAGAGTTCGTTGTGTGGTACCCATAGTACAAGCTTACTGCTTAGTTTGGGATCACACAATCTGTGTAATTGTCTGGAGTATTATTTATTTATTTATTATTATTAGTATACGGGCTACTGAGCTTTGCTCGTTAATTCTATTGTATATAAGTAAAAACAAAGAAGTTGAAGCTAATTGCAGGATTCGAACCCGCGCACTACGGCGTGGTAGACCCACGCTGTAGCCACTGTGCTGGTGTTGCGCTGTGCCAATTTTTGTTTTTATATATGGCCAGTTTTTTCTATTATTGTTTGTGCGATTCTCCCTTGAGAGAAGGTAAAGGGATATACAGCCTATGTCTTCAATAATAAATAGACATTTTTGGCGACTAATATATTAAGGAATCTTTCTAGTAGCATCTGCTAAGGCAGACTAAGTCACTAAATATTCCCAACATCACAATACATAGATAGTAAGGCACAAGCGTAGTCACTTACGACGCAAACTATTGGCTTGGAGTCTGGCTGTTGTTACTGGGAACAGTAACAACAGCCAGACTCCAAGCCAATTTAGAAGTTAGTTTCCTAAATTGACCTGACCGGGGATCGAACCCGGGACCCTAGTTTGGAAAGCAGATGCATATACCACTGCGCCAACGGGCCAGTCGCCCGTTGGCGCATAATAATAATAAAGTTCATATAAGGAAACATCACTAATTAAAAATTGCAAATACTGGTTAGGAGGGAAACGTTAAATCACTACCGAATTAAGTTGAACTATAAGTGATGACTGATGACTATTATTTTTATCAGTTTTAAAGTGCTTTTTAAATGTAATACGAGAATAATACTTACAAAAGATGTGTCCTCAGTGAAGTCCTATCTCTGAAGGTCTTCCCGCACAATTCGCACTTCTGCCTTTCCGCGTGGTTCTTTATGTGATTCCGCAGCTTACCCAACGTACTGAAAAAGAGGGGTTATGTGTATTAATATGTAGGATTATGTTGGTTTAGTAGGATCAGTTAGGACAACAACACATCTCTACATTGTATCCCTAAAAGGGTAGTCAGAGAGGACGGAGCGCCAAGCATCCATATCCTTACATACTTCTTTCGTCTCCTCGAATCTTATCACTGTCGTCAAACATACATACATATCTTCACGCTGAATCCTTAACGGGGTAGTCAGAGAGGACGGAGAGCCAAGTGTCGCGGTCCTTACATACTTCTTTCGCTTCCTCAAATCTCATCATTCTCCTCACACATTTTCGCCTGGGTATGCGAATGCTTTTGACATTTCCGTCTGCTAACACTAGCTATTTGATCTTCATAAGTCAGCCTTGGTCTTCCTTGGCGTCTTTTACACCTCACTTTCACTCCGTAGATTTTCTTCGTCAATCTTTCATCACTCATTCTCTCTATGTACCCGAACCATCTTAGCATTCCTTCCTTCATTTTTACAATAACACTCATTTTTTCGTCAAACATACATTATATATACTACTAAAATCATATTCCTCATTTTTACTTCGCCGTTGTCGAGTAAAAGGGAGGTATTATAAATGACACTGTTACTTATTTGTTTGCTTGTTTGACTGTATCCAAATATTAATAGAAGTTGTGTCAAGGTCTGTTTTTGTTATAAAGTAGCTCTCTGTCTCCGACGGCGTGAATATATGAATATACTATAATATACTTCTTTAATGATATGTTACGAGAAATGATAGTTAGTTAGTATGGAGGCATCCAGTTCGTTAGTATTTACGTTGGGGGCAATGTGTACATTGAGAGCAGCATGTAAGTGTAGGTTGGGGGCAGAAATTAGTGTAGGTTGGGGACAGTAATTAGTGTAGGTTGAAGGCAGTAATTAGCGTTGGTGGGAGTAGTCATTAGTGTTGGTGGGGGCAGTAATTAGTGTTGGTAAGAGGCAGTAATTAGTGTTGGTAGGAGGCAGTAATTAGTGTTGGTTGCAGGCACTAATTAGTGTTGGTTGCAGGCACTAATTAGTGTTGGTTGGGGGCAATAATTAGTGTTGGTTGCGGGCAATAATTAGTGTTAGTAGGGAGCAGTAATTAATTTAAGTTGGGGGCAGTAATTAGTGCATGTTGAGGGCGATAGTAAGTTTAGGTTAGGAGGTGTAGGTGTAAGTTGGGGGCACTAGTAAGTATAGGTAAGGACAAAAGTAGGTGGGGTGAGGTAGTAGTAGTAGTAGTAAGTGTAGGTGGGGGGTAGTAGCGACTGGTCGGTAGGGCAGTACGGTAGCGAGTGTACTCACGGCTCGGTGTGTCCACACACGGCGCATGTGTGTGTGGGAGGTGGAGCGCTGTGTGCGCGCGCGCAGTGGTCGGTGGGGCAGTACGGTACAGTACAGTACAGTACAGTAGCGAGTGTACTCACGGCTCGGTGTGTCCACACACGGCGCATGTGTGTGTGGGAGGTGGAGCGCTGTGTGCGCGCGCGCAGTGGTCGGTGGGGCAGTACGGTACAGTACAGTACAGTACAGTAGCGAGTGTACTCACGGCTCGGTGTGTCCACACACGGCGCATGTGTGTGTGGGAGGTGGAGCGCTGTGTGCGCGCGCGCAGTGGTCGGTGGGGCAGTACGGTACAGTACAGTACAGTACAGTAGCGAGTGTACTCACGGCTCGGTGTGTCCACACACGGCGCATGTGTGTGTGGGAGGTGGAGCGCTGTGTGCGCGCGCGCAGTGGTCGGTGGGGCAGTACGGTACAGTACGGTACAGTACGGTACAGTAGCGAGTGTACTCACGGCTCGGTGTGTCCACACACGGCGCATGTGTGTGTGGGAGGTGGAGCGCTGTGTGCGCGCGCGCAGTGGTCGGTGGGGCAGTACGGTACAGTACGGTACAGTACGGTACAGTACGGTACAGTACGGTACAGTACGGTACAGTACGGTACAGTACAGTACAGTAGCGAGTGTACTCACGGCTCGGTGTGTCCACACACGGCGCATGTGTGTGTGGGAGGTGGAGCGCTGTGTGCGCGCGCGCAGTGGTCGGTGGGGCAGTACGGTACAGTACGGTACAGTACAGTACAGTAGCGAGTGTACTCACGGCTCGGTGTGTCCACACACGGCGCATGTGTGTGTGGGAGGTGGAGCGCTGTGTGCGCGCGCGCAGTGGTCGGTGGGGCAGTACGGTACAGTACGGTACAGTACAGTACAGTAGCGAGTGTACTCACGGCTCGGTGTGTCCACACACGGCGCATGTGTGTGTGGGAGGTGGAGCGCTGTGTGCGCGCGCGCAGTGGTCGGTGGGGCAGTACGGTACAGTACGGTACAGTACAGTACAGTAGCGAGTGTACTCACGGCTCGGTGTGTCCACACACGGCGCATGTGTGTGTGGGAGGTGGAGCGCTGTGTGCGCGCGCGCAGTGGTCGGCTGCTACGGCTGCGCGCGACCACGCTGCACCGCAGGGAACGCAGCGCCATCTGTGGCAGAGAATATTTCGACTCGTTAGGATATGGGTTCACACTTTGGAACCAAAACGATTATGCAGGATATGGTTTCAAAGGAACTTTCACCCTCGAACATTAAGATTGTGGAGTAAGCTTCCTGTCCACGTTTTTCACTAGAGACAGAGGTTTTGAAGGTGTAAATACGTTTTTACAGGGTTGGGAATGCACGGCAGTGATATTGCTGGTGTCGCAGGCGTTCATAGGCTACGGTAACCGTTTAACATAGGGCGAGCCTGATGCTTGCCACTTTCATGGCATAAAAAAATGTGCTCGTAACTCTCATAACACTACTGACATCATATTATCAAATAATATTCAAATGGCAACTGTTCAAGTCCAGTATAATTGACATTGAAATTGTTTATTACGAACAAAAAGTATAACTACAACTTAAAAAATGTCAACAGCTGCAAAAGTTCAGAAATGTAGCGCAGCTACTAACGCCCACCTTAAGAACGCTGACGTTCCAGCATTTAATCTAGTACAAAGATAATTTCAACAGCTTAGACTATGTGTGTGTAAAACTGTACCAGAGATGGTATAGGGAGTGTGGTATTGTGTAGTGTAGTGTTGTGTAATGGTGTGTTGTGTAGTGTTGTGTTGTGTAGTATAGTGTGGTGTAGTGTAGTGTTGTGTAGTATAGTGTGATGTAGTGTAGTGTGGTGTTTGTAGTGTAATGACGAATGAATATAGATACATCATTATTATATAACTGTTGTAAATAAGGAATAAGAAAGTTGTGTGTTACTAGTTGGTTATCTATTTGTGAGTAAGTAAGTTATAATAGGGACTATGAATTAACACAAATCGAAATCTCATGTTAATGCAGAAGACTTTGTGTTCTAAATTGAAGGAATGTAAACCAGAGATCTTAGTTCATTATATTAATTTAATAGTTGGTGCAGCAAGATGTCAGTTCCTTAAATCCTGTTTTAATAGGTGCTGCAAGCCACGCAAAAAATTCAAAAACTTCCGGTACAAAAAATAATCTAGATTGAGTTCCACCAAAAATTCTTTTTATGTTTAATAGTTCCAAATCAGTGTAAAAATAGGAAATAAATTCGGTATTCGGTCGATTCTGTGATTTTCGTTAGTGCTGTCCCGTTCCTGATACACATAGCAACCACATTCATTTAGGTATTCAAATTTTAGGATATTCCTATTTATATGAGTTATACTGGGAATCACTGGCAGAAATAAAGATGTAAATTTAGAGAGTTCCGTACAATTTTATTGTCCCAACTAAACCCCAATTTAGGTCGCGTTCGTTCCGATCGGGCAGTGCGCAGTAACTGCCGTCGACGCTCGCATACATCACGCTTCCACACAAAACTGCTGATTCGTCTTTTCTAACACACTTACAATATCCCTACAAAATCTTTCAATCAAATAAATTCAATCATTCAAACCTATCAACTACACCTATTTCATCCCACCTATTACTCTCACTAGACCACCACCAACACGCCCGACACCTTCACTCACCTAACCCGGTGCCTCCTCCGGTGCGCACAGAGCGCGTGCGCATCTCGACACCGCACACTGCACACACTGCATACCACACTCCCTGACGACTAAAAACAATAAAAAAAAAATTTTATTTGTTTCTTAGATAAAAAATTCCGGCGCACGACTTTTTATACCCCAGAAAAGTACGTGGCGACCGGCCGGGTATTATGGGGCTTGAATCGCCTAAAAACCTTTTTGCTATGGTTGAAGTGATCGTCACAGCGAATCGGAACGTGTAGGGGAAAGAGCAGCGAAAGGCACGTCGCCTGGAAAACTTATTATGTTCTAAAGATAAAAGAAATTAAAGAGTGATGAACTATAGAGAAAAAATAAAAGATGATTAATAAAGAATTAACAAATAAATGAAGAATTATCAAATGGATAGTTAACGAAATTTCATTTAATACCTCATACGAAGCTCATATTTCTTTAACTTTATATTTAAACCTCCAGAATTAACCCAGTGCCGTTCCAGGATCCTCTTCGGGGGTTTTAAAGCGGGTTATCAATAAGGGTTTTCTTACTAAGCCTTTGTCTGTGAAAAGCAGTTCAATTTACCACTAGAAATGAACCAACTAGTCCGGAAAGCTGACTAGTAATATACTCGGAGACTAGTTGGCGATTAGGCGGCAAAAGACGGTAACTAGTCGGTACCCAATGAGTTACAGGAAAGCAGGAACAAAAGAAAAGGAGAATTATGTGGTAGAACGACTGAAATAATTTTAATCGCAGCCCTTAACTAAGTGATCAACTGACTATGTTGATATTCGACATGATTGTCATGCTCGTCGTGTTTTCCTCTTTATCTGTTATTTTGAAAGAATAACCCATTGTCATATAGATGATTTTTTGTTTCAAAGATGAATGCGTAACCTCTATGTAGATATGGGTTACCCATTCATCTTTGAAACAGATATTAGGCGCTTTGAATCAGCCAACCCTTTGCCATTTAAGCGGTGGTTACTATTAATAGGGTTACCCATTCGAAAGGTTTAGTCGAACGGATTGGGACACCAATTGGACTCGCTAAGCAAGACTATTTAGAGATATGGCGTTGAAAGGCTTTTGCATGGGACGGGTTGTCCGGTCCCTAGAACTAACCCGGAAAAGCAAAACCGGACTTTTAAAGTCCATATGTGTTTTTGGGTGACTAGTCATGAGTAAAACAGATATTAACACATCGAAGTTATTTTACAAGTGTTCTGTTCTAATTGGAACGCTAAATGCCAGCACTGACCGGGTCATGTTTCTTCATATGGTTCTCTAACTTGAACTTATGGTTGAAACCGACCACGCAGTCGTAACAGCGGTAGTCGTGGCGAGTGAACACTACGCTATTGAGAGCCTTCTGACGTTCTGCTTCCACCTGTAAGGGTATAAGGATCGACCTGTTGTTAAATAATAACAGGAAGCAATAAAATAATGCGAAGCAAAAAAAATGAAGCGAAGCGAAACAATCAGTGTGATGGTTTATGGAGCAGAAACAGATAAGTAAAAGATAGATTTTCAAACGTAGAATTACATGCAATGTTAAATATTTGACTGAAATAGAACCGAATTGACAATTAATTGAACGAAATTGACGAAGAATTAGTTTTTTCTGTACCGATAATAGATTTGGCACCTTAAAGTACCTTATAAATAGGTTTACTTGAACAATTTGGTTTGACTTTAAACAGCGGCCACAAATAATTGTAGTATAAAAAGCGAAGCAAGGAAGTGTGAGATGGATGAAAAGTATTAACAAATGAAACAACTATTAGTAAAAATGTATAACGAAAACATTGAACAAAAATAAAGCAGTAAAAAGGACTTGTGATAAATTCCTAAAATCTTTAGCTATTTTGCACTCAATCTCCAAAAACCATTAATCGACACATGTTTTGCCTGTCAACGAAGCATCTTTTTTGGTTTTGAGTGGAGAATAGCTAAAGATTTTAGAAATTCATCACATGAAATGGATTTCCGCATAGTTACACCTGAGTCTATACAATATAGTAAAAAGTGCATTGAAGTAAAAAAAAACTGAGCGAAGCAAGAAAAATTACTAATCCAGCGCCACCTCTTCCCAACTGAGCACGACCATCTCCAATTGCCCTCCGCTAACGTTCAACTGCTCCAATTTACGGTTAACCCTCGCGTTGTTCACCACGCCAGGAGGCTTCTCTCGTTTCGGCGCGGGGTTCTTTCGACCATCTATTTTCACGCCTGCAAGAAACACGGCAAAAATAGCAATCCACTATTTGTCCCATCACGGATTTTCAGTATGATATTTCAATTTCCGTAAAATGAATCGCTAACTAAACTTTTGAATTATTTGAAGGAATGCCAAATCGCTGGTCACCTATGACACCACTATTGTTTAGCTATCAGCCCAGTAAGCTGTAGCCCGGGCCAGAGAATAAGGATCGCAAGATGAGACTAAAGAGGCCTTCGGGGTCGCGGCCGATCGGAGTGGGGGGCTCCGGTCATGCATGTGACCCTGAAAGGAACGACAGTGCCTGTTGTTCGTAATGTCGTAGCACTACGAGTGTTGGACAGTTCTATAACTGTCCCTCGAGAAGTGTTTTGGCACAGCGCGAGAGATGCTCCGGTGTGTTCAATAAGAAATTCCAAAACCCTCAATGAGTCTATTCATTGAGGAGACCAGTGAAAATTGACAGGTTAGGCTTCTTGTCCACGGCGACATATTAAGAGTCAGTGTAACACCGGGCCTATGCATGAACGACGGTGGTGTACTGATTTATTTTCTAGGTCTCTTTGTCGACATGACGGATCCGCGTCGGATAATTCTTACGATCGCCGGATTCCCGAATCTTTCTCTGCCATATTTACGCGCGGTCATCAACGATAGTCTATCGGAGTGTATCCACGACGACAGACGTGCGTCCGAATCGTGTCCGATTCGCTAAGTACAAATCCTACGACAATATGAGGCTAGACGAGGAACTACTAATGTCTTTAATAGTATCAAGGCTCGTACTATGGGCTAAAACCATTGAGGTATGTAAAAATAAGCGCCTTATTTTTGAGGCGTGGAGGAGAATATATGTTATTACATATATTTCACAAGAAGATTTCACAGAATTATCTTTAGTAGCAATAATAATTAGTTAAAATTAATTTTAAGTTTTAAATAATGTTTGTTAATGTAATAATGTCAATATGCAATCACAAGTTTTTTCGTCCTCAATGTCGCAATAATATACGTCCTTGTGACATAATCGAATAAATAGTTCTACTAAGGCCGCGATTTTGCTTCCGCCGTAGCTACTTCTGGCAAAAAATTTATCGTGGACAAAGATGTCAGATAGATTTCTCAGGCGGATCCGGCGGTTAAAATTCATACCGTGGTCAAAAAGCCTTATGATTCTTTTTCTATATTATATACAAAACAAACGAGCAAACAATCCACCTGATCATAAATCGTTGACAATACCAAGGCTAAGGAGGCACCTCATATTACAAATGCGTTGTCAACTAAGATGTGGCTCTTGTGACAGAAACATCACCTACTGTCTCACTTTCCACACGGGAACACTACAGAGTACTAGACTTGGGTACCACTGCGTTAACCAGGGCAATTGCGCCAACTCTGCTCAAGTGCTGGATGTGTCGACTCACTTATTATAAATGTATTATCGCATAACACACTTCAGCGCATTATATGCTAGAAACCAGCAGGCACGGGATGTGGTTGACGCACGCTTTGCGATTCACTCAGCGCGTAACATTTTGCTGCACCATGGCGCAATTTTGAGGCAACTAAAAGCGCCGGCGCAGTGACTTGCGCCCGAGTTACTGAGTTCGCGCAAGGAATTTTGCTGAGTAATCCATGCCTAGCAAGCACGACTATTTGGCGGCAGGATTAGCAAATACCCCATACAAGACGAATATATCCAAAAAATAAAAAAATAAAAATTGAACACAAGTGCAGAGATATCTCGTGCATCTCGTGCATATGCACGTATCAGCTCAATGAGCTGCTAGTGCATTATTTAATACTAAGAATACAAGTTCCTAACAACTGAATTCACATTACAAAAAAAAACATTTTTGCTTCCACTATTACAATACACTTTGGTCTATTGAAAAGACAGTGGTCTATTCAGTAGACTGGTGAATAGGATAACAGTATATTTACCTTCCTTCTTTTTCCTTCTCCCTCTGGGTTTGTATTCATCCCCTTCCTTCTGTTTCTTCAATTTAAGCGGTTCTTCATCTGATTCATCAAATTCCACTTCACTCTTCTTTCTAATTTTTTTCTGTTTTGATTTCTTATTCACTATCGGTACTTCATATTGGAATGGATCTTCTTTTAATAAAGTCTGAAATGAAGCCAGTAATTCCTTTGGAAGAACAGTAATTAGATTTAAAAATTTGAACCTCTTTTGATTTGATTTAAAAGACAGGCCGCTTTTTCCTGCTGAAAAAAAGACTGCTTTTAACCCCTAATGAAGATCATTAGGGGTAATGGAGGTCATTAGGAGTGATGAAGGCCATTAGAAGTGATGAAGGTCATTAGGGGTGATGAAGGTCATTAGGGGTTATGGAGGTCATTAGGGGTGATGAAGATCATTAGGGGTGATGAAGGTCATTAGGAGTTATTTCTTGGAGTGATGTGCTGAACTTCTTCTAGATTCAGAAAATACTGGGCGAGGCAGATCAATGAGTCGAAAATGTGCAAGCACCACCTGGCGGTACCGACACATTCCTGTGTCGGACGCAATTTTGGAAATTCTACAAAAAGGTACTGGCCCCAAAAATTTTATATTGGCAGCGAATTTGTCAGCATTTTCATTGCCTACGTTGACCGCATGGCAAGAGACCCATTTCAGAATCAGTCTTTTTTTATTTCCTAGTCATTAGTTAAAAAGCAGTAGTTTTTACTTTTTTGCAGTAACTGACAAAATTTGTATTCAGCGCCCCATATTGGACTTTTCTCAAATCTCACCTTACTTTCTAAATCATTCTCCTCTGCTTCCTTCTCAGCTACACTTTCGGCATAAAATTCATCGTTATCCACACTATCATCTTCTATTTTTATAAAAGCCAATGGCTCCGTTTGAGAATCAGTTGTACTTCTGTTTGAACTCCTCGTTTTTCTATCACATGTTAACTGTGTATTGAGGTTGGGCGATCTTGTTCTATCATCTGATACATATTTTACATCTCGTGTGGAGTTTATTTCGCATTTCTTCAGTTTAGACAGGCTTAGCAAGTGTGGTGTTTCATTTAGCTGTTAAAATAAATAATGCTAAGTTATCAGTGCACATTTTTTCTGAACCAAGAGGTGCAATGGGTTAGACCTCAGATTTGCAATGCATTTGAAATGTAATTGCTAAGAAAATAATAACTAGACTAATTATTGTTTTTTTTAAATAGCATATGAAAGTATTTTTTACTCTTAAAATTTTTAAAAGTCCCTGACAAAAAAAACCTTCAAACATAACATAACATAACTTCACGCTGTATCCCCAATGGGGTAGTCAGAGAGAACGGAGCGCCAGGAGTCGCGGTCCTTACACACCTCTTTCGCTTCCTCAAATCTCATCATTCTCCTCATACATTTTCGCCTAGGTATGCGAGTGCTTTTGACATTTCCGTCTGCTAACACTCTGGCTATTTGATCTTCATAAGTCAGCCTTGGTCTTCCTTGGCTTCTTTTACCACTCACTTTCGCTCTATATATTTTCTTCGTCAGTCTTTCATCAAAACCTTCAAAAAGTAAAAAAATAATATGTACCTCATAGCCCTTTAAATTTGTTATAAGTTTCAATATAAATAGTAGTAGTAATATATCCAAGTGTCGTCACGTCGGGGGACCGCTAAGTTTATTTGTATTTAAATTTCATACATACTTTATCACTTTTAGTTGTATTCTCATTTTATTACTTTATTTACTTAGCGGTCCCCCGACGTGACGACGCTTGGATATATGACTACTACTATTTATATTGAAACTTATCACAAATTTAAAGGGCTATGAGGTATATATTATTTTTTTACTTTTTGGAGGTTTTTTTTGAGTCAGAGGTTTTTTTTTTAATAAACATACTATTGTTTTTGTAGTACATATTATTTCATTTTACATTCAAAATTATTGTCATAAACTATTTTACACAGTGTATTATAGGTAAGTAAACAACTTTTAACGTTATCGTTAAAAGTTAAAACAAAAAAAATGGTTGAAAATAACTGGATTAGAGACTAATTGAAGTCTATAGAAGAATATATCACAAGATGTATGCAATGGGTGAAACAAATAAAATCTAGTATAAACATTACCACATATTGAACAAGTTGTTTACGAGCAGTCTGCACTTGATCCTTGAAGACCTGCACCCTCCTTATTATTGCGAGGCATTCCCAACACAATGACAGAGGCTGGTTGTTATAATCCTAAAAAAAACAGTCTGGTGTAATTGTTACTTGTGCAATATTACTAATAATAATACAGGAATTTGTCAGATTTGTTTTCATTTAAAACAAAATACTTAGTGCATACCTAATTATTTTCTTTTATATACACCATATTCTAAATGTTAATGATTTCTTTTATTTTCTTTTTGAGAGATCTTTTGATGTCTCTTTTCTTTTTTTATAGAAAAAGGGGGCAAACAAGCAAGCAGGTCACCTGATGAAGAGTAACCACTGCCGCCCATGGACACCCACAATGTACAGGGAATCACAGGTGCATTGCCAGCCTTTAGGGAAATAAGGACAGGAGGAGTGAGGGGGGTGATGGGCCATCAGCACTTCCACTCACTAAATGAAACACAACAGCATAGATGCTGGTATTTCACACCGATATTCTGTGAGAGGGTGGTATTTCACAGGGTGAGCCGGCCGAATTCGTGCTGCAATGCAGCACTTATAAGGTGGCAATTTTTAAGTATTGAATTAAAACATACTTTCTTTTTAAGTTATATACTACATTTTTTAATTTTGTAAAGCTTTCATTTGATATCAAAAACATTGTTTTCACTTTTATTTTAAATCTCCAAAATTACCAACCAGAGTAAATTTTAAACTCACATCTTGCTTTGGGCCACTACTTACTATAACACCGCTCCTTTACCAAATAGCCTTTGACAATCACGGCTGTTACCGATAGAAACTGCTGTGACTACAAGCATTCCGTTTTTTTGGGTACGAAAGTATTTTTTTTTTAGGAAACGATAGATGAGGGCCGGGATTCGTAATGCTGGCTACACCGCTAGGTTTATATCGTAAAATTATTTAGAATCAATCTCAACAAAATACTCACCAAGGACTCCAAAGTATATACGAAAAAGCGCTTCACCTCTTCATCTTGTACAAGCGTCAATTTCCTTTCACAACTCAAACACCCCTCACAGATGGACTCTAAAGGTATAAATTTACTCTTTGAATTCATTATTTCGTGTTATTACATGGATTTAATTACAAAAACAACATTAGAATAACATTCTTATAATGTTTTTGACAAATGACAACTATTTATTTATTCAATTATTTTTCTTAAGGCATTGGTAACAAAACCATCAGCCTAATGACGTAACTTCTGGAGAAATATTAACTGTCCCTAACACTCCCATAAAGTGATAATAGGCTTTACTGAAGTTAAAAAAGACTTCTTGGAAGAGCGGGAAAACTTCAGCTACACATATTTATTTAGATCTCCTCCATTCTTTTCACTTACACAGAACTTTGAAACACTTGAAAAAATAGAAAATCTAAATAAAATGTTCTTCTTCTTCTTTATTTATTTATTAACAAAAAGTACATACATATGTTAATATTTACAAACTTAAAACTACACATTATCTTAAATAATAAACTTCCTCAAAGTTGCCGCTTAGAAAGCTGTCATTGCTCAAGGTACCTAGCAGACTGGCAGCATTGCCTCTTTGAATAGCCAAACTGATTCGTTGGCGGAAGAAGCTGCCAGCCCGGCGGTCTCCCGAAGCCTCGACCAGTCTCTTACAAATATCAGAAACCAGTCGATGGGCTTCGGGGCCCCAGGGACCCAAAGTTTCGACTGCAAGGGGCGTAAATATGAAACTCTCAGAGAGAGTCGCATACTTACGCCGCTTCAAGTTCTCGGCAGTGCTGGCCGCGGCACCTGCTGACTTGGAAGTCGCCGGCACATGGGAAACAGCAAGTGTATCGACACAAGTGGCATCCCACACCAGCGATCTTCCAAGTTTCCAAGGAATGAGCGTCAAACCATCCGGTCTCCTGCCGTCGCTGCGCACAATACCTACAGGCTCTAAGACTGCAGGAACGCCAGCGGCGACAAGAGCCCGCCGAATGACGTCATTCAAGGCAGCATGTCGTGACATGCGGCCCGCACTACGTAAACAGGATAAACCGTGGTGACCTAGTACATCGACGAGATCACCACAGCGGCAACGGTGAAGAAGGTTAGTCCTGGCCCCCAGACGAAGGGATACTATGAGAGAAAGCGTGGTATTGTCGATTAAGGTTCCTAAGTTTTTTGAAGGTATTACCTTCAACCAGTGTCCTGACTCCTTCTCAGAAACAGCTAGGAGGCGAGACCGATCTTTTTCGGTACTACAAGAATCTAAAAGTTGTAAATGAACATTTTTGCATAGAGGCTCATCCCAGTGCTTTTGAGAAAAGGTCGAGGTAGGCAGGTTAGTACTCGGACAAACACTTAACCAAGCATTTCGAGCATCAGTCAAGCACGGCACCTCAACCGATCCTAAGGAAGGGCGAATAACAGATAGGAAAAGGTTTTCCGTGCTGTAGGCTGACGAAAGAAAAGCTGGCAGTGACACACTCGAGATTTTGCGTATGCCCAGGCCTCCATAACAGATGGGAAGCGAGGCTTGATTCCAGACCCTGTCATCAACAAAGGAGCAATTTAATATTTTAGATAATGTATTTTTTAGAATATTGTCTACAGATTTTAAAAGCGTTTGAAATTTAAAAAGCTGACAACAGCGAAGAGCATATGTAAATTTTGGAACAAAAAGGCAAAAGCGGACAATAAGGAGAACCATGTGGGAATTAATTTTGAAAAGTTTGTCTGAAGACTGGCAAAATTTTTGTATTTGATCATTGATAAAGCAGGGTATGGAGTCATCTAAGACGGGAGCACCTAGGAGGTACAGCGATCCTTTTGACAAGACTTTAATACCTGGTGCCAGATTGTTAAATTTATTAATTATTTCATTTTTTGTAATAGTTGGAACAGAATCGGAAACAAAGAGTTCACATTTAGAAAAATTTAATTCTAAGCCAATATCTTTAAACCTTTGAATGAGGGTTTTAAGGTCTTCTAAAACAGTAATTGCTTTACCTCCTATTGTTCCGTCGTCAAGGTACCAAATATTAAATTTGGAATTTAAATTACAAATCGCAGGATGGATAGCCAGACTAAAAATAGCTGGTCCGAGAGGATCACCTTGTTGACAGCCAACTTCGGAATGTAATAAATTATCTTTATATATTAATTTTGAAGGACTGCTGTAAGATTGCCAGAGGTAGGGATATATGTCCGGAACATGCTGTTTTATCTGTGTCAACAAGGTGGATCTATCAACAGAATTAAATGCATTTTTTATGTCTACTTTGAGGAGTACCTCACCTCCATCATGTGTCAAGAAAGCACGCGCCGCATGCACTGCCGCTTCACATCCTCTCTTTGAGCCAAAACCTACTTGTGTAGGACAAAAATAGTTTGATACGGTAGAGAGAATGTGACGGCAACAAATTTTGGAGGCAATGCGGCGTATAGTTGCACCTACGGCAATTGGCCTAACGCCACCGTCTTTTTTTTTCAGGGCACATAAATTGGCACCATACAGGATGTCGGTTATCTCCGGGGGCACCTTACCAGCCAGCATAACGTTTATTAGAGCTGTTAAACTAGATAAGAGTGTCTTACCGGTATCACCGACAGAGCCTGTAATCAGATCTTTATAATGTTGTGGCGTTAAGCCATCGAGACCTCCCGCGGAACCGCTTTTAAAAGAATTTATTGCGGCAAGCACATCTTCCTCCGTAGCTCGAGTCGATACATCATTTGGATGTGGGGGATCTGGCAGACAAGCCACAGAGGAAGAGGGATGCTTTGATCTGAGAGCAAAAAGAGTCTCGGCCGTATTCGGTGCCAAAACATCGCTGGAAAATAGCAAGTGGGCGGCACCTCTTAGATCGCCGTCGCTAATTTTTGTTTCTATTTTTGGAATACTGTCTGAATTGAAAGATTTATAAATGGGCCGAACATGAATGCTCGGAACTGAAGAGTTTGAGCACTTATGTTTAATTTTTTGTGTTAAGGAAATTTTGTCTTTATCGTTTTGTTCCAAACATAATGTTCTATAACCGAAAATGAGCAGTTCTTCCCAATCGCATTTGTCATTTCGATTTAATATTCTTTGTATTATTAAATTAAGAGATTTGGCAACGCTGATGCGTGCGCCACGTGGAATACGCTTTATTAAGCATACATTGTTTTTGAGCGAACCAATATATTTCCAAAAAGGTGTGCGATTGTGATTGGAATTTGAGGAATTAGTCAAATTATTGGACTGAGATGGCACTGATAAGGAAGTGGGGCCTGAAGCAATGCCGGCAGTGTCACACCGTTTGTGTACCCTGCCGACATGAATCTTCAAGCCCCTATTTCCACGAAAAAAACGAGGTTGGGAACACTGCTCACATTTTATTAAATTTTCCAACGATGTGTCATTAATTATAATATGTGAGCTAGAGGAAGGTGAGGATGTGAGGGCCGGGAGCATATCACGACATAATATTACGAAAAATTACAAAAAAACTACAGTGAAAAATAAGCTATAAGCGCTAAAATCTCTAAGCAACCGTTCTTGTTGACGTTGCTATGGCAGAACTGTCACACCCGGCCGGATGAGAAAAACCCACCCAGGACTGCAGCTGCGTCCACCACCTGAAACAAAAACACCACTGTGAGAACCAGATATGGGGAAAATGATGGTAATGAAATTTGACCAAAAAAAGGCGAAAGGACTTTAAAATAATTTTAAGAAAGAAGAGCCAAACAGTTGTCAATGATGACAATGACAATCCAAAGAATATCTTCTTTATTTATATGGCGCCGTCTAAATAAAATGACAACCTCACTTGTCTCGTTCCCGCCAAAAAGTCAAAATGACAACCACTGCAAGTCTGCTAGTTGACATTTTTACTTGACACTATCACTGACAAAATGCATTGCAAAATGCTGACAAAGCACGAAGAACAACAAAATATAAATAGAACTAAACCTCTGTTTCTTTTTATCATCTGTTTAATTTAAATTAATAATTACTTCTTTCACAAGAATCAATATAAAAAATGTACTTATTGACACGAATGACATTCAGAAAAAGCGAAATCTGAGATCTAATATTTTAGAACGAAGGACGTAATTGTCAAACAAAATAAAAATAAAATTATAACCTCGAAAATTGTACTTTCAATAAAAATCCAATAATGCGATTAATGAACTTAATAAGACAACTTCGTTTCACTCCGCAAATCCAAGTCCTAAGATATTATTCTGGAGATTACACACCAAAAGCTTTGAGGAGTCTAAAATCAAAGTCGACAAGGAACACGGTACAATACTATGTTGATTCCTGCAGAGTCAGGGCTGTGGCTGGAAACGGTGGAGATGGATGCATATCATTCCTTAGTGCCTGGTGCAAGGACCACGCCGGACCTGATGGCGGTGACGGTGGACACGGGGGTCACGTTATATTCAAAGTAAGAAATTGAAGTTCTATTCCCCCTTATCTTTAATTAGTGTTTAGTGTTATCTTTAAAGGCCGGCAACGCACCCGTGATTCCCCAGACGTTGCTGATGTTCATGGATGACGGTGATCACTTTCCATGAGGTGACTCACTTGCTCGAATGCCCCCTTCGCCATAAAAAAAGAAAAAAAAGGTATTTTTGGTAATAATCAAATTTCAAAAACAATGTTTTGCTTTATAGCTTTTCAATCTAAAAACGACTTCAGGGCATTAACTCAGAAGTCTATGGTGATCAGTATCTTAGCGAAGAGATCGCCTTAGACTTCGATGTTAAGTTTTTTTTAACTATTTGAAAGTCCTCTATGAATAAACAAATTCCATTACTCCTCAATAATACACAGAGTTGTGTAAAATAGTTTATTAAAAGTATTTAAATACAAAATGCAAATGCTTAGTTATTTTTTTATTCCAAATACAAATACAAAATGGTTTCGAATAAAGTAAATACAAAATAGGTATTTTCAAAATACTTTCTTCAAATAAAATACTTATTTCTCTGATTTTAACACTAGTTTTGTTCGAAGAGTTCATCTTTCATGTTCCGTCTATGTGGCCTCATAATCATTCCACTAAACAAAAATAGACTGAGAAGTGTTTCCAGGTCTATTGTAGTATTGGCATATTGGCATTGGCACCGAAACAATTTGTGAAATTTTGTATGCTATGTCACTCCCACTATTAAAAGGAATCTAATTACACCTCATATGTTAAAATCCGTCAAGCCGTTTAGGCTACAGAGTAAACCAAAGAAATGGACATACATACAGACACTCGAAAAACATAATCCATAAACACTCTCTTTCGCAGCCAGGTAAAAAAGTCATACGATTATTAGAAATTGACCTTACTGTGAAATAATGTACAGATGTGTAGACCAGCAATTCTTAAAGTAGGTTCCGTGTAAGAGACTAGGGCTTCGCGAGTCTTACATTTGTAATTGAATTGTTAGAAAATTTTAGCTACCATTATTGTGACGGAACTTGGCCTAAGCATACACATTGATATACACTGAACTATTTTAATTCCATGGTAGGTCACATACAATAAAAATGCTCAATTTTACGCCTGCCACATGCGATCAAGTGTGCTTGATCAAGTCTGTCCGATTGGCATGGAGCTTTGATTGGCATGACGCCCCTACATTGCCACACATAGTTAAATTTAACTTGATGCAACCTCAGCTTCATGCAAATTGGAGGGGTTTGATCATTCATACTTGTACATGATCATGTGTGGCGGGCATTAGACTTATTAATGGCTTTAATAGGAAAGGATTTTTATTCCTGTTATTATTTTAAATTGTAGTATTGTAGTGGATATCTTTTATTTGCTAAGGGGTTCCTGAAATAAAAGGGATTCATTTAGTGTTTCAAAGTTGTTTCAACATACTACAACAACTATAATATGTATAACATAATATATGTCAACACAAGCCGTTTCCCGCCCGCTTCGCTGGGCATAAGTGGAAATTTTGTATGTTTTTGTTTCAAAAATGGTGAAGTGTCTATGGAGTTAAAAAAATAAGTAACCTATAACCATCTACAACTAATTCCGCATCGAATGGTCATGGTCCCATGCCGATCGGTCCAGTAGTTTTCAAGTTTATTGTGGTCAAAGAAAAAAAACTTTCATTATATATATATATAGATAATGAAGATTGTGCCAGCCGTAAACCAAACTGCATTTAGCTGAGTGTTTCAATTATAAACTCCCAAGAAGCTAATTCTAAATACTCAGAAATAATCAGAGACAAATGCTTTAAAGCTTATGAACCTCTGATCTAGACTTCCATTGACTGTATGTTTTTTTCAGGCCACACACACGGTCAGAAGTCTCAATCACTGTAAATCAGTGATACAGGCCAAACACGGAGAGAAAGGCTACAACAAAGACTGTAATGGAAAGAATGCGGAACACATCATTATATCAGTTCCTTTAGGTAATATAATAATCATACTCTAGACCAGGACTGTCCAAACCAGATACAATCTCGGGTCAAATCATTAAATAGATTAGAGGGTCGCAGTAATAAGTACCTACTTTAGGTTGTCAGACCAATCACGTGAAGAACTGGCACGGATCATGTCAGATTCCATTTGACAAATACACAGTTCAGCCATGCTTTGGCCAGCTCTGCTCTAGCAGTCGCATGCATTCTGTAGAGACAAATAGACACTGTCTACACTGACAAATTACTAATAAAATATAGTAAAAGAAAATATAACGCAACCAAAAACATGCTTTCAAAAGTCCCGCGCTCGCCTTATCTTTACCAAACCGCGACAAGAAAGCGTCACAGCAACCGTTCGCTTGAGAGACAAATTCAAATCGTGGCACTATTTACACACATTCAAACCTTTCCTAACACTGTATTTCGTAACAGATGCACACGCGTGCATCTGCAGTGGTTGTGAATGTTTACTTAGCTCAAAACACGCACGAAAGTTGATAAAGAGATGGCGTCTCTAGCCAATAACACCAACGGAAAAAGAAAGTGTCAAGGGTTTGAATCAGTTAAACGATTTATTTAACCTATTAGTAAAAATAACATATCACCTTCATAAAAAAAAAATTACAAGTTTGTTAAATGTCATAACTTTTTTATTTAATAATACGAAAGTTGAAATACTTTTTTTCTTATTTTAGCGCCCTCTAAACATTTTTATAGTGGCGTTCTCTTCCTTATGGAATTTTAAATAGATACGTACAAAAAACAACAGATGGCGTTCACTGGCATTCAGTTACAAACAAAATTATATTTAAGGTTAATGTAATATGGGTATGTGCTAAATTTAATTGACTTTTCTTTGTTGTTGTAGCTTTTTAATATAGCAAGTGGCAATTTTGCTACCCCTGAAACATCTTTCAAAGTAATTCTAGTAAATAAATAATGTAAAATTAAATCACATGAACCTTTATTACATACACATTATAACTGGCGATTTCGGTGAGTTTTCTTTTTGTCTACCCCACTGAAAATGTCTGTGCACGTCACTGTGCTCTAGACAATTGCACAACTTAAAGGACTCCAAATTAAGCGCTAGATTTCTTTGCTGGGTGCCATACAATGGACTGGAAAAGCTCCCAATAACACACAGACTACAAGACAATTTCAAAATGTTTCTAAACTTGGTCTGTTGTCCGTTTGTTGGTTGGTCTACACTAAAATGGATAAGTTTTATTGAGCTTGAATACAGATCCAAAATGGAGCAATAAAGTGTTAAAAGATCTGTTTATTCCAGCTATATAGAGATGGGGTATAGCTGGATATATGTACATATATGTACAGGGTTAATTTAAAAATATTAATAAACTAAACATTATCCCCAATAACTTTTGTTTTACGGGTTTCAAAAATTCGTAAGTTTTTCTTTCATACAAAAATAATAATACATTAAATGTTTCCGAAAATTGCACCTACCTACCAAGTCGCTAAAGCGGCACGCGCGTGAGGTCCGGTGCGCTTGCACCAGGGGGGAGGGACACTTCGAATGTCATCAATTTTCATAGTACACCAACGCTACTGGTGATCGAAAAAGAAACTACAATTTAAAAAAAAAACCACCTTGAATTGTCTCTCAGTCACATTATTCTATAGTAGATACCTGTGGTCACATTGTCGAATGACAAAAGTCAAATGCTTTCATACATTTCTGTACGTTTATGCGATTTCTACGGCTTTTCGTTGTTTCTATTTAAATTCATTATTGTTGTTGTTTCTTTGAATCATAAAGAAAATTTAGTATAAATTTTTGTTGACAAGTTGTAATCTAATTATTTATAGCTAGCTAGTATGCGGATCAATAAATAAAATACTCGAAAGCAAAATTACGTACAATGTTGAAAATATTACAAAAAAGGCAACTCAGAATTACGTCAGTAAACATAAATCATTTATGTATTGTTAAATATGAAATGTAACGGGAGCACTGATCACTATGAACACACTATCAATTCTTCATCACAACTATTATGTACTTGACTATTCGAGGGCTTCTCAACAACTGATCTCTTACAACACCAAAATCAGGCTTTTATGCAACCCCACTACACGCAAGAAATCCATCCATTCTACCCTCGTTCTTGTTACTAAAATGTTACAAAATATCACACGTGGGTGCTTTATGTGATTAAAATTAATGTGGAACTAACAGTATTAATAGAATAGGGCTGAAGCATTTGAAAATGGTAGAAAGTGAAAAAATAATAATAGTAGGATGAAACCCATTGGAAAAGGAAGAGAATATAACAAAAATGAAAGGAAAAATAATTTACGGGCGATCTGAGGTCGGGAAGTGGAAGGGGGTGAGTTTATAAGGGTAAAAAACGGTTTATCTCGATTTCCGGCAAAACTACAACTGCTATGGAAAAAAGTTAAATGGAAAAATTGTAGGTAATAAAAAGATCTTTGACGTTTGTATTTACACTTTTTTCACATAACCTCAAAATTTATGTGAAAAATTCAAGTAACCAAGTTTTTGGTTTTTATTTTTCTTTTACAAAAAAATTTTTTTTTTACGAAATTTGGTGAAAACTTACCTTTTTATGCCCCAAACACACTGTAATTTTTTGATTTCAAATATTTATTTATTCGCCTTATTTTGACTTAATATCGAAAAAGCACCCTAATTTTCAATCGAAAATTCTCACGTCAAAATATCTGCTTTTTAAAAAAGTCGGTGGGCTTTTTGTTCGTTGAAATCTCTACTTTCTGATGGTGTAAAAAAAAAATATATTACCATAGTAATGTATATTTTATTTAAAATTTACCATAGTAAATGTTCTCAGAAAATGCAAAGAAACTAAAAAAACTCGAATCCGAACAATTTTTTTTAATCATTATGTACAATTTTGAGCTATTTGAATCCTTCAAAAATATCGTTGGATATCTGCATTGTTTTTCTGGTTGCAATACAACATCTGGATTTACCGGAAAAGGAAAGAAAAGTATCGTCAATTCATTATTAGACGATAAAAATTTGTCAAATTTGGCCAATGTGTTTTATAAAAAAGATGCAAACAAAGAAGATCGAAAAAAATGGAATACAATTAAAATCAAATCTATTTATAAATGTAAAAATGATAATATAACACTGAATCAATTAAGATTTCGAAAATATCAATTGGCAAAAATTAAATCATCTTTCATATTGGCAAATCTCCCACGCACAGAAGGTGCAACAGAACAACATTGTTGCAGGGCATATTATCAGCTTCAAACTTAGCTGGGTAACGAACTGACAGCAACAGATTGGGACTGGGTTATTAGTATTTTTAAACTAAGCCTGTATATAATGTGGTATGGTAATACGATATATTGTATCTGTAGTCTTAATAGATATTCACGCACATGGCTGTCCATCGACCGAGCGACTCGGCGACACACTGCTTAATGGCATCGCACAAACTACTGAATTCAGTAGTATTCTTTGATTTATTAGTCAGTGATTTATTCCTCAGACTTTTGTTGTCTATGTTTTGATTTTCGAGGGACCGTGTCTCCGAACAGTCGACAGAATCGAGGTCACCAAGGCAGTGCTGTGACCTTGACTTCTACTAGAGAATAAAGATGTTCGTTTATACAACTTAAGCATTTAATACATCTATTTGCATAAACATATGTTTGTGACTATAGAAAGAACAAATTAAAAAAAAGGGGTAGCGTGTTTGCATCACTTGTTGCATTTGCGCTGGTGCTACAATATTCACCCATAATTACCCATAATGTAACCATTGTGTGCGTGTCACGGCGTGTGCGTATTAGTGCGCACACATACAAACCATGTACGCTAGTTTTCTATGGAGACATCCTTCTGTTATGTGTATATTGTGACTCTACCTGGTTATTATTTTGTCGTAGGTACTATTATTAAAAGCGAAAGTGGTCGAGTAGTCGCCGACTTGAGTAGTGAGGGCGTGATGTTCGTGGCGGCGAGGGGTGGCGCGGGGGGAAGAGGCAATAAGTTTTTTCTCACCGACACGTCACAGGTAAGAAAATCTTTGAAACTATTTACTTCTAACTAGAGGTCGCCCTGTGGACCGTAAACCGACCGTAACGTTACAAAACTGCGTATATCGCGGAAACTAAATGCCGACCACTGGACCCTTTTTGCTTGGACGCCCACATATATAACTCACGTCATGCCCCGCCATATTCGAAAAAAGATAATATGGCGGCTGAGTAGGCCAAAATCTTCAAACCCATTTGTTTTTTTTTTTAAATAGTAAATTGTGAGCCCAGTTGGCAACTCGGCGTACAATAATAATGAATACGCATCTATGTATCTGTGGCTAGTAGACCTTTAATTACTACCATTGTAACATCGAGGCTCTTGATGAATTGAAACACCTCCGATATAGTCACTAGTAAACTATTTCCTTTAGTGTTGTGGATTAAGGTTTCTTTTTACTGAATGATCAAGTAATAATGCGCACGCGCTGTCTCAACATCTCGAGTTATCGCCTTTCCTCGCTCCTTCGCCGCTCCTCTCCTCTGCCTCACACCCGGCATGACACGCCTCGTTCCGCCTCACTCTTAATCTTTCTGTTACATGTTATCTAACCCTCACTAATTTCTATATCTACATTACTGAGATCTTAAACCCACGCACGAAATCAGTAGCTCTGATGCTCTGGTCCGACACAGCATAAATGTCTTTTTGGCAGGGATGGGAATACACATATTTCATCCCTATCGGTATGCTGTCGATATGTATGTTATATTATAGTCCTTCCAATTTGTTGGAACAACTTTCCTAGGGATGGCAATCTGAGATTGATTAATGGAAGAATCGATCATTCGATCTCGAGCAGTGAATCGATCCAGTGAATAGACGACAGACACTCAAAAATCGTTCTACGGGTTTTTTTAAATTTTGCATGGGATAGATAAAATTTAAGACTACTCGAAAAAGCGCTAAATCTGGCTCCGAGAGCGCTAAGGTGACGGCAGCGTTCGATATATTTATTGTTAAATATGAAATGTAATGGGAGCACTGATCACTATGAACACACTATCAATTCTTTATCACAACTATTATGTACTTGACTATTCGACGGCGTCTCAACAACTGAACTCTTACAAGACCAAAATCAGGCTTTTATGCAGCCCCACTACGCGCAGGAAATCCATTTTACCCTCGTTCTTGTTACTAAAATGTTACAAAATATCACACGTGGGTATTTAATGTGATTAAAATTAATGTGGAACTAACAGTATGGATAATTTAATAAAAAATTCCACTCTAGCTCATTATTTTATAGTTGCGTTCTTACCAATACAAATATAATAAAAACTCCATTTTTTGGTGTCCGCCATCAATTCACTAAATTCATTCTCTACTCAAGATCGATCGATAAATTTTTCCATTAATCGATCTCAGATCGCCATCCCTAGGAAAGTTATTCCAACAAATTAGAAGGTGTGTAGGCACTTTTAGAATGTTCTTTTTATAAATCTTCGTTCCTAGAAATCGTTTAGAAATAAATACAATTAATATTATATTCTATCGGTATGCATACTCAATGTTTTAAAACTGTTAAGCTATTGCATTTGAAAGATCTATGAACCAAAAAAATCTTTGTTCGTAAGTTTTTTAAATTATTTATGAACTTTACAATTGAAAAATTAATATAAAAATATTTGTAAATGTATCTGAGATGAGACTTTTGGGCGTGACGATAGAATGCAATATTTTAGCAGAGGCCAGTTTGACAAACATTGGCTGTCAAAGCGAGAAATACAATAGTAGCCACGCAACGCAATATCTATTACTTCTTTGTGAATGTGGATTAGAAGAAGGTTCTCCGGACCATATATTTTTTAACTGTTCTAAATTACGGTTCTCACTTTATAACATTTTACCGCATAAAATACCCTGACCAATTAATTTTTCCTGTCTTTTACCATTTACTAACACGATCTATATCGATATTTTATCTAAATTCATTAAAATTAATAATATCAAATTATAATACTAATATTTGTATTCTAGAGATATCTCAATCTCAAAATCCTCGTTTCTACTACATACTGTACACTATGACTACAATTTCCACGTGCTTTGATCAACTCGTGACTATACGCAATCTGTAAAATCTATACCCACTCGACATTGCCAAAATTATCCACAACGAATAAAAATCTATTCGTAGTATAACTCTGTGCTTTTTGGCAATGTGCAGGCTCCAGATATAGCAGAGATAGGGGCGATTGGGGAGACGAATAGATACACATTGGAGATCAGGTCGATGGCTCATATCGGGCTCATAGGATTCCCCAACGCAGGAAAAAGCACCTTACTTCGAGCCTTGACCAGAGCGAGACCCAATGTTGCTCCATATCCATTTACCACTTTAAAACCACACATTGGTAAGTACTGTCAAAATGTATACAATATACACCTTGCCTCACAAGTGATTAGAGGAATATAACATAATTTTACCCGATTATGGCAAAGTAAAAAAAAGAATGATGAGTTATAAACTTATAAAAGAAATATAGTTTCACAAAAACAACTAAATTCCTTGGATTGTACATTGACACTGACATGAAATGGCAAATGCACATCGAAGCTACTGCCAATAAAGTTGCTCAATATGCGTATGCTTTATACAGGCTCTCCAAAAAAGTCAACAAACAAACGTTATTAACTGCATATCATGGATGTATAGCTTCAAGACTCAGATACGGGTTAATTTTCTGGGGTAACGCTGCGTATTTATGGCCCAAAAACGATGCATACGAGTCATATGCGGCCTAAAACGGTACGAAAGTTGTAGACCTCATTTTGAAAAGTTAAAAATTATGACCCTTACATCATTATATATATACGAAATAGCTATATTTATTAGGAAAAACGAAGACTTATTCCCTAAAATGAAAAGTGCTCGTCGCTGCAATCAAATCATAACAAAATCCTATACAACGACACTATATAGGAAAAGTGTAATGATCATGGCTCCAAAAATTTACAACAAACTGCCTAAACATATACTTACCTGTCAAGTCATAAGGAGTTCAAGCTAACTATTTTTGACTACCTAATACAGAATACTTTTTACACGATAGACGAATTTTTTAACAAATAATGTATTTAAGTTAGGTACATCACATTAGATGTTTAGGAATTAGTTGATAGATTTAGCTAAGTCATACTAATGTACGTGAAGATTTGTATTAGTAATGTTTATTGACTAGTGCATGAATTGATTGTCTGAAATTCATAATTTATTGACATTTTGTATTTTTTATTGACTACGATTTTATTGCTCATAACTATATCAACATTGTATAACACAACAAAACAATAGTTTACGCCGCAAGGCTGAACATAGCGAACAATATTGGAAAAATGACACCTTAAAATGATATCACCTATGTATCACAAATAAATGGTTTGATTTGATTTGATTTGAGTTTAGGATTTTTTTATAAACAATCTCAGATTCAAGACCATGCATCAATTGTCTAGCAGCAAAGTTTTTTTACAAATATTTACATATCCTCACGCTATATCCCTAACGGGGTAAGTTAGAGAGGAAGGAACGCCAAGCGTCGCGGTCCTTACATACTCTTTCGCCTCCTCAAATCTTATCATTCTTCTTACACACTTTCTCTTAGGTTTGCGAGTGCTTTTGACATTTCCGTTAGTTTGTATTTTGCAAATAATTATTTCAGTACTGCAATGTTTTGACTGTCGAGCCGGTCATGAGCTGACACGAATTACAGTGCGAGGTTGCCATACTTAGTATAGATGTTTTGCTTTGCACTCAATTAGATAGACGGAAAGATACGACAATATATTTGATACATGGTGTGCGGTACAGCCCCAGGCACCCAGCCACGAGCGCTGCGCGTGCTGGCCCATTATAATATCGGCAGAGTAACTAACGTGCCGGGAACTGCGTGGACATCGACCGCGATACGCGGTGATAGTCAACATATTATACAACTTACAATATTTATTTACGGGTCTATGTCGCGTTTTATACTTTAAGGCTAATTACCTATTTTATCACTATATTTTATTTTATGAATCTGCCCGTGACCACGATCGATGCAATCCGGTCGAAACGTCGGGATGAAATAGGTAATTAGCCTTAAAGTATAAACGCGACATAGACCCGTAAATAAATATTGTAAGATGTGTACAAGTCGTGAAAGTTTAAAAACATTAATATTATACAAATAGGAGAGGAAATACCTTTAATGACCGTTAGTCTTCAGGGTGGTGGAAGTCGAAGGTGGCTTCCGGCGCCGTCAAGCCACACAACGAAAGATAGATCTACTTTTCACTTTCCTAACCTCTTTGCCTACCACTTCAAGAATTATGTAGTAACAGTATAATGCAAATCAATCAAATATCAATTCCAGTCCGCGAACACAACATAACATGTAAACACGACACGCCAGAATTTCTTTTAGCTTCAAAACAAAAAAGATAATTGAGATTTACAACTAATATTCCAAAAATTTTCTCTTTTTCTTAACACAAAGCGACCGACCTTTTTAAAACCTCTCCATAACAACTTTCAATTCACACACACTAAATTACTCACATACGAAAAGAAATAAATTAAACCGGCGCTGACGGAACAACTAGCGCCATCTCGTGGTATCGAGAGACAATAGAAACAATCATGTTTTATTCCTAACACAGTGATAAGATCAGAAACTCGTTATGTCTTCGTACATTATTATTCTTGGTGCAAGAACAAAAAAAATATTTATATGAAACAGATTCCATGAATACATAATAAGTGAATGAATACATTTTTTTTCTTACAGGCATGGTTCCCTATGATGATTATGAACAAGTGGCCATAGCTGATTTGCCGGGTTTGATTCCCGGCTCACACAAGAACTATGGCTTAGGTAAGCGACAGAATGTAAGAAAATTACACACATATGTACATATCTTCACGCTGTATCCCTAACGGGGTAGTCAGGGAGGACGGAACACCAAATTTCGTTGTCCTTACATACTTCATTCGCTTCCTCAAATCTCATCATTCTCCTCACACATTTTCGCCTAGGTATGCGAGTGCTTTTGACATTTTCTTCAGCTAACACTGGTTATTTGATCTTCGTAAGTCAGCCTTGTCTTTTGCTACCACTCACTTGCGCTCTGTAGATTTCATATCTAAATGTTATACTTAAACTAGCAACCGCTCCGGCTTCGCATGAGTGCAATTTATTAACACAGTATGCAGGTTTTTCGGGCAGGAAGATAAAGGACAATGGGCACACCAACACCTTGACCAACAAACATGAAATGTATACATTTCACACAGCGCCATCTAGTTCCAAAGTAAGCAGAACAGCGCTTGTGTTATGGGTACTAGACAACTGATATACTACTTATATACTTTTCTATTGTAAATGAATACATATTATACATGAACACCCAGACTCGATCCGGGAATCGAACCTGCAATCCCCGTTTACTTTCCGACGCGCTTAGCCGTTGCGCAAGTTGATAATTTTTTACAATAACGACATCTTTAGGATATTCCGGGAAAATCGTGTTTCAACTTTTCAAAGTGAGGGTGACTTGCAACTATTTAAGCTTTAAGGAACTGACAAATCCTTAAATCTAGTTTAAGTAGTTAGTGCAAGTCACCCTACGACGCGATTTCCCTGGAATGTCCCATACATTTCAAGGGTGTCGTCATATTAAAAAGTTATCAACTTGCTTCGATGCTTCGAATGAGATATATCTACAGTCTCTTGGTCAGAGGGATGGTGCCCATATAAGAGTAACCATTGTCCTTTGTCGTTCAAAAATCTATACAAGGTTAATGTGAAAGAGGCTATAAATGCGTGAGGGTTTCAACGTGTCATTGTTGACTGTTATAGTGCAGATGTAATAATTACGGAATTCTTTTATTGTGTTGTCCAAACGAAAAAATATAATAGAAAAAAATGTACAACCCTATCGTTATGCCCTAAATTTAAAATGTTTCCTAGCACGGAAAAACGCTGTTAGGGTTGCCTCACCTTTATTTTTTCTTAACTTTGAGCTGTTACACTAGAACAGCCATTCCCAAAGTGGGCGATAACGCCCCCTTGTGGGCGCTGCAGGCCGAAAGGGGGGCGGTAAGAGACCCAGAAAAAAAATGGGGGCGTTGTGTAGAGGCCTGGGGGGTGATTTGTAATTTCATTTAGCTAGGAGGCATCTTAGACAACGACTGCATGAGCTCTCGACTCAGTAGACAAAATAAGTTTGGGAACCAGTGCACTAGAACTTTGACTTTTGGCGAAGTTGTAGAACGGAGTTTTCCGTTGTCATGGGTACTTTAATACCCTTTCGTATTTACCCATACTTTCGAAATAACCTTGTATATCTATATTAATTTATGTTTTATAAAGAGACAAACTTTGTTTGTATGTAATGGATAAACTCAAAAACTACTGAACCGATTTCAGTAATTCTTACACCTATAGAAAGCTATGTTAAATATATTTAGTGCATGCTTACATGTATGTGGCAACACTAAATGATAAAGTAGCTTTTAATTGTATACTGTCCATACTTTGTATTCTCTCTCGTCTGTGCTGTTGACTACACGTGTTATCTGCTCTGTGTTAAATTAAATAAATCCTCAGTTCAGTATCAGTACCTATTTAATTAGGCTTATTTCACTGCGTCCAGCTACAAAAAGCTACATTATCAGCGAGTAACATGTGCTGTATTTTATTTCCAAAAATTAAACCGCCTTCAAAAAAACACTGAAAAGTATAAAATAACTTTTTTCTTTACTAATCAAAACTCAAGTACAATTAAAATAACCTTATAAATACGATACACATACCTATATAATTAAATTTGACAGTTACTGAAGTCGGTGCCAAGCCTACTAAATAGACTTTATGTTGTTGCACATTGATTTGGCACCGACTTCAATAACTGTCAAATTTAACTATATAGGTATGTGTATCGTATTTATAAAGTTATTTTAATTGTACTTGAGTTTTGATTAGTAAAGAAAAAAGTTATTTTATACTTTTCAGTGTTTTTTTGAAGGCGGTTTACTTTTTTTAATAAAATTTTTTTATTTCTCCCTTTTGAGTGATCTTGACCTAAATAAATATCTAGGGCAGGTCTGCAATTAACTTCATTCTAATTCCGGAGCGTAACGATATACAAGCGAATCGACAATATAAATAAAGGTTATAACCAGGTTGCGTTATCTAGTGTATCTTCGAAGTCCAAGCTCCAATATCGGTGAAATTTAAATGGGACCACCTCTGAAGTATTACCTACCAAACGAAAAAAGAATTTTCGAAATCGGTTCCTAAATGACGGAGTTATGAGGTAACAAACATACAAAAAAAAAATACAGACGAATTGAGAACCTCCTTCTTTTTTTGAAGTCGGTTAAAAAGGTTTCTACCCGTGCGAATGCGGGGCAGGTCGCTAGTAATATTATAAAGAGGTAAACTTTGTTCGTTCGTATGTAATGGATAAACTCAAGAACTACTCAACCGATTTCAAATATTCTTTCACCTATAGAAAGCTACATTATCAGCGAGTAACATGAGCTGTATCTTTTTTTAAATTTCTACCCGCGCGAAGCCGGGGCGGGTCGATAGTATCTTATAATTCGGTTTGCTTAAATAAATTGATTTGAGTTTGTGTCAATGATTTTCAGGTATTCAATTCTTACAACACGCAGAGAGGTGTAGAGGCCTAATATACCTTCTAGACGGTACAGCGGACGTGTTGGAACAACACGAGATACTAACACACGAGCTAACTCAATACAACAGCTGTCTAGCTCAACGGCCGAGCTGCGTCGTCATAAATAAGATAGACGAGCCGCAAGCGAGACAGGCGTACGAGAGAGTGAGACAGAAGATGGCCGTGGTGGGAATATCGGCGAAGACGGGGATCAATTTGAGCGAGCTATTAAAGATAGTTAGGGAAATGTATGATGAGGAAAGATGATGCGTTTGAATAGTTAAATAAATGAGAAGTATTTAAAATTGGTAAATATAACTATAAAAATACTATATTGCCCTATAATAAAATGTTTCCATTTTATTTCATTCAAAATATAGCACAATACATATCTTCACGCTGTATCCCTAACGGGGTACTCAGAATGGACGGAGCGCCAAGCGTCGCGGTCCTTACATACTTCTTTCGCCTCAAATCTCATCCTTCTCCTCACATATTTTCGCGTAGGTATGAGAGTGTTTTTGACATTTCTGTCAGCTAACACTGGCTGTTTGATCTTCATAAGTTATCCTTAGTTTGTAATAAATATTAAGGACATTATAAACTTGTTTACATGTGATTTATAATAAAATAACATAACATAACATAACTTCACGCTGTATCCCCAACGGGGTAGTCAGAGAGGACGGAGCGCCAGGAGTCGTGGTCCTTACACACCTCTTTCGCTTCTTCAAATCTCATCATTCTCCTCACACATTTTCGCCTAGGTATGCGAGTGCTTTTGACATTTCCGTCTGCTAACACTCTGGCTATTTGATCTTCATAAGTCAGCCCTGGTCTTCCTTGGCTTCTTTTACCACTCACTTTCGCTCTGTATATTTTCTTCGTCAGTCTTTCATCACTCATTCTTTCCATGTGCCCGAACCATCTAAGCATTCCTTTCTTCATTTTTACAATAACACTGTTGTGCAACCCTATCATACTGCGTATCTCGTCATTGCTTATCCTGTCCGCGAGCGTGACACCGCACATATTTCTGAGAGACCGCATCTCCACAGCATTTATCATACTTTCACTCGATTTCGGGCATATCCAGGCCTCACTACCGTACAACAAAGTTGGCACCAACACCGCATTGTGGATGGCCATTTTAGCAGTGTTAGATAATAAAATATATGAATATAAATGTGTTTTTGTTTTTCATAACCCATAAAGAGCTCAATGGAAGTGGTATTCTACTTTATGTAACACTGACAATGATTTTTATATTTATACTAGCGGTTCATCCCGACTTCGCCCGGGTTTCAAAGTCAAAGTCAAATCAATTTATTCAAGTAAACCCAAATGCAAGGTATTTTTGAACGTCAAGTCTACTTTAGTTCGGTTCGAAAAGAAAACCTGAATACTGAGAAAAACCGACAAGAAACTCAGTCAGGTATCATTTTTTCACCATCATTGTACAACAGTTATTTAAAAATACAATATTTATAAAGCCAGTAAATGCATATGCAGAGAGGATCACTTCCAGTCTATTGTTGTGTCTTCAATGAAATCGCTAATTTTGTAGTATGCTTTTCCAATCAGTGTGCTTTTAATGACAAGTTTAAATCTCTTTTCTGTTAGTTGAGTAATTTCTTGAGGAATTTTATTATAAAAACGAACACAGTTACCCAAAAATGAACCACTTGACTCTTGTAATTTAAATTTAGGAATAACTAGCTGGCCACGACCACGAGTTTCCATACCATTAACAACGGGATGAATACGTAATACATAACCTATGTCCATCTGGAATGATGTACCTTCCAAATGGTGAAATTATCCAAATAGGTGAAGCGGCTCCGAAGATAAACCTTCACGTCTGTATCGGGCACTCATACATACACATACGTAAGCACTAGTGATGTGCCGGATCATTAAAAATGTATATCCGCGGATACGGATCCGAATACGGATATTAGGTGTCAAGATCCGTGGATACGGATACGGATCTTAACTTTCTTACTCGATCGGTGTCTGTGCGCGTGACCTTAAAACGGTAGTTGACGCCACTTGACACTGCGTGACAGGACATGTTTCGACTTATATAGGATTTAATCTATGTATTGAAAATTAATAAGGATCTCTCGGATATCCGGCACATCACTAGTAAGCACACATCCATAAACCAATGCACTCATTCACAATATACGCTCAAACACAATGATGTATACAAGGTTATGTAAAAAGTATGGGTAAATGCGAAAGGGTATTAATTAAAATACCCATGACCGGAAAATTTGCATTTTACAACTTGGCCAAAAGTCAATAGTTCAAGTGAAACAGCTCAAAGTTTAAAAAAATAAAGGTGAGCCACCAACCCTAATATTAGCGTTTTTACGTCGCTAGCAAACCCTTGGAATTCATACATACATATCTTCACGCTGTATCCCTACGGGGTAGTATGAGAGGACGGAGCGCCAGGAGTCGAGGTCTTTATATACCTCTTTCGCTTCCTCAAATCTCATCATTCTCCTCACACTTTTCGCCTAGGTATACGAGTGCTTTTGACATTTCCGTCTGCTAACACTGGCTATTTAATCTTCATAAATCAGCCTTGGTCTTCCTTGGCTTCTTTCACCTCTCACTTTCGCTCTGTAGATTTTCTTCGTCAGTCTTTCG
Source organism: Zeuzera pyrina (assembly GCA_907165235.1). Lineage (NCBI taxonomy): Eukaryota > Metazoa > Arthropoda > Insecta > Lepidoptera > Cossidae > Zeuzera > Zeuzera pyrina. The sequence goes on along the minus strand of OU015647.1, from coordinate 9,433,981 downwards.
TCACTCATTCTTTCCATGTGCCCGAACCATCTAAGCATTCCTTTCTTCATTTTTACAATAACACTGTCATGTTTTTTATAAGACACCAAGTAAAGCTTGGTCGCTTAGCTGCTATAAATGCAGGTAGTAAGCTGAAAATATTCGTAATGAAACTACAAAATGAATGTAATTATTTTTATTAAAACGTCAATCTATTTGTCAAGGGTCTAATAGAATTTTAGAAAAAAAGGTTTTATCCGTCTGTTTAGTTCAAAACCAATGAATAAAGAAGAGTCTAGTTCAGAGATTAGGTCTTCATTCTTCACAGACGTCAAGGCCTATTTTCCTGTAGTTCAACGCCATAATTCTATACATAGTATAAAACAAAGTCGCTTCCCGCCGTCTCTCTGTACGCGTAGATCTATTAACTACGCAACGCATTTTAATGCGGTTTTCACCTATAGATAGAACCATTCAAGAGGAAGGTTTATACGTATAGTTTAATATTATTTTGTTTTAATTTGTTGAAATATGGCGATAATAGTTCAAGATGTCGGAAAAAATCAAGTTGACAGAGCTTTCATCGAAAAAGCTGTCTCATTCCAAAACAATGTCTGATGGAATTGTTCCTCTATATCAGGACCACAAAAAAGTCAGCGATGGCATATGTCTATATTATACGAATAGCTTTCTGTAACCATTTTAATGTTTAAAAAAATTAATACAAATTATTTAACAATTTATTGCACACGACATATACAAAGAGAGATACAGAAAAAAGAGCAAAAGTTACCGCTTATTTCTATAAGAAATTTCGCCCAGCGGACCCGCGAGAGAGAATATAAAGAGAGAAAGAAAGGTAGACATAACATAACATAACATAACTTCACGCTGTATCCCCAACGGGGTAGTCAGAGAGGACGGAGCGCCAGGAGTCGCGGTCCTTACACACCTCTTTCGCTTCCTCAAATCTCATCATTCTCCTCACACATTTTCGCCTAGGTATGCGAGTGCTTTTGACATTTGACATTGAAAGGTAGACACTGTGTGTAATACAATAAATATTATTAAACTAAATATAAATAATGTAATAATAATAATAATACTCAGACATTTCACACAGCGCCATCTAGTCCCAAAGTAAGCTGCATAGCGCTTGTGTTATGGGTACTGGACAACTGATATACTACTTATATACTTTTCTTTTGTAAATACATACATATTATACATAAACACCCAGACTCGGGACGGGAATCGAACCCGCAACCCCCGTTTTACTTTCCGACGCGCTAAACCGTTGCGCCACGGAGGTCGTCAATGTATACGAAATACAATAATAAAAACGCATACAATCAATATATATATATATAATAATTATGTGGAGTTTGGAAAGCTATTTAGACGGATACGAGGAATTAGTATCTACATTGCACCCGTGCAAAACCTCCAAACCAAGGTGAAGGGGACCGAAACGCATAACCTTGTGGAGTCTAGTAGTATGTGGTGCAAGCTTATTCTTGCCTCTTGTATTATATGTATGTACATGACAGACCTTCAGGAATATAACTGCATTCCTGAAGGTCTGTCATGTACATACATATAATACAAGAGGCAAGAATAAGCTTGCACCACATACTACTAGACTCCACAAGGTTAGAAACTCATTTGTGGGTGTCTGTATACACTTATACAATAGGATCCCTGATGACATACAGAACTTACCTTTGAGTAGATACAAAAACACAGTCAAGCGAAAATTATGCTCTAAAGGTTATTATAAAATCTCGGATTATTTGAATGATAAGCATGCTTGGGATTAACCGCTCAGCCACCAAGCCGATTATTTCTTATAAGTATATAATAGAATAATGATGTAATAATGATTAAGACATGTTTATAAGAGCAACCTCTGTGTTTCTTGCACGTTCTTCACAGAAGGAATACTGCATTAAGAAGTGTGGTAGATTTATAAATTATTGTATATCATGATCATAATTATATATCATAATTTTCGACGATTTCAAGTGTATTTTAAAAATACTTACGAAGTAAAAAAATTTTTGACTTTGACTTTGACATATTAGGTAACTTGCAGTCAGTATGCGACAGCCAATATCGTGCGATATCTGCTGTCAAAACGAGAATTAGTGTAACGTAATTTGTATAGTGGCGCTATATCACGCTTTGTCCGAGGTTCCTTTAAAAACTAGGCACGGTGTCTTCATGTGGGAAATTTGACAAACTAATGTTGGACCCGTGAAAATAGTGTACAAAAGAAAATATCATGTAACAATCACATATTTATGCAAATTAGAAGTCGCCCCGTGGTCGCAATTCGACCGTGATTGTAAATAATATATAATAATCTTATAAACGCTTAAAATGTGTATCTGGGGAGTGCGTTTTCGAGGGATGGAAGATGTGTTGGATGTGGAGAGACGGGTAGCAACTGGCAATAAAGTGAACGGTGCTCTCCGCATTAGTAGGCAGTGTGAAAATGGCCATCCACAACGCGGTGTTGGTGCCAACTTTATTGTACGGTAGTGAGGTCTGGATATGCCCGAAATCGAGTGAAAATGAGACAAATGCAGTAGAAATGCGACCTCTAAGAAGTATGTGCGGTGTCACCCTGGCGGACGAAATAAGCAATGAAGAGATACGCAGTATGACAGGGGTGCACGACAGTGTTATTGTAAAAATGAAGAAAGGAATGCTTAGATGGTTCGGGCACATAAAGAATGAGTGATGAAAGACTGACGAAGAAAATCTACAGAACGAAAGTAAGTGGTAAAAGAAGCCAATGAAGACCAAATAGCCAGTGTTAGCCGACGGAAATGTCTAAAGCACTTGCATACCTAGGCGAAATTGTGTGAGGAGAATGATGAGATTTGAGGAAGCGAAAGAAGTATGTGAGGACCGTGACGCGTGGCGCTCCGTCCTTTCAGCCTGGAGATATGTATTTATGTATATTCTTTGGCGACAATCTACTTTGTGCGACTTTGATCTTTTTTTTTTTCATTCATTAAGTCATTTTGTGATCTAAGGAGGATAAGGATTATTATTCTTTTGTGGCGATCCTGTTGTTTCCGCCAATAACACAGTGAGACACATAAATAAGATTATGAAGCTTAGCAAATATTCAAGTATATAAACTCTGCAATGAAACTAGTGTAATGAAAATACAAGAGAAGATTCCATCGGAAAATTTTCAAAATATTACAGATGTTCACAAACTTATATGAGTTTGACATTGACAGTCTGTTTGACATTGGCAGTATGAATGTAAAACTATGCCAAATCTCACACTCCTCCGTGCGCGCAATATTCTTAAAAAGGGACCCGAAGTTTTCGCTTCACATATTACTATACGTCCTCTCTGACTACCTCGTTAGGGAAGATATGTAATATATTATAACTGTTCCCAAAAGTTTTTTATTGATAACACAAGCTCTGCAATAGAAGATACTAAACAAAAGAAAAGTACTTAGGTTGACGAACAGAGGAGAAAAAGATTCTGAACTGATTGGTCTTTACCTATTTATATCTCTATACAGGGTTAATTTAAAAATACTAATAGCCTCTAAGTATTTTGTACTAAACATTATCTCTAATAACTTTTGTTCTACGACTTTCAAAAAATCATAAGTTTTTTATTTCATAAAAAAATAAAAATACATTAAATGTTTCTGAAAATGGCACCTACTCTACCCGGTCGCTAAAGCGGCGCACGCACACACGCACAGCGCAGCGCTGAGGCCCGGTGCGCTTGCACTGCACCATCGGAAATACGTACAGAGTAATTACGTTTCAGACAGTACAACAAAACTTAACAAATATTTTTTGAGGAACGTATTGAGTTTTGAACAAAGTCGTAGAACAAAAGTTGTTACGTATGTTGACAGGAATTTTGCACTAAAAGGTTATTAGTATTTTTAAATTAACCCTGTATAGATTATTTATTTAAATTAAAATACGGGCATACTAAATTAACCCGTGCCTGACTTGACTTTCGTTGAACCGTCTCATGGAGCTTTCTCTTTCTTTATTCATTGGTTTATTGGCCCATTATTTAATATTCATAGACAATATTAAATACGGAATTGTATTATCTGTGCTCGTCGACTCTGTCTTGTCTCTGTCGATTAGCAGTGGTGTCTGTGGCTGCTAATAAAATTAGTTATAAAAAAATATGTGACTTGTTTATTCGTCGCTAATGCTAAATACAATATATAACATAAATTGGTCCTTCCAGCCATAAGTCTATCCGGTTCGAAGGACCAATTTCTTTTTATAAACAAACAACGAAAAAATTATTCAAATGACATATTTTGCTCGAAATAAATATCAGTTGTAAGAATATTTTCGCGGAGTGTATAAAAAGACACTTTTGGCATTATTTGTCGTATTAAAAATTCACTCTGCTTCGCTCGCCCTTAAGTTTGCATTCTCAAGGATCATTTTTTCTTTCATGTGAACGCTTTATATCACTAATCTGCGAATTAGTTAGTTAACTAATTCGCAGATTCGCCCAAGTTGCCTTTATCTTAATTTGGCAGTTACGCTTCGCTCGCCCCAGACCCATATTTCCAAACTAAGCAGGCCCTGGCTAAGATATCAGTTGTAGAACTATGGTGGTGACGTCTATGGTAATGCTTCGTTTTGTTTCTTCGTCTTCCTCGCTTTTTTCGGCTGCAGTTTCATCTGTAACGATAAAACTTGTCAATTGTGAGCATGACTCGTAGAAAGGATCTTGTCAATTGCGAATAGAAAAGTATATGTTATATTATTTTGTATTAGGTAATTTTATACTCTCGGAAATTTCAAAACGTCACGACGTACAAAACTCAAATAATTACTGGCAAAATACTCGTAAATGTTAAGGTGACGCATTATTAAACAATAATTTAATCTAAAATAGACCTTCTGTTCTATGCCAACGTGCGCGCGCTAGCTCACGAAAAATACGAAAACAGTTATTTTCGATTATTTTAAAAACTGTAGCTAACTTTAAAAAATCCAAGTGACATTTTTAAGAATATGTTTAGATTAAACTATACAGAAAATTTAGAAACATAAATCGGTCGCGTTACTCCGAAAAATGTAAATCTCTGTTTTAAAAGACGTTTCTTTGATATTTTTTTGTGTGTTACAAAAGTTACCCAATCGTGTATCGCAACTGTGAAAATAAACTCAATGAAATGAAAAATCACGTTACCAAATATCACTTTCATACGTTTTGTAGTCACTTAGAAAAACTGAGATCCCTGTCAAAATTTCGAATGCGTCGCCTAAGTGTTTTGACTAATAGCATTTGTTACTACTAATATCGACAATAATCTATTATTCTATTATACTATCAATAATCAGTATAATATCAATATACTGTCTGGCAACCTTGCACCGCAAGTGTCATTCGTGTCAGCTCATGACCGACTTCTGAATATTTTGTAAATAAGTGAAATGTACGTTTCAAAATATTCGTGAAGATACTCGTTTTGGCCTAGTGTTAACAGAAATGTACTGTGACACTTCCCTAGTTACATTAGGAAAGGCTAGAAAGTCGTTCAACAAAAGAGAGATGCTCGTAAGAGAGTAAACAGGTTGAAATAATGTAGGCTTAACATTGGGTTGTGGGTTAGACCTGTGTCAATCGTTCATTTTCAAAAATTCGATAGTTCAAGTAATGATATGAAAAAGATTCGATTAAATCGGTGATTCCCAAAGTGGTCCAGATGGACCCCCAGGGGTCCAAGGGAGACTCGACGGGGTCTACGTTGGCGTGAAAAAAAAATGGGAGTTCACAAGTTGTAAGATCACGAAAATTTATCTGGTTTCGATAGTAAAGATCAAAAATGCTTTATCTATCAATGTCAGGTCAGCGACTGTTACTTGTAAAAACTTGCATATTTTTTGACGAGTTTTGAGAATATGGTAGAAATGCAGCAGGAGTGGGTCCACCGAAACCAATAAAATTTTTAGTGGTCTACGAGAATAAACTTTGGGGACCTCTGGGTTAAATGAACCAATCAGTCATTAATTGAATACAAATACAATCATGTATTTTTTATTGAAATGAAAGATCGAAAGATTAGTATGATTTATCCGATCTTTTATAATTATAATTTTTATTATAATTCTGCCGCATTTATAATTTTATTGTTTGTGTTTAAATAATAGTGTATTTTTTTTAATTTCACTTTTTATGACATTAAACGGCATAGACAATCACCTAAAGACCTACCTTTTTTTTCTTTATGGCATGGCGCATAGATTAGCACATTTGCCAATATCACGTATTAATAAGTAGAATCACAAGTGAATTAGTTTTTTCTTATCGTAAAACTCCTCCAGTAAAGTGATAGTAGGCTTTACTGAAGTTATAAAGGACTTCTTGGAAGAGCGCTAGAACTTCCGCTACACATGTTTATTTAGACCTACTCCATTCTTTTCACTTATACAGAAATTTAAAACACAATATACTATCACTTTTGTACTTTAAAACTCCCAAAGATATAAAAAATAGAAAATCTAAATAAAATGACAACCTCACTTCTCCCGGTCCCGCCAAAAAGTCCAATTAAATATCGACAAGTATCGAGATCGAAAATGATTGAATCGATGAACGATACATTCGTTTAAATGTGATTGCGATCATTAATATTTTGAAATAATTGCAATCAAATGATTGAATCAATCACGACCGACACAGGTCTATTATGGGTAGTATTATGGGTATAATGTATTAAAGTATAATGTTATTTAAGTTTAGTTTTGTTTAGTCATGCAGGCTGTAATGTTATCAGTGTTGGGCAAAATATAATTGTAACAGTAATTACAATTAAAAATTGCAATTATTAAATGTAATTGAGAACACATTTTGTTAGGCAAACAATTACAATTCATATTTACTCCCTTTGCAGTCGAAACTTTGGGTCTTTAGGGGCTTGAAGCCCATCGACTGGTTTCTGATATTTGTAAGAGATTGGTCGAGGCTTCGGGAGACCGCTGGCAGCTTCTTTCGCCAACGAATCAGTTTGGCTATTCAAAGAGGCAATGCTGCCAGTCTGCTGGGTACCTTAAGCAATGACAGCTTTCTAAGCGGCAACTTTGAGGAAGTGTATTATTGAAGTTATACTTTTTTCGGCGCGTTTAGTTGAAAGTAAAATTGGGATTTGCGCGCGCACACCGTTACGGGCCAATCCGATAGTATGAAGTTAGCCATGAATTACAATACAGTATGAAGTTTGTCATTATTTATTTATATTTCTTAAGGCATTGGTAACAAGACCATCAGCCTAATGACGAAACTGAAGAAACATTAACTGTCCCTAACACTCCTCCAGTAAAGTGATAGTAGGCTTTACTGTAGTTAAAAAGGGACTTCTTGGAAGAGCGTGAAAACTTCAGCTACACATGTTTATTTAGATCTCCTCCATTCTTTTCACTTACACAGAACTTTAAAACACGATATACTATCACTGTTGTACTTTAAAACTCCTAAAAATGTAAAAAATAGAAAATCTAAATAAAATGACAACCTCACTTCTCCCGTTCCCGCCAAAAAGTCTGAAGTTTGTCATCAAATATAATTCTTTTTATTTCATTTATTTCAAGCGGCAGTTTTATTCTTTTATATGTGGCCAGTTTTGTTTATTATTTTTCTTCACCTCAAAGAAGTATAAAGTCTTACGTGCGTACCTGAGTACACACATGCATTTTTGTTTAGATAATGTGTATGTAAGGGCTTACGCAGCAGAAATTACTGTTCGCTGTCGAGCGCTGCGTCACTCACATGAGTTCAGTTGTTGCCCGGCCCCCATTAGAGTAAGATACACGTCAAAGTCAAAGTCAAATCAATTTATTCAAGTAAACCCAAATGCAAGGTATTTTTGAACGTCAAATCTACTTTAGTTCGGTTCGAAAAGAAAACCTGAATACTGAGAAGAACCGACAAGAAACTCAGTCAGGTATCATTTTTTTAACATTATTCTACAATAGTTATTTAAAAATACATTATCTATAAAGCCAGTAAATGCATATGCAGAGAGGATCACTTCCAGTCTATTGTTGTGTCTTTAATGAAATCGCTAATTTTGTAGTATGTTTTTCCAATCAGTGTGCGTTTAATGACAACGTACTTGTGTTATTGTAATATTTGTTATTGTAACGTTGTGGTCTGAAAGAAGACGTAGTGACAAAAATTGAGAAAGGTATGCTGAGATGGTTTGTACATGTCGAGAGAATGAATGAAGAACGATTGACGAAAAAAGTGTATAAGGCGAGTATGAATGAAAGTGTTGGAAGGGGTAGACCTCGGCGGACGTTTCGAGACCAAATCAGGGACGTCTTGAAAAAAGGCCAGGTCAAGAGTACCCTAAACCGAAGAGCATATATGAAGGGAATAATAAAAGTGGACGAAGCGAAACAAGTATATAAGGATCGTAGCAAGTGGAAAGAAGTGGTCTCTGCCTACCCCTACGGGAAAGAGGCGTGATTATATGTATGTATGTAATATTGTAAAGTGAAAAATATACGTATACGTACTACATCCTCACGTTTCCCTAGAGGCCAGGAACAACTCATATCGGTGACCCCGACGTCACAACTCACATGTAGTTTCAAGTTTGTAAATATTAATACTTTTTGTTATTAATAAAGTGTAATGTATGAGGACCTCCGTGGCGCAACGGCTAAGCGCGTCGGAAAGTGAATGGGGGTTGCGGGTTCGATTCCCGGGCCGAGTCTGGGTGTTTATGTATAACATGTATTGATTGACAAAAGAGAAGTATATAAGTAGTATACGAGTGTAGTGTGGTGTGGTGTGGTGTGGTGTGGTGTGGTGTGGTGCGGTGTGGTGTACCTTGTAGTGCACCTCTCGCACGTGCCGGTAGAGGCTGGAGTACCAGCCGAAGGCGGCCGCGCAGTGCGCGCAGCGGTAGGGCGTCTCGCCCGAGTGCATGGCCGTGATGTGGTACTTGAGCTTGGCGCCGTTCTGGTACGACTTGCCGCACACGTGGCACAGGTTCTCCTTCTTCTCCTTGTCGCGGTGCACGTTCTGCGCGTGCACGTACAGCGACGTGTGCGACTTGAACGGCTGCGCACACCACCACACCGCGTATTACCTCTCTTATCTCTTCATATTACACACCCCATATTACCTCTTGCCTCTTAATATTCAACACCCCATATTACCTCTCTTGCCTCCTAATATACCACACCATATATTACCTCTCTTGCCTCTTATTATTCCATACCACATATTACCCCTCTTGCCTCTTAATATTCCATACCCAATATTACCTGTCTTGCCTCTTAATATTCCACACCCCGTATTATCTCTATTGCCTTTTAATATACACACCCCATATCACTTCTCTTGCCCCTTATATTCCATACCCCGTATTAACTCTCTTGCCTCTTAATATACCACACCCCATATTAGGAAAAACAAATCAACCGTTTTAGCAGTGTACAACTACGTACAAGAAATATACAACATTATCAATAATAAAACCTATGCTCTCGGCTTGTATTTAGATATGACCAAAGCATATGATAAAGTTTCTCACAATATATTAATTAATAAACTAAACTCATGTGGAATTAGAGGCAATACGCATAAGTGGTTTACATCATATCTACAAAATAGGAAACAATACGTTCAATTGGACTATTATGATTCAATGTCTAATCGAATAACTAATATCGATTCCCTTACAAGGGTCACTAAAAATTCTATACCACAAGGTAGTGTATTGGGATGTATACTATTTTTGATATATATCAACGACCTACCAAAAGCAATAAACTCGGCATGTGTTCTTTTTGCAGACGATATCTCACTTCTTTTTAAATTTGGCAATAAAATACAAAATGAGTTACAAATTGTTGAAACCTTTAAAAAAACTCAATTATGGTTGCAACATCACAATTTAGAAATTAATCTCAAAAAAACTAATATTATGTTATTTAAAACATATCAAAGGAAACAAATGAATCTAGATTGCATTATAAGAAATCTAAACATCTCGGCGGTGAGTGAATTCTCCCTATTAGGAATAACCCTAGATACCCACTTATCCTGGCAAGACCATATCGGAAAAATTTCGGCGAAACTGTCAAGGTTTGTATATGCCTTAAGCATTTTAAAATCAAATACTAACTACGCGACCGCCTTAACGTCGTATTACGCATATGCATACTCATGGTTCTCTTACGGGATTGAACTGTGGGGCGACAGTACAGACTTCAAAGACCTCTTTATCTTACAAAAAAAATGTCTTCGAATTCTATGTAATTTAAAAAAGAATGAAAGTTGTAAACCACACTTCGTAAGCAAAAAAATACTAACACTACCTTCAATATATATTCTAAAAGTATCAACATTCGTAAGAAAATATAGAAATAAATATTTTAAATCAAAGAATGACATCTGCAAGCGATATGAATTTAGAAATAAAAATAAATTACAATTACCCGAAGTCAAATTAAAAACTGTAGGAAAGAGTCCAAATTTCAGATTCGTTAATATATACAACAAACTTCCAAATGCTATAAAATCGGAAGAAAAAGATAGATTATTTAATTATAAATTGAAGTCGCTATTAATAAAAAAATGTTACTACAGTGTAAATGATTTCCTCTCAGATTGTGCGTTGTAGATGGGTTTGCCGTGTGTCGTCTGATGGCGACACACTAATCTAATTAATAACTTCTGCACAGTCGTCCGACGTGTGCAAGTACTTTTATACTTGGTTTGTTTTTTTTACATTCATAATAAAGACGGTACGTGAAATTCATTAAAAACGCTCGTCCTCGTCATATAATATATATTGCAGCGCCCCAACGGGGTGCATGTATTGTACGTATTGTTTACATACTGTACCATAACATTTGTAACTGTAAAATACATGTACGCAACTATGAAATAAATAAATGAATATTACCTCTCTTGCCTCTTGCTTCTTAATATTTTTCTATCTTATACTCATTCTTATTTATGTACACAATATATAAGTAAATAAATATGCCAGACAATACACATTAATCATCCGGTCTCAAACTAGGGTATTCCTGTGCTATGAGAACCAGCCAAAGACTACGGAAGGCATCTTACACCCAGACCAGAGACAATCTAGAAAAGTTCATTTCCTAAATTCACCCGACCGGGAATCGAACCCAGAAACTTCCGCGCTTGGTGTAACGTCTAAACCACTGCGCCATCGAGGTCGGCATATATACATAAACTAGATACATAAAAATCTTATACCTGATAGTAGATTTTTTTTAAATGGTAAAGGCTCTATGGAATTCACCTAAATCCATCTACAAACGATTCCACGTCTAATGGTCATAGTCCCCCATACGACGTACGAGATATGTTCAGTAGTTTTCAGTTTGAAAGAATAATAAAAAATAATTTTCATTACATACAGACATATCTTCACGCCGTATGCCTAATGGGGTAGTCAAGAGAGGACAGAGCGCCAAGCGTCGCGAACCTTACATACCTCTTTCGCTTCCTCAAATCTCATCATTCTCCTCACACATTTTCGCCTAGGTATGCGAGTGCTTTTGACATTTCCGTCTGCTAACACTCTGGCTATTTGATCTTCATAAGTCAGCCTTGGTCTTCCTTGGCTTCTTTACCACTCACTTTTGCTCTAAGATTTTCTTCGTCAGTCTTTCATCACTCATTCTTTCTAAGGACCCCAACCATCTAAGCATTCCTTTCTTCATATTTACAATAACACTGTCGTGCAACCCTCTCATACTGCGTATCTCTTCATTTCATTTTCATTATGAGAAGGACGACCTCCGTGGCGCAACGGCTAAGCGCGTCGGAAAGTAAACAGGGGTTGCGGGTTCGATTCCCGCCCCGAGTCTGAGTGTTTATGTATAATATGTATTTATTTACAAAAGAGAAGTATATAAGTAGTATATCAGTTGTCTAGTACCCATAACACAAGCGCTGTGCTGCTTACTTTGGGACTAGATGGCGCTGTGTCAAATGTCCCAGTATATTATTATTATATATTTAGATGAATGTTTGTATGTTTGTCCTCTATGCGTACCTAAACCATTCATCGGATTGTGATGAAACTTTCGAACATTTTTTAATTATTTAATTTAGTAGTTAAAAGACTACGCGAGAGAAATCGCAGGCAAAAGCGAGTTTATATTAAATATCCGTTCGCAAGGTATCATCCCCGATTACGAACTATGACTTTTGCGAGCTCCCCTGCAACCATAACTGAGTCACAGACCTTTTTGCACTTAATATTATTTTTCGTTACGTGACGATTTCTACCAACACACACCTCCCGCAAACCGCGTTAAGGCGACGCATTGATAAACAATAATTTAATCTAAAATAGACCTGCTCTATGTAAACGTGCACGCGCCAGCTTACGAAAAATACGAAAAAACAGTTTTCTTCGTTTATTTTAAAAACTATAGTTAATTTAAAAAAATCCAACTGTCATTTTGAAGAATAAGCTTAGATTAAACTATACAAAAAATTTAGAAACATAAATCGGTCCCGTTGCTCCGAAAAATGTGAATCTCTATTTTAAAAGACGTTTCTTTGATTTTTTTTTTGTGTTACAATAGTTAACCAATCGTGTATCGCAACTGGCATAATGAAGTCAATGAAATGAAGAATCAGGCTACCAAATATCACTTTCATACACTACGTAGTCACTTATAAAAATTGAGATCTCTGCCGTCAAAATTTCCAACGCGTCGCCTTAAGGCATTTCATTCCAAAAAAGAAGAGCCGAGTCCAAACGCACCTTGTTACAGAGCTGACAGCGGAATTTGATTTTCTTGAGGTGCTCCCAATCAATGTGATCCCTCAGACGAGTCTTGCTCGCGAATTTTTTCCCGCATTCGTTGCAATGGAAACTGTAAACAGGAAGACGTTCAGAAATGTAGTTGTGATATGTTTCAAGATTATTACAAGACATATACTTATTAATTTATTTTAATTTATGATACTTTTTGTATTCAATTGCACCTTAAGTTTATGCACAGCTCACATACACACACATACACATACATGATATGCAAAGAAAGAATCATTTACACATTATTGGCGTTTAAATATTAGTACCTGGGTGACCGAGAATGATACGCCTCTTTAAGGTGTGACGGTATTTAAAAAAAAAATAAAAAAGTTTGACCACGCGCAGAATTCGAAACCGCGATCTACGGCGTTGGAAACTACACTCTAGCCACTGTGCAATTGAGAAGTTAAACTGTTGCGAAATTATCAATCAACATCAATTACCGATTTTAAGTGATTTTTCCCAGAATTAAGACGTAGCTAGATCGACTTTTCACCCCCATCAACCCCTATATTGTAAATTTCATCGAAATCGCTAGAGCCGTTTTCGATAACACGATTCCGAACAATATATACAAATATTGTTAGTATAAAATTCACGTCTTGTCAATAATGTTCAATGCTGAAACCTTGAATTCGTCGTGTAGCTGTGAAAAAACTATGCACACCTGACCTGGGATTAATCCGCCTAGCCCGCTAGAGCTTGTTGTCAGAAAACAAAGCATCAGTATTCAGTATCTACCCTATAAGCTATAACCTAGTCTACATATTTCAATTATATGAGAAACGGTATCGAAGTTGAATTACAGATACAGCTCGGCAACAGATGCTGTTTTTGTCATCTTTACCTTTAACTGACTCGAAAAAGGAGGAGGTTTTCAATTCATCTGTATGTATTTTTTTATGTAGGTTCGGGCATAATTTTTGTTTGTGAACCGACTTCAATGATTCTTTTTTCATTGGGATCAGTATAGCTCCGAGGTGGTCTTATTTAAATTTCACTGGTATTGGGAGTTTGAACTTGGATAGAAGACTTCTGCGATTCGGAAACTTTGTTATTGAGTGAAGCGTGTACCTTCGGTGACTACTACGCGAGTACCTACTTCGAGGGCGACTACGAAGATTAGGAACCGCCGTAATTAAGTTCGCGTGTTCTTGACATCTACTTGTACGAAGTAAATTAAACTCTTTGTACCCTTAACCGGCATCTTATTACCCTCAGCTCGTAACAATATTGACGAATCGTTTCTATATCGTTCTGTTCCAGAATTAGAAAAGAAGGTTTGCAGATCTACCCTAGATAGTTATTAGGCCAAAAGTACTCAAAAGGGATAAAAATAAAAAAATAAGAAAAAATTTAAACTGACTAAAAAAATTACTGAAAGGAAAAAAAACTATTCTTTACAATATCAAAGCTCAAGTACAAAATAACTTCATAAATATGATACAAACACCTGGATTATTTGATGTATCTTCAAAGTCGAAGCTCCAATATCAGAGAAATTTGGTGGATTTGAAATGAATAATCTATATACTTTATATGCAATGTATGTATGTTTCTTATGGACTAGGAAACGGCGGGACCGATTTCGATGAAATTTTGAGGGGATCTTCAGATTGGCCTAGCGGGTGATCCTGTAAAGTTTGGTAGTGATCGGATCGGATTGGTAGATTTTTTTGTTTTTTTTTTTGCAGTATCAAAATAATCATAATTAAAAATGAATTATGAACGGCGCGCACGTAGCGTCAGTGGCTATGTCAGTGGTGTCAATGACGACGTGTCAGCAACGTCAATGGTGTCGCGTCAGTTACGTTAGTGGCTGTAACCACTGTGTCTGTAGTGGCTGTAGTTGATAGTAACGTGTCAGTAACATCAGTTGTCTCAGTAGCGGTAAGTGTCCACGGACATCAGTGGCAGCGTGTCAGTGATGTCGGCGTCGTCGGTGACGTCAGTGCCGTCTGTGACGTCATTTGTGCCGGTGTCGTCGATAACGTCGGTGACGTCGGTAGTGTCGGTGGTGTCGGTGGTGTCGGTGGTGTCGGTGGTGTCGGTGGTGTCGGTGGTGTCGGTGGTGTCGGTGGTGTCGGTGGTGTCGGTGGTGTCGGCGGTGTCGGCGGTGTCGGTGGTGTCGGTGGTGTCGGTGGTGTCGGTGGTGTCGGTGGTGTCGGTGGTGTCGGCGGTGTCGGCGGTGTCGGTGGTGTCGGTGGTGTCGGTGGTGTCGGTGGTGTCGGTGGTGTCGGTGGTGTCGGTGGTGTCGGTGGTGTCGGTGGTGTCGGTAGTACCTGTACTGGTGTTCGGCGAGGTGCGGCCGCGCCGTGCGCACGTGCTGGCGGTACGTGGCCACGGACGCGAACCGCTTGTCGCACAGTTCGCAGTACAGCTCGCCGTTGTCGCGCGCCTGCGTGTGCGCATGCAGAGCGCTCATGTTACGAACATTCGCATGTTTCTTTATATTCGCATTCGGAAAAATTACGCGAATAATTTTGCGAATCTATTCATCATCATCATTCATTCAATGATATTTATTTCAATTTAAATAAAAAAGTTTGAATTAGGAAACAATCTTAATTTAAGGGTGGCTTGCACCATCTATTTAAACTCGATTTAAGGATTAACGAAGAAAGGTCTTATTAGAAAAATATTCGCGAATTCAATCTACACAGATACATTCTACCTTTGAAGACACTAAATACACTTTCAGAAATAAAAACAGCCTCAAGTTGAATACACCAAGAACAGAATATGGTAAAAAAAACATCATGTTTGAGGGAGTACAATTATAAAACGCCTTGCCCGAAATTATTAAGAATTCGGTAACTTTAGCCACATTTAAACACCAACTTAAGAAGCATTTAGAAAAATCAGACTAATACTATTAGTTGGCTATATTCAGACTCCGCGTCTGCCGTTGTCATCACTCCGGTCAAATGCATAATTAATTGTATTAATCATGCTGTAAATTAAATTTTTTCATTTAAGTGAATGTAACATATTCTTATGAGAACTAAATATCTTTAATCCCAAGGTCAAATCCTTAAATCTGAAACCGCACAAATCGAGTTTAAATATTTGATACAAACTGCCCTCAATGACTTAGAACTACTGACTAGTCTTGTCACAACATACATAGTAGTAATGTAACAAACATTAAAATGTTTTTGTATGTCAATACTCTCAAATAAGTTGCTGAAAATCACATTTGCGTTGGCGTTGGCATTCCCAAATGTGTAATGTGCTGATCTGCTGACACATTTTATTGATTGCACAACTTTAATAACATTAATTACGTATCGGCCGAATAAATGTCCGCGTCGCTGCTGTCACAAAATTAGGAATAAATATGGGATGTACATGAAAAATCCTATGGCGGTAACATACTACACAACCCATATATAACCTACCAAAAATTCGTGTTATTGCATCATCGTCAAGTATCAAAAAATACTACGCCAATAATGGCGACCTTAACATGACAACCCAACATTCGTTACATCATCATTTTGACTGGCCCATTGGTGCAGTGGCATATGCATCTGCTTTCCAATCTAGGGTCCCGAGTCTAATTTCGAGTTTTCTAAATTGGCTTGGAGTCTGGGTGTTACTGGGAACTCCCCCAGAGTTCGTTGTGTGGTACCCATAGTACAAGCTTACTGCTTAGTTTGTGATCACACAATCTGTAATTGTCTGGAGTATTATTATTATTTATCAAGTATCAAAGAAATACTACGGCAATAATGGCGACTTTAACGTGACAACTTTAAATTCGTTACATCATTCGCATTCGCAAATGTGTATCATCCAACGTTCGTTACATCACTACTACTGAACACTCGGTAATCTGTATTTTAGTCATAGTCTGTTGTCGAAATCGAAACTAAGCCTAAATTCAAAATTTATGTTGAAAGAAATAAAAAATTCAATCACAGACTAGTATATATACTCGTATATTGTACAGACTCAGGTGTTACCCTGCGGAAATCCATTTCATGTGATAAACTCCTGAAATTTTTAGCTATTCTCCGCTCAAACTCCAAAAACCACCAATCGACACGTGTTCCGCCTCTCAACGAAGCATCCTCGGGATATCCCAGAGATCAGACTCTGTCGGCTAACCAGCACCGCATCCAGCAGCAAACAGCATGTAATGAATTCCTAATGCGATGCTGAGAGGCGAAATACGTGTCGATTGATGGTTTTTGCAGTTTAGAGCTGAAAATAGCTAAAGATTTCAGAAATTTAATATATAAATTTTTGTCATTTCAGGACTACGGTCCTATTTAAAATTCACCTTATGACTCCTGAGATGTCTTCCCAAATTGGACTTCCACTGGTAGACCTTTTCACAACGGGGGCACGGGTAACGGTTGTGGCCTTTATGGAGGACCCTAGGCAATAACAAACAACATACACTTTTTTTTTCTGAAAAATTCAATATGGGGTCTAATACAGATCAGGAGGAAAAAATTCACGGACTCCTAGCAAGCTAGTAATAGAAATGTTAGCAGTCCCGAAGTATTTATAAGTCCGAAGTATTTGGGTGTTACTGGGAACTCCCCCAGGGTTCGTTGGGTGGTACCCATAGTACAAGCTTACTGCTTAGTTTGGGGTCGCACAATCTGTGTAATTGTCTGGAATATTATTATTATTATTTATAAGTTTCTAACCCTTATTGAAATATGAATCTTTCGGAAGGTAGATAATAGTAAAATATAAATAAATTATTCACTGTTCTCTGCCTTGATTGCACGTAACAAGTGCAATAGCGGGACAGCAAGTTGCTACTAGGCAGAGAGAGTGATGTGGGCGAGTGAGTGTTTACACGTATTTTTTATCTTTGCACCGAGTCAGGCAGTCAAGAATTTGAAGAAAACACAATAGCATTAAAAAAACGCAAGAAACGCAGCGAACGAAAAGGCGAGTACTGAGTGCCGAACACGCGTTGCGAGTGCGTGTTTAAACGTGCCGAGGGCGCTAACGAATCAGTGCGGAGAAGCACGGGGGTGGGCACTCGGTCTAATAAATAGAATAGGGCCCAAGCGACTGGCTCGCTCATTTACTCGGCCGAGCACTCGGTCATATGTTTATACATACCGAGCACTCGTCCGAGTGCACTGTCTCGCCACCGTACTCGTTACGTGCAATCAAAGTGTAAGAATAAGTATCTGCTAATTAAATATTATTGTGTCGAAATTTTTAATTTTATTGGAAATATGTAATTTAAAACTTACTCTAAGTGATATCTGTACGTCTTCTTGGAACTGAACATTTTGCCACATTCTACACACTGTGGCTTATCACCCAAATCTTCTTTTTCTCTTCTTTTGTAAACGCCATTTCGCATCTCCGATGTCTGAAAATTAGTTTTTTTATCAGACAATCACATCAATAAGTACTGTTGGCGAAAATCGTATAAAGCTGAAGAGGAAGAAGTGTCATATAGAGTGGGGATAGTTGTTAGGTTATAAAAAACAAAGCGCAGCGCTCAAACGGCAAAGTGTCCCCAGCGACACCCGTGGGTTGCACGTTTAGAAGCTCGATCACGTAGCTCTACACGCACACACGCGGGCCTTAAGCTACATTGTGAACTGCCACGCGGAATACTAGGCACACTAACCGGCCCTCAGCCGCCTCGCCGGCCGGGTTCGCTAGAGGGCCGGCCCTCACCCGAATAGGAAGCCCGTTAAGACGCACGCAGGTGCGAAAAGCTCCCCTGGCGACGCCTTGAGACCGAGGTCCGCCCTCCATACGAGGTATCCCTCGGCTGGAGAAGCCCTCAGGCGGTCGACCATCTGGCAAGGCGCCTTTAGCACTCGCCCCAACGCGACTTGTGACGCTGTAAAAGGCACTAGGGCTAACAGCAAAGAGGGGTTTTGTTTAGTCGGTTCAAATTCATCACTACTCAGTCGGCGTAGAGTCCTGCTGTGTGTCCGTGGAGATTTATCACGTAAAGAACGATAGTTGCACCGCAGTCGCGCGACGATTGTTATACATTGGTAATTGCGGTGCCGTGCGGTGAAATGACTGTTTGTAGCACACAAATAGGGCCACTAGCAGTGGTTTTTAGTTCACTGATTAATCAACAGAGGCAGCAATATGTTTCGCGACAAACATATTGCGATCGATCGGCGGGTTATTACCTAAAAATTTGCAGACAGCGACAGCCACGCGATCACTGCGCGACCGGTGACTAATTGTAATAAAAAATTGGTATCATGTATGACGATTGCGCATCTATTATCCTATGACCGTAAAATGCACTTTTCACGTTGATTTAGCGCGCTATACAAATTACATTACACAAATTCTCGTTTTGACAGCAGATATCGCGCGATATTGGCTGTCACATGCTGTCTGCAAGTTACGTAATAAGCGTGCGGGTAAGATTCGGCTATCGCTTACTGGCTGTGTTTATGTAATAAGGTAGCGGTTCTCTACTTACTACTAATATTACAAAATAACTGTTTTTAGGGTTCCGTACCTCAAAGGAAAAAAAGGAACCCTTATAGGATCAATTCTTCGTCCGTCTGTCTGTCTGTCAAGACCCATTTTTTCTCAGTGACGCGTGAAGGTCAATTTAAAATTAATATCAAATACTCAGGTCTGTAATCCCTAGGAGCTGTGAAAAATTCAAATTTCTAAGTCAACGCAATCAAATGATACGGCCGTTCATGTCGTATACATTCAGTCAAGAAAGTATCGGGAATGGATGATTTGTTTATGGTTCCAAATTCAGTTCTTTGTTTTTTTTTTGTTGTTGTTAGATTGGCACAAGTGTTTTCCAGTTTGGCACGGAGTTTGAGTTGCATCGGTTATTTAAATGAAATACAGTGCTGTTTTTAGTTCTATTTAATTCATATACAAAGAGAGATACATACAGAAAAAAGAGCAAAAGGTACCGCTTATTTCTATAAGAAATTTCTCCCAGCGAACCTGCGAGTGAGAAATTTTATAAAGAAAGAAAGAAAGGTAGACACTGTGTGTAACACAATATTATCAAACTAAATATAAATAATAATGAATACGAAATACAATAACAAAAACACATACAATCAATATATCAGTACATATAAATATATAAATTTGACATATATAAATACAAATCATTCTAGTGTATGACAAAAACATCGAAGAAAGAGTTTGTCTTAAATTTTGCATTGCCAATGGAATTTCGTGTTCGGAGTCACTGAAAATGTTACAGAAGGCTAACGGTGAATCGACTTTTAGAAACAGCAGTAAACCAAAAAATAGTTTATCAACCCACATAGCGTTATTTCATAAAATTCCCAGGCACTTGGTAATTTGCCCAATTTCATCAAACAACGACACATACATGATTTTTTTTATAGGAAATAGATCTACATTGGCCACTACGTCACTTGTTGTTAAGCGACGGTGTGGCGAAAAAAGAGCGCGTCGATGTAGAAAAAATCTATCCACACTAGCCCTGAAGATGCCCAGATTATAGTTCTCATTGAACACAGGAGACAACAAGGAGTTCCATTCTTGAGCAGTATGTATTATAAATGTGCAACCAAAGCCCTGAGTGCGGATTTATGGAATTGCCACGTGGAAGGTGATAGTGTGCCGTCTTTCTGTTAGTGCTGTAGTAGAAGTTTTAAAGATGGCAGAGCCATGCTGCATTGTAACACAAATAGAGCTAGCTCGACCGGTGAAATACCACTCTCTCACAGAATATCGGCGTGAAATAACAAACAGCATCTATTGCTGTTGTGTTGCGGCGAGTGAGAGTGCCGGTGGCCGATCACCCCCTCCCCCTCCCTCCCCTATGTCCCTGTCGGCCGACAACGCGCCCGTGATCCTCCGCATGTTGCGGGTGTCCATGGGCGGCGGTTACTCTCCATCAGGTGACCCTCTTGCTCGTTTGCCCCCTCTATTATAAAAAAAAAGTAGAAGGAAGAAGGTGGGATGAGGTCGTGAGCTCTTGTGCACACTCTTCGAAATGTATCCAGAAGAAAATAGATAGACATGTTACTTTACGGCGGTGCTCAAGGCTAAGGAATTTTTTGACAACCAATTTGTCATCACTAATTAACTTTGCAGCACACCGGCCAATTCGACGAAATAAAAAGGTAAAAATTAGTAAATGCACAGAAACGTATACGCACCTTAACAACTTCTGCTACCCGAATCTTCTCGTTAAGGTCTATTTTCTTCTTAATCTTATCTTTCTTCTCTTTCAATTTATCTTCTACCTTTCCCTCATCTTTCTCCTCGTCGTATAACTCTAATACAGAACCTAGGTCACTAACATCACTCAGATGACTCAGTTTAACATTATCATCTAAATTCACAGACTCTGATGACATTCTTTTCTTTTTAACTTTCTTCTTCGTTTTATCTTTATCTTTCTTTGTTCTAGTCTGCAAAGAATTTCCATATTATGATCACACCTATTGTAAATTGTATGTACGCAAACAATGCTCTAATCTCTAGTCGGCGAGAAAAGTAGTTGGATCCAATTAAATTCTCAAAAAAATTGTGGTATCAATTTCCATTAAAGAAAAAATAAAACTGTAATAAATTGATACAAAATACATGTTATTATTATTTTATTTCTCAATTACGGAGTAAATAAACTTTGATATACTAACAGCCAGACGAACAAAAGACATGACTCGCTCTTGCAGTTTTCATTTCGTTCAGAAAGGTTTAATGGGCGTATCGCCGCGTTTTTACCGTCTGAAATACAACAGGTAAACAAAATGTTTCCCTATCGTGTCGACAATAAAGACGTTTTTTCAACGTTCACGGAATAACGTTACCGTGCACGGAAATGTAAAAGCGTCTTCATACAACTGAATACATTTCGCATTGTACCGTGGACGGTAAAAACTTGGCGATAAGAACGTTCAACGAAAAATTATAAATGTGGGCAATTATCTCGACTAAAAACGATTGTATTCACCTGCGCCAGCTACTCTTACACAATAATTCCTTGATCTTATTGCACAATTTTAATAATATATAAATAATGTACCAGCACACAAATATCTGTAGCGCTGCGATGAGACTACAATAATGTCATGTTCATAATATTTCAACGTAAATATTTTGTGAGATTAGAGTAATAATAATAGAGTATATTGTAACATAAACTTAGTATATAATGTATGTAAATGTAAAACTTAGTGGCTAGAAGAACATAGAGCGCGTTGACGCGAGGCGATTTTTAATTTGTCAATGTCACCTATGCGATGAACGATTCCCTTGATTTTTGCGATATGTAATATCACAATCACATACAGAACACGTAACCATTATTGGAAAATACAGTATTTCCATCGGTATAGTGCAAGCACACTGGGCCTTAGCGCGGCGCTGTGCGACACGCTTATTACGTAACTTGCAGACAGAATGCGACAGTCAATATCGCGCGATATCTGCTGTCAAAACGAGCATTTCTGTAATGTTATTTGTATAGTGGCGCTAAATCTACCGCGAAAAGTGCATTTTACGGTCATAGAATAATAGATACGCAATCGTCATTCATGATAGCAATTTTCTATTACAATTAGTCACTGGTCGCGTAGTGATCGCGTGGCTATCGCTGTCTGCAAATTTTTAGATAATAACCCCGCCGGTAGAGTAGGTGACATTTTCAGAAACATTTAATATGTTTTTGTATAAAAAGTTATGAATTTTTAAGCCGTACAACAAAAAGCTATTGTGGATAATGTTAAGAACAAAATTCTAAGAGATTATTAGTTTTTTAAATTAACCCCGTATTCCGGAAAAACGTTACATTAACTACAATTTTTTTTTTATTCAATAGGTATTCACAACCGACAACAATCATATAAAATTTAAAGATAATAATGCTTAAAAAGTTTAGAACAAGAATGCAATACAAAACATGAACACACAGATAGATAAATCTAAAATAATGGGTAACAAAACAATATAATATGTTATCATAATAGACAAAAAATATAAGTGGTTCAAAACAGAAAATAGATAAATACTATGAGAAATTGGAAACAAAAACATTATGGAGGTTTAGCATAATTGAAATCTTTTTTTATATGCTTTATATTAGCTTCACCTGTATGTATGTATGTATGTATGTAACGGAATCTTTCATCGTAATTTTTACCAATTTCCAGAAGTCTGATCAGCTTGAAAATTTGCACAGGGGTCAAGGACTGATGACAATACAATTATTTTATAACTTTGTTCTAATGTCCTGACTAGAATCATCAGGATAAAAAGAAATTTAAAAAATTAATGGTACGATTATGGTACCATAGATGTCGCTACGGAACGTTTCTACATGCATTTTGAAATTATTACATTATTAAGTCAAACGTATTACAATGGACCACACTAAGTTTTTTTGAAATAATTTAAATTTTGCGGAAAAAAATATTTTATAACTTTGTTCTAATGTCCTGACTAGAATTATCAGTATAAAAGGAAATTTAAAAAATTAATGGTACGATTATGGTACCATAGATGTCGCTACAGAACGTTTCTACATGCATTTTGAAATTATTACATTATTAAGTCAAACGTATTACAATGGACCGCACTAAGTTTTTTTGAAATAATTTGAATTTTTTTATTATATTCCTAAATACAACGTGTCTGGGATCGAATATGTCCAGACAATCATATTTAATGGCAACTTCATTATAAAAATTTAACGGTAACTTCATTAAATTGTACGTGTTTTTATACTTGATGAGGTGTATTACTGAGGCGTCAGTGATAGAATTTGTTTTTTAATAGAAGACTATCGAATACTTAAAAAAACTTAACATTGAAGTCTAATGGCCGATTTCACCAAAGTCCTCTAATACTTAGCGAACCCCTCCTACTGGTCACATTTAAAGAGTTCATTCCATAACCACATATCAAGCATCATTGATATTGAATCACCCGTCTCAGCAGGATGAATAGGGAGCTAAGACTGGCTTGCTGAAGATTTGTTCCTGACAATAAAGCCAGATCTATTTATTCAAACACACCCTGTTACAAAGTATGTTTGAACATCAAATCTACCCTGGGTTTGGAGAGACAATCTACACTGAGAAACACCAACAAGACTCATGCCCGATTTCACCGAAGTTCCCTAATACTTAACGAACCCCTAAAAAAGATAGGGGACCAATAACGTTGATTTTGCGATTCGCGAAACGTTAAAAGATACCCTAAATTTACGAAAATCGATTTTTGAACCCATAACATTATGTGACGGTTTTGTATGTTCGTTTTTGACAGTTTTATATAGAAACTTAGAAGTAAAACAATAATAAGTATCTGTTTTATCGATAAACTTTTAGAGACGAATAGTCACAATGGAAACAATAAATCGTCACATAACTAGGGAACCGTAAGATTGGTGAAAACGAATATTATCTAAGAATCGGTTTAGGGGTCTTTATAATCTAGGCGGTACGTACGTAGTTATGTGAAGACTTAGATAACGTTGGTGAAATCGGGTGTAAGACTTCCAATTAGACTTCAAACCTAACCGCCAGAAGTCCTATTTGGGTAGAAAATATTTTGCAAAGTGAAACTTTGTTTTTTAAATTCGATTAATACTGAAAACACCATCTATACTGGCATTGTATTTGGCTCCCAAGAGCTAGTTAACGATGTCTGTTGTCAAGTGTCAAAACGGGAAGCAGTAGTTATTGTAAAGCCTAGCCTATATTGTTAATAGCATTTTATTTAAGAAAAAACTATCCCGCAGCTTTTCTTTAATAAAATGCATATACACATAATATAGATATAGAAGTATTATAACTAAAGTTACCAACCTTCTTCACAGGATGTTTCTTCCTCAACTGCCCAACATCCAAATCATTCACAAATGTCTCCGGTTCACAATGTTCCTTAACTTCGAACTTCTCAAGCTCATCTAACTCTGGTTTGACCTGTACTTGCCGGTAACTTGCATTGTCCGCGTCACAGAGAGGGTAGTTCAAGCTTTCTAGACAACGGATTTGCAGATCGGGAGGTTCTACTATTGACAGCTTTCTTGAGGAATCCTAAAACAATATTCATTAGCATCATTGCAACAATACAACGTGTAATGTGAAGCAAACAGTAGGAACTGCTTCGTTCTGAAACAATTGTGTACAAATTCAATACAAAACCTGTATATCTTTAAATTGTAATCTGTAAACTTCGACACCGTTTAACAGATCGCCATAAAAGTTGGCACGTATTACTATTTTTTCATGAAGAAGGTTTTGAAGGTCATGTAAGGATCTCAGGATGCCATTGGTGTTTTTTGTGATCTTTCCAAAGCTTTTGATTGTGTTAGCCACGATACTTTCATTTGCATGCTTAAATACTATGGAATTCGTGGCTACGCTCTCGATCTCGTAATCCCTGTATGTGTCTGCCCGGGAGCAAAAAGTGAGTGTGAATTGGGTTTTGTCTGTTGGTTCGAAATTAAAAATGGACGTTCCCCAAGGATCAAATTTGGGACCTTTCCTGTTTCTAGTCTACATTAATGATCTCCCATTTATGCTCAGGGACTTATGCAAAATAGTATTATTTACAGATGACACTTCATTGTTGTTTAGATTGGACAGAAAGCCTCTGGATATTACCTGGGTGAACAGGATCCTAACAGACGTCTCGAGATGGTTCGCTGTTAATAATTTCCTACTAAATTCACAAAAAACCAAAAGTATAAAATGTTCCCTTTCTAATATACCCAGAATCCATGATATAGAACTGGGTAGGAAACAATTAGAATTAGTTAAGTCAGCCAGTTTTCTTGGTTTAACGGTAGATAATAAATTGCAGTGGCCGAACCATATTAGGGCATTGGCTAGTAAACTCGGTTCTGCGTGCAGTCTTTCTGGTAGTCCTGTAGTAGAAGGGAGAGGGTGGGATGAGGTCGTGAGCTCTTGTGCACACTCTTCGAAATGTATTCAGAACAAAATAGATAGGCATGCTACTTTATGGCGGTGCTCGAGGTTAAGCAATTTTTTGACAACCAATTTGTCATAATCAACCTTGCAGCACACCGGCCAATTGAACGAAATAAAATGGTAAAAATTAGTAAATGCACAGAAACGTATACGCACCTTAACAACTTCTGCTACCCGAATCTTCTCGTTAAGGTCTATTTTCTTCTTAATCTTATCTTTCTTCTCTTTCAATTTATCTTCTACCTTTACTTCATCTTTCTCCTCGTCGTATAACTCTAATACAGAACCTAGGTCACTAATATCACTCAGATGACTCAGTTTATCATTATCATCTAAATTCACAGACTCTGATGAGATTCTTTTCTTTTTAACTTTCTTCTTCGTTTTATCTTTATCTTTCTTTTTTCTAGTCTGCAAAGAATTTCCATATTATGATAACAACTATTGTAAATTGTATGTACGCCACCTATGCTCTAATCTCATATAGTCGGCGACAAAAGTAGTTGGATCCAAATAAATTAAAAAAAAAATTAAGGTAGCAATTTCCAATAAAGAAAAAATAAAACAGAAATAAATTAATACAAAATTCTTGTTATTATTATTTTATTTCCCAATTCAATTCATTTAATCACATAATAAACCTACAGCGGTTGCCAAATCACTTATATGCTAGTCATGCATGCATAGATAAAATAAGTTTTACATAGTAATACTGCTTTGTGTCCCTAAGTAATCACTAAGAATAAAACAGCCTCTCGACAAAACGTTATCGCATTGCTATCAAATATGTCAGCACGCGATCTTCGTGCGAGCAAATGATTGAGAAGGGCGATTGCCCGTGGAGTGGGGGCGCGCGCAGCGCTTAGGGTACACGAGGGCGGTGTTGCGAACAGCCGCCGCACGCGGCTCCCATTGCCACCGCGTAGGTATCGCTCAGGAACGAATAGTCCCATTTGGGATACCACAGTCGGATTGTCCACCACGCCATTTAAAACGGCGCGGTAATGTAGTAAAACAGTTAATTTACGTCTCAGCACCAGGCTGTCCATCCCGACCATCCCATATACGAACATCGTAGGAAAGAGAAACGGATAGATATTGTACATTTTTTTTATAAAGGAACCTAGCAAACTTTTTCTGTACTTTATCAATAGTGTCCCCATAAATAGCCTCGCCAGAGTCCCACACCACCGCTCCACATTCCAACAGACTACGTACATACGCATTGTACAACATTTAGGCTGCTCTAGCGTCCCTGAATGGATACGCGGTTCTGATGATGAAGCCCAGCATTTTGTTGGCGCTCTTGCATATTGTCAGAATGTGTTCTTTGAATGTGAATTTCGAATTAAACGTTAACCCTAAACCTTTTATCTGCTCTACCCAGAGCAGTCTCGGGTTTACACACTAGTACCGAACGAGATTAACCGAACGAGAGGACAGTAAGACGCCTACTCCTTAGCATCCCCTTTCTTCTTGCAGTACTCCTGACCACAAAGCGATGCCCCCTCCAGGCAAGTCGGCAAGTACACTGCCCTTTCGCTTGGTTTCACTCAAACATAACACATCCAATCTTCTTTCTTCCATAATATCAATCACTTCATTCGTCTTCTCTTCAATCCCACCTCTGACATTTCACGCTGCTATTCTGCATTCCTCCCTCCACCTCTCCTCTAAATTTATGAAAATCGATTTTTGAGCCCATAACATTATGTGACGGTTTTGTATGTTCGTTTATGACAGTATGGACAATAATTTATAGAAACTTAGAAGTAAAACAACAATGTCTGTTTTATCGATAAATTTTTGGAAACGAATAGTCGTGGTGACTATTCGTTTCCAAAAGTTTATCAAACAATAAATCGTCACATAACTATGTCTGACATAACTAGGGAACCGTAAGATTGGTGAAAACGAATATTATCTAAGAATCGGTTTAGGGGTCTTTATAATCTAGGCGGTACGTACGT
Organism: Zeuzera pyrina; assembly: GCA_907165235.1. Lineage (NCBI taxonomy): Eukaryota > Metazoa > Arthropoda > Insecta > Lepidoptera > Cossidae > Zeuzera > Zeuzera pyrina. The sequence continues at coordinate 9,406,273 of OU015647.1, read as the reverse complement.
AGTTATGTGACGAATTAGATGACGTTAGTGAAATCTGGTGTAAGACTTCTAACCTAAACGCCAAAAGTCCTATTTGGTTAGAAAATATTTTGCAAAGTGAAACTTCGTTTTTGAAATTCGATTAATACTGAAAACACCATCTATACAGGCATAGTTTTGTCTCCCAAGAGCTAGTTAACGATGCCTGTTGTCAAGTGTCAAAACGGGAAGCAGTAGTAAAGCCTAGCTTATATTGTTAATACCATTTTATTCAAGAAAAAAATATCCCGAAACTTTTTTTCAATAAAATGAATATACACATAATATAGATATAGATGTATTATAACAAAAGTTACTCACCTTCTTCACAGGACGTTTCCTCCTCAATTGCCTAACGTCCAAATCATTCACAAATGTCTCCGGTTCACAATGTTCCTCAACCTCAAATTTCATGTCGTCGACTGCCTCTGGAAGCTCATCTAACTCTGTTTTGACCTCTACATCCGGATAACTAGCATTGTCCGCGTCACAGAGAGGGTAGTTCAAGCTTTCTAGACAACGGATTTGTAGATCGGGAGGTTTTACTATTGACAGCTTTGTTGAGGAATCCTAAAACAATATTCATTAGCGTCATCGCAAGAATACATGTAACGTGAAGCAAAAAGTAAGAACTACTTCGTTCTGAAACAATTGTGTACAAAATTGTGTACAAAATCAATACAAAATCTGTATATCTCTAAACTGTAATCTCTAAACTCCGACACCGTTTGAGAGATCGCCATAAAAGTTGGCACGTATTACTATTTTTTAATGGAGAAGATTTTGAAGGTCATGAAAGGATCCCAGGATGCCATTGGTGTTTTTGTGATCTTTCCACGGCTTTTGATTGTGTTAGTCGCTAAACTTTAGTTTGTTAGCTTAAATACTATGGAATTCGTGGTAACGCTCTCGATCTCATAATCTCTGTATTTGTCTGGCCGGGAGCAAAAAGTGAGTGTGAATGGCATGTTGTCTATTGGTTCGAAATTAAAAATGGGCGTTCCCCAAGGATCAATTTTGGGACCTTTACAGTTTCTAGTCTACATTAATGCTCTCCCATTTATGCTCAGGGACTTACGCAAAATAGTATTAGTTACTGATGACAATTCATTGTTATTTAGACTAGACAGAAAGCATCTGTATATTATCTGAGTGAACAGGATCCTAACAGACGTCTCGAGATGGTTCGCTGTTAATAATTTCGTACTGAATGCACAAGAAACCAAATGTATGAAATGTTCCCTTTCTAATGTACCCAGAATCCATGATAAAATAGAACTGGGTAGGAAACAATTAGAATTAGTTAAGTCAGCCAGTAGATAATAAATTGCAGTGGGTGGACCATATCTGGGCATTGGCTAGTAAGCTCCTGCAAGTTAAGCGAAATAGACTAAAACCCGAAATTATTGAAAAAATCATGATTATTTATTGTAATTTAATCTAAGCGTCCGATCCGATTGAAGAGGCCAATTCTTCTATCGGATCGGATGGATTGGATGGATGGAATAACTTAGGAAAAGAGACGACTTAAGGGCGAATTTAAATTGAATGCTCAGATCAGTATTTATTTTAACCCTTTCTGTTAACTCACTAGGCTCTTACTGTGGCTAACCGGGCTTTAGATTTCATTTATTTTTTACTCGACTTTTATTGACATAGCTTTTTTATTGTTTGACTTCAAAGTCAAAGTCAAATCAATTTATTCAATTAAACCAGTATGCAAGGTATTTTTGAACGTCAAATCTACTTTAGTTCGGTTTGAAAAGAAAACCTGGATACTGAGAAGAACCGACAAAAAACTCAGTCAGGTATCATTTTTTCAACATCATTCTACAATAGTTATTTAAAAATACAATATCTATAAAGCCAGTAAATGCATATGCAGAGAGGATCATTTCGCAAATCGCTCATTTTCTAGTATGCTTTTCCGATCAGTGTGCGTTTAATGACAAGTTTAAATCTCTTTTCCGTTAATTCAGTAATTTCTTGAGGAATTTTATTATAAAAACGAACACAGTTACCCAAAAATGAACCACTTGACTTTTGTAATTTAAATTTAGGAATAACTAGCTGATCACGACCACGAGTTTCCACACCATTAACGACGCCTTTCTTTTGAAATAGATCTAAATTTTTTCTAGTATACATTATGTTTTCATAGATGTATAACGAGGGTAAGGTGAGTACATGAATGTCTTTAAAATGATATCTCAGCGACTCTCGTGCGTTCATACTGTAGATGGTACGTATTGCCCTCTTTTCTTGACTTATTTACTTCAGTATTGTAGTTTCAGTATTGACTTCAGTATTGTAGTAAAAAAATTACCATGAACTTAATACTAAACCATTAAGAGGGCGTACAAAGGTACACTAGCGCCACTCCTTTAAAAAAATATTATCTCGTGACTGAGAAGAAATTATGAATAACGGCTCAATAAGGACCCTCGGTAAGTGTGTCTAGAATTTTCTGATATCTTTAATAAAGTTTCATATTGAGACACGAACCAATAAAATTCGATCTAAAGAAAAGCGGCCACATTCCTCTAGATCCTATTTTGTTGCTTCGTGTCTCAATATGAAACTTTGTAAAAGGTATTAGAAAATTCTAGACACACTTACCGAGGGTTCTTATTGAGACGTTATTCATAATTCCTTCTCGGTCACGAGATAATTTTTAAAGGAGTGGCGCTAGTGTACCTTTGTACGCCCTCTCAATATAACTTTGTTTCAATTGCTTTAAGAAATTTCATTGTACTCATATTCAATTTTCCCTTTTTGTTCATTTTAATGGTGTGTTAAATTGTTACTTACATTCCAAACAATAAAAAATAATAATAATACTCCAGACAATTACACAGATTGTGTGACCCCAAACTAAGCAGTAAGCTTGTACTATGGGTAACACACAACGAACTCTGGGGGAGTTCCCAGTAACACCCAGACTCCAACCCAATTTAAAAAAGTTCGTTTCCTAAATTGACCTGACCGGTGATTGAACGCGGGACACTAGCTTGGAAAGCAGACGCATATGCCACTGCGCCAATGGGCCATGTCAAAAATAACTGTTTAAAAGTGTTTTTTACTAAACAATAATTTAAAAATCATATGAACACGAAAATTTAATCTTGCATTCCAGATTTCGGAAGCTTATCCATACTTTGATAACGTTAATGACGCAAGTACTAGAAAAAAACTCTACCTATTCCGATCTTTGTTTATGACTCATCACGGCTTATCTTTGTGCCTAAGGGTCGGAACACACCTACGTAAATTACGTCGCCGAAGTTTCGGCTGTAATGCTTTATATATATGACCTATGACACATCTACCGAAAATTACGTCAAACCGATTTTGCTGCCGAACTTTCGGCGGCGTAATTTCCTGTGACTGAAAGTTCAGCGGCGGCCACCCCTCCACGGCAGCATCCCCGCCCCCCGCGCGCCACTCGATGGCAGGTTCATTCCTGTTTGTAGTGTTTTTTGTGTTTAGCCCCGCGTATACGGACGTCTCATTATGTTTAAATAAGAATTATTTAGTATTAGAAAAACTAGTTAAAATTAAAATTAGTTTAGTATTAGAAAAAAACGACGCGTAATTTTGTCTGGTATGTCATAGCTGCCGAATACGCCAAAACTAAAGATTTAGCCGCCAAACTTCGGCGACGTAATTTACGTAGGTGTGATTCAACCCTAACAGCTGACTAAGGCACTGAATTCAAGAATTCAAGAATTGGATCAACTCTACAAATTAGAATCTTTGCTGGAAAAGGAAAACCCGTTAGCTATAGAAATTACTACTTCAATAGCCTTCGATTACTGGACCTATATACATAGTACATACTTATAACTGGAAGCGGATGTTATTGGCTTCCGTCTGGTGAGGGAGGTGTTATGTGAAAACTATGTACAGCTACACCCACGAAGAGAAGAAATACTGACCGAGCTGATGCTCCAGCCAGCAGCTGACAATCTTTAATTATGGCTCATACTGACAGGACATCATCGCCTGAACTTTTAAGTCTCTAAAATCGTAATTAAATTTAAATAAAAAAATTCTGTAATAAGTGTAGAGATATATTTATAATTTTTAAAAAGTGAGTATATCTGCTGTCAAAACGAGATTTTGTGTAATGTAATTTATATAGTGGCGCTAAATCTACCGCGAAAAGTGCATTTTACGGTTATAAAATAATAGATACGCATAGAATAATAATCGTCATACATGACACCAATTTTTTATTACAATTAATCACCGGTCGCGCAGTGATCGCGTGGCTGTCGCTGTCTGCAAATTTTTAGGTAATAACCTGTAGGAGACCCTCGCGAGGTCCTACCACCCACAAATTATGTCATACGACAGGCAGGGGAACCTTGTTTTTCGGGTTACAGGCATAAATTTATTATCTGTATTACTTACTTGATGTGCAAGTTGCAAGAGCTCAGTATATGATCGTTTAACTTTTCGTTTGAAACGCTGGAACCTTCGCAGCAACGCACGACATTCCCAACACACTCTGATGCATATTTGTGAAAAATCATACACCTGTTCGACAGAAATGTTTATACCACTGAAAATGTGTATAAAATTGATATGTACATCTATATAAATAAATATTATAGTTTAAAAAAACTAAAAGGCATGGTTTTATCACACACTAAAAATTAAAAAATAATTAATTTAAATAATCTTTTATTTATTAGGATTAGTGATGTGCCGGATCGTCAAAAATGTATGTCCGCGGATACGGTTCCGAATACGGATATTTGGTGACAAGATCCGCGGATACGGATACAGATCTTAACTTACTCGATCGGTGTCAGTGCGCGTGACCTTGAAACGATAGTTGACGCCACTTGACGCTTTGCGTGACAGGACATGTTTTGACTTATATGGAATTTAATCTATATATTGAAAATTAATAGGATTACAGATCCGTAAAAGATCCGCCAAAAAAGTAACGGATACGGATCCGGATCTTTCTTCTCGCTCGGATATCCGCGGATACGGATATCCAGCACATCACTAGTTAGGATATATGCATGTTACCCTTGCCAATATTTTAACTTCATTGTACGCGAACATATATTTTTTTATTTAATATGTGGCAGATGATAGATATTATTAATTAGAATTTATTAGAAAACTTATAACTTCTTGTAAGTCCAATGACTAATTGAAAAAGTGTCTAAATGTTAGAAGTCTAAGGCGATCATGCAGTGTAGCAAAGCGATCGCCTTAGACTTCGGTGTTATGTTTCTTTTTAACTATATATTTCAAACTTTATTTTAAAAAGACAAATTCCATTACTGTCACCACGATAATACATACATATCTTCACGCCGTATCGCCGTATCAGAGAGGTCGGAGCGCCAAGTGTCGCGGTCCTTACATACTTCTTTCGCTTCCTCAAATCTCATCATTCTCCTCACACATCTTCGCCTAGGTATTGGATAATATTAGAGTTATATGTACATATTTCATAGTTTCGTGTATATAACGGAAAAGCAGTGTTATAAGAGTGCTACGTGTAATATGTTGGACCAGACAACGATGAAAACTTAGCAAAATTTTGTTTAGTTTCTTGTTTGTTTACATTAAGGACAAAAATGAAAAAATAGGATACAGGTACTAAGCTTTGATTATTTACTTGTCTAGATTGGTTGCTTGGAATTGCTCAAAAAATGTACTAAAAATGGTAAACTCCCTTCCCAATTTATTCACTGTTATTTGAAACATTAGGCAACATTGAGATTGTCCAAAATAAATTATTATTCCGGTTGGTGCTGTGAAATTGTGTTATTTATGGAAATAAATCTTATAAGGACCCAAAGACATCTTTCCATAAGTAAGTCACAAAGTAAGTCACAAAATTTATTGTTTTTTTGAGAAAAACGATTTCTTATTTTCATATTTTTTATGTCAGTTAAATTAGCCTGGTGATATCACGTTTTTGAATCGGAAAATCGCCACAACTGTGGGTAATATTGGTTTTAGATGTAAAACAAATATTATTACTGTAATTTTATTATGTAATGCTCTGATTAGGTTTTTTCAATCGCCCAGTCTCTAATTTGACTAGTCAACAGAATGGAACAATCCTTTTTTTATTTATTATACTGTTGTAATAATTATGATTTCAAGCCGCCGTTTGTCAGATCAATACCAGAGTAACTATAATCTGCTGAAAAATAAAAATTTTGCCCAGTACTAATTTCACAAATTGATAAATGTTTTAGATTCTCTACGGATCCTATACTAAGAGCTGGATAAGTGTCATACGGCAAACAAGAGGTGAAGATTAACGGCTATCTCACAAAACTTCTGTTGTGTGATCTGTACATTTTAATGCTAGTGACGTTGATGTTGCACATAGGGGTGTACGAATGTTAAAAAAGGGACCTGTACCATGCAAGGTATTTATAAGATAAAAGAAAAAAATTATGGCTTAAGTTATGTTAAAAATTATGGTGCAGTGGTTTGGACGTTGCACTCAAGCGCGGAAGGTTCTAGGTTCGAATCCGGTCGGCTCAATTTAGGAAAAGAACTTTTTGAGATTGTCTCGGGTCTGGGTGTTATGGGAGACGCTCCCAGTATTTCATCCTCTGGTTTTCATAGCACAGGGACTACCCTAGTTTGAGATCAGATGATTGGTGTGTATCATCTGGTGCATTATTATTATTATTGAGTAATGGTTATATTAGTCATGTATTTCAAAAATTGTGAAAATTGTGAAATTAGTCATGAGTAACCTAATTGACCATATTATTGACAAATACTAATTCATTTTTATTTATTAAACGCTAATATTATTTATATTGTTACAGTGTTTGTTTTTATCAGCGATGAATATAGATCAACAAACAAGAGATAGTAAAATATTTACAAATAAGATACCACCATATTTGTAAATCAGACAATATAGCCCATGAAATAAAATCCAAAAGAAGAGTACCTATTTCCAAGAGAAATGATTTTAATTATATTTTCATATGAAATATTGGGTCCTTACATATGAAATTAGCGTTTTGTCGTTCTGACCACTTTGATCTGAAATATTTCGTCTTTGATTAAGAATTCCAAATTCAAATTTATAAATTCATTTAGCTGGTACATTTGAGTTTTGAAAACAGTCATTCATTTGTTTTTTTCCTCATTATTTTTTTCTTTGGCGTCGCTTATTACCCCACAATGGAAAACATGAAATATCGGTATATTTACGAGTACGAGTTCTACCGTCGCACCAGTGCTGCAGAAACAGCTCGAAGGATTAATGATGTGTACGGCGCTGGTGTCGCAAAAGAAAGCACAGTACGGGATTTTAAATCGAATCATTACTTGTGATGAAAAGTGGATACTGTACGATAATCGGAAGCACTCGTCGCAATGGCTGAACCCTGGAGACCCTGTCAAATCCTGCCCTAAACGAAAATTGACTTAGAAAAAGTTACTTGTGAGTGTTTGGTGGACTAGCGCCGGTGTCGTTCACTACAGCTTTCTAAAATCTGGCCAAACGATTACGGCAGATATCTATTGTCAGCAACTGCAAACCATGAAGGAAGAACTAGTTGCTAAACAACCGAGATTGGTCAATCGCTCTAGGCCACTGCTGCTTCACGACAACGCAAGACCACACACTGCACAACAAACAACCACTAAGTTAGATGAGCTACAATTGGAATGTCTGCGACATCCACCGTACTCCCCGGACCTTGCTCCAACAGATTACCATTTTATCCGGAATTTGGACAACTTCTTACAAGGAAAAAAATTCAACTCGGATGGGGCAATTTAAATCGCCTTCAAAGAGTTTATTGATTCTCGCCCCCATGGTTTTTTTAGTAAAGGGATCATTGAACTACCTATGAGATGACAAAAGTGCATAGATAACAAGGTGCATACTTTGATTAATTAAATATATTTTACAAAAAAAAAATTTACTTTATATTCCTCCCGTACAAAACGCCAATTTCATATGTAAGGACCCAATAATAATATATTGTTTTTTTAACTTTAAAAGACAAGACTCAGCTATGAGAAATAGGTACCTAACCTTACAAGAGGCGAACTACTCCATAAAATACCACTTTAAGACAAAGTTAATGTGCAAACAACAGAAAACTCATTGTAACAATTTTTACGTAGGTAATTGTAAATTTAATAATGGCAAACGATCGGAGAAATGCTATCGCACCCGCAGCCGTAGTCTAACAGACTCAGTGCCGGCCTCAACGTTCCGTTAGCGTGTTATCCCTTCCAAACCGGAAGTCGCGCTTTGCCATAGTATAGTCAAATGAGTGCCTTTTATTATTTCCATGGACATATATATCAAAAGTACATTTTAAGTTGGTTTCAATTGCTGGAAGTTACTCACAACAATAGGGAAATATTGCTATATATGCTGTGATCCGCGGTTACGCACATTTTTATGAAAATAAGTACACCACTGTCACGCACACATAACCCGCATTTTGGACCGTTTTTGAGCATGTCGATTTTTCACAACATTCCATCTAGAATCTAGACAAGTAATAATCAAAGGTATCATTTTTAATTTTAAATTTGTAAATATCAATGTTAGGATATCTATGTACTTCTTTGTTATAAATAAAACAAATTAGTATTCGATACTAGGTTAGTTTTAGTACCAAAATGATTAAATTTATTTAAACAAGATTTTGATTATTGTGTATCTAATATAGCTCGGTTCTTCCGCAAGATTTTAAGCTATTACTTGTGTACTCATCGCAACGAAACCTAAGCAAGTCGCTATTATATGAGATGTACTTTCTTTTTCAACAAAATCTTAGTAAACTGACGCATGATAAAAATAACATGTCCTCATGATATATTACAAAAAAAAAATTTGAACGAGGAAATAAATAAGTGTTAACATAAAAAAAACACATTTTTTACCGGTATTTCATTCAGTATTTGCGAGTAAAGACTGTAAGCGCCAGTTTCTTCAATGAAGGACAATTTCCTGCCAGTACATAAGCACGCTGTGCATATATCGTCCATTTTTGCATTCTATAACGTTCGCCGTGTTCATATATTTAAAACTGATTGGTAATACGGGTGTTTCATTCGTTATTTATTGATTATTTTTCAATGTTTTTGTGCGAAAAGAAACTAAGACCAAAGCGTCCTTTGTGACTTTGACGTTTAAGTTTCATTGTTACCATTCAAAATAATGTAAAATTATTACCATATTTTATTCCTTTTCCTTTAATTGCAAACGTGAAATATGGTGCTAGAGAAAAACAAGTCAAACAAAACTTCGAAGAAAATTCCAAGTTATTTTGGAAAGAAGTACGTAAGTACCGAAGTGGACCGACAGCGACACCCTGGAGAATGAATAAAGTGCATTCGAAAGAAAACCGCCTGCTAACAGATAAAAAAGATGTTCTGCAGCGATGGAGTGAATACTATGGAGAACTGTAGGAGAGTGCGACTGCGTCTCTGATACTGAGAGCGGATCTAATGAATTACCACACTCAGGTCAGGGTACCTCTCGATCTATAAAGGGAAAGGTTCTCATTTAGACTGTGTGCGTGCTATAGGGCCATAAGCTTGGTCAGCTTAGCAAGTAAAGTCTATACCAAAAAGTATCGACTGAACGTATGAAAGGCGTTTCAGAGAGATATTTGTGGGACGCGCAAGGTGGTTTCAAGAACGGTAAGGGTTGTATGGATCAGATTTTCTCGCTTCGCGTTATCGTGGGGAAGTTTCTGGCCATAGGTCACAAAGTTTTCTGCGCTTTCGTGGATCTAGAAAGTGTATTCCCTAGAGTAGTGTGAAAGAAATTGTGGAGTCTTCTGCCTGAATATGGCCATTATATCGAGGCCTCAGAGCCTGTGTAAGGATAAATGGCGACATGTCGTCCTGGTTCGAAGTCTGTTCTGACGTCAGACAGGGCTGCGTGATGTCTACCTGGCTGTTCGTGCTGTATTTGAACAGCTGTCTTCATTGAAAGGTAGTATGAGTGGTATGATATGTGATGACACACTGTAAACTGCCTATTGTACGCTGACGATGCTGTGCTTATATTACCATCAGAGGCAGAGTTGCAGACATTATAGCCACGTCCATGAAAGAAGAATGAGAAGTGAAAGCATTAAATATGAATGGGAACAAAACTAAGGTTCTGGTATTTGAAAGGGAAGCGGTACAGACGAAATGTGAGATTTGGGTACATGAATAACAGCTTGCAATAAAATGAACGGTGCTCTATCCGCGTTAGTAGGCAATGTGAATATATTTAATACAGCCAAAATGGCCATATACAATGCGGTGTTAGTGCCAACTTTATTGTACAGTAGTAAGGGCTGGATATGCCCGAAACCGAGTGAAAGAATGATAAATGTTGTAGAAATGTCATCCTTGCGGACAGCATAAGCAAAATGAAGAGATACGCAGTATGACAGAGTTGCACGATAGTGTTATTGTAAAAATGAAGAAAGGAATGCTTAGACTGTTCGGGGACATAGAAATAATAAGCGGTGAAAGACTAAAGCCGCCTTCTCACGGGGCGATTTTAGTTGGTCAATTTTTATCACTTCAATAAAAACTCGAAAGCGATTACTGCTGCACGGTTCTCATGATTCGAAAAAACAATCGATTCAATGTTGGCAAAAAAAATAGCGGATGAAGACATTACACTTTCTTTAATTTTAAGTGTTTTCAGAGAAGTGTGTGCCATTCTAAATTTTAAAATGAAAAGAATTTTAAAAACACGTCACAGAACACAAATAAGACCGATTATTATATGAGAGTCGAACACGACAAGTTCAGACGAGTGAATTTGCTTTCGATTATTGACTTGAATCAACAAAAGTCATAATCATAAAGCGGTGAACTTTTGTTGAATCGATATTTGTTGCATCGATGTACTTGAAAGTCTGTTCAGACGATTTAAATAGCAAGCGATTTACCAGTGGATCAACTTAAATCGCTCCGTGAGAACGCGTTGTAAAGAAGAAAATCTACAGAGCGAAAGTGAGTGATAAAAGAAGCCAAGGAAGGCCAAAGCTGACTTATGAATTATGAAGATCAAATAGTCAGTGTTAGCTGACGGAAATGTGAAAAGCTCTCGCATATCTAGGTGAAAATGTGTGAGAAGGGTGAAGAGATTTGAGGAAGTGAAAGATGTAAGAACCGCGTAGCTTGGCGCTCCGTCCTCTCTGACTACCCGGTTTTAGGGATACAGCGTGAAAATATGTAGGTTTGTATGTAGGTACTTATTTATTCTAGTTGTTTTGGTGATATTTTATTTTTTTACAAATGTATGAAAATTGTATGTTACGTAAATATGTAACGATACATGGCGGTGATGAGACCTAAAAATTTAAATGATCATAACTCTTGAACGGATAGGTTTTTTTCTATAATTTTTAAGCACATACTACCCTCGTATATTTTCTGTATCACTAAGGTGTGCTGGAAGAAGTCTCTTAAAGAGATAAGTATTACCTTTTGTCATTGCTCCTTTGACTACTGTTTCTGTGTATTTTTTTTAGTAAATTAAAAATAAAAATAGAATATAATACTAGCAACCCACCACGGCTTCGCAGGGGTAGAATTTTTTTTTTTACAGACCAAGTTACTCGCTGATAATGTAGCTTTCTATAGGTGAAAGAATTTTTGAAAACGATTAGATAGTTTTTGAGTTTATCCATTACATACAAACAAAGTTTCCCCTTTATAATATTAGTACAGACTAGTATAGATAAAAAATCAAAAAAATGGTTAAGTACATGTTTGGTATAAATAGTTTGTTAAAATAGATTAATCAAAAGATGTGAACAAACAGCTATAATATTCCGCGATGTTAATATACAGAGTGTATATGAAAACGGGACAACTTAGCGAGCAACTTAGCAGGACTTAGCATGCTATAGTATACCGAGAATGCATCAAGATGCATTAATCAAGATTACGCTTCAATAAAGTATTATTATGTAAAGTGATAAAAATTATGTAAACAAAGATACAGGTCAAAACACAATTTACTTCAGTTGTGTTTCCCCTTATCACGACAAGTAGTTTATGTCCAAGTAGTTTAAGTCCGTTTCATTTAATTTTACTATATTTCACAAATCCACAGAACTCTCCTTTATTTATGTATCGATAAGGTTGATATTTTTGTGTATGTGGATATATGGATTTTTAAATTAGAGTTCATGATCGTAGCGATTTGTAAACATTGTTAAGGGACATGTGCATTATTTTTGAAGTTGGTTTTCATGCTTTATTTCTATAATGGATAAAATTATTACAAGATAAAAAACATGTTCTAGTTAAAATCTGTAACTTTACACGTTCTTGTCGCTTTTACGATACATGGCGGTGATGAGACCTGAAAATTTAAATGATCATAACTCTTAAATGGTTACGTTTTTTTCGATAATTCCTTTTGCAACTACGTACTAAAGTTATGCCCTTTCATCAATTAAAGTAAATGTCCCGTTTTCATATACAGCCTGTATAACAATGTGGAATATGTAGCAGATAACATATTGGTAAGACTTTTTGGCGGGAACGAGAGAAGTGAGGTGGGCATTTTATTTAGATTTTCTATTTTTTATATTTTTGGGAGTTTTAAAGTACAAAACTGATAGTATATTGTGTTTTAAAGTTCCGTGTAAGTGAAAAGAATGGAGTAGATCTAAATAAAGATGTGTAGCTGAAGTTCTCGCGCTCTTCTAAGTAGTCCTATAAAACTTCAATTAGGCCTACTGTCACTTTACTGGAGTAGTTTTACGATAAGAAAAAACTAATTTACTTGTGATTCTACTTATTAATACGTGACATTGACAAATGCGCTAAACTGTGCGCCATGCCATAAAGAAAGATAACAAATGAAACATATTGGTACTTGACATGTTAATATAATATTTAAGTGTTAAAACAATGTACAGCATGTATAAGCAGAAGGTATTAAATTACATAAATACAAATGAAAGAAATACTAAAAGTTATTTTTTTATTAATAGCTATTTTAATTCTTTATTTTATTCTGTTATAACTTAGAAAACACCATAAAATAGAATATAGAAATGTGGCAATACTATTTATTAGCTACAATTTCACTAATTGCAGTATGGGTATCTTTTTTCTTGTCTTTGTTCTTCTTCTGTTTTTTCTTCTTCTTTTTATTAGAGTCACGCTTACTCATATCATTGTATTTTAGGAGTTTCTTGTACATTTTCAAAAGCTGTTTAGCATCCTTCTTCATTTCTCCTGTTATCGTTATTGCTAAATCACTTAGCAGTTCTTCTCCATTCTTTTCTTTAGCCTCTTTATTTCGTTCTATGTCTTTTACTGGATCTACATACTTTGTAGACCCTTGTAGTGTATTATAATGGTCAATAGAACCTTCCTCTAATTTATTTTTAATCTGTTTCTCTATTATCTTTTCTTTGTTTTCTATTTCTAAATCCCTCTTTTGCCTTTCTTCTTCCAATTTCTTTTTTAATTCTTTATTTTTCTTTCTTAAAACGTTAAATATGTTAGATGTAGTAAGTACTTTTTTTACTTTCTTACTTTCCAAATATCGATCTTTCCAGGATATGTCGTCCATTTCCTCTGTAATGTTATTTATTTCTTTCTTATTTTTCTTCCTTTCGTATTCTTTTATTTGTTCGTCTGTGATTATTTCTTCTCTTTCCTCTATCTCATCTATTTTAGCGGATAGTGCTGCTATTTCATCTGCAGTAGGTTCTTTTGATAGAACGGTACCTTCTACTTCATAACAAGAAGAATCGTCACTAAGTTCTAGAATTTCCATAACATCATCATCGGATTCTAGAGATATTCGTTCAGCCTTTTCATTTAAAATCTTAAATTCTTCCATAGTTTCAACTTCTAAATTGCTTATTCTCACGACATTATTTTCATCTGTCAACGTAACCTCATTTTCTTTGTAAAAATTTTGATCACTGCTTTCCCGAAAATCCGACTTTGATTTTTTCGATTTCTTTTCTTTTTTAGACTTCTTCTCTTTTTTCTTTTTCTTCTTCTGACTCTTTTTGGTTTCTTCGTCTGATATACAAACTACTTCTGGATGTAAATCTATAGCTTCTACTTCAGAACTTTCATGATCTGATATTTCTCCTTCGGAAAGTTCTTTTTCGCTCTCTTTTCTACTTCCATCTTTATCTGTCTCTAATTTTTTATTAGAAGCTTCAAGAGACTGTTCTACTCTTTCTAAATCTTTACACTTTTCTTTTGTGATTGTCTCTTCGTCGCTTTTGTTTATTTCTGTAAGTGGTTTTGCCTCTTTTTCGTCTGTTATTTCTTGAGACTTTGTTGGTACAACAATGGGTATGTCATCTATTGTAGACATTTCAATACCATTCTTCAAATCTTTCTGGCTATCAGAAACAAAACCAGTTATTTCCTTCTCTTTACTATATTGTTCTGATATTTCCTTCTCTAAAACTTGGCATTTTTCGTTTTTGCCTTCATTATTTTCTACAGCCGGATTTGCTTCCTTGGAACTATTATCTAAAATTTTTACGTCATTAATATTTAATGGCACTGACTCATCGTGGTGTAAATTTTCAGCACTTTCGTTACTAACAGATACAACGTTTATCTTATCTTCTGAGTTATTCTCAGGTTTATCATCCTGAGCTATATTTATTTCTTCAGATTTTATAGGTTCGTTATTTCTAACTACAAAGCTATCTTTCAATGATTTATTACTTGTATCATCACTATTACTAGAACTACTATCAGAATCCGAACTATCAGTTGTTACATTATCATAATTTTTCCTATCCAGATCTTCTAACAAATCCATCTTTTCCGTATCAGACAATTGTAAAGTGATTTCATCGTGATCACTATCTTTTTCTATACTACTCCTCTTTTCTTTTTTCTTTTGTTTCTTCTTAGATTTATCTTTTAATTTCTTTTCTTGATTATTAGATTTTTCGACAACAGTTTTTGCGTATTCTTTACCTTTTTCTGTTTGAGCAACAATTACCGTTTCTGTAGGCTCTACAGTTCTGGTATCAGTATTGCCATTATCTTGTGAGATTGGGACAGATATTGTTACTTTACTTCTGTTCAATTTTATTTTCCTGGTCTGTTTAGTCTGTGGTACTGTTATAATAAGATCATTTATTCTTTTAGTGACAGTTGTTTGTACTACCGTACTCTTCTCTGGAACTGGTTCCTTTTCCACTTCCTTTGCCATTTCTTTATCTTCTGACAGTGTTGCTGCATGAAAAAATATTTAAAATGTATTAAATTACATTTAAAAATTAAAAATAAATCATGATATCGTAAGAATATGGATAATTGGATTATTGACAACATTATCAATTATCCAATTAGTCCAAGTTAAGTTATTATGGGAAGAAAAATTAGAAAAGTTGCTCGGGAAAATTGGAAAATTCGGGAAAAAGTGGTTTTTCTGTCGGATTTTATATGAACTCGAGACCATAACTCACGAAAAATAATGTAATACCTTCTGAGCCACAGCAAATAGTTTAGTATATTATTTATGGGATAGATATTAATACAATATTTGTGTATAAAATGAACATACCTCTACAACAAGATTTCCCGAGCAATTTTTGTCAAGAATTCAGGGACAGTAGTGAGGCGAAAAGTAGTTTAGCGACCCATATATGCAACAAATAGTAACCGCTCGAGGCGAAGCGATGCTAAAGAGCGTTAACCTTAAGGCAGCCGCACATTACGAGAAATTCCTAATAGAAAAATTCTCACGCGCGCTCGAAGGCACTCCGTACATACATTTTGTACTAGATCCCGCACACTGTAATTCCCGCCACATACGATCAAGTATGCCTGATCGAGCCAGTCCAATTTGCATGAAGCGGAGATTGCATCAAGTGAATTTGATCGTGTGTGGCATTGTAGGGGCGTCATGCCAAACAACGCTTCATGCCAATTGGACGCGTTTGATCAAGCATGCCTGATAGTGTATGGCGGGCATGAGGAACTCGTGACTACCGTTCGCTTCCGATACGCGTCGGTTCGCACTCCAAATGGACGCGGGAATTTTTTCTCTAGAGGCCTGACTGCAACACATTTAGTTATTGTCGTATGCTGTTAGCTTTTGTTAAAATTCGTGATTAACTGTTATTATCATAATCATTAACGGATGGCAACATTACTAATTTGAGGGTGTTATTACTTAATAATAATATGGTATTTTTTTACATACGTACATATTCTCACGCTATATCCCTAACGGGGTAGTCAGACAGGGCGGAGCCCCAAGCGTCACGGTTCTTACATCTTGCGTTTCCTCAAATATCATCATTCTCCCCACACATTTTCGCCTTAATATGCAGGTGCATTTCACATTTCCATCTGCTCTGGCTATTTGATCTTTGTAAGTCAGCCTTGGTCTTCCTTGGCTTCTTTTACCACTCGCTTTTGCTCTGTAGATTTTCTTAGTCAGTCTTTCATCACTCGTTCTTTTTATGTGCCCAAACCATCTAAGCATGGTATTTTTTAATGTGAAAAAATAAGTCAGTCGATACACGAGCTAGCGAAAACACGTCTTTTCATCATATCTCAATTAATCCTACGTTTCCATCCATGTCGACATTTTAGAAGAACGAAAAGCTTTCAATACGAAATTCGTATCAGTTTGGAAGACACCGTTGTATGCCCTTCATGCGTTTTGCTATGCAGAATAACTGAAATGCAAGACTACGCCATGCAATTCAATGCATGAAATGGAAGACAAGAATAGTCGAACGCCGAATCATCGGACACGATACTGTGCGTGGTATGCTGATGGCCGGTCCGGCGCGCGTAAGGATATTTCTATTAGAAATCTGTTATGATGTGCGGCCGGCTTAAATCTAATTCATTTATTTCTCCAATCTTGTAACTCACCTAATTTTTTCCGTATCTCTTCGACATTTGGTTTTTCATCCTCACTGCTGATTTCCACTACTTCTGCCGGCTCCTCCTTTATTTCCACCTCGTTGTCCGAAGAATGGTGGCTGGAATCCACTACTGGCGTGTCAGTTGGCTGCTCTACAATACATTGAAATGATTCAACTTCATAAGGGCGTATATTATAAAAAAAAATGGAAACAGGTTATTTAACAGATTATTGTTCTCCCTATATTTGTATGCCATTTCTAAGGCAGAGTGCTTATTGAAGATGTATGATTTAATTATATAAATCTTGTTATAGTACCTTGAGCAATGACAGCTTTCTAAGCGGCAACTTTGAGGAAGTTTATTATTTAAGATAATGTGTAGTTTTAAGTTTGTAAATATTAACATATGTATGTACTTTTTACATTATATAAATTAATTACACTTCTATCTCACGAATAATAAATAAATAAATGAAATAAACAAAAAATTTTAGTTTCAAATTTCCTTAGAAACTTTTTTCGTGGCTTTCCCGGACTAGGTTTATGTAGATTACATGTACATGTGTTTTAAAAAAATCTACGTCTGCCTTCGGCCACATAATCGGTGCTGCGGTTTAACATTTCCCATTCAAACTTTTATCCCCCTTTTCACTCCCTTAGGGGTAAATTTTTGGTAAAAAAAAATAGCCTATCATTTGCGCAATCACGTGTTCTTTCTATATACCAATATTCATCAAGATCGGTCAAGCCGTTCTTTAGTTATAGAACGACATACAGACAGCCAGACACAAATTTAAAAAATGGTAGATTTGAAGTCAGTGAGTTCTAACACGACTATTTATCACAATATATGACAGTAAAATTGTAATTATAGACAGATGCTATCATAAACTAAGTATATACTGGCGTATAGAGTAACACAAAGAGTGCAAGTGAGAACGTAACCTCTTATGATAGTGGCGCGAGTAGGAAAGGGACAGCAAATGCGAGACGATACTGTAACCCTTTTTGAATGACAGGTCGTCACAAGTTGTCACGCTGTGGAGTACGCTGTTGACTTGTTTTATTATTTTGTGTTAATTCTGTTTTAATTCAAAGAAGTACTGTATTTTCCAATAATGGTTACGTGTTCTGTATGTGATTGTGATATTACCTATCGCAGTAATCAATGGAATAATTCATTCCATAGGTGACATTGACAAATTAAAAATCGTCACGCGTCAACGCGCTCTATGTTCTCCTATACACTAAGTTTTACATTTACATACATGCATGCATTATATACTATTGGGATAATTTTCCCAAATTTTTCAAAATATGGAAAAATTTCACAAAAAATATGGGAAAAATTTTAAAAATGGAAAAATAATTGAAAAATATGAAAAATTCTCGAAAAGTTTCAATGGCCCATCATTAATCAAGGAAATCATTCATTTCACAGGTGACAATGACAAATTAAAAATTGTTACGCTTCAACGAGCCCCATGTTCATTTATACGCCAATATATACTAAGTTTATGGATGCTATAGATTTAACTTCTAGATAGTAGATATAACTTTTTAACTTTAGGCTTTTTTAACTTACTGACGAACATTTATTGGCTTGCAGTTTTGTTATCTAATTTTTTATTATTGTATAACTGTCAGTCTTCTGTAAATATAAATAAATAACGACTCGTCCCGGCTTCGCACGGATAGACATTCTTTGAAAATAACATACAGCCCATGTTACTCGCTGATAAGTGATAATGTAGCTTTCTATAGGTAAAAGATTTTTTTAAATTAAACATACAAACAAAATTTTTCTCTTCATAATATTATAATAGTATAGATTATATTTAATATAAACGAAATAGAGGTTATAATAAAAATCCCCACAGATGAAGTCGTGAGAGAATAATGTAGCACAACTTACTGTTGGCTTGTTCTTGTTGCAGCTGCGCTCTTATGGCTCTCGCTCTCGCCTGCAGCTCGAGCAATTCCAGCACCGTGAGACCAGCTCGAGAGGCCTTTGACTGCTCCTCCTCATCCCCCTTGTCCTTTGACTTCTTCTTGTGTTTGGGCTTCGATTTCGAATCACGACGACGATGTTTATGCTTTTTTCAATTCAAATGTAAATGTTTAGCAACATTAAAAAAATATTAAACCAATTTAAAAATAAAAACACTGAAAAGTACAAAATAACTATCCTTTACTAATCAAAACTCAAGTACGAAAATCACTTTATAAATACGATACATATATGTAGTGTAAAAGTAAATAATATGCAACAACAGTCTATTAGTTTGGTACGGGGTTATTACCTAAAAATTTGCAGACAGCGACAGCCACTCGCTGCGCGACCGGTGACTAATTGTAATAAAAAATTAGTATCATGTATGACGATTGGGTATCTATTATTGTATGACCGTAAAATGCACTTTTCGCGGTAGATTTAGCGCCACTATACAAATTACATTACACAAATTCTCGTTTTGACAGCAGATATCGCGCGATATTGGCTGTCGCATGCTGTCTGCATGTTACGTAATAAGCGTGAGGTTTAGCATCGACTATAGTATCTGTCGAATTTAATTACATAGGTATTTGTATCGCATTTATAAAGTTATTTTTGTACTTGAGTTTTGATTAGTAAAGGATAGTTATTTCGTACTTTTCAATATTGTTTTTGAAGTCAATTTAACTATTTTCTTAAAAATTATTTCTCCCTTTTGAGTAACCTTGGCATAAATAAATATATTGGGTAGAACAACAATGAACTTCTTTTAGAATTCTGGAGTGGAATGACATACAAGAGAATCATTAATATACAAAAAGCTTATAAGCAGTTAGCGTTATTTGGTGTTATTTAGTGTACCTTCGAAGTTCAAGCTTCAATACCAGTGAAATTTGAATGGGACCAATCTGGAAGTACGTATCCTTTTAAATAAAAAAAAAAGAAATAATTTCAAATCGGTTTTTCAATGACAGAGTTCTGAGATAACAAACATAAAAAAAATACAATTGAATGGAGAACCTCCTTCTTTCGGGTCGGTTAATTTAATTCCGAAAGAAGCTAAAAAAAGGGTACTGAGTGAATGATTAATACATACATACTGTATCCCTAAAGAAGTAGAGAGTATCGCGGTCCTTATATACTTACTTTGCCTCCTAAAATCTAATCATTCTCCTCAGATTCTCACACAATTTCGCCGAGATATGCGAGTGTTGGGGACCTAGACAAGTGACTCAATTATCGTAAACGCCAGTAGAATAGAATGACAAATACCACGTGATCTAGCTAACGAATTTTGAATTGGTAATCAAAGGTTATTAACTTTATTACAATATATCAAATGAAATGTAGTTTGAAAACCGCTGTTAAAAAGTAGCCAAATAGCACTTTTGACGCGCTATAACGCCAGCAAGCGTTCTTTCGTCTTTTTTATTTAAACGGCACCGTCGCGATTGTGAAATTTGCAATGTCACGTAATACAGATTATTAAACACATTAAACCGCCTTCAAAAAAACACTGAAAAGTATAAAATAACTATCCTTTACTAATCAAAACTCAAGTACAATTAAAATAACTTTATAAATACGATACACATACCTATATAATTAAATTTGACAGTTACTGAAGTCGGTGCCAAGCCCACCAAACTAATAGACTTTATGTTGTTGCACATTGATTTGGCAAAGACTTCAATAACTGTCAAATTTAATTATATAGGTATGTGTATCATATTTATAAAGTTATTTTAATTGTACTTGAGTTTTAATTTGTAAAGGATACTTATTTTATACTTTTCAGTGTTTTTTTTGAAGGCGGTTTAATTTTTTTTAATAAAAAATTTTTATTTCTCCCTTTTGTGTGGTCTTGACCTAAATAAATATCTAGGGCAGGTCTGCAATTAACTTCATTCTAATTCCGGAGCGCAACGATATACAAGAGATTAGTCAATATAAATAAAGGTTATAACCAGATCGTGTTATCTAGTGTATCTTCGAAGTCCAAGCTCCAATATCAGTGAAATTTAAATGGGACCACCTCTGAAGTATTACCTACCAAACGAAAAAAGAATTTTCGAAATCGGTTCATAAATGACGGAGTTATGGTAACAAACATACAAAAAAAAACAGACGAATTGAGAACCTCCTTCTTTTTTTTTGAAGTCTGTTAAAAACCACAAAATAACGATATTATTGATAGGTTTAATGAAGAGTCCTACTTTAAATTGTACGAAGCGTTTGTCACTTGTCTAGCTGCTCTATTAACATTTATGTCAATATCTGGCAATGCCATGAACAATTACTTAATAAGTCGTCCAAAAATAAAAAATTACACAAATCATGTGACACCAAAGTAATTAATAGACTTGTATTAATGGCACCACACAATGGACTGGGGGATGCTCCCAGTAACATACAGACTACAACATATTGGTTTTCTAAATTGACCAGACCGGGGATGATCAAACTCGGGATGAAATTAGTGCAAAAAAATATCTATACCTTTTTACTCTTCTTGCTGCTATCCTGACTGAGCAGTTCTTCATCACTGGAGATGCTGTCTAAGGAGATAGTCTCCAGCCTTTCCGGAGACGCTGTGCTCGAAGACTCCGTGTCAGAGGGTGGTTCTGCCCCATCAAGGATTGCACAGAGACGTTTCGAGCTTATACCTAAGAGCTACATACATATTAAAGTTAAAAATAAATAAGAGATAATAAATGTATCTTCTATACAGAAAATGCGACCACCAGACCTGCAATCCATGCCACAGAGTGAGAGCAGTAACTATTATCTAATCTGTGATAAAATGAATAAGAAATACATACATACATACTGTTACGGTTGAACCTTATGCTTAAGGAATGAGGTCGATTTTGAATGGAAGTAGAAACGTAACTTTTAGTGCTTATATCTAGATACCTAGGCTTTGCAGTTATGACCTGAAAATGCATTGCTAGGTTTGAGGTCTACTATCGAATGGTATTAGTAAAATTAAGAAAGAAGAACAAAGTTGCACCTCGAATATTCCCGAGCGATGACGTGTCATATACCTATGACTCATGCAAACAGGCGGCGTCGAGAACAATGTCGAATTATTGTTAGGGAGCGCAATTAACTAGAAAGTTCCACCCTCTTTATGTCTATGCCTTATTATTACTACCATTCGGGTTTACTCTAGAAGTTTCCACCGTCATTTTTATCGGACTATAAATAGAGCTCCGTGTCTGCCACTGAGTCAGCGTTTCTCAAACATCGATCGAAGCGATGTATCGAGGCGACATCAAGGCGACATAAAAGCGAATTACATAGACCACTAGGAAGACTACTGCGACGACATTGGATAGAAGAACTGCGATTCGGGAACGTTGTTATTGAGTGAAGCGTGAACTTTCAGTGACTACTACGCGAGTACCTACTTCGAGGGCGACTACGAAGACTAAGGACCGCCGTAATTAAGTTCGCGTGTTCTTGACACCTGCTTGTACGAAGGAAAAATAAACTCTTTGCACCCTTAACCGGCATCTTATTACCCTCAGCTCGTAACAATACATATCTTCATGCTGTATGCCCAACGGAGTACTCAGAGAGGACGGAGCGCCAAGCGTCACGGTCCTTACATACTACTTTCGCTTACTCAAATCTCATCATTCTCCTCACACATTTTTGTCTAGGTATAAGAGATAATCTACATAAACAGGCAAACAGTACAATGCAGTACCTTTTCTCTTCTGTTTGTCAACCGATTTTGTTCTTTTGTTTAGTAGCTATTGGTCAGGTTTAGTGTTATCAGTAAAAAATTTTTGAAACACATCTTCATGCCGTATCCCTAACGGGGTAGTCAGAGAGGACGGAGCGCCAAGCGTCGCGGCCCTTTCATTCTTCTTTCTCTTTCTCAAATCTCATTATTGTTCTCACATATTTTCGCCTAAGTATGTCAGTGCTTTTGGCATTTCCGTCTGCTAACACTGAATATTCGATCTTTATAAGTCAGCCTCGGTCTTCCTTGGCATTTTTTACCACTCACTTTCGCTCTGTAGATTTTATTCGATAGTTTTTCATTTTGGAAACAGTTATATTAATATGTGAAGTGAAAACTTTGGATCCCTTTTATGAGTGGGAGATTTGGCATAGTTTTACATTCATACCGTCGAAAAGACTGTCAATGCCAAACTCTAGCTTGTGATCATATTATATGTCTTTACTATCCCAAAAATATCATCCTCCCTTTATGATCCCCTTCCCCCACTATTTCTCATCTTATTAACTTAATCTCTCTGTTGTCTTATGTAAACTCCAAAAAAAAAGTTTAAAAAAAAAAAATGCGAAGCAACTCTAATATCAGCATATTTACATCGATAGCAAACATTTGGAATATAGGGCATAATGATAGGGTTATGCAATTTTTTTTCTATTAAATGAACATTTTTTTTGTATGGAAAACAATATAAATGTAGTGTTAGTTCCACATTAATTTTAATCACACAAAGTACCCACATGTGATATTTTATAACATTTTAGTAACAAGAACGAGGGTAGAATGGATTTACTGCGTGTAGTGGGGCTGCATAAAAGGCTGATGTTGGTCTTGTAAGAGTTCAGTTGTTGAGAAGCCATCGAATAGTCAAGTACATAATAGTTGTGATGAAGAAATGATAGTGTGTTCATAGTGATCAGTGCTCCAGTTACATTTCATATTTAACAGTACTTATCACATAATTATTACATCTGCAATATAACAGTCAACAGTGACACATTGAAGCCTGTGGGGTTATTACCTAAAAATTTGCAGACAGCCATGCTATCACTGTGCGACCGGTGACTAATTATAATTAAAAAATTGTATCATGTATGACAATTGTGTATCTATTATTCTATGTCTGTAAAATGCACTTTTCGCGGTAGATTTAGCGCCACACAAATTACATTACACGAATTCTTGTTTTGACAGCAGATATCGCTCGATATTGGCTGTTGCATGCTGACTGCAAGTTAGCTAGTGAGCGTGCCGGAGGATTTAAACCTCTTTACACTAACTGATTGAAATAATCAATTTTCATATTTTTAAGTATCCTATCAACATAATCAAAATAACTGGTTCAATAAAATATTAAATTTTTCGATTATATAACTGTAATCTAATAAATATTTGAGAATATGATTAAAAACACCATATACCATTCCTTAAGGTATATACATTTTGAATTTTAAAAATACAACATACTGTGCAAATAGGTAATAGACACAAAGGTATACTGTGCAAATAGGTCGCTTCTCTGTTCTCAAATGCTACATCTCTGATGTAACAATATATTACATTGGTTCATTATGATCTATAATAGCTATAATTCAAGAGCACTCTCTGCTTTCTGTGAAAGATTAGCTATTGAACTTGAGGAACGCATTGGAAATAGTTCGGTTGGTCATTATAAGGAAACTTTTTAGGTAGGTCCTTCACAAACAACTCAATAATTCAAATTGGTATGAGGGCTTTTCTAAATACCACAATAACGAAATGTCTGTTTCCTTACTTCTAAAATTAATAAATCATTCAAATTCCAGTTCTGTACACATAATGACAGTACCACTGGCAACAACATGGGTTGTTTGCTAGTAAAACGCGAGCGGTACTGCAAATAATAACCGTAATAAAACTAACGGAAGACGTGGCTAATTATCAGTGAACGAGTTTACCTCTTCAAGACAGAGCTCTTGTAAATCATCTATGGAGATGTGCCTCACACATTCCGGGGCCATAATCTTCAAGTCCTTTGGTTTTAACATAGAAAACACTTGATGCATCAGTTCCACTCGATCGTGTATATAGTATGCCAAATCATGTTCCTCGCGCTCACGAGCGGAAGATGTAGATGTTTCCGGCATTTCTCGTTTTATTTTATGTCTCTTCATTCGCTTCATTTCGTATTATTTATTTGAAAATGTTTTAACAATAAAATGATTAATGAACAATATAAAAAGCAAATATTTCCGTAGTAAATGTACCAAGGCAGAAGTTTCGCTACATTGGTCGCATTATATTATCGATGATTATAAGTTTTGACGTTTGTTGGATGCGTTCAAAGATAATATTTTTGCATGGACGTTTTTGTGACAGCGATGTCAAAAAATTAGGAAAATATGTAAAATAAAATTTCAGCGTGGTTTATATTAATTTCAATTTATTTTAAAATCCTATGGGGAGGATGTTGTTTGAAGACTAGGCGTTCAGTGCGTGTGTCGATGAGAGTTATGCAGATTGCATTTCAGACACATCTCTACTATAATATTTGCACTACAATATTTACCATCCGAATATAGGTATGTATCAAGCACTGATGTATGTATCAACTCTTTCTCTTCACTTGTTTTTTAACTATTTTCATGCACAATTCAAGTAGAAAAAACATACTAAGTAAAAAATAGCAATTATTTTATTTTATTATCTTAATTTCTTTTTTTGTAGTGAACGCAGTTTCAATTTTCGCGCATTTCCAATAGTAAATAAACAAGATGACTGTGGAAAATTTGTATGAAAGTGAAAATTTTATTATTGTGAATAAACCATACGATATGTATATTAATTCTGACGACGAGAAGGAAAAGGTACGATTTATTCCATTCAAGTTCATTATTACTTTTAACACTGAAAATATTATTTTAGGTTATTATTATTCTTTTTTTTTTGTACAATTCTCCCTTGAGAGGAAATGCAAAGGGATCTATGTCCATAACAACCGACGTTTTCAGTAATGTTATTCCTCAAGTCATTTCATTAAAATGTCGATGTAATACATTTTAATGTTTCTATGAGTTTTAGGCAACATGTATATTGACGCAGTCTTTCTGGTAATATCCACTGAGGCAGACTAAGCCACTAAATAAATCTTAACATCACGCTACTAAGTAAGTACTTATCAACAATTCTACATAATTCACAACGCCGTAGATACTTGGGGCGGAAAACAACGCCAATTTTACATCACAACATCCACTAGTAACAATTTGCAAATAATTAAAATAACCGCCTAACCGCTCCCCATAAAATCCCGCCCAAAATAATTAATATTATTGTTATATTTCTTAATTTATTTATCCCACTTGGGAAAGTCAAAGGAAAGGTACCGTACAGCCTAGTCTTATGTAACATTATTTACAGTAACGATAGATACAATCATACACAATATTAACTTTTAAATGACTATTTATCATCATAACATAACATACTGCATATAGGTATTTAGTGTTACATAATCAAAATTAGGTAATTTATTAGTGTACCGTTAATATTATTGCTTAATCCCCAATTCTTAGGAGCCAAAGGGAACTATACCCATACAGTCTCATCTACGGTGTTCATTATTCAGATTTCAATAGCACCTGTTTGATGCTAAACTTGTGGTTTTCTTTTATCACTAAGCCCTTAACACTCCTGTAAAATGATAGTAGAATTTATGGGAAATAGAAAAGGACCTCTTGGCAGAACGTAAATAACCCAGAATGGCTGCACATGTTTATTTCGACTATCCAATTGTTTTCACTTGCACTAAACTTTAACATATAATATACTAATTACTTTTGCACTTTAAAAGCGCAAAAAATAGACAATCCAAACAAAATGCCAACATCACTTCTCCCGTTCCTCTCAAAAAGTCCTTTTAGATTACAATAATTTCTTCCGTTTCTGTTTTCCAATAGCAGTATTTAGGCAAAGTATATTTGTAATTTTGCATTCAGGCAAAAAGGATATAACCACTAAGTCATTCAGCTTTCTGTATAAAGCTGATAATGTAATATGCCTTGTATTAACAAGGCATATTACATTTTGCAATACACAAATTAATGAAACATTCTTTTGTTAATTTATTTTCTGATGATGTACTAAATAGAGCGTTTTATCAAATTATTAGCCACTATAATGTGTTATTATTATTGAGTCATAAAATTAACAACTTCGTCTGTTTATTTCTTTGTGACGAACGACGCAACCACCTAATGGATTTCAATACAACTTCGAAACCATACTTACCATTATTATACCTTTCATTTTTCGAAGATAAAGGCGTATTAAACAGTAGATAGTCTATAAAGTATTTTTAACTTTCAAAAACGTTAGCATTAATATATTTTTATACATATATGTACGTATATAATTGTGCGTTCAAATGTTAGTTCTTAGTTATTAAGTAATTTCTGAACAACTTGAGATGATGGTTCATAGATAGCATATAACAATCGGTGCAGTAGGCTGTTTTTCAAAAATACTGAAAGACAGACAGACGAATCAGCTCTAGACGACGGTTATGAGTGTACCTGCGACTGCCCATAGTGTGGTACTATATTACTGAAACGGCGACCACGCCCACAACTCTCCACCTATCCGCTATCGAATTTTCAACGTCCGATCTCAACGTGACCAATGAGCCTGCCTCGTTCTGCAATATTTTGAAACGTATGTTTCATCATAATTATAAAATTACTGGAAGCGTCTTCCATGGAGTTATTGCCTGTATACTTACAAAGTTTAATTTTGGTTTGAAAATGACGTGATAGGACTGGTAAAATATTAAAGAATTCTAAGGGGTATATTCCCCATTGAAACTTATGAACATTAAAAGTAATGGTAATGATACTTCGAGGTGCCCCACCTAGTTGCCAAAAGCTAATTTTGTTTTGTACGCTGACTTCATGCAGTTGTAAAGACAACATTATAAGAGTAAGATCTTTTTCAGAATACAGTTACATGTCATATCGCTTCTCACGATTCCCATCTCGCGTCATCATCCCAGCCACTCCACTTCGTTCAGAGGCTAGACTACGCGACTAGTGGCGTCCTGTGCATTGCCAAGAACAAGCTCGCTGCGTCAAAAGCAGGAAAACTGTTCGAAAAAAGGGAAACAAAGAAATATTACTTAGCCGTTGTAAGAGGTCATATGGAGGAGCAGTTGTGTGACATCGAATTTGATGTAGGCAAGTGATATTTTTTAAAATTTACTTAGATGGTAGATGTAGATATTCTTCGTCAGTCTTTCATCACTCATTCTTTCCATGTGCCATGTGCCTGTGCCATGGACGGTACACAGGCACATGGAAAGAATGAGTGATGAAAGACTGACGAAGAATATCTACAGAGCGAAAGTGAGTAATAGCAAAAAGCAAGGAAGACCAAGGCTTACGAAGATCAAATAGACCTCATATTCCACCTGGAATAATGTACCTTTCGAATGATGAAAGAATTTTTCAAATGGGTGAGATTACCTACCCGCCACATGTAAACAAACTTACAAAATCAGCTCTCTCTCTTTATAATATTAGTAAAGATAGATATTTAATTCATCCCGTAAATCTATTACTGTTTTTTATAAAACCAGGCCAAGATCCAGCAACAGGTGAATCCAGTCATCGCATGTCAGCCCTGACTAGTTCTTCAAGCTCGGTGTGCTCTCAGCCTAGAAACGCGCATACCAAGCTCCTTGTATTAGAAACAGGTTACTACAACAAGGACCCGGTATCCATCGTGTTGCTAAAACCTGTGACGGGCCGCCGCCATCAGCTGCGTGTTCATTGCTATGCCATCGGTCACACCATTCTCGGAGATTACACGTACAGTGGTAAATTGGACAGTGCTCCTCACAGGATGTATTTACACGCTACGAGGTAAGACTGGCTGACTTCAATAACATGTGTACCACTAAGCAACAGGGACATTCTACTGGAAGTCCCTGGAATACTGGAAGTCTAAATCGAAGAATATTTACTAAAATATTTATTGCTAGAATATTTGCGGATCATATTTCTATGCTGGTGTGAGAGAGTAAGAATATGTATTAGCTGCTCATTTTCCAACACAGCAATGTGATTCCATAACGTAAATTAGTCGAATTCAGTTTTGAATCCGTGATGAGATTGTGAACTGTGAACTGGTATTCTCTAAAGTTGACAGAGATACTAGCGCCACCTCTATGAGTAAGGCGGCGAGTCGTACTATCGTAAATGAATTTTTTGACGTTTCGCTAAATGTACCAATCTCATGTAAATAAAACAAGTTTTATTTAACGTATTTATCTCAGAGGAATTTAAAATACACTAAGACGAAATATCGACTGAGACGTTTACTCTTAAAGCAATCCCTAACAAACTCGCAACCAATGTCACTTCACTTTGCTTCTAGTGTGTTTGGTTTAAAGCCTAGTTCCTCAACCTGGAGGTCGCGACCGTCGGGGGGGGGTCGCGTTTATTATTAAAGAGGGTCGCAGTCTGTTAAAAAAAAGTGTGTGTGTCAGCTCCGACGCACGACTGGAGTTTACTGGTTTTTTCCATATTTTATATATTTTTGTTCACTTCACTGTATACAATAATAGTAAATATCAATATTAATAGATATAAAAAAAGTAGCATTTGCCATCTTCGATTTGAAAATGAACGTCATTTTCGTAATCAGTACCCCGAGAAACCTAGAATATGACACCCATGTAGATCTATCAAAAAAAATAACATTCGCCATCTTAGATTACAAAATGAACGTCATTTTCGTAATCAGCACCCCGAGGTACTTAGAATTTGACAGCCATATCGATTTATCCAAAAAAGTAATATTCGTGATCTTGTATTTGAAAATGAAAGTTATTTTCGTAATCAGCACCCCGAAAAACCTAGAATTTGATACCCATATCGATTTATCCCAAAAAAAGTAATATTCGCCATCTTGGATTTAAAAATGAACATCATTTTCGTAATTAGCACCCCGAGAAACCTAGAATATGATACCTATGTCGATTTATCCAAAAAAAATAATAATCGCCATCTTGGATTCGAAAATAAACATAATTTTCGTAATCAGCACCCCGAGAAACCTATAATGTGACACCCATATCGATTTATCCAAAAAAGTAATATTCGCCATCTTGGATTTGAAAGTGAAAGCCATTTTCGTAATCAGCACCCCTAAACCTAGAATTTGATACCCGTATCGATTTATCCAAAAAAATTAATATTCGCCATGTAGAGTATATATTATATACCTATATATTTAATACAGAAATAACATATAGGTATATTATATACACATAATACTTACATGTGTAAGCTGCTCCGCAGCCTATATATAGCCTATACTATGTACGTCCTAATACTCATGACTGAAAAGTGAAAGGTGCGCACAATAGGTTGCGCACAAAAAACGTAACGAGGTCATTCGATGAGTAGATTTTACTCCTCATATTTTTTTCATACCGGGGGCCTTATATGAAAATCGATTCTTAAGGAGTAAACTCCAAAAATAAGATCTATATACAAAAGATCCATTTATTAAAGGATTAAAGGAATAAAAGTGTAGTGTTATAAAATTAAATATTACCGTGTAATAACAACATGAAAAAACAGACTCATGGCTTACTTCGTTTAATTAAAATGATTAATCATGAATCACGAACATTAATTAATTAATGCGATGATTGGCTTTGTTTCTCATTTAAAAGTGTGAACCAGCACTCGAGTTAAATTATCTTCGTGTGATTGATAACAGACGTTTTCTGTATTTAGTTTTCAAAGCCACCATAGGCGAGAAATCTTTTTCACACAGGTAAAAAGTAGCAAAAGGTAATGTTTTCAAAGCTTTTTTTTTCATATCCAAGTTATATTACATATGATATGTTGTTATAATTTCGTTGTTAGCAGTTTACTTATACCTAGATGTTAGTACGTTTTTTCTTTTTTTTTTTGAAATGAAACCCCTCATTGGGTGAAGGCCTCCTTCATCCTTCTCCATGCGTCTCTGTCTTTGCCAATAGTCTGCCAATGTCTCCCGGCTATCTCTATTATATCATCAGCTCACCTTCTTTTCGACCTACCTACTCTTCGTTTTCCTGTTGGTCCCTTCCACCGCGTGGTTCTGAGTATCCACTTGCTGTCTGTACAACATATTACATGACCGGCCCATTGCCATTTCAACTTGAGGGCTCGTGTGAGGGCATCAGTTACCTTGGTTTTTTGTGTAATATATTCGCTTTTGACTTTGTGTATTTTCCTTATTTTTAATATGCTTCTCTAATATGCTTTCTTATTTTTAATATGCTCTCCATGGCTCGTTGTGTTGTTCTGATCCTTTGTTTAGTTCTTGTCGTAAATACCCATGTTTGACAACCATACAACAAACAGGGCAACAAGCAGGTATCCAATACCATTTTTTCAAGTTTATCGGGTAGTCTCCTATTATGATTTCTTTGAGTGACCAAAATTTCTTCCAGGTTAAATTTGTTCTTCTTTCAACTTCGTCTTCATTATTTGATTTGCTAAATGATACCTGTTTATCGAGATAAGTGTAGTTGTTAACATATTCTATTCCGTTTTCTCTTACGTTAATGGGTAGTTTGATACTGTTTGTCATTATTTTGGTTTTAATAGCATTCATTTCTAGTCCAACTTTCGAGCTTTCCTGATCAAGTGAGCATAACATTTGTTGTAGTTCTTTCGATGTTTCTGATAGTATAACTATATCGTCAGCGGATCTGACTTTCCAGTTTATTCCAAAGCATAGACTGGAAAGTCAGAGGATTAAAATTAACATCTGCTATTTAAGTCACATCTCGATATTAGAGATCATAAATCATTCAATATCGATTTGAAAGGAAAATAACTTTGAATTTTTTAGCTTCTTCCGGACTTATCATAATACTGACCATATCAATGGCAGCAGGTAAAAAGAGTCTTTCCGCAATAGTATGGGACTTAGATTCCCTCACGACTCCCAGTGCTACTAAGTAGGATGTATGAAAACCTGCAGTTTCATTACAGTTGAATTTTTCTATAGCAATTTGTTGATTTTTCAAAACAAGTGACTTACGTTCAAAGAATTCTAACGGTTTGCTTTGTAAAGATGGGTGTCTTGTTTCCATACGCCAGAGTAATTTTGAAGGCTTCATGCTTTCCGCGGATGGGACTTGAAAACAACACGTTGTGGCTTGTGACCCAATGCAATAAATCCATATTTTAAATATATATCGTTGTATAACCAGGTCTTTTTGTTCACCGTTTCACCAGTGTTAGCAGACGGAAATGTCAAAAGCACTCGCATACCTAGGCGAAAATGTGTGAGGAGAATGATGAGATTTGAGGAAGCGAAAGAGGTGTGTAAGGACCGCGACTCCTGGCGCTCCGTCCTCTCTGACTACCCCGTTGGGGATACAGCGTAAAGTTATGTTATGTTGTTTCACCAGACGTAGAAGGCACATTTCGTTTTGTCACAAATTTGTCAATTTTAATTTAACGCTTTTGCTGTTATTTATAAAAATTAAACACTGGGTGAGTGAGATAAGATCGTTGTTGTATGTACTTGCTTCCCTGTGCTACTTCCCTAAAAATGTAAATGCCAATGAAGCTCTGCCTCGCGTCCTTTTGTTTTTATAACTGAGGCATTTAGCATGTACGAACCTGTCTAGCGCACATGTCGCGGGATACGCGGGTGCTTTATTTGACAAGTTCGTGCAAGTACAACGCAGGTTAAAACCTCGCCTGGACAGTAATTTTAGACCCTTAGACAGGCGAGCGCGATTTACACACGCGAGACTTTGTATTTCTAATGCACGGTTTTGCGTTTTTATCGCCTGAGGGAGCCTTGAAAATTTAAATTAAACGTATAAATAAACTATTAATTCAAATATTATTGTAATTATAATTTTATAGTGAAGGGATCGCAAGAGTTTATAATAAACTTCTTGACTTTTTCGTAGGTCGCAACATAAAAATGGTTGAAAAACAATGTTTTAGAGAATTCCATTTGAAGGTCGATTGAGTTCCAATGCGAAGCGAGGTCAATTGAGGAGCGAGTCTCGCTTGGGCCATTCGAAATTTTACATAGTTGCATGACAGGTCGTAAAAGTAAATCTCTCTGAAATTAAAATTTTAAGGCCAGTACGTTTGGTGATTGGGAGGGGAATGGTTGAGTTTGAGTATCCTCACCATTACTTTTCCGCTACAAATATTTTAAAATATTGTTTCGTCATCGTCAATAACATTGAAGTGTGTCTGTGATTTCAAAATAAAGACTTTTTGTTAAGCTTATATAGTTATTTGCACGTAACCAAAATACGAACACGGCTTTTTTAACTTTTCGTCTGTCTGTCTGATAAACAATCAGATAGACAGACAGATTGTTTGTCCGGACTAATCTCCGAGACGGCTGAACTAATTTTGACGGGATTTTCAATGGGAGGTAGACCACTACTCAGAAAGTAATCTAGGCTTTATTCCGGAAAAATACCAAAATTATCGCGTAAGAAACTACGAGGCACAGATAGTTAAATAAAAATAAAGATTTGCGACATTTTACAAGCGTTCCACGGCGGATATATATTTTTTTTGTTCACAGATTAGTATTGCCAATACACAAAGAACATATAGACGTCCAAACAGCAGAGCCTTTCTTCTCCGATTCAAGGTTTATATGTAAATGGAAGCCGGAAAGCGCTTTTTACAAATACAGAAACAGCGAAGACTTTCTCAAAACATGTGATCTAATCGATAAGTCGTATTTAATCGGTGTAAAACATAAAGTTTTTAGGTGTAATGAATAAATAATTGACTTAATCATCGAAAGGTACATTCCACATCTATAATTACAACACATATTACATTTAAAAGACTAACCGACCACCATTTTAATAGAAAATAGCGTCATTATTGCTAGGTGCTGTCTGTCTATTTTTTATTATATCTATGGACATATTTTAAAATTTTATTGAATTAAAACAATATGAATTACAATTTTGTGAATATAATTTAAGTAAATACATTTCATTAATAACACTCGTTTGTTTTTTTTCCACTTCTTGATTGTGGGCGGGGTAACGATAACTAAATATTTATTGCTGAACCCTATGAGATTTTTTAAACGTTACTCGTACATGTTAAAACCAGACTAAACTCAAGCTAAACTTTATTAAAAGACAATTTCATTATTCTGTCACACTATACAACTTTCCATTCGTTTATTCGTTCACCTTTTTTGTTTAATCGAACATGTATAAGAGAATAACGACATAGTATAATGTTTACTATAAATCGATAGAAGATCGATAGGTAGTTTGTAGTTTAAGTATCACTTTAATATGATTCATAGTTTAATCGTAAACTTACATTATGTGTCATCAAAAAATCAGTTGATGGATATGCAATGTAATCACTGACATGTACATATCATGTAAATATAATGTATATGATCTAATACGATTCGTATACGATTAAAGAGCATATAATCACTAGTACACGATCACTACGATTTTCTGTGGATTTACGACCACATACAGTAACAGAGTTTTTGGAGGGATTTTATGGGGAGCTGTTGGGTGTTTATTTTAATTATTTATAAATGGTTTGTAGTGTATATTGTGATGTACAATTGGCATTGTTTTACGTCTCAAGTATCTACGGTGTTATGCTGTTATGTGAAATTGTTGAAATAATTGCTTATTAGATATTGAGATTTTTTAGTGGCTTAGCCTGCCTCAGTGGATCCTATTATAAAGACTGCTTCAATATATTTTTTATTATTATTATTATTATTTTTTATGTAAGTGGCTATGCAGGTCCTACCAGACCTGTATCACTGCGACCAAACTTGATCTATTGTGATCGCCACTGTGTTATAAAACACTGCCAAGTCCCACTGTAGTCAAAAACTGCAAGGTATTCCTTGGAGTGATGTGCTGAACCTCCTCCGGACTCAGAAAATACTGGCCGAGGCAGGATCGACGAGTGCGCATCAGTGGTCCGCAGTCACACAAAATGTGTATAGGCGTTTCATCCGCTACCCGGCAGTACCGGCACATTCTTGTGTTGGAGAGCCCCATATTGAACATGTGCTTATTTAAGCAACAATGCCCAGTAAGTGCTCTAACCAAGATACGCAAGTTGCTCCGGCTCATTGCCGTGACACTAGAAGCCACCTTGCGATTATATGGCTTTATTAGGGCTTTGGAATGCTCCTGGCCCGGTATATTCTTCCAATACTCGCAAGACGCTTTGAAGCAGGATTTCCACAAAATCAGTTGAGCCTGGCTTTTGGGGATACCACAAAAAGGTTCTGGACCAATAAATGTGATTTTGGTGCCGGCTCTTGCGAGTTCGTCGGCATCTTCATTGCCTGCGATGCCCGCATGGCCGGGAACCCATCTTAGAATCACTCTGTTTTTATTTCCCAGAGTGTTTAAAGTAGTCACGCAGTTATTAACTAGCCTCGATGTGATTACATTCGAGGCCAATGCCAAAAGAGCTGCCTGACTATCAGAGTGTATGTATATAGTTTGGTTTACGTAGTGCTTTTTAACGTTAATGTCCGCACATTCAATAATGGCGAACATTTCAGCCTGGAAAATGGAGACGTACCTCCCAAGATTCAGGCTCCTCTTGAAACTTGGGCGCACTCCAAAAATTCCACATCCTACGTCGTTATCCGATTTTGAGCCATCGGTGTACCAAAGTAGACTGCCAGGTTTCCAGGTCATTCTTCTTTCAATCCAGTCATCCCTGGAAGGCATCTCTACTATAAAATGTTTTTCGAAGGTACACCGCGGGAGCATAACGTCAGTGGGCATACTCAGAATCTGAATATTCGTTACTGAGTCTTGAAAAGATCTCAGTTTCTGCGATAGCCATTTCGTTCCGTCCTGGGCGGATGGTTTGTGAATACTGCTCCTCGCCTCCTTTAACACATACAAGTGAAGGGGCAGTAGGTTCAGTAAAGCATTTAACGCCGCACCCGGCGAGGTCGACATGGCTCCGGTTGCTAATAGACAGGCGGTTCTCTGCAAGCCACCTAGCCTATCTATCACAGTCCTCTGGTGGGCTTTCTCGTATCAGACCACAGAGGCATAACTAATTGTCGGCCTCACAATGGCTGTAGACCCCAGTTGTTCCCTGCCATCCGACTGCAAGTACCTAAGGCAATTTTTGCCTTTTGCAAGGTACTTATGATATGACTGTTCCACGTCAGTTTTTGGTCAATTATAACACCCAAATACTTAACTTCAGTGGAAAAAGGTATCGATTTACGCAGCAACTTAAGTTTTTAAGCAGCCCAATTTGATTAGATTTGGATGTAGAGAGCACTCTATGGAGTCTTGCTCCTTGAGGCATATTATTAATTTCCTCACAGAGCCTCCTCCATGAAGCTCTCTTTGCCTTCCTAATTTCTATGTTGTAATCAGTTAAGGCTTTACTACAGGCCTGCCATTCACGAGTCCTTTTAGCCTTACTAAATAATTTGCGTGTCTTTGCTCTAAGCTTCGCTAGCTTAGAGTTCCACCACGATACTTCTCTTTTGGAGGTCTTTATTTTTAGCGGACAACAGTCTTCATAGGCATTTTTGATGCCTTTCGTGATCATGTGCACTGCTAAATCTACTCTCCCACGTTTTAAGACATTTAGGAATTATTTCTAGGTTAGCACCTAGTCTTTCATTATACAAGTCCCAGTCCGCTCTCCTAGAATCCCTATATGTAATAGTTTGATTAGCTAAGGAAGCCCTGATATCAAAGCGAATATGTCTATGATCAGACATAGAGTTCTCGTCACTGACCCGCCATCCAACTATGTGTCTGGCTATGTTGCCAGTGGAAAAGGAAATGTCTAGCACTTCCTGTCTGACACGCGTTACAAAGGTCGGTTCGCAGCCTAAGTTTAACGTGTAAAAGCAGTTAACCGTTAGAAAATCATACAGTAACTCACCTCTAGCATTGATGTCCGAGCTCCCCCAGGTGGTATGGTGAGCATTGGCATCACGGCCCACCAGAAGCTCAGCGTTATGTTTCCGAGCGTAAGCCGCTACACGCTGTAGGTCTTCAGTTGTGTCTTCTTTATCTCCAGGTAAATAAGCCGAGCACAAGATTACTCTAGCCCATCCCACCCTTGGAGATTTACGAACGCTGCAACCAGATCGTCAGAACACAACTCTGGAACAGGTAATAGATCAATTATTCTTATTGAAAATGATACAAGCTCTAGGCTTTTTACTACCGCTATTGTAAAGTATATTACCGGCGGCATTTAGACCCAGGATTTTTGAATTTACCGCCCAAGGTTCTTGAATCAAGGCGAGGCTTACTTTGTCCTCAACAAGACAGCGTTCCACAACCGCTGATGCAGCAACGGCATGGTGAAGGTTAACTTGGAGGATCCTCACCGATTCTCCTTGGGCGGTATGTCATAAGCCAGCAGAGGGTTTTGGGTTTGCGGGCTTTGTTCCCCTTTTCTGCGGACGTAGTCGTCCACGAGAGGGAGGTAGCCCGGTCGCCGTAGCACCTGTAGTACTTGCACCGGAGCCTCTATTTGCACCCCCGCCCCTTGCTGCCGGTCCAGAAGGCCTTTTACCCAGTTTGACCTGGGGTTTAGGCGCTTTACTTATCAGCTGCGTGGAGTCACTAGAGGTGGAGGGTTGTGGGTTCTCTGGTGTGTTAGCCGTTGACTCATTAGTATCATGGCCACCCCTGGCCTTAAAAACAATTTTTCTAAAGCCAAGGCTGACCCTGTATTCCGTGGCTTTGAGAGCTTCAGCAGAAGGGTCGTCAATAGAGAAGGTCGCAAAGAACCCACTCTCCTCGCCCCTAACTGCCAATGTCTTCCAAAGCCGGGTATTCAGCCCCTCATTTTGTATCCGAAGCAGATTGAGTGCGTCATTTACAGACTGCACGTCCCCGCTCGGTACAAAAGTCGAGACAACAACAGGCTTAGGCAGCTCGCTTTCCGATATCACAGAAAGTTCCGCCTCAGGCCACGGTTTTATTTTTGGTATTTCATTCACCAGCCAATCTTGGCTGGATTGATTCTCGCAAGTAATCAATATCCAGCCTGGCCTGTGCATGAAGCCCACAAATTTGGGTCCCGCTCCACTGTCCGATATCTTTGCGATCTCTTGGATCAGTGTGCTACGAACCCGCTTCATTTGGTCCTCGTTCATGGGAGTCGTGTTACGAACTCCCACTCGCGAGGACCCAGTGATCTCTTTAAAGCTTGGTTTTGCTTTATTAGCAAGTTCCACTTTCGTACCCTTGTTAGTGTTATCCACCTTCGGAGCCTTGCCACGTTGGTCCATCTTTGGAGCCTTGGTAACACTCCCCGGAGGGGATTCCTCCTCCGATCGAATTCGCTTGACCGCCTTCGATGGAGGAGTTTTGAGCTGCGGCAGATTGGCCATAGGCCGACGGCACAAAGTTAGGGCCTCTTCGGCGCCTACGTTTGTAGCCCGTAGCTTCCTAAACCGTTTCCGCGCGGCTCCCGATAACTTCCTCTTTCGAGGTACGTCATCAGTATGTGCGTCCCCGCTTTGGTTCGTCACCATTTGTGAGCTGTAGTCACCGGCTACAGTTTGGCTCGTCCCAGCGCTAGACGAACTAGTACGGGGCGTTTGGGTAGCCATGGGCTTGCCCTCCGACCCAGCAACTTGCAGTTTTTCTACTTCAGATTTCTCTGAAGGAGAAGAAAGGAGTATGGAGTTTATTTGGTTTATATCCATATAAGTCCCACGAGTAGCTAGGGAAGTAAGGATTACAACCGGCAGAGCCCCGCATGCCGGATTAAGGGCGAAAATACTCTGCGAGGCGCCCGGTATCGGAGAGACACCGTTCACGACTGAGCTCCCCCTCAGCCACGCATTCATCGGCACGGTACGTTTGACACCTTGGATTGGGAATAATCTTTTCGCCCAGTACTAGCAAGAGTTCAGTATTTACCAAAAAGTTACTAGTAGTGGCCCAGGGTGCACCGGCTAGAGGGTTTACGTTCCAAGAAGGCGTACCGTATTGGACTGAAAATCCCCATCGCACACGTGGAAGTAGATCATCGTTCGCACCCCCTTCAATATATTTGTCGCCAAAAGAAACGTCTACATTTTATATCGTCGACATTTTGATGAAATAATATGAAGAATTTATCCATTTATTTCTGAAGATGTCGGTTGTATGGGCTAAGATCCCTTTATCTTCCGTCATGTGGGAAAATCGTACTAATAACAAAACGCTGTTTTGACGTTAACACAATTTTGACACTTCATCGATTGACTGCATTTTTCAATTTTTTGAGCAAATCTTTTAATTATAAATATTAAGTGAAAAATGGAAACAGAAGATCCCATGGAAGGTTCTAGTTACAATTTAGATATATTTGTGAGAACAGAAATAAAACAAGAAATTATTGAGGATGATGAAAATTATAATACTATGTAAGTTTATTATAATTAAGTAAGAATTAAGTATATGTATTTTTATAATAATACGAAATTGTAAAACGCGCACTGTGTCAGCTAAAACTAGTGTAGTCATACACTGTTCACGACTTCACTTGACCGATCATCACACGCGATTTTTAAACGACCGTCCTCTTACCCTCATATGTATAAACAAGTAAAAGTCATTACTTGAGTAAAAATAATTACTAAGGTTACATTTTCTATTCTAATGGTGAAGAATTTGACCAAGAAAGAGCTGTCAAATTGCAAATTACTTTGCTAAGCAATAATAACCAATTTATTTACAGTAACAACAAGAACATAGATGTCCGACTTCTCAAATTGTTATTTTATTTGGAAACTTCATACAATTTTGCTTTATGCTGTATTTTAACAATGGAAAATATCGAATCTACTAGACGAAATTAATAATATTATCAATATTAATGAACCAAGACTTACAAAGCTGTATTTTCATAATGTTGATCCTCTACAGCAGCGGCTCTCAAACATTTTTGGTGACGGAGCCCTTTTACAAGACCTAAATATTTTATGAACCCCTAGAATAAAAATCCTGGTTTTATATTTATTTTAACTTTAGTAAATATCTTACAAAAATAGATATTTTATACTATTTATAAAGTACTGTATCTGTCGCTAGGGATTGGGGAATTAGGGATACAGTGTGAAGGTATGTATGTATAAAGAATGAAGCTTGTATTGATGCCATTGTAAATCAATGAAATTCTCTCAATTTAATCTATTAAGTTTTTTTTTTATTTTACATCTCATTCTCGTCTTTTATGATATAGCAAAACTTGATCTAGTGTTCTTATAATGATGCTGATGTTCATATGGTATTGTTTTCATGATATAGATGATGATTTTTCATTTGATATGATATTATTTTGGTGCAGCCTTTAGAGGCGCAGAGGCTTTACGGAGCCCCAGGGCTCTGCGGAGCATACTTTGAGTATGGCTGCTCTACAGGAATATTCTCAAATTACTACTATAAAGAGGTTTAGATTTATAAAACATGTGGTCATTAATATATTTTTACCATTAATTGATGGTTTACATCCAGAGACCCAAAGAATTACCAATAAATCCAAAATAATGCCAACTATTTACGGCTTTAAGATTTTATGTTACAGGGAGCTTTCAATTAGTTTGTGCTGATCTCATGAGTATAGCCCAATCAACAGTATGCACAATTGTGAAAAAAGTGAGTTATTGTCTAGCCTTGCAAATGCCTAA
Organism: Zeuzera pyrina; assembly: GCA_907165235.1. Taxonomy (NCBI): domain Eukaryota; kingdom Metazoa; phylum Arthropoda; class Insecta; order Lepidoptera; family Cossidae; genus Zeuzera; species Zeuzera pyrina. The sequence continues at coordinate 9,365,922 of OU015647.1, read as the reverse complement.
GTTTATAAAATTTCCTCAATCTGAAAACTCATTGAGAAAAGTAAAAATGCATTTTGAAATCTATGGCCAAATAGGTTGTAATAATGGCCTAAGGTTAAGAATATTATTGGGGCTAGAGTATGTTTCACAATACCCAATGAATGTTCCTATTATGCTACTCAACATCAGCCCTTATATATAATGCTCACAATATAACCCTTGCAGACAAAATAAGTAATGAAGAGATATGCAGTATGAGAGTGATATCTCCTGCATAACCAAAAATGTTAGTTGTTCGTAAAAAATTCAATATGGCGTCTGTAGTATGACTTGTCTCTTAATTATAACTTTCAGGGCACTTTTGGAACTGGCAACTTGTGTGGAAACGAACATAGAGCCTATAGAATTCAATTCATCTGAAGTAATGGTTAATCGGAAGACAGGGTTGATGTACTGCCTTCATTGCCTTGAGGAGATGGACGCGAACTTACTGCATGAACATATGGTGAACGCTCATAATTACCGAAGGCTCTCATACAAATGCCATGTATGTGGGAATATGTTTAATGAGAGAAAAGTATTGGATATACACAAGAAGGTAATGTAGAATCAAATTAAATATCTTCACGCTGTATCCCTAACGGGGTAGTCAGAGAGGAAAGGACGGAGCGCCAAGCGTCGCGGTCCTTACATAATACTTCTTTCGTTTCCTCAAATCTCATCATTGCCCTCACACATTTTCATGTGCCTCAACTTAGCCAAACACTCTTCTCAAATCAAAAAGCTGACCCGCTCATAATTTGTTGCTAAATAGTTGCTAATTAGTTGTAGAAAAAAAAAATTTGTTGCTCTCAATTTAAAAAAAACATAAGGTGTTCTGCTAAGTTCAGCCGAAGTTAGCAGAACACTTTTATAAAAATAAGTTTACAGCATCGGGACGATGCCTAATTAATTCAATGAATTTGTTGCTAATTAGTTGTAGAAAAAAAAACATTGTTGCTCCTAATTTTTAAAAAACATAGGGTGCTCTGCTAAGTTCAGCTGAAGTTAGCAGAACACTTTTATAAAAATAAATTTACAGCATCGGGACGATGCCTAATTAATTCAGTGAATTTGTTGCTAATTAGTTGTAGAAAAAAAAATTTATTGCTCTCAATTTTAAACACCCCGACAACAGGGGGTGTTTTGCCAGAAATGTCGAAAAAATAATCTTTACGGGGATTTACGTTTTTTGCAGTGCAAAAAGATTTCAATGCAACAACTAATTCGAAGGAGGCGCACAACAAATTCCCATGCTCATTTTTCGACCGACAAGGGTGAACCACCCTGTCAACAGGGGGTGCTTTGCCAGAAATATCGAAAAAATTATCTATACGGGGATTTCCGCGTTTTTTGCAGTGCAAAAAATTTCTTAATGCAACAACTAATTCGAGGGAGGCGCACAACAAATTCCCATGCGCATTTTTCGACCGAAAATGGCGAAACACCCTGTCAACAGGGGGTGTTTTGCCAGAAATGTCGAAAAAATAATCTTTATGGGGAGTTCCGCGTTTTTTGCAGTGCAAAAATTTTTTCAATGCAACAACTAATTCGAGGAAGGCGCACAACAAATTCCCATGCTCATTTTTTGACCGAAAAGGGCGAAACACCCTGTCAACAGGGGGTGTTTTTCCAGAAATGTCGAAAAAATTATCTATACGGGGATTTCCGCGTTTTTTGCAGTGTAAAAAATTTCTCAATGCAACAACTAATTCGAGGGAGGCGCACAACAAATTCCCATGCTCATTTTTTGACCGAAAAGGGCGAAACACCCTGTCAACAGGGGGTGTTTTGCCAGAAATATCGAAAAAGTTATATATACGGGGATTTCCGCGTTTTTTGCAGTGCAAAAAGTGTTTCAATGCAACCACTAATTCGAGGGAGGCGCACAACAAATTCCCATGCTCATTTTTCGACCGAAAATAGCGAAACACCCTGTCAACAGGGGGTGTTTTTCCAGAAATGTCGAAAAAATTATCTATACGGGGATTTCCGCGTTTTTTGCAGTGCAAAAAATTTCTCAATGCAACAACTAATTCGAGGGAGGCGCACAACAAATTCCCATGCTCATTTTTTTACCGAAAAGGGCGAAACACCCTGTCAACAGTGGCTGTTTTGCCAGAAATATCGAAAAAGTTATATATACGGGGATTTCCGCGTTTTTTGCAGTGCAAAAAGTTTTTCAATGCAACAACTAATTCGAGGGAGGCGCACAACAAATTCCCATGCTCATTTTTCGACCGAAAATAGCGAAACACCCTGTCAACAGGGGGTGTTTTTCCAGAAATGTCGAAAAAATTATCTATACGGGGATTTCCGCGTTTTTTGCAGTGCAAAAAATTTCTCAATGCAACAACTAATTCGAGGGAGGCGCACAACAAATTCCCATGCTCATTTTTTGACCGAAAAGGGCGAAACACCCTGTCAACAGGGGGTGTTTTGCCAGAAATATCGAAAAAGTTATATATACGGGGATTTCCGTGTTTTTTGCAGTGCAATAAATTTCTCAATGCAACAACTAATTCGAGGGAGGCGCACAACAAATTCCCATGCTCATTTTTTGACCGAAAAGGGCGAAACACCCTGTCAAATGGGGGTGTTTTACCAGAAATGTCGAAAAAATTATCTATACGGGGATTTCCGCGTTTTTTACAGTGCAAAAAATTTCTCAATGCAACAAGTAATTCGCGGGAGGCACACAACAAATTCCCATGCCCATTTTTTGACCGAAAAGGGCGAAACTCTGTCAACAAGGGGTGTTTTGCCAGAAATATCGAAACAATTATCTATACGGGGATTTCCGCGTTTTTCGCAGTGCAATAAATTTCTCAATGCAACAACTAATTCGAGAAAGGCGCACAACAAATTCCCATGCTCATTTTTTGACCGAAATTGGCGAAACACTGTGTTAACAGGGGGTGTTTAGCCAGAAATATCGAAAAAATTATCTTTACCGGGATTTCCGCGTTTTTTGCTGTACAAGAAATTTATCTTTATGGGGATTTCTGCGTTTTTTGCATTACCAAAAATTTCGAAATTGTTCGCTATGCAAAATACGTGGAAATTTCTGTATAGATAATTGTTTCGATATTTCTGGCAAAACACCCCTTGTTGACAGAGTGTCTCGCCCTTTTCGGTCAAAAAATGGGCATGGGAATTTGTTGTGTGCCTCCCGCGAATTACTTGTTGCATTGAGAAATTTTTTGCACTGTAAAAAACGCGGAAATCCCCGTATAGATAATTTTTTCGACATTTCTGGTAAAACACCCCCATTTGACAGGGTGTTTCGCCCTTTTCGGTCAAAAAATGAGCATGGGAATTTGTTGTGCGCCTCCCTCGAATTAGTTGTTGCATTGAGAAATTTATTGCACTGCAAAAAACACGGAAATCCCCGTATAGATAATTTTTTCGATATTTCTGGCAAAGCACCCCCTGTTGACAGGGTGGTTCGCCCTTGTCGGTCGAAAAATGAGCATGGGAATTTGTTGTGCGCCTCCTTCGAATTAGTTGTTGCATTGAAATCTTTTTGCACTGCAAAAAACGCGGAAATCCCCGTAAAGATTATTTTTTCGACATTTCTGGCAAAACACCCCCTGTTGACAGGGTGTTTCGCTATTTTCGGTCGAAAAATGAGCATGGGAATTTGTTGTGCGCCTCCCTCGAATTAGTTGTTGCATTGAAAAACTTTTTGCACTGCAAAAAACGCGGAAATCCCCGTATATATAACTTTTTCGATATTTCTGGCAAAACACCCCCTGTTGACAGGGTGTTTCGCCCTTTTCGGTCGAAAAATGAGCATGGGAATTTGTTGTGCGCCTTTCTCGAATTAGTTGTTGCATTGAGAAATTTATTGCACTGCGAAAAACGCGGAAATCCCCGTATAGATAATTGTTTCGACATTTCTGGCAAAACACCCCCTGTTGACAGGGTGTTTCGCTATTTTCGGTCGAAAAATGAGCATGGGAATTTGTTGTGCGCCTCCCTCGAATTAGTTGTTGCATTGAAATCTTTTTGCACTGCAAAAAACGCGGAAATCCCCGTATATATAACTTTTTCGATATTTCTGGCAAAACACCCACTGTTGACAGGGTGTTTCGCCCTTTTCGGTCAAAAAATGAGCATGGGAATTTGTTGTGCGCCTCCCTCGAATTAGTTGTTGCATTGAGAAATTTTTTGCACTGCAAAAAACGCGGAAATCCCCGTATAGATAATTTTTTCGACATTTCTGGAAAAACACCCCCTGTTGACAGGGTGTTTCGCCCTTTTCGGTCAAAAAATGAGCATGGGAATTTGTTGTGCGCCTTCCTCGAATTAGTTGTTGCATTGAAAAACTTTTTGCACTGCAAAAAACGCGGAAATCCCCATAAAGATTATTTTTTCGACATTTCTGGCAAAACACCCCCTGTTGACAGGGTGTTTCGCCATTTTCGGTCGAAAAATGCGCATGGGAATTTGTTGTGCGCCTCCCTCGAATTAGTTGTTGCATTAAGAAATTTTTTGCACTGCAAAAAACGCGGAAATCCCCGTATAGATAATTTTTTCGATATTTCTGGCAAAGCACCCCCTGTTGACAGGGTGGTTCGCCCTTGTCGGTCGAAAAAAGAACATGGGAATTTGTTGTGCGCCTCCTTCGAATTAGTTGTTGCATTGAGAAATTTTTTGCACTGCAAAAAACGCGGAAATCCCCGTATAGATAATTTTTTCGACATTTCTGGAAAAACACCCCCTGTTGACAGGGTGTTTCGCCCTTTTCGGTCAAAAAATGAGCATGGGAATTTGTTGTGCGCCTTCCTCGAATTAGTTGTTGCATTGAAAAACTTTTTGCACTGCAAAAAACGCGGAAATCCCCATAAAGATTATTTTTTCGACATTTCTGGCAAAACACCCCCTGTTGACAGGGTGTTTCGCCATTTTCGGTCGAAAAATGAGCATGGGAATTTGTTGTGCGCCTCCCTCGAATTAGTTGTTGCATTAAGAAATTTTTTGCACTGCAAAAAACGCGGAAATCCCCGTATAGATAATTTTTTCGATATTTCTGGCAAAGCACCCCCTGTTGACAGGGTGGTTCGCCCTTGTCGGTCGAAAAAAGAACATGGGAATTTGTTGTGCGCCTCCTTCGAATTAGTTGTTGCATTGAGAAATTTTTTGCACTGCAAAAAACGCGGAAATCCCCGTATAGATAATTTTTTCGACATTTCTGGAAAAACACCCCCTGTTGACAGGGTGTTTCGCCCTTTTCGGTCAAAAAATGAGCATGGGAATTTGTTGTGCGCCTTCCTCGAATTAGTTGTTGCATTGAAAAACTTTTTGCACTGCAAAAAACGCGGAAATCCCCATAAAGATTATTTTTTCGACATTTCTGGCAAAACACCCCCTGTTGACAGGGTGTTTCGCCATTTTCGGTCGAAAAATGCGCATGGGAATTTGTTGTGCGCCTCCCTCGAATTAGTTGTTGCATTAAGAAATTTTTTGCACTGCAAAAAACGCGGAAATCCCCGTATAGATAATTTTTTCGATATTTCTGGCAAAGCACCCCCTGTTGACAGGGTGGTTCGCCCTTGTCGGTCGAAAAAAGAACATGGGAATTTGTTGTGCGCCTCCTTCGAATTAGTTGTTGCATTGAAATCTTTTTGCACTGCAAAAAACGTAAATCCCCGTAAAGATTATTTTTTCGACATTTCTGTCAAAACACCCCCTGTTGTCGGGGTGTTTAAAATTGAGAGCAATAAATTTTTTTTTCTACAACTAATTAGCAACAAATTCACTGAATTAATTAGGCATCGTCCCGATGCTGTAAATTTATTTTTATAAAAGTGTTCTGCTAACTTCAGCTGAACTTAGCAGAACACCTTATGTTTTTTTAAAATTGAGAGCAACAATGTTTTTTTTTCTACAACTAATTAGCAACAAATTCATTGAATTAATTAGGCATCGTCCCTATGCTGTAATTTTATTTTTATAAAAGTGTTCTGCTAACTTCAGCTGAACTTAGCAGAACACCTTATGTTTTTTTTTAAATTGAGAGCAACAAATTTTTTTTTTCTACAACTAATTGGCAACAAATTCACCGAATTAATTAGGCATCGTCTCGATGCTGTAAATTTATTTTTTTTAAAGTGTTCTGCTAACTTCAGCTGAACTTAGCAGAACAGCCTATGTTTTTTTAAAATTGGGAGCAACAATTTTTTTTTCTACAACTAATTAGCAAAAATTCATTGAATTAATTAGGCATCGTCCCGATGCTGTAATTTTATTTTTATAAAAGTGTTCTGCTTACTTCAGCTGAACTTAGCAGAACACGTTGTTTTTTTAAAAATTGAGAGCAACAATTTTTTTTCTACAACTAATTAGCAACAAATTCACTGAATTAATTAGGCATCGTCCCTATGCTGTAAATTTGTTTTTATAAAAGTGTTCTGCTAACTTCAGCTGAACTTAGCAGAGCACCCTATGTTTTTTAAAAATTAGGAGCAACAATGTTTTTTTTTCTACAACTAATTAGCAACAAATTCATTGAATTAATTAGGCATCGTCCCGATGCTGTAAACTTATTTTTATAAAAGTGTTCTGCTAACTTCAGCTGAACTTAGCAGAACACCTTATGTTTTTTTAAAATTGAGAGCAACAATTTTTTTTTTTCTACAACTAATTAGCAACTATTTAGCAACAAATTATGAGCGGGTCAACTTTTTGATTTGAGAAGAGTGTTTGGCTAAGTTGAGGCACATCACATTGCCTAGGTATGCAGGTGCTTTTCACATTTCCGTCTGCTCTGACTATTTGATCTTTGTAAGTCACCCTTGGTCTTCCTTGGCTTCTTTTACCACTCGCTTTCGCTCTGTAGATTTTCTTAGTCAGTCTTTGATCACTCGTTTTTTCTATGTACCCAAACCATCTAAGCATTCCTTTATATAAATATACAGAATACATATACATACAAAGTTAAACTAAATCAATTTATTGAAGTAAAGCCATTTGCAAGGTGTTTATGAACGTCACGTCTACCTGCGGTTTGATTAATATAATAATTACACACATAATTGTTATTATTATAGCTATGTTTTTTATTTGTTTTTGTTTTATTAATATTATGTATTAATATGGGTGCACAACCCGCAAATAAATGATTATTATTATTATACGGACACATTGAAAGAATGAGTGATAAAAAAACTGACAAAGAAAATCTACAGAGCCAAAGCGAGTGGTAAAAGAAGCCATAGAAGACCAAAGCTGACTTATGAAGGTTAAATAGCCTGAGCGTTAGCAGGCGGAAATGTCAAAAGCACTCGCATACCTAGGCGAAAATATGTGAGGAGAATGATGAAATTTGAGGAGCGAAAGAAGTAAGGATCACGACGCTTGGCGCTTTACCTTTTGGAGTACCCCGTTAAGGATACAGCATGAAGATATGTATGTATGTATTATTATTAAATACAAGTATCACGAGCGAGTAGATAATATATGACACGTCATCACTTCAAAATTTTCGAATTACAAATTGGTTCATGTTACTCAATTTTGCGTGAACCAACCGATAGTAGACCTAGCAATGCCTTTTTAGGTTATAGCTCTGCAAAGCCTAGGTCTCGAGATATAAGCACTACAAGTCGAGCGTAATGCGCCATTTGATAATCGACCTTATTACTTGGAGATAAGGTCCAACCATAAAAAATACAATATTCATAGAACCAGTAAATGCATGTACATAGAAGATTATTTCCAGACTTATTTTATCTTATACTAAGATTTTCCAGTAAGTGGTACGTTTAATAAAGAATTTCTATTTCTTATCCGTCAATTGACTGACTTCCTGAGCAACCTTATTACAAAAACGAAAGCAGCTCGCATTGCCACGACTGCGCAAACCACCCGCGCTGTAGTTGTCCTCAGGGTCGCATGGATGGATGGACGAAGTACCCACTCTGATCAGCCGAAGACCGCTTTAGTGACCCCTTATGACAGGCAAGGAACATCTTATATCGTTCTCTGGCCAGTGCTACAGAGCTGGAGTAATGAGACCTAAGTTGAATACATTTCTTCGGCTTTATTGTAGGAATGCAGAAAAATGCCAGAAAAGCGAATTAAACGCAAAACTTTCGTCCAGTTCTTGAAGGAGGCTGACGGGCTCTCGGGTTATGACTCGGTGCCTTGTCCGATATGTGCTATCGAGGTACCTAGTTACTATCTGAAGAGCCATATGACAGCTGAGCATAAGAAACCGGATATCGTGTTAATTTGTAACCAATGTGAGTAAACAATTATAAAAACAATATATAATAATTGACCTCGCAAACAGAGTATTTCTCGGAACAGGAAAGAAATATTTGCATTGTCACCGTTGCGGGTAAAATAAGCAATGAAGAGATACGCAGTATGACAGGGTTGCATGACAGTGTTATTGTAAAAATGAAGACAGGAATGCTTAGATGGTTCGGACATACACAAAGAATGAGTGATATAAGACTGACGAAGAAAATCTACAGAGCGAAAGTGAGTGGTAAAAGAAGCCAAGGAAGACCAAGGCTGACCTATGAAGATCAAATAGCTAGAGTGTTAGCCGACGGAAATGTCAAAAGCACTCGCGTTAGGTATGCGAGTGAAATGTGTGAGGAGAATGATGAGATTTGAGGAAGCGAAAGAAGTATGTAAGGACCGCGATGCTTGGCGCTCCGTCCTCTCTGACTATCCCGTTAGGGATACAGCGTGCAGATATGTATGTATGTATTTTATTTAAGTTTCTTTTGTACTAATCTGTTTTCTGTACTATTGTCTTACTTTCTTTATTGTAATGTACCTACGTAACTTTGTAAATTCTGCCATATAATTTTTAACTGGTTCCTCACTATACAGACGAAGCCGAAGCCGACGAAGACGAAGTCTGGGACCCCTGGCAATATTGTTACAAATTGTGATACCAAATAAACGATTATCTTGTCTTATCGCGATCGTTTCTTAGTCACGCATATTAATAGAAGTCTAGAAGCTCGGTCAACAAAGACGAACACGCTCTTAAAGCAAATACTTCTTCCATTTTGGTTCTCGGTCCGAGGTCTATTTTAAGTGATCTATTACAGTAGAACTACAAATATATCGACAATATTCGTTAATGCAAAAAGTTGTAATAAAATATCTAAAAACACGGGAAATTAACGCGATTACCTTTTATTTTCGCTTGACGTTTCGGCCGTGGTCGCAAGTAAACTGGCGCAGCAAGTTTCACTCTTGAGTCCGAGGCAGATTTTATTTCATCTACCCCCGATATTTGTAAATAATTATTAGGGTTCCTACACACTACACTCACGGTGTCCACACACTTAACCGGATGTGATTCACATCATGACACCGTGAGTGTTGTGTGTAGGAACCCTAATAATTATTTACAAATGTCGGGGGTAGATGAAATAAAATCTGCCTCGGACTCTGAGTGAAGCTCGCTGCGACAGTTTACTTGAGACCACGGCCGATGCAACTCAACCGAAACGTCAAGTGAAAATAAAAGGTAATCGCGTTAATTTCCCGTGTTTTTAGATATTTTATAATGCAACGCGAAAGTTTAAACGTTTATATAAGTTGTAATAATACAGACAAATTACAATTTGTAAAAGCTAGTGAAATATAAATCTTGTTCTCTACTTTAAGATTTGAAATATAATAACAACAGACTCATGCTATCTCGCTCATAGCATTTATGCACTATATTGCATGTACAACAGTTTCAGTTGGTTCGGAGCATTTATTTATTTCTTTACCCTTCATTATGCATCTCATTTTTAATACAGATACGTGTTGAAAATGATCGGTTAAATAACACGCACATCACTATTTAACTGCTATCTGTGAACATCGTTTGATTGTGGTTATTATACTCTTTGGTTGTATCTGTTGAATCTCTATGTATATTGTTACGAGCTGAGGGTAATAAGATGCCGGTTAAGGGTGCAAAGAGTTTATTTTCCTTCGTACAAGCAGATGTCGAGAACACGCGAACTTAATTACGGCGGTCCCTAGTCTTCGTAGTCGCCCTCGAAGTAGGTACTCGCGTAGTAGTCACCGAAGGTACACGCTTCACTCAATAATAACGGTCTCGAATCGCAGAGTTCTTCTATCTAAGGTCGTCGCAGTAGTCGCAGTAGTGGTCTTCGTAATTCGCCTTGATGTCGTCTCGAACGATAGTTGAGAAACACTGACTCGGCGGTGGACACGGAGCTCTATTTATAGTCGGATAAAACGAGGGTGGAACTTTCTAGCTAATTACGCTCGTTAACGTTAATTCGACATTGTTCTCGACGCCGCCTGTTTGCATGACTCATAGGTACATGACACGTCATCGCTCGGGAATATTCGAGGTGCAACTTGGTTCTTCTTTCTTAATTTGACTTATACCATTCGATAGTAGGCCTTAAACCTAGCAAAGTGTTTTTAGGTCATAACTCGATAAAGCCTAGGTCTCGAGATATAAGCAGTTACGAAAAGTAAGAAAAGTTACGTTTCGAGCTCCATTAAAAATCGACCTTATTCCTTACGCATAAGGTCCAACCGTAACAATATAAAAAGTGAATAAAAGTTAGTTCGATTAAGTACTGTAAATTATTGTTTGGCGCTTACTAAAAACTATAATACGATATACAGAAAATTACAATTGTAGCCCAGCGATTCCTAAAGTGGGTTCCGCGGAACCCAAGGGTACCGTGTAAACACTAGGGTATCGCGAGTGGTACATTGGTCGTTAAATCATTGGAATATTATGGCTACTGTCATTCGTGGCAACATTATTTTAAACCAATTTTGTGGGTCTTACACAATAAAAATGCTCAATTTCAGACCTATTAACAGTTTTTATAGGAAGAAGTGAAATAATTTCATTCATCATATTAATCTTTATTTCAAGTAATTCGTAATAAAGGATTTTTACTCTTATTTTAAATTGCATTAGGTATCTTTTATTTATTATAGTTCACTGTGGCCTATGGGGTTCCATACATTAAAAGGGTTTCATCGAGTGTTCCATGGCCTTAAAAGTTTAGGAACCGCAATTGTATGCAATACAATTGGCGGTCTAAATGCTTTCTGTGATTTCTTATATTATAATAAGAATTATTGGGTACTATTTCGTGTAAAAAAGGAGTGAATTATCCTCTACTTATTTATTTATAGGTAATCGTAACTTTAAATCAAAGCTAACATTGCGAGAACATATCAAGTTGGTTCACGAAGCAATGATGGATTCAGAGGAATGCGAGCTCTGTGGCCAGAAGTTCAGCAGTCAAAAATACCTTTCCAATCACAAGAGAAATGTGCATCCGTCAGGTAAAACGCTCTTTATAATCTATCTATAATATATAAAAGGCGATGTATGTATGTATGTTCCTTATGGACTCCGAAACGGCTGGACCAATTTCGATGAAATTTTCAGGGAATCTTCAGATTGGCCTAGCGGGTGTTCCTGTAAAGTTTGGTAGCGATCGGATCAGTAGAATTTTTTTTTTATTTTTTTTTTTTGCAGTATCAAAATAATTATAAAAACTGTTTAATTTATTTTAACTTCAACTAATGCCCAGTGAAACGGCCGGGTTTGCTAGTATATAACTCTGTCTGTCAGTTTATGGTCTTTTCCCGCTAAAACTACTTATCGGATTTACATGGAGTTTTTAATTCATAGCTGTGTTATCTGGCCAGGTTATAGGATATTTGTTACGTAAAGTAACATACGAAATAAGCAGTGATGATAACGGTGAATCAAGCCGAAAAAGAGACGCTTTTGGGGCACTTAAATGTCTTTCTCTGAGTAAACCATAAGAGATATATCAAATTAATGTACTACATAATTGGAGATCTTAAAAAGACCTATAAAAAAGTCTCGGATAGTATGTGTCTATCTTCTAAGGATCATCCACAATAAGCATTTTTGTACTTAAAATAAACGTCGGTCGACGTAAAGCCCGATTTGCATTGGTTGGACAGTGGCGAGTGGCATGTGCAAGTACAGTGGCGAGTGGCGAACGTCGGGACAGTGACCGTTTATACTACAGCAAGTCAAGTCACATAACTCCGTCGAAATGGACGAGCAACTTCGAAAATTCGCTATTTCGCGCTGAATTATTTTCATTACAATGGAGCAAATAGAGAGAAATCATTATCAACGTTATTTTCTTCTCTTATAATATAAAAATGAATGTACGAGTATACTATTTAGACGTCATTTTGTTTACAATATCACATAAAACAGCACACGCGGACCGTCCTGTTGCCGGTCACTTATTCACTGTACTTTTGACCGTTTACACTACGCCAAGTGGCGAGTCAACATCCGTGCGGGGAAAAGAGCGCGCGAGGGACGTCACTTACCCAAAAAATAGAAAGCCATTCTATTTGTATCAACTTGCAAGGCAGCTTGCAAGCTAAGTTGACTCGCCACTGTCCGATTGGTTTACACCACTACTGACGTACTGTACATATCTATTATCTACTTCGTTTAACACTTGACCAATGTAGATCGGTTGTAACTGGACAACGCGAGTCGCGCGTGCGCTCGAATGACGGCATTCAGTCGGTTCGTTAAAAACCTAAATAACAACCTAAGTAATAAATTCCTAAAATCTCTAGCTATTTTCCGCTCAAACTCTAAAAACCACCAATCGACACGTGTTTCGCCTCTCAACGAAGCATCCTCAGGATATACCAGAGATAGGATTCGGCCACCTAACCAGCACCGAATACCGATAGCACCGATAGGTGGCCGAATCCTATCTCTGGTATATCCTGAGGATGCTTCGTTGAGAGGCGAAACACGTGTCGATTGGTGGTTTTTAGAGTTTGAGCGGAAAATACCAAAAATTTTAGGAATTGATTACATGCGATGGACTTCCGCAAAGTAACACCTGAATCTATACAATAATTGTACAGTCCACGCGAGCGGAGCTGCGGGCACTGCTAGTATTTTATATTTTTACATACATAACGTGACCATACGTACCATTTTGGGCGGGATAGTCTCGCTTCAGGCTGTCTGTCCCGTTGTTCCCACCCAGACCAAAAATGTCCCGCTTTTGCAAATTAACCAAACTATAATTAATACGTACCATACGGGTACCCCTCCCTACCGAAACGCGCAACGGAAGTAACGCATCGGAAGTAAGCAAGACAGACAACCTACCCCACGAGACTTATTAAATAACACTTCTATACATACACTGTAGTGTAAATAGTATAAGAAAAAATTGTACAAACAGTGGGCGAAAGCCTTTGAATTTTGTGCAATAATTGGCAACATTGCACGATATCTGCTGTCAAAACGAGAATTTGTTTAATTTAATTTGTATAGTGGCGCTGAATCTACCGCGAAAAATGCACTTTACGGTTATGGCGAAATAGACACGTAATCGTCATACATGATACCAATTTTTTTATTAAAGGTCTTACTCACGGTGCAATCTGACTAGCAATTTGTTGCTGGAATCTGTTGCAAAAGGCAACTAATTGTATTGTAATTAAGCAGGTTGCAGGTTGCATGCAACTTATCTTACAATGAAAATTGTTGCCTTGCAACAAATTCCTAATCAGATTGCACCGTGATTAAGGCCTTTACAATTAGTCACCGATCGTGCAGTAATGACGTGAGTCACGGTCTGCAAATCTATATAACTATCAGTGCGACTTTTTGGCGGGAACAAGAGAAGTGATGTTGACATTTTGTTTAGATTTTCTATTTTTTACATTTTTGGGAGTTTTAAAGTACAAAAGTGATAGTATATTGTGTTTTAAAGTTCTGTATAAGTGAAAAGAATGGAGTAGGTCATGTGTAGCTAAAGTTCTCGCGCTCGTCCAAGAAGTCCTTTATAACTTCAGTGAAGCCTACTATAACTTTACTGGAGGAGGTTTACGATAAGAAAAAACTAATATACTTGTGATTTTAATTATTATTACGTGACATTGGCAAATGCGCTAAACTGTGCGCCATGTCATAAAGAAAAGGAAAAAAACTATCAGTGCTACAACTCATAATAGTGTTGTCGTTTAAATTTTATATCGATGTTAATTTATTTAAACAGGTAACAAAATTCACAAATGCGACGTATGCAACAAAATATTCAAGTCCAGGCTGTGCCTCCATCAGCACACGAAGTACGTCCACCCGCCGCCTAGCGCGTCCGTGACGTGTCCGTACTGCCCCAACAAGACGTTCAAATCGAAACTCAACTTGCAACAGCATCTGAAAGTTACTCATGGATGGCGAAATAATAAACAAGAATCGAACTAAAATTGTATATTATGTGTTTTCTTTTAATAAAAATAATTATTTTGAGTTTTATACTATTTTGTACTCGTATATTTTTGGTCCGAGATTATGTCTGTGTAAGGCGTAGAGAAGTATGTACTAAAGTACGTAGGTCCATAGCCACGTGATACAACATATATATAAATATATTTCTGTATAGCTGGTGTTCCTACCTAATATTTATTATCGTGTAGGGAGTAGGTTTCTTTATAATGACGCAGTTAAAAACCAATAATGTGCTCAATAATAAGACTGTGTTTGGCAGTGGAATGTATCACATACGATTAAGTAGATGTACGTACAAGTCGTGTTTTTTAAATCATAAAATAAATTAATGTTAAGTAACATTTATTTCTGTGTTCTGAAGTTTGTTTCTGAGTATGTTATTGCGTAATCATTTTTTTCTCTTTTACTTTACAAATACTGCGTAAATCAGATAAGTAAAAGGTGCCATTTATATAACAAATGAAGGTACTTTTTTAAACTGTACGTAGAAATTATCGGCAAATGAAATTTTTGAAAAAATAAAATTTGATAAAGGTAAATCATTCTAGTGGTAGATCTGTGATTTTTAAAGAGTGGCAATGTCATAATGTCATTTATTAAAATTTAAGAAAAATACTAGTGTTGTGCAACCAAATCAATATGAATTAATTCTGATATCGATAAATATCAATTGATAAAAATAAATAATCGTTATTTTATGTCATCAAATTTAACAAAACAATATAGTCACTACATTTCAGGCACAAATTCAGTAATCACCGGAATACAGAACACATAAGAATACAGCGTGAGTATATGTATGTACGTACAACGCATCATGGGAAAACATTGTGGATGCGATTTATTGATTCTTGTATTTAATTAAAAAATCGTGTAAAGATCAACCGGTATTTATTATTGTATGAAAAATCTTAATAAAATCAACATAATTATAAAATATGTAATTTTCAATCAACACAATGCCTATTGCCTAGTTTCTCAACCCGGGGGTCGCGACCCTTAGGGGGATCGCGTTCGTTATTAAAGCGGTCGCAGTCTGCAAAAAAAAATAAAACCTTTATACAAAAGATTGTTTTATTAAAGGAATGGATTTTAGTGTAGTGTTATAAAAATAAATAAATATTACCATGTAATTATAACATGAAAAAATAAATTTTTAGCTTACTTTGTATAATTAAAATGATTAATCATGAACAATAATTAATTCATGCACTGGTTGGCTTTGTTTCTCTCTTAAAAGTATTTCTATACGTAGACCATCTTTGCAAACACTTATAAGTAAATTATTTTCGAGTGATGACAGCCGATTTCTGTATTTAGTTTTTTGCGGAATTGTTAAAATAAGAGTTTATTTAGTAGTATGATGTTGATATTTTTTAGTAGCTTAGTCTGCCTCAGCAAATCCTACTAGAAAGACTGCCTCAATATATTTGTTGCCAGAAACTATAAGAAGCATTAAAATGTATCACGTCGACGTTTCAATGAAATAATAAATCTATTACTGAAAACATCGGCTGTTACAGGCATAGATTCCTTTACCTTCCTTTTCAATGATTATTCATTGAAAAGGAAGGTAAAGGAAAATTTTTTGTACGATTATTCGTACAAAAAAAAGTATTATTCTTTAGTCTTTACTCGTCAATCGATAACACATCATTCGATTATTGGAGTACATCACTCGTTTCACGTGCGTAAGAATATAATGAGACAAAGTAATAGAGGTTGCACCAAGGTGAAAGCGAGATAAATAGATTCACCTAAAGTACTTACCAGTTTAACTTGACCCGTGATAAAATTAATGCAAATTTAAAAATTGTATATTTACTGTTATTTACCGATGAAATGAGATTCCGTCCGTATCATAATTTAATTTTTTGCTATTTTTGCCACATCACCGAATAGAACAATAAGCCGTTACCAGAGGCGTCTTTACCTATGGTGCAGGGTGTGCGGCGCACACGGGCGCCAGGTCTAAGGGGGCGCCGAGCGCCCTCTAGTGCGACACCTCCAAAGGTGCGTCGCTCGCGGCGCCGGCGCTCTCAAAGACCCTGCGCCTGTGTTTATGGCCGACGCCGGGCGCGCGGTAGCAAGGCAAGGCGCGCCACCACAAGCTACTCCTTTTCCTACTCTACACAATAACTTTTGTTTCAACGTGAAATCAGCCTTAAAACAGATAGTTAAAGATTATATTGGCGTAATGTCGCATCGCTACCAAAGGCGCGTGCCGGCGTTGCACCTGTTTGTTTTGATTTGTTTGACAATACGCCGACTATCATTGCTAACTCGGCTGTATTGAAATGCTATAAAGTTCAAATTAAAATTCCCAGGGACGTGCGGCGGTCATTTTCAAAGGCTTGTGTACGCGTGCCGCATTTTTTGTTTTACCGCTACAGCGCAGTTTTGCGAAATAAGCCTTGATGCAATTGGATTAACTATCATCTTTGAGTAAACATGTAAATGTGAAGTAAATCGGCTTTTCTTTTGATAAAAATTATATAAAAGGTAAGATTTGGTTATTTGCTTGCACAATTATTGCGACAAGCATCGAGGTCAGAGGTCATCAAAAATAACCAGCGAAATCCATGAAAAAAAAACAACTATCGAGGTGCTATCGAGTGATAGATAGTGATATCGAAGTTAAATACCCACGACCTAGGATTTTTATTTGTTTATCCTACTGCAGTGCGGAACAAACAACGGTAAGTTAAAGTGCTTTAATATGTTGTACCTACTAGTATACTTACTTAGGTATTTATTTAGGTCTTACTTTTACCTAACCTTTGAACAACAAACTACTTTCTTATTTAATTTATTTATTCTGTTTGATTGCCTAATGAAGGTACCGCGACGTTGATTGATATGTGTCATAATTATAATATATAATACTTAGTCCAAGTTGCAACTATTTCTCTGGGCCTATATTAATTTACATTGATAGTACTTTTAGGTGCCTATACTTAGTTTATTATTTATTTTAGATGTCTGATGGCGATGGAAAAAAGAAACTTTCTGGCGCACAAAGTCGAAAAAGAAAGCTGGAGAAGGAAGTGTCTCTGAAAAAGAATACATGTTCTATTAAAAAGTTTTTTGTTCGACCCGGTCCATCCTCGGACGAACACCTGGAGACAGAGACATATGAAAACCAAGATAATTCTACAGCAGAATTCGTCCCTTCAACGTCGCCGCCGCCGCTGCTGTCTTTGTCGTCGGTAGTCGAAGAAGACGAAGAACCTCCTAGTGCCGAAGCGTCCCCGGAGAATATACTTCGAGAAGATGTAATGAATGATCTCGCGTTATGGCCACAGGTGTTATCCGATAAACAGAGAATATTTTTGATGGAGCGTGGGCCAGTACAGGTAAAAGTGGGTTCATATCCTTCGAATAGTTCAAAAAGATCTTTTTCAAATGCTTATTATACTAAAAAGATATTAAATAATGAAACCGTTTTAAGAAACTGGCTGGTTTACTCTAAGTCAACTGATTCTGTTTATTGTTTTTACTGTAAACTTTTCCATGCTGATGCGACTCCTTTTAATGGTGGTTACAAAGATTGGCAGCATTTGTCTACTGCTATAGAACGTCATGAAAAGAGCTTAGGGCACCTATCATGTCTTAAGAAACAAATTACGTTGAAAACTGTTATTTTAAAAGAAAAGTCGGTAGATTTCTTGCACCAAAATGAAATTGATCGGGAAAAAAAACGTTGGGTTGCAGTACTCGAACGAATAATCAACATAATTCATTTTTTAGCGAGGCAATGTCTGGCTTTTCGGGGAAGATCTCAAAAAATTTACGATTCCGATAATGGTAATTTTTTAAAGCTGATTGAATATACCTCTAATTTTGATAATGTGCTTGCGGAACACATTGCTCTTATTCAAAAATCTGAGTCACGCCTAACTCATTATCTTGGCCATAACATTCAGAATGAAATAATACAATTATTAGGAGAAAGAATAAGAAAAGCTATTGTTTTGGAATTGACACAATCCAAATATTTTTCCATTATTTTAGATTGCACTCCAGATATTGCACACGAAGAACAAATATCGGTTGTCGTACGGTACGTTCTTTTAAATGCAAGCAACAACAAGGCTGAAGTAAAAGAACACTTTCTGGGTTTTTTTCCTATTACAGACACTACTGGCCTGGGCTTAACTCAATTTTTGTTAGATTGTTTAATTTCAAACGAAATTGACATACAAGATATGCGTGGTGAAGGTTACGATAATGGTGCAAACATGAAAGAGAAAATATAGGTCTACAAAAACGAATTTTAGATTTAAACCCGCGCGCATTTTACGTACCTTGTGCGGCACACAGCCTAAATTTGGTGGTGAATGACGCTGCTAAAAGTTCATTAGAAATTGTCAATTTCTTTTCAGTTGTGCAGGAAATTTATGTTTTTTTTTCTGCGTCAACAGCACGTTGGCAAATACTTGCTAAAGAAGTGCCAACTTTAAGTCTAAAACCACTCTCAAATACTCGATGGGAGAGCAGGGTTGAAGCAGTAAAAGCCCTACGTTTTGAACTGGGAAAAGTGTATGATGCCTTGTTTACCATATATTCCGATAGGAGCAAAGATGCCGAGTCAAGAAATATGGCAAATTCATTACTGACAAAAATTAAGTCGTTTAACTTCATCTGCTCTCTGCTTATTTGGTTTGAAATTTTAAGCAAGATAAATATAGTTAGCAAGGCACTTCAAAAGTCAGACGTTGTATTGTCAGAAGCGGTGAAAATGATTGATAATGCAAAAATAAGTTTGTCTGAATTCCGCAATGAGTCTGCTTTTGAGGAGCTCCTTAACAGCGCGAAAACTGTAGCGGAAGAAGTCGAGGCAATAGCAGAATTTCCCACACCTGCACGCCCTCGCGCTCGTAAAAGGTTTTTTAATTATGAGGCGGAGGATGAACCCATAACAGACCCGAAAACACATTTCAAAGTAAATTTTTACTACTATTTGTTAGACACCGCAATTACTAAGTTCGACGAACGGTTCGAACTTTTGAATGAAAATAATGTAATTTTTCATTTCTTCAAAAATTGAAACACTGGAAAGATTTGGACTCAGATACAAAAAAAAACACATTGTTCTAATTTAGAAAATAAACTTAGCCATGCTGATTCTTCAGATGTGGAAAAGTTCGAGCTCTATAACGAAATCGAATTATTACCGATGTTTATTGAAGATTCCATTACGCCGTTGGAAATTTTAAATTACTTGTTTACGAATAAATTAATTTCAGTGTTCCCAAATCTGTCCACAGCACTGAGGATGTAACTGACACTTCCAGTCACGGTCGCACATAGCGAAAGGTCATTTTCTAAACTAAAAATTATTAAAAACTATCTTAAATCAACATTGTCGCAAAGTAGACTGACAAATTTATCGTTAATAAGTATTGAACATGAAATCAAAATTGAAGTTAGTGACATTGTTAAAGATTTCGCTAATGCAAAAGCACGAAAAGTAACTTTTTTGTAAATACATTTGTGTGTGTGTACTGTGTATATATTTGTGTGTACGAGCGTCCTGTAATGTAACTATATTAGTTTTTAAATTAAATATGTTTGGAAGAACTGTTGAAGAAAAATTGTGATTTTTTATTCTTGATGTAACCCCTTCCATCCAAAAAAAAAGTTTTTGCTTTCCGACACCATTTGCACCCGAATTTCTGTTTGAAAATTATAACTGTTAGTATTCCATTTTGACCCCGCTTCTACTAGAGGGCGCCAGGGTACTGGTTGCACACGGGCGCCACAAGGGCTAGAGACGCCTCTGGCCGTTACATAAATATTTAAATATCTATCGATATATACAGAGATGTAGACCTGTTATGTACTATTAACGCGAGCGAGAGTTGACATTTGTTAGTGTAAAACTGTAAACAAACTAAGAAGTGGTGAACAGAATGGTCCGATATTTCTCTATATGTTGAGTGCTCCATGCCTCAATACGAGATTATTTAGCTTTATACTCTGTGTTGTTTCGCACATCCTTGGAGCACATCATTGTGCCTGACCTAGATATGGGTTACTCAGCAAAATTCCTTACGCTAACTCAGTAGCTCAGGCGCACCTCAATTCGCTGGCTCTTTGAGAACTCAAAATGGCGCCACGGCGCAGAAAAATGGTACGCGCCGAACGAGTTGTAAAGCGCTCGCTACTCGCACACCGCCGCTCCTAGTGTTTGGCTCAACATTGCACTGAGTGCACAGTGAGTTATGTAATACTTTGAATGAGTCGACTGACTGATGCGTCGTGTAATATACTATACGTTATAGTGATACGCACAGTAATACGTTTGCTACTTGTGTAGTCTTGACTCTTGAGACTATACTACGTAGTACAAGTCTCTCTGATCCCTTGAGTTGTAGAAAGCCTTGAGGTTATAATGTAATTGTAATTATTTGATTTTCGTATCTTCTTTTTTCTGTCTTCTAAAAATTAATAATTAATAATAGATTCGACATCATAAGTACCACGTTGAAGTATAGGTGAAAAGTGCTGAAATGTAATTTAACAACTCAAAAATCTTAAATCTGGCTGGCGGCTGAAATATTTCAACAATTCACTTATTAATTAATTTATTAATGTCGTACCTAAGGTAATATGAGGTCAGTTCTACGACTAACAGATGAACACAAAATTTCAATATTTTTAGTAGATAGTCACAGCAATAAAATAAAAATTAAGCGTTATCATTATCAATTATCATGTAATCTATGATACTCGGAGTTCTGCAACAATGTGCTTAATACTACAGCGAATCATATTCCACACACTTACTAATCGTAATCTCTATTATTAAATACAATCAAGTCACATAAAAGTCAAATTACCTAAATTAACAATAAAAACACAGAAACATAAATGTCAACGACAGTTGTTTAGCTACCGCAGATTAAAGATTTGGGTACACTTGTCAAAATTGACAATTGTGGTTGCAAATTTTCGGTCACGATGATAAGGACAAAATATTGGTATCTTCTTCTTTCTAAGGCATCACGTAATTATGTTCTAACAATTCAGTGACGTCAGATACGCTGGTTCTATTAGTACTTGTTCTTAGCGTAATGCGAATATTGTAAAACCTAAAAACATGTGGTAGATCTGTGTGTAAAACGAATATCGAAGTGTGTTATGCGCCAACGCATTTGAAATAAATGAGCCGGCACACCCGGCACAGTGAACCGAGTTGGTGCAATGCGCGGAGTAGCCCCATAGATAATACATATAATATAATATTTGAGTAGGCCAGTGTACCCATGTCATTAGGTACTACTCGTACTACTAGTGCACAGAACACATATACTCCAAGGAGAAGAACTACAACTCCATCCAAAAAAGTGTAGACTATGTGCCCTCTGGTAATGCTTCCATAAACTAAAATGTCGAGGATTTAAATAGTACTCTGAGCGTATTTTCTTAGTTGACTAAACTAAATAAAAATTAGCGAAAACTATAAAGTTTTCGCTTATTCTTTTTTAGTTCAACGTATAACAAGGTAATGGAATTTGGAAAGTTAATAAAACAAACAGAATTAGTGATAATTTTTTTTATTTTAAATCACGAGTTCTTATAATAACAACAATTTCTAATTATTTATTATGGAGAACAAAAGTCTACTTTTCCTGTCCTTTCAAAAGTCACTGTCTTGATCCACAAGTTTCAACCACACCGATTCGAGTTTCCTCAAGCGATTAGGAGAATAGCTCGTGCGAAACACAGGAAAGCTAAAAACAGATAGAAAAAATAATCGACGATTATGAAGAAAATTTTACGATTTATAAAGTTTTTGACATTTCATCAGACAGGGTTGCTATATTATTGAATTCAATTAGTCGTTTATGTGATTATTAATATCGATAACAAAATGTGTTATTTTTGTTCAAATTATTTATATATCTTTGTTCAATGAAGTAAAATATTTTGTTATTGTCATTTTTATATGTAGTACTCAAATAATTATAATAAATTAACGAAATAAATGAAATAAATGAAATTTCAGTATCAATAATCGATATCAATACATTGATAAATGATATCAATAAATAATATTTTGTAATGACATGCCTGGTATTTTCTATCTTCTTTCTTTCTACATCTCTTGTCACTTTCATTTTGTTTCCATAAAAAGTCTGTAATAGCTCCATACAAAGTTGACACCTCCTGTACTAGTGTTCTATTGTGTTTTTTTGATTGTGTTCTATGGTTTTGTCTGATTTTGTTTACTGCGTGAAATTTTTACAATAATTTTATGAAAAGAACTACAAATTACGTGCCTATTTCACCATAGTGGTATGAAAGAAGCAAATAAACTTGTCGCGAGTGATGTACTGATGTAACAATGGGTACAGCGAAGATTTTGAAGATTTTCGAGCGTTTATCTCAGAATGGTGTACCTTATTGCAAATTATGTCTAAGAAACGCAAATGAGAGGAGAATGGTGTCTCCTGTCTCGGTCAGAGCTATCATTAGTGCAATAAATGTGGAAATCGATGAACGCGGAGATGTAAGTCGACAATGTTATGGTTATAAAATATTCTGTTACAATTTGGTAACTGTTTTTAGCTTTTTTAAATGGCAGAAGACCTAGACAGGTGTGAAAGGCTCACTGCACCTCGGTAGTGTAAATACATTAGGCTACTGGTAGTGGATTGCGCTAATGACTGCACAATACAGGAAATCTTAGCACTGGGGCTAGGGCACGTAACATGCTTTTCAAACGAATAAATAAATGAATAAAATAATCCGTTCAGGGTTTATAAATAGACGTAGCAATGGGTATAAACACCAGAATCTTATAATAATAATGCAAGAATTTGTGCATTAGCACATGAATGAAAATAGGACCATTTCCGAGCAATCATAATCATGATCATTAGATCTCTCTCAATTAAAATGAAAAAAAATGTAATGAAATGTCATAAGTATCAACACTTCAAAAAACTTTAAAAAATGTCTGAAGTTGCATTTATACATGCAGATGCATGTAATAAATACTTTATATTACTTTTCTACACTATCTCATCACTCGGTTCGGGCACAGAAAGAATGAGTGATGAAAGATTGATGAAGAAAAACTATAGAGCAAGAGTGATAGGAGAAGCGAAGGAAGACCAAGGCTGACTTATGAAGATCAAATAGTTTTAACTGATGGAAATATCAAAAGCACTCTCAAACCTAGCCAAAAGTGCATTAGAAGAGTGATCAATAGATTGAGGAGGCGAATAAAGTATGTAGATAGATTGTAGATCGCTTGAAAGGACATCTGCCAGGCTGTAGATGGGCTGTCGGCTACCTTCGAGTAGTGCCATTTGGCTTTGTTCCTGGGTTGAGCTAAAAAATATGTCAGGAACGCAATACTAGCCGCTCAGCCTTCTCTGACTACCCCATCAGGGATACAGAGTGAAGATATGTAGGAATATATGTTCTGCACCATCTGGTTTTCTGGCTGTCTATTGTGACTTCAGATCTGCGACCTGCTTTATCACGTCAGCATGATGCAGCTGACGCCGATATTTTAATACATTATATAAAATATACTAATTATAAGAGCATTCAACTATCCTATTATTTGACATTGACTATGACCTATTTATTTATTATGCATTTCTTACTGGATCAGGATCTAACAGTGTGCTACATATGTGAAGCCAAAGCCTCGTCAGCTCACCGTTTCATAAATTTGGTCCACTTTGCCATAGCTGCCAATATGTTGTTCTCTGAGATGATAAATGAAGACCACAAGAAGAACATTGAAGAATTTTTGCTCGGAATGAATGGTGAAAAAAAGGTAATTAGTAGGCCTCTTATAATTCTATTCCATATATACAGATATCAACATACAGATTCTCTAAGCAAGTATTTATTTCTACAGACACATTATGGTGTCCAATGCTTACATAAGAAATATCATTACATACATTTTTGACAGAGGTATTCAGTTTAACAGATGTGAGCTTGGCATATCCAAGCAAACATGAATCCGTCATTAGATGTGAATATGCCTATCTGTAACTAGGTCATAGGTAGGTCGTTTAGTGGTCAAAATTTGACATAAATATAAACTTATAATATAATTATTTATTATTATTTATTTATATTTCTTAAGGCATTGGTAACAAGACCATCAGCCTAATAACATAACTTCTGAAGAAACATAAGTCCCTAACACTCCTCCAGTAAAGTGGTAGTAGGTTTACTGAAGTTAAAAAGGACTTCTTGGAAGAGTGCGAAAACTTCAGCTACACATTTATTTAGATCTCAATTCTTTTCACTAAGGAGGTTACATATATTATGTATGGTAGGATTCGGGTATAATGACTTCGTTTATAATGGCAGAACTGTCGCAAGCTCAAGTTACAGAAGTATTATGAAAACAATCCATATATTAGACTGTGGTTTAAGGATTTTGACAATAAATCTTCTCCTTAGAAGTGTTTTGTTTACCTACGCATGCACAAACAATACACCGCCACTCCGAATTCTGGCTTTCCTCTTCCCTCTCTTTTTTCTTCCTTCTCGTGAGTATGTCGAAGTATCCTGCATATCTTCTACGTGTCTCCTATGTGTCTCTGATGAAACTATATTACATTATGTATGTATGTAATGTGCAATGTTTAAGTACCGTTAAAGTTATTTGTTGTTAATTTTAATATTTTTAAACAAATAGAAATGAATCTATTATGATTTCAGAATAAGAATTACAGTAATATTAATCTTCTAATATATAAACCTTTGTTTGTTAGTTAATATTTTATGGGCTGCTATAAGGTTCATCCATTGTGATGACATTTGGTATGGAGATAGCTTGAATCCTGAGGAAGGACATAGGCTATTTTAAAAATAAAAAACGGATGCGAAGTCTGCTAGTACATAATAAAAAACAAGCTAAAATTATCTGGTCGCGTTGTGCATCGTCCAGTTAGTACGACAAAGCGGCTGCCCTGCCCCTTGAGGGTCGTTATATCTGGATTCTAATCACAAATTATTATGAGTTTGATGTTAACAGTCTACTTGACATTGGCAGCATACTTTGGCAGTATAAAACTATGCCAAATCTCACACTTCTGTGTGCAAAATGTTCTTAAAAACCAATCAGAAGTTTTCTCTTTTACTTACTTAATAATATTTGATAACTATTTCCATAATATTGTTATTGATAACACTAAAGCTCATGGACAAAAAAAAGAAAATTGGTTGACAAAGAGGAGAAAAAGTATTAAACTGTTTTGTCTTTAATGATTTGAATTTGAATTTATATATAGGTACTCGTAAGTGTAAGTGTAAAAGGTATGTAAGGACCACGCTTGGCGTCCCTCCTCTCTGACTACCCGGTTAGGGATACAGCGTAAAGATATGTATGTATGTATTATTATTATTAAAAACGAGTATCATGAGTGACATATGACACGTCATAGCTTCAAAATTTTCGAATAACATATTGGTTCATATCTCTCAATTTCGCGTGAATCAATGATAGTAGACCTAGCAATGCGTTTTTTATAGCTCTGCTAAGCCTAGGTCTCGAGATATAAGCACAAAAGTCACGCATAATGTACCATTCGATAATCGACCTTATTACTTGGACATAAGGTCCAACCGTAAAAAATACAATATCCATTGTGTCAGTAAATGCATGTGCGTAGAAGATTATTTCCAGACTATTATTTTATCTTATATTATGATTTTCCAGTAACATACAGTTAATGTTGCCTGATTTGACTTCGTCATGTTAAATCCTCTCGCTGTCTGAACTTCCTCTTTCTTTATTTATTGGTTTATTGGTCTATTTAATATTCATAGACAATATTATATATACAATAGAGAATTGTATTTGTGCTCATCGACTCTATCTTGTCTAACATGTAAAAAATACATGTAACTTTTCAGTCCCACCTAAGTGATTTGTATACAGCAGCAGCGGATTGTGAGATGTTATTGGACAAAATATTAAGAGAGACATCATTAAAACAAACTGAGATGTTGGTCATTGACTCAGAACAGCGGCTGGTAAGTGGTCACCATCACCGTAACTAAAGCTAGTATGCAATAGCCAAACATCATGCGATATTTAAGATCATAGGTCATTCACTATCTCACCATGCAGTGTCTTCTGCGCTCGCCCTAATGCGACCGGTGACGCTGTAAAAGCCACTAGGGCTAGGGCAGGGGTCAGCAAACCGCAGCTCGCGAGTCGCATGCGGCTCTTTCAAGAGACAATTGTGGATCTTCATATTTCCCTAAAAAAATTAGAAACTTAAGCAGAAACACAGCACAGGAGTACATTTAAAAAAGAGACCTGCGGACTCAGCAGTACACATGTTAGGCCCTCCTCCTATTTCCGCCCGCTACTACGAAAGTCAAAAAGTCCACGAGGCCAGTTTAACGTATTTCTGTTGCGTTTCATTTTGTCGGTTCATATAATCGATATTTTTATTGTTGGCTCTAGCTAGGGCAAACAGGGTTTTTATATCAGTTTGAGTCCGAGAGAGACTGAGAGAGACTTGGTGTAGAGTCCATGGAGAGTTCTTCTCTCTTAATCAATATCACATTTGTGATTGCCTTGTTCAATAGGTGTAATAAACTATTTGACAAATAATTGGAGCTGTTTTTTATATTATGTGTAAGAATTATTGAAATAGGTGCAGTGGTTCCGAGATTATCCTCCACGTTAAACAACTTTACACCATATTCTCTTTATTATATCAGTATAGATTTTAGTTTATTGTTAGTATTATGATTAATTATCTTATAGTTACTTTAAGAAATCTGTTGGTTATTGCATTTGTATCTGCTTCTCTATCTTACATCCACTTTCCTTCTAACCTTTCTCATTTTATTGCCCTATTCTTTTAGTTTTCTTTATTTATTCCTTATCTTTATTAGTTATTACATCAACTGTTCCTTTTTTCTATTTCATTACATTTTCATTTACCTTATCTTATTCCACTACTTTCTAGAATTATCCTGTTACAGTTGTCTACTTTAGGTTATACTTATACAGTGATATATTTTATGTTCTGTGTTGGTTTAAGAGATAATCAAATAACCTAAAATGCAATCTATTTATTGTAGACACTGCAGCAGCTTTTTGGGCGGAAGAAAAAGGCTAACACTGTGTGAGTATTTCTTGATCAAAGTCAATCATTGCACGCACCTTTATAGTTAAGTCGCATCTGAAAGGTATGGAGATTCATTTGGGGCTAATTCTCATTGAATTTTTTTTAATTTAATAATTTTGGTTAGTTGTTATTGGTATTAAAACTATTGCCCCGATGATCTAAACGCACTCGCTAATCCTGGCGGCAAACGGCGTGGTTGCACTGTTTTTACTGACATTACAAGAATTTGTATAGTTCAATCTACCGCGAAAAGTGCATTTTACGGTCATGACGCAATAGACGTGCAATCAATGTTTTTAAACTTTCACGACTTGTACACATCTTACAATATTTGTTCACGAGTCTATGTAGCGTTTATACTTCAAGGATAAATACATATTTCTATCTCGACGTTTCGAGATAGAAATATGTATTTATCCTTGGATTGAACCGATCGTGGTCACGGGCAGACTGATGAGGATGAATGTCGTCTTTGTAGTGTGCTGTTCCTGGCAACTGCCCACATACATTCTACACATTTTTTAATTTTTTTATTGTCACTGTCGGTAGTTCGACACACTACACTAACGACATCTACACACTGGCGACGTCCGGTTTTCCGCCTCCGGACACTCACTGATGACAGAATTCCATGATGTTGATAAGTGGTATCCATCTTCCCGGTTGAAATTGTGGTATTTCTTGATTTCAACCATCTCTCGCGCTATTCTGGAATAATGTCGATCGGTGGCTGATGCAGTTTAATCCAATGATTGGGTCCTGACTCTAGCAAGTGCTTGGCAATGGCTGACCTATTTGTCTGTCGTATTCTGACAGCTGTGATATGTTCTCTATTCTCTCTCTCTCTTTCTGCTATTGTTCTTTTCGTCTGTTCGATGTAGGAACTACCACAGCTGCAATCAACCTTCCAGACACCAGGTGTCTGGAAGGGAATGACATCCTTCGGAGTACGCAGGTGATTTGCCATTTTAGGGTGCAGACTATACACAGTCTTAATGGAGTATTTCTTTAGTACTGTTCCAACTTTATCCGTTACTCCTTTTATATACGGCAAGAATGCTGGCACTCTGCGGACCTCGGGGCGACGCTCCCTTCTCCGCGAACGTCGTATATTCCCTTTGTATCCGTTTTGCTTTAGTACCTCCTGAACATGTGCGACTTCACTATCTAAATGTTCAGGGTCACATAGGTCGTACGCTCTGTTCACCAGTGAAGCTACCACGGATTGAAGGTGTCGCGGATGGTGATGCGAATTAACATGCAGATATCTGTCAGTGTGCGCGGGTTTTCTGTATACGCTGTGAGGCCAAGGTACCATTGTCTCTCACCGTTAATTTCATATCAAGAAAGGGCAACAATCTGCCTATCTCCATTTCAACTGTGAACCTTATGTTAGGGTGTATGGAGTTCAAGTGGCTAGAAAATTGTCCCACTTCCTGTCTGCCTCCTCTCATAATACAGAAGACGTCAGGTTCATTACTTGTCAGTTAGTCTAGTCCAGTTAGTCTGATTATCTCAACACAAACCAATATTATTGTGTTTAATATGAATTTATATCACAATTTTTGTAATGCGTTAACAACTCTACTAATTAATCTCACAAACTATACTAACTAATCTCACGTGAGAGGGAGGGGAGTCCCATTAAATCTCACCAAATTAAATGAAAAACAGCTCACATATTTAATGGATGCTCCCTTAAGGCTCCCACAAGGGGGCCTCGCGCGAGGCCTCTTTAAGGTCGAGGCGGTGGGCGTGGCCCGCTCTGCCCCAAGCCTACCGACGCCACTCGTCCTCAGAGTTAATAACGTATTTGCAATCAGAATTTTTAACCCTGATATGTACATGGGCATTAGTCCATTTATAAGTTTTTCTGAAAAAAAAATCAAACGAGCAAACGGTTCACCTGATGGAGAGTGACCAACCGCCGCCAATGAACACCCGCAACATCTGGAGAACCGCGGCTGCGTTGTCTACCTTTAGGGAAAGGAGGGGGAGGGGGTGATGGGCCGCCAGCACTCTCTCACCGAACGAAACATAGCAATAAAGGCTGTTACTTCACGCCAATACTCTGTGAGAGGGTGCTGTTTCACTGAGCGAGCCGACCTTATTCGTGCTTGCAACGCATTATGCCTCTACCACTCGCAGAGCAAGTGAATTGTTTGTCTTCGTTGTAATATAAACAAAAATCTCTTTCAGGCTTGACATGGAAACTGTAGTCGTCATAGATGACGATGATAACGACGGTGATCCGTTAGAAATAAAATGTATAGATGTCGATAAGGAGTGTAACGAAATACAAACAGAAAATCCGGTTCAGACTGCAGTCGGTAACGTGTTGAAGGAGCGAAATGAGAAGAATGAAAAAAGGCCAGCGATGATTGTTATATCAGAACAAAATGAACAGAATGAAAAAACATCATCAGTCACTGTCATGCCGCAACGAAATGAAAGGAAAGAGAAAAAGCCAGCAGCCACTATCATACCAGAACGAAATAAAAGGAGTGAGAAAAGGCCAGCAGCCACTGTCATAACAGAAAGGAATGAGAAAAAGCCAGCAGCTACTGTCATGACAGAACGAAATGAAAAGAAAGAGAAAAGGTCAGCAGCCACTGTCATACCAGAACAAAATGAAAGAAATGAAAAAAGGCCAACAGTAGCTGTCATAGCAGAACAAGACGATAGGAACGAAAAAAGGCCAGCAATTACTGTCATACCAGAAGCTAATGCATCTCGCCTAACAAACACCATAACAGCGCCATCAATGCAATTGGTTCCAAACAACCATATATTGTTAGTAAGCAACAACCCCATGCTCCAAAATATGAATTCGAGCAATTTAGTAATTTTAAATGATAATGCGTCTAATATGGTACAAACCAACCAAAATATCAATGGGTTTTGTAACAACCCAGTGATACTCAACCATAGCAACCAGATGAATCGAGCAGAAATTAGTGAAAGTTTTACTTATAGATTAATGACTAATGAAGCACAGAATTTATTGACTATGGATACAAATACAAGTGGTTTCAAAGAAAGAGGCCTTACAACCGCTGACCAAACTAATAAAGATGATACTCTAGATTTTAACATACAACAGATATTGAAGCAAAAAATTAATCAGTTATATCACAATAACAAGGAAAGTGATTATGTTCCGGATAAGAAAAAGGTGAAGTCGACTCTAGAAGTAAGTGAAGTCAAGAGTAGTGAAGTGGTTAAGCAACCAGTGCAGAAAGATGGAATGATTGACTTCGAAGACAAAATACCTATGGATGTAATATCTTTTATGGTGAGTTGAATCAATATATTAATTAAGTCGTTTGTAAACTCTTCATTCCAAGGAGTCTGGTTTCATTCTTGGTTAGCTCATTAAAGGAATAGGACTTTGACATGCGATATGAGGATATGTAGTTGATTCTATTTCTTATTAAAATATTTCAATGGTTCTTGATAGCTTCACACATCAAAGCAGCGATTCTAAATATTTTTTTCTCTGGTTACATATTCGTATACTATTTCAAGCAAGCGACATTACGATTAAAATAAAAATTAACATTTAAAAAAAAACACTACTGAAGTTTTGATTAGTAAAGGATAGTTATTTTGTACTATTCAATGTTTTTTTTTGAAGTCAGTTTAATTTTTTCTTGAAAAGTTTCTTATTTCTCCCTTCTGAGTGACTTTGGCCTGCCTAAATAAATATTTAGGGTAGGTCTACATAACTTATTTTGTAATTTTAGAACAGAATGATATTCAAAAGAATCATCATCAATATAAATAAATGCTTATAAGCAGTTATGATTATTTGGTATATCTTCAAAGTCCAAGCTCCAATATCAACGAAATTTAAATGGGACCACCTTGAAGCTGTACTGAGCCCAACGGTAAAAGAATAATTGAAATCGGTTTCTACGATTTTCCTACGATATTAGTTAGTTATCGATAGAACCCAATGTAAAAAGGACCATTGAAATTGGTTTCTACGATTTTCCTACGATATTAGTTAGTTATCGATAGATTTCAATGGAAAAAGGACCATTGAAATCGGTTTCTACAATTTTCCTACGATATTAGTTAGTTATCGATAGATTTCAATGGAAAAAGGACCATTCAAATCGGTTTCTACGATTTCCTACGATATTAGTTAGTTATCATCAAACCCAATGGAAAAAGAATCATTGAAATCGGTTTTATGATTTTTTTACCATATTAGTTAACGGCGTTTAAAGTACCCATTGTCTATGTTATATTGATCACATTTACATGTTAAATAAGTATAAAATTATGAATTTCACTCAGAAATTAAAATAAACACTCAAATGTTTCTCTACAGTATTCTGTCATTACACGTCTATTCTTTCTTCCTTTTTACCAATTTCAAGTAAAACAAAATTACACTTCATAGTGATTATTCTATTGTTTCTAGGATGCGACAGATCCAAACGGACCCACATTGATGTCCAGCTTCGCCAAAAAACGCCAATACGCGCCCGCCAAGAACGCTAAGCCCCCGCATTCTCAATCACCCTTAATACAGCCATCGCAATCACCACTACGGGTCACATTTAAAGAGTTTATACCATAACCACATATCAAGCTTCATTGATATTGAGTCACACGTCTTAACAGGATAATAGGGAGCTAAGCCTGGCTAGCTGAAGATTTGTTCCTGGCAATAAAGTCAAATGTATTTAAATACACCCTGTTACAAGGTATGTTTGCACATCAAATCTACCCTGGATTTGGAGAGACAATCTACATTGAGAAACACAGACAAGACTCATGTCCGGTTTCACCGAAGTTCCCTAATACATAGTGAACCCTTAAAAAGGGATATGGGTCCGCTAACGATGATTTGGCGTTTCACGAAACGTTAGGAGCCCCTATGTAGTTAAAAGATCCACTAAATTTAGAAACTCGAATTTTGAACCCGTAACACTATGTGACGGTTTAGTGTGTATTTGATATGAGTCCGCTAACGATTTGGCGTTTCGCGAAACGTTAGGAGCCCCTATGTAGTTAAAAGATCCCCTAAATTTAGAAACTCGAATTTTGAACCCGTGACACTATGTGACAGTTTAGTGTTAGTTTTTGACAATATGAAGAATAACTATATTATATAGAAACTTAGAAGTAAAACAATTATATCTGTTTGTAAGTAAAACAATTATAACTATGGAAATATTAAACCGTAACATAACTATGTCTGACATTACTAGGGAACCGTTAGATTGGTGAAAACGAATATTATCTGAGATCTGGTTTAGGGGTCCTTTTAATCTAAGTGGTATATAGTTGTGATGACTTAGCGTTGGTGAAATCAGACATCAGTCACGTATCATTTTTTCAACATCATATTACAATACAGTATTCAGAATATATTTAAGAAATTATGTCAATCTATAAATTGCTTTTTAATCTGGGTATTACTGGATTCTCCCCCGAATTCGTTGTGGTACCTAGTACCCATAGTAATAAGTATAACGCTCAGTTTAGGATCGCACAGATGTTCCTCTGAAGGTTTTGTTATATTGTCAAAATGAGGAATAGTACTGCAAGCTGCGATCACATATAAAGAACTAGATTCACAATCTCCTTTAAAATCTAAACAAATTATTGTCCGAATTGACGTATATATTTTTAATATCGTATAGTATTATCGGTAATATTGTGTTAAACTAAAGTAGACTTTACTGTCAACGCATAAGGTTATAAAAAGCTCGTAAACGATTAACGAAGTTTGTTAAATACAATATTGAAAAAGCAATCTTACGTCTCCTGCGTAAAGTATAATTCACATAATCTATTTGCATTGCTATTAACGTCACTTTGATTTGTTACGTGAGAGTGACAAGGATAAGACATATCGTCAAAAAATATTTAAAAATACGATTAAGAATTTAATTAAAAAGCTATGTAACGTTATTACTATAACGAAATAATGAACACATAAATAATGTTATTTATTTTATTATCCGAAATAAAAATCGCCGTCTTTTTTAGCGTTCTAGATGTGTTGTTTTTGCAATTTTTTAAGGAGCACTTTGACATGTTCGCTGTTAGCGTTTTCGAATACTAGTAAAACAGAAGTGCACTCAAGTATTTGAATGCACATTTGGTTCGGATATTTTTGGAGTGTTGATTGTGTATCTAGTTATTATTTGAGATCGAAGATTGCAGGTCACTAGTGCTGCCTCTGTCGAGCAATCAGTGAACTAAATATTACAAAATGGCGTTACTTCTGCAACACAGGTCCGCTTTGACAAACCGGCTTTTGCAGTCTGAAATACTGCATTCTACCCTCACACCCAAAAGAGTCTCTATCTTACATACATTTATAATAGTATATTGTGCAACAAGTGCGGTAAGTTGTTCGCTCGAGTGGGCAATCGACAACACTGCACGAGTTGCAGATACTATTTTTTGTTACTAATGCGGAGATTCGGTACAAAGAAAAATTATAGAAAGTAATAACTTTATTCTTATTTATTATTATATTAATCTAAAACTTCGAAATCAAAATTTTCTTTATCTTTCACACTGACGTCAATGGCTATTAAAATCGGTTGATTTTTTTTTAGATATTCATTTTACATTTTTTTTAATCGTGAATTTGAGTGCAACAAGTAGACTTGTCGCACTCAAATTGTAAAATGAGAAGATAGCTACTTATTGAACCGCAAAAATGTGCGTTTAGATACTGTTTATCCCGCATGAGTAATAAAAAAATGTTTATATTAATATTCGATTTGTAAAGTTAAAAAATAATTTAAAAACTTAAAAGTACTAACGAACAAAGATTTGTTTGGTCCTTATGTCTGTCAAATGCAGCAGCTTAACAGTCTTAAAACATTGAGCATACAGATAGAGACGAAATATGTGTATTGCCATCCCTTTCTATTACAGGCTTAAGCCATATATTTCATTTGCTCTAACAATTTGTAACGTGTGAAAGGTAATATTTATTAGTGGTAAATCTGTGTTTCGCAACAAGTATGTGATTTTAGAAACGTAGCGCGATTGTCGCGCGGCTGTCGTCAGTAAATTAGTACTTTATATTCACCGTTACAATTAAAAATTGTAAGCTTTTTGATTAAAATGACTCATATGTAGTCAGTTTTAATCTAACTTGCCACGAAGGCAAATAAAATTGAGCACGTCGCGCGATTGTGGCGCGGCGTCGTTCTATGCAAATTATTACATGATGATAAAGTATTTTATATTCATTGTTACATTTCAAAATTGTGAAATTTTTGATTCAAATAACTTTCATATGTAAAGTCCGTTTTAATCTAACTTGCCACGAAGGTAAATAAAATTGAGCATTTCATTTATTTAAACAAGACATGTTAAAACATTTGAATTAGTTTAATATTGTGTACAGCATATCTTTGTATTTGTACCATTCATGCGTCTGTCTGGTAATAGTGTAATTTTTGAACGACTCAACCAATTGAATTTATATTCTTACAATATATTAATTTTATCGAGATATGGTTAAAAATATATATATATATATATATATATATATATATATATATATATATATATATATATATATATATATATATATATATATATATATATATATATATATATATATATATATTTGTTACTTTCTGTGTATGAATCTATAAACTATCAATAGTAAATCACTTGATACTGCATAAATATTATATTTATCGAATATTTCGACAACGTAATAAATCTGTATTGACTAAAACTAACAATTTGTATAATGACGTTACAGTCCTATAGAAAAAAAAAATTGCTTACACAGATAATATTACGAGAAATTTTGTAAGCGAGTATACCTCCGCAGAACTACTTGTCAAGTCTCACCTTTCATGGCACGGTCTGTACCCAAAGTATGAGCCTCTAATTTTTAATCACATAATTTATTATTCATCTTTATGGCAAATTAAATTGAAACAGACTATACATTC
Source organism: Zeuzera pyrina (assembly GCA_907165235.1). Taxonomy (NCBI): domain Eukaryota; kingdom Metazoa; phylum Arthropoda; class Insecta; order Lepidoptera; family Cossidae; genus Zeuzera; species Zeuzera pyrina. The sequence continues at coordinate 9,330,535 of OU015647.1, read as the reverse complement.
TCTTTCATAGACAAAAATATCGATATTGTATGTCACAGTAAAACGAGATTACGATACTCTATTGCAAAAGTGTATTAACAATTCTTTGATGGAGATTGAACTTTATGTGGCAGATATTACAGCCTCTAATTGACGTGTCTTGAAATAATACTGCTTGCATGTTCCATGATACTATAAGCACGGTTTAGGAGCGTCGATACAATGGCTGGTACGATATCCTTGTTTTCATTTAATGTTATATTTAATAAATACCCACGATGGCGCAATGGTTTAGTTGTTGCATCCAAGCGAAGGTTCCGGGTTTGATTTCTTTCAGGTTGATTTAGGAAACGAATTTTTCTAGATTGTCTCTGGTCTGGGTGTACTGGGAGACGCCCTCAGTATTCGTCGTCTGGTTACTCTAGGGAATACTCTAATTTGAGACCAGATTGGTGTGTATTATCTTATTATTATTATAATGTGTAACATAATTAATCTGAAAGGAGAAACTATTTTGCTGAGAATAGGCATGATGACAGATTTTGAAATTCCCTTCTATAATGAAAATACACGTCTAATATTTCCGAAGAAAATATTATTTCAGTAATAAACTAAGTTTTAACGCCAATTGCAATTTTTTCTACGTAATTTGAATTGAGTGCGAAAACGCTAATAGGTGTCATGGCGTCCGCTTGTGACGTCACGCCTAAGTAAATAATGTTCTACATTACGTTATGAGGGTTACATTCGCAAATTAAATAGAATACAAGTTATATTTACCTAGGCGTGACGTCATTCGCTCTGATTGGTGTTTCAGTTAACATGGCCGATTGCAGTATTTTATACTTTTATTTTATAAAAAATATTATTAATCTATGTCTAAATTAAAAGTGAGTCATTGTTTAGAATAGTTTCAACATATATTTTTCTGTAAAACCATTTAGGTATTATTTAATTCTTTAATACCGTGATCATGCCTATTAGGATCAATAATATATGATAAAATTGAGTGTATAAAGAATTACTTTTCATTAATTATGTTACATATTGTATGTTATGTTTTTCATGTGATTGAAATTTTGTAAATAATTAGTCGATAAGTTGTACAGAAATATGCTTAAAAGATAAGTTCTGATGTATATTACAATGTCGATTTTACATTAAATCAATATTTAAAGATTAAAGATTCCTTTAAATAATTGAAGGATGTTCGACAAGGTGTTATTTATAACATACTAGCGATCCGTCCCGGCTTCGCGCGGGTGGGATGTTGAATGTCTGCAACACCAAATTTTTTTATTGAGATTTTCATACAAAAATATCGGAGCCCTTCTCAAGTGATGTACCGTCATACATGTGGCAATTGATTTTTATTTATATAGAGGTGTAAATATGGCTGTGACAAAAGTCACGTCTGATTGTCGAACGGTTTATTATTGTAAAAGATACCTTACGGTTTATTTTAAATTGTATTTTGTTAATTGTTATGATTATAAAATAATTTTCATAAAATTTCGTTTTGTTCTCTATTAACGGAACCTGTGCAATAACAGAGACGTTCACGTGAAATAAAATTTAAGTAAACCCAGTGGCAGTGTTTTTGAACGTCAAATTTACCTCAGGTTTAAAAAGAAAGTCTGGACACAGAAGAACCGACAAAGAACATTTTTCAACAGCATTTTATAAGTAAACATTAAAATATACATACATATTTCACGCTGTATCCCTAACGGGGTAGTCAGTGAAGACGGAGCGCCAAGCGTCGCGAGCCTTACATACTTTCGTTTCCTCAAATCTCATTCTCCTCACAAATTTTCGCCTAGGTATGCGAGTGCTTTTGACGTTTCCGTCGGCTAACACTAGCTATATTTGATCATCATAAGTCAGGCTTGGTCTTCCTTGGCTTCTTTTATCACTCACTTTCGCTCTGTAGATTTTCTTCGTCAGTCTTCCTGAAATCTCATCATTCTCCTCACACATTTTGGCCTATGTATGTATGTATGTATTAACAATAATGTTTTACTTTTTAAGCTTCTATAGAGACGCCATCGCTCGGGAAACTCAAAAGATGCCGAATTAAGCTTGGTCGCCCAGGTAGATATTATTTAAATAGGTTACATATTATGTTCAATGTATGTTAATATTTATAACTATGTAGAAATTTTTTTGAAAACAAAATACCATCCATGTTACTCGCTGATAATGTAGCTTTCTATAGGTGAAAGTTTTATTGAAATCGGTTGAGCAGTTTTTGAGTTTATCCATTACATACAAAGTTTTCCTTTTTATAATATAGTTATATAATTTATTAAATTTACTCATAGTGATTTATTGCATTCATTTGTAATTATATTTAAAATTAATACTGGACCATTGGTGTCGTAGTACCACAGTACAAGTAAGCATACAGTATTCTATCTTCATACAAACGCTCCCAAACGACACGCTCGAAATCTCGGCATTTCTCGGCATTCAACAGTCGCGAGTGCGCCGCGGTTGTCGTCGGACGGTGTGAGACGCTCCCGCGCATTTACTGACTAAATATTATGTCAATCAAGTTTACGAGCATAATGTTTAGTGTATGGATGTTTGAATACATCTATATCGAAACCGGAAATATTTCTCTGTTGCTAATTCGTAGGAAATATATTATCATAATGATCTAGTTAATTTATTGCTGATTTTTAACTATACTGCACACAAAATGCATTTTTTTTGTCCATTTCCACCACATACTAACTCACAAACTTGAAATTAAATATAAAATACTAGTAGAATTATATAAATAAAAACGTATTAAATTTGCAATAATATAAAATGAAAAGATAATATGACAATTTAATATAGTACCTATTATCAAATACGTAACACAAGAAAAACATTAAGTCCAAGTCGGTAGCCCTATTGCGTGTTTACGTACCGAGCGACCGTAGGTAATTATCTCTAGGACACTGCCGACATACAATACTGTTTGCTTACTTGTACTGTGGTAGTAGGGTGTCTACCTTTCAAAAGAGGCCTAGAGGTTCATTCCTGGTCAGTGGGCCTATACAGGTTCAATTGTCATTGGAATGAAAAATACCATGTAAGTGTGGCGTACCGAATTTGAAATTGGTAGCAGTTATTAACTTTCTTATATATTAAACGAAACGCAGTCGTGTGAAAACCGTCGTATAAAAAGTATCCAAATGGCACTTTTGACGAGCATTTGCCACATGTCTACCCGCTGAGGTTATTTCAAAAATGATCTCTCAATTGTCTTGTAGTCTATGTGTTACTGAGATCTCAGTGCATTGTGTTATTCACAATCTACAACTAGGTTTAGGTTGGGGTCAGAAAGTTGGTGGACCTGAGTGGTATTTACGAGGTAAGCTATAAAGAAAACAAAGATGTTCTTATTTATAATTTTATTGTTACTGTCCTTAAAATTATGTTTGGCGATTTGACAGAACTATAGCAACCGCTGGGGTCATTGCCCCAGACTCACAGGATACGGAGCATAAGATACAAGGCTGGTAATTGGGTTCAGATAATTTGCTGCCAGCCTCCAGTCTTGCTATAGCCCTGCGTGACAACAGAACCCGCCACTCAGTTAAACACAAAGGTATGCGTGACGTCACTGAGATACTCTTGCCGTCTCGCTCGCACGCATGTGCAGTTTAGCGTATTTGTCAATGTCACTTATTCATAACTAGAATCACAAGTAAATTAATTTTTTCTTATCGTAAAACTCCTCCAGTAAAGTGATAGTAGGCTTTCCTGAAGTTATAAAGGACTTCTTGGAAGAGCGCGAGAACTTCAGCTACACATGTTTATTTAGACCTACTCCATTCTTTTCACTTATACAGAACTTTAAAACACAATATACTATCACTATTGTACTTTAAAACTCCCAAAAATGTAGAAAATAGAAAATCTAAACAAAATGTCAACCTCACTTCTCCCGTTCCCGCCAAAAGTCTACATTTTTAGCCTTCATAGTAATGTAGTCTAGCAAAGTTAGATGTCGCCACTAGTTTTTTATGTCAAGTATTGAACTTTTTCATCATCATATCCAAAATAGTGATAGCTCAAATGCATTCAACGTTGTCTTGTATAATTAATATTCAGCTTCATATAACATTCAAAGTTCAAATCTTGATTTTAACCATTGAATTTTCATTTAATTTCATACTATTATTTACATAGTTTGGTTGGAAATTACTTGAAAGTTTGAGTCTAGTTTTACTAGATGGCGCTAGATGGGAGAATTTCGACTGATACCTCATTTTCCTATGTATAATCTGTGGTCTCGTCCTCCTCGATACATGTAATCAAGGCACAAGGCATATTTATTTTTAAACTCAAGTAGTGGAAACAGAGGGCATAGGTTCCATCTCAGTCACTCCTAGTGCTGGGCATTGACGTGAGTTTGTGTAGTCACGGTGCAATAACACCATCTCCCTCTATCTTATATCGCTCTATCCACAATACTGAAGTTTGAAACCTAATAACTCAATCAAATCAAAGAATTTCAAATATATTTTTTTATTATTGTATTCGAAGTTTAATTAATTAAATACAGTGTAGAAAAGATACCGGTTTTAATAGCACGCAAAAAGCCGGTTGTTTTTACTTTTTAATTATAACTTGAAACAAATACGAGGAACATTTTTATCCTTATGATTTTTAGATACAATAGATAAGCAAAATGCTTCCCTATTGCGTCGTGGAAAAGACGCTTTTTCAACATCCACGGCATGGCATTATCTGCGACGGAAATTAAAAAGGCGTCTTCGTACAGCTGCATACATTTTGCTACTCTATTGTATAGTGGACAATGGATTTTTACAATGAAAACGTTCAACGGCAAAAATTATGGCTCAATTACTTTTAAGCGTATCTCAGGAACTACAGACATTGTTGACACTTAGGGTAGCTTGCACAAACTATTCAAGGATTTTCCAGTCTTCAAATTGAAACCAAAAGGAAGCTTTTATGTAGATCCCCATTGTGTATATTCCTACTTCAATTGCTGGAATCTTTATAAATATCACCTTAATTGGCCCCCTTTTTTCTGTTATCCTCATTACTACGAGACATTGGCAATATTCGCAATCGCGACAGCGCCATTCAACTAAAGAAGATTTAAGGATCTGACATCTCGGTTGCACCAACTATTAAATCATTGGTGCAAGCGAGTCAAATCCCTAAGTCGAGTTTAAATATTTGTGCAAGCCACCCTTAGAGATCATTAGAGAATTTTAAGCTGTGTTTTAGCCGCTTTTCTGCGTTCATCTCAACTGAGTGGCAAGACCTGTAACTGTTCATGATTTCCGGAACAAACTAGAATTAATATCGCAATAATGGTCATTAAAGGTAAATGTCGATTAGAATTTTTGACATGTAATTGTAAAAAGGTGAAACTCGCAGTAAAATTTACGTAAAATTATCAAGAACAGGTTTCACAAAAGTTGTGACGCTTTTGTCCAAAATTATATGAAAGGCGAAGTTCAGATTCATTTAAAATTGAAATCCAGCTTCACCCAAAGTTATGACTAAATGCGAAAAAGTTATTAGGAAGGTCGATGTTCGGTATCTATCAAAATTTACTAAAACCTAAGTTCGGTTCAGGTCAAAAGTTATAAAAAACGAAACTCATCTTCAGGAGAGAATATGACAAAAGCTAAAGTTCGTCATTGATTAAAAGATACGCTTAAATTCAAAATTAGGTATAAGTCAAACATGCTATGTAAATAACTATACAAAAATTTGAAAAACTGAGAAGTTTATCTTTGCATAGGGATATGATGAGAATGCAAAACGAGGTTCGTTTCCGATCAAATGTTAACTAAAAGCCGAAGTTCGGTATAAGTTGAAGATTATGACGAAAAATTAAGCTCATCTTTAATAATAATAATAACGCGCCAGACAATACACATCAATCATCTGATCTCAAACTAGGGTATTCCCTGTGCTATGAGAACCAGACGACGACTACTGGGGGCGTCTCCCAGTACACCCAGACCCGAGACCATCTAGAAAAGTTCATTTTCAATTTGACCCGACCGAGAATCGAACCCGGAACCTTCCGCGCTTGGTTAACGACTAAACCACTGCGCCATCTAGGTTGTCAATATAACATTTGTTATATTTCCCAAAGATGAGCCATTCGACTTTAAAGATTATGAGATTATTATATTATAGATTAAGAGAAATATTCAACAGCATTTTACGGTTATAACCGAAATAAACAATTTCGTTTTAAAGACAACATATTCCAAACTTCGGGTTATGTTAAAAAGGGACCTCAAACATTTTAAACAAAAAAAAACCATAAACTATCTGATGAAACATCTGTTAAACCTAATTCCAATTTGTTACAGTGAAAAATCCTTTTCATACATAAAAAAATCTAGATATTCTACATTAAAATACATATGAATTTTATCACCAATATATAAGACGTACATAAAATCAATTTCATTACATAAAACATGGACTGTACCTGGTCACCATCAGATAATCCGATTTTTGCTTCTTGTATCAAATAAAACCATTTCATACAAGCAATAATTCCACTAAATTCTAACTACACGAGGGTAGACTACTATTCTTGCGTAACTCATCACTATCACTGCACTGTTCACTTTCACACTAACAGCATATATTTGTCTCGCTCTAGTAGTTGTACTCGTCACCATTAGCGTCTTCTGGATTGTATTTGTTGTCATCGTCTCCTGGTTCTTGTTTGATTTGGACATCGAGGGGAGGTAAGCTGAATTCTGGATAATCTGAAATAGAGATATAAACTTGCTGTAAATTAACATATACACTGGTACAAATATATCTTCATGCTGTACCCCTAACGGGGTAGGCAGTCGCGATCGAATTCTTTCGCATTCTCAATTCTCATTCGCTGAGGTATCTCAGTGCTTTTGACATTTTTGTTAGTTAACACTCACTAATACACTTTGATCTTCATAAGTCAGCCTTTGTCTTCCTTGGCTTCCGCTACCACACACTTTCGGTTTGTAGATTTTCTTCATCAGATTCAGAATATTATAGAACAGAAGTAGAAGAAGAATGTAGAAATATAGAAAAAAATGTAGAAATGTCACTCGTTCGAGTGATAAATGACTGACGAAGAAAATATACCGACCGAAAGTGATTGGCAGTAGAAGTCAAGTATGACCAAAGCTGACTAAAGATCAAAGTCAAAGTATTAGCTGATGGAAATGTCATAAGCCCTCACAATCCCTTAGTGAAATTGTGTGTAGAGAATAATGAGATTTGTATAATATAAATATTATGAAATATGTACACAAACACACACATAAAATAGAATATTCCATAATTATAAGATGTGAGAAAAAATGTATTTGTTTCTTGCCTGTTTTCTTTGCAAGTTCTTTCCGAACTGTAACAGATTTGATTCTTTTAGAAAGTAGTTTTACTAATGAATAACAATTGAGTACAATAAAATAGGATCTTGTCCTATAAGTCCTTAAAACTTTACAAGATCTTGAAGTGTCTTGCCAAGATCTCGACACTTGCCAAGATTTCGAAACTTGTTAAGATCTTGAAAATTGACAAGTTCTATCTACTTTGCACTCACCGTCCATTGGCTCCTGCTTAATCTTGATGTCCTCGGGTTTGATCTTGGGTTCCTTCCTTTCTCTGTCGCGCCTCGACTTTTTCTTGTCTCTGTCACGCGAGCGGTCCCTCTCCCTCTCGCGCCGCTCACGGTGGCGCGAACGGGAACGTGAACGACGCCTACGTCTGCTACAAACATAATATTGATATGTTTTTACTCGACTACGTCGAAATAAAATGGAGGCTCATGAACTTATACAGCATATATATATATATATATGTCGGTGGAAATAATAAAAGGCACTCATTTGACTATACTAAGGCAATACGCGACTTCCGGTTTGGAAGGGATGCGTACTAATGGAGCGTCGGGGCCGGCGCTGGCAGTCTGTTGGACTACGGCGGCCGTTGCGATAGCATTTCTCCTCCTCCGGATCGTTTGCCATTATTAAATTTCCAATGACCTACGTAATAATTGTTACAAAGAGTTTTCTGTCGTTTGCACATTAACTTTGTCTTAGCGTTGTATTTTATGGAGAAGTAGGCCTCTTGTAAGATTAGGTGCCTATTTCTCATGACTGAGTCGCAAGAGCACGAATTGCCCCATGTCTTTTTTGACATTTATTTGTTCCTTTGTTTGCTCAAGAGCCAAAATCACAATCGACTTCGACATGAGATATCGCTTTATTCCTACCAATTATGTGCGTATTATCCATATCTGAATATAAATAGTGTCTGTCTGTGATTTATAAAAATCCTAGTTAACCTATAAAAAACCCAAACACGCTTTTTTGTGAATTAAAGATTTAATAAAATCGATTATTACATTTTTTTTGTGAAAGGGGTCTCGCCGTTTCGCTGAGCATAATTGCACGGCTAGTTATCTGTTTCTGAGAAGGGAAAAAATCTCCGCGGGCACTCAGCCGGACTCTAAGCCGACCGAGTAGTCAGACTTGAACCGACTATAAATATTGTTACGGTTGGACCTTATGCGTAAGGAAATAAGGTCGATTTTTAATGGAGCTCGAAACATAACTTTTAGTGCTTATATCTCGAGACCTAGGCTTTATCGAGTTATGACCTAAAAACGCATTGCTAGGTTTAAGGCCTACTATCGAATGGTATAAGTCAAATTAAGAAAGAAGAACCAAGTTGCACCTCGAATATTCCCGAGCGATGACGTGTCATGTACCTATGACTCATGCAAACAGGCGGCGTCGAGAACAATGTCGAATTAACGTTAACGAGCGTAATTAGCTAGAAAGTTCCACCCTCGTTTTATCCGACTATAAATAGAGCTCCGTGTCCGCCGCCGAGTCAGTGTTTCTCAACTATCGTTCGAGACGACATCAAGGCGAATTACGAAGACCACTACTGCGACTACTGCGACGACCTTGGATAAAAGAACTCTGCGATTCGGAAACGTTGTTATTGAGTGAAGCGTGAACCTTCGGTGACTACTACGCGAGTACCTACTTCGAGAGCGACTACGAAGATTAGGAACCACCGTAATTAAGTTCGAGTGTTCTTGACATCTACTTGTACGAAGAAAAATAAACTCTTTGCACCCTTAACCGGCATCTTATTACCCTCAGCTCGTAACAATATCCTCGTCTTTGCTGTTGACCCTAGTACCTTTTATAGCGTCACCGGTTGTGAAGTGGCTAGGATTTTTTTAAGCAGGACAGTATTGGGAAATCCAAATCCATAGATAATTCAGGGAAATCATCTCAGGAACCATTCCGTATTTTTTTTTAACAATTTTGGCATTATAAATTTTTTGGTCAAGCGCGAGATGTCCATAAAATTGAGTAAAACTGGTAATTTTTATTTAATGCGGATCGACTCAGTTGCATGTAACCATCATTTCATTGTATCAGATGAAAAAATCTGAGCAATAGAAGTTATTTAAAAAGAAAATATTCTTTCATATAATGGAAGAGCTTTGAATGAATCGTTTCTATTGTATGAAAAATATTTATTAAATTTGACCAACTTTTGCTGTCCAGATTTTTTTCTTGCAGTACAATGAAATGATACATGAAACTGAATCGATTGCCAATTTCACTAAATTTTATGGACATCGCGCTTGACCAATAAAATTTATAATGTTAAAAATGTTTTCACAAAAAATACCGAATAGTTCCAAGACGGTTTCCCTGTATTTCCTATGGATTCGGATTTCCCCATACTGTCCCAGTTAAAAAAGACGTATCTATATATATAAAAGGCGATGTATATATGTATGTATGTATGTTCCCTATGGACTCCGAAACGGTTGCACCGATTTCGATGAAGTTTTCAGGAAATCTTCAGATTGGCCTAGCGGGTGTTCCTGTAAAGTTTGGTAGCGATTGGATCAGTAGAATTTTTTTTTTGCAGTATCAAAATAATTATAAAAACTGTTTAATTTATTTTAACTTCAACTAACGCCCAGTGAAACGGGCCGGGTTTGCTAGTATAATATACAAGGTTATTGTGAAATGGGCTATAAATCCGCTGTGGTTTCAACGCGTCACTGTTGACTGTTATATTGCAGATATAATAATTATGGGATACATTATTTTGTTTTCTATACAAAATAAAAAAAAAAACAACACAATAGAAAAAAAATTTACAATCAATATGTCCTGTATTCCAAATGTTTGCAAGCGACGTAAAAACGCTAATATTAGGGTTACCTCATCTGTACATATTTTTTAAACTTTGAGGAACACTAGAACCATTGACTTTTGGCGAAGTTGTAGATCGCAAGTTTCCCGTTGTCATGGGTACTTTAATACCCTTTCGCATTTACCCATCCTTTCGAAATAACCTTGTATATTTGACTGGCCCGTTGGCGCAGTGGCATATGCATCTGTTTTCCAAGCTAGGGTCGCGGGTTCGATCCCCGGTCAGGTCAATTTAAGAAACGAACTTTTCTAAATTGGCTTGGAGTTTGGGTGTTGCTGGGAACTCCCCAGAGTTCATTGTGTGGTACCCATAGTACAAGCTTCCTGTTCAGTTTGGGGCCGCACAGTCTGTGTAATTGTCTAGAGTATTTATTATTTTTATTTATTATTATTATACAAAGATTTGTAATAAAATACTAAATATATCAGAGCAGAGATTGAGTAGCAGAGGCGCACTCAGCGACCGCAGTGACGTCACGCCGCCTCACCTGTCGTCCCTGGTGGCGTCCCTCGTGCCGTCCTCTTCCCGCGGCCGCTCCGGCCTCTCCCTGTCCCGCTCCCTCTCGCGGTCCTTGGTCCGCTCTCGCTCGCGCCGGCGCGGCCTCGAGCCCGAGCGCCGCCGCGAGCGAGATCGAGACCGCGAGCGCCGCCGCCCGCCTCCTCCTGCACATTCACACACTCCACTGCACTACTCCACACTCCACACTCGTGCATGTCTATACGTCTACACATGTTTTGGTGCTGTATTGGCGGGGTTATTACCTAAAAATTTGCAGACAGCGACAGCCACGCGATTACTACGCGACCGGTGACTAATTGTAATAAAAAATTGGTATCATGTATGACGATTGCGTATCTATTATTATATGATCGTAAAAATGCATTTTTCGCGGTAGATTTAGCGCCACTATACAAATTACATTTCACAAATTCTCGTTTTGACAGCAGATATTGCGCGTTATTGGCTGTCGCATGTTGTCTGCAAGTTACGTAATAAGCGCGCGGGTGTGTTTATGTGGTGATGCTTGTTTGTTTATGTGGGGTGTTTCTATTTGTAGTGTAGAAGCGTCTGAATACGTCATGAGACACATTTGAAATACTCGACATGATAATCATGCTTGTATGTATTTGTGTGGTGACACAAATACATAAAAGTGTCTGTGTGCAATGTTAAACCACCTGTATACGTTATGAGATAATGGGTTTTGTATATCTGTATGTGTGGTATTGGGTGTGTCTATGTGTAGTATTAAACGTGTCTTAATACAAAGAATTTAACAATGTTTGCGTATGCAGCTGCACACTACATAAGCGTCTTAATATGGAGGTAGTAAGGTGTTTGTATATGGATTTAAGTGTGTATTGAAATGTGTGAATGGTATCCAGGTTTGTTTCCAGTGACAATTTGTGTCTGTGTAATGCCAAGTATGTTTGTGCAGCCGTGTTCGAAATATTTCAGTAGTGTTGAGTGTATTGGTATGGTGTTGAGTATGTTTGTGTTTGGATATTATTTATTTGGATTTGAGCACCATATTTATTGGGAATGTATAATTATACATATCTGATAGTGTGAATATGAATATATCTGTACGACTGTTGTGCGTGCAACCGTATGTGACTGCGCATGTACAACGGCCGTATGTTTTAGACCTCACAGATATGACTGGATCACCAAGTCTGTGTGCGTGCGTATGACTGTCGCGCGTGTGGCTGTCCTGCGCGTAGTGTGTACGGTGCAACTGTCGTGTGTATGTGTACGCGTGTGTATGTGTATGTGTATGTGTACGCGTGTGTATGTGTACGTGTGTACGCGCGTGTACGCGCGCGGCCCACTCACGGTCCCGCTCGTGGCGGGCGCGCTCGTCGCGGTCGCGCTGCTCGAGCCGGTACCGCTCCCGCTCCCGCTCGTTGTCCTCGCGGCCCGAGTGCTTGATGTTCACGTCCGCGCCGCCGCGCCGCGTGCCGCCCAGCCCGCCACCTGTGTGTACACACACACACGTTTGTCTATCGCTTCTCATTATATAATACAAACCACCCGCCCCGGCTTCGCACAAGTAATTTCTTTTTAAATTACAGCCCATGTTACTCGCTGATAATGTACCTTTCTATAGGTGAAAGAATTTTTGAAGTCGATTGAGTAGTTTTTGAGTTTATCCATTACATACTGAGTGATGAAAGACTCACGAAGAAATTCTACAGAGCGAAAGTGAATGGTAAAAGAAGCCAAGGAAGACCAAGGCTGGCTCATGAAGACTAAATAGCCAGAAGAAATGTCAAAAGCACTCACATACCTAGGTTAAAATGTGTGAGGAGAATGATGAGATTTGAGGAAGCGATAGAAGTAGTATGTAAGGACCGCGACGCTTGGCGCTCCGTCCTCTCTGACTACCCCGTTGGGAATACAGTGTGAAGATATGTATGTATGTATCTTCATTATATACAAACAAAATTTACCTCTTTATAATATTAGTATAGAAGTATAAATAAAATTCACGACAATTAATAAAATTAAAAAAAATAATGAACATGTATGAACATTAAACTATTCCGACCATTATTCCTTAGCTTTAATGTTTTCTATACCCCTTTTGAATTTCCCGTCACGATGGGTTATAATTCGTAATGCCATGCGCGCCATTTACAGTCACTCTGAGCGCGCGGTAATGGCTGCCGAACTGAACTAACTTACGTGTGTGTAATAATATTTGTTTAAAATTTAAAGTGAAAATAATATCCTGTAAGAAGGTATGACTGTTTATGTTCTCAATTGTGTTAATCTAAGAAAAGATCAAAGACAGAGCCCATCTTGTAGTGCAGGTATAGTGACAGCTAGCCGGCCGGCACGCTGCTGCCCCGTCGTTAGTGATTCCCGTCTATCCTGCCTATCCCTATCCAGGTTGGTGTTTGTACTTTCTTTTTATTTGCGAGACATAAGGTGTTGAGAGCATATAAACGGATAAATGCAGAACTTCTCCTGCAAAGATCTAACAGAACACAAGAACAATAATAGGATGTATTGAGATTAAAATAGAGAAAATCAAGTAAAATAACAACAAAGAACTGATTACAATTACAAGACGTATAAAAGAAATGTTATTGCCTCGACAAGATATATGAAAAAAGGTCGGCAAGAAGTGGTAGACCGGTTAAATAGCCTCTATGAAAACTCTTCCATTAAAATGATACTAGCCTATAGGCTTTACTGAAGTTCAACTCAAGAACTTCAACTACACATGTTTATTTAGACTTCCTCCACTGTTTTCACTTATATAGAACTTTAAAACATAATATACTATCACTTATGTACCTCAAAACTCCCAAAGATTTAAAAAATAGGAAATCAAGTGACAACCTCACTTCTCCCTCAGTCCCTCGCTTATAATTTCCATTTATAAATGGATTTCAATTTTACTATAATTTAGAACAGGGGCAACCAAATGGCGGTCAGCGGTCCGGATCCTGACCGTCAAACACATTGTGTACAGACCTTAAGATCTAAGAATATCAAAATAGAATAAGCCTACGTTTCATATCTTGGTTATCCATTGAGCCATGATACCAAAAAGCAAGATTGAACCAAGATTGCATATTCCATGACATCGAAATCTTGATTGCAGTCAAACGGAATGCGACAGTATTATAATTAAAAAGGGACCTCCCAATGAAACTAATGGGTGATTCCCGATTTAGAATATTTAACCAGAAAACTTTATACGGGACTTTTTGGCGGAAAAGGGAGAAGTGAGGTTGACATTTCGTTTAGATTTTTTATATGCGGGGCCCGCTCGGCCCGCGCATAGCGCATATAATACTTGCTATAGCAGATAATACTTGCTAGAACTAAGGCAAGAAAAATAAATCTTACCTAACCTAAGCTTTTTTAAGTTTACTCTTTCATACAGCAAAATAGGAAGGTGTATACACTTTTCATTATGTAATAAATAAGGACTAATTACACACTTAATCTGTTCATATTATTGTTTTTATTCTCCACGAATTTTCTTAAAAGGGTGCCGTTGCAAGATTTCATCTAGGGTGCCAAAAAATCTCCGGTCGGCGCTGGCCATGAGCCTTAGTCCGCTTAATCAGGTTGACTGTTTGTTTTCGCAGTAATATAAAAGAAAATTTCTTGCTCTCTTCCTCAATAGCTTAAAAGCAGTATACTCACCAAGTCTCCTCGGCAACCATCCCTTGACCGTCCTGGCCCTTTCCACATCCACCAGGACTCTCTTGCCATCTATTTTCTTGCCATCAGCGTGTTTGTATGCAGCTGTAAACATTACGATAAATATAGAATACCTGTATTTTTTGGTACCTTTTATACGAGTCTGACCTTCGATATTATAAAACCACCTTTCAACCACTGGTAATAATAAAAAGATAAAATATAGCAAGAGTGCTCGGTGTAACAGTTCTTTAAATTGAGGGGAAAGCTCTCAATTCGACACGGGTCGGCGCTGAGATGAGTTGAAACAACGCGAAACTATACGAAAAACAGCAGTTTTTCTCAGTTTTCGTTATCTATCCCTTTCGCTGGGACACTCGTATAATACGTAACGCATTGGTGTGACAGTGTGAGTACAATCTTATGTGTATGTGATACATCTGTAAAGTATACGATATTGGAACATGTCACATAGCTTTTTATTTAAAACCTTTAATACTAAAATTATGCATGTTCCAATAGTTAAAATTAGAAGAAGTCCGAAATGATATGTCTACGCAAAACAAGGTTGACCTGAAATGTGGTGACTGGTAACAAATACATGTTGCATATAATATCTAAATTGAAATCGATGAGAGCAATATATTGGTTGATATTCTAAGCTAATTGCTTTTCTATTGTACATCATAATCTGCCTGGCGATATCGTTAAACGGTTTCATTTCGCGCCGCTGGTGGCGCTGCCTACGCGCCCTCTGATTGGTTTACGCTCGAGAAAGATGGCTGCCTCAAAACAGATCGAATATTGTACCGAAAAAAGTCCCAAAATTGCACTCATATAGTTTTCATTTACTATTACTTTGGACACCTTTAAATCCAACTATGCTGGGCGAATAGTGGTGGTGACAATAACAACGGTGACAATTGTGATGAATGGTGTGAAAATGTGTCGGGATTAGAGATGTGCCGGATTTAAAAAAATGTATATCAGCGGATACGGATTATTAGCAGTGATCGGATAATCGGGCGCTTATATACCTTCCTGAATTAATAAGTAATCCCGGATTCTCGGGATTAAACAATTTTGTAAAAACAACTATAAGTAACTTAATGAAATTATAGCAATGGTTATTTTGATTTAGTATCTTTATTTTATTCAAAATAAATGGAATTTCAATAAAAAATGATAATGTGCACAATGTGGTCAAGTAGTAGAAATTGATTTATTTATCTAACAGTTTAGTGATCGAATCGACTAATTTATTGTATTTACACATACCACACATAAAATCACAATTGTTTCAATTCCATACATAGTTTAGATTGCTGGCCTGTTACAAATCCAGTTTTCATAAAAATTTTAAATATAGATAAATAAAATTACAATAAGAGTTTAACAAGGAACAGCCGTCTTGAAATAACGAGAGAGTATGTAAGCATTATTCAAAGAAAATATATCGTTTTCACAACGAGTTCTAACTATTTTGTATGCAGGTAACATTTTTAGCAATCAGGAATTTCAAACGATTCCGGGGTCCGAGATTCTAAAAGGCATGTTCATATTATTCTTTCGTAGGCATAAAAATGAAGTTTAGGTATATTAGCGCCCGATTATCCGATCACTGATTATTAGTGTATACATCCGCGAATATGGATCTCAATTTTCATACTTCGTTTGTTCGTTCGTAATACAATTAAATGAATTCTATTTTATGTAAACATAGTTAATGTTTATCTCAATTATTTGTTTGATTTTTGCAATAAAAAGTGTCAAAACTGTAACTTTAATTAAAAACAATTTGAAGTTATTATATTTCATTGCTTATTTAAAATAACATATAATGAAAATCATTAAAATAAAAGATCCGTTCAAGGTCCGCTAAAAACTAACGATTGCGGATACGAATACATCTTTTTTTTTCCCCTCGAATATCCGCGGACACGGGTACGGATATCCGGCTCATCACTAGTATGGACATTCCACGAAAGGTCCAGACATCGTGATCTAATAGTACCACCATATATATACGGTGATGTCAAACAGAAGACGGTACTTCGAAAATCGGTATGTATAATGTCATTTTTTAATAATATCTTAAACCAAAACGCCTCAGCCGACTTGAATAAAGGAGATATTGTTAGAATTGCGAGAGCTCTGAGATACGTGCGTGACATAAGTGACGTCATCATAAACACAATATGGCGAACGCTTCAAGATGACGATTGACTTATTTATTTGAGAACTCTGATATGGATATCAAATAAAAGGGATTGATATGTATAATACGAAAATAATATAAGATTTACAAGAAAAACATAAGAAATTTAAATAAATAATAATTACATAATAAATAAAAATAAAATAACTAACTCCTTGAATTCATTGCCGGAGTCCGGAGGCCTATTATACTTACCTGTGTTTTTCTAGCTCATAGCTTTCAACTTCGGCATGAATTCAAGGAATTAAAATTATTTAGTCATATTTCTTATTTTTTGGTTATAGGTTCGCTACAAGAGCGAAAACGCGAGATATTTTAGATAAATATTTCAGAATGCTTTAAATTACAAAGTTTGATCATAAATAATGTATATTGTTGTAAAAGGAAAACACAGACTACATTTTCTCAATTGAATTATTTACCAAGGTAGTAGGAAGTAGTGATGTGCCGGATGGTTAAAAATGTATATCCGGGGATACGGATATTTGGTGTCAAGATCCGCGGATACGGATATGGATCTTAACTTTCTTACTTGATCGGTGTCGGTGCGCGTGGCCTTGAAACGATAGTTGACGCCACTTGACACTGCGTGCCAGGACATGTTTCGACTTATATAGAATTTAATCTATGTATTGAAAATTAATAAGGTAAAAGATCAGCCAAAAAAGTAACGGATACGGATCCAGATCTTTCCTCTCCCTCGGATATCCGCGGATACGGATATCCGGCACATCACTAGTAGGAAGTAGGAATTATTTTTGCAAATGTTCGCTTAGTATTTCGGAATGGGAATAAGTTCATGTATAATGTTTTTGCTTTGAAACATTACGAACACTTTGGTAACACCAAATTTTTTTTCAATCTGTTATATTATCTAGCGATTTTATTATTTGGCTCTTATGTTGGTTAATGCGCACACTATAATGCTATCTCTTTTTTTCACGTGCGAGTGTAAATAGTGGTTCCATTCGTCAATTTCTCGTCAGTTACCTTTCATGTACGGACTTATATACGTACTTACTTTGGTTCAATTACTTATTTTTGGTTTCATTTGGACTTAATGTGGGTACGAAAGGCGCTTTATGTCCTGTTTAATTACACGGTGTTTATTATTGCTCAGGATCCTTCATAAAGCCTCAACCATGTTTTTATTATGGTTCTATATAATCTTTTTAAAGGTATTCCTATCAGACTCGAATAAAAGATATATAGACAGTATTAACTATTAAGTTCATACGAAATCAATACTAAATTTAAATAAATTAAATTACTATCGTTTGTAAAATAGTAGGTAGTTATAATCCGTACCATTGCAAAATGGCTTATACGTATTTTCACTAGAACAAGGAATTGATAAGGTGTAAGGATGTAATAGAGCACTCAACCTATAGAGATGAAATATTGGACCATTTTATTCACCATGCTCAGTTTATTTACACTAACAAATATCAACTCTCGCTCGCATTAAGCAGTACATAACCAAAAGTGGACATATAGTTAAATATTTATGTAATGGCTTATTGCTCTACAAAAAAATCGAACTATAAAACAGAACGCCAGTAACTGCAACAGTGTTTACCATACACTTAATTTGTTTTCATACAAAATAAATGACATCGCTGCCTAAGTTGAGTGCTCAATGGATGTAACTCTATGGGTCGTAAGATTAATGATAGTTTAAACCAGCCATTCCCAAAGTGGGCGATAACGCCCCCTTGTGGGCGCTGCAGGCCTAAAGGGGGGCGGTAAGAGACCCAGAAAAAAAAATGGGGGTGTTGTGTAGAGGCCTGGGGGGTGATTTGTAATTTCATTTAGCTAGGAGGCATCTTAGACAACGACTGCATGAGCTCTCGACTCAGTAGACAAAATAAGTTTGGGAACCAGTGGTTTAAACGAAGGAAAAGAGTTTAATCTTCTGCTTTCGATTATTTCGTAAGATCAATGGCAGTTAATCGATTACGAGTAGATTAAATTATCGAATATTGACAAAGAATCTTAAAAAGAACTAACGAACTGAACGAAACGAATAATATTACCGTGTAAGACATTAATCTAGGTTTTACTAATCCGTTCACTATTTCCATTTGATATTAGGACAGTGGATTAAACTGTCGATGAAATTTTATCGTAGATTAAAAAATCCATAGTTTTAACTGCTTTTGATCTTACGACCCTTAATCTAGTAATAGCGTGCATTCCATAAAGACAAATACCCTGACTGAATTTACTCATTAAATTAAAAAAAATGCAACTAAAATATATTTTTGATATTTCAGCGCTCGCCTTATATTTACCAAAACGCTACAAAAAGTCACGTGACCGCGCGCCCGAGAGATAAATTCAAACGGTGGCTGAATTTAAACACATTCAAAGCTTTTCTAACACTGTGTTTCGTATAATTACACGCGTGTGTAATATATAATACAACTCAAAAAAATACTGAAAACATAAAATGCATTCCGTATATAACAAAATTAAATTATAATAATTAGAAACATGAATTTGTAATGTACACTTAGATATATACGTGTAGAATAAATTTAAAAATAAGAAACTTGTATTAAAATTCGTAACTTCCGGTAACATTAAATTGTGTGGAGATTTGATCATTGAGGGTAAAATAAAACATAATGTCATTTTGTGAAGTAATGGCGGTGAAAAGATCACGATATGGGTATGAGAGGACTGCAGGGTCACTCTTGGTATACCAGTGGCCGCGGCAACACCACAAACGAGCTAAGTAATTTATTTTAATATATATTAGTTATTATTTTCGATGTTAATATTGTTGTATTTTTATTATAATCTTATTATGTATTTGGCTTGTGCTTAAATTGCTAGAAATCACTTATTGACTAGTAATTTAGATAGTTCGCAATGTTGATTTCATAAATACTGTGTAGAACGATTAGAATGGTATTGGTACCGTATTTAGATATGTCAATACAACTTTGTGTTTGGGTCATAACGACAATTAAGCTGTATCGTTTGTATATGATAGATGTTAACAGTGATGTAGTTTAATAAACTATAAATTATGTACTACGTAATTAAACTGGATGCATAAGAGAATTGGTTTATTATTTACTATAATTACATTCAGTTTTCATGATAAATGTGGGTACATCTTAGAAAATGGGGAATCTTTTATTTAATTAATAATTAGCACACTCTCGGTGGTCGAGGGTTTTTATTTTTTTGCTTTAGTGTACGTAAATTCTAACATCAGAAGTGGGATTGAGATTTCTTTGTTTTTACAATTTTTTTTTTCTCTGTATCTGCAGAATATACGAAATCGATATGGATCCTGCCACGCTGGAGAGCCTGCTCACTGCCATCCGTGACGCGGTTTCAACAAATCGACGGCAAGATGACGTCGCCTTACCACTGTTCGATCCGGCGACCAGCGATAGCGGAGCAGAAACATGGTGCAGCAATATTGAAGTGCTCGGCAGAGAGTTTGAGTGGAGTAGCATATCCATGGTAGCAAAGGCAGGTAAGGCCCTTAGGGGCTCTGCTTTAATGTGGTTCGAGTCTTGGGAGCCTAAGAATGGAAGGTCTTGGGAGAACTTCCGCACAGAGATTGTTGATTTATATCCAGAAAAGAAAAATTTAACCGAAAAATTGTATAAAGTTACTATCTATACGTCCGACTCCGCTGATTCTTATTGCGAATATGCTAGGGAAAAGATTAGATTATTAAAAAACACCAAGATATCTTTTACAGAGGCGCAATTGATAGAATTGGTCTGCGGTAGCATTAAGGACGTAAATGTTAGGATGGCATCTTTTAACAACAATGTTAAAACTACCTCCGAATTAATTAGTCTGTTCACCACTTACGTAAAAACGAAGAAGCGACCATTAGATTCTTTTTTTGATAATACTGCTAACATTAAACGTCCTAAGGCTGATGTCAAGTCAAGTGAGTCTTGCCACAATAAAATTTGCTTTTTATGTGGCAAACAGGGACACGTTAAATCACAATGTTATAAGAAAAATATCAAACAGGACAATAGACCAATTGACACTGTGATACATGATCAATCAACTTCGAAGCCTGTAAAATCCTGTTCGTTTTGTAAAAAAAATAGGCCACGATGAATTAACCTGTTTCTATAAACGTGAAAGCGCCAGTAATTCTTCCGCGTCAAAAAACTTTTAACGTTCCGATTTAGTGATCGTGTTGCTAAATCGGATTTAAAATTAACTAAAGTATCTATTAACAATATGATAGTAGATTCCTTGATTGATACAGGAGCAAATTGCAGCGTTATGAAGGAATCTGTTGCGCGACGCATTAACTGTTCTTTTTTTCCATATTCTGCATATATCAATGGAATAGGAAACTGTAGTGTAAATGTGTTTGCTATGATTACGGTTCCTTTAACGTTTGAAGATATTTATATTGAATTAGATGTTCATGTGGCACGTGATGTTGATTTATATTACGATTTCATTATTGGTAGAAATATTTTGCAGCATTCAGATATTGAGATTGTGGTAGATTCTAACGGTTGTAAATTATTTCGTAAAAGTTTGACACAATGTAATGTGAGCACAGTCATGGGTAATAATTCTGATGAGTTTGTCGAACTGTTAAGCAAAATTGAACACTTGGACGATAAGTTGCAAAATAATATTTTAAACATTTTCAGAAAATATCCTTTAGTTCTACCTACACCCAGTAATATTAGCACCGTTAATACGGGTGAACTAAAAATAAAATTGAAAAAGAATAACGTTATAAATTATCGGCCCTACCGCTTAGCACCCATCGAGAGACAGAAAGTTAGCGATATAGTTAACGATTTACTTAATAAAAATGTAATTCGCGAAAGTGACTTCTTTTGCCAGTCCGGTTCTTTTAGTAAAGAAAAAGGATGGGAACGATAGATTATGTGTCGATTTTAGAGCCTTAAACAAAAACATAGAAAAAGAGAGGTATCCGCTTCCCCTAATTGAAGACCAAATAGATAAACTAGGGAAAGCTATGTATTTTATATGTATCGATATGAAAAATGGATTCTATCAGATACCGATTGCTAGTGACTCTATTAAGTATACAGCTTTTGTTACGCCCGACGGCCATTACGAATTCCTAAAGATGCCATTTGGTATCTGTAATGGTCCTTCAGTGTTTCAAAGGGCAATCAGTAAGGCCGTAAATCATTTAAAATTTCTTCTAGTTTACATCGATGACCTGTTAATTCCTTTAGTAACCATTGAAGAGGGACTTCAATATTTAGAGCAAACTATTGCAGCGCTTAGCGCATCGGGATTTACAATTAACCCTAGGAAGTGCCGTTTTTTTGTTAGTACTATAGAATACTTGGGAAGACATATTTCGAGAGAAGGAGTTCGACCAAGTGATAATAAAGTTTCAGCTTTAGTTAGTTCCCCTAAGCCTCTGTTAAGCAGGTCCGCCAATTCATGGGTCTCGCGAGCTATTTTCGAAAATTTATCCCCGAATTTGCTTCCCGCACCGCTTCCATAACCAAATTAACTAAGAACGATCAGAGATGGGTATGGGGTCCCGAACAGGATGAAGCTAGAGACTATGTAATACAACATTTAGTGTCCAAACCGTTGTTGAGTATTTACGATCCAACTTTACCAACCGAAATTTATACTGATGCTAGTTCTGTAGGGTACGGAGCTATATTAATACAAAGAATAAATAACGAAAAAAGAGTAGTGGCTTACTTTAGTAAAAGAACTTCTCAAGCAGAGTCTAAATACAGTTCTTACGATCTAGAAACACTAGCCATATACAATGCATTGAAACACCTTCGGGTATATCTTTTGGGTACAAAATTTAAAATATATACAGACTGCAATGCTATAAAATCCACAGCAAATAAAAAGGATTTATCACCTCGTGTCGCCAGATGGTGGACGTATCTACAAGATTTTGAATTTGAGATTATTTATAAGAAGGGAAAATATATTAGTCATGTTGATTATCTTAGCCGTAACCCTGTTCAATCGTCAGAATTACCGGCTATCGCAAACTGCATAAATAACGACTGTAGTAGTGCTAGATCTTGGTTAGAAATAGCTCAACGAAATGATCCCGAAACTCAAAATTTAATGCAACGAATTCAATCTGGTGAAATAGATACTAACCGTTATATTCAAAAAAATAATTTACTTCATTATAGGACTGACTCCGGTTCACAACCTAAATTGTTCATTCCAAAGGGTTCTATATTAAGCATTTTAAGATTATATCATGATGAGAATTGTCACGTAGGTTTCGATAAAACAATAGACAAGGTTCGTGAACATTTTTGGTTTCCATCCATGACAGCATTTGTAAAAAAATATTTATCTCATTGTTTAATATGTGTTGAACGTAAAGGACCTACCGGTCCAAAACAAGGGTTACTGCACCCAATTCAAAAATTTGCAATCCCATTTCACACGCTTCACTTAGACTGTGCTGGACCTTTCACACCGTCAACTGAAGGTTTCAAGCATGTGCTTATTATAGTTGACGGGTTCACAAAATTTTGCCTATTGAAGAAACTTAAAACTTTAGGAGCTCAGGAATTGGTGCCTATAATTCGTGACACTGTAACATTATTTGGTACCCCATCGTTAATTATAACCGATCGTGGAACTAATTTTAGCTCCAGTCAAATACAATCTTTATTCAGAGAATTACAAGTTAAACATCACATGATAGCCACAGGAACGCCCCGTGCTAATGGTCAAGTTGAGAGGTGTGTAAGGACCGTTATTAATATGTTAACCACAGCATGTAATAATTCGTCAGATTGGCCGAACGTTTTGTGGAAAGTTCAACAAACCATGAACACCACAGTACAAAAATCGACAGGCTTTTCTCCAATTCGTTTATTAATCGGTAGTAATGCAAATATACCTTGTGTTCAAGCTCGTTTAAACGATGTACTTGACAACGAATCTTTAGATAAAACTTTCGACATTCGATCCGACCGAGAAATTGCTTATAGACGGTTGTTGGACGTAGCACAAAAGTTTAAAGAACGTTTTGATGCAGTACGTCGAGATAATGTAAATTACAATCTTGGTGATTTAGTTTATGTTTGTCAGGATCATAGACGACATGATAAATTGAAACCGAAGTATAAAGGACCATATGAAATTATTAGTATATTAGAAAACGATCGTTATCAAGTGCGTAGTGGTGACAACAGAAATATTACAGTAGCTAAAGATAAACTAAAGTATTGGCCGGGTGAATGGATAGATGAGAATATTGTTGTTGAAGATGCTTTCTAATTTATTGATCGACGTACTTTATGTAATTTCTGCTGGTCAGTCAGGGGTTTGGTGTCAGCCTGTCCTCACAAGCAGCAGGTGTTGGGGCTGACATGTCAAAACCCTTGGCCATTAAAATGATTCATCTGCTGGTCTGTCCCTTATCTGGTGTTAGTCGGTCCACACGTGCAGCAGGTGTTGGGGCTAACATGTCAGGATAAGCGGTTGCATAATTACTGCTGGTCGATTGTTTATCTGATGTAAGTCTGGCTTCACATGCAGCAGGTGATGGGACTTTCATGCCAGGGTAAACAGTCATGGTAGATTGTTGTTAAAACAGTATTTCGAATTGAAGGATCATGTGAACATGATTTAAACTATTTAGTCAAATACTATATTAATAATGATGTTAGATTAATATGTTGTACTAACTTATAATGAACACAAATTTTGTTTTACTGATGATCACCTATTGGTTAAAACAATAAACACACTAAATGTAGTTGTTTGGTGTCGTAACTATAATTACTTGTTGATTGAAATGTAATTTATACTAAATGCATTTTTGTTATTTACGTGATTCGAGAACGAATCACTGTTCAGAATGGCCGTGTAATATATAATACAACTCAAAAAAATACTGAAAACATAAAATGCATTCCGTATATAACAAAATTAAATTATAATAATTAGAAACATGAATTTGTAATGTACACTTAGATATATACGTGTAGAATAAATTTAAAAATAAGAAACTTGTATTAAAATTCGTAACTTCCGGTAACATTAAATTGTGTGGAGATTTGATCATTGAGGGTAAAATAAAACATAATGTCATTTTGTGAAGTAATGGCGGTGAAAAGATCACGATATGGGTATGAGAGGACTGCAGGGTCACTCTTGGTATACCAGTGGCCGCGGCAACACCACAAACGAGCTAAGTAATTTATTTTAATATATATTAGTTATTATTTTCGATGTTAATATTGTTGTATTTTTATTATAATCTTATTATGTATTTGGCTTGTGCTTAAATTGCTAGAAATCACTTATTGACTAGTAATTTAGATAGTTCGCAATGTTGATTTCATAAATACTGTGTAGAACGATTAGAATGGTATTGGTACCGTATTTAGATATGTCAATACAACTTTGTGTTTGGGTCATAACGACAATTAAGCTGTATCGTTTGTATATGATAGATGTTAACAGTGATGTAGTTTAATAAACTATAAATTATGTACTACGTAATTAAACTGGATGCATAAGAGAATTGGTTTATTATTTACTATAATTACATTCAGTTTTCATGATAAATGTGGGTACATCTTAGAAAATGGGGAATCTTTTATTTAATTAATAATTAGCACACTCTCGGTGGTCGAGGGTTTTTATTTTTTTGCTTTAGTGTACGTAAATTCTAACACGTGCATTTGTAGTGGTGGTGAATGTTTTTTTTAGCTCAAAATACGCGCAGTCTCTAGCCAATGCCAGCACCGGAAAAAAATAATGCGGTGTTGGTGCCAACTTTATTATACGGTAGTGAGGCCTGGATATGCCCGAAATCGAGTGAAAGTAAGATAAATGCAGTAGAAATATGTGAGGTGTCACCGTTGCGGACAAAATAAGCAATGAACGCAGTATGACAGGGGTGCACGACAGTGTTATTGTAAAAATGAAGAAAAGAATGCTTAGATGGTTCGGGCACTTAGAAAGAATGAGTGATGAAAGACTTACAAAGAAAATGTATAGAGCAAATGTGAGTGGTAAAAGAAGCCAAGGAAGACCAAGGCTGACTTATGAAGATCAACTAGCTAGTGTTAGCCGACGGAAATGTCAAAAGCACTCGCATACCTAGGCGAAAATGGGTGAGGAGAATGATGAGATTTGCGGAAGCGAAAGAAGTAAGTATCGCGACGCTTGGCGCTCCGTCCTCTCTGACTACCCCGTTGGGGATACAGCGTGAAGATATGTACGTAATGATTATTCTCGGGAGTCGGGAGATCATATGGAATGTCAGGAGAATCCAGGCAATGCCGCCCATCTCGCAAGCCTAATGATTGGTGCGCGTGCGCAAGTTATCGAGTCTTTCTGTATTTTGTTTTATTATTATTCTATTGCGAGTGAGAAAAGATTTTTTTTATTCTTTATAGCGTAACCGAAGAGTGAGACTGATTATAGACTCTTACAAGGCGAGGCACTTGCGACTGTGAAATTAGTTGCGGCGGGGAATTCCCAGATTAGACAATCGACGCGAAGCGTCCTTAAGAGATGGTGTCGTCATCATCATCATTAGCCAAAAGACGATCCACTGTTGGACATAGGCCTCTACCATATGCCACTAAAGCTCACGGAAATGTGTCGTATGATTTTACATACTCCCTGCTACTTGCTACTACAAGGTTGTCAACAAGGTCAAGTCAAGGTTACAAGGTTGTTGCAGCCCGACTAGAGACGGTGTGTCAGAGCTTAAATCGTAAAATGTCTAATGTACAATAGGTTTATGCATGTGATTCAAATAAGGGTCGAATATTTTTATTAATAAACTTTATTAGGTACTTCAAGAATATGCCTGCATTAATATTTTTGATTATTTCTTTTTTAGTAAGAAATAAATTTTTAAAAAGTGCAAAAAATTGTGGAAAATTCAAATATTTGAGACACGACGCCATCGGTCACAGCGAATGTGACGTCAAAGTCTAAGTTGTTAGGTATTTGCTTTTGAGTGTTTGCTATTTAGTCAGTTTTATTATGATTTCATTGCACATTTAGAAGTAAAAATACATTTTTTTTGTAAGAAAAAATGCGAAATCTCCACTTGTTTGTTTGTCGTTATAGACTATGACGTCACACCAAACGCGCCAAAATGGCGGACGTTTAAAGTGCCCGTGTCGGTTGGCTATTATAAACTTTTTTTTTATACTACTTTAAGTTACTTTTTTGGCGTTGAATATTTTTTTACTATTATAATAGCGATGTTAACTATCAAATAAAAAAAAAAAAAATTGCTTTATCATTAAGGTCTAATTACAGGTAAATGTCAAGTTTCGGGGTTACTAGGAGAGTGTGGGATGAAGTTAATAGTTCTGAAGGATGGAGGTAGAACCTCTGAAGGATGGAGGTAGAACCTCTGAAGGATGGAGGTAGAACCTCTGAAGGATGGAGGTAGAATCTCTGAAAGATGGAGGCAGAACCCCTTCCAAATGTTGCCATACAACATCTGTTTCGAAATTTGTAACTTCCAATAAATAGCTATATTATTTAAGAAATAAAATTTTTGTATTGTCACATATCTATGGCACGGATTATACTATCAATACATTGACAAGTTGAAATGAATTATTATTTTTCGTATGAACTTTAATTAAATATACAAATTGGCTACAAAATAACATTAACATTTCTAGACATAGATTTTTTAAGCATATTCACACCCTCGAAACGAGAATTTTGATTCAAAGTTTTGAGTTACATTCTGAATCTTTAAATATTATCTTTAGTTACTATCCGTAATATAATAATATTAATCTATGTACTAATTATCTGGCTATCCCATTAAAAATATAGCGTCAAAACTTTTATGCACATATTAACCTAAAAATTTGACGTCTATTACTTTGACATTGAGCCATTTTCACAATTTGAACGATATTTTCAATTGGGTTTCGTTCTTAGGGTGTGATATATTGGATTGAAATATGTCTATTTCTTTCGCACATAACATGCGATACGAAATAGAAATACCTGTCGTTATGATAAATTTATTGCATACTTTTTTCCTGTAAAAAAAAATACATAAAATACTGTCATACCTACCGACCGTTAGACCGCCATTTTTAAAAAACAAAACAACAATATACCCACCGTTAATACCTACCGTCTTTAATACATTACTTACTTTATACGCGTCAGAATTCCAGTCCATTTACTTACTTTTTTTATGTGGAATATCTTTTTTTTACCTAAAATAATTCCACGACGATAGACTGCCGTTACCTGGTGCGCATGTACTTACGTTTCCAAAAAGCGCAATCGAATATTAAAAAAAATTAAAAGAATGGAAAAGTATTACGATTTCAAAAATAGAATCGGAACTACTGACGTATATTCAAATATAGAAACGGAACTACTTATTTTTTATTACTTTTTTGTAGGGCAAAAGAATCAAGTTTTCTTTTTATAAATAAACCTTTTTTTGTATGTTGGTATCTTACCACATACAAACCTATGTAAAGGGCCCTCTATGCGGTCGGTTTGTGTAGTACGGATATTACAGCTGGGTCTGTGGTTCAAAATAGAAAAACCTCTTGTTAATCATATATCTTTAAGACGGATAACGGTATAGGCTGTAGCCATATGATTTTCTTGAAAAAAATTCTGGCGAATTTGCAAAAAATGTTATCCTAGTATTATAAATAAATATAATATAATTATAAGCCTGTCCAAATCGAAAGAGTACATATGAAAAAAAAAACAGAAAATTTTTTCACCTGTAGACTACAGCAGGTTATTCTTATATGTATGATGAAAAAATATTTTATTTTTTTTTAAACTAAGCTATGTGTAAATAACAGTGATCAGACAATTTTTTGTTACCAATAGAAAAAAAGAAAACAAACGAAATGTCAGAATTCCTTTCAAAAAGATCTAAATAGTCTCAACATCATTTTCTAATGTCAAAAAAGAACTCAAATGATGTTGAGATCATTGTATATGCAACACTTATCCACGACCAAATTAGTAAAAAAACATTCTAACTGGCAACACTAAACTTGACGTTCAAAATAAGTGTTGCACACCACAATGACGTAGTATGTACGGTTAGCAAAAAGAATGGTTTGCAATTATTTAAAAATTGGCAATTTTTTGTATGGCAACACCATTCCTTTCGCTCATGGACAAATTCCGCACATACGACGGTACTCTTGGGTCTACTTACAGTGCATGTCTCTCTCATGTTCATATTCGATGAAAGCATATCCACGGGGTTTTCCATTTTCTTTATCAAATACCATGGATATCTAAAAAATATATAGTGACATTAATTGGTTGTTGCAATTACAAAAAAAATGTACCTCAGGTTTTTATTTTTACAAAAAAAAGAGAAACTTTCTATAAAACAATGCGCTAGAACCTTCGATCACGAATAAAAAACTAGATACACAATCAACGCTCCAAAAATGTCCAAACCTAATGTGCGCTCAAATAAGTATTTGAGTGCACATTGAGTCACAGATGATGTGAATTATACTTTACGCACGAGACGCAAGATGGCATTTTGAATATTTTTTTACAAACATCCTTTCAATGTCATGCAAGAATCGTTTACAAGCTTTTATAACCTATTGGTTTGGCAGTAAGGTCTACTTTAGATTAACACAATGTTACCGGTAATACTATACGGTATTACAAAGATATACGTCAATTTGGACAATAATTTGTTTAGATTTTACAGGAGATTGTGCATCTAGTTCTTTACTTGTGATCGAAGGCTTGAAAACCCTTGCAGACAAAAGAAGCATTGAGGAAATACACAGTATGACAGTGTTATTGTAAAAATGAAGTTAAAGTCAAACCGATTTATTCAAGTAAATCCAGGTGCAAGGCGTTTTTGAATGTCAAATCTACTTTAGTTCAGTTCGAAAAGAAAACCTGGACACTGAGAAGAACTGACAAGAAACTCAGTCAAGTATAACTTTTGCAAAATCATTTTACAATAGGTTTATTAAGATTACACTGATTGGAAAAGCACACTACGAAATTAGCGATTTCATTGAAGATACAACAATAGTCTGGAAATAATCCTCTCTGCACATGCATGTACTGGCTTTATGGATATTGTATTATAATTAACTATTGTCGAATAATGTTCAAAAATGATACCTGACTGAGTTTCTTGTTGGTTTTTCTGAGTCCAGGTTTTCTTTTCGAACCGAACTAAAGTAGATTTGACGTTCAAAAATACCTTGCATTTGGGTTTACTTGAATAAATTTATTTGACTTTGACTTTGAAAATACAACATTCAGATAGCCAGTAAATGCATGTGCAGAGAAGATCATATCCAGACTTGTTTTGCCCTCAAAGAAATCATTTATTTTATAGTATGATTGTCTAATCAATGTATGTTTTACATTCAGTCAAGAAAGTATCGGGAATCGATGATTTGTTTATGGTTCCAAATTCAATTTTTTGTTTTTTTTTGTTGTTGTTAGATTGGCACAACTGTTTTCCATTTTGGCGCGGAGTTTGAGTTGTATCTGTCATTTAGATTAAATACAGTGCTGCTTTTAGTTATATCATTCTAGTGTACATTGCGAATTTCATAATGGACAAAAACATCTACAAAGAGTTTGTCTTAAATTTTGCATCGCCAATGGAATTTCGTGTTCGGAGTCACTGAAAATGTTACAGAAGGCTTACGGTGAATCGACTTTATCAAAAACACGTGCTTATGAGTGGTACAAAGTGTTGAAAAGCAGTCGAGATGTGATGGAAGATTTGCCTCGCTCTGGTAGGCCATCAACGTCTGCAACTGAAGTTAACATCGCAAAAGTGAAGGAAATAGTGACTGAAAATCCTCATTCAAGTTTGAGAGAGATAGCCGCCGAACTTTCTGAGTCTCACGAGTTGATCCGTACCATTTTAAATAATCACTGGGGTATGAAACTTGTTGCCGCTCGGCTAGTCCCAAAAGACCTGAATTTTCTTCAAAACCACAATCGCATAAGAGTCGCTGAGGACATGCTAGAACGAGTCAATTCCGACCCAACACTCATGAAACGCATTGTTACTGGTGACGAGACGTGGGTTGACGTGCAAACTAGTCAACAAGCTTCGGAGTGGCGCCTTCCAACTGAACCGAAACCGAAAAAACCACGCCAAAGTCGATCAAAAGTCAAAGTCATGTTGACTGTTTTCTTTAACTATCGCGGTGTTGTGTACTCGGAATTCTTGCCGGAAGGTCAAACGGTAAATAAAGAATATTATTTGGGCGTTATGCGGCGTTTAAGAGAGCAAATTCGACGAAAAAGGCCAGATTTGTGAAAAGAAAATTCTTGGATTTTGCACCACGATAATGCACCTTCGCACAAGGCCATCATTGTGAACGAATTTTTGACCAAAAACTCAACAAATACCATCGAGCAACCACCTTATTCACCAGATATGGCTCCAGCCGACTTCTTTCTTTTTCCTAAACTCAAATTACCACTTCGTGGCACCTGTTTTCATTCAGTAGAAGACATAAAGGAGAATTCGCGGCGAGCACTGAACTCAATTCCGGAAAAAGCGTTTAAAAAATGTTTTGATGATGGGATTATTCGTTGGCGTAAGTGTATCGCTTCTGAAGGAGCATACTTTGAAGGTGATAAAATAAATTTGGATGAATAATTAACATTTCGTGTATTATTGATCTTTTCCCAGTACTTTCTTGACAGAGTAGTATAACAAATTTAAATATACTTTCTGTTAATTGAGAAGTTGATTTTATGAATGCTATTATTACAATTTCCTTACCTTTTTTATAGCTCCATAGCCCTCGAATTCTCGCCTCAGTTTAGATTCTGAGGTGTCGTAATTCTGTAAAAATTAAGGGAAATAAATTAATTGAAATTTCGGTGACATTTTTGGCATAAGAAACACAACCTAGTCTTTAGGGTTTTGCCGACGCATTTGCAATCTGATGTGTCTTAGGCTTTTCCACACTTTTCCACAAGCCACTGTAAGACACGACAAAATGCAGTGACGAATCCGCGGGGTTATTACCTAAAAATTTGCAGACAGCCACGCGATCTCTGCGCGATCACTGACTAACATTACTTACATAAATTCATCAAGAAAATGAATTTATTTATTTTTATTTTTACTAATTTTCGATATAAGGGCTGGCGTCGGAACAGTAACATTTCATAGCAAGAGATGGTGAGATTTTCGTCAGCGTTTAAGCTATTTTCGGTTTACCTCATGGTAAACCGAAAATGACACTGCAGGATAGTGCAGTATTTTTTCTTAAAATGTCGGAATCCATTTCAGAGCTTATCTTCCAGTGAATGACATTGTGGGGCAC
Source organism: Zeuzera pyrina (assembly GCA_907165235.1). NCBI lineage: Eukaryota > Metazoa > Arthropoda > Insecta > Lepidoptera > Cossidae > Zeuzera > Zeuzera pyrina. Next base: position 9,298,612 of record OU015647.1, on the reverse strand, counting down.
TCGGTCTAATAAATAGAATAGGGTCCGAGTGACTCTCTCATTTGCACTCGACTCTCATTTGCACTCGACTCTCATTTGCATTCGGCCAAGTGCTGTCTCGCCCCCATACTCGTTGTGTAATCAAGGCAATACTCATGAGGGACTGCGAGACAATGAAACAAGCCTTATCGTCACTCTGCGAACATGGTCATAGTTACACAGCGGTGTTGTTGCCGTGGAATAGGGGATAAATGCTTGTTCGAACAGGACGTCACCATCGTGTCGCGGTTCTTATTATTATTTTTTTTAAATTTCATGTAAGTGGCTATGCAGGTCTTACCAGACCTGTATCACTGCGACCAAGCTTGATCTATTGTGATCACCACTGTGTTATAAAACACTGCCAAGTCAGTGGTCCGCAGTCACACAAAATGTGCATAGGCGTTTCATCCGCTTCCCAGCAGTACCGGCACATTCTTGTGTTGGAGAGCCCCATATTAAACATGTGCTTATTTAAGCAACAATGCCCAGTAAGTGCTCTAACCAAGATACGCAAGTTGCAAGCCACCTTGCGATTATATGGCTTTATTAGGGCTTTGGAATGCTCCTGGCCCGGTATATTCTTCCAATACTCGCAAGACGCTTTGAAGCAGGATTTCCACAAAATCAGTTGAGCCTGGCTTTTGGGGATACCACAAAAAGGTTCTGGACCAATAAATGTGATTTTGGTGCCGGCTCTTGCGAGTTCGTCGGCAACTTCAATGCCTACGATGCCCGCATTGCCAGGAACCCATCTTAGAATCACTCTGTTTTTATTTCCCAGTGTTTAAAGAGTGTCGCGGTTCACTTAGCATTAAATAAATAAATAATCGTTTATTTGTTATCTCAATTTGTAACGATATTGCCCCCTTGCACTAGGCGTCGCCTGTATCGCGAGGAACCAGTTAAAAATTACATAGCAGAATTTACAGTTACTTTAATTGGACTATTTGTTATTTAGTCATACTTACAATTCTAGCAACAAAGAGTGTTTTAAAAGGATCAGTGGTAGCTCTTGCATTCACTGTGGGATCCCACAGCGCTATCTCCTGTTCCAGCTTATATGCTGTCTGTTCAGCACGTTCTCTCCGCCGACGTTCCAGGCGCTCCTCCCGCGTCTCCACCCTTGTTGGTGGCGGTGTCTCTGATGGGTGCTATGGGAAAGATTTAATTATATTTATGAAATATACAAATAATCCAGATATGGCCAAAAAAGACTTATAACATACATTTAGACACCTGTTTAAATAAAATTCTCTATACTTCGGCCCTTTAAGGGTTGCTGCAAATTTGGACTTGCTTATTTCAATTACTGGATACAACTTTCTAAAGGAGGGTCTATGTTTGTGTGCATATATTTCCTGTTATGTATGTTCATCGATAACTTCAGTTAATTGTGGACCAATTTGAAAATTTCGTGTTTTCCTTGAATACTCCTGAGGTGATCCCATGTAGAGGTTCGAAGATTTTTGTTCTGAGCCTGGCACACCGCTCGATCGCTATTTTCTTTTTTTTCAATATGGCGGCGCACGATAGAAGCTATATATATCGATTAGGGACACCTAACCAAACAAAAAATTACTAAGGTCGCTATGTCCTAAAAGGTCACGTTACAGAGTGATTTGCAGGAAAAGATCGATGTTTGAGAACTTCAATAACTATGTAAAAATATAGTATATTCAAATAGTAATTCCTAGATTGATTAAACTTTTAACATAAGTATTATATTTACCTGACTGTGGTGGAACCCAAAAGAAGGATAATGTTATCTAAATAGTATTAGTAACTAGTATAAACATTTTGGGCTGTCAATATTATTATCATAGTGTACTTTTAAGAACCAAAACAACTATTTTCACTTTAATACTATGAAAATAAACTAGCACTATCATGCGCCCATAGGCAAACAAGCAAAAATGGACAGTTTGACATCGCTCCTTTAATATAGGTACCTATCGGAACTGAATTTAATGTAGGTACTGTATGCGGAGCTTATCTACAGTACTTCCTATATTCTGAAAGTTCGCAAGTACCCTCTGTAAGTGTCTCTAACACTGATTAAGTCGTTCTCGTCTTTGAAATAGGACTAAAATGTTTGAAATATTAATCAATATTACAAACTCATCATTTATTGTTATTGTTACAAGAGTTACAAGATGCCTCATAGGGGAAGCAAGTTACGGAACTACTACTCCACCAAAACTGTAGATTATTCTTATGTGTAAATATATACAGCTGATGGTTGTGCAAATAAAATGTAACAAAGTTATCTATTTACACTTAATATACGTATTAAAGTATTACTTATATAAAATATTAAAGCACAGTTTTGTTAATCTTCATCATCATCGGATAAACTAATACTATCCAAGAAGGCGGCTGGTGGTTGGACAAGGATCTCTTCAGTGACGTGCACAGACATTTTCAGCAGGGTAGACCAAAAGAAAACTCACCAAAATCCTAACAAAATCGCCACTTGTCATATAATTCGTATGTAATAAATAATATTAATGTGATTGAATTTTACATTATTTATTCACTGGAACTACTTTGAAAAATATTTCTGCTACTCGCTATCTTATAAAGCTACAACTAAAAAAAAAATAATATTTTTGTTCGAAATTGAATGCGGTAGGCACCATCTACTTAAATGTTATGCCATGTTATCTTATCAGTTATCACAGATATTATGCAGATTTTTCATCCATATTACACATTATCTACACAAGAAAAACTGCGAAAGGTTGCTGGATGTAATACAAGATATACGTACATAGCATACATAGTTATCATTATGCACTTGTGTTCCAAAAATAGACTACAAATCTTTATAAACAGTAAAAATAGGCACATACTATTTTAACTAATACTTAATAAGGATAAATCGGTCTAGTTATTACCAGCATCATAAAATGCATAGAAACATTTTAGTGAGTATTTTTTCATGGTTATTGAAGTTCTCCTACATTGATCTTTTCCTGCAGATAACTGTAACATGATGTTTTAGGACATAGGGACCTTAGTGATTTTTTGTTTGTAAAAGTGTCCCCAATCAATATATATAGATTTTATCCTGCGCCACCATTTTGAAAAAAAAAACAAAATGTTAGCTGAAAAGTATGTCAAAATCTTCGAACACCTTTCATGGACTTCCTTTATTTTTAGATATATGTTATTTAAAAGTGTAGTATTATACAAGCAATATTTGTATATTTATAATCACATATTCAAAAACGGCTAATGATATTGATGAAATTTACAATATAGTTTTAAGGTAGTCAAAAATCAATCTAGCTAGGGTCCACTTCTGAGAAAACTCGTTCTCTCTATGTTTTCAAACACTTAAAACTTCTGAACTCTTAAACTCTTCTGATTTCACAACAGAGTTTAAATTCTCAATAATAGTGGCTAGAACATAGATCTACCGAGCTGAAATATGCAGATTCGAATCCTGCAAAGTGGTCTTGTGTGTCAATGTGACTTTTTTTTATTATATTTTTTGTAAGTCCAGAGTAAAGCTCGGTCGCCTAGGTACTGCATTATTATATATATACGATAATTACATTCTAGATTTAATTCTCTTTGGAAATGCAATGATATATTGACCTTTATTGAGGCATCAATGATAAAAAAAACTTTTGAATAGTTAAAAAAAATTAAGATTGAAGTCTTTTTGAACAGTTACAAAAAAGGAAATATAATAAATTTTAAAGCCATCATTACTTGTGGACCAGGGGGTCTAGACGAGTAGTTCAATTGTCGTAAACTTAGTAGAATAGAATGACAAATGCCACGTAATATACCATAACGAATTTTAAATTGTTAGTCAAACTTTCTATTAAATCAAACGATAGTGTGAAAACCGCTGTATAAAACGTAGAAAAATGACACTTATGGCGAGCAATAACGCGAGCAAACGTTTTGGTTTTATGAAGCGTTTGCCACTTATCTAACTGCTCAGGTTTTGACAAGACATTCACCAACTTTTTCCTTTTGATACAAAAACCATGGCAATTTTGATGACGTAAATACTAACCTCGAAGCAATTGAGAAAAGCGCCGAGTCCATCGTACCCCTTCTGTTTCTTTTCATGTGGTAACTTCGCTACAGGAGGTAAATAAGGTATTGAGTCCCTCGCCGCAAACAAAGCAAGCAGATTTGGAGGCAGAAACTGCGTCATGTTTTCAGGACCACGCTTTGTACAACACTCATAAATTATTCATTTAATTCACAAAATATGATGAAATTCTAGTAATATAGTTTCAGATATACAATCCGTACACTTCCCTGCACTTATGGTAACAAATTACACCTATAATTAGCAAAAAAATAGACAAATATTAATGAATCCCACCGAAGCAATGAAATTAAACTCGGCCATTTTAAAAGTAATAAACCACAGATAACAAACAGACGGATTGCGTAGAAATATCGATACATCACAATATCGATATTTTGCAGCACGTAATCGATACAAGCCATCGATATTTTTAATCTCGATATATCAATTTTCAATATTTATTTTGGTGTATCAAATTCGATATATTTTTAAGAGCTCTGCCATGAAATTCTGTAAAAACTCGAATCGCCCAAGCAAGATACTTTCGACAATTCACATCACTTCGCATTTGACATAGACATAGACATATATTTATTTGAAACTTTTATAAAGCATTCAATTGTAAAATTTAAATGGAAAACTATAATTAAATAATGTTAGTAAAATTACTTACTATTAAGTTGCAAAAAGGTCATAGCTCAGCATTGAATTCATTTGGCCTTCAAATGGAATTGTCTAAAGTCTAAACCAAACATACTACGAGCAGAAGTGAAGTGACCATGAATGCGAGTTGTTCGTTAGGGATTGTTTAGAGTAAACATCTCAGTCAATATTTCATCTTAGTGTATTATAACTTCTGAGATAACTGCGTTAAATAAAACTTGTTTTATTTAGATTTATTGACATTAGATTGTTATATTTAGCGAAACGTCAAAAAATTGGACTCTCATTAAGTGGGACCTTAATCTGCCACTCCAAATCGCCATGCGAAGACTTCATGTCTACACCCTTCTCGAGGTGGCCCTGTTTCCACTGAACACTGCGGATCTAGACTGGAGAGTCGATAAACACTTCTGAGGGTGGTGCTGACAACACGTATAAATCAAAGGTGGAAAAGAAAAAAAGTGTGTGTGTCAGCTCCGACGCACGACTGGAGTTTACTGGTTTTTTCCATATTTTATATATTATTATTGACGTCACTGTATACAATAATATTAAATATCAATATTAAAAGATATAAAAAAGTAGCATTTGCCATCTTCGATTTGAAAATGAACGCCATTCTTGTAATCAATACCCCGAGAAATCTAGAACATGACACCCATGTAGATCTATAAAAAAAACAATATTCGCCGTATTGGATTACAAAATGAACGTCATTTTCGTAATTAGCACTCAGAGAAACCTAGAATATGATACCTATGTCGATTTATCCAAAAAAATAATAATCGCCATCTTGGATTCGAAAATAAACATAATTTTCGTAATCAGTACCCCGAGAAATATATAATGTGACACCCACATCGATTTATCCAAAAAAGTCATTTTCGCCATCTGGGATTTGAAAATGAACGTCATTTTCGTAATTAGCACCCCGAGAAACCTAGGATATGACACCCATATCGATTTATCCAAAAAAAGTAATATTTGCCATTGTTTACGTGCTGAGGCAGACTACAGAGGGGTGCGCGGGGATTATTTCATTTATAAGTTATAACGTCATCGTCGTGTGGATCCCCCACTTCATTAGCGCACTCGACAAAAAACGGTCATGAGAAGTCGCATAACATCAACACAATATTTTATATAACTACCTACCTATGTATTTCTACTTTTCTCAATTTACAGTTTATACAAGTTTTAATATACAAGTTTTGTTGAAAAGCAGTAGTATTCATTTTATTATGTTCCCGGCGTGGACATAAATTGGCGACCGTGACAGGACTAGTTCAATAAGCATCGTATAGCAGTAAAATATTATTTCATCAATAATCGCGGAGTACGCCGCGATTCACCCATCAAAGGACAGCTTCACACTTGCCGTACTAGCCAGCCGGACGGTCAGCAACGTGGCCATCACCATCAGCGCCGCCCGCAGCATTGGTCTAGCCTTTAAAGTGAGCTCGTTCCATTTCTTCCCTATCATTTTATTCCCGCTTCGATCTGATTAGAGTCGTGGACCTAGTTTTTCATACCCACTTATTTTATATTTTTTATCGCAACAATTTGTCACATAGGCAACTATGGCGATTAATTAGTATTTATAATAAATTATCATTCAAACAAATTCGCAATATTTCGTTCTATATTTATATTGTACTCGTTGCATTATCTACTACATTATTACACTCGTAAGTGCCTACCTATAACTGCATTTCTAATTACGCGCTTAATACTCGCTCAGTAGTATTTATTTTTTAACTAATTCGAACTATCAACTTACATTAATTTTACCCTATTTTCACCGACATTTGTATTTTTTTAGTTATTCAACAACTCATCTAAGCATATATACATGTATTTTTCTGTGTCCAGAAAGTATTTATTCCTGACTTTGAGACGCTTGCACCAATCTGTTCCAGCTTACGCATTTCTATGCACATCCATTAAATCACGCTTCAAATAGCTGATCGCTTGAGGCCGAGCGGCCGCGCAGCGTGCATCTCGCGCAGTCGTTTGTTTGCAACTAGAACCGCGGGGTTATTATCTAAAAATTTGCAGACAGTGACAGCCACGCGATCACTACGCGAACGGTGATTAATTGTAATAAAAAATTAGTATCATGTATGACGATTGCGTAATTATTATTATATGACCGTAAAATGCACTTTTCGCGGTAGATTTAGCACCACTATACAAATTACACTAAGTAAATTCTCGTTTTGACAGCAGATGTCGCGCGATATTGGCTGTTGCATGCTGTCTGCAAGTTTCATAATAAGCGTGCAGTTTCACCCACAGCTGAAGACTGCACCGCATCAAGGCGAGGAGCGTATCGTACGCCAGATTGTTTCTTTATTGTAAACAAAGTTATTAGAAGTGCATTGTAGCTTGCTGATTTTGCATTAATATGGGAGAATTAAAAGATTTACTTACTAGACGTAGTTCAATCAAAGGTCGTGTTACCAAATTTAAAAACTATTTAACTACGTTACAACAATGTACTGAAGAGATATCCTCTATTGAAATCGGAAAGTTAGGATGCAAGTTAGCTTATTATGAAGCGTTGTTCAAGGAATTTGATGAGTTGCAGAACGATATTGAGATAAAAAATGCCGTAACTTTAACCGTGGAATTAACCGAAAGAGACGTCATAGAACAAGATTTTTACCTCTGTATTGCTACGGCTAAAGAAATTTTAACCACAAGGAGTCGTGATGACAATCGTGATGGTAGTGAATGTATGTCCACAAGAAGTCACTCTAACAGTGACGATACTTTAGGTTTTCGTTTGCCAGTTATAAAAATACCTAACTTTAAAGGCACCTACCATTGCTGGTTGGAATTCCGAGACACTTTTAAGTCATTAGTTCATAACAACAGTAAAATTAAAAATTACATAAATTTTACTATTTAAATTCATATTTAGAAGGTGAAGCATTTAGGGTTATTTATAATTTAGAAGTTACTGACAAAAATTATCCAGAGGCCTGGAAGTTACTTCGTGATCGTTAAGATAACAAAAGGCAACTTATCAATAATCATTTAAAATCATTATTTAGCATTGAGCCTATGTTACGCGAGTCTGATAAGTCGCTAAGATTTATTGTTGACACTGTTTCCAAAAATTTGCGTGCTCTGCGTACTTTAGGTCAACCCACGGACAAGAGAGATACTCTTATTATCTACATGGTTTCAGCAAAATTGGGTAATGCCACTTGTTTTAAATGGGAAGAGCATGGGAATTCTTTGTCGGACATGCCTACACTTGACGATTTCCACTGTTTTCTTAATAGTCGTGCAGACGTTCTTGAAACGGTTCAGCGAAACAAACAGGATAGACCCTTTAAGCATAACCCTGATTCGTCTGTTATAAGCCAGCGAACCAAGTCTACTTCTAAAGCATTCGTCGTTTCCACGAACGATCCTTCTCCTTCTTCATTAATACCTATTGATTGCCTTATATGCAAGGGAGAACATCGCATATATGACTGTGCCGCATTCAAGGCAACTCCAGAAGATAGGATTGCACAGGCCTCGAAGTTGAACTTATGTCATAATTGTTTACGTGTAGGTCATGATGTTCGTCGTTGTCGACTTCCGGGTACTTGCAGAGTGTGTAAACTACGTCATAATACACTGCTACATAAAGAAGCAGATACCTCGTCAGCTATTTGCAACAACCTTTCCATTCTGGCCGTTTCAACCACTAGTGAGGTTTTATTATGCACTGCATTAATTGACTTGATCAATCCTAATACCAAAGAAACAATATCTGCTCGCTGCTTGCTCGATAGCGGAAGCCAGGCTTCATTTATAACCGAAACTGTTAAGTGAAAGTTATCTCTGACTTCTCAGCCTAATAACTTGCACAATGTAGTAGGTTTAGGTAAAACTCGACTCAACATTAAAACTAAACGATGTGTAATTCAACTTAAATCTAAAAATAGTTCGTTCAATGCAATTTTATCGTGTCTAGTTTTACCACATATTTCTGAACGTCTACCTACTGTCTTTATCGATATTCGACACTTAAACTTGTCTTCTTTTAAGTTAGCAGACCCCAGCTTTAACAAACCATCTCAAATCGACATGCTCATCGACGCCGATCTGTTTTGGGACATCATTGGTTCCGAACAGTATTCTTTAGGCCAGGGTAAGCCCATTTTACGCAGTTCCAAGTTGGGATGGCTTGTTGCAGGTTCTATGCAACGTCTTAAACCCCAAACAAGTCCAGTGGTTCATTGAAACTTTGTCCACACAAGCGACCTAAACAATGAACTCACAAAATTTTGGCAACTAGAAAGTATTCCTAATAAACGATATCGATATGAGATCGATACGAGATATCGATTAAAACGATAATAATTCAACAACTTTGGTCTTCGAAACTAGATTAGGACGATCCCGCTCCACAAGAAATAAAATCTACCTGGCTAAGGTTTGCAGAAAATATTAGCTGTATTGCTAAGATTTCTATTCGTAGGTGGGCTTTAACTTATAATCCCCTTTCTATGGAAATGCATTCCTTCTGCGATGCGTCACAGAAAGGCTATGGTTGTTGTATTTATCTCCGATCAACTACTACTGAAGGCAAGATATTTGCCAAAGCACGCGTCACTCCAATAAAACCCACCACAATACTACGCTTGAACTTTGCGGAGCGCTGCTTGCCGTACAACTTAGCTCAACGGTCACTGACGCACTTCGTTGTGTCATATCACGTCATGTGTATTGGACTGACTCCAGTGTTGTGCTAGCTTCTCTAGCTAGCTAGTAACCTCTGTTAACCACAAAAGTTTTTAACTTTTGTGGTTAACAGAGGTTGTGAAATAGGCGAACTTACTGACATCGCTTCCTGGCGTCATGTACCCACCGATAGTAATCCGGCCGATCTTCTGTCTCGAGGTATCGAACCGCAACGTATTGGTAGCTGTACAATGTAGTGGCATGGACCTAGCTTCTTGCAAAGTTCGGAAGCATCTTGGCCTTCCTTAAGCCCTGTTTCTAGCCCAGACTTACCGGAATTGAAAGTCCATTCTACTGTAGTGATGAAGCCTATATTTAACTTTCAAAATTATTCTAAACTGCCACTTACAGCGTATTTTAGCATTCATTTTAAGATTTTTCCACGATTGTAAAAACCCTTGCGACAAAGTTACTGGTCCTCTACTTGTTAGTGAGCTTGATATGGCTTTCACAACTCTTGTCAAGGTTTCCCAAAATGACTGTTTCAGCAAAGAGCTGCGTTTACTAGCTAAATATCAGTCTCTTAGCCCTAAGTCAAATAAGTCAAATCAGCACCCCGAGAAACCTATAATGTGACACCCATGTCGATTTATCCAAAAAAGTAATATTCGCCATCTAGGATTTGAAAATGAAAGTCATTTTCGTAATCAGCACCCCGAAAAACCTAGAATTTAATACCCGTATCGATTTATCCAAAAAAAAGTAATATTCGCCATCTTGGATTTGAAAATGAACTTCATTTTCGTAATCAGCACCCCGAGAAACCTAGATATATAGATATATATATATATAAAATAAATATATATATCTATATATTTTATATAGAAATAACATATATATAGGTATATTATATACACAATACTTACATGCGTAAGCTGCCCCGCAGCATACCCTATGTACGTCTTAATACTCACGACTGAAAAGTGAAAGGTGCGCACAATAGGTTGCGCACAAAAAACGTAACACTGTCATTCGATGAATAGATTTTACTCCTCATATTTTTTTCATACCCGGGGGCCTTATATGAAAATCGATTCTTAAAGAGTAAACTCCAATAAACTCCAAAAAGAAAACTTGTAAAAACCCGTGAGTCCCGTCTTTAGGGTGAAGGCACCCCACATAATGGTGTCGGGATGGTTAGCGCAATGTTCCCGCGCGCCTCCGAAAAGAGCGGGCAGGTAAAACTGTCCGCAGTACGAGGAGGGCCCGGCTTAGGCTGGGCATGGCCACTGGGGTCACGGAAGAATGCGAAAGCGTCCCCGTTGCCCCGACACAAAGGCCCTCGAGGAGCACCGTCAGGTTTTAGTTGGGTAGACTTGGCCTTGCACCCTTCATCCGAGGAGTCCCACATACGCCCCGCCACTAGGTTGCGTAATGCATTTCCTGACTTAAAAAAGGGGTTGTTGTAGGTTGGCTAATTGAGGAATTGGAAGTTGTTAGAGGTATTTTTAGGAATTATATTTATCACAATATGCTACTACATATTGTTGATAAAATATTATCCTGAAGTTAGCTGACATCTGCTATTTTTTTCAGATTTATCAGCCACAACTTTTTAAATGATCGTGTTCTTTTAAAAAATAGTTAGCTAATTTGTTTTTAATTATTATGTATTCAATTTTTTAATTTTCGAGTATTTTGGCAATACTCTTAGGTAATTACGTCTTGGGCAATAATATTGAAATATCCAAATATCTATCTTTTACCCTATATTGTATCCATACCATTTAAAAATGTCGATACGTTAAAAGTAGATTTTTTCTTTCATTTGCCCATCCCTAAAACAGACTGCGAAGATAACAGATTAATTTTAATAAATAATAGACCTTGGACCAAGAGTAACAGAGTACGCAAGAATGCAGGACTGCCAGATGTAGTTCTGTTAATAGGACTCGTTTAAATGATGAACGAACTTGTATTTAATTATATTTTATTGTGCAGTATTTTTAACACAGCCACATTTCAGAGTCTAAAGTTTTTACGGAGTAAAGACGTTTCATTTAAAATAACACAACTCTTTTTATACGTGTATTTTTATTTTCTTTTAGTTTATCTTTATTTTTGTAACGGTCCTCAGCAGAAATTGCAGCAGGCATTTTCCAAATGAAATGAATAAATAAAATAATTTTTCCTTAAATTTTTACAAAGACATATGATTGCTAACTGCTACACATTCACTTTCCGCGATAGTACATCCAAACATTTTAAATATTTCGATAGGTACATCCCTAATTTTAAAGAAAAGCTTACGTTATTATTAATCGCTAAACTCTCTTCATAGACAAATTGAAAGTAACTATTGAAAAGCGTGCCTATCGCAACTGTGATCGCAACCATCAGTTGAAGTAACAGATTTTAAGTACATACATTCTGGCAGCGAATGAGTACCTTAGACTATACGACTTTACGAAAGTCCAGATATACTTGCTACAAGATTTTATATTATTTTCTGAATTTCTTATGTAGCTTTCATAACATTTCAACATTATTCGTTTCTCACGTTTCCGAAGCAACCTATAAATGTCTCGCAATCTGGTACCCTACCATATTTTTTCCAATTTCTATGGTGGTTAAATTTTTCATTAATTATTTCAATCAAGCGAAAGAGGTACGTAATGACCGTGACGCTTGGCGCGCCGTCCTCTCTGACTACCACGTTGGGGATACGGCGTGAAGATATGTATGTATGCTTTGACGATCTCCGTGGCGCAACGGCTAAGCGTGACGGAAAGTGAACGGGGATTGCGGGTTCGATTCCCGCTCCGAGTCTGGGTGTTTATGTATAATATGTATTTATTTATAAAAGAAAAGTATATAAGCTAGCGCTGTGCTGCTTTGGGACTGAATGGCGCTGTGTGAAATGTCTGTTTTAATTAAATTTTACTGTACTCCACAGGATATCTGTGATTATTTTTTGACATTTTTAATGGAATTCGATAGGATATGATGTTATTTGTGACATTTTTGATATTGTTGAGCTGAGGGTAATAAGATGCCGGTTAAGGGTGCAAAGAGTTTATTTTCCTTCGTACAAGCAGATGTCGAGAACACGCGAACTTAATTACGGCGGTCCCTAGTCTTCGTAGTCGCCCTCGAAGTAGGTACTCGCGTAGTAGTCACCGAAGGTACACGCTTCACTCAATAACAACGTTCCCCAATCGCAGAGTTCTTCTATCCAAGGTCGTCGCAGTAGTCGTTGTAGTGGTCTATGTAATTCGCCTTGATGTCGCCTCGATCGCTAGTTGAGAAACACTGACTCGGCGGCGGACACGGAGCTCTATTTATAGTCGGATAAAACGAGGGTGGAACTTTCTAGCTAATTACGCTCGTTAACGGTAATTCGACATTGTTCTCGACGCCGTCTGTTTGCATGAGTCATAGGTACATGACACGTCATCGTTCGGGAATATTCGAGGTGCAACTTGGTTCTTCTTTCTTAATTTGACTTATACCATTCGATAGTAGGCCTTAAACCTAGCAATGCGTTTTTTAGGTCATAACTCGATAAAGCCTAGGTCTCGAGATATAAGCACTAAAAGTTACGTTTCGAGCTCTATTAAAAATCGACCTTATTTCCTTACGCATAAGGTCCAACCGTAACAATATGATGATATTTTTTACCACGTACGGTAGTTTTATAGAACCAGCTTATGGAGGCGGTATTCCCGGACCGTTACGACTTAGGGACCTTCAAGAAACGAGTCTACTCTTTCCATAAAGGCCGTCAACGCACCCGTGACTCCCCGGACGTAGCAAGTGTCCATGGGCGGCGGTGATAACTTTCCATTAGGTGACTCGCTAGCTCGTTTGTCCCCTTCGCCATAAAAAAAATTGTGATATCATAGAATAATGAAATGTCTTTGTCAACATCGCTTATCTTGTGGGTAGTGGAACATCCATATGATAGACCCACATCGACTGGTGCTTGTACGACACTGAGAATCTATCGGATATCGGATATCGTGATGTGTGCTTGTGAAAACGCAACCTTATGGCAAAATCGGTACGCTATATGAAAACGATCTTATATTTTTCTAGCCGTGGATCGTGGATTTTTTTTTTTAATGGCTACACTAGTTGCGTTTTATATTCATATGCAATCGCAAATCGCAAACTGCTTACGGATGAAATGATAGAAATTGGATGTGTAAAAAGAGTGTAAAAATAAAATACAAGCTTACAGCACGTTACTATTATATTGACGAAAAAGTATCAACGACAAAAACATTATTGTTAATAGACAAGTAATGGCGAATCCGACCCAGACCATGGCCCAAAAATGTCTGCCGAGGCACGTATCTTCTCCATGCACTTGACCACGAAAATGCATTGTTCGAATTTAATCTGCAATAACAAAGCTTAACAAAGCGGCACATGTATTGACAATATCATTCATAACGTAAAGGGATCGAAAGGAGAAATGTACGATTTTGCAATATCCGACCATAACGCCCAAATATTATCTTGTCCTGTAAATAAAACTTTTAAAATAAAGAAGAGGTATAGATTTAAAAGAGACTACTCAAGAGAAAACATGATCAAATTTGAGGCTTGTTTGGATAATATAACTTTTAATGAAATATATGACTGCAAAGATGCTAATAATGCTTTTAGTAAATTTTACGACATTTTTAAATTATTTTATGACTTATGTTTTCCCATATTAAAGATTACTGTACCCACAACGACGAAACCTAGATGGATAAGTCGTGGAATTAGGATTTGTAGTAGACGTAAAAGAATATTACTATGGAAATATACACTTTCACCGAATAATGATAATAAATTCAAATTTAAATCTTATTCTAAAAGGTATCGCAAAATTATTAATTTAACTAAAAAAGCGCACAATAATCATTATATACAATGTGCTACTAATAAATCAAAAGCTGCATGGGAAATAATAAATAACATAAAAACGAGTTTGCCAAAGGAAAATATTGCACGAATTAAAATGATTGGTAAAGTTTTGACGGATCCTCAGTTAATTGCAGAAGCGTTCAATGATTTTTTTATAGATCAAATAAAACCGCAATTGAATAAAAACATAAATACGTGTAATTTTGTCAACAACAATTCAATGTTCTTAATGCCCACTATTCCATGTGAGATAACTGAAATTATAAACAAGCTTAAAAATACAAACAGCACTGGGTATGATGAAATAAGCACAAAAGTAGTAAAATTCGTATCACCGCTCATTGCTCCAGTAATTAGTCATATCGCAAACTTATGTTTGGAAACTGGAGAGTTTTCAGATAAATTGAAGGTTACTATAATTAAACCATTATTTAAAAGAGACGATAGAGAAGATATAAGAAATTACAGACCTATAGCATTACTATCAATATTTTCTAAAATTCTGGAGAAAATAATTTATAAGAGATTATACTTTTACTTTGAAAATAATAATCTATTCACTGACGAACAAAAGGGATTTAGGAAAAATACGACAATAAATATGGCAGTATACGACTTTCTTTATACAATTATGACAAGAATGGATAAGAGATTGCCAGTGTCAGCTCTCTATATGGACATGACTAAAGCTTTTGATTATGTTAACCATAATATATTATTACAAAAATTAAACTGCTATGGAGTTAGAGGTAATGTTAATGATCTATTAAAATCATATCTAGATAATAGAAAACAAATCACGTGCATTAAACGCTTTTGCACAGAAACTAGGACCGAAGTAACATATACGTCAACCGAACGTATTTCTCAATATGGTGTGCCTCAGGGTAGCGTCTTGGGTCCATTACTATTTATCATTTATATAAATGACTTACCGAAATCAATAAAATAGCCCGTGTTGTTATTTGCCGATGATAGTACTGTGATATTTAATAACAATAATTTGAATACGTTTGAAAATGAAATTAACGATTGTTTGAAAATAATAATTAACTGGCTGCAATCTAATAATCTTTTAATTAATTTAGATAAGACTAAAATAATGACTTTTAGACAACGACAAACTAGTTTAAATTTTAATATTGAGTACGGTGGTAAATATCTAGATGAGATAAACACGACAAAATTTTTAGGATTATATATTGATAACGACATGAAATGGAATACCCATATTGATGAAACATACAAAAAAATAAACAAATTTTCATATGCACTTTATAAATTAAGTGAAATAGTAAATCGTTCGGCAGTATTGACAGCTTACCACGGATATGTCGCTTCGATATTACGATACGGCATTATATTTTGGGGTAATGCAAAAGGGAAAGAATTAGTATTCAGAGCACAAAAAAGATGCATAAGATCGATTTGTCATTTAAAGCAAAGAGACAGCTGTAAAAATCATTTCAAAGAATTAAAAATAATGACACTTCCGTGTATGTACATCTATGAAGTACTTATTTTTGTTAAATACAATAAAAACCTATTTGATAGCGTAAAAGGATCAAGGCGTTGTGGAAATCTCTGTCTCGTTGCATGTAGGACTACATTATTCCACAATACAATTTTTGCTCTGGCACCTAAATTATATAATAAATTACCGAAGTTTATAAAAGATAGCACTAATTTGAATATTTACAAAAAACAATTAAAGAAATTTCTATTAGAAAAGACGTATTACTCCATTGACGAATTTTTTAATGATGATATTTAGAAAAACTTTTTTATATTTTTTTATTTGACACGTATATAATTTTGATTGCAATGTAATGAGTAATGACTATATAATAATTAATAACATTTTAAATCCAATTTAATGGCATAAATTTAACTCCAAATTTAATGACTGTAATAATATTTATCTGAGTTATTTGTTTTGTTATAAATGTTTTTGTAACGCCATGCATGAGGCGGAGCACAGAGGCTCTTACAGTATATTGCAACATTAACACCATATTTGTACCTGTGTCTCACAAAATGACTTAATGAATAAAATGAATAAAAAAAATAATAATTAGTTCTTATTATACCAGATTACACATATTTTAATAATTATTTCTAATAGGCCTTTTTCTTAGTTGTAAGTAACATTGCCAACCGTATATACTGGTGTGTGCACAAAACCACAAAGTCATAAAACGCCGGGAATAATTGCACAATACAGAAGAATGATCTATAAGAATTTGATAGTATATTTGGTCATTCTTTTTAGATAGATAGATAAGCTGTTTATTGCAGGACTACAACACACAAGGTAGGTACCTTTACAGAGATAAACATTATTAAAACAAAGTACACATTAAAAAATAATAATAGTAACAAACTTAAAAGTAACAAAAGATACACAGACGATGTTACAACGACATAATTATCAATGCATGTCCCAAGGACCATGGACAGGTGATTAAGTATAAGCATAAACCCAGGTGTGTTGCAGCACTGCAAAAGGTCAGAGTGTAACATTACTCTAATAAGAGCAAAACTCTGTTATTCTGCTATAGCCTAGGCGCATTTACGAGCTAAAAAGACAAAGGATATTCTTGTTACAACGTAACGGTTCTATCACCGACATGATTGCCAACACCATGAATTCGTAGACATGCTATGTAGCCAATCGTATTGGTTTTTCGTACTTTATGAAGTCTCGGAGCAAGAAATATAATGGGACGGAGCCATGAGTTGCTGTTCTTATCGCCATGTGTCAACTGTCCAACGAATTTTCGTGTCTCTTTCTATCTCATTGAACGTAACTACGAGTAAAACAGTTAGCTATAGTAAGTATGGCAACCTTGCACTGTCCAGTGTAATTGTAATTGTTGTTGTAAGCTTTGTTGGTCATGAAATAATTATTTGCAAAATACTCGTAAATCTTAAGCGTTAGAGTCCCGGGGCATTGTTTCTGAAGTAAGTATGGCTGGCCACTTCTTACAGGAGAAAGGCAATCTTAGTTTCAAATTACAAATAAAACGGACAAACGTCAACAAATTTATTTCAAATTCTAAAAAAATATAACACAAGGAATATAATAGTTACTATAGAAAAGAGTACAGAACAAGCCAAAATGATGTATATGAAATTTCTTGAAAAGAACGTCTGTTCGCCACGAAGAGGGCTGTTTACTCTAAACGCGTTGGCGAATGCGGGGCCCTCAGGCGAAGTCCGAGGGGGCTTATCCATGATATCAGCACGATATCAAGTGTATCTGAAACAAATCAGTTTGACGAATAGTCAACCAGACTATTACACGTATTTTGAACAAATAAAGGATTATGAACGGGCAACAATTTCGGCTAGGCACTATTTTTCACAGTTTCTTACAGAGAACAAAAACCATAGTGGACGGAGCTTTTGCTGTGATGGTGTGTCCGTTTTTTGTGGATGCGAGGTTCCGGACTAGTACCTATTAATGTGCGTGACTAAGAAAAGGTGACAGTACAAGTCACAGCTGGACATGACATCTTTATTTTCGTGAAAACCAGTAGGCAAAAACACGGGAAAGAGTGCGTATATTTTTGTTTTCATCACGGATTTTAATATATAAGTTTCTGTAGTGCAGGGGGGTTCTTCCATCATACATTGTTTTGTTATATTTCAAAAGAATTAAACAGCATTTTAGATGAAAGCTCTCAGTCGGCTTGATTTTTTCGGACATCTTGAACTATTATCGTCATATTTCAACAAATTAACACAAAACAATATTCAACTACACGTATAAATCTTCCTCTAGAATCACTCTATCTATTGATGACAACCGCATTGAAATCCGTTGTGTAGTTTAAAAGATCTAAGCGTAGATACAGCGGGACAGACGGCGGGAACCTACTTTGTTTTATACTAGTATAGATATATTTATATATGTTATATTTTATATTTATATATGTTATATTTTATATAATATGTATTTTATGATTTTTGTTTAATACACATTAAATTTTACCACTCCGACGCCTGTTTTATCATAGGTCTGCTAGAATAAATTTCATTCCGAAATAAGCAGTACCTTTGTGCGTAAGTTACATTTCATATCTCTTTTACAAGTGTGTGTTTGTACATAAATAATTAAATAATAAATAAAATAAATGAAACACTTAAGATTTACGAGTATTTTGCAAATAATTATTTCGGTACTCCAATGTTTCGACCGTCCGCGTCGGGCCGGTCATTTGAATGACTGACAGTATGATGTTACCAAACTTATTACTATTATTTGTCGTGGTTGATCCGCTCAATGAAATGGTTAGAGAGACAGATTTGTTTGACACATGGCGATAAGGGCGGCAACTTGGCCGTAACACATTATAGCCAGAGAGGTGATTTATCTGAAATTCATCTATTTAAAATGCAAATACAAAATGCACAATACCCATTTTTATTTTACATTTGAAATACTTTTTCAAAATGCTTTTTGTATTTTATTTGAATCTACGTAAATATTTAGAATTTGTTGCAAAAAGGTTTTGTCAATATTTTTAATTCATATTTCGTATTTTTCATTCTTAAATTCATAATTACTATATTTAAGAACGCACCCATTTTAAATGTGGCCAACAATAATGCCAACGTTACAAGTCAAACTGTTTCTGTGCCAATGCCAATAATGGTAATACTACAATACACCTGGAACCACTTCCAGGTCTGTTTTCGTTTGGTGGAATGATTATGAGGCCACATACACGGTTCATGAAAGATGAACTCTTTAAACAAAACTAGTGTTAAAATCAATGAAAGAAGTATTTTATTTGAAGAAAATATTTTGAAAATACCTATTTTGTATTTAAATACTTTTATTCAAAACTATTTTGTATTTGTATTTGAAATAAAAAAATAACTAAACATTTGCAATTTGTATTTCAATACTTTTAATAAACCATGATGCACATCTCACATGATTATAACTTCGTCTAACATGATTCTTGACTCTTTCTTAGCTAAATGTCATGTCTGTACCATGTTATGTTTTTACGTATGCCATAACCGATTCCGCCATAATTACTCTAAACCCAGGGGAGAGGTAAATAAATAATCCACCGTTAGAAATGAGAAACTAAAATTCATACTATGGGTATTGTGGACCCAATTCCTTTTCTTAATTTAACATCTACTTTATCTGAGATAGCTGTGGTGTGGAAGCCAATGTGTTAGCGCAGTCTTCCCCGATTTTTAAGGTTCCAATGACAAAAACACGTAACCGTTTTTTTATTGTGTCTGTATGTTTGTCTGAATGGTACGGCCATTTTACTCGGAGACTATTGGCATTGTATTGGTGAAATTTGGAAGGTAGGTGTATTCTCCAAACCGCTATACAAAAGCATGGTGCAATTCTGTTAAAAATTAAGGGAGCACGGGACACTCCATAATATGTGTAACTGTGGAATGAAATAAAAAATTCCAGTGCACATAAGCCAAGCAATCTTACCGAAAAAAACCACTATCTTGCTGACAAGGGTACGGGGTAGCGACAATGGCGTGTTGAAAACTATCTTAATTAATTAATTGTTCTATACTTGCGCATTAGAATGCTTTTATATTACAGTACCTGAGCGACCGAGATTTGCTCGTTGATCGTACATAAAAAAACAAGTTTGATCACATTGCAGGATTCGAACCGACATACTACAGACCTTAGCTCTAGCCGCTATGCCATTGAGAAGGTAACCTCTGTTGCGAAACAACCGGCTAATACCATTACGAATTTCAAATTTGTTAAAACACTAAGAAAACGAGTTTTCCCAGAATTAAGACCTAGCTATATCGATTTTTCGTCCCCGTAAATCTTTTTATTGTTAATTTCGTCGAAATCGTTAGAACCGTTTTCTAGAACATGATTACAAATATACAAATATTGCTCGTATTCTAGTATAGGATAGGATTGGATAAATTGGAACATGAAGATGAAAGATGAACCCTTTAACTCGTATTTGTCCAAATATTGCTGGTACTTGTTAAAATAATTAGGCCAAATAACGCAGGTATTAGAGACTTGTTAAAATTGGACCGAATAGCGCTGATACTAAGTACCTGCTAAAATAATTGCACCAAATGTCGTCTATACTAGGTACTTGTTCAAATAATTGGACTAAATATCGCTGGTATGTAGGTACCTGAAAAAATAATTGGACCAACTATAGGGGATACTCATAAGTAGGCATTTTTCAAATTAATACCTAATATCTTACACTACCTATACGTACTTACCTACTTGTCAAAATAATTGGATCTAATGTCGCTGGTACTAGCGGTAACCTACTTGTTAAAATAATCGGAGGTTGCTACCTATTATATGGAAGTGAACAGATAGGCTTATATCCGTAAAAAATTTGCTTTTTCTCAACATAGTTGCACGATAGATATAACTTATATGTTGTCTCTTTTACTATCAGTGCCATAATATTGTCTTTTTTGCTTTTGTCAAGTCGAAAACTTTATATTAATGTATAGTAGAGGTCGCCCTGTCGTCGAAATTCGATCGTAAATATAAACTCATAAAATCTTTGGCGACAATCTACTCTGTGCGACTGTTTGATCCAAGGAGGAGAAGGAGACTTTTTGGCGGGAACGGGAGAAGCGAGGTTGTCATTTTATTTAGATTTTCTATTTTTTACATTTATAGGAGTTTTAAAGTACAACAGTGATAGTATATTGTGTTTTAAGTTCTGTGTAAGTGAAAAGAATGGAGGAGATCTAAATAAACTTGTGTAGCTGAAGTTTTTGCGCTCTTCCAAGAAGTCCTTTTCTAACTTCAGTAAAGCCTACTATCACTTTACTGGAGGAGTATTAGGGACAGTTAATGTTTCTCCAAAAGTTACGTCATTAGGCTGATG
The DNA here is from genome assembly GCA_907165235.1 of Zeuzera pyrina. NCBI lineage: Eukaryota > Metazoa > Arthropoda > Insecta > Lepidoptera > Cossidae > Zeuzera > Zeuzera pyrina. The sequence continues at coordinate 9,277,384 of OU015647.1, read as the reverse complement.
GTCTTGTTACCAATGCCTTAAGAACAATAAATAATAAATAAATGATCCAAGGAGGCAAGGAGATTGCATTAGAGTATATGATCACAAACTAATATGAATTTGACATTGACAGTCTTTTTGACATTGACAGTATGAACGAAAACATCGAACGTTTTATTTAATTTAATGTACCTACTTATTTGTAACACATACTACATATAAGTTTTATCTTTCTCCAGTCTTTCTCCACACACTCCTCCGTCCGCGCAATTTTTTTAAAAAGGGAAGCAAAATTTTAGCTTCACGTATTAATATATAGGGTTAATTTAAAACAACTAATAATCTCTTAGTGCAAAATTCCTGTCGACATATCTAACAACTTTGATCCACGACTTTTTTCAAAACTTAATACGTTCCTCAAAGAATATTTGTTAAGTTTTGTTGTACTGTCTGAAACGTAATTACTCTGTACGTATTTCCAATGATGCAGCGCAAGCAATGTGCGTGCGCCGCTTAGCGACTGGGTAGAGTAGGTGCCATTTTCAGAAACATTTAATGTATTTTTAGTTTTGTATGAAAGAAAAACCTTATGAATTTTTAAAAATCGTAAAACAAAAGTTATTGGGAATAATGTTTAGTACGAAATACTACGAGGTTATTAGTATTTTTCAATTAACCCTGTATAGATAAGCATATCGGTTTCTACTACTTGGTAAATTGTTATACTACTTGTAAAATAAGGACACAAACTGTTTTCTGGCTACATAAATTGCTATCTGTTGTTCAAAATAAAAAAAAGTTCGAAAAAATTTTTTTATTACAACTTAAATATCGTCTATCAGGAATAAAACGATAATGATTGCAACTGCTACCAATGTTCCGATTATACCGATAATTGCTATCCAACACAAAGTGTCCTCTTTGCCGCAAGATTTCGAACTAATATCCCGAAGCGGCCGAGGGTTTGATGTTAATTTAACTGGAACAAATCAAAATTTTAAAAGTTTGATAGAACTTCAAAGTTTATTAACACGACAAAAAAATACTCACACATTAGATTGAAAGGATCGAGCAGCACAAATCTAAAACAAAATTTATTTTTAACGGAAACAAAATTATAATTTTTGCATATGATAACACAGAAACGAGCGCCAAAGTTAGAATAAAAAAAATGGAAAATATTGTCGTGTTTTGCATAATTTTTAATAACAAATAAAAATATTAAAACTCATATGAAAAATGAAGTTATACTATAACGCTATCAAGTATATTTAATATATTTAATTTCTATAAAAAACTATATTCTATGAAAATATTTTTTTAATTAATAAGATTTTCTTTTCATCGTGGTCACTGTCAAAGTCAAAGTCAAATCAATTTATTCAAGTAAACCCAAATGCAAGGTATTTTTGAACGTCAAATCTACTTTAGTTCGGTTCAAAAAGGAAACCTGAATACTGAGAAGAACCGACAAGAAACTCAATCAGGTATAATTTTTTCAACATCATTCTACAACAGTTATTTAAAATACAATATTTATAAAGCCAGTAAATGCATATGCAGAGAGGATCACTTCCAGTCTATTGTTGTGTCTTCAATGAAATCGCTAATTTTGTAGTATGCTTTTCCAATCAGTGTGCGTTTAATGACAAGTTTAAATCTCTTTTCCGTTAGTTGAGTAATTTCTTGAGGAATTTTATTATAAAAACGAACACAGTTACCCAAAAATGAACCACTTGACTTTTGTAATTTAAATTTAGGAATAACTAGCTGATCACGACCACGAGTTTCCACACCATTAACAACGCCTTTCTTTTGAAATAGATCTAAATTTTTTCTAGTGTACATTATGTTTTCATAGATGTATAACGAGGGTAAGGTGAGTACATCAATGTCTTTAAAACTCTGTTCACACTAAATAGTAATTCAAATAAAGGGTGGCGGACGGCGAGAGTAAAATCATATAAATAGCGTCTAGATCTTCGTGTAGATATATATTTTTGTATACACAGATTATTTCCCTTATTTTTATTGTTTTGTCATAGTCTTTTATTAGTTATTAAATAGTTACATAAGGGAAATGTTCATTCTTTATTTGAACGCTTTGTTTTGTATTAGTATTTAGCTTTGTTTTGTGCTTTAGTAACTGACTAATGTGTGGTTTCATATTTGTATTCAGCCGTAGTATTATATTGGTGGTAAGACTATCCATTGTAATAGTTTAATAAGTGATAAATAAATAGTTTGAATATAAATGTATAAATAAAGAATGAGAGAGCGAGAGAGAGATATATTGTTGTCTCCTTTGCAGAGGTCCGCGGCTCGTGTAATGCGCGCTTGCAATTGGGTAATTCGACGAGCGGTGTATTGTTTCAACCCGCTCTAATCGCGCATTACGCGTCGCGTATATAAGCGATCCGCCGCCGGCCTCTGGGACCCTCTTCACCTACGCAGGCGTAGTGTTCGCACACGCCGCTAGGCCCCATCTCCGGCGGCTCCAGACCCTACAGAATAGATTCATGCGCACCGCCACCGGAGCCCCGTGGTACGTGCGCAACGTAGACCTCCACCGCGATGTAGATTTACCCACCGTTAATAAGTGCCTCAAGGAGGCGTAAAAGCGCTACTTCGAGGTTGCTTCTCGCCACGCGAACGCTCTTATAGCGAACGCCGCGGATTACTCCCCCTCAGGGAGCCCCCGACCCCACCGTAGACGACCGAGGGACGTTTTAACGGACCCGGACGACCTCATAACAGCGGCGAACGACGCCCTGTTAAACGCCACAACCAACGCTGGGACATCACACCGCCCCCTTCGGAGGGGGCGTAAACGTCTTGCGCGCTAACACTAGGGCCTCTGTAGGTTCTCTCCGACGATCACATCACACATACTCAGATAGGGCCTCACTTGAGCGCGGGCCTTCCGCCCGCGCTGAGTCACATTATAGGCACTCACCATTTCGGGCCTTCAACCGATTGTACGCCGGCCGGTTATAGCCACTCTGGGACCGGCCCCCACCCGAATAGGTTTCTTGACGGCACGCAGGTGCATATTTTCCCGGCGACAACCTGAGCCAAGGTTCCGTCCTCCATCCCGGGTACCCCCCGGACGGAGGAGCCCTCAGGCTTTGTCGACCTCTGTGGGGGAGCGCCCTCCGCGCTTCCTCGCTACGCATTCGGCTCGCTACGACGGCCTGTAGGGTCAAGCGGCGGTGGAGGGTAGTTTTAGCCGGTTCGAGCCCGGCACTACCCGGTCGCGCCTGACGTTCTCTCGTGAGGCGTCGGAGGCGGCTGGGTGCTCGTGCGGAGTTTCTTCCCTTCCGATAAACAAAAAAAAAACCTGTGGGACCAGTCGGGTGAGGCCCTTTCAAGAAAGAAGACAACTACTAAGAAGACTACAGAGAAGCCTACTTAGAAGCAAGAAAAATTCAAAGAGGAATTTAATAGAAGACTTCAAATAAGGGCTCACCCATCTCGCGCCACATATATTTGTAAAGTGACATATATGTGTAAACTGGTCCATTTGGAATACAAGAATATTATTCTGGGTTCTCGTGTTTCATTCTACGAATACAATCCACTACTCTCAGTGAAGTTGGGGCACCGGCGAGGAGGAAGACACATCGAAGGCTCGCCCCCTCAACATAAAGGTTTTTTATTTTTAGATTTAAATAAGTAGTCATGCGAAAGTTAGGTATAATTATGAGAGTGGAAAAGTAATAGGTACGCAATTTTGTGACTTCTTGCTAATAATATTCTAACGTAATAAATCTTACGCATTTATTTTTATCCAAGCGAAGCAACGCAATGGAAATTTTGACGGCAGGGATCAGAATTTTTCGAAGTGACTACAAAACGTACCAAAGTGATATTTGGTAACCTGATTCTTCATTTCATTGACTTCATTTTGTCAGGTGCGTTACACGATTGGTTAACTTTTGTAACACAAAAAAAAAACAAAGAAACCTCTTTTAAAACAGATTTACATTTTTCGGAGCAATGGGACCGATTTATGTTTTTAAACTTTCTGTATAGTTTAATCTGAACATATTCTTCAAAATGCCAGTTGGATCTTTAAAATTAATTATTGTCCTTAAAATAAACGAAAATTACTGTTTTTTTCGTATTTTTCGTAAGCTAGCACGTACGTTGGCACAGAACAGAAGGTCTATTTTAGATTAAATTATCGTTTATCAATGCGTAGTTTTGAACGTCTTAAATTCAAATTAATAACACACAGTGGTATTTAACCAGAAATACACAGGCTTACATTTGCCTGCAGCACGCGAGCAAAACCGCAGCTTATTACTGGTTTTTATTGTTAGTAATAGTTTAAATTATTATAACTTTTAAATACGGCCTCAGAATTAAGGTCGTCATTCATTCATCACCCCGGCATCCCACCAGCGGGATTATTCACAAACGTTGGAAAGAACTTTCCGTATCTGACACGAAACTTTTCGATGATTTTGTCTATACCTACGCGATTCACAAATCCGAAATCGTATTATATTTATATTATATATGTCGGAAAAGACACGGCGCAATTCGTGCTTTTGCAACTCAGCCATGAGAAATAGGTACCTAATCTTACAAGAGGCGAACTACTCCATAAAATACAACGTTAAGACAAAGTTAATGTGCAAACGACAGAAAACTCTTTGTAACAATCATTACATAGGTAATTGGAAATTTAATAATGGCAAACGATCCGTCGGAGAAATGCTATCGCACCGGCCGCCGTAGTCTAACAGACTCAGCGCCGGCCCCGACGTTCTGTTAGCGCGTCATCGGAAGTCGCGCTTTGCCATGGTATAGTCAAATGAGTGCCTTTTATTATTTCCACCGACACGGCCTTCCTGACAACACGCACGTCCTCGTGCGTTCTTCATCTCATTCTCATTCGAAAATAAATAAAACGAAATCTGCACGTCTCTGCAACAAACATCTCTTCATTCTATCACAGACACCCTAAATGTCTTCACTAACATTCTAAACATCTTCACACACACACCCTAAACATCTTCACACACACCCTAAACATTTTCACACACACCCTAAACATATTCACACACACCCTAAACATCTTCACATACACCCTAAACATCTTCACATACACCCTAAACATCTTCACATACACCCTAAACATCTTCACATACACTCTAAACATATTCACAAACATCCTAAACAGCTTCATACAAGGTACGCAATCACAAACACCCCGAACACGCTAACACAAGGTACCCAATGACGAACACCCTAAACAGCCCCATACAAGTTACGCGTATAACACTCGCTACAAACCTGCGCCATGCAATCTGTCAACAAGATGCTACTTAACGTACCTTCATCACGTCGTCACATACATTACGCGTATAGCACTCGCTACAGATATGCGCCACACGCTGGGGACCAACGCGCATATAGCACGAGGCAGGCCAGCGGCTTGCAAGCCAGTCAACGAGATGCTACATAACGTACCTTCAACATCTCACACGCCGAATGGTCCCACGACCACCGCGTCACTCTCGGGCTCCATCTCGCCCACCGACTCCTCTCTCGTCAACAACACTATAGCCGATGCGAACTCGTTTTACTCTAAAGCAGACTACATAGTGATTTCATCGTCACCATGAGTCCTTCACTCCCTTTAGCTACCTTATGCAAACTTGTGGGGTACACGATACTTCAAATTCTTAAAGTTTACCCTTGAACACTCATCGTACACCTCATTCGCTTAGTAAGTTTTAAATCAGAATTTCCAGCTCCAACTAAGTCAAAGTCACTCTAATCCACTCAAGCAAATCCAGCCACAAGGCGGTCCCGAACGCCAGATCCACTCCAGCTCGAAGCGAAAAGAATATTTGTGAATAACCTGCTGGACCCTTTTTGCTTGGACGCCCACATATGATCATTACGTTTTCTCCTTGCACTGGTTTGAAATTTTCCGGCATTTCGCTGACTTACTTCGCTGAGTTATTTTTATTATTTACCACTTCGTTAAAAATGCGTTGCATTGATTTCGTGCTATTCGGAAACACAATATATCATATTGACATTTATCGAGGCGTCAACGATAAAAACTTAAAGGTAGTTAAAGAAAATTAACACCGAAGGCTTGACATCAATGATTATATTTACAAAAGAGGATTATAACATCAATGCTGGGCATAGTTAAAAAAAATGTAACATCAAGGCTATTGTTAGGCTACACTTCCCAATCGCCTTTGACTTCTAGCTTAACCGCCAGTTGTAGTCTTCTTCAGCTAAAAAGGGTCTCATGGAACTTTAATCTTGAATAACTACTTGTAGTGACAGTTTTCTATTACGAATGTATCATCACGTTATCGAAGCAGTAAATAATCTAAATTATAGCCACGCCTCAATGAATGTTAATATATTATCGCATTACAGAATGACCGCATTTATAATTTATCGCTCCACGTTTTTATCGCCACGATTTTATCGTACACGGTACAATAGAAAGCAAATTGCTTCCCTAGCAAAATGCAAAATGCTTCCCTATTGTGTGGCTCGAAAAGACGCTGTCTCAGAGTCCATGGCATGGACGTGGACAATTAAACAATAATATATCTAAAATACTAAATAAGTTTATGGGCTACAAAATAAAAAGCGAGATCTATTCATTCGTTGTATGATATTATAATAATTGTAGATATGCTATGTAATGTATTTAGAATAAAATTACTGAACAGAGCATCGGATTGTTTCCGAAGGATTCTGTTCTCTCTCGACGGACCACAGAGGACGGTCGTCTATGACGTAATACTTTTGTTTTATCATGGCTATGTGATGCATTGGTGGCATTAATTTTCTTTGTTTTCCACTTTGTTTTTATTCAGTGATTCTACTTCAATGAAGCGAAATTAAGTTTACAGTAAGCGGCGTAAGTATGCGACTCTCTGAGAGTTTCATATTTACGCCCTTTGCAGTCGAAACTTTGGGTCCCTGGGGCCCCGAAGCCCATCGACTGGTTTCTGATATTTGTAAGAGACTGGTCGAGGTTTCGGGAGACCGCCGGGCTGGCAGCTTCTTCCGCGAACGAATCAGTTTGGCTATTCAAAGAGGCAATGCTGCCAGTCTGCTAGGTACCTTAAGCAATGAAGCTTCCTAAGCGGCAACTCTGAGGAAGTCTATTATTTAAGACAATTTATAGTTTTATGTTTGTAAATATTAACGTATATATGTACTTTTTGTTAATGTAAATAAAGTTTACATGTTTTATTTTATTCCAAAAGGTTCAGTACACCTCATGCTAGAATTTTTTTTTTTAATTATAAATTTAATTGTATAATGTACATAAAGGCCGGCAATGTACCCGTGATTCCCCATTGGATTCCCTGGACATTGCGAGTCCATGGGCGGCGGAAATCATTTTCCATCGGTTGACTCGCTTGCTCGTTTGCCCCCTCCGTCATAAAAAAAACATTCGAGTAAAAAGACAATGGGCGCTTTTATAATTAACCAATGAACGATTTTATCGCCACGATTTTACCGTCCGCGATACAATAGGTGAGCAAAATGGTTCCCTACGTGTCGTGCAAAGACGCTTTTTTGTCGACGACACGTCCAAGGCAGGACGTTATCGTCGATGTAAAAAAAAGTCTTCATACATTTTGCTTGCCTATCTTATGTGGACGTTAAAATCGTGGCGATAAAAACGTTCAACGTAAATTGTAAAAGCGCCTAATAACATTAAATCTAGATGGTAATCGTTGCATATTATAATGTATTTTTCGAAATAGCGTAGGTAAATAATCTAATGTCCTTCCGGTGATGAATAGGTGCTGATCGTTGACTTTGATGTAAATCGGTACAATACATATCTTAACGTTAATATTTACAAACTTTAAAACTAAACATTATCTATATCTATAGATACTATCTATATTTTTAAACACCAATATTATAAAATAAAAATTTGTTTGTTTGTAATAGATAAACTCAAAAACCACTCAACCGATTTCAAACATACTTTCACTTATAGAAAGCTACATTTTGTGATAACTTTGGAGAAGAAGCTAGCTACTGAGGTACAGGCCATATGTCTAGTTCAGTAGTTAGAGATTTCATTAATATTGTGAAATTTGTCAATAAAGAATTATTATTATTATTATTATTATTATATTATTATTATTATATTATCAGCGAGTAACATAAGCTGTATTTTATTTTCTTTTATTTTCAAAAAAATTCTACCCGTTCGTAGGCGAGGCGGGTCGCTAGTCTTAAATAATAGACTTCCTCACAGTTGCCGCTTAGAAAGGTGTCATTGCTTAGTGCCCAGTAGAATCTTTAAATAGCCACTGATTCGTTGGAGGAAGCAGCCAGCACTCGCGACTTTCATAATTATTTTGATGTACTTACATTTTCAAATATTTTCCGTTGGTATGAGTCATTGATGAAATAATAATAAAGCCGATGTTATCTGAACATTTCGAACATAATTTTAATTACTTTTAACGACATAAAAAGCAAATGTTGCCTCTAATCAATTTGTCAATTTTGACAGTTAATTTCTTTAAATACATAGGCTCTGGTTCAGATAAATGCCTGTAGGTTATAGAACCTCCTTGATTTTTGCACGATTACCACAAGTCCACGAGCAAATAAGTTAACAATCACAGAGAAAATTGTACATTATACTGAGAATGTTCAACGGAATATAGGTTACAAACAACTTACTGTTGTCAAAAGAAAAGAGTATGTGGCTTTTATCCTGCTGCTTACAGGGTATACGATTTAACCTTTTTTGTTGGACTAGAAGAAACCTACCCAAGAAGAACATGGGTACTTAGTTCCCTTGGGGCGAGACTGAGTTATATGGGGCTTTTACCAGCAAAGACTTCTGCGGTGGTGGCCGAGAAGCATGTTGTCGAATGCCTTCGGTATCCCTTACGGACAGTGACGGCCTTAGGTTGTAGCGAGTCGACCAATCGCTCGGGATCTTGCCTCTTGGGCTACAAACCGATTTAAACTTATACGTAAATATCTCTAGTTTTTAGGCTGTAAGATTTCCTGAACAGGTAAGTAAAAAAAAGTAATTTAAAAATTAAACCGCCTTCAAAAAAACACTGAAAAGTACAAAATAACTATCCTTACGATACACATATCTATATAATTAAATTTAACAGTTACTGACGTCAGTGCCAAGCCCACCAAACTAATAGACTTTCTGTTGTTGCACGTTGATTTGGCATCGACTTCAATAACTGTCAAATTTAATTATATATAGTGTATCGTATTTAAAAAGTTATTTTAATTATACTTGAGTTTTTATTAGTAAAGATTAGTTATTTTGTACTTTTCAGTTCTTTTTAAGGTAGTTTAATTTTTTTAATTACTCTTTTATTTCTTCATTTTTTTAATTTCAGTTGTAATTGAAATTAATTACTACTTAATCATTTTTTTAATCATGTTGCCATCTAACGATTACACGATTACTTTTTAAATTGCTAAGCCACTTTGAAATTTTCATCGAGTTTGTTTAGCTAGAGCCTAACTGCATGCAAACATTGAAAAGAAAACAACATGCATAATGGACATGTTTTAGAATTACGCTGTTAAGTCAACGACACGTTTTCCTAGTGACTGATACACACTTAACTCTCTATCTCAAAAGCTACTGAACCGATTTTTATATAACTTGCAGTTTCCCTAAGTTACAAGTTACCTAGTCCAACTAAAAAAGAATTTTTGCGATTAGACTTATAGGTTTTGAGATATGCGCGGGCATGTATGTTTGCCCGCATGTATTTGTCTAGTGACTAGACAAATGGCAAACGTTACGTTAACGCCAGTATATTCAGTATAATAGCGAACGTTATTGACGCTATTGTAAACCTTTTTGAATGACAGGTCGTCACAAGTTGTCACGCTGAGGAGAACGCTGTTGACTTATTTTATTACTTTGTGTTATTCCTTTATGTGATAAATTCCTAAAATCTTTAGCTATTTCCCGCTCAAACTCCAAAAACCACCAATCGACACGTGTTTCGCCTCTCAACGAAGCATCCTGACAATATACCAGAGATAGGAGTCGGTCAGCAACCAGCACCAGCACCTATCTCTGTCGAAACACGTGTCGATTGGTGGTTTTCTGAGTTTGAGCGGAAAATAGTTAAAGATTTTAGGAATTTATCACATAAAGGACTAACACAAAGTAATAAAATAAGTCAACAGCGTTCTCCTCAGCGTGACAACTTGTGACGACCTGTCATTCAAAAAGGTTTACAATAGCGTCAATAACGTTCGCTATTATACTGAATATACTGGCGTTAACGTAACGTTTGCCATTTGTCTAGTCACTAGACAAATCGCAAAACGTTTCGCACCATCTAAATGTCATTGCTCAGGAAGTGTCATTTTGATACGTTTTATTCGGCGGTTTTCACACTACTTTTCGTTCGATTTAATAGAAAGTTTGCCTACTAATTTAAAATTCGTTATGCTAGATCACGTGGTATTTGTCGTTCTATTCTACTAGCGTTAACGACAACGATTGATTTTTAATGATTTTTGAAAGTCTCTACATTAAAACTATCGATTGTGATTGGAATCATATCGAATCTGTCAACTTTACGATTGCTGATAATGGCTTTTGAGGGTTTTAGGATCAAATTTGACAGCTCGCAAAGTGTTCGTGGCAATGACTAAGGAAACTAAAGGACATGGCATGTTGATCTGTAACAACATTTAATTATATATATTCTAACGTATAACATTCAAACGTGGCGTTGTCTCTTTTTGACTTATGGCTTCTTGTGTGTGTAAGAGAAAACAACAGTAGTTTTCTCAAAGAGTAATTTTTTAAGTGACATCATCGTAATGTCAAAACGTGCCGGTCCGCCATTCTTTGCGACACGCTGTCAAGTAGACGAAGTGTCAAAACATATTACCGAATTTAATTTTTTTTAATGTTTTTATGTTTTTGTTCTTGATATTGGAATCCTTTTGTTAAAAAAGAAGCTAGCATAATGCCACAATAATTCCTAAGTGTAGTGTGTTAAGATGTGGCTCGAGGAAAAGCAATAATCAACAAAATTTATCATAGCACCGGTACGTAACAGAAATTCATTAATTTAGTCTGATGTCGTATATCTTTCCATCGTAATTACTGTGTTTCTTAGTTTACTGTATTATAGTCAAGTATTTTTTTAGTTATTAGCAGTTTTTATTCATATAATACAGTAAATTACTTCATGTCAATTTTTGTTGTTATTGCAGTTAGGGCTGTCCATGTACTTTAAAATAATATCAATAAATATAGGTATCACGTTTATATGTCGTAATTATCTCGTTTCAGATTACCATCATGTATTATTAGAGGAAAAGAATGGCTTGATATAATCGGAAAAGAAAATTGAAACCCCTCTGTAAAAATTACATACATATATATGATATATTGTAACGTAACACTATTTTGTAGGAACGGTGTTTTGAATTGGTGATTACGAATTAAATTTTTTATGTTAAATAAAATATGTTTTAGAAAAATAATTAATTTGTTATCCTTGAAATGTTGTCTATAACTAATTAATAACAATATTAAAACAAAATTACATTATTTACAAACATATAATATAAAATGTCGATATACAGACAGATTCTGAATTTATTAATAAAAGTTTTATATAGTGAATTCGAACAATAGACGCACGGTAGCTACACCGCGATGCGTTCGCAACATTCATTCTCGAAGAGAACGAATAACATTCATTCTGCTAAAATTGTTTTTTTTTTACTCACCAGCGCTCACTCGTCTTAGTTGTTTTAAGTACAAATATTAAAAGAAAAAACTATTTTAACTAATACGAATATACCTAATATTTGTAATTTTCTCCAACGTACTATCGTTTTGGTGACAATCTTTCTAAACTTATAATAAGCGTAAAATTTTAAATAATACAATATAATTGTGAATCGAGTGTGATCCCGTACCGGGTAAGTTGTTGCAATGTGCATACCTACTTTTCACTGTATTAATAATCATTGTTTGGCTTCATACATTGTAGGTTTGTTTTTTTAGTATCTTCATGTTTATTGCTGTTTGATTTGAAACTTAAATGCTAAGTAAATGTATCTAGATTATATATAGAACTAGTTCATTCCGAATATCTCATATTTTTAAATTATTTAAATCATACTGGTTGCAAACCGTCATTTTGTTTTCACAACATTTTAAACTTGTATAGTATCATTCACTGTTTATTCTTACATAACGCTTTGTATCTACTGTTGTAAATTACTGCTAATTTTCATTATCTGGACTGCCGCATCACCCAGTTTGCTTCGTTGCTAATTGTAAACCTACCCCCTTGTATATATGATAATCGGCTATGGCAGTCCAGAACGAAGAAAGTACTTATTATAACTCGATCCATGCACGTTCCAGGAACTCCGTTGGGATTGGACTCTGCCCCTTCTATCTACATCACAGACACCAACACCAGTCACCAACCAACAATTTACCTACAGCGCGGCTGTACGGGTTGCAACATTCGGCCATACCCAGAAAAGGAAGATAAGGGGAGTACGGTGCCGCGAAAGGACGGTGACCGCAGTAGATCTAAACTCATCGCTAGCCTGATCCACGACCCGCTTATTTTTTGTTTCCAAATTATGACTTAATTATTTCTTAAAATAAATGTAACAAATTTTTGTCTTGACTTAATTATTTTTTTTAATTGTTTTTTTTTAACTTCATTTTTCTTAATATACTTATTTTGCTCCCTCAAGCTCCCCTAAGGAGCAGGATGTGACAATATACGTACATATCTGCACGCTGTATCCTCAACGGGGTAGTCATAATATAATATATTTATGTTATTTGCATTTTGAAGAATCTTCTTTCAATAGAAAATTAAGTAAAATAATTTAACTTTTATTGGGAATCAGAGAAAACCACTAAATAGTGGTAATTAATTACTTTTTAATTTCATGATCATGTAAATCCTCTATTGAGAAAAAGTAACATGAAAATATGAATTGATTACAGAATGCGGTTGAATTTTGATTTGATGCTTACGAGATAAAAAAATCTCATAGTTCTAAATATCTGGTTCTGAATGAAGGGAATCAAGACCCCGCAGAGTTATTTTTTGAGACCAAAATAGCTTATAGTGGTTTTATTAAACTCAGATGTGGTACAATTTGAAGAATCCTTTAAAAGACTTTGAGCAGAAGTAAGAGACGAAGTGTCGAAAACTATTCCTTTGGAACAAATAACCGGTTTAATTTGCTGTACTAGGTGGATCCTGCGAAAACAATACATGATTTCAAAGAAAGAAGTTTTTTCTTCAGGTACCAAAAAAACGACAGCGATTTACATGATGAGTACAATAACTGCTTCAATTTAAATTTCAGTGTTCAAAAGTTTCATTTATAACATAACATAACATAACTTCACGCTGTATCCCCAACGGGGTAGCCAGAGAGGACGGAGCGCCAGGAGTCGCGGTCCTTACACACCTCTTTCGCTTCCTCAAATCTCATCATTCTCCTCACACATTTTCGCCTAGGTATGCGAGTGCTTTTGACATTTCCGTCTGCTAACACTCTGGCTATTTGATCTTCATAAGTCAGCCTTGGTCTTCCTTGGCTTCTTTTACCACTCATTCTAGTGCTATTTAGTTAGCTAGATTTATTTTGTGAATATATTATTAAAAATTTTATGTTTTTAATATAATTATTATTTCACAAACAGTAATATTAACAAACAGTTTTATTTTAACCCAGTAAAAATAATATGTTACTATACATTAGATATGACTAGTCAGACATTGGTCACCCTTGTAGTGCCTAGCCTAGCAATTTACTATCTTAACTTTTAAAAGATTTATATTTAATCAAAACGCCGGTGCGTTGTGGATTTTTTACGCTAGAAAATATTATAAACTGTATAATATTACCTATTTCTTCATAATGTAAAGAAATTAAATTTGTTTGTTTGTAGGGGATAAACTCTGGATGTACGTAACTGAATTTGAGAATTCTTTGACTAAGATAAGTCCACAGTGTTTTATTCCTAATAGAAATGTTGTTCCCAATTACTATGTGGTAAGGCCATTAATTTTTACTAAAAATAATTATTCTGGTATTTAGTTTATCAAAGTGCTACAGTACGCTATGGCTATAGATTTGGTCGGTCCGTATGTATGTTTCTCATAGCATTTAGATAAAATTTCACCATCATCACCTCTAGAAGAAGTAACATTCTGCATCTAAAGAAAAGAAAAACATTAAAAGTACTATGTGTTGTTCTTCGACTAGTTTACCCTACGTTAATTGATCTTCAACATTTATCAAAGCGTTTCATAAAAATATGGGTTTCCTTTAAAAAACAATTTTATTTCTGTAATACTCATGGACGTACTATTAAGTATTACAAAAAGAGGTAAGTAATTTGTTTGTATGTAGGCTTCATTCAAGGTTCCATACAAAAATGATCGAAACCCTTTCTATCCTTGAAGGCGCCTGTTGCTATTGTTGCTAATAACACCTTAAAATCGCCTTAAGCGCAGATTCTAATTATATGCCGACAGCATCGAACTACGCTGACTGCTGTTTTCAGTTTGAACAATATTTCAGTACTTGTATATAAATATATGTCGTAAAATCCAAAAACACCTCCATTTTCTGAAGTCATCATGCAAAATAATTGTCATTTCAATACACTTTCTTACATTTCAATACTTAATATGCTGACACAAAACTTCTTTCAACAACTGAGTTATCGACATCTACATAGTAGACATTTGGGACATCACTAATCGGCAGCCATTATTTGCGACAGTCGAGGTTTAGATATGCACGTTTATTTTGTACTTATTTCATGTCGTTTAGTTTCCTTAGTCATTGGTTCGTGCTTATCGTTATGGCAAGTCTCTCTAATCTGTGGTTATGGCAAGCTATTTTTTCGTAATTTTTATTGATCGGTAGTTTACGAAAATAAGCGTTATGTCGGGACTGCAGACCCTGAAAGCCTACTATCACTTTACTGGAGTTTTACAACAAGAAAAAACTAATTTACTTGTGATTGTACTTATTAATACGTGACATTGGCAAATGCGCTAATCTGTGCGCAATACCATAAAGAAAGAACAAAAAAAAATACATTATATTATATTAAATTTACTAGTTTAATTTAAAAGTATGTTGATAGTGTGCATCGGACCTACCTTAGTTAATATTCTGGTCTGTGTACTCATCTATTAATATCTAGTATCGCTTCTGTTGGTACTTAATTATTACTATTTTAAGGTATTTTAGGGATAAAGATAAAATAAATCAGTTTAGACTACTTAGTATACTTTATTATGCAATTTTACTATAATGGCCAAGATTGAAAAGGCACAATATCATAATTACGAAATATAGTTTCTAAATTATGAAGTTACAAGCAAAAGGCCACCAGTAAAAGTACCGTATAATAATGGACGCGTTCGGCCGAACTCGCAACTTTCTTTCTATTCTAAGACATTCTCAGTGTAATATCCGGTTTCACCAACGCTATCTAAGTCGTCACATAACTATGTACCACTAGATTAAAAGGACCCCTAAACCGGTTTAGATAACATTCGTTTTCACCAATCTAACGGTTCCCTAGTAATGTCAGACATAGTTATGTGACCTTTTATTGCTTCCATAGTGACTATTCGTTTTCAAAAGTTTATCGATAATTCTGATTTATTATTTTACTTCTAAGGGCCGTAAGATCAAGAGCAGTTAAAACTATGGATTTCGTAATCTACGATAAAAGTTAATCGACAGTTTAATCCACTGTCCTAATATCAAATGGAAATAGTGAACGGATTAGTAAAACCTAGATTAATGTCTTACACATGGTAATACTATTCGTTTCGTTCACAGTCCGTTCGTTCTTTTTAAGATTCTTTGTCATTATTCGATAATTTAATCTGCTCGCAATCGATTAACTGCCATTGATCTTAGAAATAATCGAAGACAGAAGATTAAACTCTCTTCCGTCGTATAAACTACCATTGATCTTACGGCCCTAAGTCTCTACATAATACATCAAATTGTTCTCCATATTGTCAAAAACTAACACAAAACTGTCACAGTGTTACGGGTTCGAAAATCGAGTTTCTAAATTTAGGGGATCTTTAAACTACATAGGGGCTCCTAACGTTTCGCGAACGCAAAATCATCAATAGCGGACCCTTATCCCTGTTTAGGGGTTCGCTAAGTGTTAGGGGACTGGTGAAATCGGACTTAAGAATTCAGCCCGAGTTGAGCCAAACACGCCGAATAACAAAAATTTAAATCTATTACAACTTAAGTCATAAACAGACCAAACAGAAATTGTGCTTTATAAATATATCTGAAATATAAATAATTTATTATGCTTTTTCATCCACGGAAAACTCAACCTATAAAGACGAAATATCGGACCATTTTATTCACCACTGCTCAGTTTATTTACACTAACAAGTATCGACTCTCGCTCGCATTAAGCAATACATAACCAATACTGGACCTGTGTGTACATCTCTGTATATTCCGACAGATATTTAAATATTTATGTAATGGCTTATTGTTCTATTCGGTGGTGTGGCTAAAACAGCAAAAAATCAAACTATAAAACAGAACGCAGTAACGCAACAGTGTTTAGACGTCAATTGTTTTCATACAAAATAAAACATTGCTACTCTATAGGTCGAGTGCTCCATGCTTTTCATTATATACATTTTATTTTCATATGGCAATATTATTCTACCTATATCTTGCGATCCCATCAATCAATTTCATACGATGAAAATCGCCAAAATAATAAAAAATATTGTTACATATAGTTTTTGAAACATATCACATAAGATAGAGTAAAGATATTATAAAATATTATAAATTTTAGAAGAAAAATACGAGAGTATGAACTAACTCTAACAATTCTTTAGTATTATTTCTGTAGTTTTTAGTATGCGCCGAACAATAATTGGCATCAATTATTCGAATTAACTTTTATTCACTTTATAATATAAATAGTTTTTAACAGTCACACCAAAGAGTATAATAATCACAATCAAACGACGTTCACAGATAATAGTTAAAAAGTTAAATAGTGATGTGCGTGTTATATATCGATCCTTTTAACAATTTCGTGACGGTATGCTTTTATCTTAGGGTTGTCAAATCTCGAACTATCATTTTCTGAACAGTTCTGTGGGGTTATCCACAAACGTCGGAAACTTTCCATGGCGGAAAGGCCGGTCGTTGGAAAGCATAAATTCAATCCGACAGCTTGGATTTGTGAATACGACTATATATAATATGATATATATATAATATAAATGAAATACGATTTCGGATTTGTTGATCGCGTATAGACAAAATCATCGAAAAGTTTCATATCGGATACGGAACGTTGAGTTTCCGACGTTTGTGAATAACCCGCTGGAGTTATGATAGAAAATAGATGAAAGTAACTCGCGATATTTTTTATCACATTAAATTACTATATTTCTACTAATTAATGATATAAAGATACAAAAATGAGCAAAAGTTCTAATAAAAAGTAACTTCTCACAATTAAATTTAAACTTATGTAAAAATCAACTTTGGTGTACTTCATTAGAGAAGACATTCTAAATAGCCGACAAAATCTCGCTATCTCTTTCTCACTCATATTGACAGCAATCTAGTGACGGTGAGATAGTGAATCCGGTAGCTATTATAGAATGTCTTCTGTAAAAATTAAGGTTTAAACCACTACGGCACTATCTTTAATACATTTATCACTGGACTTAATGAAAATATGATATTATAGCTAGCGACCCGTCCCGGCTTCGCACGGGTAGAAACTTTTTATAGATAAAATACAGCCCATGTTACTCGCTAATAATGTAGCTTTCTACAGGTGAAAGAATTTTTGAAATCTATATCATCATTACATAATAAAATATAAAATAGCCTTTATTTCTACTTTTAACTACTATTCGTTACTTGCGGGTTGCGGGTTCGATTCCCGCCCCGAGTCTGGGTGTTTATGTATAATATGTATGTATTTACAAGACAAAAGTATATAATTAATATATCAATTGTCTAGTACCCATAACACAAGCGCTGTGCTGCTTACTTTGGGACTAGATGGCGCTGTGTGAAATGTCTGAGTACATTATTATTATTATTATATACGTCTACATATAGTATACGTATAATATATAACATGTACAAGGTGTTACAAAAACACCCTATACTACCGAAAGGGGGTTGATGTACCCATGAAACTGCACAACTTTCCCTAAGTAACATGGGTCGAAATATGAAAAAAATTTTGGTCCCCTCATACAAAATGAATGCTCAGCTGATGAAATAAGTATGAAAGGCTCAAAATTTTTTTTCATGTTTCGACCCATGTTACTTAGGGAAAGTTGTGCAGTTTCATGGGTACATCAACCCGATTAGGAGGAGGAAAGGTAAAGGGATCCTAGCCCATACAACCGACGTCTTCAGTAATAAATAGATCATTTCTTCATATTATTTAATAAATATGTATTGAAGCAGTCTGTTCAATAGGACCCTTTGAGGCAGACTAAGCAACTAAAAAAATCTCAACATCACTCTACTAAATAAGCACTAATTTCAACAATTTCACATAACAACACAACAGCGTAGACACTTGGGACGCAAAACTACGCCAATTCACTCCACGCCACGCCAATCACAATATCCATTAGAAACCATTTGCAAATAACGAAAATAAACGCCCAACCGCTACCCATAAAATCTCGCCAAAAACTCCCCACTAATAGATATCGCATTTCATACGTCACGAATTGTTAGAATGAGAGAAATATATGGCGTAAGCCTGTAATAGAAAGGGATGGGATACAGATATTTCGTCTCTATCGGTATGTTCAACGTTTGAAGGCTTAAACTGTTCCATTTGACAGATATAAGAACCAAACGAATCTTTGTTTGTTAGTACTTTTAAGTTTTTTAGTTATTTTTGATAAGTGAAAAATTTTTATACAATTTTTAGTAAATGGATGTGAGATAGAGACTCTTTTAGGCGTGATGATAGAATGCAGTCTTTCAGTCTGCAAAGGTTGCGCGCAAGGCCGTCTTAGGGCCTGTCAGGGCCTTTGAGCACGCTAGAATTAATAGCCCCGTAAGGAAGTAAAAATGTTAATGACAAGAAAAATCATTTTTCTTTATATTCACTATTTAGAAAATAATTAAGAATCTGATTTGGTGTCTGAACATTTCAATTTGGAAACGTTGACAGTGAATCTTACTACGTACATACATCCTCACGCTGTATCCCCAACGGGGTAGTCAATAGTACGTATCTACCTAAAATAGAAAAAAATTGATCTGCTTTTATTCGTTTAAGCGAATACGGCTTTTCGGGCCTTTGGGGCCCTCGGGAAGTCGGGGGCCCCGGGCACGGGCCCCGTGTGCCCTTATGGCAAAGACGGTACTGGCTGCGGGGTTATTACCTAAAATTTGCAGACAGCGACAGCCACGCGATCCCTGCGCCTCCGGTGACTAATTGTAATAAAAAATTGGTATCATGTATGACGATTGCGTATCTATTATTCTATGACCGTAAAATGCACTTTTCGCGGTAGATTTACGCCACTATACAAATTAAATTACACAAATTCTCGTTTTGATAGCAGATATCGCACGATATTGGCTGTCGCATGCATGCAAGGAATAAACATGCCGTGGGGTTATCACGTAAAGAACAACAGATGCGTCGCAATCGCGCGACGATTGTTTTAAATTTGTAATTATGGTGCCATTCGGTAAAATGGCTCTTTATAGTATAAATAGGGTCGCTAGCAGTAATTTTTAGGTACTGATTAATTAACAAAGCAGTAATAGCGATCCGCGACGTTCTATCGTTCTCGACTTAACAATATATCGCGATCTTTCGCATAAGATTCGGCCATCGCTTACTGGACGTTTTTATAATTTACCGTTGAACGTTTTTATCGTTCACGGTACTATGGGAAGGCAAAATGTATGCAGTTGTATGGAGACGCTTTTATATTTCCGTTCACGGTAACGTCATTCCGTGGACGTTGAAAAAGCGTCTTTATTTTCGAAACTATAGGGAAGCATTTTGCTTACCTATCGTATTTCGGACGGTAAAAGCGTTCCGATAAAAACGTTCAACGGAAAATTATAAAAGTGGCCATTGGCTGCAGTTACGTAATAAAGTAGCCAGTTTGACAAACACAGGCCATCAACGCGAGAAAGACAGTGGCCATATCAATGCAATAGATATTATTAATAGATCTGTGTTTCCCCTATATTGGAATACTGTCAAAATAATTATAATATACTCGGACATTTGACACAGCGCCATCTAGTCCCAAAGTAAGCAGCACAGCGCTTGTGTTATGGGTACTAGACAACTGATTACTACTTATATACGTAATAAAGTAGCCGGTTTGATAAACACAGGCCATCAACGCGAGAAAGACAGTGGCCATATCAATGCAATAGATATTATTAATAGATCTGTGTTTCCCCTATATTGGAATACTGTCAAAATAATTATAATATACTCGGACATTTGACACAGCGCCATCTAGTCCCAAAGTAAGCAGCACAGCGCTTGTGTTATGGGTACTAGACAACTGATTACTACTTATATACGTAATAAAGTAGCCGGTTTGATAAACACACAGGCCATCAACGCGAGAAAGACAGTGGCCATATCAATGCAATAGATATTATTAATAGATCTGTGTTTCCCCTATATTGGAATACTGTCAAAATAATTATAATATACTCGGACATTTGACACAGCGCCATCTAGTCCCAAAGTAAGCAGCACAGCGCTTGTGTTATGGGTACTAGACAACTGATTACTACTTATATACGTAATAAAGTAGCCGGTTTGATAAACACAGGCCATCAACGCGAGAAAGACAGTGGCCATATCAATGCAATAGATATTATTAATAGATCTGTGTTTCCCCTATATTGGAATACTGTCAAAATAATTATAATATACTCGGACATTTGACACAGCGCCATCTAGTCCCAAAGTAAGCAGCACAGCGCTTGTGTTATGGGTACTAGACAACTGATTACTACTTATATACGTAATAAAGTAGCCGGTTTGATAAACACAGGCCATCAACGCGAGAAAGACAGTGGCCATATCAATGCAATAGATATTATTAATAGATCTGTGTTTCCCCTATATTGGAATACTGTCAAAATAATTATAATATACTCGGACATTTGACACAGCGCCATCTAGTCCCAAAGTAAGCAGCACAGCGCTTGTGTTATGGGTACTAGACAACTGATTACTACTTATATACGTAATAAAGTAGCCGGTTTGATAAACACAGGCCATCAACGCGAGAAAGACAGTGGCCATATCAATGCAATAGATATTATTTATAGATCTGTGTTTCCCCTATATTGGAATACTGTCAAAATAATTATAATATACTCGGACATTTGACACAGCGCCATCGAGTCCCAAAGTAAGCAGCACAGCGCTTGTGTTATGGGTACTAGACAACTGATTACTACTTATATACGTAATAAAGTAGCCGGTTTGATAAACACAGGCCATCAACGCGAGAAAGACAGTGGCCATATCAATGCAATAGATATTATTAATAGATCTGTGTTTCCCCTATATTGGAATACTGTCAGAATAATTATAATATACTCGGACATTTGACACAGCGCCATCTAGTCCCAAAGTAAGCAGCACAGCGCTTGTGTTATGGGTACTAGACAACTGATATACTACTTATATACTTGTCTTTTGTAAATAAATACATATTATAAATAAACACTCAGACTCGGGGCGGGATCGAACCCGCAACCCCCGTTTACTTTACTACGCCCTTAGCCGTTACGCCACGGAGGTCGTCGTTGAGAATGGACATAGGCTGTGTAATATTATCCCTTTAAATTCCACGCGGGCGAAGTCGCGGACATCAACTAGTACGTATATAAAATTATTAGTATTTTTTTATGTGTGAAAAATTAAAAAATTGCTTGCAATAAATCATACTTTTCTGCCATTACAAACTTACATTTGCAGTTGGAGAGTATGGGAGGACGTGTGTTTCAACTGCAAAGTTAAGTTTGTTTTCCGCGATTTGTATTTCATCGGTAAAAACATAACCCAAATACATTTAGTAATAAGGAGCCTGCGCGAGTACGACTCACACTTGGCTGGTTGTTTTTTCCAGGTTTCGATATACAGAACCTTAATATGGACTTTTTGGCGGGAACGGGAGAAGTGAGGTTGTCATTTGATTTAAATTTTCTATTTTTTACATCTTTGGGAGTATTAAAGTACAAAAGTGATAGTATATTGTGTTCTAAAGTTCGGTATAAGTGAAAAGAATGGAGTAGGTCTAAATAAACATGTGTAGCTGAAGTTCTCGCGCTCTTCCAAGAAGTCCTTTATAATTTCAGTAAAGCCTACTATCACTTTACTGGAGGAGTTTTACGATAAGAAAAAACTAGTGATTCTATTATTAATACGTGACATTGACAAATGCGCTAATCTGTGCGCCATGCCATAAAAAAAAAACATTAACATGAAATTAAACATTTAAACTGTAATTCTTTTTTACCTCCAAGTCTTTCAGTTAAGTAATATTTAATTAACTGAACCTTTCAGGTAATGCGACACGTATCGTTTGTTGTTTCACCGACGGGTATCTTATCATTTTTAGCTTCGCCGTTCTGAAAATAAACATATTGATATACATATATATATATTTTATCATACGTAAACATTTTTTAATAACAAAAAAGTACATACGTACGTTAATACGAGGGCTGCTACTCGTATTTATGTATCCAGAATAACAAAGTGAAACAAACATATAGCATTTATTATAATTTTATTGCTTTTCAAAATATTCGCCATGATGATCGATGCACTTTTGCATGCGTTGGAACCAATTTTCGTAGCACTTTTTCCATTCGGATTGAGGTATCTCCAAAACGTGCATTTTGAACGCATCAACAGCCTCTTCACGGCTCGAAAAACGTTGACCACGTAATTTATTCTTCACGGTTGGGAATAAATAGAAGTCGTTGGGGGCCAAGTCGGGGCTGTACGGCGGATGACCCGTTAATTCGATCTTTTGATCTTCCAAATACCGAGTTGTTTCGGCCGATGTGTGGCAGCTAGCATTGTCATGATGAAGAAGGATTCTGTGTTGTCGGTTGTTCTTTCTTATTTCTTCAAAGACATCTGGCAAACAAATGGTCTTGTACCATTCAGAATTAACCGTTTTACGATCCTCTAGTGGCACTGTAGGTACATGTCCATTTATACCAAAAAAACAAGCGACCATTTTTTTGCAACAAGCTTTTTGAACGAATGACTTTTGTTGAGTTCGGCTCATCTTGGGACACCCAAACCGTTGATTGTTGTTTAGTTTCAGGATCATACGCATATATCCAAGATTCATCACCTGTGTAAATATTATAGACAGCTTTTGACGCACCCTGATTGTACTTTTGTAACATTTTTTCACACCAATCGACACGAGCCCGTTTTTGGTCAATTCTCAAGTTGTGCGGAATCCAACGTGAACTAATTTTTTTTACAGCTAAATGTTCGTGTAATATTTTATATATACTTGTCATACTTATGCCCAGAGACGGCTCTATCTCGCGATATGTAACATAATGATCTTTTATTAATAGTTTCCGCACAGCATCAATATTTTGAGGTACAACAACCGATTTAGGGCGACCTTCTTTAACTTCGTCCGTGAGCACAGACCGCCCACGATTAAACTCACTAAACCAGTGATACACAGTAGTTTTCGATGGTGCTTCGTCACCAAAAGTCGAAGTGAGTTGATCGATGCACTGTTTTTGAGTTAGCCCTCGCCGAAAATCGTAATAAATCATAGCACGAAAATTTTCACGACTTAAATCCATGGTGATAAAGACTCGCAATTTTCAAAATGACGCCATAAAGGATAAACAAATGACAGCTACATGAAACAAATTGTATTCTTCAGCCAAAGAGTTCCATTTTTAAATGTTATAATTACTTTTTTGATATTGTTCTGTAACTCGCCAGTTCCGGATACATAAATAGCAGCCCTTGTATTTACAAACTTAAAACTAAACATTATCTTAAATAATAGGCTTCCTCAAAGTTGCCGCTTAGAAAGCTGTCATTGCGTAAGGTGCCCAGTAGATTGGTAGCTTATCTTATCTATCTATCTATATATATATATACAGGGGTAATTTAAAAATACTAATAACCTCTTAGTGCAAAATTCCTGTCAATATACCTAATATCTTTTGTTCTACGACTTTTTTCAAAACTCAATACGTTCCTCAAAAAATATTGGTTAAGTTTTGTTGTACTGTCTGAAACGTAATTACTCTGTACGTATTTCCAATGGTGCAAGCGCACCGGACCTCAGCGCCGCGCTGCGCGTGTGTCCGTGTGTTGTTTTAGCGAGTGGATAGAGTAGGTGTCGTTTTCAGAAACATTTAATGTATTTTTATTTTTGTATGAAAGATAACTTGTGAATTTTTAAAAATCGTAGAACAAAAGTGAATGGGGATAGTGTTTAATACAAAATATTAAGAGGTGTCCACGCCGGGAACATAATGAAATGAATACTACTATTTTTCAACAAAACGAGTATATTAAAAACTTGTATAAAATGTAAATTCGGAAAAAGGTAGAAATACATATGTAGGTAATTATTTATAATATTATGTCAATGTTATGCGACTTCACATGACCGTTTATTGTCGAGTGCGCTAATGAAGTGGGGGGTCCACACGACGATGACGTATAAATTCTGATTGAAATATCCCCCGCACCCCTCTGGGGGCTGCCTCAGCACGTCGTTCCGTTCTTTGCGTAAACAAGAGGTTATTTATATTTTTAAATTAACCCTGTATATAAATCAATGTTTGTTGGTTCGTATTTTATGGGCTGCCATACCGTTCATACGATTGCGGTGAAATTTGGTATGGGGACAGCTTGAATCCTGAGGAAGGACATAGGCTATTTCAAAAATAAAAAACGCGGACGAAGTCGCTGGCATCAGTTAGTACATAAATCATAATCAATTGCCACATGTATGACCGAGCATTACTTGAGAACGGTTCAACCGATTTAACCGATTTATTTTTTGTTATATTTGTAATTGTCAGGATAACGTTTGTATGAATGAAAATTTTTGGAAAATCCACGGTAGAGTTGGAAATTTGGATGGCATTTTTGTATGGAAATCCCAATAAAAAAATTTGGTGTGTCGCAAATATTCAACATCCCTCTCGAGCCTAGCCGGGGCAAGTCGCTAGTATATAAATATACATTGAAGTGTCTGTCTGTGATTTCGAAATAGAGTCTTTTTTTCAATTTTTTTTATGTAAAATGCTCCAGATGCGTCAGACAATACACATCGATCATCTGATTTCAAACTAGAGTATTCCCTGTGCTATCAGAACCAGACGACTATTACTGGGGGCATCTCCCAGGACACGCAGACCAGAGACAATCTAGAAAAAATCGTTTCCTAAATCGACCAGAGAAATCAAACCCGGAATCTTCTGCGCTTAGATACAAGACTTAAACCAGTGTGCCATCGAGGTCGTTTTATATGGTTATTTCCACGCAACCAAAACCTTTAAAATGCTTCTGTCCAATTTTTGGCTACCTGTCTGTTTGTTTGTTTGAGCTAATCTTAGAAACGGCTGAACCGATTTTGATGGGATTTTCATTGGCAGGTAGAGGACTTTTCAGAGAGTAATATAGACTACTTTTTATACGGGAAAAATACTAAATGTAACGCGAGTAAAAGCAAAGCACGGCTACTATAATACATAAATATTATACTGAAAGTAATTTCATAGTACAAATATAAGTAGGATGTCTTCATAGAGAGCCAGCGTACGCGGTTTGTATGTGTGTGTGTATATGTTGATATGTTTGTATGTGTGTGCGTACTTACCATACTGGAGTCTTTACTTTCTAAATATGGTAGACTGTTCTGCTTCCCAAACAGTCTTTTGAGACCAAAACGACCAGGGCTGCTCTGTCTCGCTTTATTTTTGACATTATTGCTATTTTCCCCCTCCTGAGTGTCTAAAAGTAGCTGAAAGACAATTTTCTTCATGTAATGTGGGCGTTCTAATTTATAACCATGTTCATCTTGTTTTCTTTAATAAACGTTGTATGGGAGATGAAAGAATTAAGGACCGCTAGGCTTGGAGTTCCGTCGTCTCTGACTACCCAGTTAGGGATACAGCGTTGAGGATAATGATACCAATCAGACTACTCTAATTTAGCCTATAGTCCCACTTTTAGTTCGATACAGCGTGAGGATAAAGATACCAATCAGACTACTCTAATTTAGTCTATAGTCCCACTTTTAGTTCGATACAGCGTGAGGATAAAGATACCGATCAGACTACTCTAATTTAGTCTATAGTCCCACTTTTAGTTCGATACAGCGTGAGGATAAAGATACCAATCAGACTATTCTAATTTAGTCTATAGTCCCACTTTTAGTTCGATACAGCGTGAGGATAATGATACCAATCAGACTACTCTAATTTAGCCTATAGCCCCACTTTTAGTTCGATACAGCGTGAGGATAATGATACCTATCAGACTACTCTAATTTAGCCTATAGCCCCACTTTTAGTTCGATACAGCGTGAGGATAAAGATACCAATCAGATTACTCTAATTTAGTCTATAGTACCACTTTTAGTTCGATACAGCGTGAGGATAAAGATACCAATCAGACTACTCTAATTTATTCTAAGTCCCACTTTTAGTTCGATACAGCGTGAGGATAAAGATAACAGTCAAACTACTCTAATTTTGTCTATAGTCCCACTTTTAGTTCGATACAGCGTGAGGATAAAGATACCAATCAGACTACTCTAATTTAGTCTATAGTCCCACTTTTAGTTCGATACAGCGTGAGGATAAAGATACCAATCAGACTACTCTAATTTAGTCTATAGTCCCACTTTTAGTTCGATACAGCGTGAGGATAAAGATACCGATCAGACTACTCTAATTTAGTCTATAGTCCCACTTTTAGTTCGATACAGCGTGAGGATAAAGATACTAATCAGACTACTCTAATTTAGTCTATAGTCCCACTTTTAGTTCGATACAGCGTGAGGATAAAGATACCAATCAGACTACTCTAATTTAGTCTATAGTCCCACTTTTAGTTCGATACAGCGTGAGGATAAAGATACCAATCAGACTACTCTAATTTAGTCTATAGTCCCACTTTTAGTTCGATACAGCGTGAGGATAAAGATACCGATCAGACTACTCTAATTTAGTCTATAGTCCCACTTTTAGTTCGATACAGCGTGAGGATAAAGATACTAATCAGACTACTCTAATTTAGTCTATAGTCCCACTTTTAGTTCGATACAGCGTGAGGATAAAGATACCAATCAGACTACTCTAATTTAGTCTATAGTCCCACTTTTAGTTCAATAAAGTTATTTGACGCTTCCAGGGTCACCAATTCTTGCAATTTTTTTACAAAGTGATGTCCTTCTCTGTCGACTTCATTATTATTATATATATTGTAATCTATTACTTCATATAAATTACTACTACAAGTAATGTTATATACTTGTTGTAAATTATTTTTATTTTTTTCTTACTTCAGTTTGGCTTCTTTAATTATTTCTGTACATTATTGACATTTGTGACAAAATGGATGAGCACGCTGACTTCTGAGATACAGGGTTATATCTAGTTTGGGAGTCAGAGACTTCATAAAAAGAAGTGTAACCTTTTGATCAATAACGTATATTGTATATTTATTATTATTAGAAGCCAAGGAAGACCAAAGCTGACTTATGAAGATCAAATACCAGTGTTAGCAGACGGAAATGTCAAAAGCACTCGCATACCTAGGCGAAAATGTGTGAAGAGAATGATGAGTTTTGAGGAAGCGAAAGAGGTGTGTAAGGACCGCGACTCCTGGCGCTCCGTCCTCTCTGACTACCCCGTTGGGGATACAGCGTGAAGATATGTTATGTTATAATTATTATTAGTCTGTATGTAGCGGTTGCCCCGCGGCGTTATCTATACTAATATTATAAAGAGGTACACTTTGTTTGTTTGTATGTATTGGATTAATTTAAAAACTACTGAACCGATTTCAAAAATTATCTCGCCCATAGAAAGCAACATTAACAGCGAGCAACATGGGTTGTATTTTATGTTCAAAAAAATTCCTTTCGCGAAGCGGAGGCGGGCTGTTATTCTGTATTAAATATCGGGATGCATTTAAAGGCACTTCAAAATTGGTGAGAATATAGACAAAATTGCTACGAATTGCTAATAAATAATAATATCATATAATAAAATGTTACTCCTTCATTAAATCGACTTCGAATCGAATCGAATTTAATAAATCGAATTCATTAAAAATTTTTAAGACGCTATACAATAATTATTGCCAATAAAAAAAATAAGCAATCATTTAAAAGGGATAAAAATGGAGCTATAGAATTAGTAATTTCATCTGCAAATCTCAATATTTCAAATTGACGGTTTTCTCTATAAATTTGCTACTTTTCATATAAATCATATCTTCAATATTAATGGTCTTTGCTATTAATAATAATAAAATAATAATACTCCAAACAATTACACAGATTGTGTAACCCCAAACTAAGCAATAAGCTTGTACTATCTATGGGTACCACACAACGAACTCTGGGGGAGCTCCCAGTAACACCCAGACTACAAGCCAATTTAGAAAAGTTCGTTTCCTAAATTGACCTGACCGGGATCGAACCCGGGACCCTAGCTTAGAAAGCGGATGCATATGCCACTGCGCCAACAGGCCAGTCTAGGCCAGTTAATAATATATATAGCCCTTAAATATTCTTTTCAGATCATTCCTTTCATTAGATATTTCATAATACAAAAGTGAGTGATAGAAAAGAAAAAATAAAATAATATGATGTTTATTTATTCGAATTATTTAATACAAGTTACCCCCCCGGCTTCGCACGAGTAGAAATTAAAAAAAATACAAGCCCATGTTGTGATGTTATTCGCTGATAATATAGCTTTCTATAGGTGAAAGAATTTTTGAATTCGGTTGAGTAGTTTGTGAGTTTGTCCATTACATACAAACAAAGTTTAAATCTTCATAATATAGGAATATATGGACAAAATTGAAAAAAATGGAATATACATGCTTATTGCAAAAACATATTATCTGTTTAGTATCTCACAGGAACTAAACTACAATTTCGAATGGTACATCATCTCCCGTATGGTCTAGTGGCTAGGATACCTGGCTTTCACCCAGGAGGCTCGGGTTCGATTCCCGGTACGGGAAAGTCTATTTTTATTACATTTTTTAAATATATATATTTTGAAATATACTTAAAACATATTTCCTATAAATATTTTTTTAATAAATATCTTTCATATAATTAGTTTTTAAAAATGTTTTTTTAATTGTTTTTTTTAACGAAAATCTTTTAGCAATACAGTAAAACAATTGGTATTCAGGACATTGAAAGAGATGCATAATAAAATATCTTAAAAAATGGAAAATTAATGGCTTGACGTTTCAGCCGCAAGGTCAAAATGACGACCTCCGTGGCGCAACGGTTTAGCGCGTCGGAAAGTAAAACGGGGGTTGCGGGTTCGATTCCCGTTCCGAGTCTGGGTGTTTATGTATAATATGTATATATTTTCAAAAGAAAATTATATAAGTAGTATATCAGTTGTCTAGTACCCATAACACAAGCGCTATGCAGCTTACTTTGGGACTAGATGGCGCTGTGTGAAATGTACGAGTATTATTATTATAAAAAAAAATAAAATAAAGGCTAATCGAGTTGACTTCAGTAACTATCTTTAATTATTATATACAGATATTTGTACCGTATTTATAATCATTTTTTTCATGTCGGTTTAATTTTTTTTCACATACAAACATACGTATCTTCATGCTGTATCCTTATCGGGGTAATCAGAGAGGACGGAGCGCCAAGTATCGCGGTCTTTAAATACTTCTTTTCCTTCCTCAAATCTCATCATTCTCCTCACACACTTTCGCCTAGATATACGGATGTTTTTGACATTACCGTCAGATAACACTGGCTATTTGATCTTCGTAAGTCAGCCTTGATCTTCCTTAGATGCTGCTACCACTTCCATTTGCTCTGTAGATTTTCTTCGTCAGACTTTCATCACTCATTCTTTCCATGTGCCCGAACCATCAGCATTCCTTTCTTCATATTTACAATAACACTGTCGTGCAACCCTGACATACTACGTATCTCTTCATTGCTTATTTTGTCCGCAAGGGTAACACCGCACATATTTCTAAGAGATCGCCTTTTTACTGCATTTATCTTACTTTCAATCGATTTCGGGCATATCCAGGTCTCACTACCGTACAATAAAGTTGGAAATAAATGTATTCCTCTATTAGGATCTTTAAATAAATGTACCTCTCTATTAGGATCCTTGACGCTGCCCTTACTCCTCTCGCAAGCACATGAATTTTCCGCGGTACCGCAATCACATATTTTATTCACTTGAGCTGAAAGTAAGAAACATATTATTTTCATTTTACACTAGATGAACTTCGTACCATCTGAAATCGATGTGGTTGTAACTTTTCGTAAGCGCAACCGCAGGCCTCAGGTCCCGCCGTGCGTGGCAGGACGACGCGGTCGCTTGTGAGGCGGTGACCACTATGAGCACGGGTCTGTGCACATTTCTTCCTCCCCAACAGGGGCATTCCTAGCAGCAGTGATGGCTACTGTCCCCTTGCCTTTAGGCTTTGCCCCTGTACAGGTCTTCGCACCAGGTATGTGACCCGCAGCTTTCCCATCGGCGGCGAACAACGTGCAGTGCGGCGCCGCCCTACACGAACCCGCTTTGTGACCATGTTGTCCGCAGCGGTAACATTCCTCGCTGCGGTCCACCTCGGATGTGCATACCGCGCGCACGTGTCCCTGTTTAAGGCACCGGTAACATCTTAAAGGTCTCGGCTCTAAAAGTTGAACGCTGGCCGAGACCCAGCCTACCAACAGGCGTCCACCTGCCACCTTCCGTGCCGCTTCCACTGGACACTTCACCCAAACCGAGGCCATGCCTGAAGGAGTCCGACGCACCTCGCCCACCTTTACTGCGTCGTAAGCGTAACCTAACCTAACCAACCTTCCAACTCTGATTCATTGAAATCGATAGTATTGGTCGCATTCTGAGTTTCGTTTGGTTATTAAATGAATCTCGTTTGTAATTCATATGAATTTTCTCAAAATCCACTCTTTAACGACTTACTTTTGTAGCCGCATGGTCTCAATTTACTGGATTTTTTGTGGAAGCTCTATGGTGTTACTTTTATTTATATAAAAAAATATTTTAATGAGTAGTTTAGGTTTAACTTGGTAACACTGAACCAGTGCTAGCTTTAAGGGTTGCGGTGGAGGTGAGAGGTATAACAGGGGTTATAATACGGAGCGCCAGAGCCAGAGGCTTAGAGGGATGTGTGTGGACTTTTCCGTGGACAATAATTTTATTTGGTTTAGAAATAAAAAGCCCTGTTACAGCCGTTGAAGAATAGATGAATAGAAGAGTAGAAAAATACAAAGGATACAACCACATTTTGTCACCCAAAAACATGTGTTATACCTAGTCTTGCCATAAATATTGTTACAAGAAAAATATCGTTTATTTCTATTACACAAAACGTTCATTACTGTAGTGTGCGTTAGTTTAGTTAGTTAGTTTAGTTAGTTTAGTTTCAAAATTATCTCCATTTACCTTAATACAATTCTTTAAACGTTGTAGCCACTTCGCGAGAATTCGCCACTGTCAATCTTTTAGGGAATGTTTAAGGAACTCCAAATTATCTTGGGGTTTAGAGCATGCTATACTCTCTAAAATAAACCATAACTCATAATCAAGTGAATTAAGATCGGGACTAGATGATGGTCAGTCTTCAGCTCTGAGGAAATCGGAAACCTTTTTTTCCAGCCACGCTTGCGTGGATCGAGCTTTATAAGCCGGTGCTAAGTCTTGCTGAAAGGACCATTCTTGGTTATGGAACATAGTGTTGTTAAGGAGCTTTTCCAGAATCATGCCTTGATACACCTGGGCCGAGGCTTTGATACCCTTTTCACAAAAATATGGCTCAGTCATTCCTTAATAGCTAATACCCTACCAAATCATCACTGAAGCCAATTAATGCCTAAGTTATATCCTACAGACTAATTGAGAAGCTTCTCTAGAGCTTTGAGTTTAAACTCGGTCATTCTGCTTATTAAAATGTTGCTAGATAGCAAAAATGTTCTCGTCAGTAAATAACACTTTTCTGCCACCTCCGATTCGTACCGCCTAAGAAGTTGTTTCGGTTTTACTACCCTATTCATTTTTAAATTATCGGTTAAGTAATAACCAGTACGTCTCTTATAAGCTGGAAGTTCTAAGTCATATCTTAAAATACGCAACATAGTTCTTGGATGCTATATTATTACTCTGGATAAAATCGCTTCAGATTGTTTCTTTCACTGCTTTGATCGCCTTTTTAGTACGAATACTACGTGGACGGCCAGATCTTTTTCTGTCACAAGCAGAAACATTCGACTAAAACCAAGCGGATGGAGAGTTTCAAAAATTGTATTTAACTCCATATCTACTTTGGGTAACGCTATCACAGCAATGCGGTTCTCTGTATCACCCCACATCATTTTAATATCACAAGAATATTTTTCAAAGATTGGCGCTAAAATGAGAAAACACTATGAATATTCAGATGAGAATGACAGGTTCCAAATTCAAATGTAACATTGTTTTTTTTGTAACAGTATTAATGGCCAGACTGTCATATGTTTCTTTCCTTCTTCTATCCTTTACACAATATGCCAAAAAAGAAGGGTAATAAAAATTGCGCCACGCCAAAACGTGATTGAGAAGTACTTTAGATTAACTACTACTTGTGTTTTTATACATAATGAGATGTAATAGAGGTGTCGCTGGTAGAATTCAATTTTTGCGATTGACCAGTCAAATTTAATGGGACGATACTGTTCTCGCGCTTCGCCGACCGCTACGGCGGCACGCTCGCTTCGCTCGCTCAGCTCGCGCGTTGGGGTCAACATACTAACTTAACTTAACCTACACAAAAAGAGTGTTCTTATAGAACCGATTCAGATCTGGTGCCTCACTCTCAACTTGCAAAAGTGTCTTTGAGGTTATTTTACGTAGTTCATCTAAAGCTTAGCCCGTGATTGTACTAAATGTACCAATACGAACTCTTTAAATACCGTCGTGTTTAAGAATAAATATTTTAACCAGCGACAGTGGCTTGGTGTATTTATTTTATTTTCTTTCCGGTCTGACAACCAATATAAATTAAGACTGAGCGCTGAAGAAAATCTTTCTTCAATAGTTAAAGACGGCACTGGTTCGGACTGACCACGCGTAAGTAAGTTTTTTTTGTTTTGTAGGAGGACACTCCGCCCCTTGGGAGAGAGAATAGGTTGTGGGGAGCACTCCTCGGGAGGGGTAATGGTAGTCTGGCTGCACTCTCGCAATGCTACGGCAGTGCGGACCGCGTCACCTTCCGGCATCCTCGGGCTCGCATGGGTGAACAACCCGTGGGGTTATTACCTAAACATTCGCAGGCAGCGACAGCCACGCGATTACTGCGCGACCTGTGACTCATTGTAATAAAAAATTGGTATCATGTATGACAATTGCGTGTCTATTGGCCGTAAAATGCATTTTTCGCAGTAGATTTAGCACCATTATACAAATTACGTTATCGTTAAAGGAAGAGCTCTATTTATCTCAATAAAAGTAAAAGAGATGGACTATAAATAGAAAGGGATGTGGAATCAATGAAGTATTGACAGATGTCATTTAACCTGCTCTCGATTGTTAATTCGTGATTGTGTTCTGTTCTTAGAATTATTAGATCTTTCTTTTAATGATTTCTAGTTACTAGCAAAACGAATCTCTAAATCGATATTAGGAGTTGGGATAATCATCCCATGTATTTTTTAATAAATTCTACTTTTGATTATAACATTTTACATATTCTCGTTTTGACAGTAGATATCGCGCGATACTCGGCTGTTGGAAGGCTGAGTTTGGTATACAAACGTGCGGAGCCTTCGATCGGTCGTGATCACAAAACCTTGCTTAGTTGCCTCTCATGACAGGTAAGGAATACCGTGGTCCAATCTATGACCCGCGCTACAGGGCTGATGCGCAAAGTCCTACCACCAAAAATTATTAGATTTTTATTTTTTTAATAAAAAAATTGGCGAACAAGCAAGCGGGTCACCTGATGAAGTGTAACGTCCGGAGAATCACGGGCACGTTGCCGGCCTTTAGGGAAATAGGGAAAGGAGGGGGAGGAGAGACGGGCCACCGGCACTCTCACTCACCGAACGAAACACAACAGCAATAGATGTTCTGCTACAGCCTGAAAACCATTTTCGAAAATAATGCGTATACCCCAATGGGGGTTTTCAGGCTGTATTTCAGTAACGGATGAAATTATTACAAAATAAAAAATACGTAAGATTTAAAATCTGTAACTGTACACGATCAACCCAATTTTACGAGAAATGGTGGGGATAACACTTGAAAATTAAAACGGTCGTAACTCTTAAACGGATACGTTTTTTCGATAATTCTTTTTGTAACTACATACTAAAGTTATGCCCTTTCATCCATTAAAGTAACTGCCCCGTTTTCATATACACCCTGTATAATATATGTAAGTTATACGTGGAGTTGCTAGGGGTATCTTACTAAAGTCGTAGCTATTAGCGTGAACATTTTGCCCAGCGGTGACGCAACAAGTCGCTATATTGGTTTTCCTCTGCTGTCCCACTTGAGGGACTTGTTCTATGCTCCCACTTTTCACCCTTTTCAAATATAGTTTTATTTCTTCAGCTCTTTCCATATATCTGAAAATTTAAAAAATAATATTTTGTACATTTCAGTGTCTTTTTTAAAGGCGGTTCAATTTTTTATTTTTTTGTTTATCCCTTTTGTGACCTTGGCTTAAGTAAATATCTATACCGGTGAAATTTAAATGGGACCACCTCGAAGGTATACCCTTTCAAATAAAAAAAGAATTACCGACATCGGTCAATAATTGACGAAGTTATCGGTGAACATACATAAACAAAAACACGCAGACGAACAAAGAATCTCCTCCTTTTTTTGACGTCGGTTAAAAATAACACTTTAGGGACACGAGAAGAACATGCGCCAATGGTACAACAGAAGCACAAGATCCCTGTTCAGAGTTGCCGTGTCCAAAGTCCAAATCGCCTTGATGATCGCCGACCTCCGATAGAAGATGGCACCAAAAGAAGAAGAAGAAGGGACACGATTTTAAGGCAATGGTTCGTCCAATGTGATAGTGGGTGGGTCACCTGTGCAGCTTGTCCGTGAGCGCGGCGCGCCGGTCCCCGTCCACCTCGGCCCTCGCGGCCGGCACCAAGTACCGAAGCGCCGAGCAGTAGTTGGCGAAGGCCTGCTCCAATTCCCCGCCACAGTCAAGCTCAATGGCACGCTTTATCAGGCCCACTGCCTGGGGGAAATACATCTATACTTATTGTTAGGTTTAGAATGTTGGTGAGAATGTCTTTCTGTGCCAACATTAGCTTAAGTAGTTTAAGACGTCACTAACATTCCCAATTACCTACCCTTCCTCTCGTTTTATCCCTTTTCACGGGCTACCTGGGGGTAGTTGGGAAAGATGTGTCAGTAACAGACTAGAACAAGTTAGTTATCGTTCGATCATTGCTCGGTCATTCATATCGATACCATACGGCACATCATCTCTCGCGGAAAATCATCTACAAAAGGAATTTTTAATCTTTATCTGCTTGTGTCGTTTTATAGCTCAAGACGGCTTGATGGACCTTGATGAAAATTGACATGTAGTAAGAATATGTGATTGCGCCAATGATAGGCTACTTATTTTTAGAAAATCTGCCCCTAAAGGGGTGAAAAGGAGAATGAAACTTTGTATGGGAAATGCTAAACCGCGAGTAAACTAAACGATATTTTGACATTTCCGTCAGCTAATACTCTGGCTTCTGCTACCAGTTACTATCGCTCTGTAGATTTTCTTCGTCAGTCTTTCATCACTCATTCTTTCCATGTCTTCGAACCATCTAACATGTCTGTGATTTGTCATTAATTACGAAAAATTAAATGTTTTTTAATGATGCCAAAATCGAAGTAATTTAATCTTACTTTATCATAATTTTCCTTTGTCGGCATATGCTCCAAATCCAAGTACTCATGAGAGAAGAAATCCTCGTAACTGATCCTCTGGTCGGGATCATGTTGTAACAGTCGTGTTAGGAGGTCTTTACAACCGGATGATATTGATGAGTTAGGAGGAATCTGGCAAACAGACAGAAGAACTTGAACGCACAATATACTACCACTTTTGTATTTTGCCGGCATTTAGGGAAAGAAGGGGGGGGGGGGGGGGGGGTTGGCCCACCGGCACTCTTACTCACCGAACCAAACACAGCAGCAATAGATACTGTTATTATTCACGCCGATATTCTGTGAGAGGGTGGTATTCCCAATTCGTGTTGCAATGCAGCATGGCTCTACCACAGATAAATGTTTAGACATTGTGTACCCAAGCGCCGAAGGTTACGGGTTCGATCCCAGTCCGGTCAATTTAAGAAACGAAGAAGTAGTTCTCATAGCATAGGAAATACCTTGGTTTGAGATCAGTGGTTGGTGTGTATTGTCTGGGACGTTATTATTATTATTATATTGTAAATACCTATGTGTTAATCCTTCCACCTACCATCAAGTGGATTCGTTTGTCTGAAGTTGAATAAAATAAACGAAATAATCTGGGCCCAAAATATTAACTCGATTTTGTAACGGAATACTAAACATTGCCCGTGGCGAAAGATCCATTGAGATCTAAAGTACACTTACCTCAATGGCCGTGTGATTGTGTATCTTCTGCATGAGCTCCTTGAATGTACTGCTGGAGTATGGCGCGCGACCGAACAGACACTCGTACATGATCACACCTGTTGGACAATAACAATTCTTCAATTCTTACTAGTGAGCCATGATGGCTCACTATCGACCACGATGGCGCAGTGGTTTAGGTGTTGTATCCAAGCGCGGAAGTTTCCGGATTCGATTTCCATTCCGGTCGAGTCGATTTAGGAAACGAACTTTTCTAGATTGGCTCTGTCTGGGTCTACTGGGCCCCCAGTAGTCGTCGTCTGGTTCTCATAGCATAGGGAATGCCCTAGTTTGAGATCAGATGATTAGTGTGTAACGTCTGGCGTATTTATTTATTACTTATTCAACTATTTATAAATTCAATATTGTTTCAATTTTATAATGACTATCATTCTTTGATATTATATACCTAGTTACAAATGATCTCGTTTCCTTTCAATTAGTACAAGCTTTTAATTAATTGAACCATATTACACATATTTTTGATTTGAATAATTGTTTTTAAATTAAAAATTCCACGAACGGCTGAGCGTCCACCTCAGAAATAACTTTGTTTTGTTTCTAGACTTACCCACGCTCCAGAGGTCTACCCTCGCATCGTAATCGCCACCTTTAGGGTTCGCTAGCATTTCCGGGGCCATGTATAGCGGGGAGCCACGAATACACCTCACTGTGTCTTCTGACATGTATTGGGCGAAACTGCAATTATTTCGTGGCAGAGAATATATACAAGGTTATTTCGAAGAATGTCTAAAGGCGAAAGGGTATTAAAGTACCCATGACGACGGTAAAATTAGCATTCTACAACTTCGCCAAAAGTCAATAGTTCTAGTGAGCCTTGTCAACGCAATATCTATTAGTAATAAATCTGTGCTATTGACAAGTTAATCGCGACCTGTGACGCTGTAAAAGCCACTAGGGCTAACAGCAAAGAGGTTTTGTTTAGTCGGTTCAAGACCGACACTACTCAGTCGGCGTAGACTCTGGCTGAGTGTCCATGGGGATTTCATTTTGCGTTTCAGAAACTTATGAAATTATACAAAAAAAAGACAAGTTAACTTCTTTCGACGTGTTAAAAGCTAAAACAGACTTCCAATGTCATTTATAACGGCGTCCATATAAAATATTATCGCCTCGACTTTTTGGCGGGAACGGGAGAAGTGAGGTTGTCATTTTATTTATGTTTTCTATTTTTTATATTTTGGGAGTTTTTAAGTACAAAAGTGATAGTATATTGTGTTCTTAAGTTCTGTGTAAGTGAAAAGAATGGAGTAGGTTTAAATAAATATGTGTAGCTGAAGTTCTCGCGCTTTTTCAAGAAGTCCTTTATAACTTCAGTAAAACCTACTATCGCTTTACTGGAGGAGTTTTACGATAAGAAAAACCTAATTTACTTGTGATTCTACTTATTAATACGTGACATTGTCAAATGCGCTAATCTGTGCGCCATGCCATAAAGAAAGAAAAAAAAAATTATGGCTTTATTCATAGGACAAAAGTGACGATTTCAACTCACCCAAAATCGGCTACCTTCAGTATGTACTTCCCATCTGAACCTTTATGTAGCAATAAATTGTGCGGCTTCAAGTCCATGTGTACTATACCTAAAAATAATAATTACAGTACTTAATTATAACTTAATTATGTATAAGATAAATGTAGTAGAAATGTGATCTCTTAGAAATATGTGCGGTACCACCCTTGAGGACAAAATAAGCAATGAAGATATATGCAGAATGAAGAAAGGAATGCTTAGATGGTTTGGGCACATAGAATGAGCAATGAATGATTGACAAAGATAATCTACAGAGCGAAAGCAAATGGTAGCAGAAGGCAAGGGAGACCAAGGCTGACTTATGAAGATCAAATAGCCAGTGTTACGTTAAAAATATATAGTTAAATTGAATTAGAAGTATTGTATAGACTCAGGTGTTACTTTGCGGAAATCCATTTCACGTAATAAATTCCTAAAATCTTCAGCTATTTTCCGCTCAAACTCCAAAAACCACCACTTGACACGTGTTTCGCTTCTCAACGAAGCATCCAGCACCAGAATCCAGAATTCGGTCGGATAGGATTCGGTCAAACTCCAAGGTTACGTGGGGCTTTTACTCATCGAACTCCGTAGTGGTTGTCCTCGGCGCGTTGTCGAGGGATCCAAGAATCCTATCCCTGGTATGTCCTGAGGATGCTTCGTTGAGAAGCGAAACACGTGTCGATTGGTGGTTTTAGATGTTTGAGCGGAAAATAGCTAAAGATTTTAGGAATTTATCACATGAATTAGAAGTAGTTAATGATTCTGAATAAGCCTTAAACTTTTTTCTGGTTAATTCTGTACATGTTGTAAGTATATGTACAATTCTGTACAATGTACCTTTCTCTCTGAGAAATTTTAGTGCAGATGCTAACTGCTGCAGAAAATACAGCACCTGAAAACATACTAAGTTTAATGAATAAGTATAGTTAGAGTCGGAACTACCTATAGCTGCTGGCAATCAAGATCTATACGAGTTAAACCACATCTTCAATATAAGTAAATAAAAATCAATTGCGACATTGTATGACAGAGCATTACAGTTTTCTTTTTTGTTGTGTTCGCAATTGTCAGGACAAGGTTTGTATCAAAGAAAGTTTTTGGAAAATCCATGGAAAAGGTCGGAAATTTTGATGGAACCCTTGAATGAAAATCTCAATAAAAAAAATTTCAAACATTCAACATTCCAGTGGGGTAAAGCCGGGGCGGTCCCTAGTTAATGAGGAATATATCCGTATGCGCAGCCCTAGGGCAGCCAGAAATTAGGGGTGGCCAATTTCTGTTTCGCTTTTAGCCATTTCATTGTTTGCGTGGAACTACTTATGCACGACAATAATGACTGAACATCAGTTAAATAATCTTTTTTTTGGTAACGCGAGAGACATCTGCGCACAGATACCCAACCCCTTGGAGGAGAGACTGGGTTATGTGGGGGGCTTTTACTCATCGAACTCCTGCAGTGGTTGTCCTCGGCGCGTTGTCGAAGGATCCAGGATGTCTATGGAACGTACCAGCACGCTTATTACCTAACATGCAGTCAACATGCGACAGCCAAATATCGCGCGATATCTGCTGTCAAAGCGAAAACTTGTATAATGTAATTTGTATAGTGGCGCTATATCTATAGCGCATTTTACATTGTATGTAAAACTAGTAGATTTAACGATTATGACACGACACGCAATTCTAATACATGAGATCAATTTTTTATTATAGTGGGGCCACACTACGGGAAACGTCAATGCCCATCAATCGCGATAAATATTGCGTTAATTATTAACGCGATAAAGTTAGTGGCTACACTTGAACGGTCAACGTCAATGCCCATTCTTGGCGATAAAATTGGCGCTAATATTGCTTAAATTTCAAGAAAGACAATTCCATTATTCTTCGCCAAGCATCATTTTGCAACGTACGATTCTTGAAAGTTTTGAGTCTCGGATCCCACAAACATGGCTCTGTTTGCAGAATCTCGAGAAATGCAATTACTTTCTCGTTACTCCACTCCATAGCCATAGTACGTATTTAACGAAGACACGTGCGATCCCGTCGCGCTCACGGTGCACAATGACATACGTAGTGTGGCCGCATCAACGCATTAATTCTCGCGTTAATCGCTTTGATGTACCGCCACTTGAGCTACCGCCTAATGACAAGCGGCAATGTGAATGCCGTTGTCAAATTGTCGCGTTAAGTCGTGGCTACACCTACGTTAAACGTCCATCATCGCGATAATAAAGGCCATTTCCCGTTAGTGTGGCCCCAGCATTACAATTAGACACAGTCAATGATCGCGTAGCTGTCGCTGTCTGCAAATTTTTAGGTAATAACCCTGCTCGGCCCCTCAGGTTGTGCCAAAGCAATTCTTGGTGAAGGAGCGGTCCTCCTTCACAGTTTCACACCCTCTCAACGTAAGATGTGGATATGTGCGTGTACTCTCACCTGTTTCTCAGGCACTCGCCCATATCTGTGTATGTATTTTGAAAGATCTCCTCCACAACAATATTCAGTTATAATGTAAATATTTCTGAAACAGAACCATAATTAATTAATAGAGCTTACAGTGTTTTAAAGAGGAATGGGAAAACTTTAAACTATAGATTTTGTTATCGGTTATTAAAACTAGTTTCAGTGTGGTTTCAGTTACAAAAACTAGTTTCGATATGGTTTCGGTTATAAAAACTAGTTCCGGTTGTACACTAAACTGAAGGTTAACATAATTAACTGTTACTTAGACCGAAAAAAAGATCGAATAATTAGATTAAACTCAGTTTTTTCATTTTATTCAATAAACTTAACATTCATTTTGTTAGCTTCACAACAATTTAAGTCATATCAATTAGCCATCAGTGATAATTTTGTAACATAATAATTCAATAGCAAAAAGCATTTCAATAACGAAAGTGGGAGTAAAATAGGTTGTCTATGTATTTATGAGGCTGTTTATGACTCTGACTTTAGTTTTTGTGAATTAGAAACAAGAAACATAATACACCTCATAAGACTACCTCCGTGGCGCAACGGCTTAGCGCGTCGTAAAGTAAACGGGGGTTGCGGGTTAGATTCCCGCCCTGAGTCTGGGTGTTTATGTATAATATGTGTTTATTTACAAAATAAAAGTATATAAGTAGTATATCAGTTGTCTAGTACCCATAACACAAGCGCTGTGCTGCTTACTTTGGGACTAGATGGCGCTGTGTGAAATGTCTGAGTTTATTACTATTATTAATAGACAGACCCATAAAAGTTGTCGCTCTTACCAACGTGTAGGGTTACCAGACGTCACATAATTATAGCACACATCCTTCGATCACAAATAAAGAACTA
Source organism: Zeuzera pyrina (assembly GCA_907165235.1). Taxonomy (NCBI): domain Eukaryota; kingdom Metazoa; phylum Arthropoda; class Insecta; order Lepidoptera; family Cossidae; genus Zeuzera; species Zeuzera pyrina. The sequence continues at coordinate 9,235,521 of OU015647.1, read as the reverse complement.
GATGCACAATCTCCTGTAAAATCTAAATAAATTCTTGTCCGAATTGACATATATCTTGTATAGTATTATCGGTAACATTGTGTTAATCTAAAGTAGACCTTACTGCCAAACCATAAGGTTATAAAAGCTTGTAAACGATTCTTGCATGACATTGAAACGATGTTTGTAAAAAAATATTTAAAATGCAATCTTACGTCTCATACGTAAAGTATAATTCACATAATCTGTGACTCACTCAATGTGCACTCAAATACTTATTTGAGCGCACATTTGGTTCGGACATTTTTGAAGTGTTGATCTTGTATCTAGTTTTTTATTTATGATCGAAGCACACGTCACATAATTCTTAGTCTTATATATTATGTATATCCAAAAGTAGCTATGTGACGTGATTGTACTATAATTTTTAAATTTATAATTTAAGTATATATAAACATACAACAGCCTATTAGCCTATAGATACTTGGGACGCAAAACTATGTTAATTTTACATCACTATATTCTCTAGAAACAATTTGGGAATAATTAAAATAAACGCCCAACCGCTGCGCCAATAATCTTATTAATTGCAGAATTGATTCCAATGACTTTTTTTTTCGATCCAGAAACTCGTGATTTCAATTTCTATAGGCGTACTATAATTTTCAGGCTTGCACTATAATTTTAAGGCCCAGATCACATAATTTTGTTTTTCAAACCTGGAAATCCTGCCACCTTGTGACAAATGAATATTCCTGTCTCTTTTATCTCATTGAGCATAACCATAAGTGAAACAGTTAGCTATAGTAAGTATGGCAACCACGCACCGTTAGTGTAATTGACGACCTAGATGGCGCAGTGGTTTAGATGTTAACTCAAGCGCGGAAGGTTACGGGTTCCATACTCAGTAGGGTCAAATTAGAAAATGAACTTTTCTAGATTGTCTCAGGTCTGGGTGTCCTGGGAGACGCCCCCATTATTCGTCGTCTGGTTCTCATAATACAGGGAATACTGAGTTTGAGATCAGATGATTGGTGTGTATTGTCTGGCGCATTATTATTTATTATTATTATTAATTTGTGTCAGCTTATGAGTCAGTCATGTTATAACTATTTGCAAAATACTCGTAAATCTTAAGTGTTTTAACTATTAATATTCACATAAATAAAAATATGTCATATACAGCTATGAATCATTGTACTGTGGGCTACTCTAGTCACATAAATTAGTAAAAATCTAGAAACTCGGTCAACAAAAAAGGACAATTTAAAGGCACACTCTTAAAGCAAATTTCAGTCCATTGTAATACTTGGCTCGAGGAATTAGCTGTTGAATAGCCACTAGTGGTTGTGTATAATGCACTCGAATGGAGGTAGTCAGAGATAGTTTAATGCTTACTGCCTCCATATGATGTCAAATAGAAGTAGTCTAGTGAAATCAGAATGAGTATATCTCTATTTGGAATGGTCGTTGTATAAATATAGTCAACATTAATAGTTATACCAGTGACAAGTTGAATGCAGGGTGTTTTTAATTTATTAAAAAAAAATTAAACAGATCTAAAAATAAAAACACTGAAAAGTATAAAATAACTATCCTTTACTACTCAAAATCAAGTACAAAAGTAACTTTAAATGCAATATAAATACCTATATAATTAAATTTGACAGTAACCGAAGTCCATGCCAAGCTTACCAAACTAGTAGACTTTCCGTTGCACATTGATTTGGCGCTGATTTTAATAACTGTCAAAATTAATTATACATATAGGTTTGATTAGTTAAGGATAGTCCTTTTGTACTTTTTGGTATTTTTTTTTGAAGTCAGTTTAATTTTTTCTTAAAGAGTTTCTTACATACTGAGAATGCTTACAGCCATTATTGGATTTATTACCTGTCGTCCCATGTAAAATGCTTCATATGTACTATATGTGGGTGAGTTAGTGTTTTCAATAATCTGATCTCCGTTATCAGATTGTCTACAGCTGACCCGGAATTTTTTATGCGGGATTTGTCCACACATTTTATGGCCACCACGGACCTGGCACCAATCTGGAAAAATTAAAACAAAGTACAGAATAAAAAATAATAATAATAATAGTAACAATCTTAAAAGTAGCTAAAGATACACAAACAATGTTACAACGACATAAATATCAATGCATGTCCCATGCATGATGAAATGATAGTCTGTGAACTATTTTTATTTTGGCGCCTAGCTGTAAAAAGAAGTGACGTCGCCGGCCTGTTGAAAGGAGCAAGGTCTCGCTATTGTCGCCGGTTCAGCCTAGCTGACATCACATCTGTCACAAAGTTGTAGAAGTGACATCGGGAAGTCTATAAGTTGATGTGTGCTGAGATCTAGAGCATTCTACATGATTCTTCAGCAGCACTCGTCACTATCCATTATTTATTATTCGTCGTTTGCTATTAGTTACAACATACACTGTGATTTGTCATTAGATATTGAAAGATTAAATGTAAAAGCGACTGCATATAGTGTTTTTTTATTGCTGCAAATCTACTGATAATTGTCTTAGTTTAATTTTTTTAAATGTTATTTTATTATAAACAGAATATCATGGTAGGGCATCGTCTAAAGCGGAGTCCAAATAATTCATAACAAAAAATATAAGTAATAGTTAAAGAAGTAATAACATCGCTATGCTTTTATTTTTAATTAATTAATTGTTACTCTTAATAGTTTAAACAGTTACGAACAGCCTGAACACCACTTTCACAGGTCAATGAACGTTATATAAAAGATAAAACGTATGTTTACTTTGCAAAAATAAATAAAATAATTCTTACTTTTGTGTAAGCTTTATATACAGTAGAATAGCTGCCAGAGCCTAATTTCTCTGTTACCACGTATCCTTCAATCTTTGGAAAAGACATTTTTGATGAAATTAAATATTTATAATAAATAAAATCATTATGTATTATCAGTTTTGATAAATAACAACAGAATTTTTGGAAAAGTAGGTACTTAGAAATGAAAGCTGTCACCTGTCCTATGTCAGTGTGTCTAAGTCAGATGTCAATAGTTTTTTTTTGTGCAATTCTCCCTAAAGAGTGAAAGCAAAGGAATTTATGCCTATAATAGTCGATATCTTCAGTGATGAAATGATAATTTCTTCAATTCATTTCATTAAAATATTGACGTAACACATTTCGATGTTTCTTGAAGTTTCAGGCAAGAAATATATTGAGGCAGTCTTTTTAGTAGGATCCTCTCAGGCTTTGAGGCAGACTAAGCCACTTAAAAAATTTCAACATCATGCCATTAAATAAGTATTTGTTACAACAATTTCACATAATGCGCAACAGTGCATTGTGACAGTGATACTTGGGACACAAAACTACGCCAATTTTACATAACAATATCTACTAGAAACAATTTGTAAACATTTTAAATAACGCCCAACCCACACAACCGCTCCCCATAAAATCCCACCAAAAACTCCCATGTCAATGGAATTAATATACTAATTTATATATTTTTCAGGCATTGGCATCCAGACCATCACATTAATTATAATCACGTAACAGGAAAAACACTATTGTTATTATCACGTTACTCCATTGTTATAATTCATGTCAAAAACATAAAGCAGCCGTACTATGTAAAATGTGTTTTTCTTTCTTATAGCTAAGTCCCTAACAGTAGCACAGACGTATATAAGGTGGGTGTTTAGGGGTCCACCCCTCCACCCCCTAGCTTACGTTACTGTTCGCCGAATACCCACATTTTGTATCCGTGCCACAAAATATTGCGGGATTAGGAAGATATATTTACAAAATTTTCAATTGATTGATTTTATTGGTGTTTAGAACCTTTGTTTTTTAATGGCATGTTGTGCGTTATTGATTCCCCCCCCTATGAAAACTATAGCTATGTCCGTGTTAATAGGCGTTATATGAAGTTAGATTATTTCTACCGTTCCCGCCAAAAAGTCTATCAACATAATATGTACTTCCACCTCCCTCACAAAACTAAACCTCATACAGTAAGAGTTTATTTTATAAAATACCACTTTGGTTGTAATATATCTGTTTGTAATTGTAAGCAGATAGATAATTTTCTCTTCTTTTTTTGTTTGTTTCAAATATTCAGATTGATATTCACTACTTTTGGATTATCTTTAGTTCTTCCTTTTCAAATACAGTAGTCTTGCTTGGAATTAGAATATTAGAAACTAGATTTAATCTTCTTGTTTTGTCTGTACTTAAGTCTGTATGTATATTGATGTACATAGTAGCGTTTGTACTATATAATCTATCAGCAAAATGTCAGCAAACAAATGTTTAATTGTGTCGTTGAAGTTTTTGGTTTCTTCCAAAAACATCTAAAAAGTACTCGTATATTTCCATTGATTTGTTGCATATTTTAATTATATTTCAATATTATGTCTGACAAGTACTATTTCGGCAGATTTTGCTAACTTAAGCGTTAATAAACTTTTTTGTTTTTATAATCCGTAGGAATCAGTAGGACGGGATGTGATTAAAACTTTAATAACATGTTGAAAGCTTCGAGCATTTCCAACTTATTCTCACTCACTTATTATGGAAAAACTCAAATATACTTCCAATAACACATTCTATTCAAGGAATCTATAATAATATATATTATAACTGAAATTGAGCACGTAATTACGTAAAATTAGTCAGATGATTGATTTTGAGAGATCGTGAAAAAAATAAAATTGCTGTAGAACGAATAAGTCTTAGGCAACAGTCTATCGCACTGTTGAATGTCATGTGAATAGCTTGATTCTTCGGAAAGATTTTAGGCTATTATGATTATATAATAATATTATCCTCAGATATAATATATAAAGTACCCTAGCAACCGAGCTTTACTCGGTATCTTAGAAAAAATATAACAAAAAAAAGTTTGACCATATTGCAGGTTTCGAACCCGCCAGTGAGCTAAATTAGATAACCTGACTCACCTGTATATACGACACACATTTATTATCAGATAAGCTGATCGGTCGCCATTTCGTTAGAAAACAGCACCCACACATCTATATTTTATCAGATGTTATTTGCCTCACTTCGTAGTACGGGACAGGCTGTCTGAGGTTATGAAGTTTATGCTTATATCATTATTTTTAATTTTATTTCCGAATTATAAGTACATTATTAAAGTGAGACGTGTTTTTAAAAGGTAGATACTTGTCGCAAACTGAACTTAGACATAGTATTTCAAAATATTAAAAAAAAATCAAAAAAGGTAGGTTGCAGTATTCGAATCCGCGCACTTCGGCGTGGTAGATCTACACTCAGCCGCTGTACTGATGAGAAGGTAAAGTTTGTTGCGATTACAACAATTTAAATTTATATTTATATAATAATTATTAAAAAAGTTTAGAAGTTTAGAGTTTAGAAGTTTTAAGCGTGTGAAAGATGGAGAAAACGATTTTTCCCTGAATTGAGATTTAGCTAGATTCATTTTTTGTCCCCCTCGACCCCTATATTGTAAATTTAATCGAAATCGCTCTAGCCGGTTTCGGGAAAGCGAAATCAAATATAAATATATACAAATATTGCTTGTTTAATATAACAGTGGATACCCCTATATTATTATAAGTATACTTACATACCCGTGCAGTGGCAGGGCAAGAGTCAAATTTGACGTGTACAAGATAAATTTTGCGAGGCCCTCTGATGGCGCAATAAGACAAAAAAAATACAACAATTGAAACCGTCGGAATTTTTATTCATGAAAATGCCATAGAAAAACAATTTTAAGAAAAAAAATTAAACCGCCTTAAAAAAAAAACACTGAAAGGTACAAAATAACTATCCTTTACTAATCAAAACTCAAGTACAATAAAAATAACTTTATCAGTATTAACGATACACGTACTTATATAATTAAATTTGACGGTTACTGAAGTCGATGCCAAATCGATGTGCAACAACAGATGTTTATTAGTTTGGTAGACTTGGCACCGACTTCAATAACTGTCAAATTTACTATATAGGAACGTGTATCGTATTCATAAAATTGTTTATTATGTACTTGAGTTTTGATTATTAAAGGATAGTTATTTTGTACTTTTCAGTGTTTTTATTTTTTGGCGGTTTAATTTTTTTTCTTAAAGTTTTTTTATTTCACCCTTTTGAGTGATCTTGGCCTAAATAAATATCTAGTGCAGGTCTGCAATTAATTTTTCTAATTCTGAAGCGCAACGATATACCTACAAGAGAATCATTAATATAATTAAAGGTTAGAAGCAGGTCGCGTTATATGGTGTATCTTCAAAGTCTAAGCTCCAATACCGGTGAAATTTAAATGGTACAATCTCTGAATTATGACCTACCAAACAAAAAAAGAATCATCGAAATCATTCGTAATTGGTGGAGTAATTGAGAAACAAACATACAAAAAAAAACATCCAGTCGAATTGAATACCTCCTCCTTTTTTTGAAGTCAGTTAAAAATATATAAAAAGATTACATAAGATGATAGTCAAAAAAATACTTTGATTACCAACCACTAAACATTAAAGATAATTTAAAAAAAACTGAAGAAATATATTAAATATTCTGTAATTAAGCTTAGATACTGCAATATCTGCTTCTATAAATAAAACTGCCAAAGCTGTCTTTCCTCATCCGTTGTATTCCTTAAATATATTTTTATAAATACAGTAGTCTCACTAATCCGGCACTATTAAAAACTTGGGGGTGCGAGGTTACTGGAATGTTCGGATTACTTGATTGCATAGAAAAATTCATAATAAATAAAATAAAACATTTTATAAGGAGAATACATATATTTGTATTCATGTACCTACTACACGTTTTTTTATAACAGTGACATCTTACAATTAACTAATTAGTCTTAAAATAATCCTTTATTGAGGTTTGTTTTTTGCAACTTGTCCGTGTTTAAAAACTTTTTCTTGCATGATTTGAAGAGGGAGGCTTGGGCGGAGGGTGGATGATTATTAGACGTGCCGGACTATTGAAGTACCGGCGGGGTTATTACCTAAAAATTTGCAGACGGCGACAGCCACGCGATCATTACTCGACCGGTGACTAATTGTAATAAAAAAAATTGGTATCGTATATGACAATTGCGTATCTATTATTCTATGACCATAAAATGCACTTTTGGCGGTTGATATTATAGCGTCACTGTACAAATGACATTACACAAATACTCGTTTTGACAGCAGAATATCGCGCGATATTGGCTGTCGCATGCTGACTGCAAAATAAGTAATAAGCATGTAGATTAGTGTGACTCTACTATTAATTTTGAAAAACTCCTTTCAACGGAGGCTGTAGCTACTTACGGTATTGTTAACAAAATTCGAATGACAATATTTGCGTATTTAAATTATTTTATTTATAATTGATTTATCGTTTTCTTCTTTTCTTTAATATATTGGCAACTCGCTTCATATTTCTTAGAAACATTTCTGCCATTTTCATGTAAAAGAGTGGTGCATCTCTATATGAAATATATGTCTTCTTTTTACTAAATCCTTAACACTCTCCAGTAAGTGGTAATAGGCTTTACTGGAGTTAAAAATGATACTTACTTGGGAAAACGGAGAACTTCAGTTACACATATTCATTCAAACTTTCCAATTCTCAGCATTTGCACAGAACTTTAACGCACAGTATACTATCACTTTTGTACTTTAAAAGTTAAAATTCACAAAAACGCAAGAAATAGACAATTTTAATAAAATGGCGACTTCACTTCTCTCGTTCCCGCCAAAAAGTCATTTATCATTCTATGACGAGTCAAATTTTTAGTCGTGTTCACGGCTTTTAATCAACTTTTAATGCATAATAAATCTTCAAAGCGCGTGCTCCCGCGGACCGCGAGGCGTAGACGGTACTCTATACCCGTGCGAAGGCGGTGCAAGTTGTAAAAAACTAAGTCCTCCTTGATCGAGGTGGATCACTCCGGTGTATAAGTAGTAAGTTCTAGTTTTTGGCTTTTTATAATAGTTTCACACACTGTTTGTCTCTCTCACCAGACGAATAGAAGCGATCCTGCAATATTTCCCAAATATATATCTTAAACTCTACTCCTTTAGTTATAAAGTCGAGTAATAAATCTGCCTATGTGTGCACGCAGTTATTACATATTCATAGTAAAATGGCTCTTAGGGGCTTAATTTAAAGTTGAAATTACTTTGTATACGACGTAATGTGCTTTGTTTCAGGAGTTCAGGACACTGCAGGCACATTTCAGTCAGTATGTGGATTGACGGCATTGTGATAACATTGTTTAAACGTGGACATATAGTGAGAACGCTTTTTTACTTTCGTATTTGGTTTTACTCTCGCACTAGGAGTTCCGTATAGGGTTGCCACCTTTTTTCTTGAGTAAAAAAAATATATTTACTTTTCTAAGGTACAAAAATAAAGTACAACAAGTGAAAATGAAGTAAAGGATTAGTTTATTGGACTTGCTACATACTTTTTCTCAGTAAGTACTTTTTCGCTGCTAAGTACCTACTACTTACACTGACAAAATTGTTGCCACTATAATGTGAATTGGCATTGACATTTTAGGTCGCGTTCAAAAACAATCTGTATACGGTTACACGCAAAAGATCGTTTCAGACTTTTGTTTCTTTCAAAACATTAAATTAAAATCTTGAAATATTAAAATAATTGGAATACAATATTGTTACCATTCTTTGTTCTCATTAAGTATGAAGTACGTTTGTCGGAACTAACGTACAATATTTTATTTAATATTGAGTTTAATTATTTTTTATAAAGTACGGGTGGCAACCCTAATCCTATGATATTCATAAAAAAGTTAATTTCAAAACCTAATTTTTGGAGAAGGACTTTTCTTATATGGCTTCTGTAATAGATAACGCTTAATTAATATACCTGTGCCACATTTTTTAATATTCGAGAAATTCACGGAGTTAAAGAAGACAATGATTAATCTAATTCGCTTATCCTTTATTTCTCTTACGAATATATTAAAACGTTACCAGTGGATTATACAAGATTAGCGACCCGCCTCGGCTTCGCAGGGGTAGAAAGTTTTTGAAAATAAAATACGGCCTATGTTACTAGCTTTCTATATAATGATGTTATAATACAAAAGAGGTAGATAGGTTACATGCACTCGAAAAGTGGCACTCCAAAACTTTGCTAATTAGCCAACCCAGACTTGGTCAAAGAATATGAAAATTAATGTTACAGAACCAACAATGTCATGCAATGCCTATTGCGCATTCAAAATTCTAAAATATTTCAATAATCCAAACGTTTTTTATACTATACACCCAGTTTTAATCATCGTTTACATTTATTAAAAGCAATAATATATTGGCATTGAAAAAATGTTGGCGATCTTTTTAAATAAATATGTTCTCATGTACATGATTCAAGAAAAATGAAATTCGAAAAAAAGCAAACATCATTTTTTTTATTTACTGTCTAATCCCATTAGGTATCAATGATATTTTTTTTAAATGTCTGTTCTGTGGAATTAATTACTAATATTCTATGAATTAGTCACGGATTCGCTTAAAATGTAGTAAGACATTGAAATTGACCAATCACAATGATTAAGAGAGCTATATGTGATTTGTTAGTTTGAAATGCAATTATGTTTTACATTGCATAGCGAAGCAGTGCAATATATATTTGTCTCACTTTGTAACGTTGTAACTGGGACAATCTTTTACTTGGATTAGTACAAAGGTAACCTATCTACATCTTTTGTATTATAATATCATTGTTTCTATAGGTGAAAAAATTGTTGAAATAGGTCGAGTAGTTTTTGAATTTATCCATTACATACAAACACAAAGTTTATCTCTTTATAATATTAACACACCAATGATAACAGACAACTAAATGGACGGACACGTCTTATAAGGTATCTTACATGCGTTCTGTTTTTCCTTTTAATACACGAAATCCGAAAACATTCGCAACCAAAACATCATTTTGTTTTGATTCTTCTTTTTTTCTTTTTTTCTCTTTTCTATACAGTTGTCTATTTCTATTTCGTTGTTTGATTTGAAATTATTAATTAATAATTGACATTAAACAATTATTTATTTATAAACTGAAGGATTATTATTGACAGATTTTCAATTTTTATTTTAATATTATTTTGACATAATATCATTGGTTGAATAATTGGCATATAATTGACTTCTCCATTATTAATGATATATTAATGTATAATTAAATGGGAAATTAATAGATTTTTTTTTCTACAAAATCCGCTAGTTTGAATATTAAATATTTGCATGCTATGTCTTAGTAGAATGTGTAAAGGAAAATATGTCTATCTATGTTTTATGTAACTACTCGCATTCTAGCAAATAAAATATTATTATTATTAAAACAGATGGGCTCCGCAGTGAAATTACCAGAATCTGAAACTGTTATTATTTCGTCATAGTCTACTTAACTCGGCACTTTAAATAGTTGAAATTTGGAAGGTAGATGTAAGTACTTTGGGTTGGCATTCTGTGTGTATATGTAACTGAGGTATTGAAAAAAAATTCCGTTCCGTAGAAATATGTGTACTATGAAATTCAAACTTATTTTTGCTGCCGATAAAATGAATATTGTGCACTCGTAAATATTTTAACGCACTATAAATCCAACAAAGTTAGTAAACTGAATGTTCGTGAGCATTCATCCCGACTACAGAACCCTTCACTGTTCGCATCCCAACACGCACTTGGCCAGTTTAATTAATATATGTAGGTATTTGTTTCAACACCATATCCAAATTAATCGCGTTGCGTCCCATGTTGTTACAAATTGGCGATTCATTTGTGACCAGCTAAATCGTTCTTTTTAATTAACCTTAACAGAGTCGGCTTTGGATATATTGTATGCAGACCGTATCAAGGGTATTGCTAACAGAAGCCCAGGGGGCCTAGATGAGTGGCTCAATTGTTGTAACCGCTAGTAGAATAGAATGACAAATACCACGTGATATAGCGTAACGAATTTTAAATTGGTTGTCAAACATTTTAACTTTCTTATATTTTAAACGAAATGTAAAATAGTGTGAAAACCACAATATAAAACATAGCCTAGTGACACTTTTGATGAGCGATAACGACAGCAAGCGTTTCCATTGGAGAAAGCGTTTGTCACTTGTTTAGACGGTCAGAGGACGCAAGATAGACGTTCGCGCATACTTTAGGAGGAGCTAATTCCCACCATTTATGAGTTTCTATGCCCGATTAACATTGGTCAAGGACAGTGGCAAGTAGCGAGTGCATATACAATAATAATAATAATATACCCCGACATTTCACACAGCGCCATCTAGTCCCAAAGTAAGTAGCACAGCGCTTGTGTTATGGATACTAGACAACTGATATACTACTTATATACTTTCATTTTGTATATAAATACATATTATACATAAACACCCAGACTCGGGGCGAGAATCGAACCCGCAACCCCCGTTTACTTTCCGACGCGCTTGGCCGTTGCGCCACGGAGGTAGTCTAACAATGGCGAGTGACGAACGCCAGGACAGTGATCGCTTACACTACAGCAAGTCAAGTGGCATTACTCCGTCGAAATGAACGAGCAACGTCAAAAATTACGTGCAATATCGCGCATCGTTCTTTTTTTACAATGGAGCAAATAGAAAAGATACTGTTAATTCCTTTTTGTAAGTAAGTGCACTGTACTTAATTTGACCGTTTATAATACGCCTAGTGGCGAGTCAAGAACGGCACGCTTATTATGTAACTTGCAGACAGCATGCGACAGCCCATATCGCGCGATATCTGCTGTCAAAACGAGAATTTGTGTAATGTTATTTGTATAGTGGCGCTAAAACAACCGTGAAAATTGCATTTTATGGTCATAGAATAACATATATATAATCGTCATATATAATACCAATGTTTTATTACAATTAATCACCGGTTGCGCAGTGATCGCGTGGCTGTCGCTGTCTGCAAATTTTTAGGTAATAACCCCGCGGTGCGGGGGAAAAGAGTGCGCGAGGGGCGTCACTTATCCAAAGAATAGAAAGCGATTCTATTTGGGTCCTCTTGCAAGGCAGTTTGCAAGTCAAGTTGACTCGCCACTGTCCGATCGGTTTACACCACTGTACTTACGTAGTGTACTTATCTACTTCGCTAAACGCATGGCCAATGTAAATCGGATAATAACGTTGCTTAAAGGCCCGTCTACATTTTATTATGGAGATGTTTTTGAACATACTGTAATCAATTAAAGATATTTTTATTTACAAATTCCATATCCTTCAATAAATATGAACTGTGCCTCAGATTGTACATAAGTTTATACTAATATTTATAAAGAGGTAAACTTTTTTTTTTTATATCAGAGGGGGCAAACGAGCAAGCGCATCATCCGATGGAAAAAAATCATCGCCGCCCATGGACACCCGCAACGTCCAGGGAATCACGGGTGCGTTGCCGGTCTTTAAGGAAAGAGTAGGCTTTGTTTGTATGTGATGGATATACTCAAAAACAATGAACCATAGTCTCAAGGTCTCAACAAAACAACGTATCTATAAATTGTGGTAATAATGTAATCTCGATAGGTCAAGTCGTATGACCTCAATAGATTTTTAAATATGATGAGGTTGTAGTTTCATATTAATAATTCCTTTCAATAAATGTATAGGTATAGTTCCTTTTAATGAATATCGTACGAGACCCTCTGTAGGCGAATCCAACTCGTACTCGACTGATTTTTTAACGGATCAAGTATCACAATGCATAATCACAAGCAGCACAATGGACGGAGTATTTGCTCTAAAAGCGTGTCCTTTTCGTTTTTTGTTGACCAATTTTATAGATTTTTACTAATGTGCATGATTAGAGAAGGGTCACAGGACAACAATACATAGCTGAACATGACATATTTATATTGTGAATACTAGCACCTAAAAGACTTAAGATTTACGAGTATTTTGCAAATAATTATTTCATGACCTACTTATAAGCTGACACGCAATACACTGACAGTGCGAGGTTGCCATATTTACTATAGCTAACTGTTTTACTAGTGGTTACACTCAATGAGATAAAGCGCATTTACACGCGCAATTTGTTGGAACAACTTTCTTAGGGATGGCGATCTGAGATCGATTAATGGAATATTGATCGATCGATTTCGAGTAGAGAATCGATTTGGTGAATTGATGGCGGACATTCAAAAATGGAGTTTCCGTTATATTTGTATTAGTAAGAAAGTAACTATAAAATAATGGGCTAGCGTGGATTTTTTTAATATATTATACATATTTAGAACACTGCCGTCAGCTTAGCGCTCTCGCAGCCTGATTTAGCGCTTTTTTTGAGTCTTGAACTTTTATTTATCCCATGCAAAATTTAAAAAACCCGTAGAACGAGTTTCGAGTGTCTGTCGTCTATTCACTGGATCGATTCACTGCTCGTGATCGAATGATCGACTCTTCCATTAATCGATTTCAGATCGCCATCCCTAGGAAAGTTGTTCCTAGAAATTGGAAGATGTAAAGAGACAGGAAAATTCGTTTGACACGCAGTGGTAAGAGCGACAAGTTATTATAATTCCATACATTATGTTTTTCGGTTCGAGATCTATGTAGTATATTATACATATATAAATAAAATTAATGTCTGTCTGTGATTTCGAAACAAAGGTTATTTGCACGTAACCAAAACACAAACATACTTTTTTAAATATTTGTGTGTGTTTGTCCAAAATAGCCAACCCGATTTTCACGGGGTTTTCATTGACGCAGATAGAGGACTTTTCGGAGAATAATTTAGACTATATTATAGCCAGAACTATATACCTATTAATAAAACGGAACAGGAGAATTTATGATAATATCACCGGCAGAACAAAATAACTTTAATGTAATAATTGTATCAATGTTAACGGAAAACGAAAAAACATAGAGTAGTATCACCACAGATTAGTACTTGACTACAGATGGGTATCTGAGTCGGGCGGGCAAACGTCGCAAGTGTTTTCAGTGTTGCACGCCCGAAGATTTACGGGATCGGCTGTAACCACTTTTTATATCGGAAAAATACAAAATTTATCGCGGGTGAAACCGGTTCCTTCGGAGACTAGACAAACAAATAGACAAACAGACAAAATATTAAAAAAGTTTATAATTTAGTTACGGAACCTTTATTTCGAAATGACAGACAAATATTTCAATTTTATTTACATGTAATGTAGATCTATTTTTTACTATATGAATACAGACTAAACATTATAAAGAATAAATAAAAAATACTTTTCATAAACTGTTAAAGTGTGTGAAGGAAATGTATGGAGTGGTCGCCGGACAGAAACAATACAATCGAAAAAAAACAAAACATCGTTCAGGGCAGGTGAGATAAGATACTAAGGGCCGTAAGATCAATAGTAGTTTAAACGAAGGAAGAGAGTTTAATCTTCTGTCTTCGATTATTTCGTAAGATCAATGGCACTTAATCGATTACGAGTAGATTAAATTATCGAATATTGACAAAGAATCTTAAAAAGAACGAACGAACTGTGAACGAAATGAATGATATTAACCATGTGTAAGACATTAATTTATTTTTTACTCATCCGTTCACTATTTGCATTTGATATTAGGACAGTGGATTACCCGAGGCGGACGACAGTGCGTGTGGTTCGCGTTGTCGTGACAATGCGAAAGTGCCGGGGGGCTCTGTAGCTGCCCCCCGAGAAGTGCTTCGGCACAGCGCGAGAAGGGCTCCGGCGCGTTCCGTAGGAGTTCCCAGAGCCCTTCGATAGAGCGCCGAGGACGACCACCGCAGGAGTTTTAGTGGGTAAAAGCCCCACATAACCCAGCCTCTTCCCCAGCGGTCTGGGTATCTGTGTGCAGATTTCTCCTGCGTGACAAAAAAAAAAAGAGTGGATTAAACCGTCGATCAAATTTTATCGTAGATTACGAAATCCATAGTTTTAACTGCTCTTGATCTTACGGCCCTACACATTTTTGTATGTATAATTAAATTGGAAGGTTATGATTTTAGCGCCTTGATATACGTATATAATATTCTTTCGAGCTGTGGGTAATAAGAGGCTGGTTGAGGATGCAGAGTTTATTTCCGTTCGTACAAACAGATGTCAAGAACACGCAAACTTAATTACGGCGGTTCCTAGTCTTCGCAGTCGCCCCTCGAAGTAGGTACTCGCGTAGTAGTAGTCGTAGTAATCTCCATAATTTGCCTTGATATCGCCTTGATATTTCGCTTTGATCGGTAGTCGAAAAACTGACTCTATTCATAGTCCGATAACATGAGGGTGGAAACTTCTAGAACAATAGAACCAAACCACCAGTTTTAAAAGCAATTTACTATAGGAACTACAACGTTTTGAACAAAAACCATTTAAAAGTATTTAGTGTGATGTAATTTATGACATTGTATCGAATTTCAGAGCTAACTTTTTTTGAAAGTGGAATTATCATCTTCTGTTCCGTTATTCCTCACATGAGTAATTTACATAAAATTGTGGACAACGAGAAGACAATACAGTTTACTAAATACTGACTAAAGGATATTTTATTATTGGAATTAATATTCCAGTTATAACGATATATGTCCCGTTCGGGTGGGGGAGTCTGAGGGCGGAACCTACGCAAGAAACTTTTAGGGAGCTTGCTCTTTCAATTCAATTCAATTCAATTTTATTCACTAGAACATTTGGTTTACAGAGCATTTCCAAAGCACCATATGTCTTAATATAAATTAAACATTAAGTTAATCATTTACAATTTTAGGATACTAAAATGTCAAATACAATATGAATCGAAAAATGTCAAATTCAAATTTAAAATGTCAAATTATAAATAATATTAAAATGTCAAAATAATCATATTAAGTCAATTATCGAAATTAAAATAAGCATAGGCATTCCTAATAAATATATTAAAACTGTCAGCGAATATGTCAATGTTTGGGTTCTGAACGAGCATATCGTTAAGTATATTGCGTGCACGAGTGGTGGGTGCGTTACATGCATGACGGGTACGCGTAGGTGGTTGTATGAATATCCGCGGTGTGCGGCGCGGCGCCACTAAGCCATGTTCACTTCCAGCCACTCTGGGCACTCTTAAACCTATTCGTTCTAATACGGCCCTGCTTTCATTTTGTTGCGCAGTATCAAGTGGTAGTGTACAACTAGATGAACTTTACGGCGTAGTGCCAAGGTGTTCAAGCCCACCATAGCCGACACGAAGAGGTAGGGATATAGGTATGGATAATATCCATAAAGCCTTTTGTATAACCACCTAGCGAATCTCCGCTGGACCCTCTCAATCATGGTAGCGTATTTTTTTTCGTAAGGATCCCATACAATAGCGGCAAATTCTAAAGTACTGCGAACATATGCATTGAATAACACTTGTGCCACCCTTACGTCGTTAAATTCTGAAGCGGTCCGTATTACGAAGCCGAGCGTTTTGTTAGTTTTTTTACAGATGTTATTTATATGAGTCCGGAAGTCCAGCCTGGTGTCAAGTGTCAGTCCCAAGTCCCTAACCTCATTGACTCTTTCCAACGGGGTGCTTGCTAGGCGATATTGCACGTGTAAAGGAGAACGTGAACGTGAAAAAGTAATAACGTTACATTTAGAGACGTTAAAAGTTGAGTGATTCATAGTACTCCATGTATACACGGAGTCTATGTCTCTCTGTAGGGCTACCGTATCAGTAATTTCTTTAACGTTTAGATAGAGTTTTAGGTCATCTGCAAACATAAGACACTTCGCAGTACGCACAACCCTCGGAAGATCATTAACCATGAGCAGAAAAAGTGTAGGTCCCAAGTTACTGCCCTGACTGACTCCCGAGCGGGTGTAGAAGTCACCAGACTCGTGACCTGCTACCCGAACAAACTGACTACGGCCACTCAGGTAGCTAGAGAAGAACTGCAGGAGTTTGGGTGTAAATCCAAACTGTGCTAGTTTACGGAGGAGTATGTCATTATCTACCAAATCGAATGCTTTCTTAAAGTCAAAATAAGTCGCGTCGACTTGCCGACCTGCATCCAATTCGGTAGAAATGTAATCGACTAGGTTGATGTGGTTGGTTGTGGTCGACCGCGCCCTACGGAAACCATGCTGGCTGTCATCCAAACTGGACTCTACTTGACGCCTAATATAATGGTCTATAATAGATTCAAAGACCTTTCCGAACACAGAAAGCACGGCGATAGGCCTATATTCAGAGACGTCTTTGCTATTTCCTGTCTTAGGAACAGGTGTTACCCTGGTTACATATTTTCCATTTCTGTGGGTAGGTGCATAACTTGAGAGACAGGTTGTATATATAAAGGAGAGGTTTTTCTAGTGTAGCTAAACAATCTTTTATTAGAAAAATTGGTATGCCATCAGGACCCGAGGAAGAACGTGGTTTTAGTCGCTTGATAGCCTTGCGTAAATCTGCGCTGTCCACAACGTCGATAGCCACCCGGGCAGAGTCTCCCAGGGCTCCATCTTTAGCTGCCGCTACCGCGTCCAACTTAGGCGTGTCACTATGAAATACCGAGCCGAAGTAGCGAGCGAACGCGGCAGCGGCCGCTTCGCCCTCTACCCTAGTGCCATCGCATGTGAAACTATTACTTTGTCGCCTTTCTTTCCGTTTGTCCTTGACGTATCCCCAAAATTTTGATGGTTCATCAATTAACTGATTCTGCGTGGTTCTAATGTGCTGTTTATATGCGACGTCAATAAGTACCTTAACATGTACGTCAATAAATACCTTAACATGTACGTCAATAAGTACCTTAACATGTACTCTTAACACTCCCACAGAATAAACATAACATTAGGATGTCTTCATAGAAAGCTAGTGTCCGCGGTTTGTTTGCATGCGTACTAATACGTACGTGCCATTTCACGCACACAACAGCAATATTTTAGGCGAATATGGGTAATTATTGCAGCGTAGGGTTGCACGCGACGCAAACATGCGGCTTCTTCCGTTTGTCTATAATTCGTTCTTCACATCGTCGCAATAAGAAAATGTCTAAATCGCATAAACCAATGTTTCTTAACCTGTGGTCCACAGACCCTTGGGGATCCGCGAGTATATGTATGGGGTCCGCAATCTCATCTATGGACCAATTAACAATTTTTTTTTTGTATTTGTAGTACTAAAATAAATGGTCCGAAATTTATTACGGTTTTTTTTATTAAGGGAGTCCTTGAAATTGTGCTTGTGTTTCTAGAGGTCCGTGTACTGAAAAAGGTTAAGAAACGCTGGCATAAACCAATATGTCCTTAGATGCCTAAATAATTTTAGTTATTCGAATTAAGAGTTACTTATCATTCTTCAACATAACTACAAGAAACTACATTAAACAAACGCGAAAAAGTTATAGTTACTAAATGTATAACTAAACGAGATGCTCTCCGCATCTCACATCCAACGCAACAACCTTACATATCCGGCTAAGAGTAGGCAGCTTTGCAGTGTGGCCGTACGATTAGATTGATTGAGAAACGTTATGAACTACAAATTTGCTTTTGCTGCAGAGTAAATGATTAATGTATTGTGCATTCCAACTACAGATTTACTGTGCGTGATGCAACACGCACTTAGCGGGCTTTTTTCCTCTTGACGTAGGTACGCATACAAAAAATCCTATCAAATACGATGCCTTGCGGTGCTCCAGCAAACTGCCATCACGTACGGTTGCGCGTAATACGTTTATAACTGTGTTATTTATGCATACGTCTACTGGGGGCTGTAACTTCTGGTGGTTGGAGCACGTTACGTGATGCGATTAATATTTATCGTTAACACATTCAAGGACAACACAAAACTTTAGTAGCAACTAGCTTTTGGCCGCAAGTTCGTCCGCATGGATTTTGGAGTAATTGACACGAACAATCGAAGCCTCAAATATTTCTAAGCCTTTCCAATAATGTGAGCTCAATCGACTAAGGCGCCGCACACATATAACGGAGATGTCTTTATAAAAATCTTGTGTACGCAGGTCGTACGTGTGTGCGATAATATGTACGTGCTGTGACATGCGCACAATGGCATTTTTAAGGTAATTAAGGGTGAATATATTAATTATATGTAAATATACATTTTTTTTTTATTTTATTTACTTTAACAAAAAGTACATACATACGTTAATATTTACAAACTTAAAACTACACATTATCTTAAATCATAGACTTCCTCAAAGTTGCCGCTTAGAAAGCTGTCATTGCTTAAGGTACCCAGCAGACTGGCGGCATTGCCTCTTTGAATAGCCAAACTGTAAATTGTAATTTTTTTTGCTCATGTTTTCATATAATCAAATGATTAACGCTTAGTTAAAATTTCGTTTTTTATAAATGCGAATACTGTAGAGAGCTACAATATTTGCACCGCTTTGTGGGGTTAGCTGGAAGAAATCTCTTATAGAGATAAGCTTGCCTTCATACGAAGTCTCAGAATGTTATTAATGTAACCTTTGTATTCAATAAAGTTTATATATATAGGGTTAATTGAAAAATACTAATAACCTCTTAGTGCAAAATTCCCGTCATCATACCTAACAATTTTCGTTCTACGACTTTTATCAGAACTTTATACGTTTGTCAAAAATTATTAATTGTTAAGTTTTGTTGTACTGTCTGAAACGTAATTACTCTGTGTACGTATTCCAATGGCCGCGGCCCTCCGCGCCCCGCTGTGCGTGTGCCACTTTAGAGGCCGGGTAGAGTAGGTGCCATTTTCAGTAACATTTAATGTATTTTTATTTTTGTATGAAAGAAAAAACTTATGAATTTTTAAAAGTCGTAGAACAAAAGTTATTGGCGCTAATGTTTAGTACAAAATACTTAGAGGTTGTTAGTATTTTTAAATTAACCCTGTATTGTAGCGCCAGTCAGGGTCGCATGCGACGAAAAATAATTTAACACCTACTGTATGAGCCACAGCACACAGCGTGGCCCGATACAGCTATCATATGTATGTAATTATAGTTTGATTTTTAATTAGCTAGACCAGCCATACTCAACATCTTTTTTCTCGTGCCACATATTGATAATTATTATTTAAAGTGGGCGACAAAATTACGATTAAAATAAGTGTAAAAAAATTTCAATGAATGTTAGCAATATTTATTGAACAAAGATCATTATAATCGCGAGCACTTTTTAACAATTTTTTTAAATTATTGTATACCTACTTCATTTCTGTGTACGACCACTCACAAAGATACGTTAGTGCTTATAATGTAAATAATTTGTATGCCTACATAAATTGTTTTAATTTCACCGGGCCATTTGATAAAGCTCGACGGGCCACATGCGGCCCGCGGGCCGTAGGTTGAGTATAGCTGGGCTAGACTAAAATGACATTTGGTAGGTTGCTACCTTGTCGTAATGTAAAAATAGTGCTGTTCCTAAGTGATCGAGTATTAAACATTGCGATTCAATCTTTTAAACGGCGGATGCCTACAAGTGTTACCATATTAATAGTAGTAATTCTTTAAACAGGTAATAGAACCCCTACACATACCTACTAACAAAAAGAGTAAAAAGCGAATAAAATAGGAATCCTACAAAATTGTTGCCATATTCAAATATTTCACGACTAAAAATTTACATTTGTAAAGAAATTAGCGCCCTCATTAATTTCTTCTCATTTATGTATTATGTCAGAGCATATTACCGATCGCATACATTTTATTTATTACAAGAACAGTTTATGTAATATATTTATCAATGTTGTTTTATTTGATGTATTACATTTATATTTATAAAACATTTATTTACACCAATGAGTAAAATTAAATCGAGGAGTCATGTCACAACGGTTCGACGAATTACTTTTGAATCAGCCATAATTAAATTATTACGCTTGCAACATTTAAAAAAAAAGGTCGATCTCAGCTGTCATTTTAGTCTAGCTAATTAAAAATCAGACTATAGTAATTACTAGCTGCCCGCAACTTCGCGTGGAATTTAAAATAAAGTACGTTATGTCCTTTGCCTGGACTTAATCTATCTCCATTCTAAAATCAAAATCCGTTAAGCCGTTTAGGAGAAAAAAATTACGAACACACGCACACTGGAATATACACGTACACATGTATAAAGATGAATAACATATATACATACACATCTTCACGCTGTATCCCTAACGGGGTAGTCAAAGAGGATGGAGCGCCAAGCACCGCAGTCCTTACATCTTTCGTTTTCTTAAATCTCATCATTTCGTCTACCTTTCACCTAGGTACGCGTGTACTTTTGCCATTTCCGTCAGCTAACACACTCTGGCTATTATTTGATCTTCGTAACTCAGCCTTGTATTTCCTTAATACAGATGAATTAATTATGAAAAGGTTACCAACTAAATGTGGAATACACCGTTATATGAAATTCATCCCAATATGGAATTCACCGTAACCAGGAATATACCGTTAGTCCACGGTGATTATGTACGTGTGGGTGTGCGTTTGCGTGTGTGTGTGCGTGCGAGTGTGTGTATGTATGTATAACTATATAAATAAAATAAAGTATTTAAAAATTCTAAATTATTAAGAGTCCGCCTCTGCAGCCCAACACAAACGAATTCGTTCATTACCCTCGCATCTAATGATATTATAATACAAAAGAGGTAGATAGGTTACCTTAGTACTAATCCAAGTAAAATATTGTCCCTGTTACAACGTTACAGTGAGACAAATATACATTGCACTGCGTCGCTATGCAATGTAAAACATAATTGCATTTCAAACTAACAAATCACATCATCAACTCTCTAAATCATTGTGATTGGTCAATTTCAATTTTTTACTACATTTTAGCGAATCCGTGACTAATTCATAGAATATTAGTAATTAATTCCACAGAACAGACCTTTAAAAAAAATACGATTGATACCTAATGGGATTAGACAGAAAAAAGTGATTGCTTTTTTTCGAATTTCGTTTTTCTTGAATCATGTACATGAGAACATATTTATTTAAAAAGATCGCCTAAATTTTTTAATTATAAATTTGAAAATGATGAATTATATATTATTGCTTTTTATAAATGTAAACGATGATTAAAACTGGGTGGCTGCGTCATCGCATGATCGTGTATATTATAAATAACGTTTGGATTATTAAAAGATTTTAGAATTTTGAATGGGCAATAGGCATTGCATGACATTGTTGGTTCTGTAATATTATTTTTCATATTCTTTGACCAAATCCGGGTTGGCTATTTAGCAAAGTTTTGGGGGTGCCACTTTTTGAGTGCATGTAACCTATTTACACCTTATGTATTATAACATCATTGATCGCACCCCATTGCGACAATAATAAAGTTTTCGCAGTTGTGGGTTGATCACATTTTATCGCGGAGAAATCTCGACATTTCTTTTTCAACATAATTGTAATTTGCAAGGAAACTACGTTACCAATTAAAAAACTGGTTATAGAGATTTGAGATATTATAATTACCTATCCATTTCAGTAAAAATCATTTTATAATTCTATAGAATTTTGGAAATGTAACTGAATCTTTACGCAAATC
Organism: Zeuzera pyrina; assembly: GCA_907165235.1. Lineage (NCBI taxonomy): Eukaryota > Metazoa > Arthropoda > Insecta > Lepidoptera > Cossidae > Zeuzera > Zeuzera pyrina. Next base: position 9,213,034 of record OU015647.1, on the reverse strand, counting down.
AGGGCTTTTTCTGGAATTTTTTTTATCGAGATTTTTTATGCAATCGTGTTTCTACGTTGAAGGATTTCGAGATAAAGAGTTGAAGTTGTATGTATCCAAATATTTAACTCAGTCTTCTTAGATATGTAAATCCAGGAAAATGGGAAATGGGGAATGGGAAATATGGAAATCCCCATCAAACTCCCATTGAAAACATATTTACTTACAAAGGGATGTCTTTGCAGAATGAAGAAAAGGAAGAATGTAAACGCAGTGTTCGAGACAAATTAATGGGATATTTGAGGAAGAAATTCAGCCCAGAAATAGGTGAGTCGTTGAAATAATTACATTTTTGTTGCTATCGTCCGTACGGTCGCGACTTTTTCTATATTACGGCGAAAAAGAAAGAGCAAACAGTTCACTCTCGGACCAAGGGAGTTATTCGCAAACGTCGGAAACATTCCGTGGCGGAAAGGCCGATCGTCAAAAAGGATAAATTCATTCCGACAGTTTGGATTAGTGAATACGACTATATATATATATATATATATATATATATATGATATGACAGGGTTGCACGGCAGTGTTATTGTAAAAATGAAGGAAGGAATGCTTAGATGGTTCGGGCCCATAGAAAGAATGAGTGATGAAAGACTGACGAAGAAAATCTACAGAGTGAGAGGTAAAAGAAGCCAAGGGAAGTCACGCGTCGCCTCGATCACTTTTCCATCGTTTCTCGAACGAACCAAACTGAGACCGTGTATAGTATATTCGTGTAGATTTTAATAATTTCTTGTTCGTGGGTTCTTGTTCATTTTGAGCCAAAAATACTAAAGTTGTTCATTTAAGCGTTCTGATTCATTTATATTTTTTTAAGAAGTTTGATCTTAACTTCTAAGAATATATATACGAATATATATACAAAAATACATACATATCTTCACGCTGTATCCCCAACGGGGTAGTCAGAGAGGACGGAGCGCCAGGAGTCGCGGTCTTTACACACCTCTTTCGCTTTCTCAAATCTCATCATTCTCTTCACACATTTTCGCCTAGGTAGCCGTCGCCGAGTGCCGTTGACATTTCCGTCAGCTAACACTCTGGAACTTCAGTAAAGTCTACTATCACTACTGGAAGAGTTTTACGATAAGAAAAAACTAATATACTTGTGATTCTACTTATTAATAAGTGACATTGGCAAATGCGCTAATGTGCGCCATGCAAGAAAGAAAAAAAAAGATTAATGAGTTCTATCTTATTGAGCGGAACAACGAGTAAAACAGTTAGCTATAGTAAATTAATTATAACTAAATTCAAATTCATATTAATTTATTTGCCATTGTGTTGTTAGTTTTATATAGGTAACATATCAGTGATGAAAGTATCAAGCACAGTCACAGAATGACATGCAAATATTAATTTCAACAAATAAATAATTACGTAAATACCGCGAGAACCATAATAAATTCTTAGTCGCAATGTCAAGATAAATTTGTAATAATGTCAATTCTTCATAATAATGTCAATTATTTATAATAATGTTAATTGTAATATAAACTCATGTTATATTCATCATGTCAATAATTTTATACTCAGTTATAATACATTTTTTTTTCTTTCTTAATGCCATGGCGCACAGTTTAGCGCATTTGCCAATCTCACGTATTAATAAGTAGAATCGCAAGTAAATTAGTTTTTTCTTATAGTAAAACTCCTCCAGTAAAGTTATAGTGTGAGTGATAGTAGGCTTTACTGAAGTTGAAAAGGAGTTCTTGGAAGAGCGCGAGAATTTCAGCTATACATGTTTATTTAGACCTACTCCATTCTGTTTACTTATACCGAACTTTAAAACACAATATACTATCACTTTTGTATTTTAAAACTCCCAAAAATGTAAAAAATAAAAATTAAACAAAATGTCAACCGCGCTTCTTCCGTTCCCGCCAAAAAGTCCCTATAATAATTTCTAAATAAATTCAGTAGGTAACGATTGTTTATTGTTAGGAATTCTGCATGGAATTCTGTTACTGTGTAGAAGTATTGGGTCCTTACATATGAAATTGGCGTTTTGTACGGGAGGAATATAAAGTCAATTTTTTTTTGTAAAATATATTTAATTAATCAAAGTATGCACCGTTGTTATCTATGCACTTTTGCCATCTCATAGGTAGTTCATTGATCCCTTTACTAAAAAAACCATGGGGGCGAGAATCAATAAACTCTGACGGCGGTTTGGACTGCCGCATCGGAGTTGAATTTTTTTCCTTGTAAGAAGTTGTCCAAATTCCGGAAAAAATGGTAATCTGTTGGAGCTAGGTCCGGGGAGTACGGTGGATGTCGCAGACATTCCAATTGTAGCTCATCTAACTTAGTGGTTGTTTGTTGTGCAGTGTGTGGTCTTGCGTTGTCGTGAAGCAACAGTGGCCTAGACCGATCGACCAATCTCGGTTGTTTAGCAGCTAGTTCTTCCTTCATGGTTTGCAATTGCTGACAATAGATATCTGCCGTAATCGTTTGGCCAGATTTTAGAAAGCTGTAGTGAACGACACCGGCGCTAGTCCACCAAACACTCATAAGTAACTTTTTCTGAGTCGATTTTCGTTTAGGGCAGGATTTGGCTGGGTCTCCAGGGTTCAGCCATTGCGACGAGCGCTTCCGATTATCGTACAGTATCCACTTTTCATCACAAGTAATGATTCGATTTAAAATCCCTTCATTATTGTGTCGGTTGAGCAAAGTAACACCGCAGTCGACGCGTGTTTGCAAGTTCGATTCACTCAATTCATGAGGTACCCATCGTTCAAGTTGTTTTACTTTCCCGATTTGCTTCAAGTGGATTAATACAGTTTTGTCACTTACCCCGAAGCCTGCAGCTATCTCTGAAGTGTTTTGTGATGGATCCGCTTCCACAATAGCCTTTAATTCTTCATTTTCCACTTTGGTCTCCGGTCGTCCACGGGGTTGGTTCTGAAGGTCGAAATTTCCAGAATGAAAACGTTGAAACCAAAAACGTACCGTGCTTTCTTTTGCGACACCAGCGCCGTACACATCATTAATCCTTCGAGCTGTTTCTGCAGCACTGGTGCCACGGTAGAACTCTTACTTGTAAATATACCGATATTTCATGTTTTCCATTGTGCGGTAATAAGCGACGCCAAAGAAAAAAAAAATGAGGAAAAAACAAATGAATGACTGTTTTCAAAACTCAAATGTACCAGCTAAATGAATTTATAAATTTGAATTTAGAATTCTTAACCAAAGAGGAGATATTTCAGATCAAAGTGGCCAGTACGACAAAACGCTAATTTCATATGTAAGGACCCAATATTTAATTTTCAGCCAGTTCTTGAGCTCAAATTTAAAAACTTCATAGCCAAACTTTTTATGTCATTTGGTACATGGTTCAATATTTTACCCTCATTTTACCACTCATGGTACAGATTAATTAGTTTATTAACGTAAACTCATGGCATGACAAATTAAAAAAAAAGTAGTCCTAGGCTTTGTAAACATAACAATTCTATTGAGATTTCTTGTGTTTCTCACATTTCATAAGCCGTCGTAAACTGATTTTCGTTAGCTTTAACGAAGCATGCCGATTCTAATATGTTATTGTACATGCTGGGCAATGCCAGAATACCTAATTTTTTTAAAAATGGCTTACATTATTCCCACGGTGGCATACAAATAATAGCTCTTATAAATTTCTTTTGACTGATAAATTCCCTGATATCACTGACTGAATTTCCCCATAATATCAACCCATAACTCAGTGAAGATGTCACGTATCCGTTGTAAGCAGCTAATAAAGTAGTGAGAGTTGAGTTTTTCTTCAATTTCAGTATATTAATTTGAAAAAAATTTTCCTAATTTAATTTTTGATATGTATACATGTCGTTGAAAAAAGGAAACCAAAAATCAATAGTAATTATGCAACATATATTTTATATTGAAATATATATAAATATTATGTAGGTACCTACCTACCTATTACCTATATATTATATTGTACTAAAATTCTAGTATAAGTCATATTATAAGTTATCCAAGATTTAAAAAGTACTTAGATGTAACATGGATATTAGACCATTATGTTATTCTTTCTGCAGAAAATAGAAAGCTTTTTTTTTATTTGTACTACATTAGTCTGTATTATCTGTTTTTATATTCGTCACATAATATTAGACCACACATATTAAAAAGTATCTGAACTTAAAACAGCGCCATCTATAGACCACCATAAACATTGTGTGACTGTTGTGAATTAACTAATTCTAGTCTAAATTACTTGTACTGTGGTCCAAATAAGTTTCAAATAATAATTACTAGATGGCGCAATTTCGAAATGTTCAGTTACGGAGTGTTGTAATAATTTATTTAGTAACTAGCTACACCTGCGACTTCATCCGCTCGAAAAATTTTTCCGTAACTTTTCCGGGTTAGTGTTTCCTTTTTACCTCCTTATGGGTAGATTTATCATAAAAAGTAGCCTTTGTCTACCAAAAGAAAGTCCACCACTCTCCTAAACATTATAATCGATTCACCGGTGTAGTATTTTGTTTACAATGTTTTATATTCTATCTCGTTAGGGATAGATTTTTGATAAAAATGTAGCTTATGTTCATCTCTTGGTTTTGAACTATCTTCGTGTCAAATTTCATCAAAATCGGTCCGGTGGTTTAACCGTGAAAATGTAACAGACAGACAAACATACTTTTGCACGAACAATACTTATTAGTATAAGGGAATAAACACACTTATTCAGCTTAATTCAGCTTTTGTCCATAGGAAATACCAGTTTTGTGTAGAGATGCGTACGCATCCGTGTAGCTTTTCTCGTCTATTCAGCTTTCGCGTTAAACAGACATAAAATTGAGACAAGTGTGTTTTTATCATGCGCATGCTAAAGCCAGCGTTCAGCGCTGTTCCGCCTCGTTCAGCGCAGTACGCGGATTATCGTCGACAACAAGTTGCGACTTGCATAGGTTCATACATTTGATTTAGCATTGTTTCGCATGCAGTGATCGATAGAATTCGGACGTGTTGTGAAGTGAAATTTATTATTTTATTTTTACGAATAAAAAAATGGACGAAGAGAAACTTATATTGCTCCTACAAAACTTTCCCCTGAGTATTCCATTTCATTTGATTCCCACATTGTCTATGTCCGACAAAATATTGATTTCTTATTACGGAGCATCCGCCATATTGGATTTATAACTTCACATATTCATAAATCTTCTCCTGTGTACTCCATTTCATTTCATACCTATATTGTTGGAGGTCTAGAAAAAGAGTTGCTTCCTATCGCGGAGCATCCGCCATGTTGGATTTATGATGATGTCACATATATTACCTTCTGTGTATTCCTCCTCATTTGATTACCATATTGTTGGCGGTCTTGGAAAACAGTTACTTCCTATCGTGGAGCATCCGCTACATTGGGTATATGACGACGTCACACATACGAAAACCGCATGGCATTTTTTGAAACACACATACTATCTCTGTATATGAATTACATTATAATCGGTTCAGCGGTTTAGCATTTCCCATTCAAAGTTTCATCCCCCTTTTTAGTCCCTTAAGGGGTAGGTTTTTGATAAAAAAATAGCCCTATTTACTTCCAAGTATATAACTATCTCTATGCCACATCATAATCAGTTTAGCGGTTTAGCATTTCCCATACGAAGTTGCTTCCCTCTTTTCACCCCTTTAGGGATAAATTTTCAATAAAAACTCTCCCTCTAATAGCTGACGCACACTGATACAGAGTGACACCTAGCGACCCAATACATTAATCGCTGCTAGAGGTGACGTATCTCGCGGTAGGCTTCCCGCGCGTTGGTCTCAGAGAGTGTTTATAACCATACGCTACAAGCCTTTTTTGCGCAATCACATGTTCTTACTATTATCACATATGTAAATACTAATTTTCATCAAGATTGGTCAAGTCAACTTTAAATTATAAAAGGACATACATACAGACAGACAGACAAAATTTAAAAAATGATAGAATTGAAGTAAGTCATAAAACGAATATTTATCATTGAATTTGTCAGAAAAATGGTATTTACAAACAGACGCTACAGATGTATACAATAGTATAGATAGGATTTATGGATGAATTCTTCGAAATAAGTTTCAGAATTCATACAATGTTGCACTAAAATAACAGAAAAGTTATTATAAAATAGGTCTCACAAATCTCATGTAATTAATTTTACAAAACTATATTTAACTTTAGTAACTGTAAGGACTGCGATACTTGCCACTGTAGGTCTGACGAAAAAGGGAATAAGTATTAGAAGTTTGACGTCGTTATTTGTCTGGCCTTTGTTGTCCTTTGTTTGAGGGTTTGTGTGTGGTTTTCATGACGTCGATCTCGGATCTTCAGCTTTAGTAGATTACTTTTAATATATATGTTATGAAAGAGATAGCGATAGTCAGCCATATAAAATGTCTTCGCCAATAAATAACACTAAAGTTGAAGTTTAAATTCAGTTATGAGTTGTTTGCTTGCTCATTTTTATGTCTAGATCATTCATTTACTACTAAATGAAAAATACTATATTTAATTTATGAGTGTGCAAGGTTATTGGGAAAGGGGGTATAAATCTTCCGGGGTGCCAACGTGTCACTATTGACTGATATATTTCAGATGTAATAATTACGGGATACGTTCATCTCCGTGGCGCAACGGTTAAGCGCGTCGGAAAGTAAACGGGGGTTGCGGGTTCGATTCCCGCCCTGAGTCTGGGTGTTTATGTATAATATGTATGTATTTACAAAAGAAAAGTATATAAGTAGTATATATCAGTTGTCTAGAACCCATAACACAAGCGCTGTGTTGCTTAGTATGGGACTAGATGGCACTTTGTGAAATGTCTAAGTACATTATTATTATTATTATTTTATTTTCCATACAAAAAAAAACATTCCTTTAAAGGAAAAGAAATGTACAACCCTATCATTATGCCCTATATTCCAAATGATTGTTAGCGACAGATAAACGCTGATATTAGGGTTGCCTCACCTTTATTTTTGTTTAAACTTTGAAGTTTTACGCTAGAACCGTTGACTTTTGGCAAAGTTGTAGAACGCAAGTTTTCCGTTGTCATGGCTATTTTTATACCCTTCCTTATTTACCCATACTTTCGAAGTAACCTTGTATAATGTGATATAAAATTACTGCGATTTTCTTTAGTCCATTATCTAATATAACTCCAGAAATGTTCAGGAAATTATCAGTCTAGATCTGGCAACCCTACGAAGAATAAAAATTTTTTAAATTTTAAACTTCTACGCAAACGAAGCCGCAGACAATAGCTAGTAATATCATAAATGCCAAAGTATATCTGTAACGATTTTATAAAAAAATACCGAAATCTGGGAAAGAACATAGATTATTAATTTAAAAATTTCAACACAACGTCGCAATAGCTAATGTACAATAAATAAAAATCGATCGCCACATGTATGACATTGCATCACGAGAATTTTACAAATATCGCTTATGTGGAACACTGTGCGCGCGAACATAGTAGCAAGTAAAAGTAAATATGAACTTGTTATGACATTTAGAAACTGATTTTGATAAATCGACGTCCTTCGACCCTTCTCGCCCTAAATTGATCACTATATATTCCCGTGGTTCCGCCTCTGTGATAGTGATAACCCTTTTTTCACTCAAGTGACGACGAAACGCTAAAGATATTGTAGTTTGAAATATGAGTAAAAATAGTACAGTCAAAACGCCATTTTGATTTGCATTTTGTATGTGATGTCAGAATTCTATATAACGTTAACAAAAAAGTGACATTTGCAAATTATTTTCTAGTGAATATTGTGATGTAGAATAAGCGTAGTTTTGCGTCCCAAGTATCTACGCTATTGTGCAGTGTGTGGATTTGTTAAAATAAAAGATTATTTAGTAATGTGATGTTAAGATTTTTAGTAGCTTAGTCTGCGTCAATAGATCCTACTTTGAAAGACTTTGTCAATATATTTGTCGCTACAAACTCCAAGAAACATCTAAAAGGTATTTATTATGTCGACATTTTAATGAAATAATGTATAGAATTTATCTATATATTACAGAAGACGTTGATTGTATGGGCTCGGATCCTTTTACTGTCCCTCCTAAGGGAGAACCGCACGCTTATTACGTAACTAGCAGACAGCATGCGACAACCAATATCGCGCGATGTCTGCTGTCAAAACGAGAATTTGTGTACTGTAATTTGTATAGTGGCGCTAAATCTACTGCGAAAAGTGCATTTTACGGTCATAGAATAGATACGCAATCGTCACACATGATACCAATTTTTTATTACAATTAATCACCGGTCACGTAGTGATCGCGTGGCTGTCGCCGTCTGCAAATTTTTAGATAATAACCCTGCCGTACTAATACTACTACTCAACAAAAAACAACAACGATAATATTATACGATAAACTAATTCTGAAAATAAATAAAAATTTTTTTTTACTCGCTGCATTTGTTCCGCGTTTTTGAATGAGTTAAATTTGGTATTTTTCCGGAAAGTAGTCTAGATTATTCTCTTACAAATCAATGGGACTACTAACTTATAAAATATCTAAAAACACGGGAAATTAACGCTAAGTTACATTAGCTTGGTTCCGTAATAATTTGGAACAAGTTGTGTTGACTTGAGACCACGGCCGATGCAACTCGGCCGAAATGTCAAGGGAAAATAAAGGTAATCGCGTTAATTTCCCGTGTTTTTTGATATTCTAGAATGCAACGCGAAAGTTTAAAAGTTTATACTAACTTATAAGGTGCTAAATAGCGAGTTAACAAATTTTTGACGTTGTCTGATTTATGTATTATCTGTGATCTATGGCGAGTGCCGGTTTCAGTAATTCCGGCTCTCTGGGCGAGATTTGTACGGCATCCGATCTCTTCTCTCCAATTCACACATGTGGAACAAAATTGAAAAAACAACTGATATAAAAATAAAAAAAAAACAAATGTTTATTTCAATGGAATTTTTATTCATTTATTTATATATTTCATTTTGTAATATAGACGCCTTTGGCGGCCCTTCGTCAAGACTCCCTTGAGCGATCGTCCAACCGCGCCCAGCTCTAACGCCGCTACTGTCGATGGCACGGTATACAATATACATGGATTACGCGTCATAATAGTTATAACGTGAAACGCGTAAACCAGGCATTAGACCTGTGACAATCGTTCATTTTCAAAGATTCAATCGTTCATGTAGATAATATTCATAAGAGAAAAGAATCGGTCAAATGATCCCATCGATCATTGATTGTATAAAGATACAATCATGTATTTTTGATTGAAATAAAAGATCGAACGATCGTATGAGTAATCTGATCTTTTACAATTTCGATAATTTTTACAGTTTATTTATTATAATTCTGCCGCATTTATAATTTTATTGTTTGCGTTTATAAAAAAATAACGTGTAACTTTTTTGAACTTCACTTTTTATCACATTAAACGGCACGGTCAATCAATTTAATATCGATAAGTAGCGAGAGCGAATCGACCAAATGATTGAATCGATAAATGATACGTTTGTTCAAATGTGATTGCGATCATCAAATCAAATGATCAAATCAATTACCAACGACACAGGTCTGCCAGGCGTTTGGCCACAGATTAAGTATTTGTAGCAAGCTACAGATGCGACAGTCACTTTGCTGTAATTGTACGTATCAATACTTTTTACATATATCTTTATGTAGGTATATCCCAATGATTTCGAAAAACCACCAACGCAGCGGTTTAGGGGATTATTTACATCAAACAATGGCCTACTCAGAGTAATATATTTTTACATACCTAACGTAACCTATACAAAGAGAGTGTTCTTATAGGGCGAAATCTGTTCTGGCGCTTCGCCGAGCGCCACTGCGGCACGCTCGCTTCACTTGCTCGGCTCGTGCGTTGTGGTTTATACACTTACCTAACCTTACCTACACAGAAAGAGTGTTCTTATAAGATGGTCACCGGCCGCTGTCGCAGCATGCTCGCTTCGCTCGCTCGGCTCGAGCATTCTGATTTATATGCTTACCTAACCTAACCTACCCAGAAAAAGTGTTCTTATAAGGCCGATTCTGTTCTGGCTCTTCGCCGGCCGCTGCCGCGATACGCTCGCTACGCTCGCTCGGCTCGCGAATTTTGGATTATATACTTACCTAACCTAACCTACCCAAAAAGAGTGTTCCTATAAGGCGGATTCTGTTCTGGCGCTTCGCCGGCCGCTACCGCGGCATGCTCGCTACGCTCGCTCGGCTCGCGCGTTGTGGTTTATATATTTGCCTAACCTAATCCACCCAAAAAGAGTGTTAAATATTTATAATGATTGTCTTGTGCTATGATATCATCATTTTATTGAATTTTATACAAGAAATTTACAAAATTTGACTAAGTGTGAAGCAATGTAAAGCTTAGCTGAAGTATGTACGGACAGCGGTACTTAGAAATAAAATGTAATTAAATTCAAATGAATTTCATATTTTATTTTTAGGATATCGACAAAATAAATTAAGTATAATTATATTGATGTATGTTAAACAAGTAATATGCCTAATACAAATAAAGTTAACCATAGCATTTAAAAATATTAATATGACAATAAGAAATTATAGCCGGAGAAATTTTATAGATAAGAAATTATTGCTATGAGATCATATTACACTGAGATATTTTTGTTTGAGAAATTATTAGAGAGAATTTATGTACTAAGAAATTATTGTCCGAAAAAATAAGATCGGTCGCCTGTCAAGTGTAGTACGGATAAATAAATCTCCACGCGGATAGAGTCACATGTAGAAACAAGTTATAAAGCTACTCGTATACTCGTAGTAAGAGAACGCATTAAAACACGAGTACGTCGTTAAACACTAAAGTGTAAAGATACTGGAGTATGTGTGTGGTATGCGTTTCATAGAAGTTCGTCGTGACGAATGAGATTTAAAAAAATTGAAGATTTAAGAGGCTAAGGTCGTGTACAGACTTGCGTTTGGATTAGAAGGACATCGCAGATTCATTTAAGCAGTTCTAAAGTTGCATTTTCTTTTTTCGTTACGCAGAAGGCTAAACACAAATGCGCGCTGTCCTTTTCACTTAAACAAAAGAGGACATTTCTATTTCCCAGGTTATACATTCTCTATTAACACCGAAGAGGAAATTCGGCAAAAAATATGATATGTACTTCATAAAGTCATACTTTTTATAAAAATATTATTTCTTCTATTGCATAAATGTGGCAAAAAAGGCCATTTTTCAGGATTGGAATACAGAATGAAAAAAGCGATGTACAAATCACGTATTCATAACTACTTTTCAAGAAAAATATTCTATAAACCGTACTTAGGCACATTCTAATTAGTTACTCTCACATCTCAGGTATGAATTTTTCAACATTCTGTCATTTCCTCTGTGATCATTTCACAACGAGATTATTATAAGTAAAATTATGTGTTATTATGGCGAATATACTAACAAATAGTAAAAAAAAGAAAAAATTGAAAATGTTCTCGAAATTCTTTTAATTTTTCCAATCAAGAAACGTTTTTTTTTCTATGTTTCTTTATTTTTGCTCCATCGTAAAAACGGTAATCCATACAAACGTTAAACTTGGTGTGATTACAAACAAAACTCTAACATAAAACAACAAATAATAAAAACCGGTCAAGTATGAGTTGGACTCGCTCTAAACCGAATGTAATAAAACACAACATTTTTGGGAAATGAATGATACAAATGTATTGAGGGGTGGTACGGAACTTTCGGTACACGTTTACGATACTTGACCAATAATTGTATGTCATCCTTGTCGCGAATGAGCGTTATGTATTTCTGTATAGTATCATCCGGTAGTGAGCGCCCGCCCTAAACTTGTGGTCGCCAGTTTCCCATTAACTACGCTCAGTAGAGTGCCACTCGACCTCGTGATATTCTGTTGTGTGTGCTAGTGATGTTCCCCTCATCGATAATTTTCTAATGAAAGTAGAAAAATAATATAAAACCTAAAAACTTTTTGAACCATATTGTATCGCGGAACATAGGGTTACATTAACAAGTATTGAGATCTGAGTTTTTTTATTTGTTTCTAAGAAGATAAAAAGTTACTCGTATGTAGGGACACTCAACCGCCTCCCAAGCCAAGAAAATGTGATCGCCGAGCAGGTGATGCCGGATTTGAACCGACGCTGTGATGGGATCGAATATTTTGCTCGCCGGTTTCGATTCGTCGTTAATTTATGAAGCGAGATTTTCTGTAATCTGAGTGTTACTGGAAATTCCCCCAGTTAGTTGTGTGGTACCCCTAATATAAGCCACTTAGTGTTTTGTCTGTGAGTATTTAATATTTGCTAGAGATCACTCGGTGGTCGAAATTCGACCGTAAACGTAACTAATCTGTGCGACTATTTGGTACAAGGAGTTTATGTTATATATGATCACAAACTTTTATGAGCTTGACATTGACAGTCTTTTTGACATTGGTAGTATGAACATAAACAATGAGAGGTTTCTTGTGAATGCTTCCCATTTAGACTGCGCGTGCTGCGCGTGCGTGATGCCCCTATGGCCATCAGCTTGGTCAGCTTAACAAGTAAAGTATAGACTTTATAGTATAGACCAAGATATACTGAACATATGAAAGCGTTTCCGAAAGATATTTGTGGGAGGTACAAGGTGGTTTCAGTAACGGTAAGGGTTGCATGGACCAGATTTTCTCGCTCTGCGGTTACATGGAGAAGTTTCTGGCCATAGGTCGAAAAGTTTTCTGCGTTTTCGTGGATTTTGAAAAAGCATTCGATAGAGTAGTAGAAAAGAAATTGAGGAGTCTTCTGCCTGAATATGACATGGAGGGCCCCTGACTGCAGGATGTGAGGTCATTATATCGACGCCATAGAGCCTGTGTAAGGATGGATGGTGACTTGTCGCCCTGATTCGAAGTCTGTTCAGGCGTCAGATGTCAGGCTGCATGATGTCTTCCTGGCTATTCGTGTTGTATTTGGACAGTTGCCTTCAGACATTAAAAGGTAATATGAGTGTTATGATATGTGATGGTACAGTGGTAAACAGCCTTTTATACGCTGACGATGCTGTGCTTATAGCACCATCAAAAGCGGCGTTGCAGACACTAGTTACGTGCATGAAAGAAGACTGAAATGAAAGGATTGCGTATGAATGTGAACAAAACTAAGGTTCTGGTGTTTGAAAGAGAAGATGTACAGACAAAGTGTAAAATATGGGTAAACGGAAAATGTCCAGAACAAGTGAATGAAACTGTATATCTGGGGAGTGCATTTTCGAGGGATGGAAGATGTGAATTGGATGTGGAGGGATTGGGAGCAGCTGGCAATAAAGTGAACGGTGCTCTTTTCGCATTAGTAGGCAGTGTGAATATATCTAACTGAGCCAAAATAGCCATACACAATACGGCGTTGGTGCCAACTTTATTGTACGGTACTGAGATCTGGATATGCCCAAAATCGCGTGAAAGTAAGATAAATGCAGTAGAATGCGATCTCTTAGAAATATGTGCGGTGTAACCCTTGCGGACAGCATACGCAATGAAGAGATACGCTGTATGACAGGGTTGCACGACAGTGTTATTGTAAAAATGAAGAACGGAATGCTGAGATGGCTCGGGGACATAGAAAGAATGACTGATTAAAGACTGATAAAGAAAATCTACAGTGAAAGCGAGTGGTAAAAGAAGCCAAGGCAGACCAAGATTTGTGGATGTCAAATAGCCAGTGTTAGCAGACAGAAATATTAAAAATGTTGAGGGAATGATAAGATTCGAAGAAGCGAAAGAAGTATGTAATGACCGCGATGCTTCGCGCTCCGTCCTCTTTGAGTATCCTATTAAGAATACGGCGTGAAAATATGTATGTATAGTAAATAAACATTGTTTATGAAATACATACATATCCTTACGCTATATCTGTAACGGGGTAGTAAGAGAGGAGAGGTATTTATGAAATATATCTAATAATCATAAATGTATTCATATATTTATATCCATATTTATGAATCATGGAGATTATACATAATTTCATCCAACTCTTTCATTTTAGAGAAACCAATATAAATTTCTTTTATCGACGTTTGGCTTCTAACTCACTTGTTGCTAAGCGACGCGTCGCTTGGGGTAGAACTACCCCATGTATATACAAGAATTGCTCACGCGGCCAAGTTGGAGATGTGCTCCAATTTTGGCCGCGCTGTCTAGAAAAAATCTATCCACTCTAGTCCTGATATTTTTCAGAAAACACAGAAGATGGCAGTGAGTTCCATTTTTGGGCAGTATCTATTATGAATGGTGAACGAAAGTACTGTACATACATACATATGTATGTGATAAATTTACAGATGAAATGATAAACCCCCAATCGACACGTGTTTCGCCTCTCAACGAAGCATCCTCAGAATATTCCAGAGATCACACTCCATCAATATGGAAATAACTAAAGATTTCAGGAATTTATCACATGAAATGGATTTCCGCAAGGTAACACCTGAGTCTATACAATATACATATGTAAAGGGTAGTTCTCTTGAAATCCCGATATTTCATTTTAAGGAATTAATAAAAAAAAATGAAATTGTAGTTTTTTTTCGAGCCTTTGTTCCTAGTAAACCTAGCTACCTGTGTTCCTTGTATTTGATAAAATAGTGGTCCCCAGTGAATGTGTTTCAAATTTCATAGGGATTAATGTACGGTAAAGTAAGGAATTCATACCAGGAAATGACGGATGAGAGAAGGAGAAAATCATAAATAAAGAACAAAAACTCGCGACACAATCTTACAACAGTATCGACTTTTTGTATGAAATTAATGCTCCTAAAATCCATTTCACTGAATAAATAATATTCAACTGAACGTAATTACCTACTCGTTTACGACGAGGTAATGACAATGAAAAATGTAACTCTTGAAGAATATTAATTAAACCTTTTGTTAAAAGAACCTCTAACACGTTTAAGATTAATCTACTAATATTTAAAAATTAATAGTACTGCTAAGTATCAAAAACCAATAGGAGCGATTAAAGATGCGTTCACAAACAGGCTGTCAGTGAGGATGGCAGGAAATGATTTTTTTCTTGGGACACACAAAAAAGAATTTATCAACATCCTTAATTTTTTTGTTTTAAAACAATACTACTTTCGAAAAAACGTATTTTTATCGATTTATAAAACTTCCAATTAGTTTTATAAAGAAATTGTTGAGTTACAAATCCGAAAGGGTTTAAATCTGGAGTTTGAGACAGAGTGAAGGAAATGATTTTCGAGCCTTCAGCTTTTTTTTAAATTTTATTTACACCTATGACTCAGAAATTATAAGTGACACTAGTAGGTAGCCACAGTAATGGAACTTAAGAGAAAACAATAGTTACCGATAGAAGTTGGCTACATTTTTATTAAATCTAAAATGACAGGAATTTCAGGATTTTGTGAGAACTACCCCATGTATATACTAATTGCTCACTTAAAATAGTAATATTATATCTCGGTCTTCTGATATTTTTCGTACTATTTCGGAGCTTTCGGATACGGTATACGGGGCATATCGATAAAAATATATCGATAGTGAGTGCCTAACATCCTTATTGCGTCGTCATTAACAGCTGGGTCCAAGTCAAAGCAGAATTTTAATGGAACTTTTTCAATACAGGTACACGAGTTATAAGTACATATACAAATATGCGCTCGCATGTACAACTACGTATTTATGAATTACTAGCGACATGCCCCGGCTTTGCACGGGTAGACATTTTTTGAAAATAATATACAGCCCATGTTACTCGCCGATAATGTAGCTTTCTATAGGTGAAAGAATTTTTGAAATCGGTTGAGTCGTTTTTGAGTTTATTCATAACATAACATAACATAACTTCACGCTGTATCCCCAACGGGGTAGCCAGAGAGGACGGAGCGCCAGGAGTCGCGGTCCTTACACACCTCTTTCGCTTCCTCAAATCTCATCATTCTCCTCACACATTTTCGCCTAGGTATGCGAGTGCTTTTGACATTTCCGTCTGCTAACACTCTGGCTATTTGATCTTCATAAGTCAGCCTTGGTCTTCCTTGGCTTCTTTTACCACTCACTTTCGCTCTGTATATTTTCTTCGTCAGTCTTTCATCACTCATTCTTTCCATGTGCCCGAACCATCTAAGCATTCCTTTCTTCATTTTTACAATAACACTGTTGTGCAACCCTGTCATACTGCGTATCTCGTCATTGCTTATCCTGTCCGCAAGCGTGACACCGCACATATTTCTGAGAGACCGCATCTCCACAGCATTTATCATACTTTCACTCGATTTCGGGCATATCCAGGCCTCACTGTCGTACAACAAAGTTGGCACCAACACCGCATTGTGGATGGCCATTTTAGCAGTGTTAGATATATTCACACTACCCACTAATGCGGACAGAGCACCGTTCACTTGAGTTTATTCATTACATACAAACGAACAAAGTTCACCTCTTTATAATATTAGTATAGAATTATAGATAGAGTAGTTTGTTTTGGCCCGATTAGTAATTTATTTTACTAAAATTAATAGAAATACTAATAAAAAGTAGCTCCAATACATCGTGTACTAGTGAGCTCTCTACATAATGCTTCAGTGTGTTCCGTGAGTTTAATAAGACAAATATACACATAGATGTACGTGAATATTTATTTATTTACACGTATCTCATACGTACAAATAATACGTAAAAGATACGCAGTATGACAGAGTTGCACGACAATGTTATTGAAAAAATGAATAAAGGAATGCTAGCTGACTGAAATTGAAAAAGCACCCGCATACCTAGGCGAAAATGTGTGAGTAGTGTGATGAGATTTGTGGAAGCGAAAGAAGTAGTAAGGACTGCGACACTTTGCGCTCCATTCTCTGGCTACCCCGTTAGGGATATAGCGTGAAGATATGTGTGTATATATGTATAGTACATACATACGCTGCTAAAAACATAACCCTCGTTTTTGTTTTACCGTAATTGAGTAAAAATCAAAATATTAAACTGTGTATTTCGACTGGCCTGTTGGCGCAGTGGCATATGCATCTGCTTTCCAAGCTAGGGTCCCGCGTTCGATCCCCGGTCAGGTCAATTTAGGAAACGAACTTTTCTAAATTGGCTTAGAGTCTGGGTGTTACTGGGAACTCCCCCAGAGTTGTGTGGTACCCATAGTACAAGCTTATTGCTTAGTTTGGGGTCACACAATCTGTGTAATTGTCTGGAGTATATTATTATTATTATTGGCAAAACATTAATTTATATTCAAAAAAATATTAATTTTCTCAATGTATTAAAAAGCGAGGCCTTGAACTCCTGATCGAAGCAACGATGACGTGGGCTTTTTAAGAAAAAATCTGGGCAATGTTTCGCAGTAATTCGTTAAACAATATTGTTGGCGAGCTCTACCTTTTTTTTTCGTTTTGATTAATTGGGCCGAGATCCTGCGTTGGAAATAAGTGCGGGTGAAAAATGGGGACATAGATTAAGGACGTATTATGGAGGGGCTTTTTCTTCTAGCCAGTCAGTGTTGCCAACATTGAAATTCTTTCCCATAGGATTGGTTCAGAAATCTCGCAAAAATAGATATATTATTACAATATTTCGTACAAATTTTTTTACATACACTAGCGACGCGTCCCGGCTTCGCATGGGTAGATGTTGTAGCAACACGTCAAATTTTATGAGATTTTCGTACTAAAATACCATCCAAATTTACGACTTTTTCCGTGGATTTTCCAAAAATATTCTTTCATACAAACCTTGTCCTGACAATTATGAACACAACAAAAAAGAAATCAACCGAATCGGTTGAGCCGTTCGGAACTGATGCTCTGTCATACATGTGGCAATTGATTTTTATTTATATAGGTGTTTTACACACAGTACATGTATGTTATATTACAGATATTATTAACAAATATTTGAAGCCAGAAAAAAATATCTGGAGGCTCTCCACGTGTAGGCACACGCTCCACTAGGCAATCGCACGGCAATATAATAACATCTACCTAATATTAGCGATCTGCGCTTCGTGCTTGTTTACATATTGCATAAATTAGGCCCGCTAGCACTATGTTCGATTAGGAGTACCTAGTTTAAATAATAGAGTATTCTTTAATTTATTTATATTTCTTAAGGCATTGGTAACAAGACCATCAGCCTAATGACGTAACTTTTGGAGAAACATTAACTGTCCCTAACATTCCTCTAGTATAGTGATAGGTATAGTGATTACTGAAGTTAAAAAGGACTTCTTGGAAGAGCGCGAAAACTTCAGCTACACATGTTTATTTAGATCTCCTCCATTCTTTTCACTTACACAGAACTTTAAAACACAATATACTATCACTGTTGTACTTTAAAACTCCTAAAAATGTAAAAAATAGAAAATCTAAATAAAATGACAACCTCACTTCTCCCGTTCCCGCCAAAAAGTCCTAGATTATTCTTATGTTATTATGTTGCCGTACGATTTTCAAGTCATTATATTTATTATAGAAGTAAATAATAAATAATACGCAGTATGAGAGGGTTGCATGACAGTGTTATTGTAAATATGAAGAAAGGAGATGGTTCGGATGGTTCGGATGGTTAGATGGTTCGGACACATGGAAAGAATGAGTGATGAAAGACTGACGAAGAAAATCTATAGAGGAAAGTGAGTGGTAAAAGAAGCCAAGGAAGACCAAGGCTGACTTATGAAGATTAAATAACTGGAGTGTTAGCTGACGGAAATGTCAAAAGCACTCGCATACCTAGCCGAAAATGTGTGAGGAGAATGATGAGATTTGAGAAGCGATAGAAGGTAAGGAAGTAAGGACCGCAACACTTGGCGCTCCGTCCTCTCTGACCACCCCGTTAGGGATACCGCGTGAAGATATGTATGTATGTATGTATAGAAATAAAGATGTCTAATATTGATACGGTCACTATAAATGTTGATAGGTAATTGATTAGATAACAATTTATAACAAAATTGTTGAATAGGTGCTTCCATAGACACTTACTAAAATAACTGACTTGGTTTTACATGAGATCTCACAACTTTTTGTAGTGGTAGAACTGTGTTGCGAGATTTGGCATTTAATTACATTTTTGTCTTCAATGGGATCAGTTTTATTTCGTTGTACTGTCGACTGGTAACTATGGTAAGATACTGGTTATTTGATTATAACCAATACCATTAGACCAGATGGTTTGACGCACATTCCTTGGAAACTTGGAAGATAGCTGGCGTGGGACGCCACTTGTGTCGATACACTTGCTGTTTCCCATGTGACGGCGACTTCCAAGTCAGCAGGAGCCGCGGCCAGCACCGCCGAGAACTTGAAGCGGCGTAAGTATGCGACTCTCTCTGTTTATATATTTGCGTCCTTTGCAGTCGAACCTTTGAGTCCCTGGGGCTCCGAAGACTAACGACTGGTTTCTGATATTTGTAAGAGACTGGTCGAGGCAGCTTCTTCCGCCAACAAATCAGTTTGACTATTCAAAGAGGTGATGCTGCCAGTCTGCTGGGCGCCCTAAGCAATTACAGCTTTCTAAGCGGCAACTTCGAGGAAGTCCTTTATTTAAGATGATGTGTAGTTTTAAATTTGTAAATTATTGTATTAACGTTAGGATATGAATGTACTTTTAGTTATTAATAAAAAATTATTAGAAGTTTATTGATAAAAGAAAACCAATACCATTATTAATATTCTTCGATTGTAACCAATACCATCTAAGAACGGTGCGTTACCATGGTTACGTGTTAACAATAGAGTGAGGAGTGGAGAGAGTGAGTAACAACTTATATGTGAGGGTCTTAATTTGAGGCTCGCAATGCACTGTATTTTTCTGCTTCAAATATTTGTTAGTAATGTAATATCTAATGTGATACTAAAATTCATGGCAACTACTTATTTTACAATTTTAGATATCAAATTGTTTTATTTTTTATTTTTTATGGTATGGCGCACAGTTTAGCGCATTTGCCAATGTCACGTATTAATAAGTAGAATCACAAGTATATTAGTTTTTTCTTATCGTAAAACTCCTCCACTAAAGTGATACCAGGCTTTACTACAGTTATAAAAGATTTGTTGGAAGAGCGTGAGAACTTCAGCTACACATGTTTATTTAGAGCCAGGGGTTCCCAAACTTATTTTGTCTACTGCCCACTTTGAGTCATGCAGTCGTTGTTTAAGATGCCTCCTAGCTAAATGAAATTACAAATCACCCCCCAGGCCTCTACACAACGCCCCCATTTTTTTTCTGGGTCTCTTACCGCCCCCCTTTAGGCCTGCAGCGCCCACAAGGGGGCGTTATCGCCCACTTTGAGAAAGGCTGATTTAGACCTACTCCATTCTTTTCGCTTATACAGAACTTTAAAACACAATACACTATCACTTTTGTACTTTAAAACTACCAAAAATGTAAATAGAAAATCTAAACAAAATGTCAACCTCACTTCTCCCGTTCCTGCCAAAAGTCACATCAAATTACTACGTGATAACGCAGCGATCTCGCTCGGAGCTAGAATTAAAACGGACGGAGTCATAATGAGTTTCCGCTCTTATCACTTTGTATCAAATGAATTTTCGTCTCTTTCTATCTCATTGAGCGTAGCCGGGAGTAAAAGAGTTGGCTATGGTTTAGCCAACCATGGTGTAATTAGTGTTATTTCATGACTGGATCGACGTATAAAACATTGCAGTACTGAAATCATTATTTGATTATTTGCGAAATAACCGTAAGTCTTAACTGTTTTGACTTTTAGTATTCAAAACGAAAATAATAAAAATATGTCATATACAAAGAAGACTATATACAGGGTTAATTGAAAAGTACTAATTACCTCTTAGTGCAAAATTCCTGTCATCATACCTAAAAACATTTGTTCTACGACTTTTTTCAAAACTCAATACGTTCCACAGAAAATATTTGTTAAGTTTTGTTGTACTGTCTGAAAAGTTATTACTCTGTGTACGTATTCCAACGGTACAGTGCAAGCGCACCGGCCTCACGCCGTGCTGCCCCCCGCGCCCCGCTGTGCGTGCGCCGCTTTAGACACCAGGTAGAGTAGGTGCCATTTTCAGTACCATTTAATGTATTTTTATTTTTGTATAAAAGAAAAAATTTATGAACTTTTAAAAGTCGTAGAACAAAAGTTATTGGATATAATGTTTAATACAAAATACTAAGAGGTTATTAGTATTTTTAGATTAACCTGTATATCTATATATAGAACAAGCCGTTTCCCGCCCGCTCCGCTGGGCGTAAGTGAAAATTTTGCGCGTGATAGTACATTATTGCTTGAAAAATGGTGAAGGGTCTATAAAATTGAAAAAATGAATAGACTTAAACCATCTGCAAACGATTCCGCATCGAATGGTCGATCCGTTCAGTAGTTTTAACGGGATTGACGCACAAAGAAAACATAACTTCATTATATAAATATAGATACATTAGCCAAGGAACTCCAAGGCTGAGTTATGAAGATCAAATAGCCAGAGTGTTAGCAGACGGAAATGTCAAACGCATTCGCATACCTAGACGAAAATGTGTGAGGAGAATGATGAGATTTGAGGAACCGAAAGAGGTATGTAAGGACCGCGACGCTTGGCGCTCCGTCCTCTCTGACTGAATACAGCGTGACGATTTGTATGTATGTACATATGTCATATACAGCTGTGTATTGTTGGACTGTGGACCTTTCCCTATATAGTACAAGACTAGGTCAACAAAAAACGGACATGCACTTAAAGCAAAAAGCTCCATCCATATGATTTTCGATCTCAGGGATGTCGTCTGTTTATTTATAGTCTATGCCCAAGTCCGAGTTTGTTCTGAAACTGGAGACGCGAGGTGAATTATTTATGAAAGAGCAACTCCGCTAATGGGGCGAAATTGCGGAACTTCTGACTACGACAAAACCAGAAGGAGGCAGACAGGGTGAAAACAAAAGGTTTGTACATCGGTATGTATATAATATAGGGTTGTCACCTTCTTGGATAGAATATTGAATAATTTAAGCACCAAATAAAATTTGGGCTGGTTCTTAAATCATGTATTTATTGGCAGTTACAAAAAAAAAAAAAAAAAATTAAACCGACTTCGAAAAAACACTGAAAAGTATGAAATAACTATCTTTTACGAATCAAAACTCAAGTACAAAAGTATGCTAGGTATATTTGTCAGGCCGACTATTGTATGTATGTAACAGAGTTACCATTAATGATCATTAATATCGTATTGTCAATTATTATCTAACTACCTACTTGTAAGATGTTGTTTAAATGTCGACTGTAATTGCTTAATTTATATTAATGGACTTTCTATTGTTCGTAAATGATATCCGTAAATTGTGAATAACAATGAAAGGTTTCTTAATAGAAGTAAACCGAAATTAGATGAGTATCCTGTGATTGCAACGAGAGAGGTTGTCGAAAATATACAGTTAATACTCAAATAGTATTTATTCGGTCATCGCTCACAAGTAATTTTATAAATACGATACAAATACCTATATAATTAAATTTGATAAAGAGAATAAAAAAATAATTTTCCAAATCAGTTTATTAATGTCAGAGTTCTGAGGTAACAAACAAAAAAATACAACCGAGAACCTCCTCCTTTTTTGAAGTCGATTAAAATATAATAATAATTAAACTAACATTTATATACTTAATCATTATATTTATGCTGGATGAAATCTAAAACACTCCCTGATTAAGATCAATTTTACATGCTAAATAAAAAAAATACATTGTTATGAGTCTGCCTATGAAAACTTTGGTGTGTTTTGTGACCTGGATCTCGATATCTAACCAGACTGAGAGTTAGATATTTGGATACATACAACAACAACTCTATCTTGAAATCCTTAAACGAGGAAACATGAATAGAGAAAAAATCTCGGTAAAAGAAATTCCAGAATTACCTTGTTTTGCACAAAGATCCAGTTGCATCTGCAAAATTCTCAAAAATTTTAAATGATTTTTCTAAAATGGTTTATAGGAATTATATTATCTCGAATCTCTAAAACCAGTTTTTTGATTGATAATGTAGTTTCGCAAATTACAATTATGTACAAAAACAAATAGGCGGAATTTCAATGAAATCAGTCATCGAAGCACATGAGAATCACATAATTAATTTTTTAAATTTATAACATATATTGTATTGAAATAAATCATACTTACATATATAAACTTCAATATTTACAAACTTAAAACTAAGTACTTACATACATATCTACATATCTTCACGCTGTATTCCTAATGGGCTAGTCAGAGAGGACTAAGCGTCAAGCGTTGCGGTCCCTACATCTTTCGCATCCTCAAATCTCGGCATTCTCCTCACACTTTGTCGCCTAGGTATGCGAGTGCTTTTGAGATTTCCGTCAGCTAACACTCTGGCTATTTGATCTGTGTAAGTCGGCCTTGATCTTCCTTGGTTTCGTTGCGTTTTGCGTATCTCTCCATTGCTTATTTTGCCCACAAGGGTGAGACCGCACGCATTTTTACTGTATTCATCTTAAATAAAACTGAGTATTATTTCAAATATTAGAAGTTGCTGTTTAGAAAGCTGTCATTTTACGCAGTTACGCAGGGGAAATTTGCACATAGATACCCAGCCCCATGAGGGAGAAGCTGTGTTATGTTGGGCTTTTACTCACTAAACTCCTGCAGAGGCCGTCCTCGCATTGACGAGATGCTCCGGGGTCTCCTACGGAACACACCGGAACCCCTATCGCGCTGTGCTGAAGCACTTCTCGAGGGGCAGTGGTAGAGCCTCTTGCGCCCTCGCAATACCAGAAGAGCACGGCCCACACGCACTGTTGTTCTTCTCGAAGTCGCATGGATAGATGACCGGAATGCTTAGGATGCCTGGCAGAATGGTGGCAAACTCGAATAGCAAAACGAATTTATTGGCAGAAGAAGCTGCAAGATTGATGGCCTCTCGAAGCCTCGACCAGACACTTGCAAATATCAGAAACTAGTCAATGGGCTTCGGGGCCTCAGGTTCCCAAAGTTGGTCAAGTCAGGGTCTTTAAGTTCCCAAACTGTAAGAGGCGTAAATATGAAGCTCTCAGAGAGAGTCGCATACTGATGCCACTTCAAGTTCTCCGCAGTGCTGGCCGCGGCATTTGCTGACCTGGAAGTCGCCGGGACATAGGAAACAGCAAGAGTATCGACACAAGTGGCGTCCCGCACGAGCAATTTTCTAAGTTTCTAAAAACGAGCGTCATCTATTAACGTCGCTGCACGCAATACCCACAGACTCTGAGACTGCGGGAACGTCAGCGGCGCCAAGACCCCACCGGATGACATCATTCACAGTAGCATGTCAGTAATTACAGTAAATTAAAAATTCTGAAAAAATTTATAAAGATGCACTTTTAAACAAAAATCAAGGTATGTCAGTTTTTCAGATATAGGGTATTGCCAGGTACGCGGTCAGCAACCGCAAAAATAATTTTCCTTTTCACAGTGTCATTGAGAAAGACTATGCAATACAAAATTTATTCATTGCTTTTCGTTTTTTCAAGTTTCAAATGCCTTTATAAATTATCTTCAATTTTAAATCCCTTTAATTGAATCTTTATCTATAAGATATTGATACAATACGTATATAAAAAGTTGTTTGCTAGTAAACGGTCCGTGTTTTCTGTTCATACTATTTGTCGTGTTCAACAGCCGTGTCTAATGGATATTACTGACTGTAACGACTTATTAGAGGTCCATGTGGAAATAAAAGGAACGCTCCGCCTTTAGATCATTACTGTCTATGCTACGTAATAAATGCAGGCCAAGCGTAAGTTGTAATTGCGAATTAAAGTTCTGTAATCTCAGTTGTTAACAATGTTAACAGCTGCCACACATAGTCGCAGAGCTTAATTTTTAACCGAGTTCAAAGAATGGAGGAGGTTCTAAGTTCATCTGTATGTATTTTATTCACTGATAACTTAGTCAATTGTGGATCGATTTCAGTGATCATTTTTCCAGTGGGTTCAGTACCAGCGTGGTCCCATTTGAATTACGGGATATATATAATGGAGCTATAGAAGTAGTTTTATCTACAAATCGCAATATTTAAAATTGACGGTTTTCTCTATAAATTTGCTACTTTTAATGTAAACCACATCTTGTTTAAAATTAATGGTCTTTGCTATAAAATAATGATTTTCTTCAAAATTAACAGTTTTCACAATAAAATTTTGGTTACAACTTCAATCACTGAAACTTTAATAGTGATTTAATGGTAATCGTGATGATAATAAATGCTTGGGAGGAAATCGTGAGGATAAAAGTAGGCTAAGGTTTAGATTGTTTCACAAAAATAAAATTTTGCAATTTTTTTTGTAACTTTATACAAACAGGACGATACATTTATAACAGTTTTTTTGCGAGCCGAGCGAGCCTAGCGAGCGTCCCGCTGTAGCGGCCAGCGAAGCGCCAGAACGGAATCCGCTTTGTATGGAGCAGTATTGAAACAGGAGTCCGCACTTTAAAGAGATAGTTGAAGTCAAGAGATGTAATCTCAAAACACCTCTAAATATTCCGTCTCTTTTCAACTTTTGCTGTTGGTATATCTATATGTAGCAATGTTATATATAATAGTAGGTGTATTTCTGCGTTATTTCCAAAAAAATTATTGAAACAGGAGTCCGCACTCTAAAGAGATAGTTGAAGGCGAGAAATTTAACCTCGAAACATCTGTGCAATCTTCCATCTCTTTTCATCTTTTGTTGTTGGTATATGTATATATAGCAATCTTATATATACTAGTAGGTGTATTTCCGAATTATTTCCAGGAGTTAGGAAGAGATGTCGCGCAATTGCACCGACTCCATCAGGGAATATAATACTCCTCTAACTCCATTCACTACACCGGATGTGTCAGGATGACAGCTTGTCAAGTTTATTCGTTTAGTATACAGAAAATGTTATTTTTCATATCACAATCTATTATTTTAAATGACTGTTTTTTTATTGCCAATAATTATTTTACAGCATCTTAAAATTTATTAAAGCTAATATCTATTTATTTAAGGAGTAACATTTTATTGTATGACATTATATTTTTTATTAGCAATTCATAGTAATTTTGTCTATATTTTCACCAATATATTGGATCTTGGGCTCCGAATATACACCAAATAAGGCTAATTGTCCATAAGCTTAAATTATATTGATGATTTTGAGAAAAAAATTAACCAAACTTCAAAAAAAAAACACTGAAAAGTGCAAAACAACTACCTTTTACTAATCAAAACTCAAGTACAAAAATAACTTTATACATACGATACAAATAATTAAATTTGACAGTTATTGAAGTCGGTGCCAAATCAATGTGCAACAACAAAAAGTCCACTAGTTGGGTAGGCTTGGCACAGACTTCAGTAACTGCCAAATTTAATTATATAGGTATTTGTATCGTATTTATAGAGTTTAAAATAATAATACATAGTATTTCCAAATGAAAAATATTTATATTACGGAACCGTTGTTCAAAATATTTTGTGCATAGCCACTGCTCGTTTAATACTAAACCAATGTGTCGTGAACGCGATATTGGAGGAGTTATGGGCTATTTCTGTGGCAGACACACGTCTCGGGTTTTATATGCTCATTATATTATTGTATTTTATGCATTTATGTGGGTGGTAGGATTTTGTGCACGGATTTGTTACCATCTCACTCGCTAATACTACCGTCTAACTGCTTTGCTGGTACTGCTGTGTTCAGGTGTAGAGGGTGACATAGCCGGTGACATTACTGGCACAAAAGGGATCTTAGACCTCGCGATTAAAAGTAAAAAATTTGCCAATTACAAAAAAAAAGAAATATGCGCGGTGTCACCCTTGCGGACAAAATAAGCAATAAAGAGATGCGTGCAACTCTGTTAGGGTTGCACGACAGCGTTATTGAAAAAATGAAGAAAGGATGCTTAGATGGTTCGGGCACATGGAAAGAACGAGTGATGAAAGACGAACTGACGAAGAAAATCTATAGAGCGAAAGTGAGTGGTAAAAGAAGCCAAGGAAGACCAAGGCTGACTTATGAAGATCAAATAGCCAGGATGTTAGCTGACGGAAATGTCAAAAACACTCACATACCTAGGCGAAAATGAGTGACAAGAATGATGAGAGTTGAGGAAGCGAAAGAATTATGTAAGGACTGCAACGCATAGCGCACCGTCCTCTCCGACTACCCCGTTAGTGATACAATGTGAAGATATGTACATAATATGTATGTTCATGCTCTTTAATATTCTTACTCCATTCTTATTTCCATTACTAGCAAACCCGGCCCGTTTCACTCGGCGTTAGTTGAAGTTAAAATAAATTAAACAGTTTTTATAATTATTTTGGTACTGCAAAAAAAAAAAAAAACAAAAAAAATTCTACTTATCCGATTGCTACCAAACTTTACAGGAACATCCGCTAGGCCAATCTGAAGATTTCCTAAAAATTTCATCGAAATCGGTCCACTCGTTTCGGAGTCCATAAGGAACATACATACATAGCCTTTTATATATATAGATATAGATTCTACCTCTAATTTCTAAACACAAACTGAAACTCGCTGTGAATTCAAACTTAGTTTATTAAACTGTAGTTAAAGGTTTAAAGACAATACGAACTTAACATTAGGTGATAAAGGCGCCTTGTTAAGCTACCTATCTATAGGTTATGCGACGGAGATTTAACAATAATGCTAATGTAGCATTATTGTTAAATTTTCGTCACATAACTATGTAGTTATGATACAAATATATTCGTATTGTTCTAGCGTTGATATAAAAGAATTAATCTAAGATGAGATTTGAGGAAGCGAAAGAAGTACGTAAGGATCGCAAAGCTTGGCGCTCCATCCTCTCTGACTACCTCGTTAGAGATATGCGTCAAGATATGTATGTATATATGTATTCTATTCGTGTGTTAGAGCCATGCTGCATTACAGCACAAATTGGACCGGCTTACCCGGTGAAATACCACCCTCTCACAGATTATTGGCGTGAAATAATAGCATCTATTGCTTTTGTGTTTCGTCCGATGAGTGAGAGTGCCGGTGGCCCATCTCCTTCCTTCCCCGCCCTTTCCTCCTCTCTCTAAAGGCGGGCAATGCGCCGGTGATTCCCCTTTGCGTGACGGGACGTTGCGTGTGTCTCTGGGCGGCGACGATCACTTTCCACCAGGTGACTCGCTTGCTCGTTTGCCACCTTTTTCATTAAAAAAAACCTATACTGTAGTACGAGCAATATTTGTATATATGTAATCGCGTTTTCGAAAACGGTTCTATTGATTTCGATGAAATTTACAATGTAAGGGTATATGAGAGCGAAAAATCGATGTAGCTAGGTCTCAGTTCTGGGAAAATTCGTTTTCTCCGCGTTTTCACACACTTAAAACTCGCGAACGTGCCCGCGAAATATAATTGCCAATTTTACGACAGCATTACCTTCTCGATTGCACGGTGGCTAGAGCGTAGGTCTACCACGCCGAGCGCGGGTTTGGATCCTGCAACATGTGGTAAGACTTTTTTTTTGAAATGCAATCAAACCTAAAAGACACGAGCAAAGTTCAATCGCCAGGTACTTAAGTTGACAAACATGATTAATAATTCAAACGACAACTTATTACATTTGAAAATAATAATTTTCACTATTAATTTGATATTTCTTATTGAAATCACATGCCCTTATTTAAAAATTAAAATTATTAGTTTCCATAATTAGCATTAACCGTTTTCATAATTTGCAAATTTTGATGAAAATAAGTGAGGAGAGTGATTTGAGATGACGAAAGAAGATGTAGACTGTGATACTTGGCTCCGTCCTCCCTGTCCATTTCGTTAGGGATATATCGTGAGGATATGTATGTACGTAGCCGTCTCAGTGGATAGTCAACCTAATTTCTGCTTCGATTAGACCACTATGAAACTTAGCACAAAGGCTGATATAACCAAGTTGTAATCTATAATGATTAATGACTAATCAAAATGCTGAATCAGTGGCATTGACCACGACTACATTAACCTATACTGTAATGCGAGCAATATTTGTATATTTGAAATCGCGTTCTCGAGAATGGCTCTAAAGATTTCAATGAAATTTACAATATAGGGGCTGACGAGGGCAAAAAAATGATCTATAGTTAAGTCTCATACATACATACATATCTTCACACTGTATCCCTAACGAGGTAGTCAGAGAGGACAGAGAGTCAAGCGTAGCGGTCCTTACATACTTCTTTCGCTTCCTCAAATCTCACCATTCTCATAACTTCACGCTGTATCCCCAACGGGGTAGTCAGAGAGGACGGAGCGCCAGGAGTCGCGGTCCTTACACACCTCTTTCGCTTCCTCAAATCTCATCATTCTCCTCACACATTTTCGCCTAGGTATGCGAGTGCTTTTGACATTTCCGTCTGCTAACACTCTGGCTATTTGATCTTCATAAGTCAGCCTCGGTCTTCCTTGGCTTCTTTTACCACTCACTTTCGCTCTGTATATTTTCTTCGTCAGTCTTTCATCACTCATTCTTTCCATGTGCCCGAACCATCTAAGCATTCCTTTCTTCATTTTTACAATAACACTGTTGTGCGACCCTGTCATACTGCGTATCTCATCATTGCTTATCCTGTCAGCAAGCGTGACACCGCACTTCTGAGAGACCGCATCTCCACAGCATTTAACATTTAACCATTTTCCTTACACATTTTCGCCTAGTTATGCAAGTGCTTTTGACATTTCCGTCTGCTAACACCCTGGTTTATAATTTGGTCTTTGTAAGTCACCCTCGGCTTTTTTACTACTCGCTTTCGCTTTGTAGATTTTCGTCGTCAGTATTTCATCACTCATTCTGTCTATAAGCCCGAATCTAATCTAAGCATTCCTTTCCTTATTTTTATAATAACACTGTCGTGCAACCCTGTCATATTGCGTCTCTCCATTGCTTATTCTGTCCGGAATGACACCGCACATATTTCTAAGAGATCGCAGTTCAATTAACTCTCAATTCTGGGAAAATTAGTTTTCTCCGCGTATTCAAACATTACAACTTGCCTGTGAAACATGATTGATTGGTAAGCGAAATATGTTGGGTAGTTTTGTAACAGTATTTATTTTCTCAATTGCATAGTGGCTAGAGCGTAGGTCTATCATTCCGAAGTGCGGGAGTTAATTACACCGATTGTGTGATCTCAAACGAAGTACTGGACTTGCACCACAGGACGAACGGGGGAGCTCCAGTAACATAGACTACAAGACAGCTTAAAAAAGTTCGGGAAGTACTTTAGATCAACTGCTGCTTCTTTTTTTATACGTAATGAGGTGTAATTTTTCAGGTTTCTTCGAGAATTTTCGAAGATATGTTTATTTCCGGTATAGTTTACCTGTAATGATCATGAAGTATTTATGAAAAAACTGAAGCAGTAAACTGTTGTGTTTAATTTATGTAAATAACCTTGCGGTTATTGTGTGGAAGTGCTGACAGATAGTTGTTAAAACGAAATAAACTTGTATTTTATATATACAAAGTACAGTGACAAAGTAATCAGAATGGTTGTTGGATCAGCATCATATCCAGGGAGGCAAATGTTCCACAAGATGTAGCCTATGGGCATGTCTCCTCGCGAACTATCGGAGTACGAAGATTTGGCGACTGTGACAGGACACATAAAATCTAGACTAGAACTATTGGCTGCCGGTTATCAAGAAAAGCCGCAGCACACCTAAGTTCAGTTACCAGGGAATTTAAGGAGTATATCATCTGAAGGTCTTAAATTCTACAACGCCGTCAGCAATCAGCACCGCAGCGAAGCCAATTCAGATAAGTGCCCATTCCTTTAAAAAATCCTTTAACCATTTATCACTCATTACAAATCATATCATAGTTAATTCCATTCGTTATTCATAATAGCTATCAATCTGTGCGAAGAGTGATATTAAATGCGTTCGAAAGTGCAAGTTTAAAGTACCTACAAGTACATCGTATTAAATATTTAAATGCACCGAACTTAATAATATTTACTTAATCGCTAAAATCATTCATGTAATTTTAAATTTATATTAATTACTGCTTACTTTTCCATATATATATATTTTTTTATTATTTATATAATAATTTACCATAAAAATAAAGCTTGAATTCCATCGTTAGAACTCACAACAAGTTATAAAAATACCTTCGATTTAGTATTATTTCATTTACTTGGTTATAATTTTGTTATCGTTTATTTACAATTTCCCTGGTATACCTACTATTAAAGTCTATATAAACTTTTAAACTTTCGCGCTGCATTATAAAATATCTAAAAACACGGGAAATTAACGCGATTACCTTTTATTTTCCCTTGACGTTTCGGCCGAGTGGCATCGGCCGTGGTCGCAAGTAAACTGTCGCAGCAAGCTTCACTCCGTGTCAGAGGCAGATTTTATTTCATCTACCCCCGATATCTGTCAATAATTATTAGGGTTCCTACACACAACACTCACGGTGTCCACACACTGAACCGGATGTGAAAAACGAGGTTTTGTCATTTGAATCACAGGATTCCACGCTGTTGATAAATTGTATCCGCTTTCCCGATTGAGATTTTTGTGTCTCTTGATTTCAATTGCTTCACGCACGACTCTTGGATAAAAGTGGCGATCAGTGGAAAGGACTTGTGGGCGATAAAATTCTATCCAATGATTCGTATCCGATTGGAGATGTTCCGCTATCGCTGATTTGGTAGTTTGCTGGTTTTTTACAGCTGCAATGTGTTCCTTAATCCTTTCAGCAATAGTCCGCTTCGTTTGAAAGAGAAAATAAAAGGTAATCGCGTTAATTTCCCGTGTTTTTAGATATTTTATTAAAGTCTACTCAATACAAATACGTATACTTTAATAGTTTGTGCAAACAAAATAAAAGTACAAGTAACTTCCATTCGTGTCCGTTTGAGACATGAAAATTTGGTGTATAATTATTGAGGTGTCGGTGATAGAATTCGATTTTTGCGATTTCTTGGGATTGACCAGTCAAATTAAATTAGCCGATTCTGTTCTGGCGTTTCGCCGGCCGTTGCCGCGGCACGATCGCTTCGCTCGTTCAGCTTGCGCGTTGTGGTCAACATACTAAAGTAACCTAATCTGATAAAAAAATGCTCTTATAGAGCCGAATCTGTTCTTAGCTTAGCCAAAGTTCATTTCTTAAATCGACCAGACCAGGAAAAGCACTTGGAACTTAGACTTTGAAGGCAAACGTGCCAACGGGGCAGTGAAAAATATTTATAAAACAGAAAACGACATGTAAGTACATTGTACATATAGATTGTACATATAGATTGTACATACCTACATACTTACATAACTTCACGCTGTATCCCTAACGGGGTAGTCAGAGAGGACGGAACGCCAAGCGTCGTGGTTCTTACATACTTCTTTCGCTTCCTCAAATCTCATCATTCTCCTCACACATTTTCGCCTAGGTATGCGAGAGCTTTTGACATTTCCATCTGCTAACACTCTGTACATTGATTGTACATACCTAGATATATCCTTTTTTTCATTTTCGACTTTGATGTACGTAAACAAAAAAGAAACTAACCAAAATTTCTTTAAATTTTCACCGTTCCCTTGTCACGCGTATTACACGTAGCACTCTAATAGCATAGCTTTTATGTTACTTATACAAAACCATGAAATATTTTCGTTAAAGTTTCACCGTTCGCTTGTCCCGCGTATTACACGTAGCACTCTAATAGCATAGCTTTTATGTTACTTATACAAAACCATGAAATATTTTCGTTAAAGTTTCACCGTTCGCTTGTCCCGCGTATTACACGTAGCACTCTAATAGCATAGCTTTTATGTTACTTATACAAAACCATGAAATATTTTCGTTAAAGTTTCACCGTTCGCTTGTCCCGCGTATCACATGTAGCACTCTAATAGCATAGCTTTTATGTTACTTATACAAAACCATGAAATATTTTCGTTAGTTTCACCGTTCCCTTGTCTCGCGTATTACACGTAGCACTCTAATAGCATAGCTTTTATGTTACTTATACAAAACCATGAAATATTTTCGTTAAAGTTTCACCGTTCGCTTGTCCCGCGTATTACATGTAGCACTCTAATAGCATAGCTTTTATGTTACTTATACAAAACCATGAAATATTTTCGTTAAAGTTTCACCGTTCGCTTGTCCCGCGTATTACACGTAGCACTCTAATAGCATAGCTTTTATGTTACTTATACAAAACCATGAAATATTTTCGTTAGTTTCACCGTTCCCTTGTCTCGCGTATTACACGTAGCACTCTAATAGCATAGCTTTTATGTTACTTATACAAAACCATGAAATATTTTCGTTAAAGTTTCACCGTTCGCTTGTCCCGCGTATTACATATAGCACTCTAATAGCATAGCTTTTATGCTACTTATACAAAACCATGAAATATTTTCGTTAAAGTTTCACCGTTCGCTTGTCCCGCGTATTACATGTAGCACTCTAATAGCATAGCTTTTATGTTACTTATACAAAACCATGAAATATTTTCGTTAAATTTTCACCGTTCCCTTGTCTCGCGTATTACATGTAGCACTCTAATAGCATAGCTTTTATGTTACTTATATGTTCGCTTGTCCCGCGTATTACTTACACGTACATACGAAGCTATGAAATATGCACATATAACATTAATGTTATTCAATGTAGTTAGTTCATGGAAAAATTGAGGTTATTTGTCAAGCGTTTTGTTTTAACCGACTTCAAAAAAAGGAGGAGGTTCTCAATTCGTCTGTATGTTGTTTTTTTTTTTGCATGTTTGTTTCCTCATAACTCCATCATTTATGAACCGATTTCGAAAATTATTTTTTCGTTTGGTAGGTAATACTTCAGAGGTGGTCCCATTTAAATTTCATCGATATTGGAGCTTGGACTTCGAAGATACACTAGATAACCGACCTGGTTATAACCTTTATATATATTGACGATTTTCTTGTACGAGTATATCGAAGTCGGAAGTCGGAAAATCAATGTGCAACAACAGAAAGTCTATTAGTTTACTAGGCTTGGCACCGACTTCAGTAATTGTCAAATTTAATTATATAGATATGTGTATCGTATTTATTAAGTTATTTTAATTGTACTTGAGTTTTGATTAGTAAAGGATAGTTATTTTATACTTTTCAGTGTTTTTTTTGAAGGCGGTTTAATTTTTTTTAAATATTTTTTTTAAATTTGTAGTGTTACCTAAAGGTTGCCTGTGTTCTTAGATCAAATTAGTATCATAAATCAGTTCACTGGAAAATGTGAGTGACACGATTCATTGGAAAAATAAGTAGATAGTAATAACCTAATAACAGAAGAATATTATTGGTTGTGATGTGTAAACAATAATAATTTTTCTATGCTTTATTTTTAAGTATTTTTCAAAAATACAAATTTTTACACTTATCATGACGTTTATTATTCTTTTAACTCTTGATGGTTTTTATTGAAGCAGAAACACATAAACGAAAATTCTAAAAAGGCTTGTTTTACTAATAACTAATAAGTATGACAACTGAGTTCATTTGCGAACTAGCCTATCTTTAGTGATAAATGTCATAGTCGCCACATTCGTTTACATTACGCTTTAAGAGTGGTAGAGCCATGCTGTATTGCAGCACGAATTGGGCCGGCTCGTATATACCATCCTCTTACGGAATATCGCATGAAATAACAGCATCTATTACTGTTGTTTCGCTCGGTGAGTGAGAGAGTTCTTGCTCCTTTGCCCCTTTTTTCTATAAAAAAAAACTTAAGAACAAAGACGAAAAAAAAAAGATATAATGCAACCAATGTTACAAGACGACAGTACTTTAGACCTTTATTTCAAACACTACTTAAGGTTATGACTCTCGAGAAAATTAGAAAATATTAATCCGCGAAAGATAATCATCGAAGCATAAATCTATTCTGTCCTCTCCAGTGCACAGACACGGCTCTGGTACTGATTTATAATAGTATACGTATCTATAAACCTATATAGAGATGTTCGTTCGTCGCATGGATGATCCGGCATCACTGTCGCAGCCCCTACATTATTCAATGTGCTCATTTGACATGGATCGTGAATTTATGGAGACGACATACAAGAAATTTTATTGTACGGTAGTGAGGCCTGGATATGCCCGAAATCGAATGAAAGTATGATAAATGCAGTAGAAATGCGATCTCTTAGAAAGATGAGCGGTGTCACCCTTGAGGACAGGATAAGCAATGAAGAGATACGCAGTATGACAGGGTCGCACGACAGTGTTATTGTAAAAATGAAGAAAGGAATGCTTAGATGGTTCGGGCACATACAAAGAATGAGTGATGAAAGACTGACGAAGAAAATATACAGAGCGAAAGTGAGTGGTAAAAGAAGCCAAGGAGACCAAGGCTGACTTATGAAGATCAAATAGCCAGAGTGTTAGCGGACGGAAATGTCAAAAGCTCTCGCATACTTAGGCAAAAATGTGTGAGGAGAACGATTAGATTTGAGGAAGCGAAAGAAGTATGTAAGAACCGCGACGCTTGGCGCTCCGTCCTCTGACTACCCCGTTAGGGATACAGCGTGAAGATATGTATGTATGTAATACAAGAAAGAATCGGTCAAGAGTCAGACATGCATTAATTTACGGTTCTGTAGTGATTTGGGAGTTAAATTTATGAAAAAACCAGCGGCCCGTCACGACTTCGCCCGGGTCGAAAACATTATATAGCCTATGTCAATCTGTTATAATTTGTCTTTCAAATAGTGAAAGTGTTTCTCGCGGAGATTGCCCTATACATATAAACGAACTTATAAAATTCGCCTCTCTCCTTCGATCACAAATAAAAAAGTAGATTCACATTCTCCTGTAAAATCTAAACAATTTATTGTCCAAATTGACGTATATATTTTTAATATCGTATAATATTATCGGTAATATCGCGTTAATCTAAAGTAGACCTTATTTTTAAACCATAAGGTTATAAAAGCTCGTAAACGATTCTTGCTTAACATTGAAACGAAGTTCTAACGAAACGAAGAAATCTTACGTATCGTGCGTAAAGTATAATTCACAAAATCTCCTTGTGTTTTTATTTACGTCATTTTGATTTGTTACGTGAAAATGACAAGGATAAGACATATATCGTCAGGCATTTAAAAATATGATTACGATTATTATTTAATTTATTAATCGAAAATAGGAATCTGTCTTTTTTTAGCGTTTTAGATGTGTTGTTTTTACAATTTTTGAATGAGCACTTTGACATGTTCGCTGTTAGCGTTTTCGAATACTACTAAAACAGAAGTGCACTCAAATACTCATTTGAGTGCACATTTGGTTCGGACATTTTTGGGGCGTTGATTTTGTATCTAGTTTTTTATTCGTGATCGAAACCTCTCTTTTTCTAATATTAATATACCATACATAGATGAGTATGGATAAAGGCGTTATAATAGCGGGGACAAAATACCTGTACTTATTTTCAGAGCGACTTCGATAAACATGTATACGCTACTAAAACCATAATCCTCATTTTTTTGCCGTGGTTGGGTAAAAAGATTGGTAGATTCTTACCGATATGTGGAATTCCAGCCATTAGTAGCTCGTTGTATTATTTTATCCCATTCAAAGAGATTCGTTTTCAATACACGGACTGCGGTGTACATTGGAAAATGGTATTCTGTTGACCGTACCGACGAAACTCGAACAGCCTTTTTAGTATGCAGACGCAAAATTAGATACGTTATAAAAATTAAACCCGACTAGGTACCTATGTATTTAGCAAAAACTTATAAACGAGATGAAATAACCGATAACATCTTGCATTAATTTCCTACATCCTACCGACCGTATATTCAGGTGACTCTGAAATCAATCATGATAAATAAGGACAGTACATCATGATTATGATTTGTTAAAATAAACATTGAGGATTGTAGCGTGCACTCAGAATAGTGTGTCACACTATTCTGATAGTGTGGGCACAGAGTGCATGCGTTAATATTTAAAACTCAAGTACAATAACAACTATATAAATACGATACAAATACCTATACATAATTAAATTTGACAGTTACCGAAGTCGGTGCCAAGCCTACCAAACTAGTAGACTTTCTGTTGTTGAACATTGATTTGGCACCGACTTCAATAACTGTCAAAGTTAATTATATAGGTATTTGTATCGTATTTATAAAGTTATTTTTGTACTTGAGATTTGATTATTTGTTAAAGTTAGACAGTTATTTTGTAATTTTCAGTATTCTTTTGAAGTCACTTTTATTTTTTATTTAAATTTTTTGATTTCTCCCTTTTTAATGTTTTTGATGGCCTAATAAATGTCTAGAGAGGGTCCTTCTTCAATTAACTTCTTTTTATAATAGTAGGACGAAATGATATATAACAAACGAATCATCAATTTAAATAAAGCTTGTGAGCAATTAGCGTTATTTGGTGTTATTTGGTGTATCTTCGAAGTTCAAACTCCGATACGAAATTTAAATAATGCCACTTCGAAAGTATACCCTTACAAACAAGAAAATAATTTTACATATCAGTCCACAATTGATGAAGTTATCTGTGACTATATGATACATAAAAAAAATACATATAGACGTACCTTCTTCTCTCAGACAACCTTCTTCTCTTATTGAAGTCGGCTAAAAATGAATGTCTCTTTGTATTTTGTCCTCTGTGCGTTCCTAAACTCATCCGATTGTGATGAAGTTGTTCCGCATACGCTCGCGCAGGTTTAAGAATTATTCAAATTAATAAAACGATGACCACGCGAACGAAGTCACGGGCAACAACTAATATTTTTTAAATGTCACAAGACACAAATGTCCTTTATGCGGGAATTGTGTTGCGGGAACACAAGCAGAATTATTTTTAGCAGTTCAAGATCTCGTCGAGACTCAAATTCGAGAAACCCATGGTAGCTCACCGCAGTGTCTCGGCCCTGAATAAATAATGAATATTATATTTTGTCGCTGGATCATTGGATTACTCGTAATACCGTCGTATGGGGCGTATAGACGTTGTATAATAAAATAATATATCAGTTAGAGAGAGATAACACGATCAAAAATGCTGCTAAGCGGAACCTCGCCCTAAGTAGATAGTATTCTGTACAAAAAAACAAAACTAGGCGAGTACAAATCATAGTAATTTTTTTTATGGCGGAGGGAAAAATGGATAACCGAGTCACCCGATGGAAAGTGATTACCGCCACCAATAGATACCCGCAACGTCCAACGAATCATGATGCGTTGCCGGCCTTTAAGGAAATAAGGCTCGTTTCTTGAAGATCCCTAAGTCATTATTATCCGAGAATACCGCCGCTGTTAGCTGGTTCCATAAAATTGTCGTACGTGTTAAGAAATGTAAAAAGCGCACAGTCGTGACCGCTATCCATCGAGGTGGTGGGGATGGAAGGACAGCCGATTGCGTGAAGTATAGTAATGTAACTCAGCAGCGGGCAGTACTCCGAACGATTCTTCAGAACATTCTCCATGATAAATGCGGAAAAATATGCTGAGAGATGCAACGTCCCACCGCAGGGCTTGAGGGTCGATCTGATTAGGGAGCACCGAATCCTTGACGAACCGATCCGCTCTACATTGTATAAGGTCAAAAGGAAGAAGTTGATACTGAGGCGCTCCAGCCCAGAGATCGGAACAGCATTCCGCGTTCCTAAGTCTAACCTGTGTCTTATAAAGTTGTAGGCGATGGGTCGCTATAAAATACTGTCCCGCGGGGTTATTACCTAAAAATTTGCAGACGGCAACAGCCACGCGATCATTGCGTTACCGGTGCATAACTGTAAAAAAAATTGGTATCATGTATGACGATTGCGTGTCTATTGCGCCATGACCGTAAAATGCGGTAGGTATGGCGCCACTATACATATTACATTACACAAATTCTCTTTTTGACAGCAGCTATCGCGCGATATTTGGGCTTCGTAATGCTGACCGCAATTTAAGTAATAAGCGCGCCGCTCTACAGAGCACACCCAGCTTTATCGAAGCTAACTTAGCTTTACCTTCCAGATGAAAGCGAAATTGAACGTCGCTCGAAACATCGACGCCAAGGACTCCAATAGTCGGCTTGGCATCAAGGGGAACACCTTCGAATCTCAGGGATACGACGAAGGGACGTTTTTTGCGGTAAACGCTCAAACTTGTGTCTTAGAGAGGTTGAATTGGGTGAAAGTTTCATCGAGCCCAATTCGAGACATTATCAGTCACAAGTTTGTTCCTCTTCTCGACGACGTGAAATATTGCACGTCCAAAATAAACGCCCAACAACTCCCCATAAAATCCCACCAAAATCTCACTGTTGATTTGTGACCAATTTGTAATACCATGACAGCTAATTGCTTGTTTTTAACCGACTTGAAAAAAGAAGAAGGTTCTCAATTCGGTTGTATGTTTTCATAATTTTTTTTTGTTTGTTACCTCAAAACTCCGTCCTTTATAAACCGATTTGGAAAATTCTTTTTTATTTAAAAGTATATACTTCCAGATTGGTCCTATTTAAATTTCATTGGTATTGTAGCTTGGAGTTCTGAAATACACCAAATAACAGCAAGTAACGCGTATAAGCTTTATTTATATTGACGATTCTCTTGTATGTCATTGCGCACCAGAATTAGAAAAGAAGTTAATTTTAGATGTACCCTAGACATTTATTTAGGTCAAGGCCACTCAAAATAAAAAAAACTGACTTCAAAACAAAAAGTCTGAAAAGCACAAAATAACTATCACTTACTAACTTACTAATGAAAAATAACTTTATAAATACGATACATACATACATACCTTAGATCAGATAGGTTAGTCAGAGAGGATATAGCACCAAGCTTCGTGGTTCTTAAATACATATATACATACCTTCACGCTGTATCCCTAACGGGGTAGTCAGAGGGGGCAGAGCGCCAAGCGTCGCGGTCTTTACATACCTTTTTCGCTTCCTCAAATCTCATCATTCTCCTCTCACATTTTCGCCTAGGTATGCGAGTGCTTTTGATATCCATCTGCTAACACTGTGTCTATTTGATCTTCATAAATCAACCTTGGTCTTCCTTGGCTTCTTAAATAAAATACAAATATCTATATAATTAAATTCGACAGTTATTGAAGCCGGTGTCAAAACAGTGTAACAATAGAGTCTATTAGTTTAGTAGGCTTGCCATCGATTTCAGTAACTGTCAAATTTAATTATAACGGTATTAGTATCGTATTTATAAAGTTATGTACTTGAATTTTGATTAGTAAGGGATAGTTATGTCGTAATTTTCAGTGTTTTTGTTTTGAATTCGGTTTAATTTTTTTATTAAATTTTTGACAATAAGAATCGCCTAATATTAGGCCATCGCATATCGGTTGCAATTAGCTAATAGCCTAGAGGTTGAAGTACTTAACCACTGTATCATTTATAGCCACATTCACGCAAACTGAGTTCATTATTCCAATGCTGGTTTCGACGTAGTCGGATAATTAATATAATGGCAACACTCGTTAAAATTAGCGTCGAGTTGGAAGCTCGTTAAACGTAGTAATAAACCGATTATGTAGCTGTGATTGTTAATATTAATTATAACTGAAATACATATATGCGTAATTGAGAGGCCTTTTTACCCGACGCGAAAAAGGAGAGTTATGATTTTAGCAGCTTATATATGTATGTGCATGTGTATATGTATGTATGTTTGTATGTGTGTGTATATTTATGTACGTGTATATGCATATGTTTCGTCGCAGAGCTGAAATCACTTGATATTGTATAGACTCAGGTGTTACTTTGCGGAAATCCATTTCGTGTGATAAATTCCCAAAATCTTTAGCTATTTTCATAGGATTCGGTCAGCTAACCAGCACCGAATCACCGCTTACACCTCACACGTTGAAATCACTTGATTTCGACGTATGAGGTGTCATTGGATTTGTCTCAATTACGAGCCTGGCTGTTCTTAAAAAAACAATATGGCGTCTGTGGTAAGTATTAAAGTCATAGACAAAAAAACGTATGCGGTCGGGAGACCTCCGTCAGTAACATAGTTCCTTAGTTGCAATTTCTATAGTCTTTATTTCTCAAAACTTAATTGCAATAATGAGACCAATAAAAGTTACGTATGATTTAAAACTAAAATAAAAATAGGTTACATTACGCATATAAAAGCGTTATTTTTGAATTATATTATCAATACAATGCTGTGGAGCAGCACGGGTCCCCTAGTTGTATTTATTATTGTTATAATAATAGCTATAATACGGACAAAATAAGCAATGCAGAGGTGCGCAGTATGACAGGATTGCACGACAGTGTTATTGAAAAAATAAAGAAAGGAATGCTAAGATGGTTCGGGCACATGGCAAGAATGAGTGATGAAAGACTGACGAAGAAAATATATAGAGCGAAAGTGAGTGGTAAAAGAAACCAAGGAAGACCAAGGCTGACTTATGATAATCAAATAACTAGTGTTAGCCGACGGAAATGTCAAAAGTACTCGCGTATTTAGGCGAAAATGTGTGAGGAGAATGATGAGATTTGAGGAAGCGAAAGAAGTATGTAAGGATTGCGACGCTTGCCACTCCGCGCTTCGTCCTCTCTGACTACCTCGTTATGTGGGGTTTACACGGGTGACTATAGTCGCATGATTTTTCCGCGCGGCGAAAATCGACCGTCTAAATGGCAATTCGGCTAGGTCGTAAGGGACTAAAACCGCAAGTCCCAAAGTTGGGTAGCATCCGACTTTGGCCGCGCGGCGACCGGCCCCATGCGGCTGGTGACTAAAATTGACCGTGTGAACGATCAGTTGCAGGCGATGGCCCGTCGCATGAAGGAGTATTTCGCGCACGTTATTCTACTAAGTACGATTCTACGTACAGATCGTTTGGTTAAACAGCCATGAATAAAAAAAACACTGGAAAGTATAAAATAACTATCCTTTACTAATCAAAACTCAAGTACAATTAAAATAACTTTATAAATACGATACACATACCTATATAGTTAAATTTTACAGTTACTGAAGTCGGTGCCAAGCCCACCAAACTAATAGACTTTATGTCGTTGCACATTGATTTGGCACCGACTTCAATAACTGTCAAATTTAACTATATAGGTATGTGTATCGTATCGTATCGTATGTGTATAGGAGTAATGAGGTAACAAACATACAAAAAATAAAATAAAAAAAAAACAACACAGACAAATTGAGAACCTCATTTTTTTTAAAGTCGGTTAAAAATAATACCAGACAGTGTTTGAAATCCATCCACGTACCCAAAATTTACGTTTTCTTTTTTCCTTGTTTCTTCTTTCTTTGTTCTTCAAGCAATTCTTGAATAATTGAATAACTATTTCAATTCCGGCACGAACATCTATTCTTCTCAACATTTTCGAAGGAAATGACCGAGTCGCATGCGACTTTAGTCACCTGTGTGAATGGGCTACGATGCAGCTTGGTAAGGCGATTTGTGAAGCGAAATGGCGAAAATCGACCCGTGTAAACTCTTTAGGGATACAGCGTGAAGATATGTAT
Organism: Zeuzera pyrina; assembly: GCA_907165235.1. Lineage (NCBI taxonomy): Eukaryota > Metazoa > Arthropoda > Insecta > Lepidoptera > Cossidae > Zeuzera > Zeuzera pyrina. The sequence continues at coordinate 9,170,461 of OU015647.1, read as the reverse complement.
GTATGTATGTGTGTACTTGACCACCTCCGTGGCGCAACGGCTGAACGCGTCGGAAAGTAAACGGGGGTTGCGGGTTCGATTCCCGCCCCGAGTCTGGGTGTTTATGTATAATATGTATTTATTTACAAAAGAAAAGTATATAAGTAGTATATCAGTTGTCTAGTACCCATAACACAAGCGCTGTGCTGCTTACTTTGGAACTAGATGGCGCTGTGTGAAATGTCTGATAATATTATTATTATTATGTTATTACTAGCTGTACCCACGACTTCGTCCGCGTGGAAAATTTTTCCGTGACCTCTCTGGGTTACCCACTTTAACCGGGAATCCGGGATACCCATATTGTAAATTTAAAAAAAAGTTATTTCCTATGGCGGAGCATCCGCCATATTAGATTTAAGATGACGTCACATATTCAGAAACGTTCCCCTGGGTGTTCCATTTCCTTCGATACCCACATTGATGCTGATGAACAAAAAAATTATTTCCTATTATGGAACATACGTGACGTGTAATATTCCTATGCAGGCGTGCGTTGCAATTAACCTGGTTCTTTGTGGTAGTCTTTTGTTCTTTTTCATTAAGTTTTTTTTTTGTATTTAATGTAAATAATCGATAAATATTTGTGCACATCACTGCTATCTTAAATAAATACATTTAGATGAACAAAATGTGAATCGTTGTATACCTACACCTGTAAAGGCATGTCACCAGAATATAGAGTTGTTAGTACAAAGTGTAACAATATAAATACATAGTGATAAAGTCGATGGTGTATCCCTACGATAAATAATAAAAAAAAAAAAAACATCCGCCATATTGAATTTATGATGACGTCACATGTACAGAAGTCTTCCCCTGCGTATTCTATTTCATTTGATACCCATGTTGTTGGTGTTGAACAAAAAGTTATTTCCTACTATGGAACATCCGCCACATTGTATTTACGATGACGTCACATATAAAAAATCAAATGGCATTTTTTGAAAAAATTTCACTGTGAATCTATGTATAAAGCTAACGAACTTAGTGCCGCGCGACGTGCGGCTCCCGCCCCATGTAACGATTTTTCGTTACGTGACGATTTCTACCAACTCAAACTCGCAAGCCGTATAAAAAACTTCGTTACAAAATTCATCATCATCACAAACGAGACGGAAAATGAAAATAAGGTTCAGGCAATAACATGAAGGATAACGACAATTTTATTATTTTAAATACTCTTTATTTACATTAACAAAAAGTACATACATACGTTAATATTTACAAACTTAAAACTACACATTATCCTAAATAGTAGACTTCCTCAAAGTTGCCGCTTAGAAAGCTGTCAGCAGATTGGCAGCATTGCCTCTTTGAATAGACAAACTGATTCGTTGGCGGAAGAAGCTGCCAGCCCGGCGGTCTCCCGAAGCCTCGACCAGTCTCTTACAAATATCAGAACCCAGTCAATGGGCTTCGGGGATACTACTTAATTTTAAAATTCTTTTTTACGATCAACGTTGTTTTGTACTTGGGGGTAATAGTTGATTGTATGGAAAGCCCGTTTTCTAGAACGATATTCAAGTATGAATCTAGATTGAGTACAGTTAGAAAGAGATAATGCTACATGTGATGAATAGCAACATTTCTTTTAACTCTCTCAAACAGGGATTCATGCTTCGGTATTGTTCTGGAATACAGGTCTCAATTGCCTAAGCAAGACTTGAATTTAATTTTTTTTATAAACTTGCATTTTCTTCGAATTATGGAATTTATAGCTAATTTCTGTACGATACACTCTTCACTGATTTTTTAGCTATGCCGCAGCCGAATAAATTATAGACTAAACTTTCCGCAGACCTAATTGCCTAGTTTATTCCAGACGTGCAACCCAGGCCAAGCGATTTAACTGGATATTTGGGAATATTGCCAATATCTCTTTTTAACTTCAACTATGGATAAATTTGATAATTTATTTTCAACCAGCAACCTGCACTGACGTCGTTCAGGCGGCTAAGCCGCACCCCTTTTTAGCTTGAGTATTTTCTTGCTACACGAGAAGATGCACTGCGTGAAGGTAATGAACTATGACATGATTTATGTGATCTTGAGACGCTAAACTCACAAACCACGCGTCTTTGTCTAACAAAGCTAAGTAGAGTAGCGAAAAGAAGGTGTATAAAGTGGAACGTTATAACGTACATCTTATTTAATGATTTAATTTTGGTAATATAATCTTGCATTTGAATACATAAATTTGTCTCTGCGTTGAAAAACTAAAATACAAGTAATCTGTGCGACAGTACTTCTCGTTCGCTATGCGCCGAGGCACTTAGTCGTTCTACCCACATTAAGTTTGCAATTCCGCGCGACACGTAACAAACTGAATGCATGGACGGCGCTCAAAAATTGTTATTGTCGCTTTGTTTGCTTTTATAAAAGTATTTAAAAGTAATAATCAATACGTAATATATTGATCGTTATTGTCTTCGTTCTCCAGCGTACATGATTTACGTGGGGACAATTATTTTTTATTATAATTATTTTACGTTAGTAAACTAATCAATTTGTGTAATTATCACCTCATTTTATTGGGTAAGTGAAGAACAATTTTAATCTTGTTTAAATGTATGTACAAGCAATTTAGAAATGTAATAATATTCACAATTGTTTTCTTTCTTTTATTTAAACACATATATGTATTATTTGCTTAATTGTTTATTTATTTTGTAAACTGTCGGGTGTATACTGCTGAACCGCGCGACTCCAGCCGCATCACCAATTTCTGGCATCGGTTCGTCTGCCGACCGCGGACAGTCAGGGAAGTGCTGTGCTGCGAGGCAAAGACATTAGACGGGCGATCAAACCCGACCCTGTGTGGTATCCCGTAAATAAATTTGTGTTTGCGTGCTCCCGAGTTTTCTTGATTACCGTAACCGCTACAAAAGTATATATGCAAGGAAGATATACCGGGAAGATATGAGGCAGCCGTGCAACAAAGATATACGAGGCAACTATACGTAGAGAAATGTGAGGCAGACATGCACGGAGAAATGAGAGCAAGATATGTAGGGCAGCTGTGCGGGAAGATATGCGAGACAAATATGCGAAGAAGATATGCGAGATAGTTGTGCAAGAGAAATCTGAGAAGCAGCTGTGCAAAGGAGTTACAAGAGGCAGCTATGCGTGGAGAAATGCACGGAAGACATTATATAAGACAGTTGTGTGGAAAGATATACAAGGAAGGTATGCTAGCCAAATATGCGAGGAAGATATTTGACACAGCTGTTCGAGAGAAATATAGGAGGTAACTGTGCAAAGAATATATTCGTGGAGAATTGCAAGGAAGATATGTGAGGCTGCTGTGCGGGACGGTATGCTAGGTAACTAGGCGAAGAAAATATTCGAGTAAGCCGTTTCAGAAAAAAATGAGAGGTAGCTGTGCTAAAAAGATATGCGGGGCAGCTGTACGTCGAGAAATACATGGAAGATATATGAAGCAGTTGTACGAGAGGATAAGCGAGGAAGGCGTGCTAGGCAAATATGCGAGGAAGATATACGAAATAGTCGTGCCAGGGAAATATAAAAGGCAAGACAAGATATGCGAAGAAGATATGCTAGGCAAATATTCGAGGAAGCATTTACTAGTTTTCCGAATATTGTATTTTAATATTAATTATTGTAAAATAAGAGTGAGTAACTCAGCAAAATTTCTTGCCCCAATGCAGTAACTCAGGCGAATCTCACTGCGCCGATTCTATTGTAAAAAAAATGATATTAAAAAAATGATACCTGACGTGAGTTTTTTGTCGGGTCTTCTCAGTGCGCAGGTTTTTCTTCGAACGGATAGTAGTATTAATGTTCAAAAATAACTCGTAACTGGGTTTACTTGGATGAATAGATTAACTTTGACGACAGAACTACAAGCTAGAAAAATGAATGTATATTTTTCTTAGCTCTGAATACTTTTCTCACATAGCATTCGTTGGGCAGCCAACCTAATGTCGGCGGATAAAAATATTGAAATTGGGTCAGAATTATAAAGTACATTATAATATTGAGATAAATTTGTTTTGATAATAAAGATAAACCACTTTTATAAGCATTATACGGGGATGGCAATCACGAAGTTCTTTCCTCTTGGGGGAGAAAAGCAGGTGTCGCTAAGTAGATACTTTATTATTTAAATTATCTATGTCCAATATTTTTATACAAAGTCGATCAATTGCGAATTTATTTTTTTAAATATATATACATATTTACATATCTTCACGCTGTATTCCTAACGGGGTAATCCTACTTCATTCATTTCAGTCATTCTGTCATTGTACTTCTTTCGCTTCCGCAAATCTCATCATTCTCCTCACACATTTTCGCCTAGGTATGCGAGTGTTTTTGACATTTCTGTCAGCTAACACAGTGACTATTTGATCGTTGTAAGTCAGCCTTGGTCTTCCTTGGCTTCTATTACCCCTCACTTTCGCTCTGTAGATTTTTTCGTCATTCTTTCATCACTCATTATTTATATGTATCTAAACCACATAAGCACTTCATTCTTCGTTTTTACAATAACAGTCATGCAACCCTGTCATACTACGCATCTCTTCATCGCTTATTTTATAATTTTATGAGTGGTAAAAAAGGCCAAGGAAGACCAAGGCTGACTTATGAAGATCAAATAGCTAGAGTGTTAGCCGACGGAAATGTCAAAGCACTCGCATACCTAGGCGAAAATGTGTGAGGAGAATGATGAGATTTGAGGAAGCGAAAGAAGTATGTAAGGATCGTGACGCTTGGCGCTCCGTCCTCTCTGACTACCTCGTTGGAGATACGGTGTGAAGATATGTATGTAATTTTATGAAATGGTTAAATATTAATTTATAGAGATCTATCAGACTGATTAAGGTAACACACAACGGCGGATTTCCTTTCCCATAAGGCTGACTAGGGGGCTTACAACCATCTCTTATAACATTATTATTTTAATGTTACTTGACTTAGAAAGCTTGAAATTTTGACAGTAGGTTAGTGATTACTTTTATCTTTCGACATTCTATCATCAGTAGAAGAAAGAAATACGTAAGAACAGCGTCGTTTAACCGTCCAATCTACTTTAACTACCCCGTAAGTCAAGTTAAGTAACATTAGAGTAATATTGCTAAGAGAAGGTGGTAAGCCCCTAGGTCTGGGGCTACGGCAGCCAGATATTAGTCGGCTAATTATGGCAAAAAATACACTGATGAGAACATGAAACGACACTAAATAAAACAATGCGCTCGAAGCGATTGCTCGCAAAAGTAAATTCATAAGTAATAGGTCTGTATCAATCGTTCATTCTTAAAGATTAGATCGTTCAAGCATTGATATGAAAAAAGATTCGGTCAAATGACCCAATTAATCATTTCTTTGACAATCAATATGTGAATGCCGCAGCGATTGAGCAATACAACGGTCAATACAAGAACTCGGGGCGGGTGGATAAAATAGTTCAACAGGTACCTTTCTTTAGAAGAAGCCGCTCCAAACATCTACGGTCACCCCTGAGATGATCCGAATCCTTGTTAATTGCAGCTCCTCTGCGCTCTATTCCTGTTGTATTTAGCGGCCTACGATTTTAGTAGACGTTGCGTAGAAGAAAAGGTCACAGTGACCAGCGCAGCACGGTTGAGTAGACCAATCATATAGCGGCGGTGCCAGAGGTCGATCATAGACTACTCGTAAAAACAAGTAGCAAAATGTGACAGCGAAAAATGACAAATACTATGACAATTGTGGGTATATTATAAATAATTATTTATAGGGAACCCCGCGGATAGGTCAAACGATTGAATTGATGAACGATATGTTAGTTCAAATGTGATTGCAATCATCAATACTTTGAATGATTGCAATCGAATGACCGAATCAATCACGACCGATACAGGTTTACTCAGTAAACGATAGAGCTGAAAGGCGGGCGGCGGGTTATTACGTAAAAATTTGCAGACAGCGACAGCCACGCGATCATTGCGCGACCGGAGATTAATTGTAATAAAAAATTGGTATCATGTGTGACGATTGCGTACCTATTATTTTATGACCGTAAAATGCACTATTCGCGGTAGATTTAGCGCCACTATACAAATTATATTACTCAAATCCACGTTTTGACAACAGATATCGCGCGATATTGGCTGTCACATGCTGTCAGCAAGTTACGTAATGAGCGTTCGGGTGGTACTGCACGGCCTAGAGCGGCCAAGACTGCTAGTCCGCCTCTGGTAACATAATTATGTATGTGGGTTGACAACATTGTCTCCGTGATAAATGAAGTCTGCACGTCGCATAATATTTGTGTTTTATTGTACGGTAGTGAGTCTTGAATATGCCTAAAATCAAGCGAAAGTAAGATAAAAAATGCAGTGGAAATGCCACCTCTTAAAAATGCGTGCGGTGTCATACTCGCGGACAAAATGAGCAATGAAGAGATACGCAGTATGTCAGGGTTGCACGACAGTGTTATTGTAAATATGAAGATAAGAATGTTTAGATGGTTTGGGCATACAGAGAGAATGAGTGATGAAAGACTGACGAAGAAAATATACAGAGCGAAAGTGAGTGGTAGAAGAAGCCAAGGAAGACCAGGGCTGACTTATGAAGATCAAATAGCCAGAGTGTTAGCGGATGGAAATGTCAAGAGCTCTTCCAAACCGAAGCGAAAGTGTGTAACAAGAATGATGAGATTTGGAAGGTGAAACAAGTATGTAAGGAATGTGATACTTGGGGCGACGTCCTCTCTGAGTACCCTGTTAGGCATACAGCTTGAGGATATGTATGTATGTAGAAATTAGTTATTTTGTTTCTTTTAATGTATTTCGGTTATTTTAAATATACCACCTATACTTTGCCCGAAATTGCAAATAAAAGTCTAAGAATATGTGTGAGACGCTCATGGCCTGATTTCTGCTTTCTTATTTACGCGTCATGATTTTGATATTATTATATTTCACGCCGTTTGCTTCTTATTGAAATAAATGTCAGTATTATGACTGCTACCCTCACTACGAGTAGTCGACAAAATAAATAGGTATATATAATTTATAATGTGTTATTGTTGACTTTGTTCCGAAGGCACCCGCTCGCCCTAATAGACCGCAGTGGGCGCGGTGCTATTTACAGCGGGATTAGCCGCACGTACATTATCAATATGTATGTATTTCTATGAAAACTATATTACTAAGTGTAGCGGAGGTCTATGATATTAGCACCGTATGTATGCAAAATGTATGTAATATGTATGTTTATTTGTTCGCCCGCAGATCCAAAATTATTCACCGATTACAACGTATGAGGCACGGTCTTTATAAAATTTATAAAAATACCACTAAAAACTTTAACAGTGAAGAAAATAATAATGTGCAGCAATAAAATGCTACCACTTGATTAAAAATATAACGACTATAAAATAATATTGTAAACGATAAAAAAATGAAGACAATGTAAATAATAGTTTGCACTATTGAAAATAAAATCTGTTTACGATTTATTCCAATGTAGTTCCTGCTGTCATCTTAATAATGACATATTTGTGGTTTATAATTTTATTACTAAAATTGAAATTAAATATAAATTACAAAGTTTATTGCAAATAAAATGGCTAAAAGTAGTAAATTTGTTGTGAATATGATTAAAACCAAAAATAAGTAATTTATAGTGAAAACTGGAAACAAGTTGTAGTTAATAACGCGTCAAATCTTAGTTTGGATTTACTAATTATTTTGCCATTACTTATTAATATATTTTCGTTTGGAAATTCATCCGTTGTTAGTGGCACCACACCTCGTTCCCTGCTAATGGCTCCAAGTACGTCGACCATTCATCATCCCAATGTAAATATGGTCTATATGTCAATCTTTGGAGATACACAATATACATGTAATATACCTTATTGTGCTAGGATGACTTGCTATTTGTCGGGTTTTACTTTATGAAGAGACCTTGATACTTTGGCTTTTAGACTGGCTTCATTACCGTACAGTGTATGTTTTCGTAGACACGCTCGTAGCACCGTAGCACACTACGGCGTAACGTTACGACGCGATTAATGGATAAATTGTTTTATTCGGTAACGCGAGAGAAACCAGAATACAAATATTTAGCTCCCTAGGCGTAACACTGTGTTATGTGCTCTTTTAATCCTCTAACTCTAACCGATTTCACCAACGCTATATAAGTCGTCACATAACTATGTACTACTTAGATTAAAAAGACCCCTAAATCAGTACTTACATAGTATTCGTTTTCACCAATTTAACGGATCTGTAGTTAATGTCAGACATAGTTATGTGACTTTTTACTGTTTCTGTAATGACTATTTGTTTCCAAAAGTTTATTGATAAAACAGATACTATTGTTTTACTTCTAAGTTTCTATATAATACTAGAGTCGGCTTGTGTTCGAAATTCGACCGTAAATATAAACTTATGATACCATAAATATAACTCTTTGGCAACAATCTCGTGCGACTGTTTGATCCAAGGAGGTTACGTATACCATATGTGATCACAAACTAGGTATTATGAGTATGAAATTGACAGTCATTTTGACATTGGTAGTATGCAAGCGAGGGTTGATATTTATTAGTATCAAAAAAGTGAGCAGTGGTGAGTAGGATCGTCCGATATTTCGGCTCTATAGGTTAATTGCTCCAAGTGAAAGACTGACGAAGAAAAACTATAGGGCGAAAGTGAGTGGGAGTGAGCACTAGCAGAAGCCAACTTTAAATTTAAGGCTTTAAACTTAAGGCTGACTTATGAAGATCCAATAGCTAGAGTGTTAGCCGACGGAAAGTCAAAAGCGCTCTCATACCTAGGCGAAAATGTGTGAGGAGAATGATGAGATTTGAGGAAGCGAAAGAAGTATGTAAGGACCGCGACGCTTGGCGCTCCGTCCTCTCTGACTATCGTTAGGGATACGGCGTGAAGATATGTATGTATGTATGTACGAATATCATACGGAGCTCTTCATTGTAAATCGATCTAACGCTTGTCCGATTTTTTCTTTTTCAGAGCGGTATATTTTTCTAGAGCTATATTGTAAGACCCATTGAAATCGGAGGAGCCTTCACCACGCAATATTGCCGATGAGATAATTCGGAGACAATACGCTGAACATAATTAAAATTCAATGGTTTAGGGTTGTCGATGCGTATTAACGTTGTATTGAAACATGTGAACAAGGTAATGTTTAGTAACGTTTATTTGGATCGAGCTATTGTTTTTTGTATTGTTATTGTATTATTATAATTTTTGTATTATATTTAACCTTCCTATAGTGTTGTCTGATTCTCAAGAAGCACTGGCTCGACAACACACGATATACGCAGGCGCACGTCAGCAATCGCCTGTAGCTCTGGCCGTAATGACGTGCGCCCCGCCACACCGTGAGCACGAGATAGTGTATAACTATTACTATAGTTATTTATATATAAATAACACAAATACTACACTTCCTATGCCCGCGCCAAATAGAATAACACGTATACCCGCGCACTGTGTGTGGGACCGAAAATTGTAGGCCTATTTCTTTGTTATTTAATAAAATCTCAGTAATGTTTATAACAAGATGGGAATGTATTAAAGTAAACCAAAATTTAATAGAATATATTTACCTTTATTTATGATTAACAGTCTTCTATTACAGCCATTTGTAAAGGCTAACTTCGTAGTTGGAACAGGCCAACCTTTCCAAAAGTAATCTGGTCTGTTTGTTTTAAATAATTGTGGGTTAAAAAGTAACCTAGTGAAGAATTTTGTATATATTTTAGACGTAATATAATTTTTAAAGAAAAGAACTTTATTTTTTATATTTAGCTTAATTTCGTGACAAGGTTAATTATAGACAATAAAAAAAAATTAATAATATTTAACTATCGCACATTATCACAACCAGCATTGCTATCATATTATGTTAGGCGTTAACATATATAATTATACACATTATAATAATACCAATACACAGGGTAATTTTAAGAATACTACTAATCTCTTAGTATTTTGTTCTTAACATTATCCCCAAAAGTTTTTGTTCTACGACTTTTAAAAATTCATAACTTTTTCTTTCATACAAAAATAAAAATACCTTGAATGTTTCTGAAAATGGCACCTACTCTACCCGGTCGCTAAAGCAGCACACGCACAGCGGGGCGCAGGGAGGAGTGCCCTTGCACTATACCTTTGGAAATACGTACAGAGTAATTACATTTCAGACAGTACAACAAAACTTAACAAAAGTTTTTTGAGGAACGTATTAAGTTTTGAAAAAAGTCGTAGAACAAAAGTTGTCATTGACAGGAACTTTTCACTAAGAGGTTATTAATATTTTTCAAATAACCCTGTAGTTAATAATAAAAAAAATACACAATAATAGTTTACGTTAGTAAACTAATTAATTTGTGATAATAGTTATTGTTAAAAATGTTTCAGCCTAATAGTTATCGTATATGGTAACACAAACGCTTGTTACATGCTAGACTGAAGATATGAATCATGCAGCTATAGTCCGTGAGATTTAATAGGTCGGATTTGACGTTTCTTAATTTTCATTATAACTATTTAAATAAATAAATTTCGTTATAACTTTGTATCAACGTTCCTGATATCTAACACAAATTCAATTACGTAAATACTGAATAAATAAATGTTATTTATTTTTCTCACTACTGATCATTACACAAAACTACTAACTTTGATTTCGTTTAGTTAAAAACACAGATATTTCGTTATATATCATCAAAAGAATTTTCCAAATGGACGTTGTTACAATGTTATATCACGAGGCGAATTGCTCTAGTACTGATACTATTTGCAATCGTTTCGTTACTAAACGAAATCGATAATCGATTGAAATGTCGTAATAATCGTTTAATTTAAAATTAAGATACTATTATATTTTTTAAATAATTTTAATTCTGTATTGTTTTTTTGATGAGTTTACTGACAGAAGCATGTAATCAAATATCAAAGGATGACTGGGCTAAGGTGGTGGAGAAAACAAAAAAAATAATAAAGGAAGACTGAAAGAGACGTTAGAATAGACAATTTAATTGAAAATGAATTAATCATAATAGTGGGAGACGAAGATAGCTCTACGGACATAGATCCAAGCTCAGAAAATGATTAAATATTTATTTTTCACCAATATTACAATCTTCCCTTATTTTGAGGAAGTTTTTCATATATTAGTCCCAAAAAATAAATATATCGAATTAAGTTTATTCATATACTTAAATATGTTTTACTGTAACAAATACCATATCTCAACAAACGTACTATGTAGCTAACAAACTAATAATCATAAGTGAAATATTATGATGTTATTATGTTATTAAACAATGGTATCGATTTTCATTAGAATCGAAAATTAATCGAGACATATTTGTTTGGTCCCATAACTAGTTGCAGCCATGTGACAGATGTCAAATCCGACCTATTAAATCTCACGGGCTATAGCAGTAATGCACTGCCGTTTCAGTTTAAAAAAAAACAACGTCACAGTAAATCGTCGGTGTCACAGACCAATGCGCGGGTAAAGAAAGGTTAATTAATTTAAATTAAATTAACCTTTTTACATATTATGACACGTGTTTTAACAAAATGAAGCATTAAATCCGGTTTATCTTTTTGACAAATTGAATGTTACTTCACATACAAATATACCGGTATCCACGAAATAATGGATTAAGGCACCCATTCCCAAAGTGGGCGATAACGCCCCCCTGTGGGCGCTGCAGGCCTAAAGGGGGGCGGTAAGAGACCCAGAAAAAAAATGGGGGCGTTGTGTAGAGGTCTGGGGGGTGATTTGTAATTTCATTTAGCTAGGAGGCATCATAGACCACGACTGCATGAGCTCTCGACTCAGTAGACAAAATAAGTTTGGGAACCTAGAGATTAAGGTGACGAATTGGAAATTTTGACGGCAGGGATCTCCATTTTTCTAAGTAATTACAAAACGTATGAAAGTTATGAATAAACATGTTACCATTTGGTAACATGTTTATTCATTTCATTGACTTCGTTTTGCCAGTTGCATTACACGGTGGTTAACTATTGTAACGGGAATAAAAATATCAAAGAAACCTCTTTTAAAACAGAGATTTACATTTTTTGGACTAACGGGATCGATTTAAGTCTCTAAATTTTCTATGTAGTTTAATCTAAATATACTTCAAAATGCCACTTAGATTTTTTAAAATTAACTAAAGTTTTTAATATGTACGAAGATAACTGTTTTTTTTGTATTTTTCGTCTAGCGCGCGCACGTTTGTATGATGCAGAAGGCATATTTTAGATTAAATTATTGTTTATCACTGCGTCACCTTAAATTGAACAGGTGATTAGACTAATTCACATTCAAATACTTTAGTTCTAATGCTGGTTTTATTTTTAACGGCTTAAAAATAATGATGAATTTTTTATTTGTAAGGCCGCAAACCGAAACAATCATAAACAATAATATGAAGCCGTCAAATGAGAAGAAAATTTAGTACAAAAACTTCAGACCGATAAAAATATTGTTTAAAATTTAATAATAGGTCTTTACCTATAAAGTTGCCGTTTTGACGTCCGAAAACTAAAGTCAACAACGACGAATTAAAGGCGATAGTGGAAACTGACGATACTCAATCTACTGCTGAGTTAGCAGCAGCTTTCGATGTTAGCGTCAAAACAATATTGGTCCATTTGCGTCAAATTGGCAAGGTAAAAAAGCTTGATAAGTGGGTGCCGCATGAAATGAACGATCGCCAGCGGTCGTGCGTTCGTCGGAACGCGTTGAGGTATGCCTTGCGTTGCTTAATAGACACAGAAACGAAGGAATTTTGAACCGCATTGTCACTTGCGATGAAAAATGGATTCTTTTTGACAATCGTAAGCCGTCATCATGTTGGTTAGACCCTGGTTCTGCACTTAGGCAATGCTCCAAACGAAAATTTACCCCTAGAAAAGTGATGGTTACTGTTTGGTGGTCTAGTGCCGGTGTAATTCATCACAGCTTCTTATCAAATGCGGATGTATACTGTGAGGAACTGGACACAAAGATGGAGAAGCTCGCAAATCTCGGGTCAGCCTTGGTTAATCGCTCGTCCCCACTGCTCCTGCATGGCAACGCTCAATCTCACACGGCACAACAGACCCGTGAGTAAATATATTCCTTGCAACAGACGGTCTCTAAGCTACAAGAGCTAGAGTTGGAAGTTTTGCGTCATCCACCGTACTCACCAGACCTTGCGCCGACAGACTTCTACTTTTTCCAAAATTTGAACAACTTCTTGGCAAAAAAAAAGTTCTATACCCCTGAGGCAGTACAAAATGCCTTTGAAGAGTTTGTTGCCTCCCGTACACCTGACTTCTTTAAGAAGGGAATTGAAAAATTACCACTGCGCTGGCAGAGACGCATCGATAGCATGGGTATATTAAAAAAAAACTTTAACTTTTTGTATACTAAACGGCAATTTCTTAGGTAAAGACCTAATATCTCTTGCAGAAAAATGTATTCAGCGGATAAAAGACCTTATAATCATAAAAAAAGCATCTGTGTACGCACGCAAGAAGTTAATTTTTAAATGGCACCGTACGTGAGTACATTGCCAACGTCAAGTAAAGCGAGAAAACAATTCAGTAGATGATTAGCGCATTTCCAATGTCACGCATTAACACAAACTAGTATACAGACACAGAATAAGTAGAATCCATGTAGAATCACAAGTAAATTAGTTCTTTCTTATCGTAAAACTCCTCCAGTAAAGTGATAGTAGGCTTTACTGAAGTTATGAAGGACTTCTTGGAAGAGCGCGAAAACTTCAGCTACACATGTTTATGTAGATCTCCTCCATTATTGTCACTTACACAGAACTTTAAAACACAATATACTATCACTGTTGTACTTTAAAACTCCTAAAAATGTAAAAAATAAAATCTAAATAAAATGACAACCTCACTTCTCTCGTTCCCGCCAAAAAGTCACGCAAGAAGTTATACTTCTTTGAAGTGAATAAAAATAAAAAACAAAACTGGCCACATAAAAAAACGATACTGGCAACTTATAAAAAAAATTGAAATTAATGAAATAAAAAATGTGTATTGTGTATACATTGGTGATACATTGGCGCGCGCATAAGTATGTGGAATTTGCAACGTGGCTGCTCAGGCCGGCAGAGTGAGGTGTGGGTTGGATAATTGAGGATGTTTATCATTACTATCACCTGGAGAGTGGTGTACCTAATTTGTATAAGGACGCCTAGTACACCTCTACAATCGACATCTAATGGGATGTGTATTTAAAAGGTAATTAATTAGACACAAGAAAAGCATCACACGAAGAAACAAAATTTATTACTTATATCTAATTCTTATTGATGGATTCAATGAGTTCACTATATACAAAGAGTTATTAACAATTTTTAAAAGATTAAATGCTATTATAATACAACATTACCTTGTTTAATTATTGTATATTTATTAAGAAAGAACATCCATTATCTAACAGCAATTAGATATTAATAAGTTTACAGAGTAATTAATAGTATTAAAGTTTTACAAGTATTGAGCATAGATATTACTTGTTATAGGTTGTTTTAAAAAAGTTGATTACTCTATGTTGTCAATGTCAGTCTGTCACAGTGAATGATGTAAACAATAATAAATTTTGGTAAACATTTAACTATTTTTCAAGATAAAAGAAGCTAAAAGTGAATCTATTTGTTAAATAATTACTTGTATCAATTTGACTATGAGACATGATATGAATGCTACAAATTGTGGATACATCGACGCGCGCAGTTTCGTCACACGCTAAAAAATACACTAATCTGATTTTCCAAACGCGCCAAAAGAAGTATAACTTCAAAAATACACATCTTACGTAGATTCTAAATCGATAGTGATCATTGGATAATTCTCTTTAATTAAAAAAATAAGATTTTTGTCAAGAAACTCGCATTTTAAAATTTTCGTAAATTCAATTTGTCTTGTATCGATAAATTTAAGTTATTTAGTTAAAAAAAATTTAGACGTCATCAAAAAGAAAATACTGGCATATCGAAATCGGTCCACAATTGGCGAAATTATCTTAGATAAAAATACATACAGACGAACATAGAATCTCCTCCTTTTTTCGAAGTCGGTTAAAAATAAAAATTTAACAAGAGTGCCAACCCTATTGCTGCTCGTATAAGCTGAGGTATTGATTCCATTGTCATAGTGGCTTTGTTGGCCATGAATAATAAATCGTTATTAATTCATTATACTTGTTATGTCTCTCGTTTCGCTTGTGTGGACGTCATTACTAAAGCATAGTAGAAATTTCGCTTAAGGCGACGAACTGGAAATGACGGGATCTCAATTTTTGTAAGTGATTACAAAATACCTTAGATTTGAACTCTCAATCAAAGCAAAACGTGATATTTGGTAAACTGGTTCTTCATTTCATTGACTTTTTTTGACAGTTGCGTTATACGATTGGTTAACTTTAAAAAAAAAATCAAAGAAATCTCTTTTAAAACAAAGATTTACATTTTTTGGACTGGACCGGGACCGATTTATGCTTCTAAATTTTCTGTGTAAGTTAATCTAAACATACATACATCAAAAAAAAAACACTGAAAAGTATAAAATAACTATCCTTTACTAATCAAAACCCAAGTACAATTAAAATAACTTTATAAATACGATACACATACCTATATAATTAAATTTTACAGTTACTGAAGTCGGTGCCAAGCCCACCAAACTAATAGGCTTTCTTTTGTTGCACATTAATTTGGCACCGACTTCAATAACTGTAAAATTTAATTATATAGGTATGTGTATCGTATTTATAAAGTTATTTTAATTGTACTTGGGTTTTGATTAGTAAAGGATAGTTATTTTATACTTTTCAGTGTTTTTTTGAAGGCGGTTTAATTTTTTTTAATAAAAATTTTTTATTTCACCTTTTTGAGTGATCTTGACCTAAATAAATATCTAGGGCAGGTCTGCAATTAACTTCATTCTAATTCCGGAGCGCAACGATATACAAGAGAATCATCACTATAAATATTATAAATAAAGGTTATAACCAGGTCGTGTTATCTAGTGTATCTTCGAAGTCCAAGCTCCAATGTCGGTGAAATTTAAATAAGACCACCTCTGAAGTATTATCTACCAAACGTAAAAAGAATTTTCGAAATCGGTTCATAAATGACGGAGTTATGAGGTAACAAACATACAAAAAAAAACAACATACAGACGAATTGAGAACCTCCTTCTTTTTTTGAAGTCGGTTAAAAATATACGGAAACTCTATATTTAATTAGAAATAAAATATTAATATAGCCTAAAATGAAGTTACCTTTCTCGTTTATTTCAGCGATAACCACATAATTTTTTTGGTAATATGAACTGAATACTATGAATTAAATGACTTATCGATAACATTTTTGGAACGTAGTTCTTTAAAGCGGCTTGTGGGAGGTTTGAGTTTGTAGAAATAGTCACGTAAGGAAAAAGCGTTACGTGGGGGTGGAGTGGGAACCGTTAGTTTCGTTAGTTCTATATAGTATATATAGATTCACAGTGTTATTTCTGTCTCTTTTTATTATATACGAGTATATGTGTGCGTACTGATATTGAAATTTGAATAGACGCGCAGCATGCGCGACCGGCTGTATAACTTCATTTCTTTACACGAGGAAATTTTGTTAAAAATTATTTGTTTTTGTTTTAAATCACACGTGGATTTTATTTTTTTATTAAGGTTGTCATTTTCTCTAAATTAACAAACATTTTAATAAACATTTTTCATCGTCCAAATGTTCAATGTTCTCTGCCTCATCCTCTCAACTATTGTGTTACATTGACCTGGGAATATCCGGCCTTAATTGGTGTACTTACATAATGTACCCATCGGAATAAAAATGTGTACAGGTTCTGACAGGACAACCTGGTTCAACAGGTAAAGAAAACATCTGGTGGGAAAGAAAATACAGGTATAATATGGGAAAAAAATCATTTTAACTGGAATTTATTTAACAACTGAAATATTAAAACTATTCTGACAATTTATTCAGTAAAAAGGAATACAAAGTTTCAATATTTAATGTAGTCGAATGGGGGTAGTCAGATAGTTTAATTCTAACCACCGCCATGTGCTGTTAAATAGAAATACTCTAGCGTAATCAACATTAATGCTTCCGACACCTGCTGCCGTACCCGGGGAAACCGGGCACAGATGTATTAAAGGTAGCCCTCGAAGCCTTGAAGGACGTCCTCGAGGCCGTCCTAAGTAATAAAGACCCAGCTCCAGCCATCATTGAAGCGATAGTCAGAATGGGTGAAAAATTCACCATTCTGAAGCCTGCGAAGTAAGCCGCAAGTCTCCTGAGTCCAGCCCTGGCAACTCACCGCTCGACACCTATTGTGGATAGCCTGCGGTGCGACAAACGGAGCCCCGATCTAGGCAGCATGACACCGTTTACAATAACGACGTCACCGACTACCTACCAAGGCAGTCTCCCCAAGACAGTCTCCCGAATGATCACCACGGCAAAGAGACACAAAAGTCTCGATACGGTTACCCCGCGGCACGACCACCGCGAGAAGGACTCGAGCAAGCAGAGTTAGTATATCTTTAGCTGTATCCGCGAACGATTTATTGTTTGAAAATAGTAAAATTTTCGGACCAGGAAACTTAATAAGCCTTATTGAGTGTAACCACGAGTAAAACAGCGATACTAAGTAAGGCAACCAGTAATATGTTAATTTCTCGTTTCATTTTGTTTCCAAGTTGTCCTTAAACCAGTTCTAGGCGTTTTAAAGTATAACATTCTATTGAGGTTACTTAAAAATATTCTATTCGCGAGACCGAGCCCTTAAATCGAGATAACGAAAACATTTGTGAGACTTTCATTATCATTCAGAGATATCTCAAAGGAATTCTCCCAAAAGAATTAGCGCGAAATATTTTGTATAAATATTTTTCGCAGGCATAAATCGTTGAGGAATAAAAATAATATTTATTATAGGATTCCGTATGCCATAACGCAACGCAAGTGAATTCATTGTATTTTATTTAGATTATGTTGTCTTCTATATATATAAAAATGTCACAATCACCAGGAAAGTTGGCACGGCACATATATGTATTATTTCATGAATAAGGTTTTTGTGCAATCCCCTTTGTTTTTTTTTAATAAGTAATGTTTTGTTTTCTTTATTTAATACTTGTCCTCCGATAACATTCCTTCAGAGTCCTTGTTTGTTCTTTTTTAGTTTTTATTTGCCTTTTTTTTATCTTTTAGGAGTTTACAGGGTTATGGTTACTTTCTATTATATTACTACATATATGATATCCTTACTACTCCACAGGCTTTTTGTCCGTGATTTTGTTTAATTTATTTGTTCTTTGTTTGTTGTGTATCCCCTTTGTTGTAAGTTGTCACTACGCGGACACAGTCGCGGGTAAAAGCTAGTTAATTTTAAAAACGATTGTACAGAACCAAATGTTTGTAAAATCCATTTCATGTCATGAATTCTAATTATTTTATAACTATCTTTCTACCGAAATCTATAATTTTATCGACACGTATTTCGCCTCTCAACGAAGCATCCTCAGGATATTCCAGGGATCAGACTCGGTCAGATAAAGCATCGAAAACAGCACGGGAATAGACAGAGTCTGTTTTTTATAACATCTTCAGGATGCTTCGTTGAAAGGTGAAACACATGTCGATTAAGTTTTAGACTTATTCAAGTAAAACAAGATATTTTTGAACGTCAAATTATTTTACTTCGGTCCAAAGAGAAAACTTGCACGCTAAAAAGAACCGACAAGAAATTCAGGCAGGTATCATTTTTTCAACGTCATTCTCCAATAGTTATTAAATTACAATATTCATAAAGTCAGTAAAGACATGTGCAGAGAGAATTATTTCCAGACTTGTTCTTTCTTCAATGAAATCGCACATTTTGTAGTATGCTTTTCTAATCAGTGTGCGTTTATTTAAATCTCTTTTCCGTTAATTGAGTAATTTCTTGAGAAATTTTATTACAGAAACGAACACAGCTGCCCAAAAAAAATTAAACTGCCTTAAAAAACACTGAAAAGTACAAAATAACTGTCCTTTACTAATCGAAACTCAAGTACAATTAAAATAACTTCTTAAATACGATACACATACCTATATAATTAAATTTGATAGTTACTGAAGTCGGTACCAAGCCTACCAAACTAATAGACTTTCTGTTGTTGCACATTAATTTCAAATTGGTTGCAAATTTAATTATATAGGTATGTATAAATACCATTATTTATAAAGTTATTTTAATTGTACTTGAGTTTTGATTAGTAAAGTATAGTTATTTTATACTTTTCAGTGTTTTTTTTGAAGGTAGTTTAATTTTTTTTAATAAAAATTGTTTACTTCTCCCTTTTGAGTGATCTTGACCTAAATAAATATCTAGGGCAGGTCTGCAATTAATTTCATTCTAATTCCGGAGCGCAACGATATACATGAGAATCATCAATATAAATTAAGGTTATAACCAGGTCGTGTTATCTAGTGTATCTTCGAAGTCCAAGCTCCAATATCAATGAAATTTAAATAGGACACCTCTGAAGTATTACCTACCTACCATACGTAAAAAGAATTTTCGAAATCGGTTCATAAATGACGCAGTTATGAGGTAACAAACCTACAAAAAAAAAACAAGATACAGTCGAATTGAGAATCCTCCTCCTTTTTTTTGAAGTTGGTTAAAAATGACCCACTTGACTTTTGTAATTTAAATTTGGGAATATCTAGCTGATCACGTATTATTTACTTATTAAATTATCATTCAAAAGAATAGTTTTTAAAAATGCTGCCAGTCTGCTGGTCACCTTAAGCAATGACAGCTTTCTAAGCGGCAACTTTGAGGAAGTCTATTATTTAGGATAATGACCGATAATGTGTAGTTTTAAGTTTGTGAATATTCGTTAATACTTAATATTCGTTATTTATTTATTATGTATGTACTTTTTTATTTTTAAAAATTTGTTTATCAAAGTTCGATATCACTGTAGATATAATAATAATAATAAATTTTTTATTTCGGACATAATCCATAGATGTTAGTAACAGTTGACTTAAATTAATGTTAGTAAATGAAAATAGTAAATAAATTAGCCACCAAACTACGACGTTCGTCCGAAAGCTTTTCGTCGTCGCGCGGGAACCCAAAACTGTCGCTCAACAATTTCTAAGAGGAAACGGTTTCTTTGGTGTCTTCCGTGAATTCGGCGCCATTTAGTCTCAGAGACACTCACAGGAAAAATGGTTGTAAGAATTTTCTTTTAATAAACAATATACGTGCTTACCGTGTAGGCGTTAAGATTGATTTTACATTGACAATGGTTTTTATAAGCTTCCTAAACATATTTTAATTTAGTGGAAAGTGGTGACCATTTGTTTGGTGGCCGAACGTCTTTAAATTGTCTTGTAATCTCTGTGTTACTGGGAACTCTCTCCGTTCGTTGTGGTCTCTGTAGTCTGAGATTAGAAAAATTGTTATGTCTTCCGGGATATATTTAAAACACTTTAATATTGGTACAAATACATACAAACATATTAACGGTGTATCCCTAACGGGGTAGTCATAGAGGACGTAGCGCCAAGCGTCGCAGTCCTTACATACTTCTTTTGCCTCTTCGAATCTCATCATTCTCCTCACGCATTTTCGCCTAGGTATGTGGGTGCTATTGATATTTCCGTTAGCTAACACTGACTAACTAATTTTCGTTAGTCAGCCTTGGACTTCCTTGGTGTCTGCTTCCACTCACTTTCGCTCCGTAGATTTTCTTCGTCAGTCTTTTATCACTCCTTTCCATGTGCCCGAACCGAAAAGTATTCTTTTATTCATATTTATACACTGTCACGCAACTCTAATTAAACATCTTCTCATCATCTTCATTGCATAGCACTCGCATATGTAGGCGAAAATACGTTAGGAGAATGATGAGATTCTACGAGGCGAAAGAAGTATGTAAGGGCCGCGAGGCTTGTCGCTCCGTCCTCTCAGACTACCTCATTAGGAATACAGTGTGAAGATATGTATTTTTGTATACTTAATTCATTCAGATAATTAAGTAATAAGAATCAAATTGTAACATATCTTCACTCTATATATATTTGGCACTCCCATACATATTTGGAAAATGTGAGAGGAGAATGATGAGATTTGAGGAAGCGAAAGAAGTATGTAAGGACCGCGACACTTGGCGCTCCGTCCTCTCTGACTAGCCCGTTAGGGATACAGCGTGAGGATATGTATTTAATAATTGTCAATATACGTAACGGAAGTTAGTCAAAGTCAAAGTCAAATCAATTTATTCAAGTAAACCCAATCACAAGGTATTTTTGAACGACAAATCTACTTTAGTTCGGTTCAAAGAGAAGAGAAAAGAAAACCTGGACACTGAGAAGAACCGACAAGAAACTCAGTCAGGTATAATTTTTTCAACGTCATTTTACAAAAGGTTTATTAAAATACAATATTCAGAGAGCCAGTAAATGCATGTGCAGAGAAAATCATTTCCAGACTATTGTTTTATCTTCAACGAAATCGTTTATTTTATAGTATGATTGTCTAATCAATGTACGTTTTATAACTAATCTAAATATATTTTCTGTTAATTGAGTGACTTCTTGAGGAACTTTATTATAAAAACGAACGCAGTTACCCAAAAATGAAACATTTGACTTATGTAATTTAAATTTTGGAACAACCAATTTATCACGACCTCGGGTTTCCATACCACCAATATCGCCTTTTTTTGTAAATCGATCTATATTTTTCCTCGTATACATAATAATTTCAAAGATGTATAAGGACGGCAAGGTCAGTACATCAATGTCTTTAAAACGATCTCTTAGTGATTCTCGTGCATTCATACTGTAAATAGCACGTATCGCTCTTTTTTGTAAAATAAAAATCGAGTTGGTGTAAATCCCTTGCTATTTTTGTGACACCTAAATAGAAGCATTAGCGGCTTGATTTTAAGTAACGTTTCTATGCGTCAAATAATAAAATAACTATATGAAAACTAATGAAAGAAATACATGTTAATTTAGCACTTTTTAATGTTCGTAATGTTTCGCAATTTGGGCTCGTCCAGTGAAATACCACCCTCTCACAGAATATCGGCGTCAAAGAACAGCGTCTATTGCTGTTGTGTTTCGTTCGGTGAGAGAGTGCTGGTGGCCCGTCACCCCTCCCCCTCCTTTCCTTAAAGGCTGGCAACGCACCCATGATTCCTCGGATCTTGCGGGTGTCCATGGGCGGGGGTGAACACCAAGTGACTCGCTTGCACGTTTGGTCCTTCTTTGATAAAAAAAAAGCAAAAACTTGTACATACATTTTGCACAATTAAAATACTAAGCAAAAAATTGTAAAAACAGTCTTCGATAAAAAATTATATCGAGAAAATTTACTTTAATCGTATTGGCCGCTGTTATACTTTATCGTTGAACGATTTTGTCGCCACGATATTACTGTCCACGAAACACTAGAGAAGCAAAATATATGCAGTAGCACGAAGACGCCTTTCAATGTCCGTCCACGATATTGTTATGCCGTGGACGTTATCGTCGACGAAAAAGCGTCGTTTTGGGAGACGCAATAGGGAAGTATTTTGCTTACCTATTGTATCGCGGATAGTAAAATCGTTACGATAAAATCGTTCAACGGTTAATTATGGAAGTGAAAGACCAGCCCCGGCTTTGCACCGTTAGAAAATTTTTTAAAATAAAATACAGCCCATGTTACTCGCTGATAATGTGGTTTTTCACAGGTGAAAGAATTTCTGAAATCGGTTGACCATATCTAAAACACGTGATCACGTTGTCACGCGATCACGTGTCTCAAGCAACGTGATCACGTTGTGTGAGACCACGTCATGCAACTCGGTCGAAACGTCAAGCCAAAATAAAAAGGTAATCGCGTTTTTCCCGTTCTAGTTATACAGGGTGTATATGAAAACGGGACAGTTACTTTAATGGATGAAAGGGCATAACTTTAGTATGTAGTTACAAAAAGAATTATCGAAAAAAAACTATCCGTTTAAGAGTTATGACCGTTTTAATTTTCAAGTGTTATCCCCACCATTTCTCGTAAAATTGGGTTGATCGTGTACAGTTACAGATTTTAAATCTTACGTATTTTTTTATTTTGTAATAATTTCATCCGTTACTGAAATACAGCCTGAAAACCATTTTCGAAAATAATGCATATACCCCAATGGGGGTTTTCAGGCTGTCGTTTTTTTTACGTTTACGTTTTTTTCGATAATTCTTTTTGTAACTACATACTAAAGTTATGCCCTTTCATCCATTAAAGTAACTGTCCCGTTTTCATATACACCCTGTATTTTAAAATGCAACGCGAAAGTTTAAAAGTTTATATCGATTACTTTTATTTATTTATTTATTTTTTTTATTTATTTATTCATACATTATTTATAACAGGTATACAAAAAACAAACAGTAACGATGATACCTGCAGAAGTATTAACTGTGTTGCAGATATCAACGCCCTCCTCCGAACATACCATGCTTATACGTATATATACACTGGTTCCCAAACTTATTTTGTCTACTGAGTCGAGAGCTCATGCAGTCGTTGTCTAAGATGCCTCCTAGCTAAATGAAATTACAAATCACCCCCCAGGCCTCTACACAACGCCCCCATTTTTTTTCTGGGACTCTTACCGCCCCCCTTTAGGCCTGCAGCGCCCACAAGGGGGCGTTATCGCCCACTTTGGGAATGGCTGGTATATAACATAATAAAATAATACAATGCTGCATTTGTTAGTAAGTTTGTGTGGATGAGTGTTTGTAGATGAGTGTGTGTGGGACGAGTGAATAGATCACGCTTTTCGCTCTCGTAGTCTCATAAACCTGAACTTCAGTCACATTATCGCTTTATTGTAACTTGTATCTTTACGCTACTACATTTAGGACCTGAGTAACGAGTTGGCGAGTCAGTTAAGTTGTCAGAATCTCATGAGTGCGAGCGAGACAGAATTAAAGTTGGTACTTTTGATAATGAAGGATTTGCAAACTTATGGGCAGTAAATTGTTAGCTCAAAATTATTTCAGGTTGGATCAAAAAGCAATTTTATTTCCAAAACTATAAAAACCAAAGTCGTATGTGTACGTGATAGAATAACTTTATTTGTATCACAGTAGTTTTAAGACTGTATTTATTTAAAAATGCAAACAATAGTGAATGTTATTCCTAAAGAAATAAGGTTAGAATTTGAATTTAGGTTTGAGTTAACATTTTCACTGCCACAAGAGATTTAAGAACCCCTTGCATAATATAATTAAATTGTTACAATTAAAAGAGGACCTAAGGAAGTAATAGTTACATAAATTAAAAACCCTAGTACGGAATAAGCAAAATTTTGCAATTAATTGAAATAAATCTCTACAGTTACAACATCATAACGGAGATATTGGCAAACTAATTAATTTAATTAATTCAGTACATATAATTGACATAAATTAGTACAGACATATCTGAACATTAATATTTACAAGGTTACAACTTATATGCCGCTTATAAAGCTGTCACTGCTCAGGGTGCCCAGTAGATTGGCAGCATTACCTCTTTGAATAGCCAAACTGATTCGTCGGCGGAATAAATTGCTGGCTGACGGTCTTCTGGAGCCTCGATCACTAATTAATTAACTATCTCGTTGAGTTCATTGTCATAGTGGAATCCATGAGAATATGAACATATGTACAAAGGAATTAGTAATTAACACTACAATTTATCACATATATTATTAATAGGTCTCACTATATATTTATTACTTATATCCACTATATATGATTAATTTTAAAATTGATCGGTTTTACAATACATACATACACTCGCGCTGTAATCCTAACGGGGTAGTCAGAGAAGACGGAGCGCCTAGGATCGCGGTCCTTAAACACTTCTCTTGCCTCCTCAAATATTATTATTCTCATTACACACTTTCGCATAGTTTTGCCAGTGCTTTTGACATTTCTGTCGGCTAACGACTTGGTTATTTGATCTTCATAGGTCAGCCTTGGTCTTCCTCGTTTTCAGCTACCACTCACTTTCGCTCTATAGATTTTCTTCGTCAGTCTTTCATCACTCATTCTTTCTAAGTGCCTCAACCATCTAAGCATTCCTTTTTTATTTTTACAATAACACTATCGTCCAACCCTGTCATACGAGATGAGTATCTCTTCATTGCTTATTTTGTCAGCAAAGGGGACACCGCACATATTTCTGAGAGATCGTATCTCCACAGCATTTATCATACTTTCACTCGATTTTGGGCATATCCAGGCCTCACTACTGTACAATAAAGTTGGCACCGACACCCCATTGTGGATGGCCATTTTAGCAGTGTTAGATATATTTACACTGTCTACTAATGCGGACAGAGCACTGTTAGGTCCTAATTTAAAAAATCTTTATTAATTATCTGGAAGTAAGATGAATCCTTAACATGTGTGAATTTAGAGTTGCCTACGTCCAATACACGCAGCAGGAAACGTGTTAAAGAAAGGCAACAATTTATTCTTCAAATGAAAGTCAACTTTGTGCTTGAACTGTCAAGGTTTATAATTGAATGTTATAGATGGGTTATTCTTTTAAATGACACCGCGCATGCGCTCTACTTCTCACAACCCCAGCCCTGTCGGTTTAGTCTGGCTATAACCGGATTGAGAACCGACCGTATCCGGTTACGTACCGTTGCGAAAATACGCGTCCAACCACCTGTTTTGCAAGCTTCCATTTTCAAATCTATCCGTTATATAGTGTGGAAGGTGCCTTCGAAACTTGAATTTCGGTGCATTCTCAAATGTTCGTAATTATAATGTTCCGTTATTCGATTATTTTAATATTGATTAAATACATTTCGTTTGTTAATGATATTTTACCGATAGATTGATAGCGTCTATTGATTTTATTACATCTAAATATTTAACTTCACGTGTTACGAGGTCTCGTAAAGCCTTTGAGATGCTCTTTAGTTAAAATTTTTTAGTAGTGGTTTAGTTTTTTCTTGTTATGGTTCCATATTCAATAAGAAAATCGAGCATTTATGAAATCTCCCACGCCTCCGTTAACATGTTTATCCACAGTCGAATTCTAAGAATTTCTACCTCAAAAGAGAAAAAGGAATCCTTATGGGATCACTTTGTCGTTCATCTGTCTATCCGTCTCTCTGTCAAGACCTTTCTTCTCATAAACGCGAGGAGGTATCAAGTCGAACTTATTATCGAATACTTTTGTCTGACGGTTCCTTGGACAAAAACAAAAAGCTTCTAAGTTAACGCTATCAAAAAATACGGTATTTTTTTCCTTATATTTTGACACTCGTTAGTAAATCAAAACCTATAGTTACTTCTCATTGACCTAGAATCATGTGGTAAGTTAGTAGTTATTTGCGATAAGAAGCTTCATTTGCAGTTGAAGAGTATGGGAGAACACGTCTTTTAACTGCAAAGTTAGGTTTGTTTTTGAATCCGACTTATATTTTATCGATAAATACATAATACAAATATATTGTATGGCGATACGGAACCCTTGGTGCACGAGTCTGGCTCACATTCGGCCAGTTTTTTTAGGAAAAATGTGAGGTAAATATAAAGTTGAAAAAACAGTATGCATTTTTTTCAAAATTGTTTATCATTTAATTCAATACACATACATACATACAAACGTATCTTCACGCCGTATCCCCAACGAGGTAGTCGGAGAGGACGGAGCGCCAAGCGTCGCGATCTTTACATACTTCTTTCGCTTCCTCAAATTCTCCTCACACATTTTCGCCTTCTTTTTTTTCAATACATATAATTGACATAAATCAGTACATACATAACTTAACATTAATATCTTAAATAATAGACTTCCTCAAAGTTTCCGCTTAGAAAGCTGTTATTGCTTAGGATGCCCAGCAGGCTGGCAGCATTACCTCTTTGAATAGGCGAACTGATTCGTTAGGGGAAGAAGCTGCTGACCCCACGGTCTCCCAAAGCCTCATTTTGCACTAATTAATATTTTAAATAGGGTCGAATTGGGCGACTCTGACTTTACCGTCCAAGAAATCAAAATTAATGATCCTAAAAACCGGCTTAAGAATGTCAAACTGTCAACCACATATTAACCCTGATATGTGTTAAAAAAAAGTGAAGTGAGAGGATTGAATATGAATAGGAACAAAACTAAGGTTCTGGTGTTACAAAGGGAAGATGTACAGACAATATGGGTAAATGGAAAATGTCTAGAACAAGTGAACGAAATTGTATATCTGGGGAGTGCGTTTTCGAGGGATGGAAGATGTGAGTTGGATGTGGAGAGACGGGTAGCAGCTGGCAATAAAGTGAACGGTGCTCTTTCCGCATTAGTAGGCAGTGTGAATATAATATATAACTCATAACTCAGCCAAAATGACCATACACAATGCGGTGTTCGTTCCAACATTATTGTACAGTAGTGAGGCCTGGATATGCCCGAAATCGAGTAAAAGTTAGCTAAATGCAGTAGAATGAGATCTCTTAGAAATATGGGTGATATCACCTTTGCGGACAACATAAGTAATGAAGAGATACTCAGAATGATAGGGTTACAGTGTCATTGTAAAAATGAAGAAAGGAATGCTTAGATGATTCGGGGACATGGAAAGAATGAGTGATGAAAGGCTGACGATACAGAACTTTAAAACACAATGTACTGGTACTTTTGTAGCTTAAAACTCCCGAAAATGTAAAAAATAGAAAATCTAAATAAAATGTCAACCTCACTGAGAAGTTTGGTGGGAACGGGAGATGTTCCCGCCAAAAAGTCATATTTTCTGTTATACACTAAGAGACTGCAAAAAGAACCTTGTTTTTCAGTACCTTTGACAAATACTGTTAAATACAAAAGAGTTCGAAGGTGTTTGCATACTCATCAGCCGCCATTTCAATTTTTCATTCATATTATATGGAAAGAATGTGTGATGAGAGACTGACGAAGAAAATCTATAGAGCAAAAGTGAGTGGTAAAAGAAGGCAAGGAAGACCAAGCCTGACTTATGAAGATCAAATAGCTAGAGTGTTAGCTGACGGAAGTGGCAAAAGCATTCGCATACCTAGGCGAAAATGTATGAGGATAATGATGAGATTTGAGGTAGCGAAAGAAGTATGTAAGGACCGCGACGGTTGGCGCTCCGTCCTCTCTGACTCCCCGTTAGGGATAGGGCGTGAAGATATGTATGTATGTGTGTATGTATGTGTGTATGTATGTATGTATGTATGTATGTATGTATGTATGTGTGTTATATCGGTTGGGAAATTTTTTCTTCGAGGTTTGAAGTTCTCATATATCAATATTTTCTTGCAAATAACTCTGTAACGTGACACTTTACAATATAGCAACCTAAGCAATTTTTTGTTCAAGAATTCGACTATGCAGTCCACTGTAACCGAATAAGTCCATCACCCCCGCGCCCTATGGTGATAACGATAAAATCGATTTTCGCAGTTACGGTTTGATCATATTTTAGTGCGGAGACATCTTAACATTTCTTGTGATAAATTCCTAAAATCTCTAGCTATTTTCCGCTCGAACTCCAAAAACCACCAATCGACACATGTTTCGCTACTCAACGAAGCATCCTCAGGATATACCAGAGATAGGATTCGGTCAACTAACCAGCACCGAATAAAGTTGCGAGCAATAAAAAATACAATTTAAAAATAATTGATTGAAAAAAGACTAGGAATTTATCGCGTGAAATGGATTTCCGCAAAGTAACACCCTGACTCTATACAATATCTTAACATTTGTTTTTGCTCATAATTATAATTTGCAAAAAAACTGCATTACCAATTAAAAAACCGGTTTTAGAGATAACAAATAATATAATTACCTATCCATTTTAGTAAAAATCATTTTAAAATTCTGGAGAATTTCACACATGCAACTGGTTGCTTATGCAAAACAGAGTAACTCTGGAATTTCTTTTATTGAGATTTTTTTCTCCAATCATGTTTCTACGTTTAAGCATTTCAAGATAAAGTTATTAGATATCGAGACCCAGGTCACAAAACTCTGCATAGGCGGCTCTTATTCTTATCGTGCACCGTAATTTAAAAAAAAGAAAATGGCAGCCGTTGAGTGCCAGGCTCCGAACAAAAATCTTCAAACTCCCTTATTTATCACTTACTAGCGACCCGCCCCGGCTTGGCTCAAGGATGTTGAATGTTTGAAACACCAAATTTTTATTGAGATTTTCATACAAAATATCATCCAAATTTCCGACTTTTCCGGGAGATTTTTCCAAAGTTTTCTTCCATACAAACCTTGTCCTGACTGTTGATGCAATGATGTATCGGATAACAGTAAATATCGATATATCGACGCCCAAAAATATTGATAATAGTCATTATCGAAGATCCGTATCGATATCGACAAAACTCAAAATATCGAAGGAGCCCGCACGAATTCAAATACAAAATACTGCGCTTAAAGTTTTTTTTAAATAAATTACAACATTAATAAACGCATTTTTTATTACATAATTTTATGTATTAAAATTTTACAGATAAGGAATTATAATACGTAATCGATGAACGCTTGATACAACTAAAAGAACTTTTTGGATTTACTTAGGCTTTTAAAAAAAATGAGAAATAAGTATCGGCGTTCTAGACTGATATGTCGATATCGATTTAAATCAGTACATCGATATTTTCTATACACCTTGCGTATCTGGTCCTGAAAACATAATCGGACGAGCCGTTTCCCAAGCGATGCTCCGTCATACATGTGGCATTTGGATGTAATTGTTATAAATTTATTATTAGCTTTGAATTTCAGTAATGAAATTTCATGCCTATTATGGAACCTTTCAATGTGGATTGACACACGCTTGGCCGGCCTTTGATAGCTGCAGTTCGCATAATATTTGCAGGTTTAAAAAATTTTTACTCGTTTTTAATTCTACTGAGTTTTCCGCTACAAACCAGTGCCAATATTTGTGTAATTAACGATAAGTAATCAAAGATTTAATTAAAAGTTATATATGGCGTCGTTACCATACCAACGAGTCGTTACGAAAATTGTAATAGCACAAGTTAAGGTAATGATGATGTTAAATAAAACGAGACGAGGAAACGAGATGGGGCGTATTATATATTTCAAGAGGTAAATTTTTGCCTGAGTGGCTTTAAAAGGAACGGCGTTCTAAAATGAGATGCATTATGAGCGCTTTAAATTGTTAAAAGTAACGCTAGATGCGCTGTTCATAGCTACAAAATAATAGCCTACAATTTAATGTTAGGTACAATGTTATATTAACAAGGAAATACGTCTTTCTTTCTCTCTCATATAGCCTTAATCATACAAGTTGAATTACAAGCTACACTTATAGTTATACGAGCAATATACTATATATTTTTATTTTTCATTTTATTTAATTTAATATTATGCTTAATATATTTTTTTAAAACAAAAACTGCACAGACACAAACTTATGTGGTTTTTCTGTACTATTTAGTATTTGTACATTTGTAATCGCATTCTCTAAAACAGCTCTAACGTTTTCGATGAGATTTACAATATTAGGGTTTACGGGGGCGAACAATCGATCTAGCTCGGTCTTAATTCTGGGAAAATCTCAAAAGAAAAAAAACTCAAAAAAAACTCAAAAGAAATATGATTTTCGCATTGTTGCCTATGTTAAGATTGCCTATGTTCCTAGATCAAATTAATATCCTAAATCGGTTCACTCAACTTCGCTCTAATATGTGAGTGACACGATTCATTCGAAATAAACATACATACATACATATATTCACGCTGTATCCCTAACGGGGTAGTCAGAGAGGACGGAGCGTCAAGCGTCGCGGTCCTTACATACATAAGACAGAATAATAACAGAAGAATATTGTTGTTCGCAATGTACAAACAATAATAATCTCCTATTTTTTTACTATAAAGTATTTTTTTTTAATACAAATTTTTACACTTAGCATGACGTTTATTGTTCTTTTAATCCTTGAGTGATGGTTTTTATTGAAGCAGAAACACACAGAGGGACAAAATTCTAAAAATGTTTGTGTAGGCTTAGAGTGAATACATATTTCCTAGATCGCCGTGTTCCATCTTCGGCCACATCGTCCCTTAACAACAAGTAAGTTAGTGGCCCAGCGTAGATCTATTTTCCAAAAAAAAAAATAATAAAAATACTAATCTATACACATAAATAAAATTGAAATGTCTGTCTGTGACTTCAAAATAAAGGCTTTTTCTTAAGCTTATGTGATTTTTTGCAAGTTACTAAGACCCAAACACGCGTTTTTTAAATTTTTGTCTGTCTGTCTTTCTGTCTGTTTGTTTGGCCGGACTAATCTTCAAAACGGCTGTACCGATTTCGGCGAGATTTCCACTGGAAGATAGAGAATTTTCCAAAGCATAATCTGGACCACTTTTTATTCAGGAAGTTATTTTCATCGTTAATTCGCGCGGATGAAGTCGCGGGTTACAGCTAGTAACTAATATAAGCCTGACAACTGAATCAATCATTTGCGAACACGCCCATCTCTAGTTATGTTATAAATGTCATGGTCGCCACATTTGTTTACTTTAGGGACAAATATGGAAATACTAAGCTTAGTATTTTCGCGCAAGAGCCATGCTCATCGTAACAGACTAAACATTTATACAATTTTTGCGAGATGTATTGTTTTTTATGTAAACAGTTAATAAATTAATAGCAAAAAAGTGCAATTTTGCAATCTCTCAATCGAATAACGACATTGTTATTTTATGCCAAGTGCACAATAAATTAAATTAAAATGCAACGGCCGAAGTTTCGAACAAGGGGTCTCGAATGGAATGGACGCGTATTGCCAAACTTTACTTGTATACTTTTGGAGTTGTTATAGTAGAACGAGGGCAGTGTAATTCTATTGATTGAAAATAAATTGCCGGCCAGAAACAATTGTGGAACATTTCCATAATTCTTTTTAATTTGTTTGTGACAGGTATTGTCTATACGCTTTACTTAATTTAAAATAATAATTAGAGACAAATAAAAACTAACACAAAAAATATAACACATTATAGTAGTCTACTGAAAAAGCTATGCTTTTGTAATTCACTGATATCTGACGTTATAATTTCTTTATATATTCCATAATTTCTTTATTTATATTTGCAATGTGTAATGTAGGTTTATATATATTAGAAAACTCTATCCCGACCCTTATTTTTAATCCCGGGATCTCGGGATTACACTCGGTCAATCCCGGGATCCTGGGATAATTTTTATTCTAATTGATGACCTAGATGGTGCAGTGGTTTAGACGTTTACTCAAGCATGGAAGGTTCTGGATTCGATTCCCGGTTGGGTCAATTTAGAAAATGAACTTTTCTAGATTGTTTCGAGTCGGGGTGTACTCGAAGACGCCCTCAGTAACCGTCGTCTGGTTCTCATAGCACAGGGAATTCCCTAGTTTGAGATCAGGTGATTGGTGTTTGGCGCATTATTATTATATATATTATTTAATAATTTTGATACTGAGGGTTACAAATAAACACTGACATCAAAATTGAGATATAAATAAACGTATTTTATGATATACGCCTAGCTAACTTTGCCCAAGTAACTTGCCTGACATTTTGTTAGAAATAAAAATAACTGAATATCAAGCAAGCATTACCACGTAACCTGCATGCTTGCTCGGCTATCATTTTAATTTAAAATAACAGAATTTTTATTGCATGCAAATATCACCGAGCAACCCATTGAACCTGCTTGTCGATTATTTTAATTAAAACTATTTTAATATTTGCTATTTTAATAGCAAAATCTCTGACTACCCCGTTAGGGTTACAGCGCGAAGATATGTATTTATGTATGTATATCTTATTGAATTTAATTTTCTCTCTATACTTATTGTTTATCATTATTTGAGACTTA
This sequence comes from Zeuzera pyrina, assembly GCA_907165235.1. Lineage (NCBI taxonomy): Eukaryota > Metazoa > Arthropoda > Insecta > Lepidoptera > Cossidae > Zeuzera > Zeuzera pyrina. The sequence continues at coordinate 9,137,473 of OU015647.1, read as the reverse complement.
GCTTCTCGTCGGGAGTTTACAAATTGGAACGCAAACTAAAATATACAGTTTGGTTTATTAGATGCGTGTGGTTAGTTCAATGTTATATAATGAAGTGAGAAAAAGAAAACAATAATAATTCGCTGGTCGCGCTGCTCTTCGTTCTGTTGACATAACATATATATGTTGCAGCATGTTGTAACACTTATTATTTAAAAAAATTATCTAATGACACCCTAGACGCATGAGTACTGGAATCTTTTTTTAAACTTTTAGTTACGGAAATATTAAAAACTCGCGTTGACCGCGACTTCGCCCACGTGTAATTTAACGACATAATATACAGCCTATGTCCGTCCTGAAGGTCCATTCTAAATATTGGTTAAAGAATTTTTGAAATCGTATGAGTAATTTTAGAGATTACCTCCTACATCCAACTTACAAACTTTACCTCTTTATTATATTAGTTTAAATAATCTACGTAATAAACTACGTCATTGTTTTATAGTAGGTAATTAGAAAACCGGAGGATGGCATTTTATCTCCTCTCCTTTTTTTCATCTTTATTAATACTATATCCACATCACTTCCTTGTTTCTATCATTTGTAAGCAAACGATCTCCAAATTTACACGCAAGATTCTTCGCGAGATCTTCTAGTTGCCATTAATGATACGAATGTTAATCTTTTAACATTAACCAACTGGAGTCATTGTTTTGGACTGAAATTAAATCCGTCAAAAATACAAACGATCATCATTGGCAGTTGCGCGCTCATTTCTGGGATCGACTATGAACGTTTGTCTCGTATTATTCTGGACGGTATTCATATTCCTTTTAAACTTACCGTCAAGAATTTGGGAATAATTTTTGATAGACACCTGTCGTGGAGATCTCAGTTCGCAGAGATTAGTAAGAAGATGTTTGGAGCATATAGATCCCTCAAACGTTTAAGTAATTTCCTCTCAATTACCACCAAAATATCCCTTACTCAATCCCTTCTTCTTCCTTTTCTTGATAATGTAGATGTTTGCTATCCTGATATCACTGTCGAATCCTTAAATAAGCTTAAAAGTCAGCAAAATCTGTCTATTCGTTTCATTTTTTATTTATGTTTTGATTATGTTTCCACTTTCTGCTTCCAACTTAAATGGCTAACTATCCGTTGTCGAAGAGATTATCATGTTCTGTCTATTTTATACTCTATCTTATTCCTTCCTACTACTCCATCTTATCTGAAAAATCGTTTTGTTTTCCACTCCTTTACTGCTAATCGTACCCTTCGACCCTAGGATATGCGTAGGTACTTTTAATATCTCAGCTCACGTTTCTAGTTTCCATTCCAACTCCTTCACTCTGCAAGCTATTCGTTTGTGAAACGCACCGCCCGATGGCATCAAGTGTACTCCATTTTTTAATATCTTCCACAAGCAAGTGAAGGAACATTTTCTGTCAAATTGACTTCACTAATATTCTTTTTTAACACTACATGCGAGTATGTAATGTGCGCTATGTACCTATTGTTAATATAATTAAGTATTAGGTGTATTGTATTTATAAAAATATATATGTATGTATCCATGGGTATACTATGTATGTGTATGTGCGTATGTATATATTGTATGGTATATAGGTATATATAGCTGACCCGGCCACACTTTGCTGTGGCTCAGTAGTTATAATAAGTTGAATTCATTTTGTAGTTAACGGTCCATAATTGAGATAAAAACTATTCTACTTTTAAGTTGGCCCAATACACACATAGTGACCGAATTTCATCAAGATTGCTTTAGTAGTCTCAGAGTTTACCCCGGACAAAAATCGTGACACGAGATTTTTATATATATACAGATATATTATATGTCATGGCTATGTATGTACATATATAAAGTATAGTTAAAGTATCTATGACAGTTCTAACCTCTTCGTCGCCTTCCTCTTTTTTAAACTATATCCTACAACCCAAAAATTGCCTGGAACAAATTTGCTGTTCAGCAATAAGGCCGCCTATTGTACTATATTTTTATGGTTTTGTTCTTTTGTTTTTGTATTTGTTAGGTTACAATTACTCATCATATAAGAGCGTTATTATTGAATTATATAATTAACACAATGGTGCGGAGCAGCACTAGTCCTCTCGTTCTTAATATTAAAAAAATTACTAGTAATAAATTCAAATAATTTTAAACGACGATAAGCAAATTCATTTTTTATGAGTCACTTGAAATTAATAATCTCCATTTTTTTTTTCGTAATTTGCGTTCCACCACTGCGTTCATACTATATACCTACCTTCCAAATTTCATCTATATAGTGCCAATAGTCTCAGAATAAAATAGCCGTGATCTATGAATAGACAGACAGACGGATAGATTGAAGAAGGAAACACTTATAGATTTCCTTCTTGTCATTTGGCCACGGAACCTTACTAAAAAAATTTAAAGATTGCGCATTGCCTACCCTGTAAAAACTTTTTACGGCTTTTTTGTTGCTGAACTAAGGCTCAAAGTTAAGCAAGGCTCAATTTATAATTTGAACTCTCTGACTCTAAAGCTTCGCTTCTGAAATTGTAGATTTTTTCGACTACATTTCGAAGTTACGCTTCCGGGGATTAAATGAAATGATTATTACGAAGAAACTTTAAAAGTACAATTTTGCGGATTTCGAGGGAACTTTGGGCTATTAAAAGTTATGTATTTCTTAAAAAGTTATATTAGTGATGTGCGATGGCGAGGTCTCTAAATCGATTGTTTTAATCGATAAAATATATCAACGATTTTCCATTTTTGCTTCATTCGTTTTCTCGAGAGGGAAAATTTAATCTTGAGTTTAAAAAGTAATCAGTTAATTCGTGCATTATTGAGAGCATTGGTATTACAAAAAATGAAAATAAAAATAAATTTAAAATCAAGCTTTAAAAGAAAATGAATAGAAAAGTAAAAAATAAATTTAAGTAAAATTGATCACAATATCTAGGTTCAGAACAGCCTCTTCTTCTGTAACTCGTCATATAGGCGTACGTAGGTAGGTAAGTTCTAAGAACAGCTAGCTGTGTATACAAACGAAGATCACTAACTTCAAAACATTACATGTAGAGAAAGAAAGAAAGAGAAAAAAAGAAATAGGTTTATTGCCACACTATAACAATAGTTAGTATAATATAGTAAATTATCATTATTAAAGAAGAAAAAACAAATACTTGAGTTATACCTATAAATATATAATTTAAAACATTAAAATTAAAATTTATGTGGCAAAGGGAGCGAACTCAGCAATCCTGTGAGTTGCCAGCTTTGCAGCAGCGCAGCAGCTCACCTACACAACGCTGGTTATCGTACTGTAAAACTTGAGGCACCGAAGTATTAGTAATCTTTGTAACAGATGGCGCCTCAAGCAATACACACAATATGGGTTTATCATGTGTAGTTCAGGAGTCCCTATGGCCACTTTCCGTCTCCAAACCACCTCGATGGAACCATAACATTACATTATCACCGAACTCACTTCAACTCAATCGGACGCCAGTAAGTGGTGAAAAATAGATTGCAAAGGACAGTGGACACATCGTCCCCTTGACCAATAGACTTGAAATGTATCTCATTCGATGCATCGTAGCAAGTTGATAACTTTTACTACTACGACGTTCTTGAAATGTATTGGATATTCCAGGAAAAACGTGTTTTTTTTTTACCTAGCTGTCACTCTGACCAACAGACTTGAAATGTATCTCATTCGAAATATTGTAGCAAGTTAATATTTTTTTACTAAGACGTCATAATAAGGTACTATGCCATTAGACGCATTAGGCAATTGATATGGCTAGGTTGGTGTACTTCGCATATTTTCATAGCCTAATGTCCTATGGCCTTTTGCTGTGGGGATCAGCGGCGCATATTAACTCGATTTTTATTTTACAAAAAAGAGCAATACGTGCCATCTACAGTATGAATGCACGAGAATCACTTAAGGATCGTTTTAAAGACGTGATGATGCTGTACTCACCATACGAGGAAAAATGTAGATCTATTTATAAAGAAAGGCGATATCGGTGGTATGGAAACCCGAGGTCGTAATAAATTGGTTATTCCAAAATTTAAATTACATAAGTCAATTGTTACATTTTTCGGTAACTGCATTCGTTTTTATAACAAAGTTCCTCAGGAAATTACTCAATTAACAGAGAATAAATTTAGATTAGTTATAAAACGTACATTGATTAGACAATCATACTATAAAATAAACGATTTCATTGAAGATAAAACAATAGTCTGGAAATGATCTTTTTGGGTATTTGCATTTTTTTTGCATTTTTTTTTAAACATTTTTGGGTAACTGCATTCGTTTTTATAATAAAGTTCCTAAAGAAGTCATTCAATTAACGGAAAATAGATTTGGATTAGTTATAAAAATGTACATTGATTAGTCAATCATACTATAAAATAGACGATTTTGTTGAAAATAAAACAACAGTCTGGAAATGATCTTCTCTGCACATGCATTTACTGGCTCTCTGAATATTGTATTTTAATAAACCTTTTGTAAAATAATGTTGAAAAATTGATACCTGGTTGTGTTTCTTGTCGATTCTTCTCAGTGTCCAGGTTTTCTTTTCTTTTCTCTCTGAACCGAAATAAAATAGAATTGACGTTCAAAAATACCTTGTAATTGGGTTTACTTGAATAAATTGATTTGACTTTGACTGATATTTGAATGATGTTGATTCATTGATCGATATTTGAATGATCTGATGTTTCGAATGAGATACATTTCAACTCTGTTGGTCAGGGGAACGGTGTGCAAAAAAATATCGAAAAATAAAGCATGATTTTGTAGAATCCCTTACATTTTAAGGATGTCGTCATTGTAAAAAATTATTAACTCGCTACGATATATCGAATGAGACATTTCAAGTCTGTTATTCAAGGGGACGGTGCTCATATAGATATGCCCATTATTCTTTTCAAGACACATATGTAGCAAGTTATATTGACGATTCGATCATTGATTCAACCGTGACTCGATTGAAAAATAAAATCGTTTTTTTCGATTGTTCAAATATCTAGGAGTTACCCATCACTATTACAATAAAACGTTATCGATACATAATATACTGTATACAAAATACTGTAGTGACTCGCAGGGCCAATACATTCTGTGTTTTAAATACTCGTACGTAGGCATATTCAATTAAAATAAATAAAAATTGTAAATTCGATTGTAAAAAAAACTGGGCAATTCTTTGTCGAAACACGCACAGTGAAGGGTTCTGTAAACGGAATGCACAATATTCACGTAATAGACAGGAAAAAGTAATTTGTATTTCATAATTGGTAGCATTATTTTGCGGTCGTTGAGTGTGTAACCACAGTACAAGTAAGCATACAGTATTCTATCTCGGCAGTGTCCTAGAGATAATTACCTACGGTCGTTTGGTACGTAAACACGCAATAGGGCTACCGACTTGGACTGAATGTTTTTCTTTGGTTACGTATTTGATAATAGGTACTATATTAAATTGTCATATTATCTTTTCATTTTATATTATTGCAAGTTTAATACGTTTTTATTTATATAATTTTACTAGTATTTTATATCTAGTTTCAAAAGTTTGTGAGTTAGTATGGTGGAAATGGACAAAAAAAATACATTTTGTGTGCAGTATAGTTAAAAATCAGCAATAAATTAACTAGATCATTATGATAATATATTTCCTACAAATTAGCAACAGAGAAATATTTCCGGTTTCGATATAGATGTATTCAAAAACCCAAACACTGAACAATATGCTCGTAAACTTGATGCCATAATATTTAGTCAGTAAATGCGCGGGAGTGTCTCACACCATCCGACGACAACCGCGGCGCACTCGCGACTGTCGTATGCCGAGAAATGCCGAGATTTCGAGCGCGTCGTTTGGGAGCGTTTGTATAAAGATAGAATACTGTATGCTTACTTGTACTGTGGTGTAACTAAGAGTATCCATACAATACATATCTTCACGCCGCATCCTTAACGAGGTAGTCAGTTTTCACCTAGGTTTACGAGTGCTTTTGACTCTTCCGTCGGCTAGCACTATGGTTATTTGATCTTCATAAGTTAGCCTTGGACTTCCTTGGTTTCTACTACCACTCACTTCTGTAGATTTTCTTCGTCAGTCTTTCATCACTCATGCTTTCCATGTTCCCGAACCATCTAAGCACTGTATGCACGATGCATGTACGCTTTTAAACTCTTAAAAAATGTGTTCCCCTCTAACTTTTCAAATATGGGGTGCAAAATTTGAAATGAATATAAATAAGTCGAATTTAAAAAGCACTTTCAACGAAAATTGGTTGGATTAAGATATGTCGTGTAATTTTTGAGATATGGGATACTTTTAGAAATGGGATCTCTTAGAAATATGTGCGGTGTCACTCTTACAGACAAAATAAGTAATGAAGAGATATGCAGTATAACAGGGTTGTACGACAGTGTTATTGTAAAATTGGAGACAGGGATGCTAACATGGTTCGGGCACATGGAAAGAATGAGAGATGAAAGACTGACGAAGAAAATCTACAGAAGTGAGTGGTAAAAGAAGCCAAAGAAGACCGAGGCTGACTTATGAAGATCAAATAGCCAGAGTGTTAGCAGATACTCTCGCATACCTAGGTGAAAATGTGTGAGGAGAATGATGAGATTTGAGGAAGCGAAAGAAGTATGTAAGGACCGCGACGCTTGGCGCTCCGTCGATCCGACTACCCCGTTAGGGATACAGCGTGAGGATATGTATGTATATATATGTATCTATAATACTAATATTATAAATAGGTTTGTTTGTTTGTATGTAACATCTTAACCTTAACAACTACTCAACCGATTTCAAAAATTCTTTCACCTATAGAAAGCTACATTATCAGCGAGTAAAAAGGGCTTTTTTTTATTTCTACTCGTGCGAAGGCGGGCCGAGTCACTAGTCGTTCATATAGTGCTTCTTGACAGCATGCTTGAACCAAGCAATGGACTGGCTTCCTCGTATGTGCGAAGAAAGAGTATTCAACAACCTAACCGCTTGGACAATAAAGGATTTAGATAAGAATTCAGAGAAGTGAGGAGGAATTTGAAGGGAAGTACTAATATGAGATCGACGGAGTTTATTAGGAGGTCCCAAGAAAGAAGTTGGATTATAGAGCAAAGAAAGAATGTGTAGACTTCTACAAATATGAATGGGAAGCCACTTAAGTTGTATCCTGGAATTAGATATGCGGTCATATTTACGTAAATTAAAAATGTACAGTGTTTCATCTTTACTTAATCTCAGTTCAGTGCTAATATTGAACACCAAAGTATCACTATGCTCGTTTAATTCATCCAGTTCATGATTTGCAACGTTATTTAACTTCAGGTATCGTATCTAATACCAAAATACTATTACAAATACATCACAATACCATCAACGTTGATAAAGTGCATTATCCTCTCTTTTTGGCTCAACCATCGTCGGTTAAAAGCGCAATATCCGGATGCCTATTTTTGTAACAAATCCTACAAAATGTGGCTTAGTAATAAGGATGATATGTAAGCGGAAGTGACCGCCTCGCCGGATATTGGTTCACCGCCAAGATTGAACCAATTTGCTTAACTACGGACACACCCTGTTTTCGCTTGCCATCATTAATCACAATTATTTAAATTGAAGCGTTCATTACAGAAGTACTTCCGCTTGATACGATCGCTGGGTCAAGTGACGTCGCAAGTCACTTATTTTAGACTAGCAGCGCCCGCGGCTCCACTCGCGTAGACTATAGAATTATCGTTTATGTTTTTAACGAACCGACTGAATGCCTTTGGTCGAGCCCACTTGCGAATAGTGCTGTTCGTGCTAACGTCGGTCAACAGACTGTTATTTCAAAGACCAAAGGGCTTACTGTGAATGATCCTTAGGAGATAAACATATGCTATCCCAAACTTTTTTTTAGCTTGTAAAGTTTACAATTACGTAGTACATTAATTTGATATATCTCTTATGCTCTGTCCGCATTAGTGGGCAGTGTGAATATATCTAACACAGGCAAAATGGCCATCCAGAATGCGGTGTAGTTACCAACTTTTTGTACGGTAGCGAGGCTTGGATACGCCCGAAATCGAGTGAAAGTAAGATAAATGCAGTAGAATGCGATCTTTCAGAAATATGTGCGGTATCACCCTTGCGGACAAAATAAGCAATGAAGAGATACGTAATATGACAGGTTTGCGCAACAGTGTTATCGTAAAAATAAAAAAAGGAATGCTTAGATGGTTAGGGCACAAGGAAAGCATGAATGATGAAAGACTGACGAAGAAAATCTACAGAGCGAAAGCGAGTGGTAAAAGAAGCCCAGGAAGACCAAGGCTGACTTACGAAGATCAAATAGCTAGATTGTAAGCTGACGGAAACTTAGAAAGCACTCGCATACCAAGGCGAAAATTAGTGAGAATGATGAGGTTTGAGGAAGCGAAAGAACTATGTAAGGATCGAGACGCTTGGCGTTCCGTCCTCTCTGACTACCCCGTTAGGGATACAGCGAGAAGATGTATGTATGTATGCATCTCTTGAGGTTTACGCAGCGTTAAGCTATTTAAGCGCCCAAAAGTGTTTCTTTTCGGAGTTGATTCACCATTATCTTCGCTTCTTATTTCTTACGTTTGGTTCAAGTAATAAAATATGTCCTATAACCTGGCCATATAACATAGCCATGAATTAAGGCGACGCATTGGAAAGTTTGATAACAAGGATCTCAATTTTTCTAAATGACTATAAAAGGTATGAAAGTGATATTTGGTAGCCTGATTCTTCATTTCATTTACTTTATTTTGCCAGTTGCGAAACACGATTGGTTAACTTTTGTAACACAAAAACAAATATCAAAGAAACCTCTTTTAAAACAGAGATATAGATTTTTAAGAGTAACGGAACCGATTTATTTTTCTAAATTGTCTGTATAGTTTTAATCTAAACATATTCTTTAAAATTACAGTTGGATTTTTTAAAATTAATTATAGTTTTTAAAATAAACGAAAATAACTGTCTTTTTCGTATTTTTCGTAAGTTAGCGCGCGCACGGTTGCATAGAACAGAAGGTCTATTTTAGATTAAATTATTGTTTATCAATGCGTCGCCTTCATAGTATGTACTTTTAATATAATGTATCATCTATTAAAGTATAGCGAAAAAGGGACAAACGAGCAAGCGGATCACCTGATGGAGAGTGACCACCACCGCCCATGGACACCCGTGACGTTGGGGGGGTTACGAATGCGTTGCCGGCCTTTAGGAAAGAAAATGGAGGGGGTGATGGGCCACCGGCACTCTCACTCACCGAACTAATCACAACAGCAATAGATGTTGTTATTTCACGCCGATATTCTGTGAGAGGGTGGTATTTCATCGGGCGAGTCGGCCCAATTCGTGCTGAAATACGGCAAGGCTCTACCACTCTTATAAGACTTAAGTTGTAACTAGCAAAACAGTACTAAGAAATACGATAGAGCAATAAGTGTACTAAATTGTACCCAAATAGACTTAAAAATAAATTTTGAAAACAATTTACAATGACTAAATCCACAACCTAATCTTAATCTAACAGAGAAAGGAAAAAAAAAACTTGACGGTTATTGAAGTTGACGCAGTTGGTGCTGTTGGTACTTAATCTTGGCACCGACTTCAGTAACTGTCAAATTTTATTATTTTTTATTACTCATGCGGGATAAACAGTATCTAAACACACATTTTTGCGGTTGATAAGTAGCTATCTTCTCATTTTACATTTGAATGCGACCAGTTAACTTGTCGCACGCAAATTTTGCTTGGCACACGCAAATTCACAATTTAAAAAAAATGTAAAATTAATATCTAAAAAAAAACAATCGATTTTGGTACCCATTGACATCAGTGTGAAAGATAAAGAAAATCTTGATTTCGAAGTTTTAGATTAACATAATATTTAATAATAATAAAGTTATTACTTTCTATAATTTTTCTTTGTTCCGAAATTATCTCCACATTAGTAATAAAAAATAGTATCTGCAACTCGTGCGGTGTTGTCGATTGCCCACTCGAGCGAATGAGCGCATTCGCTTCGCTCGTGCACTCAACTTCGTTCGAGTGGACAATCGAGAACTTACCGCACTTGTTGCAGAATATACTATAGGTATTGGTATCGTATTTATAAAGTTATTTTTGTTATCGAGTATTGATTAGTAAAGGAGAGTTATTTTGTACTTTTCAGTGTTGTTTTTGAAGTCAGTTTTTTTAATTACGATTGCGTTGGCATGCATCGGCCGCTTATGCCACATTCATTTCACCCTCTTTACCGAGATGTGTCCCAGACAAAATTGAGCAATTGGCAACTCAATGTCAGAACCGAGACTTAGAAAATTAGATTGGTATTATGCACAGTATTTTTGTTTAGATAAACCGTGTCTGAAATTACTATGGGACCCAGAGTTCCATCCTAACATCTCTTACACTCCTGATTCTAATGTGCGGCATTGCGTAATACAAACTTAGTACTTACTTGATACTTGATTACGAAATCGTTTCCGAAAACCGACGTCCAATGCGACGCCTACAGCCATCTTCTATATGGTGGTGAAGGCGTCAGGAAGCCAAACATCGGTGGTTGTTTCTTCTGCCTCTAAACACTTCCTGTAAAGAGGACTATTAATAACGTCCATATTAAAAAGATACATACCCATACATACATACCTTTACACTGTATCTCTAACGAGGTAGTCAGAGGGAAAGGAGCGCTTAGCTTTGCGGTCTATACATACTTCTTTCGCTTCCTCAAATCATACATACGTTATGTTGATCATATCTAGCCATAGTACCAGCAACGATACGGAGTATAGTTCTCGTTATTAAACTAAGTAGACAGTGCGAGAGCCGAGTGTTTATCTTAGGTAAGGCTTTTCTGGCCTGTCTACATTTGCTCAGTAATTATTTTGAACACAAATACTAATATATGTTAATATGATGATCTTACTATAGATAGAGGCATGTAATTAGGCGAAGGAGTTGAATAGAGAATTAGTGTTGAATCTATTTTACAAATGGTTGCTTTGGACTGTGTTTCAAGTGAAAGTGGATAAAGACATTGAATGAATTTCTGAAGTTTCTGGAAGACTGAGGCGACTTGCCAGTATAAACAATGGGTAAGTGTTTTATTGCTTTTTTAGTAAAGTGGCTACACCAGCGAGACGGGTCTATCAGGTTTAAGTTTACATAATATTAAAATAATAAGCCAAGCATTTCAAGGCAAAGATTCATATATAAATTGAGATAGACACATACTAGCACCAAATTCTGTAGAGTAGACCTAAACTGCAGAATTAGGTGCATCGTATATATAAATAAAAACGAAATGTTTTTATTTATATATTTCCAGGGGCCTAGACAAGTGGCTCAAGTGTCGTCAATGTCAGTAAAATAGAATAACAAATACCACGTAATGAACACTGATGTATATAGATAGACCCACACTAACAAACAAAACGACTTTTTGGCGGGAACGGGAGAAGTGAGGTTGTCATTTTATTTCGATTTTCTATTTTTTACATTTTTAGGAGTTTTAAAGTACAACAGTGATAGTATATTGTGTTTTAAAGTTCTGTGTAAGTGACAAGAATGGAGGAGATCTAAATAAACGTGTAGCTGAAGTTTTCACGCTCTTCCAAGAAGTCCTTTATAACTTCAGTAAAGCCTACTATCACTTTACTGGAGGAGTTTTACAATAAGAAAGAACTAATTTACTTGTGATTCTACTTATTCTGTGTCTGTATACTCGTTTGTGTTAATGCGTGACATTGGCAAATGTGATAATCATCTACTGAATTGTTTTCTCGCTTTACTTGACGTTGGCAATGTACTCACGTACGGTGCCATTTAAAAAAAAAAAAAAAAACGGTCCAACAAAACCAATTTTATTTGCAAAATCAGATTGGTTTGCTCATAGTCAGTTGCGAGCATTCGACTACTTCGGTCGCGTTGTCCGCCGGGAACAAAAAAATAAGTGGAGTGCTTATATCTAATTAAATATAAATTACAATAATAAAAATCGTTATTGATTTGAAATACGATCTTATATTTTTAAATGTAAATTGATATTGATATATTAATCTGCATTACAAATGAATACGTTCATCTACATTAAAAAATATAAGTTTACTGTCCATAAATCTGTTATGTCAATCAATTAAAAATAAAATAAATAAATAAAAATTCTATTCAGCCAGTTACAACTCGCTTATGCTTTCTCTGTGCTGTACACCTGTACGTACACGTGTCACTTGAGGCCCGCACTGCGGTTTCGTACAATTTTTGAGAACCAATCGGAATCAAAAACTAATACGAAACCGCAGTGCGCGCCTCAAACGACACGTGTACCATTTTGGAACGTTTTTATTATGCGTTTACTATCGGTGCGGCTCATCTATATAAATCAGTGGTAATGAAGCGTGAATAAATGAAACGTGAATTCTTGTGAAAACCACCGAAAAAAACGTGCCTGGTGACACTTACCGAGCAATAACGTCTGCAAGCGTTTTGTTCGTATAAAGTCTAGGCTCCCAAACTTATTTTGTCTACTGAGTCGAGAGCTCATGCAGTCGTTGTCTAAGATGCCTCCTAGCTAAATGAAATTACAAATCACCCCCCAGGCCTCTACACAACGCTCCCATTTTTTTTCTGGGTCTCTTACCGCCCCCCTTTAGGCCTGCAGCGCCCACAAGGGGGCGTTATCGCCCACTTTGGGAATGGGTGGATAAAGCGTTTATCACTTTTCTACCCGCTCAGTACACCCATGAAAATCTTTTATAGTCCATTAAAAAAATTTTTATTAAAAAAAATTAAACCGCCAAATCAATGTGCAACAACAGAAAGTCTATTAGTTTGTTGAGGTTGGCACCGACTTCAATAACTGTCAAATTTATTTATATAGGTATGTGTAAATCCGAATTATGTTATATTTAAAAGAGGTAGATGAGTTATTGCGCTCGAAAACTGGCACCCCAAAACTTTGCTAATTAGCCAACCTGGAGCTCATTCGTGTAACAACGTGACAGTGACAACTCGTATGTACGTTCCTAATATTAATATTAAAATGCCGTCCTGTGTTATTAGATACTGCAGAAACTATACTAGCAAGAGTTCCAAAGGTTCATGAATCACGTATCATGCGTAAGTATACTTATTTAATTCATTTATGTCACAATTTTTTCTAAAATCTAAAATATCAGTAAAATATTAAATCATAAAAAAATGAAATGCAATAGGTAATACCCCAATTACCAAGTGCGACAGAGAGCAATATATTATATTTGGTCAAAGAATATAAAAAGTTATGTTACAGAACCGTCAATGTCATGCAGTGCCTATTAAACATTTGATTACGTGTATTTTGTTGGTATATAAGTTATAATATTCGTATTTTTTAAAATGAATCAGAAGCTTTAGCAGTGAGTCTAATAATTCAAAAATCCCACACAGTAAAAAATATTTTACATGAAAATACCTAGTGGTTTTATTTTTATCATTTTCAAATTTATAACAAAATTGTTTTATAAATGTATGTACTTAAATAATTCTGTTTCCAAATGTACATGACTCAAAAAAAAAAAATTTAAAAATCAAACAAAAATCCTTTTTTACTGTCTTACCATTAGGCATCAATCATATTTTTCGAAAATGTCTGTTCTGTGGCATTAATTACTAATATTCTATGAATTAGTCACGGATTCGCTTAAAATGCAGTAAGAAAGTTAAATTGACCAATCACAATGGTTTTAGAGAGCTATGTGATTTGTTAGTTTGAAATGCAATTATGTTTTACATTGCATAGCGACGCAGTGCAATGTATATTTGTCTCACTTTGCTTGTGGTAATTGTCATGCTATCTTATTTACACTTCATCATTTTATTAGTGTGTATAAACAAAGCGTATGGCTTATGTGTGTGCGTAACCGGGACAATATTTTACAAGTATTAGTACTAACCTAACCTATCTACCTCTTTTTTAAATATAACATCATTGGTAAATACGATTATTTATAAAGTTATTTTAATTGTACTTGAGTTTTGATTAGTAAAGGATAGTTATTTTATACTTTTCAGTGTTTTTTTGAAGGCGGTTTAATCTTTTTTAATAAAAATTTTTTATTTCTCCCTTTTGAGTGTTCTTGACCTAAATAAATATCTAGGGCAGGTCTGCAAATAACTTCATTCTAATTCCGGAGCGCAACGATATGCAAGAGAATCGTCAATTTAAATAAAGGTTATAACCAGGTCGTGTTATCTAGTGCATCTTCGAAGTCCAAACTCCAATATCGGTGAAATTTAAATGGGACGACCTCTGAAGTATTATCTACCAAACGAAAGAAGAATTTTCGAAATCGGTTCATAAATGACGGAGTTATGACGTAACAAACATACAAAAAAAACAACATACAGACGAATTGAGAACCTCCTTCTTTTTTTGAAGTCGGTTAAAAACATGTACTGATATTCAGTAGATGTATTTTAAATTTTATTTATGAAAGAGGTTTTCGTTATAATTCTGCAGGTGTCTATTTGCTTTTATGTGTGTGACTTAAGGTAATGTAACGTGCAAACGTTCGTTCTTGGATTTAAATCGTAATTTGAAAATTCGTTCTCCAAATAAATGACTGTCCCTGTAGAAAATCCCGGTAGGACGCGAAAGTAGAGTTTGTAGCCAAAAAATACGAGTAAAATTGTATTAAACCAGAGAGCTTACTGGGACAATAAATTTCAACTCCCTATAAATAATATCGGTCTGGCGAAGAAGAAGGTTGCAAATGAATTTTTTTGCAACAATAAAAGGGAAATATTTCATACTTACCTTATACTGATAGTAAGAAATGTAAATCTCTGTTTTAAAAGAGGCTTTTTCGATTCTTTTTTTATTGAAACGTTAACCAAACGTGTAACAGAGTACGTGTGATAGAGCTATCAGCATAGCAGCACGAATTGGGCCGGCTCACCCGGTGAAATACCACCCTCCCGCAGAATATCGGCGTGAAATAACAGCATCTATTGCTGTTGTGTTTCGGTTCGGTGAGTGACAGTACTGGTGGCCCATCCCAACCCCACCCCTCTCGCTTCGCTCCTTTCCCTCTTTCCCTAAAGGCTGGCAACGCACCCGTGATTCCCCGGACGTTGCGATTGCCTATAGGCGGCTGTGATCACTTTCCACCAAGCAACTCGCTTGCTCGTTTGTCCTCTGTAACATTAAAAAAAAAGGGCAAAATGAAGTCAATGAAATAAAAAATCAGATTACCAAATATCACTTTCATCGGTTTTGTAAACCGATTTCTGCCGTCGAAATTTCCAATTCGTCGCCTTACGAGGCGAAACACGAATCGATTAGCTAGTATTTTTGAATTTTGGACCGAGGATAGCTAAAAACTAATAACAATTCATCACTTTAACTTTTTCAATTCACCGGCGGAGTGGGAAGCCTATTTATACCAACTCTCACTTGCTCGTTGGCTCCGAGGTTCCGACTCCGTAAATCAATTCGAGAAAAGAGTTTGTAAATTTTGTATTATTCCTAGTAGACTGTATTATTGTTATGGTCGATGATTCCTTAAACAAGAATAAGAAAACTAATTTGACTGTGATTATGAGGTTTAATGCAAGGAAGAAAGAACACTTTTCTTTGTATAAAAGAAGGGACAAACGAGCAAGGGAGTCACCTGATGGAAAGTGATCATTGACGCCCATGGATACCTGGAGAATTACGGGCGCGTTGCCAGCCTTTAAGGGAGAAGAGCGAGGGAGGGGAGTGGGAGGAAATGGGCTACTGGCACTCTCACTCACCGAACGAAACACGACAGCAACAGATGCTGTTATTTCACGTCGATATTCTTCGAGACGGTGGTATTTCATCGGGCGAGCCGGCCCAGTCTACTGATATTCAGTAGAATTTGAGTCAGCCCAATTCGTGCTGCGATGTAGCATGGCTCTACCACACATACACACACACGCTTGATTTGAATAATTTAATTGAATAATATAAATAGGAATACTGTCTGCCTTCGTTATTACCCTCCTTTTTACTGGTCGTAGTTGGGTAAAAGACAGCGATAGCCATTGTAAAACGTATTGGCTTATTCCAACTCAATCTACTCACACAGGTACTATCAGTTTCATACAATAACGTATACACAATATTGTGACAGTGTGTTTGAATTTTCAGTTTCGCCATTATTCGTGAGTGCCGTAGCGAGCGTGTCTTAATTTCAATTTTTCCGGGCAACCGCGCCAGAATTGGACCCGGCTTCATTGTGCGTCAAATATTTATCGAGTTGTAAATTGACTGCCGAATTTATGGCCCACGGTTCGAGGTAGAGCCAATTATTGTATTGACTCTGTCTCCATTGACATAATCTATCCATTTATATAAATAAAAATGTAAATGTTCGTAGATATTAATAAAGAGATACGCAGTATGACAGGGTTGCACAAGTGTTATTGTAAATATGAAGAAAGGAATGCTTAGATGATTCGGGCACATGGAAAGAACGAGTGATTAAAAACTGACGAAAAGAATCTACAGAGCGCACATGAGTGGTAGACGAAGCCAAGTAAGACCAAGGCTGACTTATGAAGATGATATATCCAGACTGTTGGCTGCCAGAAATGTGAAAGCAGTCGCATACATAGGCGAAAATGTATGAGAAGTATGATGAGATTCGAGAAAGCGAAAGAAGTAATGAGGCAAAGTCGTTTTTTGTTCTTTAGTTTTCATATTATATTTTATTTAATACTAGCTTTTGTGCGTGACTTCGTTCGCGTCAAGTTCAGAGACACAATAATTATTATATAATATTATATAAAATAATAATTTATAAAGATAAATTATAGCCTATGTAGTATTCCGATGTATGAGCTATATTATTGGAAAGTTTCATCAATATCCGTTCAGTAGTTTTCATACATCCATACATCCATCCTTACAAACTTCGCGTTTATAATATTACTAGCTTTGAGACGCGACTTCGTTCGCGTATAAATTATAGCTTATGTCTTATTGTGATGTATAAGCTATATTACTGTAAAGTTTCATCAAAATCGGTTTAGTAGTTTTTGCGTGAAACAGTGACAATCATCCATACACATATCCTCACAAACTTTCGCGTTTGCAATATTAGTAGGATTTTTAATTTTTTTATAATTCGTTTTGATACGATCTTTTTTCTATAGTCGGATTTAAGTTTTTTATTTTTTGTCAAGGAATTTTAAATGTTTAATTATAATACATGTAGTAAAATATCGAGCAGTCCGTTACAGAAGTTTAAAATGTTTTCAGTTTATAGATTATTTAAAGCAGACATCGAATAAAGGTATTGTTAGCTTGTTATCGATTTTTCCACATTCAATGATAAATAGAACGCGATTCTTTCGACACACACTTTAAGAAAGTTTAGCGATCAAATCGCATATCGAATAAGTTATTAGGAATCTGTAGCCAAAATGGCAAAAACATAACCGAACGAAATAACTATCCCTTATCAAAATTTAAATACAAAAATAACTTTATAAATACGATACGTACATACATACGTATATGTCTTCATGCTTATCTTCATATCTTTTTCTTCTTCTTCAAATACGATACAAATACCTATGTAATTAAATTTGACAGTTCTCGAAGTCGGTGCCAAATCAATGTGCAACAACAGAAAGTCTATTAGTTTAGTAGGCTTGGCATCAACTTCAGTAACTCTCAAATTTAATTATGTAGGTATTTGTATCTTATGTTACTATTGTATAAAGTTATTTTTGTATTCGAGTTTTGATTAGTAAAGGATGGCTATTTCGTATTTTTCAGTGATTCTTTTTGAACTCAGTTTGATTTTTTCTTAAAATTTTCTTTTTGTGCAATCCTGTAGTAGCACTGAAAATTCTGTATTCTTAACGTTTAATCTGTAAGAGTAGGCCCTATATACAAAGAAATGTATGACTGTTTTGCTAAACGACAAAAAACCCGCACCTTATTCCATAGCTTGGAGACGGCATGCGACAGCCAATATCGCGCGATATCTGCTGTCAAAACGGGAATTTGTATAATGTAATTTGAATAGTGCCGCTAAATCTACCGCGTAAAGTGTATTTTACGGTCATAGAATAATAGATACGCAATCGTCATACACGATACTAATTTTTTATTACAATTATTCACCGGTCGCGCAGTGATCGCGTGGCTGTCGCTGTCTGCAAATTTTTAGGTAATAATCTCACTGAAGTCGAAGTCGGAAGTGTAAAATCAACCAGAAATTCCAACCTTTTTGTGTCGGAGTCAAAGGTCCGTAGCTTCCCTAGTTCAAAGTATGCGATGCTACAGCGTTTTGACGCCGCGATAGTAACTCTAAGGCGACGCATTGGAAATTTTGACGGCAGGGATCTCAATTTTTCTAAGTGACTACAAAACGTATGAAAGTGATATTTGGTAACCTGATTCATCATTTCATTGACTTTATTTTAACAGTTGAGATACACGATTGATTAACTTTTGTAACACAAAAAAAATATCAAAGAAACCTCTTATAAAACGGAGATTTGCATTTTTAGGAGTAACGGAACGGTTGTCTGTATAGTTTTAATCTAAACATATTCTTCAAAATGACAGTTGGATTTTTAAAATTAATTATATTTTTTCAAATAAACGCAAATACCTACTTTTTCGTATTTTTCGTAAGCTAGCGCGCGCACTTTTGGATTAATTTATTAATGCGTCGCCTTAAGCCCTAAGTATTAGGTATCCAAACCATAAGTATAGAGGCCTTCAACTACGGCAATTAATACAAGAAATTTATTAATTGTAAGTTCTTGATATATGTGATTTTGGTTTTGTTAATTTTCATTAAGTTTTAGAACAGAACTGTAAAAACTTTATCGGAAGTGCTTCATTTTTATTGCCCTCTACCCTCAACCGTGTCTTAATAGACCAAGTGAGAGTGAGTTTTATTGTTAGAAGTCACGAGATCGATGAGCCTTGTGTATGAACTACCCCCTTTTTAGGGTTCCACGTGACATATAATAATAATTTGTACATTCAAACGTGAAGAGAAAACTTTGTACAGTGAGACTCAAAAGATATGGCGAGTCATTAATCATCTTTCGCGCAGACACGAATAGACAATCGACGAAAATATCCGCAACACTTAATGCATTTTATAATCAATCTTATGCAACAGTTATAAGGTGGTAAAACTATTGCAGTGCATTCACTTTCTAATTCCCTCACGCGATATTAAACACTATGTGCCATTGAAATGGGCCACTTATTAAATTTTGCTTTATTAATAAAGAATTGATAATTTTTATCGCATAAGACACAACTGCGTTTTTGAAACAAAATAATGACTTATCTATTCAGTAACGAACTGCAAAAGCTTAAAACGAAAGTGCAAATTAAAAAAAGTTGTTTATTTTAATATATAGTTTAAGTGAAGACAAAAAAAATAAGTTATTTAAATGTAAATCATTCAATTACCATCAATTGCCTTTTTAAAGGACGTGCTCTTTTTAATGAGGACATAATTATAGTTATGAAACATAACATAACATAACATAACTTCACGCTGTATCCCCAACGGGGTAGTCAGAGAGGACGGAGCGCCAGGAGTCGTGGTCCTTACACACCTCTTTCGCTTCCTCAAATCTCATCATTCTCCTCACACATTTTCGCCTAGGTATGCGGGTGCTTTTGACATTTCCGTCTGCTAACACTCTGGCTATTTGATCTTCATAAGTCAGCCTTGGTCTTCCTTGGCTTCTTTTACCACTCACTTTCGCTCTGTATATTTTCTTGGTCAGTCTTTCATCACTCATTCTTTCCAAGTGCCCGAACCATCTAAGCATTCCTTTCTTCATTTTTACAATAACATGAATGAAACAGTACGCTTAATTTGCAACTGAGTGTAACTTCATAAAAACCAGGCACAATCACAATGACGTCTGA